>CM048932.1:24810374-26158295 GCA_026686955.1 Epinephelus cyanopodus | reverse complement strand
TGACACAGTGCTAACAATTTACTGTGCCGTGACATCCCCCACTGCACTGACACTCAGCTTATCTCAGATGAAAGACTAAGCACTATCAGAGCATTCACTCCAGTTTTGGCACTAGGAAGTTCAGCATGTTATGCAGGGTGATATCATGTCTTTAGCATTCACTGTGCTGAGTTAGAGCAAGCTCCATGCTAACTCTTCAGCATACACTGCGTTGCTTTTTAGTTACTATAATATTGACTTCTGCTGTGTTCACGCGGAATCAGGCAGACGGTAGACAACAAACCGATGATCATTTTAGTGGACGAGAGCAGGACTGTAAACTTCGGTGAGGCTGGCAGAGAGAAACAGCGACAGCAACAGAAGACGCACTGCCGTCCAAAGTTAAAATATGATAATTTCTTTGCCATCCTCTGTGATGGAATTTACAACCGGATGTTACACTCCTCCCACAGTCCAAAGACATGCAGGTTATTTGGTGATTCTAAATTGTCCGGAGGAGTGAGTGTGAGCGTGAATGGTTGTCTGTCTCTATGTGTCAGCTCTGTGTCTGGAGAGATGTCCAGGGTGAACTCTGCCTCTCCGACTCCCAACAGGATAAGTTGTTACAGAAAATTAATGAATGAATCGTGTTCTATTTTTGTAAATAATACAACATCACCATCTCAACATATCATATTGCGTGTTTTATTTTTACCGTCTTGCCATTGTCAGACTGACTATTATAAAATTGTATTAGTAGCCCAGGCTTTTATTTGAAGTTTTACAGTATATAAGGGCTACGTTACAGTTATTTTTATGACCAATTAATCTACTCATTACTTTCTCTACTCATTGTGTTGTCAATAAAATTCAGAAAATAGGGAAACCTCCATGATAATGAAAAAAACTTCTCACATTTCAGACACATGAAACCAACAAATTTCTGGCTTTTTTGCCTAAAAATGACTGAAAAGATTACTTAAATTAAAAAATAGTTTCCAGTGAATGTTACTTGACTACAATTTGAATCTCAAATGTATAGGCTCCAGACCAATATCACAGATCACAAATTTGCTTCAAGGGGCTTTACAAGTACAGTCTGTACAGCACACAACACCCTCTGTCCCTTGACCCTGGAATATGATAAGGAAAAAAGCCCATCCCAAAGAAACCCTTTAAAGGGAAAAAAATGTAAGTATCGCAACTAAGGCGGGATCCCTCTCCCTGGATGATGGCGCAATAGATTTCATGTAACCAACATAATAAAATTACACCATAAACAATCCAAATGACTACAATTATACATAAAATATGAACATATATGAGGAAAAATTGGTGCCCACAGTTAGTTTACAGTTACTAACACTAAATGCATTCAATTTAAGAAATCACTACAGCCGGAAAGCTGATAATCAGAAAGAAAGAAAGTAAAAAAAAAAAAAACCCTGACTGTGACGATTGTGCCTGTACAGAATAAAACAGCAGATCGATGTCAGAGTTGTAACACTGAGCGCAGTGACTAATGAGCCACACAGAGAGGCTTTTTTAGAGCATTATGGGAACTTTCTGCTCTACATAAATCCCATTGCGTTAATGATTGATGGGCACCAGATGCCACCTCGGGGTGTTCCTCATACCAGACGACTTGACATTTGTATCATAATAGAAATGAATGCGGCACACAATAGGTGGCTTGTTCACTAAAACTTTGGGGCGGCAGAAGCTAAATACTTGTGCTGCTTTACAGTCATGCTCATGCTCCTGCCTCTTGTCTCTGAAATGAGAAATATGGGCAGAGCAAGTGAACGAGCTCATCCACAAGATGCCACGCCCACTCGTAAAGCCACGCCCCCGACAACCACTAAAACCCCAACCAGCAGCAGACAGGAAATATCTGTTTTTATGATACATTTTATGTAATTGCCGACCTCTGCATCCATCCATCCAAGCAGCTGGTCATGAGGGTGGTATCTTTTTTTAATTGACTTTAAATCAGGATTTAGATCACCTAATGTACTTAAGTGCTGTATTTAACTTTTTGTGATACTAGAAACTGATACGAGCAAAAACCCCTTGAAACATGCACTTAATACCACATTCCGAAACTTTAGGACTTCAGTTTATTTAAGAAACTAATCGATTAACGTGTCATCATTTCCTGATTTTACACGAAAAGGGATTTTAGAACACGTAATTATTCTTTGCTCGAATTCATTTATTCTTTCTCAGGTTGAGTTTCATGGGCTCCACACAGTTTTAACAGTACTGTACCTCGGACGGGATGTGCGTGATCACTTCTGCAAACATGAAAGGAACAAAATGAAGAGAATGAAGACAGACCTACTTTCCTCCTTCGTCCTGGCAGCTCACAAACAGACAACACCCTGAGCAAAAACTCACCACACAGCGACAGAAGTAGTACACTCCAACGTAATTAGTGCTTGTCTTTGTGTTATTGTGAGAAAGTGGTCTGCGCACAGTTCTGATCCCTGCCCTCTGGATCATGGGTCACATCAACGGATCAGAGGAGCTCACATTGAATATAAAAATGTTATCTGTTGAGACCTTTTCATGTTTTATTTCTAAAAATGATTAAGGCTTTAATATAAAACAAGTTAGGTCTGGACAGATTCAGACCAGCTTCAGGTGTATTTCAGGAATGTCTGAGGATTGTGAAGATCTTAAGTGTTCAGGGGAAAACCACAAATATCAGTATTTGTGCTGAAGCCAAGCCTGAGCTCATAATCCTACTTTTATGACATTGCTAAATGCGAAGGTAATGGAGGTTTCGGTGAAAGGGAGCCTGCACACAGATATACACATGCACGAACACACACTAAGACAGGTATCTGCTGGAAGGGGTGCCGGCTTTCTAAAAACAATGACATCATCTATGATCTCAATACTTAAGTCTCTCTCTCTCACACACACATGCAAAAAACACAGGGTCCCTCACTGACATGGCCTTGTAAAGGCTCTAACAGGTGACCCAGCCTCATTTGGGATGGTCCTACCCACTTATGGCCTGATTATGAGACCATGGGCCCCTGGGCACAGATTTGTAAAGGGCCCAACCACTTATTCTACATAGGGGCAAGACACACGGGTGGTTGTGGTGGTTTAGCGTATCTTTGCAGTCATCACGCATCATTTTGTGATTTTGTGAAAAAATGCACAACTACAGTAGTGATGCCTAAAGGCTCGGAGCCTACATGACTAAATACTGTCAGACAGGTTCGCTTTACTGGATATCTCTTACTCACGCTTAACAAACAAATTTTTACATGAACAGATGTGTAAATAAACACAGTCATACCCACATTTACAAAAGATTAGTGGTTGAGTTTAACATGTTATTTGGCCTCCTAAAACAGCTCTTACGGCTCTTGATGCTTCAGTAACTCTATGTTAATAGCTTTTGATTGGACAGCACTAAAAATATTCCCTAGCAGCTGGTTTACACATGACTAAAGTACTTACTATTTTGGGGATTCTTAAGTTTTACCACTATTTTGAAACTAGCTAGCAGTCACTAAGGACTCAGGAAGGACTTTACACAAACGTTTTTACAAATTGCTGGTGCAGTTTTGGTCAAAGTATTAGAGAGGAAGCTTGTTTACCCCTGCAATATCTATTCAATGAATGAAAGTTATGAAAACAAAACATTATGAGGGAGTAGAAGCTATGAGAGCTACTGTGACTGACAAGTGCTAGTATTCCTGGATAGTTAGTGTGTCAGCAGTTAGCATGCAAGCTACACTAAGTTAGTTCACCTCTTAGCCCCTGCAAGTTGTCACGATGTCACCAAGCAGCCTGGTCTCACTCCCTGGGCATTAACTGTGTGCAGTGGCCCCAATGCCGAGATCACCCTTTAGCGTCTGTGTGAGACACACCAGGCTTTCCACAAACTCCATTGTCCACATCATTTCTAGACACTCAAAGTAATAGATGTAGTTTACAGAGTGTGAAACAAGCACAGGATTTTGACCCAGGAGACCCAGTGTTCGGGACCAAAATCACCCTTTAGCGTCTGTGTGAGAAGCACCAGGCTTTCCAGAAACTCCACTGTAAACCCATCGACATTATTTTTAGACACTCAAAGCAACAGATGCAGTTTAAAGAACATTAAACTCCGCTAGGGTGGGCAGGAGGGGAGTTGGTTGGGACCAACAAGCACATGACTTTGACCCAGGAGACCCAGTGATCGAGTCCAACAACAACAACATTGTTGCGGGACGTTTTCTTAGCATCATCCACGATCTTTTCCATATCATAACCAAGAAGTTGTCGCCTAAACCTAACCGCAGACCCCTTCTGCGTCAAGATACATCACGAAAGCTGCCACAGGTGTCATCGTAGTACCTGCCCAAGCAGCAAAATGTGACGAGTAGGGATGAGATCAAGTTGCACCAAGTATGGTATTAAAATAGCACTGATTGGTAACAGTACTTAGAATAGAAAAGATCAAAAGATAATGAGAAGGCCATTGGCAGAGTCAGAGATGCTGCAGCTGATATATAGGTTGGGTCTGTTAACCTGACACACATCTACACGTCTATCTAAGAGGAAAGATCCCATGGTGCATTATGACTCATTTTAATATTTAACATAAATAGAAGGCAGGAAACCCTGTTTGGCTTTTTTATGTCGCTATTTCTGGACTTCTTTTTGGCAAGTGTGTGTGGACAGTGAGAAGGTGAGAGAGACAGGGAGAAAAACAGAGGTGGGTGTGTGCCGAGCAAAACTATGAGAGAGAATTGTTTTCTTGTTGGTCTGGTTAGTTAAGTGTCTGGACCGGAGTCAAGGGAAAGAATGTAGTCCTATTAAAACACATTAGAGAGATGGAGTGGAGGGAGGGGGGGGTGTTAGTGTGAGAGAGCTGGATGGTGTGTTTTATCCAGTGTCACAATGTTCTAACTTGCTGTTCAGAAAGTCATCATCCCCTGCAGATAAAGATCTGAGATTTAAAGAGTGACAGGAGAGACGGTTCAAATACCCACAGGCAATGAAAGTGGTGTGAAGAAATCAACAGAAAGTGGGTGAGAGTGATCAGGGGGGGAAAGTGAACGACAGGAATGAGGAAATACTGGAAATAGAAAAGCTATGAGGAGTGAAAAAAGAGAGCAGGGTACAGACACGGGTCCTCTGAAGTTTGCGAACAGTGTATAAATACAACCAAAAATATTTTTATCAGTGTCTTCTGCTGAGTGCAAACTCAAATACTGTCACAGTCCAACCTACTTTGAACAGGTAAGTAGTGCCAGGTGTACATGTTTTGCACAGATCAATCACTCACCCTTTAAAGTTCAAACACCAAATTTCAGGAGAGGTGTGGCAGCACCAATTACCAAGAATTAAAATCATAAACTAGAATTGCTGCCCTTCCGCAAACCAGTCAAGCTGCAGTTTACATCCATGTCTGTCCAAACTCCTGTGGAGCCATGACAGTAAACAAAGCTTCAAATGTGGACGTTGCTTCAAAGCTACATACTCTAAAACATGGATGGCACCATGGAGGATCTACATAATTAGTACAGTTTCAAGGTGGACCTCTAAGATTAGTGTCACCAAGTCAGTATCTAAACAAATGTCTCCCCTGTGTTCCTGAGATATAACGTTGAGTAATGGCCAGAAAAAAGAAAAGTAAAGGAAAAAAGGTCACAACTGAAGAGACGAGAGAATTGAATGACATGTCAGACCACAAAGAGGAGAAAGTGAGACAGCAAGAGGGAGATAAAGACAATCAGGGCAGCAAAAGATGGACAGAGAGATAAAGAGGAGCAACATAGAAGGAGACGAACAGAAAAGAGCCATAGGCAGAGATTCAGAGATACGAGCAGCTGATGTTAGGGTGTCAGGGTTTCAGCATTCCTCAGCCAGGGAAAACACTTTATCATGCATGACTTACTCCTGTGTTTGCTTTAGAAGTCGTTGAGACATGAGCATCACAACAATGTTTAACATGCAGAATGCAGGACAACAGCACAGGACCAGTCTATTAACCTGACACACACACATCCACAAGTCTATTGATCTGCTTTCATTAACAAACACTGTCTGCCAAGCTAATAACGAGAGGCTGACATTTACTAAGTTAAACATTTTGGAGTTGTTAAAATCAGTAGTGGGTAGAGTAAATGGTACTCAAGTAAAGGTATTGTTACTTTAGAACTATACTGACTCAAATAGAAGTAAATCTCATAATTACAAAGGCAAACAGGGTGTGTAGGTGTTGGGCCAGAGATATGTATGTGCCTCTTCTGAAGGAGATGGAGGCGTTTCATCTTCTGACATGATCCTGAACTGTCGTCAGTTGAAGGGGGGTTGTGGTGTTATGATTGGCTTGGGGGCTACGTTATCCCTTGCTGTCAAACAATTACTGTTGTGCACATGTTCTGCTGAATATAAAAATGATTTATGTATCCGAGTAAAAGTAAAAATTATTCTGCAAAACAACTACTCTTAAAAGTATACTCAAGTACATATAACAGAGGAAATACAACACGTTACTAACAGTTAAAATAAAGCACGACACAGATACATTTTCAAATTTATCTGCTTAAGATCACCCTATTAAGTGGCGCGGTGTAACGATACATCAATCGATGTCAATATATCGAGTCAATAACCACTTGAATCAATCAAATATAATCAGTGCAAAAAGAAAACAGATACATATCGTCATCTTAAAGATACGCCATTATTTTGACATTCCCATGGCACATCTGTGTCCCCATTTCAGTCCACCTCCTTCCTAAACATTCAAACAGCGCTAACATCCTAGTGCCAGGCAGATAATGGTGAGCAGCCAAGAAAAGATGACATGGATATTTACTGCTGTTGTCTCATATCGATTGCAAACCCCTGAATGGAATTGTATCGAATGATATCGCAACAGGCTTTGTGGTTCTGCATATTGTACTATCGTTGATTAAACTTGTGATTTACACCTCTAGTATCGAGAGGACCACTCTTGCGTTAGCTCAAGTGAATGTGTTAGCAACAGTTGCCTATTTAGAAGAAGAATAAGATATACTTTATCAATCAATCTATTGTCGTATACACACAGGCCCGAAATACACACACGCACAAACAGAACCTATACTGTACATGCATTAAATGGAGAGATGTCAGAGCAAAGCAGCTGGCGGTTTGGTGGCTTGCTCAAGGACAGCTTGGCAGTGCCCAGGAGGTGAACTGGCACCTCTCCAGCTACTAGTCCACGCTCCATACTTGTCCATATGGGGACTTGAGCCGGTGACCCTCCGGTTCCCAAGCCAAGTCCCAATGGACTGAGCTACTGCCACCCACACACCAAGAGGACATAGAGCAACATTATTGTGTCCACCTCAGGAACCCAATGTTCACTCTCCCTGAACAACTCCCAGTACAAATATTTTGTTCCTTTGTTGCTGTGTTCCACTTTCTTTTTCTAAATGTCCGTAAAACTATCAACTAAAAGAGTCTCAGAGTGCTGCAGAGAGCTGGTGGTAATTTTCAAATTACATCATTCATTTAAATAATGATTTTATGTCTGACTATAAACCATATCACAGTTTTTATTTGACCAAAGAACAACTGTATCAAACAGTACAACAGAACGCAAACAATCACCGAACAATTACCCAACTTATTGTTTCGTCCAAACACGTGGAGGCTGTAACACCGCCATGGTTAAAGGTTCACTGTATATAAACGTGGTCTGCTCAGGGAGTGTTATTGTTATTATTGTTGTTATTAATTAACAAATATCTGACACCGTGGCTCCATGTGGAGCCAGTGTTTGTGACATTACCGCCGCACGCCCAGCTGAAATAAAGATAAGGTCTCCTCTCTGCAGCCTTCTTATCGGAGCACAGTGCAGAGTACAGTCAGACTCGCCCTTTGACTAAGAACAGTGGGACTTTGAGGATAAACAAAATATTCAATCATCGTGACAGCTGAGTTTTATTGTCAGTGTGCGTTTAATTGCCACAAGTTTGGTGCCACACAGATTTTCTGTTTCTGTTTCAGTCAGATGTTTAAAGCTATCAGTGGAAACAACACTGGATACAACAACGACAAAACAGAAATATGAATGGATGGATGAACATTACCAGAATGCACTTGTAACTCTTAACACAAAATAAAGGGAAAATACTGGAGCTGATGGTACTTTTAGGTTATTGTGCGGTGGTTTTAAATGAGTTTGACACCCCTGCCCTATAAGAACACAAATATTACTGATGTGTCCACATACTTTTGGCAACATAGTTTGTTCACACTTACTTGTTATGTCCTACAGGATGGATAATGATATTCCCATGTGGGAATGTTGGTGACTTAATTCAACTTCTGCTCATGATAAAATATTTAAAGCAGGTTTTTTTGGATCCCAATTTTGCAATAAACTGTCATTAGGTGTTTTTTTAATATATTTTGTGAGCTACTATTACTTAAATGTTTTTTTAAATCTTCACTAGAATGTTGTCCTGTATGTTACTTTTGGTATCAATGGTATGCACAAGGGGTAGATGCCCCCAATACAAACAGTAAAGCAGCCCTTTTCATTGTGTCCCCCAGTACTGAAACGAAACCTGCGCCCTTGGTTAACAGTAAGGTACTTTCTGCTGTCCTTCTAGAAACAATTCAACAAGACTAAAGTTCCTTTCCCACCGGCTGGACTTAAGCACCAGGAAACGCACCGTGTACTCACTGAAGTACAGTGAACGCACCACGACAGGATTTCTGACTCGATAAAAGTTGACGGAAAGCGACGTAGGTTAAAATCCAACAAGTGTCCAGGTAAATAATCATCAGCGTCTTACCTGTGAAGGTTCCCTCTGCGGTGCTGTGCTGCCGACTGACAGGCTGCACTTTCTGTCTGACAGGAGTTTGCCTTGTGGGTGGGACCTGGGTTACACCTGCCGCACACCGGGAGACGTGCGTAATGAGCGCGAGCACGACGCCGCTGACGCACGCTGAATAGTTGTCGCTTTACCTGGCAGCCTGTTAGAGCTGATGGACGGGAGGGGAGAGAGGAGGGGAGAGAGGAGGGAAGTGTGATGTAGGCGAAAAAAATGTAAGACTCAGGCGGAGATCCACGGAGAAAGTTTTGAGAAGCATGTGAACCTCCCTCTCTGTCACCATTTTTGGAGTTCTGGTGCACCAGTCTCACGAAAATGCCAACTATTTTAACTGTTTCAGGAATGTTCTCCTCCCTTGTGCCCTTGTGGTTTCCTGTTCCCCTCACTGATGACTTTCATTGGAAAAATTAAGCTAAAAATAATCTCATCTATCCATCTATCTATCTGAATAGATTACTAAACAGGCTTACTGGCACAAGTCTAGGGGCCCAAAGTGTCAGGCCCCCCAGCCTTCACCTGCAACATGACACTCAAATTAGCACCTACTGACAAAAAAAGACTCAAAAACACCACAAGGACACAATATAACCTAAATGAGACAGGGAATTGCCCCAAGGAGGCACAAATGATGACAAAGACACCAAAAGACACAGAATAACCTCAAAGTGATATAAAATGTTCCAACAGAAAATAATCTCGAAGACACAAGATCACTTTAATAACACTGAGAATTACCTCAGAGACGCACAAAACAACCACAATGAGACACAAATGACTATAGAGACTCACAAAGTAAGCAGAAAAGACACAAGATAACCTCAAAGTGACACAAAATCATCCCAATAAGACACAACATTACCCAAAAGGCACACAGAAGGATCCCAAAAAGACAGAAAATAATCTAAAAGACACAGAATCATCCCAATAAGGCAGAAAGTTACCCCAAAGACACACATAACCACAAGGAGTCACAAACGATTTCAGAGACACACAAAAAAAGACTTTGGTGATACAAAATTATCCCAACACAGAAAATAATCTCAAAGACACACAAAATCACCTCAGTAAGACAGAAAATTATGTCAAAGAGACACAAAATCACCACAAAGAGACACAAATGATAAACAGAGATGCACAAAATGACCAAAAAATTACCCCAATGACACACAAAATCACCTCAACATGACACAAAAATTGTCCAAATAAGACAGAAAATAATCTCTGAGACACAACATCACCTCAATAAGATAAAAAAAATTACCCCAAAGACACACACAACAACCAAAACAGACACAAAATTACCTCAACGTGACACAAAGTCATCTCAGGAAGACAGAAAATTAAGTCAAAGAGACACAAAACAATCACAAGGACACACAAATGACGACAGCGACACACACAGTAACCAAAAAAGACACAAAATAACCTCAAAGTGACACAAAAATTGTCCCAATAAAACATAAAATAATCTCAAAGACAGAAAATTAGCCTAAAGAGACACAAGACGACCACATGGAGACACTAATGACTGCAGAGACACAGACAACGGCCAAAAAAGACACCCTACCTTAAGCAGATGCAAAATTAAGTTAAAGAGACACAAAACCACAAGAATATGCAATGTGACGACAAGGAGGCACAAAACCACCACAAACTCGCGCCACCCTGAATCAGAGTTTCTGATATACCCAGACTTTTATCATGACTGGAGATCAGTTCATTGTTTAAAGAGGCTGGTGTTGACAGTAGGAGGGAGATGTGACATGAACACAGGTGTCCAGTGTTGAAGCCAACTTCTACCTAGGTCATTGTTTCCTGCTTTGAGACTGACCTTAAAAATGTCCTCCAGACCTTTTAACAGTTGGACACATGGAAATACTCAGCTTTAAGTAATAACTTAGATCTAATATTGTTTTCCTAAAAAAAAAGTTAGATCTGTCAATAAATAAGTAATGAAATAAGTTAAAATAAATACATAAGGAAATAGAAGAATATGCCAGCAAAAAAACAGACTGATAAAATAAATAAATAAATACACAATAATCATAAATATAAAATAAAGAAATAATAGTAAAATAAAATAAAATAAAAGATAGTTCAATTAAAAGCCAGGGGTAGGTCTCTGATTGTTTTCTTTACTTTAAACAAAAAAAAAAAGATATACTATGCTGGATTTTTGTAATTAAACTAAATATAGACTCATACAGACGTAATCCCTCTCAAGCATCTCGAGCCTTGTGACCCACTCTCAGTGTGTGGCGGTGTGTTTATCTACAGACACTCTGCCTTTATTTTCTTATTTATGTCTATGGGCACGTTACCCCAACCGCAGCACACATCCAAGAGACACAGCGCTGAAAAACCACGAAAATAGCGAGACCATCAAACAGGAGTGACTCTGGGGTTGGCTTTTACTTTCACGGTCAAGTGTGTTAACAAACAGTAACGGACAACCCTGCATAGTTTACATTACAGGTAAGCAGAGACACACTCTCGGCCTTCAACAGATGAATGTGACAATGTGTCTTTGTCAAAGAATGTGTCAAACTCTGAAGCTCAAACATCCAGGTCAACAATTCCAACAATTAGCAAAACACATTTTTGGCAGAAGGGGAAATGGTCATTCTTTTTGATGTGATATCTGAGAATATAAATCTAAACTTTGATCACACCCTGTCCAAGACACCAGACTGGCTGTTGGTTAAACAGCCACCGGTTGCCATAGGTGTCAGACTGAACGCAGAGCTGCTTTGTGTTGGGCAACACTGACAACCGCGCCTCACATTCCTCTGTGCTGGAGCGGAGCACACACCCATTCAGCTGGTTACACTGTGGATTCACACACGCATGAATGTGCGCATGCATTCGAATGGCACTAAGTAACATCTCATGCATATGTGTCATTTAGACAAACCTGTTTGTGACAAGACTTTGATGAATACATTTGAATATAAACAAATGATTGTAAGTGTCAGCGTCAGGTGTCAGGTGGCAGGCAGGTCTGACTTTAGGAAGTCTTTGTCTCAGCTGGGTCTGATAAAAGTGCAGCACGTGGCACTTTATCATGTACAAACCAATGCACACACCTGTGAGCTTGACAGGTGTAAACTGAGACAGAGGCAGTGCAGCCATAATAGTGTAAAACTATATTTTTGAAAGTTGGAGGCAGAGATGGGCACAAATACATCAAGATGTATCTTGTGACTAATTACAAATACATGATGAAAAAACAAAGCAACTGGGGAAACTGAACAGTTGAGCCATGCTGGTGCACTAGTTCTGACAGATCACAATGAGACTGGGCATTTAGCAGACGCCCTTTTTCAAGATTAAAAATGTAAATGCATTGGAGAAAGTTAGTTTCCACAGTCTCCAGCATTATTGGCAACCAACTGAGTTGAAAGTATTCTCCTTTGAGTACCCGCCAACACTGCAGTCCAGGAGAACACAAATAGTTATATGATATACAATCACTAAGAGCATATTGCTGGAACAGACACAATTCACTTTCATTCTGCCAAAGACTGTGCCCTCACTGGTGAGTTCAAGTATCCTGAGGTCTTGTTCACAAGTGAGGGTAGAATGGAGCATGACATGGATCAGTAGTTTGGTGCAACTTCTGCAGTGATGCAGGCGCTGTGCTGGACTGTCGTGATGTGCTGGTCCATCTACATCCAAAACCTCACCTGTGGTCATGAGCTTTGGGTAATGCCCAAAATAGTGATGTCGCAGACACAACCGGCCGAAATGAGTTTCCTCCGTGGGGTGTCTGGGCTCAGCCTGAGAGATAAGAGAGTAAGGAGCTCGGACATCCAGAGGGAGCTCGGAGTAGAGCCGCTGCTCCTTCATGTTGAAAGGGGTCAGTTGAGGTGGTTCAGGCATCTGATCAGGATCCTCCTGGGCGCCTCCAGTTAGAGAAGTTCCAGGCACGTCCCACTGGTAGGAGGCCCCGGGGCAGACCCAGAACACACTGGAGGGATTACATATCTCATCTGGCCTGGGAACACCTTGGGGTCCTCCAGGAGGAGCTGGAAAGCGTTGCTGGGGAGAGAGACGTCTGGGGTGCTTTGCTCTGCCCCTGTGACCTGGCCCCAGATAAGCGGATGAAAATGGATGGATGAATGGAAAGACTTTGATTAGGCTAATTGTTGTACTTTTTTCCCTACAGTTTTAACCTGGGGATAAACATGTGTCTTTTTAAAGAAGACAGATTGGAATGGGGTGAGAGAGAGAGAGAGTGGGGGTTGACATGCAGCAAAGGGTTGCAAGTCGGAGTCGAATCTGCGACCGCTACAGTGAGGCATCGCCTCTGCACATGGGGCGCTGGCACTATCCACTACTCTATCGACGCCCCAAATGTGTCTTATTTGAGAATAAAAATTACCAATGAAATAATGTATTTTAAGCACTTCAAATACACAAATACAAGCTCTCAGATTATTTTGTTCCAAATTAGAACTTATTTTTTTCTGTCCTGCAAAATACAAATTATAAATACTTTTAAATACATTTAATTGAAACCGTTGCCAGTTCTTTTTATCTTATTTATTTATTTTATGGACTAATAAATCGACTGATGACTGCAGCTGTTGGTTTTATCAAACTTTACTGATATCAAAAGCTCAAATAAATATAACACAATATTGGCGGTGACTTTAAGTGTTTTTATACTATAGTATTGTTCTTACAGGAACTGAATTGTCATCTTTGCGTAACGATGCTGACTGTATCTCCATGAGTATTGCTATTATCTAAACAAAATACAACAAACCCAAAGATGTGCTTGAGCTGAACAGTTTGTGATAAAGTAAAGTGGAGCAAACTATTCACTCCATTTTGTAAGTGGGTCCAGTCACTGTCTTTTCACTGCTGCAGAAATGATTTAGGTCTAAATAAGATTTAGATGTTATCGTCAGTAATCATCAGAGTTTGTGTCATCTCGTCATCTTCTTTTAAATGTATGTTGAATAAATTTCTCTTTCTGGTCTGAATTACAAATAAATGTCTATGGCAGTGGTTCCCAAATGGTCCAGCAATGGGGTCCAGATTTCTCCTAAGTCATTAGTTTAAGATCCAGTCAGTTTACTGTATTATATCCAGTGTCATAACTGCATTTGGCCGTGTCATCAAGCTACTTTTCTGTCTCTGTTAAGTAACCGTCCAATATTCACTCTCTCTAAGGCAAAAAATGGGACTTTGAAATAAATGCTTTTTGCTGGAAAGTCCATGTTCTTCAAAATAAAGTGTGTTTTCTACAAACTTTTGCGACATGTTTGCAAGTCACTTGCAGCCCATTCAGAATAGACCTGCAACCCATCAATTGGGAAGTTGGATTTTTCTTTTTGGCCAAAAATGGCTCTGTTGAGAGAAAAGGTTGCCAACCCCTGGTTTAAATCAATAATAAATTTACTTCAAATTGTAGCCGTCAGTCTTAGAAATGTAAAATTTTGGCCATTGGTTTGAATATTTCACTCAGTGTAAACATCATATAACTTCAGTGAGGAGCTGGAAGAACATGACACATACTAGATGTGACACTGTCAGACACCTTAAGGGAATTGAAAGGGAAAGCTACATGTTGGGGAGTTGATTTCATTATCTCACACGTCTCACTTTTCTCCTCCATGGATGTGAATCACCCAGCAGGGAGCTAGACATGTTGCGTTGTGTCACCTGGCTGTTGAGGGTGTGACTGCAGCTCAAAGGAACACGCTGCAGATGGGAGCGTCCCGGTGAGACAACCTTTACTCACACACTGATAATTCATGCTGCTGCAATACCTTACACAAGACTTCTGAGGCGATGTTCTTCTGCAGTTACATAGCTAAACTATATGTCATAATTACTGTCACAACTATTCCTTGCTTTTGTCAACTCTAATTCTCTACATAAAGGATAGTGCCTGAAGATGTTAGGTTCCTGCAGAGAGTATTAAGACAAGACTTCACACCCCATTCAGACTGAAGTCATTTCTCTGGGGGGCAGGGTTGATTTAACTGCCCCGATCAGTTATTTAAAACCCATCCGGACAAACCCCAGTGATAATTACAGCTGCGATTATCTACTGTTTTCCACTGAACTCACTGGTCCTCTTGAGATTTAAATCCTGTCCAGCGTGAAGTCTTTGTATTCTAAAGTGGATCTCTGCATATTTTTTTTCCCCAGGAAGTGCTGCTTGTACCGACTAGTACAGCGCCTCCACAAAACATGCCTGTTCGCAATGGGCGAGTTGCTTGGCCTCTGGTACTGCCACTTGCAGCTTTCTTGAGAACCAATTACCCTACCAGTTTCTCACGCAACATTTCCCTGGCTCCTGAGTCTTACACCTGCCATGACACAGTTGCATCTCCGAGCAGTGCGGAGGTATACATGTCATGTAGGGGCAAAAGTTCACACCAGTGTTTAATGACACCAGTGAAGTCAGAGCCAGGATTTTTCTGGGGACAAAAGCGTTTGAGTTTGGTACAGTGTAACATCTCTGGTCTCTCTGGTGTTTTTCTTCAGTGGTTCTTTAGTGCACTGTAGTAAGCGACAGATGACAGCATGTCGTTTGGCAGCGTAATACTTAATAGGGTAGATCTCAAGTACACGCACTCGACACTTCACTTCCCAGGGTCCTCAGCAACACACTTGGCAAGTCTGAAGTAAACTGGATGCAGGGTTGTTATAAACAAACAGACATACGGAGTCCTTCCATTCTAGTTTGATATGACTGAGTTATGACTCGGCGATAATGTGCAGTTTTGACACAAATGCACCTACTGTACATGTGACCATGCCTTGCACTCTCCTGCACTCCCCAAGGAGGATTTTGTTTTTTTTGTCCTGCTGCATGTCCATGTCCATTACAGACCATATACCGTAATTTGTCTCTAGACTCTAAATTGATGATAAGCACGGATTCTGATGCATTTTACTGTTTACGTGACAAAATGAAAATTCCCTCCTTTGCTTCTCTCCACTGGAGTTACATATCTGGCCGTCATGGCTTCCCTCACTGTCTTTCATTTTGCACTGTAGCTGCATGAAGGGGCGGAGCTGTCCTCCCTCTCTGTCCTCCACATTCTGTGTGCGGTAGACATCTGCTTCCTCTCATCATCATCCACCTGCATATTACTATTTGATCTGTTGAACGTGAGCTATCTGAGTTATGAAATGATTCTGTGCACCCCGTCCCTCTATCTGTGTCCCGCTGCTATATTTTCTCCACCAATACTTGGTCAACGCCTCTCTAAAGACTTCTGACGGATGTGAAAAAATCGAACCTGTTCTGAAACTTTTCATGAGGGACAAAAGTTTCGGACTCAGTGTGCAAACATAACTGACACAACACGAGGAAAGGCCTTAATACTTAGCTTGTTCGTCGTGTGGAGTAGAGGACCTACAGGACAGACTGACATTACCATCCTTGTGGTCGTGGCTACAGTAGCATTGCTAAAACAGTCCCAACTGAAACTGACCCCTCTGTGGAGGGATTTTCTGCCTCCAGCCTTTATTTAACCAGGTGGCTCAGATGAAAAGACATTTTTCAGGAATGATGAAAGACAAGAAAACCTAATCCCAAAACTAACATGTAGACAAACACAAAACCCCTTTCAGCGATGTCTGAGGACAAAAATGCTATCATAAACAAATAGAGGGAGGTCTGACTGTACACCAGCACAGTCACAGAGATGATTTGTTCTGGGTTTATTCTTATCTGCTGGTGAGTTGACAGAAAACTCTCAGTATCACAGCAGAGGCAGTGATGTTGTTCATGTAAAGGTCACAGAGATACAGCAGATACATTAGTTTGGTTACATTATTAGACGCAGGGAGAGCTGTTTTATTGAACTGTGGTCAGTTTCTTTTTCTAATATCACCACTAATAAAGATAGATAGAGATTACAACTGTACATTTGCTATTATTACGTCTACTGTCCTATCTCGAGTACAGTGTAAAATGTTCAAGTGTGGAATGTAAATTCATCTACTCAAGTACAGAACTTAGGTACAAATTCAAGGTACTTTTATCTAATTTTACCCAAGTAAAGTTTGGAATGTAGGACTTAAAGTATCTGAATAATTCTTCAACCACTGTTAACAGCAAAGCAGGAAGTCACATGAGATTCTCATATTTGAAAGATGTTAAGAAGTATGTTTCCATGAACCAGTTTTTTATGCACATTTTTAAAAGGGGGGATGAGGGCTATGATTAAGAAAAAAAAATCTCAGATTTCGAGAATAAAGTCGTACATTTACGAGAATAAAGTCATAACAATACAAGGATAAAATAAATTGACACTAAAAATGATTCACGGGTTCAACTTAAAAAAAATAGGGTAACAATTTACCTGCATCTTTTTAAGTATATAACATGATTTGCTTTGACCTCATGAAGCTTAATGAAGTTAAACCAACTTAATTTTCATTCAAAAGTTGAAGGGACATTTACTGGTCAAATTGTTTCGTTTAAGATAGTGGAACTTTTTTTTTAATTTTAATTCCTTCCTACTCAAATGTTTTGATTTCAGACAACTTTTTAAGTTGTCAATTGACTAAAATGCAGTAATGTAACAAACATAATTTGTTTATGCTGAAAAACGACTTTATTTTTGCGTTATCCCTTAACCTGATGAATCTTTTTTTTTTTTTTTTTAGAGTGTACCAGAATAAAAACGAAATATCACAAGATTAAACTTGTAATTCTAGGAGAAAAAAGTCACAGATTGTAGAGAGTGTGGTAAAGTAGTTGTAAAAAGAGACGAAGTGTGTACAACCAGCGTTGGGGGTGGCACTAATATATGTTTTAGCAGTACCGAAGTAATATAATGCATTACCAACAAGATTTTCGGGTGATATTATTACATTTACAACGTCATGTAAAGCGTTAATGCGCCACCAGATTAAAAAAAATCCCCTGAGAGTTTTTGTGTCATATAAAGACTACATATAGAAGGGTGCCGTGGGTGACCTCACATCTGGGTGATGCTGCACTGTGCATGATCATGTTCAGTGTGTTTTCAGTCACATACCTACAGTGTATCCCGTTCTGCTTTGCATCCTGAGGCTACCTGAAAGTAGCGGGGATAAGGAGCTGGCCTCCATTGTGATTTTTCCAGTGTGATTTTTTTTCTCAGGTGGTAAAGTTGCTGGATCTATAAAAGGAAAACAACGGCATGGTTATTATAGGAAAACAGAATTAAAAAAAACATTGCACTGAATGTAATCTGAGATTTTTCTGAATTTCCAAAAATCAACATTTTGTTCTGTATTTTGACTTTAAAGTTTCATGATAGCCATTCATCCAAAAGAGCACTTATGTTACTGCCAGAATTAAGTGATTCCTTACGGTAATACTCGATAACATCCATTTAGTCAAAACAACATCATGACAGCCGAAGAATTATGCTGGAAGATGATCTATGGTGACAGCATTCAGCAGTGTTGGAAAACCTCCACCCGCCACACCTGATGATTTGTGGCAGAAAATCATGTGAACCAACCAGCTGAAAACTCAGCTCAGACAGAACAGGTTTAAAAATGTTCCAACAGTGCTGGAAAAAAACATGTCAGATGAAAAGCAGCGGAGCTCTGATCGGTGTTTACGAGGTAGACGAGGTCAGACCTCCACCCTGCAGTGATTTACTGGATCTTTTATGCTCTGTATAAACAGAAGCAGCGTGTCCGACCTTTAGGCCTTTACACACCAGGAGAAAGGTGCTCGGAGTGGAGAAAAATAAGTGCAGGTACTGCAGTTTTTCACATGTTGGCGTGTGTATCAGGGTGGGGAAGGTGAACCAAAAGAGCAGAAAGAGATGTTTCAGTTGGTTTGCCAGTGACAGGTGAATGTACTTTAAAAGAAACAATGTTTTCATCACTAGTGGTGGAGGTAGCTGCAGGTGGTTTTGCTGATGATAATGCCTCTGTATTTTTGTTGTTTCATTCAACATGATTCGCTGATGCTTTTATTTGTGGTGTGACAGCTCGGAAAAGATGAAATTGTTTTGGAATTTAAAAAAAACAAAAACATGCTTTTTGCCACATAATATTTGTGATTGTACTTGTGACACAAACAACAGTTAATTTGTACGCATTTGTGCGTTTATGTTAAACAGGTCACAGCTACATTTATTTACACCAACAGTATTTAATATAAAAATTGACATCAACAAATGAGTAACTGTTCTTTCTCACACCTTCAACTCAAACCATTGTGTTGCCCCGCCCAAAATATATCATTTAATAATTAGATTAATATCAGAATCAAAAGAAATAAATCTGGGAGTCATCCGCATAGAAATGTGATATGGTGCTTTTGAGAGCCTGGTCTCACTCTGAAGTCATTGAAATCCAGCGCTTAGACAGTGACTTGCAGCATCAGAAACAAACAAAAAAAGGCATCTTTCAATGTCGACATGATACACGGCCAGTTGCCATTATAGTTCAACAGCGCCCAGTGGGATCAGGGGAAAACGTGGCAGGACAAGGACAAAAGTCAAGGCAGCGAAAGTCCTATTGGGGCAGACTGGAGGGATGGTGAATGGTACCAACAAACAGACTTTTGCTGAAGAGAGCAGTGTTCACATCCCCTAAGATTCTAAAGCTTATTCTTTTTTCCTAAACCCAACCATGTGTGTTAATTGCTGAAGGAAAAAAGTCAATTCATGTGTTGTACCGTCATGATGAGTTCATTTGAAAGAGATTGTACATTAAATTTCTTTGAAAACAGAAGTGTATTTTGAAAGAAGACAATGCATGTAACAGGCAGAACTTGGGACATGGTGTCCCAAAACATCAACAACCAACACACTAGGGCTGCAACGATTAATGATTAATCGCCTATTAAAATAATCAGTGACTATTTTAGTAGTCGACTAATCGGTTTGAGTCATTTTTCATAGAAAAGCACTATAAAAGTACCCCAAAATATTCTTATTGCAGCTTCTTACGTTCAAATATTGGTAGTTTTACACACTCTCCCGTGACTGTGAACTAAAACGTGAGTGGCGTGAGTACGAAACAAGACATTAGATGACATCATTTTGGGGTTTGGGAGCGACAGACCGTCATTTTTCAACATTTTAACACATTGTTCAATAAAATGATTGTCAACTAATGAAGAAATAATCGACAGATTAGTCGACAATGAAAATAATCATTAGTTGCAGCCCTACCCACACACCTTTCATGTTGTATGTGGACGTGAAAGTCCATGACCTAACATCAATATGTGACGAGGTCGGAGTGAGAATGTGTTGCTTTTTAAAGATTCACCTAGAGGTAGCATATAAATGAAGAGTAGTAACAGCTGAGGACTGAACCTTGAGAGCCTTCATGAGCGGACTGGGTAGCGGAGGATTTGCAGTCGCCTTTGACCACACAGAAAGTCACTTAAGAGAGAAGAGGATAAACCAATCTGAAACCACAACTGATATGCAAACCCAATGCTTAAGGCCTTCAGCTAAAATCAAGCAGTCGACTATCGAAAGTCCCAATGAGATCTTAAAGCAATAAAACAGATGTCTCCACTACTGTCAGCTGCTAAAAGATTATCATTAAGAACTAACTTACAACACTTCTGGAGCCAGGGCCTCATCAAAATTTACAACTCTAGAGAGGAAGTGAAAGTACAACAGTCTGGATGTGCCTCTCAAGGGAGTAAATCTGACAATAACTGGGGCTTTTCTGCAGCGTTTTGGACTTGAAAACTGGACTGTAAAATATTACAGGACAGTCATTGCCAACTGCTGGTGGTGCGCTGGTTGACAGAAAACAAAAGGTGTGGCTTTTGACACGTGTCCTATACCGACTGCATGCTTTGGACATGAGTGTTTTCCGGTGCCCCTGATCCTGTTTCTGTAGGCTTCCATATAAATCTTCACTTAATCATCCAAAAAACATTGTACAGCATGTAACTAACTGCTGGAGGTGCTGGCAAACGAACATGCGGTTTTTGGAAGTGACACAAGTTCACAGCTAATAAAAAAATCTCATGACAATATTGGGAAACTGACGTCACTCCCTGTCGCCTGCAGGGAGAGACAGACGAAACCACGTCGATGAGTCAAAATAAGGAGTCATCTTAAGCTGAATAGACAAGTTTACTGTAGAGGCATCATCAGGTTGGGAAGCAGGCCCTCAACTGAAGAACCAGTTCCTCTAAACTCATGACGTGATGTGTAACCTGCTCAGGCTTGTTACAGCAGGGTGGTAACAGAAAGCCTGTAAACATGTGGCTTATTATTTATGTAAGTGTCAAGTGTCAGGGACTTTGTTTACTCTGTGAATTTCACAGAAATGATCAAAGCCACAGGAGTGGGCGATATGGCCCTAAAATAATATCGCAATATTTCAAGATGTTTTTGCGATTGCGATCTTTTTCACGATATAACAAATATATAATTTATTATCGAATTAAGAAAATAGTATTGTAACAAAGTAAGTGATATAGTTTTACAGTTTGCCTTCAAATATTAAATAAAAACTAAACAAAAATTATCTTTAATTTCTTTAGTTTGTAAACAACAACAGTAACTCAGATTCTGTATGCAATATTAATAGTTAAACTAAATAAAATCTACCACAAATTACACATTTAAACAGATCCCAAATACAAAAAATGTACCCCGGGATCTATGTTTATAAATCAGCAGGTGATTTCCTTCTTTTAGCAAAATCTTAAATGACTGAGTTGGGGTTTTTTTTTTCCACCTGTACCTTTATACTCTGCCATTTCTCCTGTTATGCTGATATAATACTAGAACTACTAAACATTCACATATATGTTGTTTTTTGTCGAGCTGTGAGTGGAAAGAGAAACAGTAAGGTTCAGAAAGCAAAAAAAAATGTTTGGTACAGTTTTAGGAAAAGGTTGTGGTTTTGGTTAAAATAACGACAAACAGGAGGTAAGTGAGGTAAACCCTGTTTTTTGCATAGTTACATAAAGTACTTTGCGTAGTTATGCTACGTCTGTAAAGTAATGACCTTGAGCCAGTTGCACAAAACACTAAGTTTTCTCCTTTAGTAGAGACTACATTAAATTAGATTATATGAGGACATCTCCATAACTATTAATCAAGGACAATATGCCAAATCTATGCTGTGAGTTTTTACAATTCTTATGATGATTTATCTTTAACAATGTAAATAATTACATTAGGCGAACACACACTCCTCTACTGAGCACTGAGCAGCAGTGATTATACATGTAGCCTAAATATCAAGATTCTAGTCAACAGGAGACAAAACTTTTTTTTCTCCACTACACGAACATCATAAACTCACTGATATATGTTTAAATAAAAAGAAGCCATTGCAATTGGTTAAGAAATATAACTTTTATAGTGCTTTTTACATTTTCGTAGTTCGCAGTTCGGCCCCGCCCACAACATGTCATCCCTGTTTACACCTGGATTAGACTGACGGCTAACAGCTAACAAGCTAAAAAAGTTACCTACACAGTAACCAGTGCAGCTACTGGCTCCAAATACATCTCCAACCACTCAGCATCATCACAGACCATCAATTAGTGTTTTCGAGGGCTTTTATAGCACTTTCATGGCAAATGAAACACACTTTTTACCATAAAAAGTGAAGTATTTTTAGCGGAACTTAACTGAAATCAACGTACCATGAGTCCAGTGACAGCAGACCGTTGAAGAGCACGGGGTCGCATGCGTGAACACTGCAGGGGGCTCCTCAGTGTGGCGTTCAAGTACACACACACACAAAAGCAATCTCTGAGGTAAATAAATACATCACAATGAACAACAAAAATAAAACAGTAAATAACATATTAATGAAACAGGTAAGTTTGTCACAATAAATTTAAATCAGCGCACCTTCCATGATGACAGACAGACAGCTTGTAATGGTTAGTGGGATCACCAAGTTATTAAAATCTGTTACACAGGCCCAGTTGAAAATTGGCATAACTATATAACTTTGAATGCATGAGTTACAGGTTAAAACAACAAGAGAAATAAACAAGTTTTATGAATTCACAAACTTCTGCAATTCAAATGTTGTTTACCCAAAAGCAACTGTTGTTAGCATGATGTCATGGTGATTTGGCCTATGTTATTATATACTTACATATTTATCCTGTGTGGGTATTTAAGATATTTTTCCCTATGTGACTGTTTGTGAATGTCTACGATGAATTTGCTGACCTTGAAGTTATTTAAGCTTTGTTGGAGCTGACCTGATTGTGTGCACACCCACTTTATTGACCGCACCTGCAACAATTATCCAGTGCTACTTCGATTGCCCGGCAGCTCACACCAGCCTTTGTATAGGCCTATCTGTGAGCTGCCACTTGTTTTTACATGCCTTGATGAAGACTGTTAGTTAAAACCCGTAGGCAGAGTCTGTTTATGAAAGGCTTTTAAAGTTTTTGCAAAGCAGTGTGCTTTAGAAATTTTGTGGCTACTGATCACAAAGCAAAGTACAAGTCGAAGTTCTCTGATTTGTACTGTGAGGTTTGAGGAACAAAAATCAGCCTTTAAAAATGAAAAGAATAATGATTTGACATTTATGTTTATATAACTTTTGGCCATATTCCCTTTATATGACCAATACCGACAATTTCCTGTCACATACACCAATATGCACTGCATGCCATTTCCCCTCCACGCTGTGAAGAGTAAAAAGAAAGAGGCGTTCAAAGCGCTGCATTATAAAAATGGCACATTTATTGCTACAGAACGGTCATGAACATGAACCTCATAGAATCACTACAAGATGAGAACCAACAGGCAACAAACGGCCAACTGTTGGGCTGGTACGAGGAAGAATAAAACCCTCAGCACAGAAATCAAAAAGAACCTGTTCCCCAACACCTCCACTGATCTGGAATAAAAACAAAGTGTAATAATAACAACATCAACAATAACAGCAACCATAAAGACAATAATAATTATTTAACATAAAAAACAAAGTAAAAGAATACAACATTAACCAGAAATAATTAAGAAAATGGAAGTGTAGAAAAGAACACATGCACCAAAAGATACAATGAAATCAAGATTTGAGGCACTCAGCCACACACTGGGGAAAAAGTGTAACTGCTGTGTTTTTGTATTTTTTATTTCTATTTTTCTGATATTTCGTATCGTCATGTTGCCGGCTGGGATGGGACGCCCCCCAACTGTGACCTCTAACCGTGACCCATCACACAGGCTTGTCTTCAGTAACACACGGCTCAAATAAAACATCTTAAAATATAATAAAATAAAGTAGCAAATCATTTTCATCATTCACTTTTGAACATTTCCAAAAATTACAAAGTGGAATTTTTTTTATGCTGTTTTCATACAGTAATCGGACGTCAATTTTTTTCTTTACTTATTCATTTTAGTATTCATGGTACAAAAGGATTGCCCCTGCAAAAAAATAAGCCAAATATACTTTAATTTATGATTGATTTATTTTGACTTTTGCTTCTATAATAGGGTGCGCTAAGCCTACTCCATAGCAAAAGAGCACTAGACAAAAGAAGCTTTAACAAAAAGCCCAGGCACTGATAACAGGGTAGTTCTGCTATACGTATTTTTTCCCATCTCTTCACTGAATTGCATCACAAGGAACAAGAAGAAAGAAAAAAGGCCACAGTTCATATATTTTCACCTTCACATGATGGTTATAATACTGAAAAATGAAGGATGTCTTTAAAAATGGCAAATTACACTTACAGAGAGGACAAAAGCGGTCGAGTCGACATCACCTCAATCAACTGTTATTTGTGCTTGTTGCTCACACTGTTGTTGGAAACTATAGTCTACTGTGCTGTATGCTGTGGTAGTTTTTTCAGTGTTGCCAATAAATTTGTTCCTGGTATTACAAATTATCCTTTAACTTTTATTTTTAAAATTCTGGGCTCTGCAATCATTAAATTGTACCCTGCTCCCTGACCTTTAAATCGCTGCCAACACTGAATTTTTTCATAGATTCAAACATGTCTGCTGTTTATGTCATCGAGGGCAGTTTTACAAACACCAAACATAGCTTTGTAGGTGAGCGTAGAATTTACAATATAGATGTTATCATCTTGTGATGACAGAAAATTTGCCACAAAAATGGCGGCAAGTTAGATATGACAAAATTCTGAACTTCTCATGGTCAGTTCACTACAATTCTGCATACTCCTATTGATTTGTTTGTGTTCCTGAAAATGGGCATCACCTCCAAATCGTCTATTTCACGTGTTTATGGAAAAGTTGTAGAAACAGAAAGGTAACTGTGTGGTTTTAGCAGCAGTTAGCACTGAAGCTAACTGATGAGTTGCCAGGTTTGAGCTCACCTGGCCCTCTGATAACAAAACCCAGCTGACTCATGGACGGGTTAGTGACTTGCCTGCTGGCTAAGAGATACACAGTGTAAATCAGACAGTTTAGGAGCTCTTGGACGGTGTATTTCTTTCACTTGGAATAAGCCTAGCAGTCTTTGTGCTAAGCTAGGCTAAAGAGGACCTACCTCTGTAATGGACACACAGAGATGAAACATCTTCTTATCTGACCGGGTGATTGGTAGGAATAAGCAACTGAAAAACCATGACGCTAAATGTCAAATATTTCACCAATGAACGTAATCCAGAATTTACTGAAATGTAAAATGTCAAAAACAGATTGCTGCTGCTAGTGTTGACTATAGCCTACTGAGTGCTAATAGCACATGATTTTATACATCGCAACTTGAAATAAAACAGCTAATTAGGACCATAAAATAAATATTGTCTCAAAAATGAATTAAATCTCTTGTAAGTATTATTTTCTTTGTATTTCCTTTCATGGCAGGCCCCTTGGGGATTTTAAAATTACCTGTAAACCTTAATTTATTAACTAAAGTTATCTCAATTTCACCTTTGTCAGCACAACTTAATAGAAACTTAAATAGTTCAATAAGTTTGATTCAGTCTGAGTTTTCAAAGTCAAAGACATGCACTTCAGTATAGATCATTTCTATGGAATTATATGAATATGAAACTGTAAAAATAGTCAATGTATTACGTGAAATACTCAGCAAGAAGAGATTTAAAATATTGGCAGGAGTTTTAAATAGTTTTTCTCATCTGGCAGTGGACATTTGCATGACTTAAACTTTTCTGTAGAGATTAAAGACATGAAAAAAGGCTTGTTTGTTAATTTTGTCATTTTCTTTCACAGGAATTAATAGTACTTTTCTGCAAAAGAAATGCCATGTTAATATCAATACTTGTCATTTGTATAAACTGTTTAAAATTTTTTGTTTTTTTTTGCATTGGAAAAAAACAAACAACTTAAATTTAGTATTATAAAAATGTACCAAATTTCAAATTTGCTGTGCTACTGATGTTGGTTCTTGCTCGTGTCTGGAGTATACTCAAGTGTATTTGTTCATTTAAATGGGGCTAGCTAACAGAAGAAAAGAGATAAACGCTTCTTGTTTCAAACATTTCTGGGAAAACAAAGGACAGGAGTGGCCATTTTGAATTCAACTCATTATTGCAGTAAAACTGGTACAGAGTAACAGATTACAAAGCTCATGGCACAGTCACTGAAAAAGAGAAATGAGGTGTGTATGTACAACAAGGAGGGAAAAGAAAAAGTTAACATTTTGGCTAATAGAAACATCAGGGGTAACATAAAAATGAAGATACTGTAATTCGGGAGATGACTTGATTATACAACAAAGAGAAAATATGAAATGAAGCATAGCAAAAGTAACATTACGTAAAAAATACATTTAGCACTTACACTGACAGATTCAATCCTAGTGTTTCACCTAGGTCCGATTCAAAGCAGCTGTTCCTTTTGACAAAAAGCTCAATTTTAATGGCAAACACTAAAAACAAATGACTGAAACTGCCTTGCACACAATCAATCTGATATCTTTTTGGGGAAATAGCTGATAAGATTGTTTGCTGACGACCTGCTTTTTTATATTAGTGACACTCCAATCTTTTACAAAATTTTCATATATTAATCTGGAATCAGGTGCTGAGGGTGTTTCATATAATCAACATTTACAACCCATCTTGAAGAAAATAAATGCACAGGAGTCAGAGCCGGCCCAAAGCCACCAGGTAGAACCAAAATGAATTAAATCTGTGAACTCTCTTTGGGTATCTTGTTTTTGCCGTAATTTATGTACGTAAACAGAACATTTTTTTGAAAAAAGGTGCGTGTTATGTTATAACCAATTTGTCTTTATTATAAATTTTGAATTTAAAAATGCGTGAACATAATAAAATCAAAGCTCTTTTTTCCTCCTTGAAAGTCAAAATAAATTCTTCACAAAAAAAAAAAAAGCCCCACGCCGACTCTGACACGAGTGATTTTTTTTATGTGGAAGCAAAGACAACAATTTGACTTACACTTCAGATGGTCAGCAACCAAAACCACAAACAGTACTGACCACCACTGACCGAAACCAAAAGTTGGCACCTGGCTACTGTAACCGGACGAATACAACCTCACTAAAAACAAAACAAGTTCATCATCATCATCGTCGCCTCTCACTGGCAAGTCCTCACCCCACAGAAACCCCACAGAAAATGTTTTATGACTATTTACACATTTCTCTGCAAAAAATACAATTAAAAATGGTAATGTCATGAGGCATGGAGAATTAAACAAATATCATATATCTTTTATGATTTCTGATTCCTCCCACGAACCCTCAAAAATGTTCCCCCACAGATATAAACATAATGTTGAAAAATTAAAAAAGAAAAAATGATTCTGAACTTTTGACCTCACTACATTTTCAATGTGACACATTTTTTCAACACACACTGAATTTTACTTTTTCATATTTTAACAAAAAAACCGATACAACATATTTCTAAAACACAAAATAACAACAGTCTACATGTAAAAATATAACTTTTACATACACAATTTCAAAATAATGGTAAAGTTTGCCATTTTGTTGCATACAATTTACAAACGTCTGTGTGTTGTGCCTTGGATAGATAGCAGTGAATGGAGCTGATGGAACTCCAGTCCCATTTTGTCCTGCGTGGGGTGCCGTACTAGTCGGAGGGTGTTGTCATGGCAACAACAGAGAACACAACAAAGTCAGTTGAAAAGTTATAACACTGAGGGGCCTTGCCAACTTCTGCCAGTTCAGTCTTTGAGAAAATAATTCCTCCCCAAGCAAACACTCCTTTGCAACAGAAAATAAAAAAATAACAGAAAATGGCACCCTCCTTATATATCGTATATACTTTTTTGTACATTTATATATAGATTGATTTATTCAAATAGATTCTTTTCCAGTTTCCGTGCCTTCCTGTTGATTGGGTAGGATTTTAACCGCGTCAAAATGACCACCGACAGAGAACAACGCTGTCGGCTAACGAATTGTGTTGTTTTTTGTTTTTGTTTTGTTTTTGTTTTTTTTACATTTTCTATAATAGACATGTAAACCAGAACAGACAAAGAAAAAGTAATAAGCGAAAAGATTCTTCTTAAAAAAGAGAGAGAGAGAGAGAAAAAAAAGCAAATCTGTTTTACAACATACAACCACACACTTTGTACTGAAGACTACATTGGCTTACGGACAAGCCGATCAAATATTGATAAAAAGCTGATAAGCTATAATACAAGAAGAGACGCATTGTTCACCATGGTAACAGGGCTGGGGCTTGGAACAGGATGGGTTGGGGGTTATGGAGAACTTGGGGAGGGAGGACTGGGATGGGGGCTCGTTTTGCTAAATCAAGCGTCTGTCTCAGTGGCTCAAAGCCAGAACACGTTGTCTACTTACATATAAGCGTACAGTACATTAAATACAGTTTCTTTTTTTTTTTTTTAATCCAAAAAATACTTTTTTTTCCTTTTTAGCTTTTTTTAAATTCCCAGGTCTGGTAAAAAACCTGACTGCATAGAACCTAACGACTAAGAACAGGTTTCCCTAAGCTTGCATCCTATTAAAAGACCAGGTAAATGTCCTCCTCTGGCAACTCGAATGATATGAACTCTAAAAAGGCACATTGGTAGAAGTGTGAATGTTCAAATTGCATCTGTGGGACCGCTTAGGTGGGACAAGAGGCTGGGAAGAGGGGCTAGGGCTCTGGTGTAGGGCTCATAAGGCTAGGGTCAGCAGAGAAGACAGAACTAGGGCTGGGGATTAAACATAGGCCTGGACAGAGGAGGGTTCAAACTGGAGTGAGGGCAAAAGGGGACTTTCAGATTGACACCAGAAAACGATGGACGTTCTTGCAGATATTCCAATTACTTTCACCTATTGCCACAGAGCAGACCTTGATGCATAGCAATGCAATAAGGATTTCTTTCTGACCTATCCGGTCCTGATTCATTTGTGCCAGTTCTCACCTGGTCACGCACATGACTTTTGTCACTACCAGCCCAATCTTGTCCTGATCCTTCTATTGAACTTCTACCCAAGAAACCTTGGCAAGTCAATGAACAAGAGGCAGCACTTTCAAATTCTAAAGTAACATATTAGTACTTGGGCTTGTGGATTGGACTTGCCTCAGATGTTTTGAATTTACATTTACATTGAGCAAACCAAGATGATCAAAATGTCTGAACCCTTCGTTAGGCTTGCTGGACTCATGCCGGACTCATGACAAATGACACATTGGTTTTATTCTGGGGGCCAAGACTGGCCGCGAGCACTGCCAGTCTGAAACCCTAAAAACTAGCCTAATCTGGCAGGCATGTAATTTATGATCCGGAGTCTGCTAACATTTGGTCCTCTGGCACAGAAACACCAACTGTGCCATCATTCAGCTGCAAATATAGGTATCTAGGTAACTTGGAACAGTCACATTATGACTCCTCTCCGCTACTGATGTTTGGGTTTTCCTGTCCCAACTTGTCCAGATAGTGCTCTTAACTAACGAGAACCCAGTGGGACTGCAGACTCCTGATTAGATTTAAGTCTCTTGTCTCTATAATGCTAATCTTAGAAGCCATCGGCTATCGGTCTGACGACACTAAGCCTCTAGGGGCAACGACCAATATTTTGGGAGATCCAGTGGAGCAAGCAGATATCTTGGCCGATACTTAATCTTCCATGTACTGGTCTTTCCAGCTGTTCTCTATAAACACGTATCTGCATATGAATACAGACACATTAAAAAAAAAAGCTTACATAAAGATAATTTGTTGTCAGAAGACATCCAATGCATTCTGAAATTGCCTTTTGGCCAATACGTTCCGCCTCTCCACATGAACTGTATACTGGCTGCTCAAACATATCCCGTCAATACTACTAGACGGAAGCTGGTATTGGAAGAATGCTTCCATTACCAAAATCGTATCCTGTAGCCTACAGATTCTACATTCATATGCAGATAGATATATACAGAGGTTACTGTGATGCAATGCATTGCACCAGCACCAAGTAGACAGTGTTTGAAATCTTGCCAGACATCACTACAACTTCATCAAGCAAAATATTTCAAGGCCAATTAAAATTTGAACCAGCCAATGGTCCCAACAACAGACACCTCAACTACATCTGACAGCAAAGGTCAATCAGAAAGTCCCCCAAGGTTGGTATTCAGAGCAGAGGATAGGTTTAAGGTTGAGGTTTAGGGTTATGATCAGCCAAAACCAGGAAATTAAGGAATCTACTGAATCCAACACAGGAATGCTTTGACAACTGCTGCTTGGCCCCCAGAAGAAAATTATACACCTTTCACCCTGATGATTGTTCCCTTGGTTCCCCTGTAACATCATCATTTAGACCTCTAGATTCTCTGTTTTTTCTCCTCTCCCTCAATCTCTAGCTCCTCAGGATGTTAAATCTTTTCTCCTTAACCTTACATGACTTGCAAAACTCGCATACTTTAGGCCTTCGGGATGTCCGGAGAACTCATTTCAAGTAGAGCGATCGTGATTCAGGGAATGTGCTAAATGTGGAAAAGAATTCACTTCAGTGCTCAGCCCGGCCCTCTTCCCTCTCATCAGCCATCCATCCATCCAGCATTTCTATCATCTGTCCATCCTCTCAACCATCTGTCCAGTAATCCTTCGATTACAACAAAGGCCTGGACACCTTTTTGAACACTGCTTGCTCTGCCCACGCTGACAAACATTTGACAATGGACTCTGGTTCGAGATGTTTGCTAGAGCTCTTTCTTTCTGTCGTCTCTTGTGCATCTGCACTACAAACCCAAAACAACAATCTCAAATGAAGATGTCGAGAAAAGTCTTTCTTTCCTGCCGCATTTAGAAGTACACTTTTTCATTACTGCATGATTCGTCCTTCATGTTTTTCTTCTGTAATTCCTCTACCTTCAAATTTTAAACACCCCAGTCCATCTGGAGTCACTCACTGATTGATTGATTAACTGATTGATTCCTTAGGTATTCTCTTCCTCCCAGGAGATACACACGGGCTGTTTGGGTACAACTGTCCAGGCGTTTGTATTTGTGATCACACAAAGAAATTAGCAGTTTGTACAATTTTGACGCTTGTTAACAAAGTCAACATGGCTATTAGCATAAAACACTAATAAAAATACAGAAACATGTTCAGATTTTTATAACACTGACGATCTACTGTAAATGTCTGCAGGTTAAGAGGGAATGCATTAGAAGGGGAAGAACGAGTTGCCCCTGTTTTTCCTGTTTAGCCCCGTTTCTTTCTAGGCATCTATGATAGTCAAAAAGCGTTTACGAACTAAATTTTTGTTCAAATGACTCGGCATATCAAGCACCTAAAATCTTCATTTTAATTCATACTTTAATATGTGAAAATGTGCGGTTTGTAAGGGGATGTATGAATGGGCAGCTTGCTTCCGTGATACTTCCTGGAATTTTCCTGTTCTTTTTGTTGTTTTGTTTGCTTTGCTTCTCCGTGTGTATCTATCTGACTGGTTTGCATCCAAGAGGAGATCAGGCACAGCTTCATCCACAGTGTGGCGTTAGATTGCCATTCAGTCAGAGACGCGCTGAAGCTGCATTCAACAACAGCTGCGCAATGTTGCTTAAAAAAACAAAAAACAGAAAAAACCTCTTTAAACACTTCGTGATATGTTTTGCGCCGTTCTGAACAACCCTTCCCAACCCATACCCTCCTCACTGCCCGCGTCCAGTTGCACTTTTTTAACAAGTTTTTTTTGTCATTTTTTCCTTTTCTCATATATATATATACTATATATAGAACCCTTTTGTTCTTTAAAACTGGGAATGCTGATAAAACAAGTAGTACAAGAAGAAGAATTTCTTGGATGATGTGATTCCAAAGACTTTTGTCCATTGCTGTCACTTTGTGTCAAAAGCTTCCACAAACTGCCACTTTGTAGCAGCCATGTTACAGCGGCCGTTTAACGTCTCCACAAAGTAGCATCCAGTTCACTTCGGCTGGAGATGCAAAGTGACAAAAGCGACTAATGTGACTCTGCAGTTCGTGTTCTCGACAGAAGAAGGAGACGAAGGTGAAGAGGAGGATCAGAGACAGACGAGAGGAGAGAAAGAGGCCGATCTGATTGGTCGGGCCGAAGATCCAGAGAATCTGATTGGTCAGGCTGAAGCAACGACGGGGTTGATCGATTGCTGGGTTGTCATGGAAACGCCGTCAGAGGAAGTGGTCACTCATCATCTTGATGAACTCTGGCACCTTGGACCTGGAGAGACCAAGAGGAAAAATAAAGGGGGATTAGGAGAGACATGTACACACTGTACACACATAAAAAGAAATAAAATGAACTGTAAAGCAGTAATACTGGCCCCTAGTGACAGCAGTATTTACGTCACCCCACAACAATATTGGAAGTAAGGAAATGCTCATAGAGTGTCAAAATAAAAAGGGTTCATGTTCTCCAAAAATCTATTGGGGCTAAATCTTATCCGGAAATTTGGTATTTCGTTTCTTCAGCCTGATATTGACGCCAGAGGAAAGGCCGTGCTCACTAAATGATTAGTATTCATCCTCTGGCGACCATGAATATTCATGTTCTGGCCAGTAGTACTTATAAAAGGTGTAGATACAGACGCCTGAAGCAAACTCTAAAAAATGATGGATAATCTGAAAATGATCAGCCAGAAGGCTAAGAACGATTGTGATGTAGCGGTGCACTCTAGTACAATGCTACATCACCGTCTGTAGTAGGAGTATTATGTGCCAAATCATGTTTGAGTGGCATGTAAACATGCAATGGCTGTAATGCAGTCTCAGAAACCTTCAGCTATTTCTAGCTTTATATCTCATCTTTTTTAAAAATGTATATGCATCTGCATATGCAGATATCTGCCAAACAGATATTGGCCAAAATGACCAGTGCATGGCAAAAGAAGTTTCGGCTCCGATGTCCGCTGGCTACACCGGATCTCCTGAGGTACTGGCCATTGCCCCAGATGCTTACTGTCATCAGACAAAAGCAGATGTGTTCCGAGATGTACGTTCGACTTTGGACCTAGATATAATTATCATGCGTGTGACTTCATTCACTAAAAGATCTGTATGTATTTAATAATGTCTTATTCAGGACTCTTCCTTACAGCAAGCAACTCATAATAACCCCTTAAAATCTGGGTGTTTTTGGTCCTTTTCCTTGTACTTAAAACTTGACAAGGTTGTTCATGTGCTGGGCAACGTTCACCTGCACAAACCGTCAGTGTATAAATAAAGAAAAGACATTACTTCAATTCTTTCACTGTAAAGCTTCTGGAGATAAGAAACTGTTAGGGGCACTCCTGCTCCTTATCAAGGACCTTTGGTACCGTAAGACCTCAGAACATTAGGAAATAAGGTAGTGAACCTGTTCCATGATTCAACATGCAAACAAAGAAAACAAAGTTGTAGAGCAAAGAGCAACGACAAACATACACAGTCACACATTAAAATCACACTTACTGCCAATCTGTTGTTAAAATGTACCCAGACCAGACAGAAACTCAAGTTCTGGCCTCTGTTTTTTCGCCAGCTGAAATATCAGCTCTGCCAGACATTAACTGTCAGGAACCGAACGACGCATTTCTCCAAATTCATTCAAATAATGGCAGAAATTTGACCTAAATGGCATTTGGTCTGCATATTGTCTGTGTAAGTTTTAGCCTTTTTTCCTGCATTAGGGTGAGAGTAGAAATGATACAACTGGAAAAGTAATATGTGAATTCTGCTTTCTCGGTTTAAAGTCACAAGACAAAAACAAAAATCAATCAGCAGAGTTTAAAGTTTGGAATGGTTACCAATAAGCAAATTGGTTTAAAACTGGTGTGTAAACTTAAAGAGACAGTTCACCCTAAATCAAAATACGATTTTTTTCTTCTTACCTGTAGTGCTATTTATCAGTCTAGATTATTTTGGCATGAGTTGCTGAATGTTGGAGCTATCAATCATAGAGATGTCTGCCTTCTCTCCAATCTAATGGAACTAGATGGCACTCAGCATGTGGTGCTCAAAGTACCAAAAAAATAATTTGAAACACTCAACAGCAATGTCTCTTTCCAGAAATCATGACCCGGACACTCAAGATAATCCACAGACCTTGTTGTGAGCAGTTTCATGTAGGCACTATTTTCTTTCTACCAAACTAGAAGCGAGATGTTTACATCTTCCTTCCGCATGGTGATACAGTTGGCAGGTATAGTTTGGCAGAATGAAAATAGTTCCTATATAAAACTGCTCACAACAAGGTCTGCGGATATTTTGAATAACAGGGTCATAATTTTTGCAAAGAGACATTGCTGTTGAGCTTTTCAAATTTATTTTTTGGCCCTTTGAGCACCACAAGTGCCACCACGAATGCCATCTAGTTCTATTATATCGAAAAAAGACGGACATCAACGGCCGATTTCTCCAACAACTCACAGCAAAACAATCTAATCTAATAACCAGGGAAGAGGGAAAACAGGCATTTTTGATTTTGGGGTGAACTGTCCCTTTAAACCTTTAAACATTCACATCTGATTGAATGAATAAGTAACTTTTAATTTCAAAGATGAACATTACATAGGAAGTCTTGATTTCTGTACCAACATTGTACTGACCGGCTTAGTGCACCTATATCCAATGAAACTGATCAGTACATATTTTGGTCTGATGATATAAAGAGAATGTGGATAAACTGACTGTTTCTCTTAAATCATATTTTTTATTACAGTTGCTATAATTCTAATCTGCAGGAAACAAATGATTAAAAAGTACACAGACGCCACGTTAATCATATCAGACAACTGATGGCCGAATGACAACTTGTCCATATTTGAGGCAGCTTTCGATGTTGAAAGCATTATACTTTTCCAATTTTTTCATGGGAGCCAAAACTTATTTTCAATGGAGGCATGTTTAGTTTGCCACGTATTTTAAATTTCATGGCAAGTGATTTGTAAAATGTTTGCTTGAAGTTTCTGGATTGGTTTCTGGTTTCTGAATTCCGATTCTTTGGTTTGAGTTAAAGGTACAACAGCAGATTAGTTTATAAGTGAAATCTTCTGACCATCAGGGGGGAGGAGATGTTGCTGCGTTTTACATTTGTCCCAAGGGGTTCGACCCGTCGCCCATGGCGGCGGCGGCGTGGTGCGCGGCGGCCAGTGAGAGGGGAGCCCCGTCCGATGACACGGTGACCTTCTCCTCCTCGCGACGCTTCAGACAGGCCGCCTTGGGGTTCAGGTTTCGCTCTGGACAGAAGGAAAGAGAGGAGAGGTTATTATTATTTCTGGTGTTTTATATCTGTAAAAATGTTTTCACACTTTATTTTATGTCTCTGTGTTTTGTTTATTTTTAGAGAGGTATTTATTTTTGCTGTGTTACTAAGTCAGCTGCGAGACTGAAGCCAAAAACTTCAGCCAGGTTGAACACAATCAACAGGTGCCACTGCTGCCCTCTCCTGGAGCTCTCAGAGCACTACATGGGTTGCAAATTCAGTTTGACCTCTTGAACACAGATTTCCACCTTAAATTTCCCCTTAAGTAGTTTTTAAGTTAGAAAATAGGAACATTTTAGATTTTTTAACCAGAAATTACAAATTTAATGTATTACTTGCTTTATCTTTTATGATCCCAATGTCACTGCAGCTTCAACATGAATAATTAATTATCCAGGTTCATAACTTTGTATAATGTTTAAATATAAAATGGCCTTATAGTTTGTTCATTTTGTCCATAAATAAACAGACAAATGAGTATAAAATCATTCTATAAGACGTAGATAAAAACAAACTAAGCTGATGCAGTATCTGTGGTTTATACATTTAATTACTGAGGTCAAAGGTCACGTCTTTATATGAAACTGACCTCGGACTTGTTGCTCCAGACTGAGGATGACGGCCACGGCCTGATGCAGGATTAGTAACTTGGTCTGAGGTTTGTCGCTCTTCAGGTGCAGCTGCACCATCCTGCCCAGCTCCTTGAACGCTTCGTTGATGTCGCGGACGCGCAGACGCTCCCGCGCATTGTTGGCCATCCTCCTCTCCCTCTCTCTCTCCATCTTCTGCTCCGGAGACAGGTCCTCGTCATCATTGTTGCTACGGTGACCAAGGGAAGAGGAAGCGGGGGAATAAGGGTAGGAGAGGAGGAGGAAGAGGAGGATTTGAGGAGAAAGGCTCAGTTTATATTTCAGTGTGGAGGCTCATATAAATACAAACCTGCAGTATGCTGTTTGTTGCTGACCTTTACAAGATGATTCATTATGTGACCAAATAACAAGGAACAAGGTTTGGGAACGAACATCATGTGCTGCATTCTGGATATTTTAAAAGTCTGCCACAGTTATCAGCAGCAGTTGTTTGTTTACACAGTGATGTCGGTGAGTTCACTGAAAATACAATGTGAAAAACAAGAAAAAGAAGATACACTTCTAGACAAACAGGTGGAGGATGAAAAACATGATGTACGATCACATTAAGAAGTCGTTTGAGGAAATAACTGAAACTGTATGTATTTCGTTTAGTGCAGAATTTACAATAAGAAATCATCCTATGAAGTCCCTTGTCTTTCTGTAATTTAAATCTTGTCCTGAGCAACATCCTTGTATTTTTAAGTGAGAGACTTCCCTGTTCTTCTACTTTTTTATTCTGTGTGAAATTTAAAAATGAACTCATCAAATGTGCTAAACTACTCTGGCCTGCCTACTGTTGCTGCTTCCTCTGCAAGCCACTTTGCAACCTGCCTCCACCCCAGCTCCTCCTTTTCATGCTGTGTCTGATTTATCAAACTCATTTCTGTTTGTCACTGATGCTGCTCTGTTCTGTTCCCGGGGGGTCTCTGCTGCTGCTCTCCCTGCCTCAGGCTTTCCTTGTTTGCACATGGAAGGGCAGAGAGGTGTGCTCTCTCTGCCTCAGGCTCTCCATCTAGGCGTGTGGGAGGGCAGAGAGGCTGCCAAATATAATACTGCAAATGGAAATAAAGTTTTCTTTGATTAAGTGTTCCTGACTGAACTATGTTTTTTTTCCTAGTGTATGATCACTTGAAACTAAGAAGTTGTGTTTCGTTACCTTAGAATGAGGCTTTTATATTTACATAGACAGCACATCCTCTACCACAGAATCTGTCATGTTGTAATGAAAATAGCCCAAAACCGACAAACCAAGCACTGGGTCTAGAAAGGGCCATTTGCATTTTTGCATAGGCCACCATAGTTGTTGAGTTTCAGTTGGGTGTAATGCTGCAACCTCACACTAGATGACACTTAATTCTAGACACCTGACTTTTATAAGATAAGGTGTAAGATAAGCCAACAAGTTTGCTGGCTCACATGACGATATGTTCCCAAACCCTGCAACACAGCACAGGCAACATTTTTTTTTTTTAATCATCTTAAAACCATTTGCATCATCATCATTATCATCATCATGACTGCCACTGTCATGTGCTATACATTCTCTGGGTTTGGGTTTCAGATGTTTCTGATTTGAGTCATCCTCCAGGTGAAAAACATTGCCGGAGGGGTGAAGGCTGCTCGGCTACATCCAGGATGGGAAATCAACACCATGACCAAAATCAACACTTTTGATTTTTTACTTGAAACATATCTGGATTCATATAATGAGAAGGTTTCAAACGTTTTTGTCCTTTAAATTATGTTGAAACCTTTTTTTAAAGGCTTCCAGTTTCTCAACAACAGAAAGAAAATTCATCTTCAGTGTCTCTGTTGGTCTTGATTCCCCAGCTCTGAATGTCAGACAGCACTCCTTTGAGAATATTGACAGAGGGCTCTACTCTGTTGTGTGAGAAACAGTTAAAACCAGGCCCAAGACCATGGAGAGACTGATGGGATCAACTGGGACCTGCATGCTAACCAGGAACCTCTCTCTGGCTTTACGTTACTTTCATGTCTCAGAAAGATCAACATGTTAAAAGAGAGAGATGCCCGGTGGACGCAGACAAGAGGTCTCTGTATTAACGGATGTATTTAGCTGCTTCTCATCACACTTGGTCACTTCATCAAAGTCCAGAGGCTGGTTCCCAAAACACTCACAGCTTGCAGTCCTTCCTTGTGTCCCCTCCCCCTATCTTTATGCCTTATTAGAGCATCTGACCTCAGCTGAACACTGATTTGTGGTGGCTGGCCAGTGGTGGAAGATGTAGCTATGCCACAATCTAAGAATACTCCATGAGATGTTACAGTCTTGCCACATGATCAAATATGTAAATCTCTCAAGATTTCTCCAGAAAACGATGACTTTTCTTGGTTTACAATTCCTACCCTATCCAGAGATAAAATAGCCACAAACTTTGCACAAAATCCCATTCAACATCCTGGCCACTTCCTGTTTCCTGGAGAGCTTTGTCTACCAACAGCACTTTGATCAAGGAAGGTCTCTGAGCATGTGGGTGTTTTGGGACAACGCGTATCCCAGCCCAGCTGAGGGGTTTGATGGAAGCAGACGTCTGAGAGGTGGCTAACCTAGATCTTAACCTCTCAATTGATTTAAGGTCCTTGCTGTCGGCGTCCTCCTTCTTCGGATCCAGGGATTTCGTGTCCTGCAGGAGGTTCTCGTCCCCCTCGTCCTCAGACTTGATCTCAGAGCTGACGGAGGAGGTGCTCTGGCCCTGAAGGCCTCCGGACAGAGCTGCTGGAGGAAGGGGGGGGAGAGAAAAGAGAGGAGGGGTTAGAAGGTGTACATGGATAAATGAAATAAATGACTACTTGTCATTATGTGGTCTGAGTCTGACACTGTCTGTCTCTTTCTAAAATAATTCAACTCTGCCAACCACTTCATGTAAAACTGACTTGAAATACTCTGCAGTTAACCCCGGAAAAGTTTTTTAATGATTTTTGAGACTGTCATTGGTACACTGCAGTTCAAAGGCAGATATGCTCAGTCATGGCGTTAACAGCTTGTTTCGCTCATATGTACTGTGACATAAAAGACACTGTATGGACGTGATAAAAATGCTAACTTGATTTTCATTGGAGGGGGTCTTTAAAGAGAAAAAGTTTACACCAGGTGGTGAAAATTCAGGACGTGTTCATGAAAGCTGAAAATGTTTCAAGTTGAGTGAAAAATCCACAACCATCCTGCACAGTCACAGTCTTGGTCATTGCTTTGAACATTCATAATAGCCTTTGACAACCCTGACAAGTGAGCGCCTGTGGGGGTTAGAGTGATTACTGTGCTCCCTAAGCACAGCAGGCCAAAGTAGTGTGACGTTTTTAGACGGTTGAAAAAGGTCTTGGGAGGAGGTGGATGGATGGGGCAACAGTATTGAAGGTTGTCGATGTTGATATTTCCTACTTGATTCACACTTTTGGCTTCAAGGAGCAGTAACAAAAACACAAATAAAAATCTACCTTGTTTAAACTGATTAGATGGTGTGTGAGCATTATGTTGCATTAATGTTTTTATGAATATCTGAGTAGGAAAAGGAGTTTATGTCAGCTTCCTAGCTGCAATTCCAAGTCAGACATATCAATAATTCGACAACAGCATCTCCTACTAAGCATAAGAACCGGCTTTGGCTCAAAGGTAGATCCCCAACTGCTCCAGTCTGCATGTCTAAATTATCCTTGGGCAAGATACTGAACCCCAAATTGCTCCCAATGGCTGTTCCATTGGTGTGCAAGTGTGCGTGAATGGTTAGAGTATCAGGTGGCACCTTGTATGGTAGCCTTGACCACCAGTGTGTGAATGTGTGTAAATGGGTGAATGTGACAGGTAGTGTAAAGGCAATACAATCAATTCAGCTTATTAAAAAGAAGCTACACACTTGTCTGTGTCTGTGTCACAAATATGAGTACAACTAAATTATAAAACAGCGGTTATTTTGATTAAACTTCGAGTTTAGTGAAGCAATTGTTAAAAGGATGTGAGGGTTTCCTGCTCGTCTTTGTGTGAACGCAGCATTAGGCCCGTCTGACCACAGCTAATTCTCCAGTCAACCTTCAAGGCGGCAGCAGGGGAGAGTTGCGGTGCAAACGTAAAGCCTCTGTACCCTCTATCTGCCTCCCTCCTCAGCTGAACACAGCAGTCTTTATTTGACGCCTGTATGGATCCGTCACTGGGACGCTGCCAACTTCTCAGTCAACACAAAACACTGCGCTCTGTTCCCACACACACACATGTACACACACACACACACACACGACCAACTGTCGGCCATTTTGAATCTCCGTCTGCCTGACTGGAGGCATTTTGTGTGCAGCTTTGAGTGACGGCCTGTGTTTGGTTTGTGTCTGCGTCTCTTTCCATACAATTGCTGTGTGTTTGGGGCATAAATAGCTGCATTTAAAAACGGTGAAAAGTGACTTTGTGTGTACGAATGTCTGATTGAACCCAGACAGACACAAACTGGCACTGGAGGAGACTTGGGGTGGGGAGAAGCCGACTTATTAACGGTCTGAATCTGAGTCTTAATTGCTGTGGTCTAATCTGGTTTCTGTCTGAAGTTTAAAAGGACAGTTTACCCCAAAATAATAAATACATATTTTTCCAAATATAATGGCACTCGGCTCGTGGTGCTCAAAGCGCAAAAAAAACCAACCCCAAACCCATTTAAAGACCTCAACAGCAATGTCTCTTTCCAGAAACCCTGACCCGGTTACTTATATTCAAGAGAACGCAGTCGTCTCTGGTATGTCCAACACTCGGCAACTAACAAACAAAAGGCAACTGTTTTTGATTTTTGGCTCAACTATCCGTTAAGAGCCTGAGGTCACTGCAGGTGGTTCAGTCATGTTGTTCAGTTTTACATGCACGTTGGTCTAATGTTAATAAATACATTTCAGTTTTAATCGATGCAGATTTTCCACTTCCTCCTAAACTTCCAACACATTATTTCCTGGCTGTCTCTGCAGCTGTATCCCAGTGCCAAACCTCATACAAACTCCAGGCCGATTTTAAGACAGAAGTGTGTTCACTCTGTAAAAGTGACAACAGCGGGAGAGAACATGACGGCAACTCAGCCAAAAGTTAACCACTAAAATGACAACTAAAATGAATGAATAGCCTCTGAAATGTGGGGCACGTTGTACCTTGCAGATTATCCAACAAAATAATAGCAGTTGACTTTAAAGTTAATAAAACAACATCTAAATTATAATTAAATCTGTAACATCCAAATGCTTGAGTTGAATGTGGTTGCACATTGCTTAAGACGAGTGATTATATGCCAGTTTTTTCTGACGCAGCCTACATGCTACCTTGTTTTCATTTTCTAGATCGCAGTAATGCCAAACCGCTCCATTTTTGCGCGAGGACATCTCTCATATTTCCCACCGTACTGTTTAAAAACTCTAGTCTATTCGAGTATTACTGCAGGGAGGGGGAGTGCTGTCTGACGGCTCTGTAGCCCCCACTAGTGGCAGGCGGCTGCATGACAGTTAAGCTGCCTTGTACATAAATAAAACACTAATGGTTTAACCGACCACTGTTTCTGGTGCTGACGAGCGAGGGGGTGGACGTTTCATTGTTAAAGCGACTAATCATGCACATATCTAGTATATACATGTTTGTATGGAGCCACTTTTTTATTATTTCTGATATAATATTTGCTACCTTGTTAAAGGGTTTGTGTATGAGTCAATCAAATCAGATAAAACCTAAACCATAGTTGAGTTTTGGACCGTAAAAGTCAATAAAAAATACCTGAATATGTGTTTTAATGCTGTTGTTTACGCAGCCATGCACCGTTATGGAGAAATACCAAAGATCTAGAGTCACATTTTCAGGGGCTTTAAAATATGCTGTGTATGGTTGTGGAACAGCTGCAGGAAGACTGCGGAAAAACAACACCAATATGAAATCTTTTGGCTTTCCAAAGTCACAGTTTGCTTGACATGTGTTGGCACACAAGTTGCATCGTTTCCTCCAAATGTTAAAGTACATTCAATTCTAGTTCGCTAGCTCAAAAATGAGAAGTCAGCCAAGTATGAAAGGAAATGACGTCCATATTGAATGAACTAACCCTTTAAGTTACATCGGTAATATATGAATTTACTTATATGTAGTAAAATAAAATAAATCCTCAAACCTGCTCTAAAGCGATAGAACCAGTTTGAGTATAAAATATATATATGTAATATAAATATAAACATACACTATTAAAAAATGAATCTTCACTGTTTATAATTATTATGAAACTGAGAGAGGGAGACAGGAGGAAACCACAGCTCTGCTACTGAGTTTGAAGTGTTTGCTGCCAAAACCATTTTAATACCCTCTATTTACAGCCTCAACACACACCCTCAGTGTGTGTGCGTGTGTGTGTGTGTGTGTGTGTGTGTGTGTGCGTGCGTGTGTGAACGGATGTGGGAGAGAGGAACAACTTCTGCCTGAGAGTGTGTATGTGTTTCTCTCTCTCTCACCTCATTACACACTTGGCTCTGGCTGCCGCTGGCTGAACTTTGCTGCCAGCAGACTCATTTTCAGCCTTAAAAAACGAGCTCAGGGCTAATTTGCTCCACAGCGCGCTCATATACACTTCTCCTGCTCCATATTCATATCACACGTACTGTATATTTATTTACCACTCCTCGTTAGGCGTTTTGCCGCTCGGGCGGTGAAGTCTAAGACTTGCCAGCTGAGATGTGACTCCACGTGCTTCTGAAGTGTCTGATCCCCGTTTTGGGATACTTTCCTCATCAACACCTTCTTCTTCTTCTTTTAATTGTTTTCACTTTAATCTGTAACTCTTTTCCTTTTCTGTCATTTCTCTTTATTTTACATTAATTTCCTACTCTCCCTTTGTCATTTTATTTTAATGCATCTGAAATGTTCTTTTGTTGTTCATCTTTCATTTTTTGGTCATCCGTATTCCTGCTCTTCCCTTTCAGTTTTGTCTGTCTTGAGATTATCTGCTTCCTCCTTCTCATCTTCAGAGTATGTCTTTCCTCTTTCTCTTTATTTACCTCAATGTCATCAGTCTCTCTTCCTTCTTCTGCCTGTTTTCTTCATACTTGTCATTACATTTTTTTATTTCAGGACTTGTTTTTCCTCTTAATTGTCTTCTGTATATTCCATTTTTTCTTTTCTTGGCCTTTCATGTTCCTTTTCATCTCCTCTTTTGCACCCTTTTTATTACTTTTTCTTTTATTATCATTATATTATGTGGTGTTGGAAACATGTATCTGGTGTGTTGTATGTGTGCACAAGTGCATGATGGGATATTAAGAGAATTAACTTACAAGATCAGAAGGACGACAAATCCTAACATTTGGTGATAAAGAAACACTGTTGGATGCTAAGTAAGGGTTGTTTCAAAGCACGGCGAGTCTTACCGCGGTACGGGTCGGGCTGGTTGAGGTCCGGCGAGGTGGCGGACTGAACGGGCAGCTGAGGCCCCGGCACCTGACCCGCCATCGAGTGTCCGCCGCGCAAACCGCCCACACCACTGCCGTCTTCTCTGTGCGAGCCCACCTGGAAAACAGAGAGAAAAAAGATGGTGAGAGTTTTTATTTAAACAAACGGCTGCTGTGATTCTGTCTGCAGTCGATACAAACACAACACTGAGTCAAGTCCTAACTTCTAAAGTCCAGATGTAGTCTGAGTGTGTTTTAAGTTTCTGATGGTTTGGCTCTATAATCCCCTGGACTCATGTTAGAGCTGTGTTTGATGACAATACTGTCTTTGACCGTGTCATTTAAAGATGAAATATATATAAATATACTTTCTTCTATTAAATGAGAGCTCATGAAAAATGCCACCTTGACTACTTTGCCAGTTTACTTTGGTCATTAGTTATTCCTCATGAGCCAATAACCCTCTGTCTATAAGGTGTGTTCGTCTGCCTGTCAGTACTGTCTGACTTAGAGTCAGACAGAGTCCACTGGTTCTTTCCTAAAGGGGAGATAAAGAGGGTAAAACCTTAACTAATAGATATAACCATCAAAGTGTGCTTGTTAATTACTTATATTAAGATAATAATAATAATATTATTATTATTATTATTATTATTATTATTATTATTATTATTATTTGACTTTTGGATAAAATCAGGTTCATAATTCTTGTTTTGTTTTGTTTTTTTCAGGGAGTTTTGAATATCTCTTTTTATTACTCTATAATTTAGAAAATACTATCACCCCCCATAAAAATAAGCAAATAATAAATTTTTTAAAAAAAAAATCTAATTTTGCCGTGTTTTAGGAACAAAATATTTAATAAATCAGCTATGAATAATATATGAAGACACCCCTATGTAATAACCTTCAGAATACAGATAGGAATAATACTGGGAGGTTTGGTGCCTGTAAATGCTACTTAGGTGGAGATTTCTGGCTCAGAGTATGATTAAAAAAAAACTCATTTTGAGCTTTAAAGATATGTGGTGTAAGCTTTAAAAAAGGAATTTAACTTCTAGATATCACCACACAACTTTTCCAGCTGATTTTTTTTGTATAAGTTTTCTGAAATGTTAAACGTGCAAATGAGTCATTACATATATAATAAAATATGTTCTTTTTGCACAAGCTTCAAGAACAGAAATTCAAACTAAAATCAACACCTTAACATGTATTTTGGACGTTTTCTTTCATGTAGAAAATAGACTTGTTGAAATGTTACTCAAACAGGAGTAAATTTGTTGGGGACTATTTTCAGCTGTGGATAGACACACATTTGGTGCTCTCGAGAGTATTTCTGGCAACAGGACCGTGTATGTGGGATTAATTCAAAAATAAACTAGCCTACAGTCTATGTCTCAATGGTAAAAAAATAACATGTCACCCAAATTTCCAAATACTAACTGCAACGACTTTTGTATTTTGAACAGGTCTGTACTGTGGTTGATCAGATGATTTTAAATTGTTGTCTGTCTCCTGTCTGCATTTTGGCCCTGCCCGTACATTTTCAGTTAACTTAAATTAGTTTAACTGACTGAATTTTATCTTTTGTATAGGCATTGTGCACATAAATAAACAAACAAACAAGAAAACATGAATCAGATTGTGGCAAAGTTTGATTTTGTGCTATATAAAAATAATGTATAAATCTGGATTTGACTTTTGGACTACCTTCAACAGTGGTATGTTATTTTAAAATATTTTCTTTTCTTTTTATTTTTAAGTCTTTATATTACTTGTATTTTTCATTAAATTTGGCCTGTTTCTCTTTTTCCATTGTGAAAATTATTAAATGATTTGATTGTAATATTCCTTATACTTTGTTTTCCAGATGTTATTGTTGCTTACTGCACTTTTAGCCAACAGCGTTACGTGACTTGAAACAAGTGCAGCTAATTATTGTTGTATGTCGAAATGTGAGAACAACAAAGGAGAGGAAGAAAAATGTCACTCTTCAAGATCACTAAACAACTGGACTCATGAGAAGGTCATAAAAACTTACAGTGGAAAATAAATCAAAATATAAAACTGACATTTCTCCTTTCTTTCTTTCTTTGATATTTCTTCCTCCACCAGATGTTGTAGTTCTGTAACTGGCCTGTTGAGGGCATCCTCTGCCTTTCTAAGACACTGAAGATCTCATCCGTCTCTCTCTCTCACACACACTTTTACACACACACTTAGGCACACACTCCATCCCGCCCGATGTTTTTTTCCTCCATTTTTCCAGTACAGTACAACTCAGGTGGGCAAACTGTGCTGTGCTCCTGCAGACAGCGTGTGTTCGTGTGTATCTGTGGTGTGTCTCAGCCCAGGTTCATATCTGCATGTCTGACATGTATATTTACACTTTTTTTCCCCCCCTCTCTTTTTGGAGCTGGAGTGTGTCGTCGTGTTTTTCATGTGTGTTTTCGGGGAAATACTGTAGGGGTGCATGTGTGTGTGTCTGTGTGCTTGGCTGAATCCTATCCATCTGTCTGCCGCACACATGCACACAAGCACGCGCACGCATACACACGCATGCACACACGACAGCACAACAACTGACAATTATCTTAATGCCCATATGTTTAATTGTGGGATTTCTAATTCCCAGAGCACCGAGCAGCTTCCAGCAGGGACTCACTGTTTTGGCACGAGATGGGCTCTCTTCATGTGTGTGTGTGTGCGTGTGTGTGCGTGTGTGTGCGTGTGTGTGTGTGTGTGTGTGTGTTTGTGTGTGTGATGCCAGCTTTCTCGTGGCATCCTGTGGTTCAGAATACTCTCTCTCTCCCCACCCTCCTTTCCCTGAGCTTTTCACTTTGAACATATCAGCAGGACAGGGGCTCGATATGAATCATGATAAATATTTATTTGTGTGAAGTACTACAGTGTATACATGTTGTGTAAAAGTTTTAACGCTAAGCTGACTGGCAGTGTGGACCCAGTGTGTGTCTTTAACAATGTGATAATCAGACTAAATTCGTTTCATTTCAATTCACCCTGACTTTGTGCTCATGTCTGCTGTTTCTGTTTGGGAGGAGGAGAGGGCAGGGTCGGGTTATTCTGCTCTGACCAATGGGCTTGCAGATAACTCAACCATCGGCACACTGATAAAAAAATGCTGATTTATTACTATTTTTTTTTAAATAAATCATCTTATAACAACTGCACTGGCTCTGGCACTGAAAATGACAACAACGCCATTTTTCTAGAGCAGGTCCGGAAATATCTTTTCCACTCCATGCATTCTTTCTCCTAATCAAAACCTGTCGCCTTCATTTCCCATGATGCAGCTTGACCACTGACAGTTCAGTGGGATGCTGCCTTCAAATGGAAGCCATGTATGTGATATTCTGGGGCAACACTACCAGGCAACTACAATAGACACAAGCGAAAAGCTAGCGAGCAGGTAATGTGATGAAGAAAATGCAAAGGCATACTGACGGAGTAAAAAGAAGAGGCTGTTGGGACATTCTACTTCCGAATATTATATAATTACTAAGAACATCTCTATATGAATAAAATTACAATATACTGATCAATCATCCATCTAAAAATCAATGGTCACAACTCGTGAACTTGGAGCTTATTTGGCCATAAATTCCACAAGGGGGCGTCGTTCATATGAACTATTCTTGTGAACATGGTCACCGTGACCCCATCTGAAAGCAGCAGGAGATTTGTGTGTGTCATGCTATTAGCGGCTGATGTAGCCTCGAGCTGCTAGCCTCAAGCAGAGATGAGAAGTGGGATTCAGAGGTTTGCTAAGCTCAATTCTAGAGGCAGAGATAAGTTTAACTAGAAACTGATCTTTTATGCATTTGAACTGTAACTGCTCAACTTCAACAATAAGGATTTTCCAGCATTCTCTCGTACCTAAATGACAGAACAGATATATTTCCACTGACTTGTATGACCGGCCCCAAAAAGACATATATCACTGTTCTAATGGTCACAGTTTTAAACACGTCCTCAAGGTCATGAAACATGCAGAGTTAGGCTCAAAAACTACCTGGTCAGGTTTATGAAAAAAACAAAACGGTGGTTTGACTTTAAATACTATAAAATGTCAATTAATAGCCCAGGCTATAATTTGCTTAAATCACTGAAATCCACAGGCCTGTATTTGAGACAGGCCTTTAATTCCTTTAACACAAAACTGTTGCTCAGTAAAGATCTGGAAATACAATCAACTTGTTATTTAAAGATATTATAAGATGTTATTTCAGATAATATATAAATTATGAATCATTCATTTGATCTGTCTTGCACAGACAGCACATCAGAGAGAGAGACAGAGTTATGGCAGCCGGCATACCGACACAACACCACTTTATCCTGCTGAAACAATACTCAGATACTTGGATGAATTTTTATGAAAAATCCTTTTGATTCTTTTGATATGAGGACCCTTACAGACTAAAGGAATATAAATAACTTACAGGGTAATTGAGGGTTGGACACATAATTTGACGTAGCCAACAGCCCGGTTTAGTGCATCTGTAGAACTTCTATAAAACATAATGAACTGATTGGCAACTAGACCAGGCGTCTAACTGACACAAGCCTTTATTAGTCAAAATTTGTAGCCACAGCGAGCTAGTAAAAGGGGCTGGGCTTTTACTTGGGGACCAGGCTTTTAATTGAAGTTTTACGTTGAGTATTTTTGTCACTAACCTAATATTTGGTGACCTATGTCACTAGTGTAGCATGTTACATATACTGGCAAATTAGGCTACATTGTTTTTAAAAGACGTCAACGGTGACTTCACGGGACGTGAAAGTCCTGTTCTTGTTTGACACATCCACTCCCACCCACCTCATAATCTTCAATATTTGCACAATATCATGCAGACTTTTGTTACTTTTTATGCTACGTCACATCACTTCTTTTTCAGCTCCTGTGATAATTACTAATTAATTTAGTTTCTACTCACACATATTTCAGCTCTTGCAGCTCTCTCTAACTCCACACCTCCAGATTATTTCGTCCCTGCTAAAAAACTCAGTTGTCTTGATTGAGTTTTCAACCCAGGAAAACAGCTGCTTACAACACCACAATCTGATTATGTTAATTTGATCATGGTATATAGGAATATATACCATGTGAGCACATTACAAACTAGATACACTTAAGGTATTGAAACTAGATTTTGACAAAGGGGCCTTTAAACAAAACCACGCAACAACATCAGCTGAGAGTCTGCCTCACTTGATGTTACATTTGGAATTCCCTTATCAATTGACAATTAATCAGATTACTAAAACTATGTGATAGTGAACGTGGGATTTTCGGGGCTCCTAGGAGACTGGGGCCCTGTGGTAGTTGCCTGTTTTGCCTGTCTGTTAAGTGTATAAGGGTGGAGAGACTCTTTTTTGACAGTATGATATAATAGTCTCAAACTATGTTCACTTTTGGACCAGATTATAACATCACGTACAGATATTTTTTTCACTGATCTGTTATGACATTTTTGATATACTGTATGATAACTGTAGTGTAAATAAAGTTGTTTTGAAAATCAGATCCCTCTGTCTGTCGGTTAATCCAGCTGGCGGACAGAGAGGTCTTGCCCACCACATGCCAGACTCCCCTCTCGCTCCATGCAAATATCACAAAATGTCGACTGGCTTGTCTGCATGCACACGTGTGTGCATGTGTGTGCGTGTGTGTCTGTGTGTGAGTATCTGTGTGTGTGTTTCAAGCTGAGCGTCCTTCGTCTATCCGTCCATATGTCTCTTTGCTCCCTTATTTATTATTTGCCTCTCGTCTTTCTTTCTGTCTTTTCTTTCCGTTCTCTGCCTTTCATCACTGCCTGGATTCCCAAATGTAAAATGGCAGCAGCGAGGGAGACAGAGAGGGTGGCGTACATTTTTAATGGAGGGCTTTTATATTTTAACGAGCCTTCCTTCTCTCTTCCTTAATTTAGTTCAATAAGGAGGGAAGACGAGGAGACAGACGGAAGAAAATAAATAAATAAATAAATTACACATAAACTGATCTGCTGCTGGTGTTGCTATGAGAGTCCCCATAAAACCACAGCCACGCCCATTTATCCACCGTCCCTCAGGTTCAAGACATCTGATTGGATGATGGACAAATCTAATCGTGCAGCCAATAACAAAATAAAATCAGTGACATTTACTGTCAGTGAGTAAAATTCGTTGATTTCAGCCATGACAGCAAGTTGTGGTTGAAAGCTGCGGAAAAAGCTAATTAGTAGATTTCGAGTTAAGATTATCTTGTCACAGTGTTGACGTTTGTTTTGGTTTGTTCCGACTTTTTTTTCCCCAAGAGCTGCATTCAAGGACATTCGGAGAGCTCTGCTTTAATTGTTGACTGCTGGAAAGTGTCACTTCCATGGGACGTTGGGTCTAAAAATCAAATCCAGACAAAAAAACAAGTCACACATATGGTTGCTGTGAAAAGTATGAAGTGAATATTGTTTGCTTGATTTACAAAAAAACAAAACAAAACAAAAAAAAACATTGCTGTCCTGCAGCCAAGTCTTAAAAACCAGATGTCTGAGTGTCGTTGAATGCACCAACAGGGACAGTTTTCCGAACAGTTGCTGCTCTCAACTGCACTATAACAATAATGAAACAAAAGAAAAACTCCTTGTTGGTGCGTTCAAGGACCCCTCCAAAATCTGACAGTTGGTTGCTGAACACCAGATTAAAGTCATGATTCCATTCACAACATCCTCTGAGCTACTGTGTCTAACATACACCACCGAAGAGCGTTTGAAGTTGAATCCAGGCTATATTGTCTGTAAGCTTATTTTGATAGAACAAACTGAAACTAGTAGCTGCCTTAAAGGTAGCAAATAAAGCTACAACCTGATGATGATGTGTCAAAAGCATGCAGCAATGTGTTTGTAGAAAAGCTACACACAAAGGTACAATTATGGCTGGCGATTCCTTTATGCTGGTGTTAATATGACACCCAAGGTTACAGTGATGCTACCAAAACAGCACCTGTTTTAATCAAAATCAAAAGTCATCTGGACAACAGGTTAACTGGATCCAGCTTCAAAAGTCTTGAGCTAAACGCTTTGTTTATTCTACAACGTGTAGAAAATGTCTGACTCAATACCAGTTTGAAATTTGCATACTTGCCAACATTGGGTTGTGAAAAATAGGGAAATTCTTTTCATCGGTGTATTGGCCTGTCTGTATTATTGGCTTTTTGTTGAAGGAACCAGTGTGATGCTGACTTCTGCTTCAGCCTACAAAAACACTGCCATCCCTGGAGCACTCTATGCATTAGTTCAGTGATATGAAACAATGAGTAAACAAGACTAAGTATCTGACTAGACATTTGTACCTGACAGTCTTTGACACATTTTACGTTTTGATGCCTAGTGCTATTGTACTGCAACATAAATAATGCTACATGACAGGGAATCATTAATTCATTTTGTATTAACCGTACCTGAAAACTTTTATCTGTAGATTCTATCACCATTGCCTGTTTCCCATTCTTTTATAAGTTATTCTTCCTCTACGCTTGGGTGACACAGCCATACATAAATGTCATTCCCAAAGGCAGATTAAAATAAAGAAATAAAAAAAGAAAGCGCAAGAGATAGAGGAGGAGGTGCTGAGTAGCTGTCATCTGCAATGTTGTTGATCAGTGGGAAGTGTGTTCATTTAAAATGTGTGTATGTGTGTGTGTGTGAGTGTGCTGATTACACAGGAAGAAGAAGAAGAGAAAGGAGGGAATTTCTGGGTCAAGAGATCTCAGTCTCTCTGTAACACACACGCACACACACAAACACACGCAGACAGATTTGTCATGCAGTTGTAAACAGTGGGGACAAGTCTGTCTGTGCTGCTGCAGTAACACGCCTGGGAGAAGAATAAACTCTGTCAATTTACTAACTCTATAAATTGTAATATTTCAGCCCGTATTAGACGGATTTCTGCAATTTCCTTTTGTCCTTTTCAATTATTGTTGCGGTCCGAAACAGCGCACCTCTGCAGAGAGGGAGGAGACAAAAGGAGAAAGCAGGGATGGTTCATCCCCAGGGGAGAGGTAACGTTATCAGGAGACTTATATCTTGATATTTCCTGTGCATTTGTGGAGAATTCTGTCCTGAAGGTGGTTCTGCAAAATCAGTAGAAATCATCCTAAGGGGAGCGGGCATATTCTACGTTTAACGGAAATCTGCCCATTTGTTGTTGATGATCGATTTCATTTAGTCATTAATTCTTGTGACGGTGAGATCTTCCTTGTAAATGCAATGCATATCTGTCGATGTGATATCCTGTACATTGGATATTTAAACAAACTGGACCGGGGTCTACGTTGGTCTACGCGAAACATGCTCACACACACAGGGTGGAACATTCTTCAAACTGAACAGTCTCTCCTCTGTGCAAACTAAACACTTGACAGAAAGCACCTGCTGTAGCGACGTCAACACACACACACACACACACACACACACACACACACACACACACACACAGAGCCAGCGTTGAGAACTTCCATGGGAGGAAAAGTACAGCAACATTTTCCAGTGGTGTGATACGTATGTATTTTTTTCTTAATTTTCCGTGTAATGAAAGTGAGGGACGACAGACTCCTCTGTCAAGTAAAATGTCAATAAAAAAAAAGAAAAATGAAACAGAAGAGAAGGAGGCTCTGGGAAATATGTCATTTGGAAACTTGACATTAAGCAGCAAGTCTTCGAACCCTCATGACCACACAGGTTGTATGTTCCTACCCTCTAATACGTCCAACAGGAGCGCTGGCTGAATCAATGCCCCAACCAGCGTAGTTAGGTTTACGACAAAAATCATGGTTGGGTGTTGTCGTATTACCTACTAAACATAATATTACATACTTAATGTAACGTGGCAACGTGATGTGTTGACGCAAGGTTACGTGACAACGTAACTTTGAGTATGTACTGTGACATTACGTACGAAGATAACGTAACAAAAATGAAGCACTAATGTTGGCACTAGAGTAAAAGTCAGGGATCACAAAAATCAGGATATATCCTCCAGGGCCCATGAATTTCTGGACCAAATTTCATTGCAGTTCACCCAATAGTTGTTGAGATATTTCATTCTTGAAGAAAGACAGACAGAATGACATTGCCATAAATCGTTCTTTTTCTTCATCATTTTTATATAGAAAATATGATAACCATGAGCCTTGAAGAAGTTAGTAGAGGTTAGGTTTAGAAAAAGATTGTGGCTTTGGTTAACATAAGTATGTTTGTTAAATATGGGACATAACTGACAGAAGTTATGTCACATAACATGTTACTATGACAAGGATGTAAAGTACATTAAGTTAAAATAACTCAACGCTGACTTTGGGTTCCACGTCTGACACAAACAGCAGTCTCCTGGGCCAAAGTCCTGTGTTTGAGCCATTCATCAATGCCAACGACTTTGCAACTCTTAACACTATGTCACCTGACTTCCTCCTTTGCACTCATCATTACTACAGCCACTAGAGGTAGATACCATAAGCTGCTTAAATGGGGTAGCATAAAATAATTTCTAGTTACGTTTAGCATATTAACATTTTTTAGTTTTAAATTACTAAATGAAGCTTTACACTCAGCTTTTAAAGAATATTTATCAGTGTATCTGTATCAGAATATAAATCAGACTAACTACTGTAGGTGCATACATATCATATTTCAGTTATTTTCAAATTATAGTATCTGTATCAGAATATAAATCAGACTAACTACTGTAGGTGCATACATATCATATTTCAGTTATTTTCAAATTATAGCTCACTCCCTTTTTGTCATTTTAACTGTATTTTATGCATTCATCGTATTTAGTTGAAGTATGACGTGTATTCATTTATTTATTTGTTGTTTGTCACAGTTAATCCTCTGTATTACCAATGATGAGAAACATTTTTGCATTTTCGTCGCACAACCTGAGACTCAAAACCACGTTGTATTAACCAGTTATCAAGGTCATTAAAGTTCATTCATCTAATCATCTTCATGAACGCGGGGCCGCACACAAATGTTCAATGATCATAACCTCTTTTCCTCATAAATATTCATATCACACGGCACACAGTGAAGACGTACCGCACTGAAAAAACATTACCATACTATAGCCCTGTGTATTAACATACAGTGCTGTAATCCATCCTTTCAGGAAGTTGGGGAGAGACACAACAGCCCACAATCATCAAATGAATGATAACATATACTGAAAGCATTGTCTGTTGTTATTTATATATATATTATATACAGTGATCACCAATTGAGGGTCAGAGTTTACTCTTCTTGTTTCGCATTACATTAGCAGCATATTAATGTATCAAAAACATGAATAAATAGACTACACATACTATATGATGTCCAACAAATGAATTAATTAATGAAATGCAAGGCAACACATCATTTCAGCCTACGGTTTGTTTCCACTATGCCCAGAAGTATGTGGACATCCATGCATTACAACCATATGTGATACTGAACACATTCAAAACCATTGGTGTTACTCTGCCGCTACAACAGCTGGTTTGGTCTAAACCACACTAGGAAATAACAACTTTAAAATACACAAACATTTACTGACAATGGGGGACCATATACTTTTGGCCATATAGTTTTAGAGCAGTTATTACTGTGATGAAGGTGAAGGGGGGATGGCAGATTTCCATCAGCTTATAGGAGTGCATTTAGTGACCGAGAAAGGAGACGCAGAGTATTAAAAGGCATTAGTGTGTTTTACAGCAAAGTGATGCAGATTACGATCCATTTCACTGCCTAATGGAGACACAGAGAGACATTTCTCCCCCTTCACCTCTCCCCTCGTTTCAGAGTCACCCTCCAAACTGATCCCTCAACTGTGTTATCACGCCACAACATAACCAAACAAAAAATGTTGCTTATCGTCTCTGTTTTGAGGCTTAATCTGTGTATTTCTATCCGTGTAATAACAGACTGCAATGATGTGAGCGTAAAGAAAATATAAATCTAATTGGAAAAAATGTAAAATGTCAGAGCATATGTGTAATTCTGCATTAATGCATTTATGCATTTGAGTGTGTGCATGATGCACTCGTATGTGTATGTGTCTCTCGCCTGCTCTCGGTCTCTCCCGCATCAGTCTACCACCTGTTTTCCCAGAGTTATGACCTCAGCCTGCAGGCGTCTCTGCCTAACACTGCCAAACTATATACAGCTGTGTGAGTGTGTGTGTGTGTGTGTATGTGTGTGTGTGAAAGAGAAAGACACAGAGGGACAGACAGGGAGAGAGAAAATAAGAAAGTCAAGACAGGAAGATGAAAACAAAAGTGACAGAAAATATGTAATAAAGTAAATATGTCATAAAATGTGTGTCAATGAGAGAGATGTGTGTGTGTGTGTGTGTGTGTGTGTGTGTGTGTGTGTGTGTGTAGTGTGTGTGGGAGCCTAAAAACAGCAGGAAAGAGGGAGAGTTGTCACATCTGCAAGAGAGTGAATGGAAAAAAATATAGAAAAGAAACAAGAGGCGAGAACATGAAGTATGGGAAAGTTACGGAAAAAGAGACTGAGAAAGAACAAGATGAAAAAGAAGTAGAGAGGGAAAAGGAAGACAGCAATGTGAAGAAAGACAAAATAGATAAATAAAAATAAAAAAGAGAGGAAGGAGAAGGACAGAGACTAGTGAAAGAGGAAAAAGGTGGCGAGGGATGACGACGAGAAAAAACGAAGGCAAGACAGAAAGACAAAGAAAGAAAAGAGACTGGGAAAGACAGTGAATGTATGCATGAGAAAAACAGAAAAAGTCTCGCTTCAAACACAATGGCTTCATTTTAGCGATGACATCACTCCTTCCTCAGTTAATTTTCCGCTCATTTTTTTTTTTCTGTATTTCTACCAAGTCTCTTTCCTTTCTTTTGGTTCAAACTTCCTGTTTACACTGCACACACACACACACACACACACACACACACACACACACACACACACACACACACACACACACACACGCCTGGGAGCCAAACTTCTATACTTCTGGGTACCAAGTGAAACGTGTCCACAAGATCTAGTACTGAAAACTGTAAAGATCTGTGAGCAGCTAATCAAGGTTGTTTGTCCGTTACAACGATCTTTCACTAATTGTTACCAAGTGTGTTCATTTAGGACCACTTAGGTCAAAGAAAGCTTTATTTCCAAATGCAATATTATATTTGGTGGTATGACTCTGTTCTGGGGCCTCTCTGCCTTTCTTAGGACCTACACAGAAAGACTCTTCCATGCGCCTGCGTGGAAAAGAGAGAGCACACCCTTCTACCCCTCCACACGCATACAAGGAAAGCCTTAAGGCAGAGAGAGAGAGCACACCTCTCTGCCCCTCCACATGCATACAAGGAAAGCCTTAAGGCAGGGAGATCACACCTCTCTGCCCCTCCACACGCATACAGGGAAAGCCTGAGGCAGAGAGAGCAAACTTCCCCGCCCTTCCATGTGCCTACATGGAAAGCCTAAGGCAGGGTGAGCAGCAAAGACCCTCAAGGAACAGAACAGAGCAGCATCAATGACAAACAGATATATCCTTGATTAGTCAGACACAACATGAAAAGGAGGAGCTGGGGTGGAGGCGGGTTGCAAAGCAGCTTGCAGAGGAAGCAGCAGCAGCAGCAGCAGATTTGCTGATTGGCTGCATAGAAAAGAATCATGTGATCTATCAGCTGACTCCCTCCATCAATCAGCTGCTCCATCAGTTGATTGGGCTGTTTGAGGTCAGCTGATGCAGCTGGGATGTGAGCTGAGCTTGACGTTGTGCCCTGACTGAGCTAAAGCTATGCTCAATATTTGGTACTGATAAGACGCACAGATGTCGTACTAGACCTAGTATAAAAAATGATTCTGATTGTGCCTCCGATTGCTGTCTTCTCTATAGCAACATTAGCTGAGGCTCATGGGTAATGTAGTACTTGAGCCATCAGCCATACCAAGCTGACAAAAGTAAGCTGAATTAGTTCATACGGTCTTAAGAGAAACCGACTGTATTGTAAAACTATCCTCATCTGTGTCTACACTGAGGGATATTGGGAAGATAATCATATGAATATTTTGAAATGGGAATTTAGAGTAAGGAGAAATACTTCTGGAACTTCCCTGGAACTTTCTTCCAATTAAACTACTTTATGGAGAGGAGTCCCCACAACTTGGGCTCAGGCTTTGGTCCCCGCATTATGATGTCAACCAGCACATGCAATTGTCCAGGATATTTATAAGCCAGTGTGGGTGTGTGTAGTTAGAGGGTATTTCCATAGTCAAGCTATGCTGTGAAAGGCTGCGAACAGTCGAGCCACACAGATATGCAGTTTAGTACAACAGTTAATCTGAGATCCAGAATGCAATATTGCAGCCAATACGCTTGATATGTATCTCAGGATCAACAGAGACTGATTGGGTAGTTAAGTGGAAGGAAAAGTGACACCATCCAGTCATGGGTTATAAACCACAATTCCCATACAATTACAAAATTCTGGATTCTGTCTCACGTCTTTGTCCTAACCTGTCACTAGTATTTCAAAGAGGACATCAGGAAATGAAAAAGGCACTTTTAGAGTCCTAATTAAAAGTAGCAAAACGTAGCATATTGCAGTGTAATTCACAGTAATTTTGTGTACGTCTATTGGCTTCCTGTCAGCTCTACAGTCACATTAACTTCACCCCTTTTTGTTGTTGTTGTATAATAGTGTTTTCTACACCTTTTTGATAGCGATGTTGTCCAGTCAGCTAGCTTAACTGACTGCTAAAATGAAGAGAAGCAATATCATCTTTATGCGGACGGCGGTCAGCTATATGAAACTTTACTGCTTAGTCACTTCAATTTTTGGCAACTCTTCAAAGCAGCAAGAGTAAAAAGTGACTAGCTACCATCACTAACGGTTATATAGGACATCAAGGTGATTTAATATAATCAAAAGCAATATATACAAAACAAACTACATTTTATAAACAATATGAACAAAGCAAAATGTGTAAAGTGAAGTAACTAAGTTATAGATGAAAAAGTGTTGTGACCACTGGGTTAACCTACTGTAGAGTACAGGAAGTAAAAAGATGTGCTGTACTTAAAAAGGATGTATTTCAGCCACTGAGGACACAGTGAAGGGAAAGAGGCCACTAAAGGTTTGTTGGGTTCGGCCCTGATACCAAGCAGGACCACAGCAGTGCGGAGCGACTGTCCCCTGATGTGAGGCTGTAGTGGAAATGCATGTCACGAGGGCCCAAGGAAAAACCCTATTATAGAGCTGCTGCGTTTTCAGTCTTAATGAGTCTGTTTGTCTATCGGCCAATAATCCAGAGCCTGAATAAACACACATACGGGTCCTGATGACAACACAAGGAGCAATTTATGAGCTTCTGTGTGTGTGTGCCTGTGTTTTTGAATGAGTCCATAACCAAACAGTGTTTTTTTTCAGCACATATCCCTCACTTCACTTCATTCTCTTTTTCCACTGGGTGCAAACTTATAAAAACAAGTCAGAAATGTTTTGGAAAAATTTCAAGATTAAACTGGAAAGTAGTTTTTATAAATATGACCCTTCACAAAAAGTTAACCTTTCATGTTTTCTTGGGCTGAACCACACATCACTTTATTCAGCCTAATGCAAAATTTGTCTCTGGGGATGTTCAAAGAGCAGAAAAATGTTTAAAGGCACCCAGAATGAAACTAAAAAGTAGTTTGTAGGTATTTAAGCATTTTAGCATTTTATCCACCACACATGTAAAATGGCATCATACATCCAAACACACTACTCTCCCCCCACTTTTGTCAGATCTTTATGCACACAGAAATGTGTTCTGCCAAACTTAGAGCACAGTAAAAGTTCACATTAATCTTAAGTGTTTTCTTGTGCTCCAAAGTAGCTAGTAATGTTATTAAGATCCCCTAGCTCTGACTATTACCCTTGGTGTATACTTTCCATCTTTGTCCACCATCTTTAAAAGCCAAACAATATTTCATTCCATTTTGTGAACTTGTTCTGTTTGTTGTCTCTTTGCTCCAAATTCCCTTTCTTCATTTTAATTACTTATCTCGGAGCTGGACTAATCAGTATTTTTGACCACTGGGGTGCAAAACTCCACAACAAGCTACCAACAAACATAAATGTGTTTGTATCCACGTGATTATTTAATTTTAACATTTATTGTCCTAGTAGCTCTGGTTTGGTCTCCTCCTACTTCCAAAAGAAGGACCAGATTATGTGAACAGCATATATTCTAATCCTCAAAAAAAAAAAAAAAAAAAAGCACCAGAGAGTGTCATTCCTGTGGGCTACAGCAGCACTAAACCTCTGAGCTTACTCTCACTCTCACTGCAGCCTGTTTTATTTTGCTCTGAAAATGTCGGTGTGCAGCCTCATTCTGTGGACGATAAATGAGGTGCAGACTTCCATCAATAATGAGGAAATACAGTGAGTGCTGGATGGAGTAGTGAGTGACAACCACCCGCCCACATTTAAGAGTACTGTTTGCAGTGGAAACACTAGGGTCTAGGTACCATGTCTGAAGGGTTACCTTTGGTTCCAAAGGTACCATGCTGAAAGTGTTTGGTGGAAACCAGGTTTTACACTCAAATGGAGCACAGCAGAGGGGAGAGTTGAAAATGGCTGCACTCCGTGTTGCTGTGCACAAAAGCTTCGCGAGAAAAAACACCTGTATGAAAGCTGAGTAAAACAAAACGACTGGGTTCTATATAGCTCAGTAGAGCCAGACCTGATTCTGATCTTCGAGATCAGATCGGGACATCCCTATTGGAAACAGAGTCATCAGAACGGTCTGAAGTCTGAGGTTTTTGCTCCCGGGGATTACTTGTACCTCATTATTTGAAACTTTGGTCACATTTAATTTGAACATCTGACATTGTAATATTAAATTTACATCAGACATAAAATAATGAAAAGCATTATAGGCCCCCTTTAAGATTAAAGAAGCAGGAAACACAACAAAAATACACATGTACGAGGGGGGCAGAAACAAGTGGGAGAGACAGAGAGAGAGACACCTGGACAGATATGCGTGAGAAGAAGATAATCTCTGTGGGAGCCGGCCAGCGTGCAGACACACACACACACACACACACACACACACACACACACACACACACACACACACACACACACACTCCACTGTTCCACAGGTGCTCTCCATTTAGAAAACAACACTTCAAAGTAAATACTTTAACAAAGACCAGAGCGAGGGGGACAAAGCTCCTGAACTACTGTGGTGAGAATGGAGTGAAGCCACTACTAGCGCCCCCTAGAGGCTGCAGTGTTCCATTACAGCCACCATACAAAACTGTTAAACAGAAGAAAGTCAAACTGTCCCTCCAGAAGCCTGATCGATGACGTCTCTGACGCTGCGGCCAAGTTTCTGTTCAGACAGCGAGGTGTTGAAGAGGTAGTGACAGTGTGCAGTATTTCTCCTGTGTTGGTTTGCACGAACATCTGGTGTGAGTGTGTGTCTACAAGTGAATATGCACAAACGTAAAGCACAAATAAACAAAGTAGGTCTGACTGAACATGTTCAGGCATCTGAATGTGTTTATACTGGCTGTGTTTCATAATGCTCTCCCTCTCTCACCCTCCTACATCTCCTTATGTCACACAGCTGTTTGGTTCTTTATGTTTATTGTTTCAAGTTGACAAAAAAAATTCCCAAATTAAGTATGGAAAACATTAGTGCTGTCTGTCTGACTTCATATTTTTTAATTAAACCTCTTTCCATTGTTTCCTCTCCTCTCATATTGTCTTTTATGCTCCTCATTCGACTTTATTAACCCACTATGTAAACTTTTGTTAGACCATGTGTGCGGCTGTATATTGTTTGTTCTTCACACTGTGATCCTTTTATAAAATGCCAACGACAACAAAAAGTTTAAGACTGACTCGCCACTTCATGTTTTTCAGCTGTGTGAAGTCATGTCGCATTTGCCTACTTAAATCCACTGCAAAAAATTTAAGAAAGTTGGACTTTGTATCGCTGAAGATAAACAAGGCAAGTTATCTTGTCGAGCAACACAAGCAAGGATATTAAACATGTTTCAGTGTAACTGGTCTTGATTTCCCTTTGTAAGATATTCAATCACTTTCATCAGCTACATTTTCCTGTGAAGCTCCACATTAACAAAGAAGCATTATGGTTTTGAAAATTCCTCTCTTTACAGTCTGATAGCGTTTCATAGCGGCCTGATTTTTGTGATGCTTTCAGGAAGTCTTAACTTATTTTTGCTTACACGATTTTTAAAATACCAGCACATCTATCTAGATCCGCCTGTCTACAATGGTAATTTTTGCATTAAAAAATACAACAATGATGATGATGTGATTTTTGTTGGGCAATGTAAAAACACAGCATGTTCCCTAACATCTGGAATATGATTTGTAGGCCAGGGCATCTCTGTAACACCACAGTGTCTCATTTAAAATGGTATTTTTTGACATGTTTTTATTGCTATCAAGAAAATTGCAGCTCTGGCAATTTGAATACTGCACTTGGCCAAATTGCGATATAGATAATAGTTAAATTAAGTGTGCAGCGCTAATTATAAGGTGCATCTCTATCCACTAAAAAAGTCTAAATATGGCAAAAAAGTTTTACGCTTCAGAAAAGTGGAAGGCACAAAGTTGGAGTATTGCTTAGGAATGTAAGTGTCTATATAGCAATAGCCTGATACCCATCAACCAGTTACTGACTGGTTAATTGTTACGAAAAAATACAAACAAAATGCACAATGACAAGATAACGAGAGGGCTTTTCTGTTCGTTCAGTACTTCACTGATGCAGTGTGAGCTCAGGTGTTGCATTTCAAAGCATTTTCCATTTAGATCTGGTATTTTTTTATATTTCATGACATAAATGTCTTGCCTTTTATTGTCTTTCGGCTTTACTGTCAGACTTTCGGCTTGCAGTGTTAACATGCGTAAACATAGTGCCCGCTGCCCACACTCCAGCCTCCACTGCTTAGCTAATGTTTGCCTTAATATAATGTAATCAATTTAATAATAAGTTGTTCAAAATGTTCTATTGTCCAGTGTGCCCTCGGTTATTATTTCTCTCTTATTTTATTTTCATTTAAGTTTGACTGGCACGCTTTAATCGCGTCATCTCATGACACCTGACAGGAATTAGACCTGATTATGTCAACGAACCAACTATCAAATATTCACATAATAGTTGTTGATGGAAAGGTGCATAAATTCTCATTTTCTCATTTTCTGTGCGGAAATTCTGAAAATCCAGTCAAAATTTTTGCTATATTCGGATGGAGAATTAGATTCTTTGCAGTGCCAAATGAGTGTCAAGATCAGCACAATTTATCTTGATTAAGTGCAAACTTCGTCTTTGTCCCCTTCTTTTTAAAATTATTTTTCTACATACATAGTCTTGCATACAAGTAATTAATGCCTGTTATTTTATTTACTGTGTATCCTGTCTTTTTCATACATTGTTGTCAGCCTGGTTCCCTTTTAAAAAATTAACACTGAATATGAGCACTGATGACATTTTGAGTTTGACATGGTTGCATTGTATCAAGCAATTTTTTTTCTGGTCAGGAAAAAGCCTAACAATCAGTTTCCAACCTTTCAAAGATAAACAACTGTTTTTATGTAAGGGGTTAGGGCTTAACAAAATAGAACTGGCGGGTGGTTATTGTTGGGCAAGCAAAAACATTTGCATGAAAAGTGCCCTGATGCAGGTGACGTAGTGAAAAGGGGTTCTTAACCATTCCCTCCACCGAGGTTTCAGAAAGCTCAAAGCATCCACAACCAGGACAGCGAAAGACAGCAAAGAGGTTTCAAAAGGCCTAGAGAACAGAGTGTCTGGCTGACAATATCTGGCTATATTAGGTCGAGGAAGGATCAGAATACCCTGGGTGTACAACTCCCCACCTCTCTTAAGCCCTAAGGAAGGGCGGTGTCACACCCTGATTGGCCCAGAGGGGAAATGTGCCAAGCTGCTCTCAATTCTCATTAAATAGCCAGTTCCCACACCCTGCACAACAGGTGATCTGAATAAACATCCAATCAACTCAGGGGAATTGTGACTTTCAGCAAAAATGAGTTGAGAAAAGGGAAATGACAGCATGTCCCAAAGAACCGCTACAATGTGTTTTTAATAAGCAGCTCAATATGAAGAGACTTTCAGCACTAAAATATCCTAACAGTAAATTCAAATTCTTTCCAGTAAAAGGCTTTTGTAAAACGTGCATGGTTCTGCTTAAGGAACAAAGCCATATTAACACTGAGGACCATATTTAGTGGGATTAAAGCGACTTCTGTCATCACTCTGACACTCATTACTACAGTATAAAAACATGCTCTCAGGTCCTACCATGAGGGAGTGTCTGTTGGCTGACAGCAGTCCCGTCCCGTACCCGCTGCTCAGAGCGCCCATGGCGCCATTGTGCGTGTGTGCGGCCCCGATGAGGTTGTGCATGTCACCGTGGCCGCTGGTCATACCCGTCGACGGTCCCACCGCGTGGCTCCGCAGTACGTGGATGGCATCGTCCAAACGCTCCAGACGGTCCTCGATACGACTTTGCTGTGGAGTGAAGAGATGAAGAGAGGGATGAGAAACATGCTGGAGTAGGAGTTTGGATGAAAGAGAAAAGCCCAGGACGTCGTTCATTAGAAGCTGAAGACAAATTATAGACCTACAGATTATGAGTTCTGGGTCTGGTCTGGTACAGTAGACGTGTTTCCACCTAAAGGTAGCTATTATGCAGAAATATGCAGTTCTGTGTCTAAAGATTGGAATCAAGAACCAGTTCCAGTTGATTCCACACTGTCAGATCCATCATGATCGTACGCCTCTGAGCTTATCCGTTCCTTCAATCAATGCTGCCATGTTTTTCAGTTTCTGATGTAAACTCATGTGTCTACACTGCTGTCAACTTGTACCACGAAGGTTATGATGGAGAGGACCAAATGTTCAAAAGCATGACGCAGGAAGACTGAGCAAATTTTTTCTTTGATGCTGGAAACCTAAATGAAAACTAATGCTGTACAAATATTCCATCATTTAAAACAGAAACCTCCTTTATTTCCACAAAGAAAACTGATCAGGAATCAAAAAGGGATTCCATAAAGAATCAAACTGATAAGCTGATTCAATAATGGTATTGGTATCAGTAAAATCTCATTACTCATCACAATTACATTAGCTGAGCTTACAGCACGAGCTCCACCCCTACATGATGAATGTGAATGGAATTCATATACATGTGTGTGTATATGTATATATATATGTATATATATATATATATATATATATATGTGTGTGTGTGTGTGTGTGTGTTTGTGTGCGTGTGTGTGTGTGTGTGTGTGTGTGTATTAGACATGTACACAATGTGGTGTGTGTGCGTGCATACCAGAGAGTGCAATGGAGCTGCCTCATAGTTTGGCGATGACGCTCCCTGTCCACCGTTCCTGGACCAGACAGCTGAACTGGCAGCTAGGAGAGAGGAGACAAGGAGACATCATCAAGAGTGGAAACTGGGAAAGAGGAGTTGGAATAATAACTAGAGACTCAGTGAGTTTTGTGTATTTGTTTGGTTTAGTTTAAACTGACATCCCTTCATCTGCATGCATGTCTTGTGACAGACTGCCACCCTGCCCAGAGTGAAACCTGCCACTCACCCAGTGGATGCTGGGATAGACTCCAGCCCGCTGCGACCCTGCACAGGCTAAGTGTGTACAGAAAATAGATGGCTGTCTGCGTGTGGATTAGAGCCAATACCTCCTCTCCCTTTATACGTTTCAGAAAGAAACCACTCAATGTAGCGCCAAACGCCAGACAAAACATCTTTACACACGAGGAGTGTTTCATCGTATCCACTCGTGGTGCTCGGACATAATACACAGTGAGATGAGGGAGAAAAGACAAAAACAAACCAACTCATATCTCATAGCAGAAATGCTAATATCAGGCTTTTGTCTTTGAAAAGGTACAAGTGGTTGATTAGCATGGGCCCTCTGCAGAATAAACAAGCTTTGTGTCTCTGTTCTTTTCTCCTTTTGTGTTCGCCGTCGCTCTGAAGGGTTGTATCTGAATCGACAGGTCTCATTAGCTGGTAGACAGCGACTTGTGTGAATTGACATTAATATGAGGCTCTGAGTGATGATGAGCTGGTATACGGAGGCCTTTCAATGGCGTTTCCAGATGTGAGACAAGCTTTAAAGCACTGAGTTCACCCGTATCACCACGAAGCATATTACGCTACCAGAAATGTAGTAGCCAATACCAGTACCAGTGAAATTCTACAATTCTTGAAACGTTATCTCATTCCACAGCTAAAAAAACAAAAACAAAACAATAAACCCTGTGCGCTTAAACATACAATCTTTTAACAAAAACATCTGAATTGAATTAAAGTAGTCTATGTGGGTTCATGCGATTTTGTGGGCAAAGACAATATATTACCTACAACATATTAATATATTTCATGTTCAGCACTTGTACATGTAAGATGTGACGGTTGGTCTTTGTGGTATTTGTCCCACCCCTCCGCCACTGTGATTGGATGGCTGGGTAAGAAGCAACAGTGACAAGTGCAGCGGTCTCTCCAAAGTAAACATTTTTTGACTGGGAAATTTGCTGTACTTCAAAATAAAGTGTGTTTATTACAAATGGCCTTATGAAAACACGGTGAGTTGAGACAGAGCGGTCACTACAGCTGCACTTGTCACCATCTTCCACATGTTGTTGTTATTCCGTGCTTGTAGGTGTTCTTCTTCTGCATTTGGCATTTAATAGCAGACTAGAACACTTGTAAGTGTATATGCTGCCCTGTGACATCCAGAAGAATTGCATCCTGGGCAGAGGTATGGTGGTGGTGGATAAGGTTGTTGTACTATTAGGCAGAAGTGTAGGTTATTGAGGAGGAAGTGCACATACTCTCCTGTATATTCCCATGACTTTTTGGGGAATAGGAGGGTATATTGTGAACGGGCAGAAATAGAGTTGAGTACATCCTGTATACCTGAGTATACTCTCCACTAGACTAGACTAGAGAATTTTGGCATCGACTTGGTCCTGAAGTATCGGTTCTCATGATAATGCTCATTACTACAGCCCCATCTGTATCTGGTCAAGCAGATGGTTTTGGTTTAAAGCCCAGTTCAGACCAATGGTTCGCAGTGAGACGAAACCGTTTTAGAACGCTGCAGAGAAAAGTTGCAGCAGTGTGAACTAGCTGTCTGATTTCGACTAAAGCCGGCTGATGGTGTCACCTGCAACTCAGCTGGTCAAATCACTAGCAGCTGGTTTTATAATGTAAAGCATATCACCTGTAGTGAAGACTGCTGGTCAAGTCAATATGACCACAGACAGTGTGTTCTGTCCCCACCGAGCCCTCTGTTTCTGTCCTCGCGGTATGCCGGTGTTGATCAGTGGGCCACTCTTGTTATATGTCTTCCGCCATTTCCTCACTACAATAAATGCAACTGTCGCCAGTATATCACTGTCCTCATTCATTCTTTAAGAAGCAACAAATTATATTTAGCCACAAAATAAGTCTGAAAAGCAGGAAATCAGAATGGAAGTCCAGAGAGTTGTTGCACAGGGATGATAAACCATCTCATTTGGTTGCAATGGTGTGAACCAGCAGGTTTTTAGAACGCTGCAGAACAGTGCGTTGCAAGTAATTGTGTGTTTCTTGATGTGAATCACTGGCGTGACCTGGGCTTTACGTGTCCAGGTTCTAAGAGTCTCTATCTCTTCCATTCGCTGCCAGAGTGCTGGGGTAGTTAATGGAATTCAATTTGAGAGGAACATAATGTTACACCCATCAACCAAGCAACCACAATGAAGCCAATGTGAAAGTACCTAAAACTGCAGTTCCTCAAATAGCCACTAGAGGCTGGCTACAGGAGAAATAAACATGTTTACAGCCTGGTACAAAAACGGTGATGATCTCTATAACAGATTTCTTGCTTCATGTCAACTGTTCGGGGAGATGAATTGTCTTACAACCCACAGCTCCACCCTCTGGTCCAAATAAGGTCACTTCTGGTTCCAAAAACTTTAGATGGCAACAGCCATAATGTCAAACTCGAGTCCACAAACTGATGGGTTATGTCGTGCTGTCAACACTGCCTGCAGTTAGAACCCGTATGTTGTCCACTTATCGGGGTCTGCAAAAATGATTGATCATGTCTATATGTCTTACAATATTGTTTTTGATTGAATCTGATTTGTTTTGCTGTAAATGGTAGCTGCACTTGTATGGCGCCTTTCTAGTCTTCCGACCACTCAAAGTGCTTTTACACTACAAGTCACATTCACCCATTCACACACTACCATACAAGGTGCCACTTGCTACTCAGTAACCATTCACAGGCTCTCACACACCGATGAAATAGCCGTCAGGAGCACTTTGGGGTTCAATATCTTGCCCAAGGATACTTGACATGGAGGCTTCAGGAGCTTCCGACAGGTGTATGACCCACTCTGCCTCTGAGCCACAGCAGCTCTAATCTTATGCTGTCATTAAAAGTTATTTGCTCCAAGGATTATCAAAGGTTGACGAATTATTTTGTTGGATCAGGAGAAATGTGATGTTAAAAAATGGCTGTCATTTTTTTTTCCCAGTTTGAAAACGACAACCCAGTTAGTGATGCTTTTATCACTCAGGTGTCTCATTTGTCATCTTCTCTTTAATCTTTTTTCTCCTCTTTCTTAATTCCTATTCATGCACTTGTTTGATCTTATTACACCTCTGATATCCCATAGTTGTCTTGTCTTTTCTCCTCGTCTCTTGTCTCCTTTATTTGTCTCCTCTCCTCGTCTTTCTTCTCTTTACTCGCCCTTATATTCCTATTTTCCTTCCTACTCTTCTCTCCATTGCTTAATTGTCTTCTTCTCTCATTCCTCCATCTCCTCTCCTCCTTTATTCCCTTTCCTTACCCGTCCATTCTTGTCCCCCTCCTCTTACTTTCCCTCTGCCCTCACCACTGATCTCTCCTTTGTAACTCTGATCTCATCTCATTAGCTTGTGTTTCTCTTTTTTTTCCCAAATTGTCTTCCCATTTTGTCTCCCAGTCTTTTCTCTCCCCTCTCCTTTATTCATATTACATGCTCATTTCCATATGCTAATTAATGAATAATCACCTGGGTACATTCATGTGCAAATACAAATATATGTATTAAACGGCAGGGTAAATTATTCCAAGTCCAACACTGTAAAACACCCTCACAGAATTAGCCTTGGATATCAATTTGCATGTAGTTTGCTCTAATAGGCTTCATTTCTAATTTGTAAAAAGTGCGGTAACTCTGACACAATGATAAACACCAATTATGGTTTAGCAGGCAATATCCGAGGCGGCTATAATGACGAGGAGGAGGAGAAGGAAGAGGGGAGGGAGCTGGTGTTTGCAGAGCCGGTAGGTTTGTGAACGATTTGTCGAAGTGGTGCTCGTAATTAAAGCTATCAGTCACAAGGCGCGGCACAGAAATATCAAGCGGTGTGTGTAGCAGCGACAATTAGAGACAAATTCGACACAACTATTATTAGGAAAAGTCATTTTTCACTTTAAGGAGCAGGGAGAGTTTACAGCATCAGCCGCGAGGAGGAGTAATTGGTGGAAATAAGAGGAGGAGGAGGAGGAGGGGTATGGAGAGGAGACACAGCGCTCATTAATGTGGTTTTATGGTCTTATTTTACATCTAGAGAGCGTTTAAAAAGCAGAAAATCCCTTTAAATTATTTAGTACAATGTAAAGCTGTATTTAAATGTGTTGATTTAAGTTTATCTAAATAACCTTTATATTTCACATTTATTACTTCCTCCCAGAGCTGTAGTCAAGTCATTGAAAAAAACTGTCAAGTCTCAAGTCTTCTGAGACTAGTTCAAGTCAAGTCTCAAGTCATTTGATACAGGTTCATGTCAAGTCGGAAGTAATTTGAAACAGTCTGAGTCTAACCTTAATTCCTTTGAAGCAAGTTCAAGTCTCAAGTCATATAACACAAGTTCAAGTAGAGTCCCCAGTCATCTGAAACAGGTCCAAGTCTTGTCTCAAATCATTAGAAACAAGTTCAAGTCGTGCCAAGTCATTTGAAACAGTCCAAGTCTTGTCTTAGGTCCTTCAAAGCAAGTTCAAGTCAAGTCTGAAGTCATTTGATTCAAGTTCAGTCAAGTCTCAAGTCATTTAAAACAAGTTCAAGTAGAGTCCCAAGTCATTTGAAACAGATCCAAGTCTTGTCTCAAATCATTTGAAACAAGTACAAGTAGAGTCTCAAGTCATGTGATGCAAGTTCAGTCCAAGTTCTCAAGTTATTTGAAACAAGTTCAAGTTGAGTCTCAAGTCATTAAAAACAAGCTCAAGTTGAGTTTCAAGTGGTTTGAGGCAAGTTCACGTTGGGTCTCAAGTCATCTGAAACAAGTTCAAGTTGAGCCTCAAGTCATTTGAAACAAGTTCAAGTAGAGTCCCAAGTCATTTGATACAAGCTCAAGTCGAGTCTGAAATCATTTGAAACAGATCCAAATCTTGTCTCAAGTCATCTGAAACAAGTTCAAGTCGAGTCTCAGGTCATTTTATACAAGTTCAAATTAAGTCTTACGTAATTTAAAGCAATTTTATGTCAAGCCTCAAGTCATTTGAAACAAGTTCAAGTTGAGTCTCTAGTCACTGAAAACAAGTTCAAGTCAAGTTCCAGTCATTTTATACAAGTTCAAGTCAAGTCTGAAGTCATTTGAAACAAATTAGAGTGTCAAGTAATTTAAAACAACCTCAAGTTAAGTTTCAAGTTGTTGGAAGCAATTTAACATCGGGTCTCAATTCATTTAAAACAAGTTAAAGTCAAGTCTCAAGTCATTTGAAACAGATCCAAGTCTTGTCTAAAGTCATATGAAACAAATTCAAGTAGAGTCTCAAGTCATTTACATCAAGTTCAAGTCATTATAAACAAGCTCAAGTCGACTTTCAAGTTGTTTGACGCAAGTTCACATCAAGTCTCAGGTTATTTAAGTTCAAGTCAAGTCCTACTTCAATCCATCTCAGCTCTCCTTTAACCATCTGTGCATGTTGGTTCTGTGATGATGTAGTTGGTGTGTTGTGATTGGAGGGTGAATGTCATGTGCTACCTGTGAGGGAGGGCGGGGAACCAACTGGGGTGGAGGGATTGGACGAAAAGCTGTTGTTCGTGTGATCTGGAGAGTAGATCTGAAAAAATAAAAACATAAAAGTCAGAGAGCCAAGCAGAACAACACCTCCAAACACCCAAAAGTCACAATCTGTTTTAAAAGACTAACAGAAAAGAAAAGAACGAGGTAACATTAATTATAAAATCATTTAGCATGAATAAATACTGAACAGGTATCTCACATGCATATGTGCATGAATGTTTAAGTTTGATTGTGTGTGTGCTGCACTTACGGATGCGAGTGCTTTCCCTAAGGCGTCTCCCGTCTGAGAGCCGCTGGCTGCTGAGCTCTGCGCTCGGTTAGCTGTGACACACACACAGCAAAAAGATTAACGTATTCTTGTAAATAAGGATGTTATTACGACATACGTTAATTATTCTGCCTGTTCGCACACTATAGATCCATCCAGTCCACACTCGAAACCTGCAACACTTTTCATTAGTAATGATCCACCTGAAAATTCAATTCTGTTACTTTCATGAATTAATTTGTCGTCTCTGTCCACACATACACACACTGCGTATCGGCTGTGCCTGGTTTCTTTTTTTATTCTTCATTTGTTCTTTTCTTACACGACAGGAAATTAAACAAGGAGTAGCAGAGTGGTAGCTCGCACGTAACTGTCCGATGGGCAGTAAGTTAACACATTAATTCAAGAGTTTTGTACTATGGACTCCTGTCTATTGCAGGCTGTAGACCATGATGCATCTCTTCTGTGAAGCAGTTTATACGTTGGCAGAGCAGTTATATGAAATGTGATGGTGTGAAACAACTACGGTACGCTCTGTCAAGGAAGTTTCAGAGTGAAGCAACTGTGTAGTTTTACTACTGCTCCACACAGGGATTCAGACATTGTTTCTCATACAACAGATTGTAACACCTTACAAAAATGCACACACAATGGTTCCTATAATATTTAACAAATAGTGTTTCTTCTTGTTTTTGCTTCTGCAATGCCCACTATTTGATCAACCGGCAACTGACAGGAGTTCAACACGCAACCTCTGAGCAGCAGAGCAAAATCTGTGCATGTTCAAGGAGACGAATGTGATGCAACTGCTTAATACCCCTGCTGCCATGTTCGAAACTGCCTCCCCTCTGCCTCCTTCCCCTCAATGAAATGACTGGAGGCAGCGAGTTAATGCGCGGTGCTGTGACAGTCCCATTGCACATGTAATGTAAAATTATGTACTTAAAATAGCTCTTAAGTATTTAACAGTATATAGCATTCACTGGTTTTACATGGGACACAAACACAGGCCTCCTGGGGGAAAGTCGTGTGTTAGTTTGACCCATCCAGCACCCAACCTGTCTCCTTACAAACGCTGGCTCTTTATACTACTTGCTTCATTACTTCTTTCTTCACATTCGTCACGTGATTGCAGCCTTAATTATTACATGGGTTATGTACGTATTCTGGTGCATTACTTTTCGTAGGTGTACATACAAACAGCGCACGAAAACAACCCAATTCAAACCATACAATGCATGAAAAATGAACATAGCTTTTGGTTTTTAAGAACCAGAAATGACCGTATGTGGACAAGAGGTTGGACTTGTGGAGAAGCGAGGGTTGGATCTGATTCACAGACTGTGGCGTCACCTCGCAGAAAGCCTGTCACTCAAGCAGTGCCCCTTTAAATATGCAAACTTTAGGCCTTTGGGACAATTCATCCCTGTACCGTTTTCATGAATGTTGAAATTAGCAACTAGACCAAAACCATTTTTTTGGTACCAGGCTGTAAACACGTTTATTTCTGCTGTAAAGCTGGCTATTTTAACATGGGAGTCTATGGGGATTTATTCTGTTCAGCCAGCCTCAAGTGGACATTAGAGGAACTGCAGTTGCTGGCACTTCTGCACTGGCTTCATTTTTCAGCCTCAGAGGTTGCTGCTTGATCCAAACAGATCTGCATATACAACTGAAATGAGAAACTTTGCTCCAAATCTATAAATGTCTGTGTAATCAGGCTCCTTACCAATAAATGTGACGAGAAAGAGAGACAGAATTCAATAAGAGCCGACGTTCAACATCTACATTTATCCACATTTTTGCTGACTGACAGCATGTGTTTGTGTGTGTGTGTGCGAATGCTGGACTTCAATACAACTAAATCTGTTTCACACACTTGAAGAGCACTGAGGCCAGAGAGGAAGGAAGTGACCTCACAGGACCAGATGAGCGCCCCACACACACACACACACACACACACACACACACACACACACACACACACACACACACACACTGAGGCAGAGAGACATGCTCACAGCTCATCTCTCCTGATAGCAGATCCCAGATGGAAAGTTTACGCTCGCACACACAAGTTAGACACGCGCACGCCGCGCACACACAGCACAGCAAAAACACATCCTTTCATGGCAAATGAATCCATTACAGAAATTGGCAGGACTGGACTTCTTTAAGCTGTTAGAGAGAAAGAGAGACAGAGAGAGACAGAGACAGAAAGAGAAGAGAGAGAGACAGGAAGCAGCATATGTTTTGGGGTTAAAGCTTCATGTCTCACTCACGCCATACCACTGGCCGAGTAAACCATCCAAGGGATTACTGCTACACACACATACACACACAGGCACACACACACACTTGTATCCTGACTTGACGCATAATTTAGAACATGTGCAGGGGAAAATCTTTTTCATAAATGAGAGCTTATAGCTGCAAAGGAAGAGCGCATTCAGGAGATGAAACAGATTTTTCAGGTTTTCTGTCCGTGTCCATCAAAGACTAATGTTTTGTCATTTTATTCTGTATTGTTTTTTAAATCTTATGTGTAAAATCATATTGTTATTAAATCCGTTTTTTTATTGGGACAGTTTTAGTTTTATCTGTTTTTTATTTAATCTGCTCTATGCTTAAAATATCCATGTGCATCTGCCCTGCAGTTCCTTTGCTGTGTTCCGATCATGTTTTATAAATTATTACTAGTTTTCATAGAACATTGTTTCTACAGTTAAACAATGGATCAATGTATTTCAACCTTATGTATCAACAGGAAATGAAGATTTATTGTTTCTGTCTCATCACCATGCACAATTGTTTTTTGCAGCTGGGAGTAACTCTTCTATTTCCTGTGAGCACTGCATTATGGGACCATCAACAGCACAACAGTAACTCGGGCATTTCTTTTTTAGGATGCATGCTGATTTTTAAAGTATACTAATCTAACATGTATACAGAGTAAACCCACTACATTCTCAAAATCCCGTGAAACTGGAGTTGGTGGTGCAGTGATGAGGATATGATCCCTCCCCAGCTTCCCACCAATGGTGTTCATTGGAGTACATGACCAAGCTGCAAGCCACTGGACTTCAAATGACACTGCATCCTCTCTTTTGAGAACTGAATATTTTCCATGAGCTAAAAAAAGGGAAATGTGTCGAAATAAATGAATACATAAATGCAAAAATAAATGAATAAATAAATAATTAAACGATTAAATAGATAAACAAATAGATAAATAAATAAATAAATAAATACAGAAAATAAAATAAAAATATAAAATAATAATAAAACAAAACAGAATAAAATAAAATAAAATACAATTAAATTAAATTAACAGCAGTAGAGGTCAGGATGGATTCATGTCATTAAGTCATCTCATAAAGTCAAAAGTGACTTCTTCAAATGTCTTGTTTTTACATCCAAAGATATTTGATTTGATGTAATCTAAGACGAGGAAAAACAGCAAATCGTTAAATAAACTACACCATTAAAAGTTAAGCCTAATATCTGTCTGTCCTATCCACTAATACATCTCATGACTTAATTATCACAGTTTCAAGGAGGAAATCAAAGATTAGTGTCTTAAATTCTACATCTGACCAAATATCCCTTCAGTTCCTGAGTGACGGAGTTGAATAATGGCCTGAGACGTGTTTTTTTTTTTAAAGAACATTATGATGTCACAGTGAAGCTGACCTTTGACCTTACGGATATAAAATGCCATCACTTCATCATTTTAACCTCCCTAGACATTTCTGTGAGATTTTGTAGTAACTGGCGTACGATTTCTTGAGTTATGGCCAAAATTGTTTTTTATGAGGTGACAGTGACCTTGACCTTTGACCGCTAAAATCTAATCACTACATTCTTGAGTCGCAGTGAATGTTTTTGCAACATTTGAGAAAATTCCCTCAAGGCATTCTTGAGATAACACTGGACAAATAGAAGGAGAGACAACTGGAAAACGCCTCCACCACGGTATAGACACTGCCAACACTGTCGAGCTAGCCAACAGGTCTGTGCATTTGATGGTCACCTTAAGGCTGTGCCACCTGCTGCAAGACCCAGAGCTGGCTGGACTTACTGTTATTTTGTTGACAGAGTAAATGTTTAAGTGATCGTGATTAAAATTAACTGCAACTGACATGAATCCATAGTGACCACAGCTGCTGCTCTCCGTAAAGACAACTCACCCACTTGTTTACTCGCACAGACCAATGCAGAGAAACGGCTGTAAACACTGTGCGTCCCTGTTTAAGCGTTCATGTGTGCACACACGTGTATCATGAGTTTACATTTAAACAACAGCGGCATGTTTTTTATTAGCTTCATGTTGTGTTTACACTCATCTGCTGGGGCTTGTGTGCGCACGTGTGCACGTGTGTGTGTGGGTGTGTGTGTGTGTGGGTGGGAATGTGTGTGCTATCTTTGTGGAATGTTGGAGTTGTGGAGATGTCTTCCCATGAAAACAAACTTTCAATCTGTTTCTTATTGCTGTCCTATTTGTTCTATGGAACTCAAAGCAAGGGGTCCATATGGCATGCTGTGTGTGTGTGCGTGTGTGTGTGTCTGTGTGTGTGTCAGTGATGTCAAGGTCGAGCCAAAAAGGAGTACAAGTGCTTTTCTCAATTCAGTTATCTTCAGTTTCTGACTGCTCGCCTTCTCCCCTGACACTGACGTTCGGTTTTTAAGTGGTTTAAATCATCTGAGTCTAATCACAGCGGGGACAGTTATCACTGGTTACGTGGCCGTAAATTAAAATGTGGTCTTTGACTAGAAAGGACCCGTAATGTTGTCTTTTAAGTAGTGACTTCAAGTAGCTCCTCTGTTGGTTTTCCAAAGTCAAAACACAAACACAGTGAGTGCATCCAAGTCATCAATCCAAGATGAAAACATCAAAATGATCAGTTACGTTTACACTTAATTAATCTTGTCCATGAGTAAAAGGTGCTGCAGATGGTTTATGATAATAATGAGAGCTCACACACAACAGACTGCTGAAGTCTTTGGGAAAAGTCAAGTCTTTGGGGAGTCAAGCGTTAAGTGCAGTCTCAAAGTCAAATCAAAGTCAGCAGTCAAATCCAAGTCAAGTCTTGAGTCCCTGTTGTTGTCACGTAAGTCTGAATCAAGTCTGCAGTCTGAAGTCTACAGCTCTGTCACCCATAACCCAAAAATAACTGGTTTATAGGCATTCAAACAATTAAAAAACACCTTGACACGAACATGTGGCCTCACATCAGTGATCACATACTATAAATGGATTAACAAGCTCTCTGAGGCGGTACTTAGACACATCAGTGCTTCCAGCTAAATATTAACATTAGCAAACATGCTGATGTTTAGCAGGTGTAATGTTTAGCCCGTTGACCATCTTAGTTTAATGTGTTGACATGCTAATGTTTTATAATTGGCACAAGACACAAATAACAGCAAGGCATTGAGGGGAATCTCATTAAAGGGGAATGACGTCCATTTTCAAAATTTATATATGCTATTTCTATGGTCAAAGACAGTGGTTCCCAACTAGTGGGTTGCGAGTCCATTCTGAATGGACTGCAAGTGAGTCGCAAACATGTGAAGTTTGTAAAAACCACACTTCATTTTTAAGGAAAGTGAATTTCCGGCACAGAGTTTTTATTTTGAAGTGCCGTTTCCTGCTGTAGAGTGAGTGACTGACGGACAGCTACTTGACATAGAGAGATGCTGAATGTACTGAACTGTGTGGACCATGAACTAATGACTGAGGACCCCGTGGCTGGGCCAGTTGGGAACCACTGGACTAAAACAGACCAAAAATATTAATAAACATGAACAACTCTCTCCTAAAACCAAAAGCTAGTGTGCTAAAACTCAAACTTATTGTGATAGGGTATAAAGTCTGGAGATGCTCCATTGACAATGAATTGGGAAAGATGTTCCAGAGGACACTGAGAACCCCCAGGGTTATGTTCTGGGTATATGTACATTTTCTGTTTCAGAATTGAGAACACTACAAAAGATTTGGGTAAAAAAAGAAAGAAAGAAACATTCTGTGTGTCCACAAGAACAGTCTCCCATTCACTGTCTACAGAACAGCTCACAAGTTTGAGACTTCCTTCTCTAGTTTCTGGGTACCAGAGAGAGTCGCTCATGTTCACAAATATGGATTGAACTTTCCTAGGCCATGGAAATAACATACTGGAATTCTCAATTTAGGTGGTGTTCCCCTTTAATTTGTAATACAACCCTGATTCCAAAAAATGTGGGACGCTGTGTAAAACATACATAAACAGATAAGACAAATCCTTTTTGGAAATACAATGGGGGAAATGAGCATTCAACATGTCAACATTTGTTCAATAAACAGATTTCAAATGCAACTATTCACATGAAATTTGTACCAGACTTTGGTATTAATTCAACAGAACTACACAGATAAAGAAGTCATGACATTTCAATCCATAAAAATGAGTGGGATGACACAGGAGAGAAGTTTTGAACACGCAAACTGAAATTTATTCAATACTTTTGTTTGCAATGCCAGCTTCAAGAAAGTTCCTGTATGAAGAAACTAATCTGTCGCAGTATTCAGATGGGATTCTGGCCCATTCTTCCGCACAGACAGTCTTTAAATCATGACGAAGACAAAGAAATTCACTTTCAAAACTTCAACAATTAGTGTCTTCAGTTACCAAACACTTAAAATCCCCTGTCCAAACTTTTTTGTACTGTTTTCAATTGAATGTAGGTTAAAAAGGATTTACTAATCATTTCATTCTGTTTTATTTACACAGCATCCCAACTATTTCAGAATCAGGGTTGTGTATTTAGTGCTAGAAAGAAAGTCAGGAGGATCACCAGAGCGATTACACTTCATCCAGAGCAGTACATGAACATGTGTACTAAGTGTGGATAGGTACATAGGTGTATAGACATTTTACTAAAACACAAAAATCAGCCTCATGGTAAAAAAATAAAAAATAAATCAGCAGTTCATCAAGGTAAATAGGATTCATCCTCTTGGGAGCTTGTACCAAATTCCAAGGTAATGCATCCAATAATTGAAAGATATTTGAGCCTGGATCAAATTGATGGCTTCATCTGCAGAGTTTGTGACCATAGTGGGTTAAGCAGTGAGGCTAACCCTTGACAGGAACCAGGTCACATCAACAAGCATCAATCATCCAAAATCATTTCACTCAATTTTAAAAACAAAGCACCCCATTACTTGTTACGCATTGCTTCCAGACATAATATCCACACAGGTGTCTTACCCATGATGCTGTCTGTGCCGTTGGTTGAGGCGGTGCAAGAGGCGGTGCTGTAGTGATTGCCACCTCCCCCGCTCCCTCCCCCTCGGTGGAAGCTGGACATAGGAGGAAGGCTGGAGCTGATATCTGCAGACGAGTGTGACGGGTAGCTCTGCAGAGAAACGGACACAACTATATGAAACTTTAAGGAGAAAAGAGCAAACTACGACATTACGCTGGTGGAGGAAAAAAGTAAAAGGAAGTGGTGATAAATACTGGGAAGTAAAGAGAACTTAAGTTTGAAAGAATTGCCATCTAATGACCTTTGATAGATAAGCAACTGAAGTGTATCTGAAGTGTTCTGGTTTCCATTTGTAGTCAGAATAGTGCTGACCAATCCCATTTGAACAGCAGGTAATAAGTCCATGTCGAGAGGCAGAGTGCGTGGGATAAAGAAATGCAGTCTCAGAACCCATCGGCTATTGTCTGACATTATAGCTTTATATTAGCTTTTTAAAAATGTGTCTGCAGTCATATGTAGATATCTGTTTATAGAGATAAGCTGAAACAGCCGGCACGCGGAAGAGGAAGTCTTAGCTCGGATATTTGCTGGCTACACCTGATCTCCCGAAAATTGGCCCTCGCCCCCAGAGGCTTTACTGGCGTCAGATGATAAGCAGTGGGTTCCAGGATTGGTCAAACAATGACTCAGTTGAAGTTTTTGCCTTCAAAGGCAATTAATGGCAGAATTACCTTATTCTTTAATGATTAAGCTTCAGGTAACACAAATAAGCCAAATAAACAAGCCAATAAAAAAGTAGAGATCATCTTGTGATGGGATTACTCCAGCGATCTGTGACTTAAAGCGAATGTAGGCCAGGAGAGGGGAGACAACGGCCCCTTCCCTACTTCCTACCCTATACTCTCAGCCCCCTTGCTCAGACCACATTCATCTTTGGACTTGCCCTTCACTATGATTTCTAGAATACAGCTCTGAAGTTATTGCTCCTATTAAATAAATAAATAAAATAAAAAAATATCTCAAGTTCCTCTTATTGGCTTTATTATGGCCATGTTATGTCCTCCAGATAAATTACTATTTCAAGGTCAGGAATGAACAAAAACTTTTTTCCAATTTACAATGTACAAATGATTTCTAAAACGAATAATACTGCTGACAAAATATAAGAAGGAGGTCAACCAGAGCTCAAATGTCTCCTGTAACAACACATTCTCACTCTGACTTCCGTCACATATTGACGTCTGGTCATGGATTTTCCACATCCAGATACGGCATGAAAGGTACCCTGGGTGCGCTGGTTGTTGACGTTCTGGGACGCTGTGTCAGGTCCTGCCTGTTACATGCACTGTTGTCTTTCAAAATACACTTCTGTTTTCACGGGAAATTTACTGTTTACATACAGTCTCTTTCAAAATAAAAGCACTACGTCGGTACAACACTGCGAATTGACATTTCCAACTAATGCACGTGGTTGGGTTTAGGGAAAAAGAACAGGGTTTGGCTTTATAATCCTACAGGGCATGAATGCTACTCTCCTGGGTGAAAGTCAGTGATTGCTGGACCCATCCACCAACCCTCGCATCCGCCCTACTTTGACTTTTGCCACCTTAACTCTTGCTCTTGTCCTACCACTTTCCCTCTGAGGCTGCTGAGTGCTGTTAAAGTATAACAGCGACCAGCAGCGTAGTATACCGAAGTTAAAAGACAGCTTTTTTTATCAGTGTCTGACATTGCAAGTCACTGCCCAAGCACCGGATTTCGAGGACTTCAGAGTGAGACCGGGTTGCCTGAAAAAAACAACATATTTCATCTTTGCCTCACAGTGACAATAATAATCTATTACTTTTTATTTTTCATTTTTGGGGGCATACCTTTGACTCTCGATAGCTTTTCCTGAACACAGCAAAATGTATTTAACACTGTCTTCCATTTATTGTGAGGTTTAAATCATAAGTGTTTTTAAAAAAACAAAGCAAAAAAAACCCCGACATGGACGCTAACGTGGGCGGCGCTATTGAAATGTTTCAGCTAAGGTATGAAATGTCGTAGAAAGTATTTACATTTAATCCATGAAATGACTTCCTGAAAGGGAAGTACCACCTGTATAGACCCCAGTGTTTGCATACTTTGTGACTGACAGTTCTGCTCACCAATCTGTCGTGAGGGTGAATCCCACAGTAGGAGGAGCTCTGGGCGGGGCCATGGGCCGAGTTCCCGCCCCCCAGCATGCTGCCGTGGTAACCCTGTTGGCTCATACTGCTACTACTGCTGCTCCAGGGATCGCCACTGTGGTGACCGTCTGATAGGGAGACATAGAGAGAAAGAATCAGGTACATGTGATGTATGCTGGTTTGAGATCAGTTGGTTCTCAGGCTGTAAGGTACAGACACACTGAGGTTTCTCAGTGCTGTCAAACCTTCCTGTGACTCACTCAGTTTGTCTACATGCAGTTTGGTAATCTGACCCACTTTATGCTGCAACCTGATTTCAGAAAACATCCATGTAAATAGGACACCTGGTTTCCTTCTTCAGGTTTAAGAATAACCCGGTTAACTCAGAACTGTGCCGGACAAACTTGATTTCTGGGACTTTTATCCACGTCTGTGTGTATAAACATGAAAGACCCCCAGGTGAGAGGGGAGAAGAGACAGTCTGGGGGAAATATAGGGTTTAAATCAATCCGAGCATTTACTGTTTGCAGTCAATAAAGAGACTAAAAACTCTCCCCAGCAGTCCGATTTATGTCATCAAAACATGGTGAAAAGTCACTGTGTTTCGTCTGAACACACATGAACAAACACTGACAGAATACTTGACCTGCAACATGACCATTGATATATCAGTAATCACCCCGCGTTACATTTACTTTGTTAAGAAAACATTTTTCTTTCATGTCTCCACAGTGAAACAAGAATCCAGGAAAGCAATACTGCATTAAAACATCAATTTACAAACTCTCACACAGTATAATCCAAGTCTCATATATGCTCAGTGCTCCTCAAACACATGCATTTTCACTAAACTTTACAATGTAAAACACTTCCGCCCATGAACATATCATGAGCACGTGCATGCTTTTGAGCCCCGCTTCAGCAGAGTTCAAATGCACGTGTGCCTCGGCACGCTACTTGACAGCATGAGACAGTTTGTACTGATGCTATAAATCATAATGTTTTAGCAAAACTGCATGTGTTTGTGATGCTCTAAGCACACGACTTGATAAATGAGACTTGGATTTAACTGCAGAAGTTGTGCGAGAGTTTGCAAACAGATGTTTTGATATAGCAGTTAAGCATGGTAGTCTGTGACTTAAATTCATGAAGATTTTTTGGATTCTCCGTTCACCCTGGTGGCATGCAGAGGTTTTCTTCACAAATGCACTGAGTAATTGATATACATTTTGCAGTATGTATTGTATTCCTTTAAACTAGTGTATGTTCGTAAGGACTGTTAGGAGCTGCGCCTCGTCAAAATAAATCAAACCCTATATGGCTGGACCATGTGGGAATTTAATTTGAAAGAACAGACACAGGAAGTGGCCACGTTCAGCAGTCAGACAGTAGTCAGGTTAATTTCCAGGGCTGGTACCTGCGGTTATTCCACAGGCTAGTTAATAACATGTCGGGCAGGAAATCTAAAGTGTGGATTCATTTTGAGAAGGTGAAGGACGAACCCAAGGTGATATGTAAACTCATCTTCATTGGTCGACTACAAACATGACGTATCATCTGAAACATGGAAGCAGCTACATGCCCATTAGCCACTTAGCACAATCATTATTACTTTGCCGACAGCGTCATTAACAGGCGGCTCGCTCAGTGTGTGACGTGCACTTGTAGATAAAATATAGGCCTATATTAATGAAGGTTCATTAGTACGGTTTTGTATTTCTCTGTAATGTAGCTCAGTGTTAACATTGTTACTGATACTATTCTCTCACACCTTCAACTCAAACCAAAAAAAATTTAACATGTATATGAATTATAAAAATATCTTCTACAATGTCACCTTGAATTTGCATGTCATTATGACATTTTTTCCCCGTGATGTTTCAGTCATGTGATATTCGAGGCAACACTTCTTGTGGTATAATTTTGTACTGCTTTTGCAGTGTGTTGTGCTCTGTTTCTGTATAGCTACATGTGTTATCACATGATCTGTTGTGTGACCACCATTGGTTTTATATATAAAGGTGTGTCTCCTTATCTTGTTCATGTGTGATGAAGGGCTGGTGCCCGAAACGTCACATGTGGCGATACGATTAAAATTTCCAAATGGAGCAGTTTCTGGTGCTGGGACCTGTTTTTGTATCTTTGTATCTGTTCTTCTGTCCAGCCCCAAGTATTTATCGTTTTTGGATGTGCGTGCTGTTTTTTGAGCCCACAGATACAAGAGTACATATCTAACTTCTACTTCCTGTCAATGAATGCTGTTAGACACGTGTAATGCACATCAGGGGAACGCTTCCACATACTCAATTGAAAGTAAAGGCGTTGTTCTGCGCAGTGTCACACCTTTATGTTTGGTGTGAAAGCAGCGTTCACATCAGTCTCAAAGTTTGCAAGCAAAAACCTCTTGTCTTTATTGTTGTCTTCAGCAATAGATGAACGCCATATCTGGATAGCTGTTCTAATAACAACTCAAATCTTTAGAGGATTTTGGAATGAGAACATCTTTCACATCGTTTGTGATCCAGTATCCACTATAAGCTCAGGAATGGGATGGATCTGTGTGTGTGTGTGTGTGTGTGTGTGTGTGTGTGTGTGCATGAGTACCTGGCATGAAGAATGAGCTTGGGAAGCCAGCGCTGGGAGGTTTGGAGGAGGGATAACCCGGTGAGTCCCTGTTGTAGTCTGCTGTACTGGCAGACGGAGCGTACACCTGCAACACAAACACAGAAACACACATCGTCACTCAGGAGTCTGTGCTCTGATCAAAATACAACTTGTTCACATCAAAAGCTTGCAGCCAAACACAAGTTGAGGCTCAGCGGGAATTAGCTTCAGACGGACGTCATCTCAAATACGTTTGAACAGATGACTGACACTTCTCCGTTGACTCAGATGTCAACATCACCTCTTGACTGCTCATTGCTTTTTCTCTTCAAACTAAAAGAAATCTGCTCTGCTCTATTACTAATATCAGTTTTTCAATAATACGCACATATTTCTATTGCCAAAAAAAGAAAGAACACTGTTTTTTAACTTCTAACATTTATTTTAAAATAAGTTTGAAGATTATGCTGAATAGATTTACTTTTAGTTAGTAAAAAATGTGCTTATTTAGCTTATTTAGCTTAAAAACTTCTCTAATATATACTGCTATTTTCAACCTGCACACACTTTTAATAAATTATTTATTTTTTAACCTAGTAAAGCTATGTAAATAAAGTTTGTAAATTGTTTTGTTTTACATTTTCTAAATAATACAAATGACATTTTTTAATTTCTTTAAAAAGAGGAAAAATTACTTTACATATATTTCATAATTTTTAGATGAATAATTTTACGCTTCTAAAAAGAAAAAAGTTTAAAATATATATATATTTTTTTCAGCCTAAGATATATAGTATATCCTATGTATATTAATATAAAAAATCTTTCTTTCTTTCTTTAAAAAGCCTAACAATATTTAAACAGAATATTTACACACACACACATAACATTTGAAAACTTTTTTTCCTTTACTTTGCGAAACTAAATTCACTGCACACTTAAACTCTGTCAAACCACACTATTGACAACATTAAATCTACAATGGTGACCATGGTAACCGCATCGACAGCATCTCCAGTGCCCACCACTTATGCTTCAACACGTACCAAAGACTAATGACGTATTTTCTGACTAATTTTTCCTTCCCTCATTTCTCTCCTCTCATTCAGACTAGTTTAATGACTAAAAGAGGAACAAAGCGGTGACTTTGTGCGAGACTCGTCTCGGAGGGGCAGCAGCGCAGCAGTCATGCAGCAAACATGCAGTAAAACGTGAGACTGCGAGCAGAACCAGCAGCCTGTCATCACTCAAAACAGGTGACGGTCTTCCTCAGCAACACAGCGGCTGCATGAGAACACAATGCCTGTGTTTGGTCATGCCTTCGACTGGGGGTCCCCACAGCATGCCTCTGTGTGTGTATGTGTGAGTGTGTGTGTGTGTGTGTGTGTGCATAGCGTGCGAACACTCAGCCATGACGCGAGCTTGCGCCGCATGACGCAAACCCTGGAACAGCTGTTGAAAGCGCTCTTCCCTCTCTCTGTCTCCCCCACTGACTCACATCAAAATGAAAGACCCGCTCCGCCACAGCTACACCTAATCTACCTCGATCCCCTAAAAAAGACATGGGCTGCTTTGTTAACTTTAGAGCATTTGCATACGGATGGAACACAGATGTCGTAAAGAGAAAATCTGATGATAAAACACAGACAGAAGAAATAAAAGAAAAAGATGGAAGAAAAAAACAACACTTGGGGGCATTATAAAAAACATCATCTCACTTCCCACACTCCCTGAGAGAAATGATTAAAAACAGAAAACAGCCTCAAACTGTTTCTGTCAAACGAAAACCTGACCTTTTTGTTTTCAGACCACTAAAAGCATGTTTCTCCGCTCAAGCTTTCAGCTTTACTTCTGAGTGAGGAAAAAAAAAATCTGATTTCCTTTGCACTACTATCCCGTATCCTTAAAGGTGAAAGATATCAGGACACAATGTGACCATACAGAGAATTACAGAAGGAATCTGAGAGACTCTCGCAACTTTAAAACTCACAATCTGTACTTCATACCTTCTTTTCTGCAGCAAAAAGCTGGGCGTGCAAATGGTTGGAGGAAGAATTACAGTCTAAGCTGGTTTACAATCGCTGCATTTGGTCCCACAGACCTTGTTGGATGTTGGAAATATTTTCTGTCTACCGAAAAACAGCTGCTGTATCACTATGCTGAAGGAAGAGCGCATCTACTCATGGATGAGAGGCCCATGCTTGTGATAGTGCAAGACATAACATTAACGGCTTCCTCCTAGGCTAAGCTGTAACTTTAGCTAGCTCAATGCTGCTAGGTGAGCTAGCAGTAGATGCACGCTTTGCACTATGATACAGTTGGTAGGTGTAGGTCGGTATAAAGAAAATGGTTCCAACATGAAACTGCTCACATTAAGGTCTGTGGATTATCTTGAGTAACCGGATCATGGTTTCTGGAAAGAGACATCGCTGTTGGGTTTTACAGATGTTAATTTTTTGGGGCTTTGAGCACCACAAGCTGCGTGACATCTTGTTCCATTATATTGGAGAGAAGGCAGACAACTATACAGCCGATATCTCCAACAATCTCACACCAACTCTCACCAAAACAATCCAAATTGATAAACACCACCTTCTAGTTCTTTTATTTCTGATCACACACGCAACATCCTGGTTAGGTGTGTTCGGGTTCAGGTGTGATCTCTGTAACCATAGTTTGCCATAACCAAGATGTTTTCCTAAGCTTTACCTCATCATAGCTGCCATGAGTGATATTGTAGAAAAAAAACCCTCACTGGTATCATCCAATAGGGTTGCTGAGCTTTGAGACATCCTTTAGTTTCCATACATGTATGGGATGGCAAGAGACGACGACGTTCCAAATTAATATGTACTTTAATTGCATTACCATATAATTAAGTCAGATTTGATGTTTAATCTGATGGATTACACAACTCCAGTATGTTTTGGCCAATTGCTGCCTAAAGTAATCACCAAAATCAAGTTCACAGTGTTTTGTTGCAGACAGTTGACTGCTCAGTTCCAGAGAATAGCCTGGTGTCGACTGCGTTTACTTCCTGAGAACCACGGCTCGCGGGAAGACGCAGAGACAGCAACAACTACCACAACAATCAGGATATCTGAGGAGCAAGGAACACTGGGAACTGTGGGAATGAAAGACTGAGGTCAGGAAACACCCACCCACCCACACACACATACACACATGCATGCATGCACACACACAAATTCACAATCTTAAAAACACTAATGTGAAGTGCTAAGAGAAGCTAATAAGCTGGGAGATGCGGATACCTTCCCACAATGCACCTTGCAGAAGTTTTAAGGATCCAAATCCTTTAGTATTCGCACTCACACTCACACACACACACACACACACACACACACACACACACACACACACACACACACACACACGCACACAGTGTCTGTAGATGTCATTAGAGCCCAACTAAAATCCCCTCAAACTTCCTCCTCCTCCTCCTCTTCCCCTCTGAGAACTGAGTTTGTGCTCTGATGATAAAACCACATTTATTGACCCAAAGCCTGTACAACAAAATTCACACACACACACACACACACACACACACACACACACGCTTGTGTTGTTCCTGTTGAAAATATTTAGATTTATGTCTCACGTCGTGCACGCATATTTTCCCATTGAATGTGTTGTTCGACTGGTGACGAAAAAGCTGTGATTTGTGTGTGAATGCCTCCCTGCGCGTGTGTGTATTTATGTACGTGTGTGTGTGTGTGTGCTTATGTGTGTGTTATAGACAGACAGGAACAGGTGCAGTGTGTGTTCAAATCTGAGGAATGTAGAGAGACACAATAACAACCTCACTTCCTGCAGTCTGTAAAACACACTCACACACTCGGCAGTATCAGTATTCCCACAGTTAGCGGGCTGACCTCGAGCCAATCAGAAACACCCTTGACGGTGTTGTCATTTCACTGACAACTTGGAAACCGAAAACCAGAGAAAAATAATGAGAGCCACAATAGAGGCCAATGACGTCCGATCAATAACCTTCACATGCAGCTATTTTCCACAACATGTCTCAGAACCTTGTACACTTCCTTATGTTTAATACTTACTGCCTGCTTTAATCCCTGTAGAGTTGGTTGAGAATATTGGGATTTTTACATCAATGGAAACAGAACTGAAACCAGTCGAACCAGGTGTGGGAGTTAATTCTGTGCGCTGATGTAAAACACAACCAGCCAAACCACATCTCTGTGCCACAATAGTCAGAAAAGAAACCAATCTGACCAGTTATGTAAGATCTTGATCTGGATCACAGTAGAAACAGAGCAGAAATTAGTCCGCTAAGTTTTCAGGGCCACAGCAGAAACCCCTGGAACCAGTTTTGTGTGGTTTAGGAGCCACACTGAACCAGTTCCCCGTGTATGTATCGAAAACATAGATGTATAACTACCTCTGCAAAGTGGTTGTTATGTGCCAATGACTCTGTCCGAATCACAAGCAGACAGCTCTAAATACAACTGTAAATGACCACCTAGACGCATTGTGATACTACTTGCTGAGGTGGTCTGGATGCATTTGATCACGTCTTTTGTAGTGTAAACGATGAATCCTGAAGCAATGCTGGACATGACGGTGACCCTGCTTACACCTGGTTTTAACATGCATTTTGATGATCTGAGCAAAAGTGGACAGCGGAGACAAACTGCTGTTCACACCTGCATCTATCACGTATCACCAGCTGACCACTTGTGTTCAGATTTTGTTACTACCTACATCACTTAGAAGGTCCAGGGGGGCTGTGCAGATTTATGACATCCACATTCTTGCTAGGTGCTTGGGTGTGCTGGTACAGCAGGAGATATCGCTGTCGGCAGAATTCAACATGTCTCCTTCCATAAGGCAACATGATGGACGGTCACCCAACACTTTGTCCAACTCATTGTAAAATGGACAAGTTGTAGAGCCTTAGCATGCTGTCACCAAAACAACCACCACATCCTGCACTGGTGACATAGTCCTCAGGACACATTAGTACATACACAACAAAAAATATCTGGTCAAATGTATCCCAGACCATCTTGGCAAGTTGAATCACAATGTGTTTTGTTGGTTGCTTACACGTGTATTTAGTGCTGTCCACTTCTGATTGGATCAGACCAAGATATATGTTAATACCGGGTGTAAAACAGGACAATGGCAGCATGCAAACGTTCGATAACCTGCGTGACTGCCCGCTATGCACTATGGAACGAGATGTTTTGAATTCTGTTGACAGCGACACCTCCAGCTGTACCGAAACAACCGCTGACATGACTAGTGAGAGTCCGGGTTTAATAATTATGAGAGGAACCCTTTGACCTTCCAGCGTAAGTGACGTATACAGCAACTAAATCTGAACACAAGTGGTCAGCTGGCAAATATGATAGACACAGATGTGATCGACGATATGTCTCAGCTATCAGCGTGGGATCAGATCATGGAGACACATCATAAAACCAAGTGTAAACAGGGTCAATAATAAAAAACAGTCAAACCCATTCTGTCATGGAAACACAATAGAAATCAGTGGAACTAGCTGGGTAAAATTATGATCTGTACCATAATAGAAACACAATGGAAATAAGATGGATTGTGTAATAGGAGATACATTTGAACCAGTTAAACAAGTTCTCTGTGTGATAACAGAAACACATTAGAACTCAATGGAACCATCTCTATTACTATACGAAGCAGTTAAACACTACTATGGTAAATGAGTTAACGTTTTTCCTTGACTAAGGGATTCTGTGCAACTGTGTAAATCCCTCAGTTTAGGAGAGATTAAGCCTTAAGCATCATACTTAAGGAGAAAACTTAAGGTGCTTTGTCCAACCTGTCCCAAGTCTTTGTACCACAACAGAGAGACAATAGAACAATGACACTGTACCATAATAGAAACCAATGGAATCAGTTCTCTACCACATGGGGACCAAAACCTGAGCAGTGTCTGTTCTGTTTCTACCTTGTTCCAGATCAGAATTCTACACAAGTGGTTTTACTGGTTTATATTGTTTAACTTTTCTGCACAACAACAGAAACAATCAAAACCAATCAAATCAGTTGTCTATGCAATGATAGAAACACAGTAGAAAGAACTAGTCCTGTGCAATAGAAACAAATCAAACCAGAGATTTATGGTATTACAACAGACCCCTGATAGAAACCAGTAGAACCAATTCCCTGCCTAGAACCCTAATACAAACCAGTTAAACCTGTTGTTGTCCAGAACAATGACAGATCCTCCTAATAGGAACCAGTGCAGCCTGTTGTGTAAAACCATCATCTGCACCACAGTAGAAACCCTGATAGAATCCAGTAGAAGCGGTTGTGTAACCTCCCGCCGCGCCATGACGTTTTACGGATTGGGAGAGAACATCACAGATTGCATCAAAGCTTTGCTCTGTGTCGCCCCCGGCAACACGAAGACAATATAAAGGCACATTCCACTGAAAACTGATTCCTCATGGAGCCAACAAAACACGCAGACACACAGACACACACACACACAGAAAGAGCAACCAGCTGTGCAACTCACTGACCTAACCCACAGGTACAAACAACCGAAACAGCAGCTGGACTTTAATTAGAGAAACAAAGTTAGACGTACTACACACACTGTTCTGTTGGCTCTCAATACAATTAAGGTTCTATTTTGATCCAACACCTGTAAATGTTTTCTGGAAGATTGAGTTCCACACTCTATCTCAAAAATAAAATTAGTATCATAAGAAAAAGCCATAAAAACATTTAACGAGCTGAAACTGACATCTTTAAACTGCTTATCAACAGCCAAGAAACCAGAAAAGCAAAACCTCAAAGAGGTTAAATTTGCACCACATCTATAAAACAGGACAAAAAAAATCAGCAAACAGAAGAAAAACTAGAAACTAATTAAATGAATAAAGTGAGAAAAAGAGAGCAAATTATGTTCAAGGATCAACACAACATTAAAAAAGACGAGACGAGAAACTTTATTTTCTCCGCAGTGTTTCAGTTCTCACTTGTTGACAGTGGTGGTAATGCTGCTGGGCCCTGAAGGCGTCCAGCTAGAGAGAGCCTGGAAAAAGAATGGAAAAATAATAAAAAGGAACAAAGCGAGATGCTGAAAGTTGGACGAGGATAAAAAGACAGTAAACGGAAACAAAAGAGAGAAAAATGGAGAGAGAGTAAAGAAAGGAAGAAAAAGGAGGCTTTTTGTCTTTGTTTGGTGTTTGATGCTTCTTCTCTCCGTTATTGTCTCCAAATGTGGGGAGCATCTGTTCAACCTCTCTGCCTTTCCTTCTCCGGCAGCTCCTCAGCTCTGACAGAAAGAGAGGAGCAGGAAGAAGAGAAGCTCCTCCTGCTCTTCTTCCTCGGTACTTCTGACCTTACTAAATTTCGAGACACATTCTGTCGTCAAGATGAGCCTAAAAATATTTTGTTTTTGACATGAATGACATGTTAATGTCTCAATTAAAGTGGTCAAAACTGTGTGATTTTGTGGTTGAACAAGTTGTTTCCATATTGCACATCTCAATCAAAGGAATACTTCAACTCCCAGATCATTTGTATATCCGTTACTCAGCCCCTGTTGCATTGAAATCCTGATGAAAACCTTTCTTGCATGCCTCGAGTGAACGAAGAATCCAAAAAACTGAGAAAACTGTTAATGAATTGATCCCCTATTTAAAACAATGCAGAATTCAAGCAAATAAAATGAGGCAATTTTAAGAAAATACAAAGAACAAAAAATAAAGATAAAATACCATCACTGAAGCAGATAAGCAAATTTGGCAACTAATGATAATAATACTGAAATACCCATTTACAAACTCTCACGCAACTTGTGCTGTATAATCCAAGTCTCATTTATCCAGTTGTATGCTCAGTGCTTCTGAGCAACTAACCCAAACAGACAGAACTTCCTGAGGCAGAACTGAATGGAAGCAGGACTACATTGACAAAAAAACAGTAATTTTACCTCGCTGAACATGAGATCTGCCGGTCTACCACTGCCTCGATCAGTTAGTGGTAGACCAACAGCTCCCATGTTCAGCACGGTAAAACCACTGTTTTTGTCAGTGGAGTGTGGCTTTACAGAGACCATTAAGAGACAGGAAGGGCTGCTGTTTGGGAAATACTGAGCGTACAGCTGGATAAATAAGACTTGGATTATACTGCATGAGTTGTATGGACCCCTATGATTTAAATTTGCCAAAATTTTCCCCAGTTTTTGGAGAACACATTCTGGATGTGAAAAGTACCCTGGGTGCGTTGGTTGTTGATGTTCTGGGACGCCATGTTCTGCCTGTTACCTATATTGTCTTCTTTCAAGATACACTTGTGTTTTCACAGGAAATTTACACTTTAAAAACTGTCTCCTTGAAAATGAATGCATTACGTCGGTACAACAACGCAAATGTTTGTTTTCCTCCAACGACTAACGTACATGGTTAGGTGTAGAAAAAAAGAACAGGGTTTGGCTTTGGAATCTTACAGGACACAAACACCACTCTCCCAGGTGAAAGTCAGTGTTTGTTGGACTCATCCATCACCCCTCCCACTCGCCCTACTCAGACTTTCGCCACCTTAACTTTTGCTCTTGTCCCGCCACATTCCCTCCTGACACCATCGAGCGCTATTAAACTACAACAGCAATCAGCGGCATATCATGGACGGCTTTTGCCGTTAGTGTCCGATACAGAAAATCACTGCCCAAGCACCAGATCTTGACAACTCTGGAGTAAAACCGGGTTGGTCTTGATTTGCTATTGTTATGCTAACATTTTTGCCTTCATAACTTCTATTGGATTGAGGCAAGTTTAGCCCCACACGTTATATGTTGTTATCTTAGCCCATATGAAATTTGTTTCCTGTTGGCTGATGTTGGATAATTTGCATCAGTGTCTGACGATGCAAGTCACTGCCGGATTTTGACAACTTTGGAGTGAGACCAGTTTGTTCTGGATTCTTCGATTATCGGCTGTATGCAAGAATACCATAATTCACAAATTCAATGTAACGCAGGGTGCATAACTGAAACACAAATGGTCATTGGCGGAGTTAAGTTTTCCTTCAGTGATTTGCAAAAACTCAACTCTGTTGCAGAACATGATGCACAAATGTTTCTGGTTCATAATCCCTGGATGGAAAAAGCCTGGCATTGCTGAGAGAGAAGATCCAAACAGATCACGCTTCACTTCCGGATCAAATGGCGTACAAATTAACTAACTACCCAGAGACCAAGCAAGTTTGGAAAAGAAAGGAAGACCAGGCGCTCGCTAAAATATTAACAAACACAATTCTGCTTTTTAGCTTTGTCACTGACACAGCTTCATACACACACTTGCACAGACAGAGAGCCAGACAGAAAACGGAACAAGAAAAAAAAAATCAGTATTTCGCTCAATAAAGGAATTGTTCCCGTCTTGTTTTCTCTTCTGTCTCTCTCTTTCTCTCTCTCTCTCTCTCTCTCTCTCTCTTACACACACACACACACACACACACACACACACACACACGCATACTCACACACAGAGTTTACCACGCTTCATCCAAAGCAGATGTGCTGGAATGCGAACACTCAAAGGAGCAGTCACGAAACCTCTTGACAGACACACACACACACACACACTCACACACTCACACACACATACCAAAATACACACACACACATACACAGTCGGCTGCACCTGTGCCTGTCCAATTTCTCCTCTCTCTGTTTCTCTCTCCCTCCTCCTCCTCCTCCTCCTCTCCGTCCTCTGCCTCTCTCATTTCTAACATGCTGCTTTCACTTTCGTCTCGTCTTTATTCACCTTCACACAAACAGCCCAGCACCGCAGGAAGCAGAAACAATACAGGAAAGTATTCAACTCAACATACAATGCAATACAAACAATTTTTAAATAAATAATAAATCATGTATCATGTCAAACATTCTTCGGTTCCAGCTTCTCAAAAGCAACAATTTGCTGCTTTACAGTGCGACACAGATATCGTCACCAACATCCATCGATCCATTTACTGTATCTATCTACTCCCGTCTCATTCCCCACCTCTCTCCACCTGTAGACGCGCTTTTCATCTCCGTTTACCACTCATGCCGCTGCACTCCAAGCCCGTCCGGAGGCAGATGTGGGAAAGCGAATCAAACACGCCGCAGACGGATCAAACATATTTTGGGGGTTTCTGTTTTTTAGATGTATTTTTATAGTGGAGATCTGAGCCGCGGCCTCGGAATCCTCTGAAGGTTAATTATGTTCCTGATTCAAAACACATGGAGGGAAAAACTGCCTGTGTGTGTGTGTGTGTGTGTGTGTGTGTGTGTGTGTGTGTGTGTGTGTGAGAAAGCGGAAGGAAATCCCACCCACCACCTCCGAGCCGAGCCCTTTATTCTACCAACCTGCAATTGCACTAATGTGAACCAGATGTACACACACACACACACACACACACACACACACACAGTTTTGAGCATGGCTGCTTAATTGACTCCATATGATGCAGTACAGAGAGGGAGACAAATAAAGAGAGCAAAGAAAGAAAGAAGCAGGGGAAGGAAAAGTACATCATAAATAAAGACAGGAATATATGAAAAGAGAGAAAGAAATAGAGCAAGAGGAAGTCAGGGAACAAAATATTTAGAGAGAAGGTGGGACAGTAAATGAATTAAAGAAAGAGATTTTGGATTTTGAAATGCATAATGACGATGCAGAAAAAAAACAAAGACAAATAAGAGAACTCGAAAAAACAATATGAATAAAAATAACAATAAATGGGAAAATAAATAAAAAATAAAACAAATAAATAAATAAAAATAAAAGAATAAAACTTAAAATTAAAAAAGAAAAAAATAGAAATGAAAAAGACAAGAAGAATGAGAAATAAAAAGGACATATTTTGAATAGAAAATAAGACAATCAAACAATTAACAGATGAAAAATTAAAATGAGATAAAAATAAAAACAATTAAAAATTAATTTATTAAAAACAAACTAAAATATAAAAAAAAAAATATAGAAATAAAATAGAGACAAAAAGAATGAGAAATAAAAGGAGATTCTGAGTTTAAAAGAATGAATTAAAAATACATTCAAACAAAAAACATGGCTAAAAATAAAAATATGGGAAAATAGATAAAAAAAATAAAAAAAATAAAAATGAATAAAAAATATAAATAAATAATAAATAAAAAAATTGAATAGAAAAAAAAGAAAGACAAAAAGAATGAGAAATGAAAAGGAGGTTTTGAATAAAAAATAATTAAAAAATAAATAAATAAAATAAAATCTAAAATAAATAAAATAAAGCCAAGAAAAATGAAAAATAAAAAGGAAATATTTTACACTTTAAAAATCATCACAGCCAAAGACAAAAAAATCTATATAAAAAAAGAGACAGACAAAGAAGGAAAGACAAGAGTGATAGAAAGTGATGCTGGAAACACAGAGTTCATGTTAAGACACACACACACACACACACACACACACACACACACACACACATACACACATGCAAAAATACTCGTGTGTAATTGAAAACATCCAGAGCCTTCACACACTCACAGTGAGTTTCATGGACCGAAACGCATTCTTCAACTCACTTGTAACGGAACGCACACACACACACACACACACACACACACACACACACATACACACACTCCCTGTGGAGCTCAGGCTTCCTGTGGCTTGATTAGAGCCCCCTATGTGAAGACAAGTGGACTCAGCGTGTGTGTGTGTCTGTGTGTGTGTGTGATGTGTGTTAGCGTGGTGCACCTGTGACTGAAGGGGGGTCGAGTTACTCAGACAGAAAACACCGGGGGGGCGGACGGAGAGGGAGAGAAAGAGAGGTGTGTGACACATGTGAGCGACTGTGAATTTCTTTTGCACTAAAAAAGTGTGTGTGTGACCAAAGAATGAGGAGTGTGTAAGTGAGAACAGGAAAAATAGAAATTGCCACAAGTGTGTGTGTGTGTGTGTGTGTGTGCGCAAAAGAAAATAAAGATTCATGACTTCCTCACAAATGCTCGCACACACAAATTCATGATGCTTTTCCTTTCATAATTAAGTTTACATTCATTTTTATGATAGATTTATCTATCCCTCCACCGCAGTCTCCTGTCTTCTTTTATTCCTCCTCTCCTCTCTTTTCTTCACTCTTTCTTGTTCCCTCCTGTTGTTGTCTCCTCTCCCATTTCCTCCTCTCCTTTTGTGTCCTCCTTTACTCTCCTCTCATTTTCTCTCCTCTCCTTTCCCCTCCTCTCCTCTCTTGTTTCCTCCTCTCCTTTCTTGTTTTCTCGTCCCCTGTTCCATCTTCTCATCTTCTCTCTTGTTCCCTCCTCTCCTTTCCTGTATCTTTCTCTACTCTCATCTTTCTTTCCTCTGCTGTTTCTTGTTCCCCTCCTTTCCTTTACTCTCCTGTTTCCTTTTCTCCTCTCCTCTTTTTTCACCTCTCCTGTTCCCTCCTTTCCTCTTTCTCCCTCCTTCTTCTCTTCTCATTTTGTCTCCTCTCCTTTCCTTTCCTCTCTTTTAAAAAACCCTCTCCTCCCCTCTGCTCTCCTGCTTCCTCATATACCTTTTTCCTTTCCCTCTCCTGTTTCCTCATATACCCTTCTTTCCCTGCCTTGCCTTTCCTCCTTTCCTTTCCCTTCCTTTCCTTTTCCTTTAATTTCTCTCCTCCCCTGCCCCTCTCCTCTTCTGTTTCCTCATATACCATTCTTTCCTTGCCTTGCCTTTCCTCCTTTCCTTTCCTCTTTAAAAACTCTCTGGTCTCCTCATATACCCTCCTCTCCTGTCTTGTTCTCTCCTCTCCTGTTTGCTCCCTCCTTTCCTTTCCTTTCTTTTCCTTTCCTCTCCCATTTCCTCATACACCCTCTTTTCCTTTCCTTTCCTCTCACAGGCAGCAGACTGTTTATCTATTATTTACTGGTTCTCTCTCCACCAGCAGTAACCCAGTTAGCAGCTCTTCCTCTCTTCAGCTTCAGTCACAAACAATTCAGCGCTGCAACATGACCGTCATCGTATTTCACAGCTTTTCATCGATTTCTGACCTTTTTTTTTTATTCGGCTGTTACTGACCGCAGTCTGTGACCCTCAGTGAGTCAAAGTGCTGAATAAGCTTCAGCTCAACATCAAAACCGACAGCGGGGATGCTGATGTTTTTACTCAGCTCCAGCAATGATGGCTTCCAGGAAAATATGGTCAGACACAGAGTATGTTTTTTACTTGAGCCTTCAAACCCTGAAATGACTCATTTTATAGAGCTGGTAACAGTCCTGAATCACAAAGAGCAGAACTGTCAGCAAAAAAACAATATGGGAGAGCGTTTTATAGAATAGATAAACAGACAATTGTCCGGTCAGTGTTGGAAATGTTGTTCAGGCTCTTATAAAGACAGTACAATGTGATTTAATGCAAAGATATTCATGTGAATGTCATTTATAAACAAAATATACAGAAGCAAAGAAACTAAAGAAAACAAGTCAAACCACAACTAGTAAAAAGCAAAAATAAAAATCAGAAAATCTGTGAGTTTCCATTGAAAAAAACACTGTGAACATTTATATTTTTTGCTATTTCACTCCATATTCAGTAAAGTTAGAGAAATGTAAAGAAAGGAACAAAGACAGAAAAGAGGATAAAAAAGGAAAGATAAAGAAATTGATATTAGAAAAAAGAAAAAGCAGAAAAAAGATTAAAAGAATAAGAGGGAAAAGAAAAAAGCTAACAAGTGGTTAATAAGTTAAAAAAAAAAAGCACCAATAAAACGAGGAGATCAAGAAGCAGCATCTGCACCAAAAGGAAAAAAAGTGAAATTGCAAATTAAAGAAAAATAAACAAATCAGTAAAAACAAGAGTCAAGAGAAGAAGCAGAAAAAGAGAAGAAGAAGCAGACGGTCCAGTTGTGTGGCGTGTTTACACTGCGGCCTGTAAATGAATTCAAGATGGCGTCTGGTCTCGCCAGGAGCCACAACATCAAAGAGTCAGACAGCCAGTGAAGTCACAGCGCTTTAATTGACCACTAATTACACTGAATTAACTCTAAGACTGTGCATGTGTGTGTGTTTTCCCTCTGTGTCTATTCTGTTTCGTTCTATGTGTCTTAGAGTGGACGGACACTATTATAAAAGTGTGTCAGTAACTGTATATAGGTTACAGTGTGTGTGTGTGTTTAACTAAAACTAATATCAGCTGGTCAGAACTGAAAAGATGTGAAATACTTTCACTATCTTGAGCTTTTCTTTTCATTTCATTGACATCTCCATATCCACCCATCCATCCATCCATCCCAGAAAAGGAGTTTGTCTCATAGTGTGAAGCCTACCTCAGTCACACTGCCTGACTCTGATGTGCAGCCACCCATCTAACCCCACCCCCTCCATCAATTTCAACACGCCCTCATGTAAAAAGGATTAGACCTGAAGACGTGAGTAGCTCGTGGGTTAGAACATCACTGACTTTCACTGCTCTCTCCACACACACACATAAAAGACTGTCCAACTTATTATTATTTTCCTTACATCAGTCTCTGCCTCTCACTTTACCCCTACTGAAGGAAGAAGAGCCCTATATTTTTAACTCATTTCATTGCATACACATTTGACTGCCCACCACCTTATTATGAGCAACTTGCTTTGGCTCGTTAAAGGTCCAGTCTGTTGGATTTAGGGGAATATATTGGCAGAAATAGTTTATAATCACCTGAAACTAAGAATTATTGTGTTTTTGTTACCCTAGAATCACCTATTTCAATTTATATATGGAGCAAGATCTCCACCGTAGAAATTGTGTGCCATGTTTCTAAGAGCGGTGGGAATCACCTGAGGCTTCACGATACACAAATCAAACCCCGGCTCTAGATCGGGCCATTCATGTTTTCACATCCACCACTGTAGTTCCCCGACATGCATGGCACACAGGACAAGTTTCAGTTGGTTACAATCTGCAGCCTTACCACTAGATGGCACTAAATTTGACACACTGGACCTTTAAGTGTTTTAATTTTGGTTTGTGACTCATTTGGTTACATTTCAAGACGTCATTCAACATTTAATATAAAATGCCTTTACATTTCGTCTCAGTTTGGAGCGAAACAAAATTTGGTTTGACTTAATTCATTCTAACATGCTGATTGATGTGAGACTTGTTATTGCTGGATGTGGATCCATGTGTCCATCTCATCCGCCATTTTTCTATCACTATTTAACATAAATGTAGCTCGCTAGCTGTGAGGGAAGATAACCTTCCCCTTCTTGCTCTGAGTGGCACAACGCAGATCAGACAAGCTGAGGAGATTCACACGTCTGGAACCAGGGAATGAATAAATGACATTAACGTTGTAAAAAGGACAGAACGTTCTGAACTCTATATCTGGATTCTAGCATCTAGCATTTTCAGAACCAGCAGCAGGATACACTCACAGTGACGGACTGTTTGGAATCAATTAGGAACTCAGCAGAACAAATCCCAGGAGCAACACCACAGTCTTTGATGTGACCAGCTCCATTTGGGAGTCAACAAAATGTTCGAGACAATCAGGACTTTAAAAGAGAACCGTCACAACTCTTCCGGACTTAAAGAGAGAAGACACAACAGAGAAGTGACGTTCCAGGATGAAACTTCTACGGATACAGATACAGATTCCTGATCAAGACCGCAGCTCATCTGTACGTTCTGTTTGTTTGTGTTTCACGTTTCATCCAGACTGATGATCTGTGTCTGAAACGCATCATTACTAATCCACTGAGTGTGTGTGTGTGTATATGTGCGTGTGTTAGTGTGTGTGTAATATCACAGCCTTTCGCATCTCCTTTCCCAGGAAATTGGGTAGGCTCTTCTCATCTCTCTCACACACATTTACACACACACACACACACACACTGGATGATTTCAGTGATGGGGGAATATGGAGGCTCATAGTGAACATAATGTGGCTTTATAATGTCCCCCCTGACACAGGAAATAGCCAGAGGTCTGGGACCGAGTGTGTGTGTGTGTCTGAGAGGAGAAATACCCATCAGAGGAAGGAAATAACGAATCGCACTGCGGCTTTTCAGAGCACGGAGGGCTCCATAACAGCGCACACACAGTGTATTCTCATCACCATTAATCCTGTGAAAAACACATATTTACATATCATTTAGTGACAGCAATGTCTTTAATAAAATTCTCACCATGTATTTTCCTTTCCATTCTTTTTTTTATTATATATTATCAAAAAATGTCATTTTCTACATGCCGTGGCTCTTTCGAGTTAAACGAAAAGCATCCTATCAAATACAGGATTGAATTTAAGGTTCTTTTATTTGTTTTTAAGGCCAAACATGGGCAGACACACCAGTATATTGCTGAGCTTCTCTGCTCCTACTCCAACTCCTGACCTCTTAGATCCTCAGAACAATGTCTTTTAACTGTCCCATGACCGAGGCTGATGGGTTGTACCTTTGGGGTAGCTGCTCCAAAGCTTTGGGATAGCCTTCCGCTACCAATCAAATGCTCCCCCTTCACTGACACTTTCAAGACAAATCTTAAAAGGTACATGTTTTCAATGGCCTTTGGCTGTTGTAGTGGTTTTAGGATTTTATAATCTTTTTTAAGTATATAATTGTTCTCACTGGTGTTACTCTAAATATTGCTATATATTTGTGTGTCATTCTTTTATTTTCTACAGCACATTGGTCAACTGGGGGTGTTTTTAAATGTGCTGTATAAATGATTTGATTTGATTTATCAAAAAGGTTGATCTCTGTAGAGGTTCTTTCCATATAGTATGTCAATGGCAAAATCAAGCACTTATAGTGGACGTTAATTGACGGTGCGAACATGCTCTGATTGGTCACATTGTTGCTCCTATGATTCACTTAGACACAAAAACATGGGAAAATAGGCTCCAGGTTAACCAATACTCAACATAGCCTTTAATATGCGGTTAACAGTTTACATCTTTATTGTTAGTCATCTATTGTGGATGTTATACTGTCATTTTTCTGTATCAAATACAGACTTAGAGGTCCTTTGAGGGTTTTTGGGCCCTCTAAGGGTCTGGGGCCTGGGGGCAGATGCCTATATTTTCCTGGTTGGTTGTTTGCTGGTTAAAATAGATCATCAGGCTTTCACTTACTTTCATGTAAAGGCCACAGTTTTTATGATGTCATACTTTTGATATCAACACACACAAATGGAAGCATTTCCACACACATCCAACAAAAACAGCCAAAAAGAAACTGCATTAAATAATTTAACTCTTTTTGTGTGGCTGGTTTAAGACAAAAATGTCTCAGAACAGCCTCTTAAAATTAAGATTTCCATTTTTATAGAATAAGTAAAATAAATTGTAAAAAAGAACCAAAAAAAAAAAAATCAACCAAAAGGTCAACTTGATAACTAATAATAATAATACTAATATTAATAATAATAATAATAGTAGTAGTAATTAGATGTATTTGCCCCTGTTGAATTAAAATATAAAAGCTCTTTCTTCCAAATCTATTTTAAATGTGTGTGTGTACATGTGTTCACACAGAGTACCACCTTTAAGTGTGTGTGTGTGTGTGTGTGTGTGTTTGCATGCTTTCCCCATCTGTGCAAGTGAATAACGAGGCGGTTTGTGCGCGTCTGTCGGCACACGTGAGAACCGTCGCGAGCGTGTGTATACCAGGTTGTGTGAACTCTGTGTGTGTGTGTGTGTGTGTGTGTGCATGTGTGATTGCATGCAGGTTTTCAGGCCGGAGAACAAAAACATTTCTCCACAGGTGACGGCTCTTTACGAGTCTCTTCCACACTCGTTTTATTAGCCTCCCATTTTCCTTTCAACCACCAGGACTGGTTTTTTTTTTTTTTTCTGGCATAGTCACCATGCAGGCGTTTTCCCCCGTCTCTCTTTCACCAATATCCTTTGATTTAATTACTGCCACATGCTGCCGACTGCCAGCGATCGTTAGTGAGAGAGCCGCCTCGACCAACACGGAGTCGTGACAGGCCGAAGACACAGAAAACGCACGGAAATAAAGCACACACACAAACACAAACACATGGAGGCTTAAAAAGAAGACAGATGCACAAACAGCTCTGTATTAATTTACAAGTGAGGACCCTTGCTGTCTGTGTTCCTTAAGTAGTCGCTGGTCAACAAATAGATCCAGCGCTAACTGCTGTAAAAATCACAGTGTCTATTTTTAAATCTCCAAACCTGTTCAAGAAACACGGATGGAAAAACAAAAACAAGCAGTGAGAGAATTCAAAACCCGATCCTGACTAAATTATCTTTTTATCCAACATGTCTGTTCCTGTTTGGCCTGAAACAGATGAGGACACACAGAAATGTGTGCGCACTGTATATGTGTCCGTTGTGTGCAGCTCAGCTGATTCCCAGTGGGAAAATGTGCTCTCTTTCCTCCTGCCACTTCACTTAGGAGGTCAGAGGTCAAAGGTCAAGCACCTGCAGCTGATGAGGGGTCAATGTCTTGCTCAAGGACACAATGGCAGGGCAGAAGCAGGGTTGATGGAAAATTTGAAACCACACCCTTCTGCTTTATCACTGTGTGATATATAGACTCCTTAAGGTATCAGACACTTTAATGTAATGCTTTTAATGATCTATTTAAGGTATTTTTTTAAACCAAATTTTGCCAATTTTGCCAACAGGTAAGTGCACATATAAAGAACTAATATAATTTAATACATTTTGACACCCCAAGAAACAAGTAAAAAAAAAGTCTGACAAAGGGAAAGAGAAAGAAAGAAAAAAAGAAAGCACGCAAGCAAGAAAGAAAGAAAAAGAAAGAAAGAAAAAAGAAAGAAAGAAAGAAAGCATTTCCCTTTGTTGCCGCAGACAACAGGAAGGTAGACAAGAGGAAGAGAGACGACATGAAACAAACACGAGGTAGAGGTAAAGAGTTGGTGTTGAGCCAGTTGGCTGTCTGACAGCTCATTAAGTGCTTTTATAAATAATCAATTGATGAAGTAATTAACGACAATCTCTAAGTTTCAGAGAGACACAGCGAGAGAACATTTTCTATAGAGGACTGTCCATCATAGATTCAAACACACACAGACACACACTATCCCACAAACACACAGGGAGTGTGTACATCTACTGCTGGCACAGACATCAGTGTTTTGCTCAAGGACTCCTTAAACGTGTGTACAGACCAGGGCTGAGCAATACTGAATTGATCTGAACTGAATAATATTGCAATATTTTTAGGCTACATCATGATACACGAAATAAAACTAATTCTAAAAAGTTAAATCAGCTATTGTTATAATAAAGTTAAATCATGTATCGTTAGAATTAAGTTAAATCAAGTATTATAATGAAGTTAAATCAAGTACTGTTACAATAAAGTTAAATCATGTTTTGTTATGAAGTTGCATCATATATCGTTATAATAAAGTTAAATAAAATACTGCTATAATAAAACTAAGTCACAAATTGTTATAATAAAGTTAAATCATGTGTTGCTATAATAAAGTTAAATAAAATACTGTTAAAACAAAGTCAAATGAATCACTGTTGTAATGAAAAAATTCGAAGTGAACCCCACTGGTGCTCCCAGCTTGTTTCAGACCTGAAGTGTTGATGTTTTTGCTGTGAACTTGAAGCTTATGATCGACAGTTAGCTGTTAGCAGTTAGCAGAAAGTTAAACTGTTTGCCACGGCGCCATTAAACGTGAGAATTCATTCACTGTGAGACAAACTAACAGCTCCCCAGTTTACATATTAATAATATCTGCAAGACACACTCATGCCACTGGCTTAAAAAACATCACACAACAAATTAAACTCGGTGTTTGTGATACACACATTTTATACATTCCACATGATGCACTGGGTATAATCAATATATCGCCCAGCTCTGCTACAGATTAAGGACTGAACCACCAGTCCTGTGATGCGACTGGACAACATGGGTCTAGATGTAGAGTCGCAGACACCTCATACTCGTCACTGCAAATGAGATCCCCTTCAGCGAGGGCCCTTCCCCTAACTGTTTTGGAAATGATTTGGTCCAGCCGATAGGGGTGTCAGATCAGTAAATGCCTCAATGTGTTGCTCTAGAAGGAACAGACTTGGAGGGCATGAACTTGCCTTGAACAAGACACAGTACAGGACACCTATTTATGAAAGAAATCACATGCTTTGGGTAAATTATGTCAGATCCACCATAATGTGTGCTTCATGTCAAGCCATTTTGTTTATATGTCGCCAAATCATACCAGAAGTTATTCCAGGACATTCTTCATATTGAGCAGGTCTAGACCATCGTCTTTTAATTTACAGAGACCCAACAATTACCACCAAGACAAAGCACATGGGCAACAGTGGCAAGCAAGTCCTGCAAACAATGACTTCAGACAAACCGACCCTTGAACCCTAATCTGGTTCTGGTCTTCCATTTTGACGACTTTGCAAATCCAAACAACATGCGAATCACCATTTGGACTGGACCTTTCTTTGCACTACACTGAAAATAATTCACTCCAGTAGGAAATATAGCCATTCATCATGGTACAATTTGTTTTAAACAAGTGGTTCACAACTTTTTAGTTTGTGGGCCCTTGAAACAAAGTAAGTCTTACTCATAACTCCTCGCAAGTTCTTCAACCAGAGTTCGTCCTTCTCAGACTGATGAGCTAAAAGTACTTCCTGCTTCACAAGGAAAATGCATAAATTGAAGAGAAAGATAAAAAAGTATTTTGTGTAACTGAAGTTCTTTACTCCCTTTAATCATCTTGTGCCCCCTCAGGTTTGTCTTGGGAACTCTTGAGGGGTCCTGACCCCCAGGTTGGGAGTCACTGCTCTAAGAGACAGAGCCAGGTTTGATTTCAAAGAGCCCTTTATCACATTACCACAAAGACAAATAAATCCAAAGGACATCACCTGCTGGTGTTCATCAAAGACGTAGACGGAGGAAAAGAATCCCAAAAAGAAGAGAGAAACACAAAGAGAGACGAGACATGTCGAGCAATTTGATTGGTTGTTTGCTGCCACCATGACAAACATACTCGTCTCACACACACACACACACACACACACACACACACACACACACACATAACACACACGCATATACAAACGTGTTCTCTCAGATGGCATGGTGGCAGCCGGCCCGACAGCCAATCAAAACGCCCGTTGCAGGGCACGCGGCCAATGAGACCTCTGCTCTCTGCGGCAGCCAAGCTGTCAGGGCGAGAACAAGAGTGTAGGAGGCAGCAAGTGTGTGTGTGTGTGACTACGCGTCGCACACATTGTGTAAGTTTGAGTAACTTCAATGAATATTTATGGATTTATTTTTCTCTTTACAGAAGACGATCGTTTTCAAAGATGATTTATTGTCTCCTTTGTTTATATTTATTGGATTTAAATGGACTCCTTTTATATTAATTGATGCTGATTTTTATTTTACCTGGGATTAATTAAATTTATCGAAAAGCTCCTCGAGCAGTGGGTTCATTTATTGGTTGCGTTTGAGGACAATTTCTCTACCTTATTGTTTTCTGTGTTTAATTTTCATGCAGTTTTTCTGTTTGATCTTTTGTAACTTGGCGGTCGTCCACACTGAACCTGTTCTCCCAAATGATGCTTCATAAATAAATAATCACTGTGTAAATAAATTAAACTGATGACATATACAGTCATGAAGGTCATGAGCCGAACACGTGTGCGTCACCTTGGATACACGCAGGACATCCGGCCTGCTGAGCTGCTGCAAACAACAAACTACTGACAGATGGAGAAAGACTGAACACAAATAACCTCGGAAAAGTTTATATTTTCAAAAATTCAAACAACTGTCAATCATAAATCAGGACTGCTCTGTGATCAAATGTTATCTAAACATATGTGGGTAAATTTTGGATGGCTCTGTATGTGTGTGTGTATGTGTGTGTGTGTGTGATCCTGGTTTGTCTTCATCGTCTCCATCACCTTCTCTAAGATGGCTGCCACGGCATTGAATCAGATTTGTGGATTCCAACTCAGAAAGTTGGAGCATTACAACACGGCCAACGTCACCAGAGTGCTGGGTCGCAGGGACCCCGTTGCCGAGGCAACACGCCGGCAGGCACCTTACCCGAGCCAAAAGCTAAGATGGCTGCCGTGGCATGTTAATTATTGAAGAAGGGTGCAGACGGAGAGTGGGGAGCAGCGAGCACGGCTGCTGGTGGGATGCTGGGTCACAGCTATCCCGTTGCCACGGTGATGCAAGCTGGCGACGGGTGCCCGGGTCTCACTCACCACGGCAACGTAACATGGCAACCGGAGCATCCGGCACACGCGCCAACCCAAAACAAACCAAATGCTAAGATGGCTGCCGCAGGAAATGAGTGACGAACTGAGACACTGTTCACCTGCTGATTCAGGTCACAAATCATTCAGAGCGTGAAGAGACGAAATATTTTACTGGATATCACCAAATATTAATTTATAAAATAAAGCTAGACAAAGTTTATCAGATAAAGGTAAACTGCACTTTATAAATTAAAAGCAAATTGTAGATTATCAGATTAAACCATAGGTGTAGATTTTGGGGGGGGGGGGGGGGGGGGGGCCAGGGGCTAGTCCCCTGCAATATTTAATACATGGGGAAAATGTCAAAGTAGCACAAAAAAAGGTCTCAAATTGGTGTGTAAAAATTCCCTATAATGCAGGATATTTCATGTCTGATGCTTAAAATTTCTGGTGTAGGACCCCCAGACCCCCATTTCATATGTGCTGCCCCAAATGTGGAAATAAAACCTACACCACTGCATAAAACCAAACCCTGGTGTAACAAATAAAATGACCCCGTAGTTAAATGAATAAAAAATAACCTTTAATTTATCCCAAAAAATAGCTTAACCAGAATTTAAAACATAAAACCAAACTTTACTTTATCAGGTAAAACCACGTTGTAGTGTATCTGATAAAAACCCAACTGTACTCTAACAGTTAAAACTAAACTTTAGTTTAACAGATTAAACTGGACTGTAGTTTATCAGGTCAAAAAAAAAAAGAAAGATTAACCTAACCTAGTATTCATCACACAAACAGTACTAATGAGAAACAGCTAATCACTATGAGTTTGGTTTCAAATTATCAGTCGAGTTAATGCAAACGTAGATATAACGTCATATTATTTGCTCTGCTGTAAATATCAAGCCACGAGATCACAACATAAAACAGAAGTCAGAAAGAAGTGGACAGTGAATAATGCAAATTCATGTTACAGTGACATAATCTGTAATAACAGAATTCTACTTTGTGCCTAGTCTATGCTAACAAACACAAGCAAAGTTTTCAGTCATATTACATTTCTCAGACATCCTCAGGACCATTTAAAATGAACGTAAGCTTCGACCACTAATGTTGAGCTCAAGTGTCAGAGTCATTTTTAGTTTTGATCATCAAATAAAAACATGTAAACTGTAAAAAAAAATACACCTGTTCCTCTGTTGTTGTTTTTAACAGTTGCAGCAAAGGACGGAAAGAGAACGAGCACTAAAGCAGCAAACACACCGACATACATTAACACATCTAATCCTTCATATTCCTTGTTTTGGCTTGCAGAGATTTTAACCCATGACCTCTTCCTGTTGAGAGAGGCTGCGCAGCCATTAGACCATCCGGCTGCATCGTTACATCACCGGATCTCTTTATGCCATCTTTATCTCATGTCCATGTAGGATAAATTTAAAGGTATTTCAGCTTGACTTGATGGTGCTGAACCAATCTCATGAGGGCGAGTGAGTGGAAAAAGTATAATTCATTTCCACTAAATGTGTGAATATGAAGTCAAGACAAAGTTATTTAAAAACGATTTCGGGAGGGAATCAAGGTCAGAAACACGCATCAGAGGAACTTGAATGTTTGCTCATGCTCACCAAAGTCTAGGAAAGTAAAGTATGAAAAATTAACTAGATGACAAGTTTCTGCTGAATAAATCATGGAAGATAAGTTGATCTTTCTGCATCAAAATGTATTTTGAATGTCACACTCCAGCTATAACCTACAAAATATAAAAGTACTTAACCATCCAATTAAGGCGACTACGAACATGAGAAGGAAAGGATTAAACGTAATAAAATTGTGTGAGATGGAGCTACAAATGCAAACAGAGTCCTCAGTGTCCCACAGATGGGACAGAGTCGGTTAGTGGGGAAGTTGTTTATATCATCTGATCTAAATTTGTGCATCCCTTTCTGCAGAGCTTTATCACAATCCACCATTTTCAAACACTTTACTTCTGTTTGATCCCAGTTCAAATTCACAAAGAATAAAATTCAAGCTGATGTACAAAATATTTGGGAGAAAAAGAGCAACATTAAATGAGTAAATAGAAGCCAGAGGATGCAGAGTGCTCGGTGCTCTCGTTTCTCCAGAGATGTTGCGGCTTCAGAGGTTGTTCCAAGAGCCTGACAGTGTAAATCAAGCCCACCTTAACCAGTTCAAACGGAGCGGACATCTGATTCTGATCCCGTTCAGCCTGGTGATCCATAAAAATGTTAATAAGGATTAGAGTATCGGCCTCCTGTGTGGACTGACTCACTGCACTCCGGTTCTGTTTCCACTGGGCCTGAAAACTGCCTGTTTGCCTCTACAATAACCTTTAAAAAAAAAAAAAAATCTGTCTGTCTGCGGCTACAAAACAATGAATGGACAAAAGAAAAAAGAAAAAAATACAGCCACAATATTGGCAAGAATAACAACTGACTGGTGAATTAGCTGTTCTTAGCTGCTCACCAGTAGCAAACTTGGAAATGTAAAGTTTGTCCAAAGAGTGGCGCCAGAGGAAAGGTCATAGGTTCAATATAATTTACAGGGTTCATCCTCCGAGGAGCTGGATAGTGATCAGTACATTTTAACATCTGGCCATTAGTTTTCAGGATAAACTCTCATTGGCTAAAATAACAGTCAAGTAATGATGGTGGCACTAGACGCAGAGTCAGGAGGTTTAAAATAATTGGGAACCAACCTCTGGAGAGTAAGAATAATCATGCTAAATTTAAAAGACTGGCAAGTAATTATTAGAGTAACATATCTCACTATCATATTGTGGGGCACTAAGGGACAACCCAATCACATGTTGGCATTGTATGTTTCTACAAACCCCCAAAACTATGTTGCGTTTGTACATTATTATGTAATGGATACGTCGCTTAATGTGTTGTTAGGTTTAGACTTAAAAACCACTTGGTTATGGTTGGAAAAGACTATGTTTTGGCTTAAAAATTCCGATTTTGGTGGCGCTATCCTCGCAGGAAACACAACAATGTCTCAGTGAAAACAACGGCCTTTCATGGCACTATCCCCAGCGGAAATGCAGTGATGAGTTGCTAAAAAAAGCAAACAAAAAAAACAACAGGATTTGTTGTTTGTAGAACTGCGACTGGTCAGCATGTTTTCTCTAACAAGTTTCTCATGGTAGAGATCATAGAGTTCTTCAGAAAGTTGAAGAAATGCTCAGAAATCTGTTCAATAACAAACATCTACCAAAACTATGTTCACTGCAAACCTTCTGGTCACCATATCCGTAAAGATTCTCAGTCATCCAAGTCACGGTAATCTAAGTGCTATGTCCTAGGCAACTGGACTTCCTTGAGTTTCTTGAGGACGTTTCGCCTCTCATCCAAGAGGCTTCTTCAGCTCTGAGTTCTGCTTCTTCAGTGAACTGAAGAAGCCTCTTGGACAAGCGGCGAAACGTCCTCAAGAAACTCAAGCATGTCCAGTTGCCTATGATAAAACACTCCAGATTCTGTTCCCCACGACTGTCACTGTCTATCACAATGAATTACATTACATTTCATGTATTTGCCAGATTTCGTCCAATGCACCCCCCTCAGACACAAACTAAAAACATACTCACTGCTGCAGTAAAAGTAGCACATACAAAAACAAGAAGAGCAATTGGACAGCAGCAGTCCCCTGTACAGTAATGACAAACCAACCTTGCCATTGTGGCTCAACATCACAAAGCGAATGTAAACACAGTGACTGAAGAACATCATACGCTTTAAAATCATCTTTGTACTGCTTTCCCTTATCCACATTCCCCTTAACTTAAAACCACTTATGAGTAGATCATGAGTACTGTCACTAGTCTAGGGCTACAACTAACGATTATTTTCATTGCTGATTAATCTGTTGATTTTTTTCTCAAGTAACTGACTAGCTGTTGGGTCAATAAGATGCTAGAAAATAGGCAAAAAATCAGTGTTTCCCAAAGCCCAAGATGATGTCCTCAAATGTCTTGTTTTGTCCACAATCCTCTTTTTTTAATTTACTCAAACCAACTGATCAATTATCTAATTAGCTGGTGATTAATTCAATAGTTCACAATTGTTACAGCTCTACAGTCATCATATAAATTAATCCAAATATTAATTCCCCGTCTCAGCCTGAACCAGTGACCCCTCAAAATCCACCACAGAAGAAGCAGTTTTCAGCAGCACTGTGGAGACGCAGCCAGTAAGAGCCTCTAATAGCCAACATATGGAAGCTCGCTGGTTGCCAGCAACACAATCAGGACTACATTATTTGGCCCACACTGGAATAATAAAGGAGCTAGATCAAAGAGCTGATTACTTCAGCACTCCAGAGCTGCAGGATTCTTTTCTGTTTGTTCTTTCTTTATGTCGTCCTTTATTTCTCTTTGTTGTCTTTGACTCATTCTTCTTCTTCTTTCATTTTCTTCCTTTCTTTCTTCTATGACCAGGTATAGCCCCCTCACTGAAAACGAGCACCGTATGGAAGCTGGGTAGCATCTATCATCATGGCTATTGATGGACGTGTGTGTGTGTGTGTGTGTGTGTGTGTGTGTGTGTGTGTGTGTGTGAGAGAGAGAGAGAGAGAGAGAGAGAGAGCAGAGATGCTGTTGGCTGGAGATGCATTTGAGTACAAACAGCAGCATAAAACAAATCTAAATGGATGGAGAGTGAAAACAGACAGCGTCATGTCAACCAGATGTTTGATCACATGTACAACCTTTTCTTTTAGATAGACAGATAGATGGATAGACAGATAGATAGATAGATAGATAGATAGATAGATAGATAGATACAAAAAGCGTCAAGTTTAAAAAGCTTCTTTGTGTTCAGAGGATGCAAATCGAGCTTTAACACAGTGACAGCAGGATGTGGAGCCTCAAACTGTTTGTTAGGCTTTGTTATTATGTGTGTGTGTGTCTGACCTATTTGCATGCAGCCTGGCAGTGCCAGCGCGGGACAAAATGGGCATCAAACCAATGGTCCTCTCAGCGTGGCACACCGGCAATAGCTGTGTGTGAGTGTGTGTTTAGGTGTGTTTGTGTGTGATGGCCAATTCTGTACAGATACTGGCCCACTTCAACATGAAAAAATGCGTCACTTGGTTTTCAAAAATATAAACAGATGATGTTGCTCTTTGTTTCTGTCATACAGGAGGTAAGTCAGGTTAACATGGAGCCAAGCACTGACACAATGTCCTCACAACTGATGTTCATTTGTAAAAAACAAAATGCAGCAATGTATCAAACAGATTAATCAACCCAGTCGCAGAGTAAACCATCATTTCTGCAAACCACTGATATGTAACTTGTGTACATTATTGTGTCACAGATATGTTAAAACCTCATGTTTCTACATCATGTGGTTATCTTTAGGCACAAAGACCACTTGGTTTTGGTTAGGAAAATATCATATGTGGCTTAAAATTCCCATTTCTTTTTAGCACAATCGCTACTGGAAATGCCAGTGGTGTCTTGCTCAAAACCATCCGGTTTTGGTGGCACAATAAAAGCTGGAAAAGCATCCAATGTATCGCTAAACAGTTTTGAAGGCACAATCACTGTTGCAAATGCTGCTGTCGTCTCCCTAAAAAACAAGCTTTGGTGGCACTATCAGTGCTGTTAATACCACCAAGGTCTTGCTGAAAAACACCTGATTTTGGCGGCACCATCACAGCTGGAAATGCTGCCAATGTCTCCCTAAAAAACAACAAGCTTTGGTGTCACAATCACCGTTGGAAATGCTTCCGACCTCTTGCTTAACAATATCAAGTTTTGGTGGCACGATTTGTGCTGTAAATACTGCCAGTGTCTCGCTGAAAAACACCTGGTTTTGGTGGCACAATTGCAGCTGGAAATGCTGCTGTTGTCTCCCTCAAAGCCATCTGGTTTTGGTGGCACGATCAAAGCTGGAAATACCGCCAACATCATGCTTAAAAACCCAAGGCTTTGGTGGCACAATCATGGCTGGAAAAGCACCCAGTGTCTCACAAAACCCCCCCCCCCACAAGTTTTGGCAGTGCAATATCAGCTGGAAATGTCATTGTTGTCTGGCTAACAAACAACCAGTTTTGGTTGCACAATCTGTGTTGTGAATTCCGGTGATGTCTCACTGAGAAACACATGGTTTTGGTGGCAAAATCGCAGCTGGAAATGCTGCTGCTGTCTCGCTAAAAAATCCCCAGTTTTGTTGTTTGCTGGTCTCGAACAGGGGTCTCCAGCTCGGCAGCCATCTTGCCTAGGTGTCACACCATCCACCATCCCCTCCACCTCGAGATGACAAAGTCAGCTCATATACATGTAATCAGGACTATCCATGGTTGGCAGAAACATACAATGCCGACATTTTCTCCTAGCGACTGTGCTGAAACAATCAGGTTGTGAGATTGTAACAAGAGAAGAAGAGTACACAATGTTTTGCATTCAAGTGCTTTAGGTCTTCCAAAGACTGTTGGTAAATAACTGACAATAAAAATTTATGTTGCCTTCTTCCGTTGTCAAAAATGATTGTGTTTAAAAGTGTTATAGACAAATGGGTAGACAAGGGAATGTACAGTAATTAATAAAAAAAAAAAATTGCCCTGACATTCCCAAAACAAATCTCTAGAAATATCCAGTTATAAAATGACAAATGCCACATCAATGACTTAAGTGGACGCGCACCTAAAGGCACCATATAGGAGCCACTGGCATTAAAGCCCCAAAACACTCGTCCAAATCTCTGACTGAACACTGAATTGTCTGATCCTCACATAAGCTGTCACCGCCACTGAAGCTAAACTGCGAACAGAATGTGTGTGCACAAACACACCGCTAACTGCCATTCAGCTGTACTGTGCTGCATTGTGTTACAGTTTTGTTGTCTTGTTGTTTAAAGTGTGACAGCTGTCCGGTGTTAATCAGCGAGCCCATGCAGCCTCCCTAACAGCTCACCACAGCATGACTGACCCACTAAAACACACACAGACACACTCACACACACACACGCTTAACAAAACAACGACAGCCCCATTTTCCACTTTGATAATGAAGACTTGGTAGGTTTTATATGTGCGTGTGTGCATGTGTGTGTATGTGTGTGTGTGTGCAGGGGGGCTCCACTGTGAACATGTGTGTCAGTGCCTGTTTAGAGTGGTGTCTTATACATACACACACATGCACACACACATAAAACACACAACTTCTCTTTATTCTCTCGCCAAAAATGTTAAGTTACTTAAGCTTGCCTTTTGCTGTGAAGCTTGTGCTTAGTACATATGAGAATAGGCTTTAGCGCACACGCACACACGCACACACACCCCAAAAACAGCAAATCAGCCATTGAAAATCACCACTGCTCCCAGCTAACAGTAAAAGGAGTGAATGTCTGAGCGACAGCAGCTACGCCACGCAGAAACCAAATACTCCTGAGCACAGTAGAACCATGCAGGACAGACAATCACAGCACAAAGAAATAGGAGCTGAAGTGATAATGTAGCGCAGACAGTGTTTTACAACAGTACAGGACATTAAACCCCAGCTGGGGTTTTGTTATGTTTTATGAAATTGAAGCTGAGTGAGTAAAATTCAGACTAAAGCACTGAATAAATCCTGTGCTACGAAAACACCCTTATTTCCTCCAATACAATCATAAGTCTCAAATCTTAGGTCACATAAAACACTTCAAATATTATTAACCCACAAAAATGTAGTTAAATTCAAAAGCAGTAGCCCAAACTCAGCTGCATCCACAGAGTCCAATGTGGATTTATAGCTTTCCTAATATCACTACAAGTATTAATATCCCATTTATTTTCCATTCATTCAAACCGAAGCCAAAATGGCATCCAGCACGACTGAAGCGCAGTTCAAAAGTAGAAAAATCAGCACGGCCGCTGGAGCACATTTGCAAACATCAGTCTACACAAGATGTGTCTCTTGGATGATTTACTGGCTGATATTGGTATCGTTGCTTGCAGTGTGTCAATGACAAATCCATTTTTTCCTGCATTAGTTTTTCCACACTTTGCAATGTCAAGGTTTCTTTAAATGCTGCCTCTATGGAGGATGTTTTGTCACTGTTTTCAGGATCAGAACACCTCATCACAGCTGCTGAGTTGATCCAAAATGTATCCAAAGTGAACAGACTTGACGGATTTATCCAACAAATTCTGCATAAGCTAAACTGCAAACTAAATACCAACATGAAGCACTGATAAGATGTTCCCTCAATAAACTACAGGAAGTGGATGGGTGGATTTTTGGCTCACTAGCTACTATATCTTGAAGTTGAAGCCAGCAGTGTTGATCCTAGACTTCCATCCTAAAGCCCATCAAGGTCCAAACTGTTACCCTGAAGGTTACACCTACTGTTGTCTGTATGACAGTTACAGGTAGCTAGCTGACCGTCATAACCAACAGTGTCCAACTGTGATACCGTAGCTAGAAGGGACCACATAGGAGGGTTTTGGGCTGCTGCGGTGCACTGTGCAGTGCCTTCACTGGAGATTTAGGGACGTTAACAGCTGTCACTGCAAAATGTGCCAATATGAGCGGCCATCCGGGGCCCCTTTTCCCAATTTTTGGGGGTAGTGGGTAAACATTTGCCTGGTTTGCTTTTCCTGATGGTGCATCCACAGAAGATAGCATTAGCTTCTGCTAGCCTTCTTCAGCTACATGCACTGTCTAGCATGCTAATCAGATGTGCTAACCAGCCGATGCAGAAGCGAAATTATGTTTCCTAGGATAACAAAGGCATGACTCGCCCTACTTCCCCTCTAACTGCCGAGTACTTGTTGCCCTCCTTGGTTGGACTGTTTAGGCAAGAGGAGTGCGGTTGGTTACGGTTAGGGTCAGAGGCAAAGTAAGGCAGAGTAGAGCAGGGCAGGTTATGCCTTCGCTATTCTATCAAACACAAATTCCAAAGGTGGAAGTGCCTTAACCCTGTAACCCTCTCTCTAATGGGCAGCAGGAGGCAACTCCACTAGCTGCAAATAAGAACTAATTTTATGTCAGTCTACCAGAACATGACTCCACATTTCACTTGATTTATTATCTCAGTAAACATTTTTTCTTCAATATAGCATGATGTTCATTTTGTACATTATGGTCCCATGTAAAGTAAAATAGATTATAAAGCAGGATGTGCTTTATAACGTGGCCACCTTTTTATTGTTAAGTCACTAACAAGGCAGTGTAGTTGGGTTCTTAGTCAGATCCACCTTTTGCTCTTTCGCAGCTCCACCCGCTTGTCCAAATATGATCACTCCTGGCTCCAGAAAACCAAGATGGTGACGGCGAAAATTGCCAAACTCAAGTTCAAAATGGGAGCAGATGAACCGATGGGTCACCTCTTTTATACAGTCTTTGGTGCTAACTAGCAAGACACTATTTAGTTGGTTTTATCAGTGATCAAATGATCAGATCCCAATCATAAATAGATGGAAACAGCAGGTTACACTCACTGACACAAAGGTCTATACAAATCCAATATGGCTGCCAGATGGCTTGTTACAGTACGTACAGCTGAAAGGCCTCTGTACCCTGATGGTCTATGTGCATCTCCAGCCAGCCAACCAGATACATGAACCATCCTCTACTGCTGCCTGTCCCCCGTCTGCCAGCTGACCTTGATGTTCAGAGGTCTGAACAGGCTGGCAGGCGCTCAGTCAGACACCGGGAATCTAACCTGTGACTCAGAGACAAGAGAGCTTTCTCTTCCCATGGACGGGTCAGGGTGGAAATACCCAGCTATCCAAAGAATGCCGACCCATTCCGCTCTGCTACAGTCCACCTTCCCTTATGGGACACACACACAGATGACTCACTGTTTGACTATGTGTGTATTGATATGCATGCACATCATTTTGGCAGCTGCGACCTCGCATATTAAAGCCGAGGGTTTATGAAGAGAGAGAAACTGACCAGTGTGTGTTACACAACCTACAGATTATTGACGAAAAACAGATCCTGTGTTTATTTTCACTGAATTTGACAAATTCTATGTGCATTCACGCACATCATCGCTGGAGGAAAAGGTCACCATAAAGCAATGCAAATAGAGGCTGTACTTTAAATATATATATATGTACAGATAAATCAGAGATGAACATCAGAGCAGCATGATTCAGGTCAGGTGCTGGTCAAACAATATGAAAGAAAAAATGAGGACAGGGGTTAACACACACCAGAAAACTCAGCTCTGGACTAAGGTAAAGTATTTATTTTAACACTTTAATGCTATTCTTCATCTCTAACAGTTGCCCTTTTTTCCCAGACTAATTTAAGTTTATTGAATGAGCTGGTGAGATTTGTTTTTGAGGTCTACCTTGAATAATGTGCATTTTTAATTAGATTTTATATATATTTTGTAGAAAAAGAAAGAAAAAGGAGAGAAAGAAAAATAAAATCTGATAAAAGCACAATAGCAAGACAATTTCATGACTTCTATAGTCTGATACTTTTATTATTAATTGTAGGCCATTTCGCGAAACTGCAGACATGCCCTTTATCGAGATACGTCCAAGATATAGAGTGCTGTACACCTGAGAAAACTATATAAAACACCACGTTTGCAACACTGCAGCTCAGGCCTTTAATCACAAAGGCTGCCACACTCTCAACTCACTGCGTCTCTATTCACTGCAGTTAAACTAAAAGCACCATAACACCATTTTCAAAAAGATATGAAATCTTTATTTAACCTCTGGTGACCAATACCATCACGCATCATTTGACTCTCACGGCCTCATTTTAACACGACACAGAGTACGGCTGCATTAACCCCCAACCTTAAACCACACATTTAAAAAGAACACATAAATGGGAAGTGAGCAGTAAAGATGAACCTCCAGCTTAATATCACACAGACACACGCAGCAAACGAACCACAACTTACCAAACTACATTTAAAAAACTACAGAAATACACACGATGCAAGTCTATGCAAAGCATGTCCGAATGAATAAAAGTAATCTTACACCTTGTTGCAAAATTAAACAAGAAATCTTCTCATTATCACCGACACATCAGCAGCCGCTCTGACATTTCTATTTCAAACATGTGACAGCTATGACATCACTAATGACCTGCTAATTAGCCTTTTCTCTACATTAGTAATGAAGAGCAGAAATACACAAGAAATCATGAAAGAGGGACGTCTCGTCGCTCTGTGACTGAATATTGAAATGACAGAACATCACACATCCACAGAGCCTACTGTAATCCACACTATAAACACATACAGAGACGGTAAGCCAATTAGACATAAATATCACAAATAAAAAAAATAAACAAAAAAGGAAAATGTCTCAGCTCTTCAGCAGCAACTGCACTCATATTTTTAAAACACATGGCACCAAATCTAATAAATTCTTTTAATTATCAGATCATCTGGCAGGTTATTTGTTTGATGAATCTTTTAATAATAATAATAGTATTAAAAAAATGTCAAAATTGTCCGAGATAAAAATAATGTTTTATGATTTCCCAAACAGTCTGATGAAACCCCCGAAAAAATATTTAAATACACATTTTCAGCGTGAAAACTGATTTTAACAGCTGACTGATGATCATGATTGTGAATGATTGATTTTCTGTTGCATAAATACAGAAAACAACTTTAAAAACAAACAAACACTAATGATCCGAGGTACGTCTGAAAGCACCACACACCTCTGCTCTGTTAGACAAGCAACCATCACCTAAAGGGGGCCAGTAAACACATCACTGTCTTTTTTTTAACTTACTTCCTGTTTAATAAAAAAATGCATTTAGTGTGTAAAAACTGCAGTGTGTGTGTGTGTGTGTGTGTATCAGTGTGTGTATCAGCAGCATCAGTGTCAGATAATCTGATGCAGAAGGATTAAATTTAAGCCTGAACGGTGTGTTGGGCTTTAACCGGCCGGACATCACACACACACACACACACACACACACACACACACACACACACACACAACAAAAATTAAGTGACTGGAGACTGACTGACCTCACTGACAGGGCAGCAATTGGTGCACACACACTCACACACGCATACAGACTTTTTTAAGTACATACAATATTTTTCATCCTTACATAAAAACAGCCTATTAAACAAAACATACAGTATGTTAGAGCTGCAGCGATTAGTCGATTAACTGATCAATTGAACTATTTTGATAAGTCATTAATAATTTCAGCCATATTTTAAGCAAAAATGTCAAATATTTGCTGCTTAGAGCTTCTTAAATGTGAGAATTTATGTTTTTTCTTTGACATTTATGAAAGTAAATGATGTATGATGTAGTAAATTCATATTTTGGGAGTTTATGGAGGAAACAATTAATTGATCAATCATGAAAATAGTCATCAAATTAATCAATCAATAAGCCAGAGTGAAAAACAGACGGTGATGAACCACAAACACAGTCATCAAAGAAAAAGATGTGTTTTCAGCTTTTATTAAAAAAAAAATACAATAAAAAAAAGAGGAAACACAAATATGAAGAAAAGGAGTTTGTTGTAACACAGACACACACTTTTACAAATTCAAACACACACACACTCATCACAGCGGTTCAAAGTTTGTGCTTGTACACAAAGAAAGGACACATGAACACACACACACACACACACACACAAATATACACAAACACGCAATAAATTCAGCTTTTTTCGAGTTGTTCAAACAGAACAACTCAAGCAGATGGAGATAGAGGCCTGCGCGCACACGCACACGCACGCACACACACACACACACACACACACACACACACACACACACACACAATGCGTCTATTTATAAAGTTATAATTGCATAACACGCTGTGCTCTAATTCCAGCCTACTGAGCACACAGGATGTCCACACACACTGGCTCCACAATGGCAACACACACACACACACACACACACACACACACATATATATGTATTAACTCCTCGTACACAGAACAGAGTGCACATAAACGTGTGAAAAACACACTCTCATTTTATGCTTGCATGGGGGGGGGGAGAAAGTGATGTAAAGAAAAAAATTAATTCACACTACCAAACACACACACAGCATCTCCTGATGAAACACCAGTGTTAATACGCAGAAACACGTCCATCTGCATATTTACTGCTGCAGGCGTGAAAAGCTGCTCTCTGTAGTTTTAATAATTTCACAAGAAGAGAATTTAAAAATGTTTCCTGATTCATTAACATTACATAACACTTAAATTTTAATGCTATTTGTCTGAAAAGTATTTTTTTTAGATGACTTTAGAGGTGGATTCAAACGTCATTAGAAAAAAGACTACATTTTTAAAAAAAAAAAAAAAACCCTCAAAATAAATTAGTCATTTTTCTTAAAAACTGGGACCAATATTCTTACATAATGCAGGAATTTTATTAGAGGAGTTTGGCCTTGACCTTTGACCTCCTCTCGACTGGTCTGGGTTTTAAACTGCAGCATCTGCCGACAGCAAACGGACTAAAATGAAAGAAATATAAATGTATAAATACACATTTCTTTGCAAGAACTGAAACTGAAAATCTGTCTGAATAAACATTTTTTATGTTACATTAATTTAAAAAGACTGACTGAGAAATCATATTTTGTATCCAGCTATAATTGGAGTTCATTAACTAAAAAAACTGTGAATTCAAAAAACAACAACCAATAATTAAAATCTTCTCACATTTGGTCCCAGCAAAGCGGCGAGCGCACACTAAATGGCAGCGAAACAGAATCATCAGTTTAAAGTGTTTAAAGTGTGTGTTTCCTGTAGCTGCACATTGAGAGAGGACTGCAGGATTTTGGCAGGCTGCTTCAGGACCCTCCTAATTAAAACTTACTGAATATTCAAATGCTGCGTTAGCATAACAATAGCCGGCTGGCCGGGCCGGCTTTAAATGAGGCCTTTTGTTTTAGCCGAGCTTTCTGCTGCCTCATTAAGCCGCTGGAGCTTAAGTTAGAGAGCCGACAGCCGCTAACCGAAGCTCGGCCCTCGGCCCTCACCCTCCTCCTCTCTCCCCCTCGCCGCCCTCCCCCACACTCTCCCCAAACCAAAGCCCAGATTCAGCCTCTTCACTGTTTGGTCTCGCCGGGCCGCGGCTTGCTGCTGCTGCTGCTGCTGCTGCTGCAGATCTGTCCGAGCCTTTCTGCCTCTACCACTCTGCCCCAGTTTCCACTCGCTCCACTCCTCTGCCTCCGTAACACACCGAGCAGCCTGACTCTGCTCTCGCACAACCACAGACTCACCAGCGCACCTCAAACCTGCCTTAGAAAAACAGGTCGCACGGAGACAAACGCCATCGCTTTATCACGACGATTCTCTTATTCGTGTGTTCTCTCTTTCTGTCAGTGGACGGCGGGTGTGAACAAGCTGTGGCACAGACAGACAGAGCGAGACAGGGGGGCAAAGTGAAGATGGAAAGGAGCTTGGCACCAGATCAAGACCGTCGGCACAATGTGCCATCCAGCAGCCAGCCGCCAAACAAAGCGGTGCCACGCCGAGCCCCGTGGCATCGTCGCACTAAAAGAGCTCCAACTCCGGGGCGAAGCTGCCGAGATACAAAGAAGGCCCCTAAACTACGGGAAGAAAGCGGGCACAGAAAGGATAAGGCTCCGGAGCCGGTGGCCGAAAAGCGCGGGGCTGGAGCGTTCGGCGGCCGGATGGAGGCCGGAGAACCAACAGGCGCTGAGGAGACAGAAGACGACTGTTGGTGTGGCAGCGTTCAGACAACAGAGGCTCTGTTTACAGCTACAAAACCATCTGAACACAGATTACTGTTCACCACAGAATTTAAGGTTATAAACACATCAAGAAAATTAAAACATCAGTATTTGTTTGTGTTTTTTCACACATAAGTCTACAAAACATGGATGTATAAAAGACAGATTAAATCCAATAAGAATTATAGAATATAATTAAAAGCACAGGAATTAAATCAAACCATTTAGACAGGAAGGTCATGGATGTGTAAAAACTACAAAAAAATGCACCATTAAATCATTTTATGTAAAAATCTAGTTATATTTTTTCTCTACAAAATTAAATGTCTCCTTTCTTTTTTTTGCATAAATGTATTTTTGTGGGTGAATATTCACATCTACTCTCACGTATCGGGCCTGTAAGGTGCTACTTCAGATTTACTATCATTAATTTAAAAGCTGCTTAACTGTGTTATTGCAGCTATAATTACAAACTCAAAAAAAAATTGACTAAACTATATTTTTTTATGCTTATTCCCCTCATATTTTACTCTCCGTCCTCGCTGGCATCTCTTTATTTCCTCTTAAACTGGCGTAAAGCAGCAGTCAGGGAGTCAGAGGTGAGACAAAGGCAGACAGACAGTTCACTGACAGGTGGATCCGTAGGAAATCCCAGCCTTCCATCTTCATTTACACCTGCGACTCGCACATGTTCCTGCTTTTAAGCGAGAAAACCTGTGAAACTCATTCGCTTCTCCTCGCTTTTTTGCTTTACACCCTGTTTCTGCTTCATTTCTAGCCCTCACTTCACTTCATCCAACCCCCACCCCCACCCCCTGCTCCCCAAGTCTCTGTAAATCACTTCACCCTGTGACTGGTGTTTTACAGGTGGGGGTTACTGGGAGGCAGACAGACAGACAGACAGACAGGTTCATAGGAGGTCAGACAGCTTCATACGTGGTTGACGACTTTGTCAGATGTGTTTTTATATTTGTATCCAGACAGTGCTTTAGGGTTTTGGAGACACTGGAGAGCTCATTAGTGTCGTTTAAATGAAACATAATGACTAGTCTATCTTAAAGTGTGTGTGTGTGTGTTGTGTGTACATATATATAGCTGCATTTGCTGTATTATATCAATGGTGTGAAAACAGGTTAAAAATAAAATCACAGATATCAATATTAAATACAGCTCTACATGTAATTATGACTGACTTTTTCAGCTTGGCTTTAAATGCATTTTCGAGGTTATGGTTGAAATAACATAATAAGAAATCACAAACATAATTTAAGGCCAAACTACGACGGAAAAATCAACAATTTACCGCGGTTTAGGGAGAAATAAGAAATATGTAAAGCCACAAGTCCCTGAATGAAACACGCGACCAAACAAACCCAAAAACCACACGTGTGTCATTCCGCCTCAGTGCAATAAAAAAAAAGAATGCAACTCAAATTTAAGGGTGACATTTTGGTGCGTTTAAGTGCTTTAAAAAATAGAAATAAAAATTATTTCAAGATTCATTTGAAGGCGTCAGATGCGCAAAGAAAATCAACACTTGGGTCTATTTTAATACAATATTTCTGATAGCGGAGGAGTGACACACGCGCACTGTGAACACACATACATCACATTTCAGAAGTGTCCAACCTATTTAACCAAGCGCTACCGCACTGCACGCGCGCGCACACTCACACACACACTTTTATTCCCCGCGATAAACAACAGCACCGCTGTTTGTCCAAAAATAAACCCCGGCACAGTCCGCTCGCGCTTTGACGCGCGGCGGCGACCCGACGCGCTGTAGAGTTGGTGCGTAAAAAGCGACACACTTCACCTTCACACCTCCTCTCCTCCTCCTCCTCCTCCCCCCCTCCTTTCTCCCCCCTCTCTTCCTCCCCCAAACCCTCCCGGAGTAAGACACTGAGACGGTAGAAGGGATGGAAGAGCGTGTCTTACCGCTTTGCCGTTGTAGTAATACATGAGTGAGCTGCCTGTCATCCCGGGGATGGTGTACGCACAATACATCGTTCCTCTCCTCCGCAGAAAGAAGAAAAACTCTATTTCTCCTCTTTTCTCCCTCCGCGTGTCTCTTCTCCCTTCCTCTCTCTCTCTGTTTTGGTTTATGACGCTCCCCCCGCCCCTTCTCTTCTCTTCTTCTCCACCTTTCTTCCTTTTCTCCTCCGCTGTTTCAACTTTTCTCGGGATTTGTTATGATCTCAAACTCTCGCCGCTCCGCTCGCGTGTCCCTGCCTGCGCGTTTTTTTTCCCCGCCGACAATTCCTTCAGTTGCATTTTCCCATATGGCCGAGCCGAGGCACGCGGAATATGCAAAGTAGGCAGAGAGAGAGAGAGCGCGGGGCCCCTCCCCTTCTCTCTCTTCCTCTCTCTCTCCTCACACACACATCAGCGCGCGCGCACGGAGAATATACAGAGAGCGAGAGAGAGGTTACACACACACACACACACACACACACACGTACAGCCCAGGCGCTCGCGGACACGCGCGCGGTCGCCGACACTCTTTCAACTTTCCACAGTAAATCTGGAAGTCATCCCTCCCTCCGTCCTCGCGCGCTGCTGCAGCTCGCCGGCTGCCTTTGAACTGAGCCGAATATTCACTTTTTCCACCGCGTTCAGAGCGCGCGCTTCTTTCAACACACACACACACACACACACACACACACACACACACACACACTCCTTCTCTTTTACTCCTTTTTCTGCTCCTTCTCTTTACTCACTTCATTTACTCTGCACTCCTCTCTTGTTTCATCTCATCTCTTCCTCCTCTCTTCTTTTAGCCTATATTTTCCTTTCCTAGGCCTATATACGCTCCTTTTATCCCTTGTTTCCTCCCCTCTCGTTTCCTACTCTCCTTCGCTGTTTCATCTGCTCCTACTTCTTCCATATCCCCTTGTTTCCTCCCACCGGGTTCCTCCCGTCCTCCACTGTCTTCCCCTCTTGTGTCCTACTCTCTTATGTCCCCCCTTATTTCATCACCCCTTGTTTCCTCCTCTTCGATTTCTTCCATTTTCCCCTTGTTTCCTTCTCTCCTCCACTGTTTTCACCTCTAGTATCATCCCCTCTTTTACCCTCGTTTCCTTCTCTTCTCATGTTGTGTCCACTCTCTGTCTTCCCTTTTACCTCTTCACTTATTCCCCCTTATTTTCTTCTCTCCTCGACTGTTTCCCCTCGTGTCTTTCCTCCCGTTTACCTCCTCTCTTAATCCCCCTTTTTCCCTTGTTTCCTTCCCTTCTCCAAAGTTTCCTCCTCTTGTCTCCTTTCTCTCCCTTGTTTCTTCTCTCCATCAGTTTCCCTCTCTTGTCTTCCTTCTACCTTTTACCTCCTCTTTTATTTCTCCCTTTATCCCCTTGTGTCCTTCTGTCCTCCACTGTTTCCCCTCGTGTCCATCCCCCTTTCCCCCTCCTTATTCCCTTGTTTCCTTCTCTCCTCCACTGTTTTTTCCCACTTGTGTCCCACCTCTGTTTTACCTCCTCTCTTATTCCCCCTTAATCCCCTTTTCCTTCTCTTCTCCACTGTCATCTCCTCTTTAACCTCCTCTTGTATGTCCTCCCTTATAACCTTGTTTCCTCCCCTCTTGATTCCCTCGCTTCTGCATTGCTTTCTCCTCTTGTTGCCTTCTTCCTCCCTTCCCCTCTGCCCTTGTTCCTCCCCTCCTATTTCCTCCTTATTGCCTTGTTTCCTTGTCTCCTCCACTGTTTTCCCCTCTTGTGTCCTTCCTCCCTTTTACCTCCTCTCTTATTTCCCCTCTTACTCCCTTGTTTCCTTCTCTTCTCCACTGTTTTCTCCTCTTGTCTCCCTCCTCTCTCTTATCTCCTCTCTTATGTCCTCCATTATTCTCTAGTTTCCTCCTCTCTCACATTTCCTACTCCCTTCATTTTTTCCTACGAGCCTATTTCTTCCATTATCCCCTTGTTTCCTTCTCTCCTCCACTGTTTTCCCCTCTTGTATCCTTCCTCCCTCTCCCTCCTCTTATTTCCTCCCATACCGACGTGTTTCCTTCTTCCTTGTTTTGTTTTTCCATCCATTGTTTTCTCCTCTCATCACCCCTTTCCCATTCTCTCTTATTTCCTCTCTGTTGCCTTGTTTCCTCCCCCATTGTTTCCTTGTCCCCTCCACTGTTTTCTCCTCTTGTGTCCTTCCTCCGTTTTACCTCCTCTCTTGTTCCCTTATTTCCTCCCAACTTGTTTCCTCTGCTTCTTCACTGTTTGTCCTCTTGCTGCCCTCCCCCCTCTCCCCTTCTTTCTTTCTTTCTCTCCTATCTGCTCCCTCATTCCCTTGTTTCCTCCCCTGTGATTACACCTCTCCTCCGTCTCCTCTTCCTCCCTTTCCCTCCCTTCTTGTTTCCTCCTCTGCTCTCTTGATTTCCCCTTTCACATTTCCCATCTTTTTGTTTCCTTCCCTTGTGTTTTCTCCTCCCTTGTTTGCACCTTCCATCCTGTCTCCTTCTTCCCTCCTTTTCCTTCTCTTCTCTCTTGTTTCCTCCTTTCCTATTTACTCTCCTTCTCTCCTTACTTGTTTTCTGTTCTCCCTTGTTTCCTCCTCTGCACTGTTGTTTCCTCCTCCCCTGTTTTTCGGTTATTCCCTTGTTTCCTCTCCCTGTTTTTCTCCTCTTCTCCTTTCTTTTCTCCTCCCATCTCCTCCTTTTCCCCTTCCATCATGTTTTCTCCTACACTCTCTTGTTTCCTTTTTTATATTTCCTTACTTATTTCCTTGACTCCTGTCTTGTCTCCTTCCCCCTTCTCCTGTTCCCCCTCTGCTCTCTCATTTCCTCCTTTTAAATTTCCTCCCATCTCCTCTGGTTTCCTCCCCCTGCGTTTACTCCTCTCCTCCTGTCTCCTCGTTCCTCCCTCCCCTCCTGTTTCCTCCTCTGCGCTCTCATTTCCTCCTCTCATATTCTCTCCCTCCTTCCCTTTTCCCTCTCCATGTGTTCCCTCCTCTCCTCCCTGGTTTTCTCCTCTCCTCTTTTCTCTCACTGTATCAGATGAAATACATCCAAAACACTTCCTGGCCAACATGTTGATCTTCAGCTGTCCCTGGTCAGAGTCTTGTAGATTTTGCTTTCGGTTTTCTTTCCAAAGTTGGAGTTGCAGCTGATTAACAGCACAGAACAGTCAGCGTAGTTTTGGTGATTTGTAGTTCAGCCATCAATAAAAACTGGACGGAATCTCTTTGAAAAGTTTACTTTCTCTAGAATTTGTATTTTAGAATAATGGCATTTCAGGCAACATTTCTCCCAGACTGGTGTCTTCACAAAAGCATTTAAAAAGTCAAATTTCCAGATTGATCATTTCCAGACATATCTCTTAAAAAATGGATCAGAGGCTATATTTTTTTAATTTAAAATGTGTGTATGGAAGCAAAGAAAGCAACTGATTTAGTGCATATATGATGGACTGCTGTAGCCTACAGTAGGTCATCTGTAACCACTGTCTTTCAACACCACACACAAACAAACATGGTTGCATTAAGCCAACGTCAAAGGCTCTCTTTTCTAATTTTTGCCACCATTCTTCTCTTGTTTTTAAATCAGTTCCCTCCTCCTCTCCTGTCTTTCTCTTTGGGGAATTTGTGATGTAAGCTTTTTGGGGATGATGGGATATTTGCCTGTATTCAAATGCCTCTGTGGCCTATAAGTGAGAGGTCAAGTTGAATCACACTTTCTTCTCTTACACTGTAAAAAGGTCAAATTAATTTCCTGTACTATGCCTTCCTTTCGTTGCATATGTTTCTTAATTCTTTAAAATATTACCAAAACAAGCAAGTGAAGGTTGCTACGGCGACCTGCTGCCAGCATCCATCTCATGATGATGCTTTGTCTGATCATCAGGTTTTAACTCAAACACCAAATGTCTGACTGGAGACTAAGTCATAACACATGCCGTCAGTTATCAGTTTCATTAGTTACTTTTATTTTGTGATCATGCTGAAAAAGCTGAAGCAGACCTGGGTACATGAATGAGAGTCATCAGAAGTAGAAGAAGATACAAAGTGAAACTACAATGTTTGGACTCAAACTGGCCAATAGGAGGCGCCACAAATACCTCCAATGTATTGATCTGAGCGAGTGCTTGTCTGAATTTTGTTTTCCTGGCACACACCGTTACTGAAATCACAGTCGGCTGGCTGTGGCTGTTTAAAGTGGCCTTTTATTTAAATATAATTGTGTTAAAACAACAGTTTTGTGTGAGGAGCTGCTCGACTGTTTATTTGCAACATGATCACAAAGTTTCGTTCAAACTGGTCAGATGGTGCCTTGGAAATTAAAGGCAAACTTTAAAACACCGCAGAGGCTCCGTCGTAAGTCTGATTGACACGCAGGTTTGTGTGCAGACCCAGAAATACGGGACTACCCAGATTTACCGCAACACCGAGCGGGTCTGCGAGGAAGGATTGTGATATATCTCGCTGCTTCGAATCACGTTGTTTCAATAAGCTTTAACATTTTTGGATCTGTCTATAACAAGGGAGATAAAAGGGATACTACTCTTCCAAATAACAGTTAAAAGACCTGCTTCCTGCTTCAACTTTTGCCTCGCTTTATTGTGTGAACAGTTATCTTGTGCAATTAGGTGTTATTACTGAAATTTCCGGTTGCTCACTTTCAGTTTTACCTCCTCAAACTAGGCAACGTGCAAGGAAGAATTAAGCATTGCACTTTCGGTAAAGCTGGGAGACTCACAAGTGACAGATTAACAAAGGAATGATGAACATCTAAGCCGCAGAGGTCATGACATCCTGACTCTAAGAGTCTATGAGTCAAGCTCCAAAAATCCTACATGTCCCATAATGCAATCTAATCTTTTCATTAGACCCTCCCTGGTAAATTCCCACTACTTTTAAACTCCAGTTTGTAACACAGGCTTTATATAATAGCCCAGACCATGGTAACCTTGGTGACATCACTATGACACCATTGCCAAAACTCCCCTCAGACCCAGAGAAGACAATATACAACTGTTTCTGAGTATTACAAGCTCTGACAAAAACACTGATCTCCATTTGTAAAATTGGTGGAGTTCCCCTTTAAAAGACATAAACTGACACTGACAGAAAGGGAGAGACAGACAGGGATGCAGGCAGCCACCAACACAGTCAGACAGACAGTGATTCACTCTTCCAAATTTCATATTAACATCGTCATCATTCATCCTATTCAAACAAATAATAGACTCCAAAACAAGCGAGCAGACCTCCCAAACCTCTCTCTGTCTCTCTCCCTCTCTCTCCTCTTCTTTCGGCTTTAATTTGATTAAAAAGCGAGCTGCAGGAAGGGGAGGGAGGGCTGATGCACATCTAATAAGTGGACCATCTGTCTGCAGCGCTGGCTGGCTCCCAGCATTGTACCCAACCAGACTGCATGGGAAATGAAGGGAGAGATGGAGGGATGGAGGGAGGGAGGGAGGGAGGAAAGAAGTGCAGGGGAGGAAAAAAAAAAAATACAGAACCCAAAAAGAGTGACCCGGTTGAGGAAAAGAAGCAGAGACAGCATTTTTAATTTTGTCTGACGCTTGCTTGGTCAACAAACCTGCAGAGGAGACGAAGAAGAATGAAGAGCGGAGGAAGGAGGGAGGAGGGAGGAGGAAAGAGGGAGCATTTAAAGGAGAGCAGGAAAGGAAAAAAGTGGGATGATAAGGAAGAGGGGGAAGACGAGAAAATGCTGGAAGGGAGCTGGAAAGTTGAGAAGAAAAGAGGTCAGGAGATGAGAAAAAGGGGGAAAGGAAGTGAAAAGAGAGGTGGAAAAAAGAAGAGGTGATCAGGGTGGAAAAAAGAAAATCAGAGAGGAGAGGAAATGAGAAGAGAGGAGGAAAGAATGAGGAGGAAGGGGAAAAGGAGCGAGGAGATGAGAGGAGGAGGGAGGGAAAAAGAAAAGAGGAGGAAAGGGGAGAAAATGAAAGGAGAGAAGGAGGAAGGAGAAAATAAAAGAGATGAGATGAGCAAATGAGGCTTGAGGAGACAAAAGTAGGGAGGAGAGGAGATGAGAAGTTAGGAGGAGGAAAGGGGAAAATAGAGGAGGAGAGAAGATGAGGAAAGGAGGGAAATATGAAGAGGATGGGAAAAGGAGGGAGTAGACGAGAAGAGGTGAGAAATGATAAGAAGAGATGAGAGGAGAGGAGTAAACAGGGGTTGAGGAGACAAAAGTAGGGGAGAAGAGGAAATGAGACAAGAGGAGGGGAGAAAGAGGGAGAAAATAAGAGGGGATGAGGAAAGATGAGAGGAGGAAGGAGGAGAAAACGAAAGAGGAGTTAAGATGAGCAAACAAGGCTTGAGGAGACAAAAGTAGGGATGAGAGGAGATGAGAAGTTAGGAGGAGGAGAGGACAGAGGAGAAGAGAGGAGGAGAGAAGATTGGGAGGGAAGAGGTGAGGAGGAGGAGGAAGAGCAAACGAGTATTGAGGAGACAAGAAAAGGGAGGAGGAAATGAAAGGAGAGGAGGGAGTAGGAGGAGAAAAAGAGTATGAGGAGAGGAGGGAGAAAAAATGCAGAGGAGAAAAGGAGGGAGGAGATGAGAGAAGGAGGGAGGAGAAAAAGGTACATGAGAGGGACAAACATGGGTTGAGGAGAAAAAAGAAAGTAGGAGAGGAGAGAAGAAGAGAAACTGAGGTAGATGAGAAAAGGGAGGTTAAAAGGGAGGGAGGAGTGGAGAGGAGAAGGGAAGGTGGGATAAGATGGGGGACATAAAAGAATAAGGCAAGAAATAAGGGATGGAGAACATGAGAAAATGTGAAAGGAGAGAAACGTAGGAGACAAAGAGTAAAGGAAAGGAGGTAACAAAGAAAACTGGAGAAAGCAGATAAAAAGGGGGAGGAGGAAAGGTGGGAAGAAAGTAAAGAACAGAGAGGATATGAAGAAGTAGGAACGAGTGAGGAAAGAAGAGGTTTAGCTGAGTGTTCATATCCGTTTTCAAAAACTCATTCAAAATGACCTTTGACCTTAAGGTAGCACAGTCTATTCCAAGCACATACACCCTTGAGCTCTGCGATCTATTTAAGGTGGACCGGAGACCGAAATGGGACAGCAGCCATTGTCTGTCTTAAACAAGCCATCTAAGGTCACAATTTATAACCTGCTCCTTCCTCCTTTTATCCCCTCCTAACCCTCTCTTCCTCCTCTGCTTCCTCCCTCCTCCTCTCTTTAGTAAATCCCCTCTGTTTTCTCCTTCATTCCTCCCTTTTTCCTCCTCATCATTTTTTCCTTCTACTTCTTGCTCCTCCTCTAAGCACTTCCATACCTCCTCCTTCCTTCCTTCCTTCCTTCTCATCGACATCCTCCTTTCCTCCCTGTTTCGTCATGCCCTTAACCCCCCACTTTCCCCAACTTCCAGACTTCCATCCTACCTCACTTTCTTCCTTTCCTTCCTTACATCCTTCCTCCCTCCTCCTGCTTCTCCCCATCTTTCCACTCCTCACACTTCCTCCCACAATCCCTTTCTCCCCATCTTTCCTCCTTCCCTTCAGTGCCATTCCCCCATCATCATCTCCTCCTCCGTACCTCCTCCTCTTCGATACCCCCCCCCCAAATCTGCATGTCCCTCACCTGTCTTCTCCCCCAATTTCCCTACCTTCCCCAACTTCCATCCTCTCTCACTTCCTTCCTTTCCTTCCTCACATATTTCCTCCCTCCTCCTGTTTCTCCTCATCTTCCCCTCCTCAAAATGTTCCTCCTTTCCTTTAATGCCATTCCCTGTTCCACCTCCCCTCCTTTCCCTCCTTCCTCCCACATACTTTGTGACGCCTTTCTTCCTTTTCTTGTTCTCCCCTCCTTTCCTCCTCCCCTCTTTACTAACGCCCATCTGCTTTCTTCCTCTTCCTCCCTTTCCCCTCCTCCTCATCTTCTTCCCTTCTCCAATTTCTTGTTCACTTCTTGTTCCTCCTCTATGCACCTCCATACCCACTCCTACCTCCCTCCCCCTCGACATCCTCCTTTCCTACCTATTTCTTCATGCCCTTCACTTGCCCCCCTCCACCTCCCTCATTCCCCAACTTCCATCCTCCCTCACTTTATTCCTTCCATGCATCCTTTCTCCCCCCCCTCCTGCTTCTCCTCCTCAATCCCTTTATCCCCATCTCTTTTCCTTCCCTTTAATGCCATTCCCCCATCCACCTCCCCTCCTCTTCCTCCTTCCTCCCACATACTTTGTCGCTCCTTTCTTCCTTCTCTTGTTCTCCCCTCCTCTCCTCCTCCCTCTCTCCTCCTCTCCTCCTCCTCCCCCTGGTGGTGAGATGACAGTTAATCCCTGGTTGAATTATAATCTCACATTTCATCCTGATTTCACGCTGGCAGGATTTTCTTCACATTACGACGCCCAGTTGTCAATCTCTTTCTCTCCCTCTCTGCTCTCCTGTCTTTCTCTACGTCTCTCTCTTTTTGTCTCTCCAGTCGTCTGACTTCACTCGTTTCCTCCTGTTCTCTCAGCGTCTTTCTTTCCCCTGTGCTATTTCCTTCTGGTTTGTCTTTCTTTCCTTGTTTCCCTCTTTCTTGCCTTCTTTGATTTATTTCCTTCCCTCCTCTTATCTATCCTTCTTCTTTCCTTCCTCCCACATCCTTCCTTTCTTCTTTCTTTATATTTTTGCAACAACTCCCTTTATTTTTTTTACTCTCTCTCACATGGAGCCGTGCTGGCCTTAAGGCCTTGAAACACTCTCTCAAACACACACACACTCTCACACACTCTCTCACACATACACACACACACACATACTCTTACACACTCAGCACGACTGCACTTTGTTCTCTTCATACAGCCACTTCCGATCGTGAGCCTTTGATTTAAGTCTTTTTATGTTGCAGGTCTGAATTTACAAACAAAGTTATCGACAGGACTGAAGAGTCGAGCACAGGCAGCCACACACACACACACACACACACACTCACACATACACACACACTCACAGAGGTACATGCAAGTGCTGCGATGCAGACTGTAAGTGAGATAAGACAGGTGAGATCACTGTATATTTCCACATTTATATATTATAATACACTGTAAAAAACAAAGCATTTGTTTTAACTTTAAAAGGTTAGTGAGTGGGCTGTATTAAAACTTTAGGTTGACTGAATTTGAGAAGACAAGTTGAGGTAATTTTATAATCATTCAAATTCTCTACTCCAATTCAGTCAACTTCAAAATTTAAAGCAGTCTGGACACTAACTAAGAGTTTCTTTTTACAGCATAGTATATATAATAGAATATATTTTCCATCTAACTGTTGCACACATTTTAACTTAACTTAAACTACTGAAACTTGAGTAAAAAACGTAATGAATGAACCCACTGAACTCAAAAACAAATCACACCCCTCCATCTCAGTCACTGGAAGAATTAAAGTCATAGATGTGCTCAGAAATCACAGAAAAGTCCCTTATCTTCAGACCTTGTTTAGACATTTTCTACTGTATCAAAAGGCGACTGTTGTCTGTATCCATGGCAACAGTGCAAACACAAAGTGCTAGCAGCTAATGCAACATGACTTCCTGGTCCAGAATCACCAAAACAACCATATTAGGTGAGAACAAACAGGGCTCAGGTGTGGCCCACAGCTGGCTCACTGACATGACCCTACCATGTGAATGTGGCAGCAGAAATCCAGACTCATCAGACCAGGCAACGTTTTTCCAATCTTCTATTGTCCAGTGTTGGTGAGCCTGTGTGAACTGTAGCCTCAGTTTCCTGTTGTTAGCTGACAGCAGTGGCACCTGGTGTGGTCTGCTGCTGCTGTAGCCCATCTGCTTCAAGGTTGGACGTGTTGTTGGTTCAGAGATGGTCTTCTGCAGACCTTGGTTGGAACCAGTGGTTATTTGAGTTACTGTTGCCTTTCTATCATCTTGAACCAGTCTGGCCATTCTCCTCTGACCTCTGGCATTAACAAGGCATTTTCACCCAGAGAACTGCTGCTCACTGGATATTTCCTCTCTTTCGGACCATCCTCTGTAAACCCTAGAGATGGTTGTGTGTGAAAATCCCAGTAGATCAGCAGTTTCTGACAGACCAGCCCGTCTAGCACCAACAACCATGCCACGTTCAAAGTCACTTGTATCACTTTCCTTCCCCATTGTGATGCTTGGCCTGAATTCAGCAGATTGTCTTGACCATGTCTACATGTCTAAATGCATCGAGTTGCTGCCATGTGATTGTCTGATTAGCTATTTGCGTTAATGAACAGTTGAACAGGTGTACCTAATAAAGCGGCCTGTGAGTGCATGTCTAAATTGTTGGCTGGCTGTTCTTTAAACCAGACTGTCTCCTTTCCTAGTTTTCCACCTGTTAAATACAGAAGATGTAAAATGTGGATTTGGGAACGTTAACTAGAGAGCAATGCAATGAATAACATGTTTAATTACCTTTGCCATTGAGTAATCAGTAAAGTATCTGTAATTAATAACATTTTTCAAGTGATGTCCCCTGTGACTGACTTGTGGATGTATAGACAGACAGTAAGGCTGACAGACTGAAGGAATGAGAGTGAGAGAAGAAAGAACGAGAGATCTCTTCATTCTCTCTCCGGTGTAATCAGGATAAAAAACCTGACGTGGCCTCAATTCTGACGGAGAAAATCAGACGCTAATTTTCCTCCAAAAAACAAACTGAGGCACACACACACACACACACACACACACACACACACACACACACACACACACACAGAGCACTGAAAGTGTTTGGAGAGGGTGTGTAAGTGTGTCTGTGATGTGAGTGTTTGAGTGTCTGAAGAAGTGTGTGTGTGTGTGTGTGTGTGTGTGTGTGTGTGTGTGTGCGTGTGCGTGTGTGTGTCTGGCATCCATCAGAACCACAGCTTGCCGAAAAAACAGTAAGCACAGTGCAGAGAGAGGGAGAGAGAGAGAGAGAGAGAGAGAGAGAGAGAGAGAGAGAGAGAGAGAGAGAGAGAGAGCGAGAGAGAGAGAGGCGAGCGAACGAGCGCTGCTGCACGCTAATTATGTATGCATGATTTAATCTGCAACTCAATAATATGCAAATATATTCATATGTTAGTTTCTTAATTAAAAATGCAAAGCAGCCCTTATGGTGATTTTTCTGTGATTTTCTTTTCAGCCTAACAAACGGAACATTTTGAGAAATTCAACAAATTGGAGGGAAGCGCGGTGGGGGTTAACAGAAAAAAACTTCCCATTCCAACTTCCTGTAGATTGGGAAAAAAGGAGGAGCTAGAGGGGGGTAACTTGTTGAATGGAGGCAAAGTTTGTCAAACCACCTTAACGACAATTTAAGACAATTCTGTCTTAATGGATGTTTAAGAGGTTACTTTGAATGCCAGAAAAGTCATATGAGAGTTATTGTAATTACCAGTTTCTGACTTGCATTCATGACAACATCCGAGTCTTAATAACGACCTGTAAACTCAGATTTGTCTGCCAGCTCTTTACATACCCAACTTTGTGTTAAAAGTTACACAAATTCCTGTAAAGCCAAACAAACATAGGCTTCAGCCAAAATCTGTCTGTCAATGTTTTTAAACACTTACTCAATGGATTCAGTGCTGTAATGATAATGCACATTATTGCCATCGAATTGTACTCATACACCTGCCTTTAGTCCGTGGAATTCTCAACAGATCTGGTAGGACACGATGTCAAGCTCAGCTCACATCCCAGCTATGTCAGCTGATCTCAAACAGCCCAATCATCTGATGGTGCAGCTGATTGATCACATGATTCCTTTCTATGCAACCAATTGGCAAATCTCATTCAGGGCGCCCTATTTAAACTGCTCTGACCTGTGTACTGTTGTCTCTTCCTCTGCCAGTCGCTTTGCAACCCGCCTCCACCCCAGCTCCTCCTTTTCATGTTGTGTCTGACTTATCAATGTGATTTCTGTTTGTCACTGATGCTGTTCTGTTCTGTTCCCAGTGGGGTCTTTGCTGCTGCTCTCCCTGCCTTATAGGCTTTCCATGTAGGCGCATGGAAGGGCAGAGACGCCCAAGAACAGAGCCATACCACCCAATATAATACTGCAAATGGAAATTAAGTTTTCTTTAACTAAAGTGTTCCTGACTGAAATTATATATTTTGCTGGTGTCTATACTGTGGACTGCTCACTCATGCTTCGCTTGCATTAGCTAATTTCTTACTAGTTTCACTGTTTGTACTTTCAAAACCAGCTTCACAAATTGCCTTCACAAGATTGGTTCAGAAATCCTTGTTACCACTGATAACCAACCCTAATGTCAATACATGTGTCACAAGACCTCTCCCAGTATGAGTTTGCCAAGTTTTGAACTTTGCAAGCTGAAGTCATGATTTGGAACTCCAGAGGCAGGATGTAATTCAGTCAAGTTGCGACTGTGATACCCTGTCCTTGTTGATATTACCAGCTCAGTTACTACTCTCTCTCTCTGATTTGGGTCGGCCTGAGCCTGAGTATGCAGACTCAAAGACATCAGTGCTTCCAGTGCTCAAACAAAGACCTTGCTGAGATATGAATGTTTTCTGGGGTTATGGATGTTGACTGACAAGTCTTGCCCCGCTAGCAAGCGCTTACATCTCTGAAAACTGTGAAGCAAATTCTCAAGTAGACATTTATTTGATTAACTGAAAACTTTCTGACACAATTCTTGTTGCAGAGCTGTAGAATGACAACACTGAGAGAAAACACACCTCCACCAGAGCCACTGGGTGAAATGAAAGCTAAAATACTTGTCTATCACTTATCCTGGATAAAACAGGAGGAGCAAGAACACCTCTGGGCATTTTGACTGCTCTTGGCTACATGTATAAGCATCCAGATCAGAAAGTTAAGATCAGCTCAGTCACCTCCTATTGCAGCGCGCTCACCAGTTCAAGAGTAAAACCTGACTTGAGTTTCTTGTGTGTGAAAGCTGCTGTCTTCCTGCTGAGCAGTTCATTCAGCGCAGGGTGCAACCTGCTGCTGAAAGAAAGGCTCGCTCAGAGCTTTGTGTTCAGATATACTTTACACTGAGCGTGCTCAGAATGAAAACAATGATTAAAGATGAAGCTAATCCACACCACCAGCATGCATTACAGCCACACGACAGGGTGGGTGTTTTACGGTGTGTGCGTGTGTGTCTGTGTTAGATGGCTAAGACACAAGCTTTGTTGAAGCCAGCACTTTTATTAGAACAAGGTTTTGCATCTTTCTTTCATTTTTTGATTTTGTCTCTTCTGCCTTTGGTTACATTTCGGCACTTTTTGCTCTTTTATTTTTCTAATTTTGATCAATTTTCTTAACATTTTCACAAATATTCCTTTTTTGCCTTTTTATTATCTTGTAATTATTTCTCTTCTTTTATTCTTCAGCAAGCTTTAAAAGTGATTTCCATGGAATGTCCCATTTCTAGTTTAGTTCTCATACTGTGGAGGTTGTTTTTAGTTATAAATACTAATATGGAAATGCGTCATTCCATATTTAGAGTATGCACAAACAGCTGTCTGCACCAAACATATGCATCAGATTGGTATATATGTCGAGGATAATGTGTTATTATGGTGATAAACCTCGCCAGATCTAATACTGACTACCGAAGGAGCCAAACCACAGCCTCTCGAAGCCTCCTCCACCTCGTGCAGACTTTTAAAATAGTTGTCAAAAAGTCCTCAAGATTCAGCAACTGCGTGATAAGTGCTGATAAATATCTCTCACATTTTGTTTTTTCTGTTATCGCAAATTAATTTTTCCACGAGAAAACGGTTTTGACAGCTTGTCATGTTAAAATCACACAGCATATTAGCTGTCAGCAGGCACCGCTCTCCAAACACTACTTGGTGTTGCATTAAAGGAAGCTCTGACATCTGACAATTAATAATCAACTGCAACCCCCCCCCCCCTCAAAATCAAACGTTGCATTCACTGTACGAGCACTGCTCTAAGAAACCCAGTACAGAAACATACAGCAAGGGAAACATGGTTGTTATAAAAATGATAAATCTGGCTGTTGTCTCTGACTTATTGGTTGTTAGAGCTTTGAATGCATCACAGAATCATTTCATCATCGAGGAACTTCATTTTAACTTATCCCTGCCCACAGTTATTGTCCTGAGTTTATTTTGTAATATTTCATAGAGCTGTCGCAGCTTATACATATAAATAAATTCATATTTAAAATGATTTAACTGTCTGAATAAAACTAAAGGAGAAAAAAGACAAAAGCATGATTGAGTCTAACATTGTGTGCAGCCGAGGACAACTGAGAAATATTTAACACATTATCAACAACTTAAAGCAGTTTTTCACCACAACTGCAGGCTGATTCATGTGTGTGCGTGTCAGTGTGTGTGTGTGTGTGTGTGTGTGTGTGTGTGTGTGTGTGTGTGTGAGATAACATGTGATATTCATCGTAGCCTTGGAGCAAATCAGAGTGCCGCTCTCTGCTGCCTGTTACTGCAGCCAAATGTTTGGGCTCAGGAATGCACAAGGGAACATTCACATCTGCAGCAGGCATTTGTGTGTGTGTGTGTGTGTGTGTGTGTGTGTGTGTGTGTGTGTATGTGTGAAAGGGAGAGAGAGAGAGAGAGAGAGAGAGAGAGAGAGAGAGAGAGGTCTTTGTAGAAGCCAAATGTCCTCACAAGGACAGAAAGGCAGTGAACATCTTCAGGCTGAGGTCATTTCATTGACAAGAAACCTTTGAAGCACTGGAAGAAAATCCTTTTCTAAAGTAAAGGTCAGACAGTGGTTTCCAATACTAACCCACCAACTTGACAGGTGCCAGGGACGAGTCCAGACCAGTTCATTATGGGGGCTAGTAAGAGATGGCATAACGTTTAAAAAATTTGTAGGACGATGATGCCTGTTTTTCTGCTAAACTTCTCACATTAAAGGACTGAACAATATCACAAAAATGCAGCATTAGATACAAGCTATCGCCTGTGACTCACTAGGCAATATTTTTTTTGGCCATTGTCTTCATAATGACGGAATTGTGGGTTATTTAGCTCAGGATATTTCTTGACTTCAGCAACGAGTCTCTCATCATCCAGTCTTTGTCACACATGAGACACAGCAACAGCAACAGCGTTCTCTTTTTACATCCATGGTGAGGAGAGGAGTCGAGCTGCTATAGGAGCAGAGAAAAAGAGCAGCTACGGGAGCCGGTATGTGCAAGCAGAGAGCGAGTGGGGGAAAATGCGTGGGCAGCTAGGCTGGAAATAGGACAGTGGCGTGAAGTGCCCTTGGGGGGCGCGTCCAGGAGTGCTGACATGAGTCTAGCCACCGCCAATGTGGGGTTGTACATTAAAAATAACAGGGGCGTATTTTTTGACATGCTGCATTCGCTGCCACTGTGTTTTGGCCTTAAGCTAGCCTCAGTTCAATAGAAGTTATAAGGGCAAAAAAGCTAGCATAACAATAGCAAAACAAGACACTTTATCCCACAGAACACAAAGCAAACATGGTGTTCGTTAAATCATTATAAAAAAATACAATACTTTTGTTTACAACTACGCAATTACTATTTTAGCGAGGTTAAGTTTGAATATGGACTTCTGGAAGAAATGTAAATCAACTCAACATCCTAAACAAATATATTAATACAATAAATATGTGTGGCTGTGTGCTTCTTTATCTTCATATGTACATTACATTTATGTATGTTTATAATTATGTGTGTTAAATGTTTCTATTTCTGTCAAAAGTTCTCTGTCCAGAAAAGAGGCACAAACAACATGTGCACACACATGCATATACCAACACTCATTGACACAAACAAGTGCCTTGTAATTCAATTAGTCAGTTTCCCAGCTGACACAAAATGGCGGCCCAATGCACCCGTGTGGGACATTTTGGGGCTGGGAGCCAAGAAAATAGCTTACACACACACACACACACACACACACACACACACACACACACACGCTCGCACAACACTCTTACATCTCTCCTCTTGTGTCACTCGGCATATTACAAGCGGTTCAAAATCAAACTTGACTTATAAAAGAGAAAGACAGGCAGACGTGTTTAAGACATTTCTGTAGCGTTGTCAAGTGGAGTGAGTCATCGCAGCATCCACACCACATAGCTGAACACACAGCTGTCTGTGTTTGTGTGTCTGGAGGGGGGGGGGCAGTCGAACCATGAGGTCATCTCTGGCTGAAGTTGCTCTCTGGGTTTCTTTAATATAAACAGTAAAGCTGCTGCAGGACAACGGCACCATTCTGAAGTTGAGTCGCTGCTTTTTCTCTCTCGAGTCGATTATTGTTTCACATCAGAACACCTCAGAGGGCATTGTGACTCTTACATGAGCTCTGAGCAAAGAAAAAATAGCTGTGTTTGAATCCTCCTCCGTGTGTTAGCAGTCAGTTAAACAAACAGTCGCTGGTAGGTTAGCTCCACTTTTCACCTGTCACCTGTAGCATGCAGCATTAGCACTGTTGCTATGGTGACCTGTAATTTTACATACCCGAAGCACTGATTGACAACAGATTGCTCCCAGGAAAGACACATAAGCATCATATGATGGTCATCTGCAATTGTTATTCTATTTTATATAACTAATAATAACATTGTGTGGTTCATTAAAGGCACAGTCCGTACTTTTTTGTGATTACACACAAAACAAAACAGCCATCTCTTATTTCTATGCATGCTTCCTCTCTCACACACCCCTCCCTCCCTGTAGCCTCTTTCCTCATTTCATCTTCTGCCAAGGCCCGGTACAACACCGCTAATTTGAGCGGCATGCTAACACACACATACACACACTTCATTTTCAGCACCACTTCACACACAAGGAGGTGAGGTCGCTGTGTGTTTTTATGCTTTTTCCAATTGTGTGGACACACTGAGTTTATATCAAATCACCCAATCTTCTCTCAAACAAATTTTAATTCTAAACATTCTTAAATTTTGTTTTTGCACATTTCATCTTGCATGAATAGCGAGTGTAAAGTGAGTTTTCATGCTGCTGCTCCCATACTAATAAACTATATTTTCAATTCTGATAATTGGAGAAGCACAATTTTGGGTGAAAAACTCAAACCAAAGTACACACAAGTATGTGAGCAAGGTTGTCAACAAACAGCACAACATGTCATCACATTCTATTAACTCTTCAGGATCAGTGTCAGGCGTCAGCGCGCAGGGAGCACAAACAGTTAACAGGCAGCGGTAGCTGACTGGTAGGGTCTGCTGCTCCTCTGTGCTACCTGGGGCCGCCTGAAGGGGCCAGTATGGCTCACCAAACCGCTTCCCCGTTACCCCCCTCTACCACTACCACCACCACCACACCACCCCCCCATCCCTCCTCCACCCGCGGCCCACCGGGGACCGCCGGCTCTCCTACTGTGCCTTCTGCAAGACCTGGCTTAATTTAATTAATGCTGTCGACTTTAAACAAAACCACATCTGAGCCGAGGAGAGATAGAGAGAGAGAGAGAGAGGGAGGGAGCAGGAAATAGCCAGAGATGGGAGCAGATCGCCCCGGTCAGATCGCTGACAGGATTTAAACGGTTCAGGGTCTGAGAATACTTGTCAGGGTTTGCTTTTTTTTTTTTAAAAAGAAGGATTCCTTCTTTTAATGACTAATAGCAAAGGAAATCACGGTCTGCTTTGCAAAGGCTGGTGCTTTTAGGGAGCTGAAGATGAGACTCTTCACTTTCTGGATCCTCTAGATTAAATCTAAAATACTAAATGATGAGCTTCAGGTAAAAAATGTGATTTTATGGTTGTTTGGCGTTTTGAAAATTACATTTCTTACCACTGTGGCTTTGTCTTTGGTAGAGCAAGTTGGATGATATAAAACAATGCTGACTGTGTGCTGCTCCACAGGAATGAAATATGTTGAAGTGAGAATGAAATGAAAAAAGAACCTCGTTTATTTTGTGTTTCAGAATGTTTTGTGAAAGCAGCACTTGAGCCTGAGATTGTGAATTTGTTAAAGATATTAAATTAAAAACTTCTGTTGGAGGAATGTAACAATTACTAATAGATTTTTAAAGCAAAGCGAGGAGCTGAAAAACTTCTTTAAAGCTAGACTCTTCTATAATCTACATTCTCCACATTTCACAGAGTCTGAGTAATATAATAAATGACACTTGATTTACATGTATATAAAACTGATATGTGCCATTTTAGAAATTGGATTAGATTTCAGTAAGATCTAAGAAAGTTAGATTTCAGAAATTAAGTCACATAATCATCCTGAAACTTGGCAAAATTGTGTAATTTTGCAAATCAGATCCTCGACAAATATTAAGTGAGGAGTACATTATTTTCAAACTTTTCTATTGATAGATAAAATGCAGAATTTAGGTGAAAAAAGCTTTGATTTATTGATTTACTCACGTTGATTTTAATAAATGATTCATTTATCCTATTTCAAATGTTCAAGTTTAGACTGACATTTAATAAATAAAAATAATTCAAGAAAATAAAAAAAAAATATGTTTAAATTTTAGAAAATATATTATTCATGGTAAAGGACACAGTGTTGAATCAGAATAGGTAATTTGATAGGGAAAAATATATATATTTATTGCTTTTTTTTGGACTAAGAATCATCATATTCAGTCCATTTTTATTCAGGTCAAATTCCACTTTGCTTTACATCAATTTTACAGACAACAAAATACAAACTCCGAAACACAAGATGATCCAGACAATATTACAATATTCAAAAGAACCACCAGCCTTTTAAAAATTATCTCAATGTCATCCAGAAATTCCCAATTTGTGACGATCAACCTGTACAAGTGGGTCCCATTTCATTAAGTTAAAAAAGGTACGATTTAAAATAAAACTTTTTCTTCAGCTATGTCTAAAGTGCGTCATGGAATTACATCACATGTAATCATCTTCATATGTTAACTCTCCCAGGGTTCAGTCAGTCACATTCACAAGCCAGTTTAATGGCTGGACCCAGTGTCTCACACACACACAGAGGGAGAAAGAGAGTGTGTGTGCGTGTGTGTATGTGTGTGTGGAATTGGTGGAGAAAAAAAACAGCAAATAGCATTAAAGCGACAATTAACACTAAACACACTCAGGCTGACACATATATCATTTTATTTCTATTTCCTTTAATAGCTTCATTTTCACTGTTTCATTATAGCCATTTTTGGGGATAATCTTGATATATCTGTGTGCGTGTGTGTGTGTTCTGTTGTTTATTCATTCAGCATTAGCAAAGCTCTGAGGACGAGCCGGAGACTCTATCAGCCTGAACAGCAAATTAACTAAAACAATCATATCTAACGGAAAAAAAAAGTGCTGTTATACTCCCAACACCAACAAAGAAAAACAACAGCGAGACGGCACTCTGCAACCTGCTAATGTTAGCAACTGATGCCTAATTTCCTTTTGATTACAAAGACATCCCACGCTCTCCTCTCAAGTGACGTTTAATTGTTTCTCAAAGTAAATCATCAACTCAGCAAACTAAATTTGACAAACAACAATAACAAACTTGCAGCGCAGGGAGACGGGAAAGGAAGGAGGGAGGGGCGGACGGGCGGGGGGGGGGGGGGGGGGGGGGGGGGCAGAAAAAGAGAAATGAATTAATTAAAAGAAAAAGACCCATCGCCTGCAGTGGATGTGAAAGAGAGATGAAAGAAAACAGACAAGACTTTTTGCCTTAAATGAAGTGTGTTCACAAGCTGGAGCATATGGGAGGGCAGCAACACAACAACAAGGAAAACAAGTTGAAACACACTAAAATGAGACTTAAAATCTTTCTAGATTCATCAGAGGAAGTGGAAATGCAACAAAAAAAGAAACTAATCAGTGTGCTCATGCTCCTTATGGTAGAGACCTTTAACAACAACACTGATATGATTAAAATATAAATATCAAGCACAAAGCTATACAGTATGGTCTGCAACATTCAGAGACTGGGAGGGGATTGTCTACACACGGCTCTCACCTCTGACGTCACAAGCATTAATTGAAATACTACTGAAATCACAGTAAAGCCGAGTGCAATATCCATTTCTGTTTTTTTTTATAAAGGTAAAATGTTTCTTAACATACCATTATTAATGAAGCACTGTGGTGCCGCACAGATGCCCTGCCCTATACATCATATCTGAGACGTAAGCGACCATGCTGGCTTGGTGCAGACCAAAGCAAAAATCACATCGTCATTCTTCTATACTTGAAAATGAAATGTAAAAAATATACCATTCCCGCTAAAATTGTGACATACATCCCAATATCTGTCAAAATAATCACATTCCATTTTTTTTTTACGTATCACGCAGCCCTAAATGGTGGTGCCTAGCAGTGCTTGCAAACTAGCTAACAGTGCTAATAGTGCTAACAGCGCTTACAAGACCAACAGTGCCTAACAGAGCTAATGATGTTAGGTGTATGGAGGGGGAACTGGAGGGTATGCATTGCACTTCTGCAACCATGCTGTCCTGAGCCACGGTGGCATCATTATCAATGGTAACCACCCTAAAAGTGTAGTGAAGAGCGGTGGTGATTAGTTAGCTAATGTGATACACACACAAAGAGACTCACAGACCATCTTCCATAACAAAGATTACAACTGTCATGATATTTATGGTGTTGACTTACTGAGGTCAGCAAAAATGATCGAGGTCATATATCATAAGATATTGCCCTTGTCACCCAAATTTTAGCCAATATGACGCCAGAATAAACAGCGGAGTCTTCCCGACCATTTTAAGACTTGGAAGCAAGTCATTTCTGGTTGATTTAAAAGTTCATTGCGCTTTGAAAGAAAGTTTTTGGATACTCCACTATATCTTTACATAGTGATTAGCTGTTTGCTGCGATAGAAATTTTCAAAATCTCATTGAACCTTTAAGCTCCAATATAGTCGTCAGAAGAAGCAAACAAAAGGATGAAAAGCAGCAGACAGAGGCTGTCAAAGACCACTGAAAACCAACTCAGAGCCTAACAATACACTTAGGAGTGTAGCAACTCCTATTAAGCTCAGTATTTTTCAGTTTCTAATACCCTTTTCCACCTCCAATCATACTCTTTCCCATTGCCAGGAGACCAGAGCTGTGTACATGGCTCTGCTGCTGATGAATATGCCTGTCTGTGTGTCACTTTTTTTTACTGGTGTGTCATGTCCGATGTCACAGACAGGCTATAAAAAAGGTTAGCAAACAGTAGAAAGCACCATGGAAGCCAGAGAAAATGTGTCGGTGGTTACTTTTTTGATTTTTTTTTTAATCTCCAAATCATTCAGTCTCTTTCAAACTCTGTGCAGACTAATATGGAACAATGTCTGAGTGCTGCTTAGGCGGAGTGGAACAATGTTTTCTGGCCGCCCATCATTACATAGTGCCGGCAAAAGGGTTAAAATTAGTGCATCCGTGTGGGTGTTGAATTTTTATTTCATTAGCGCCAATGGAAGCCAATTGGAGCTGGATACCTGTGACTATTGTAAAGACATGTGGCCTGGGGTGAATGCAGACTGTCACCTTTTCCATTAAACAAAAAAGCAAAATGTAAGTGGATATGGGTGTTTTTTTCGTGCAGTGGCAAAGGGGCTTGATAAGAGGTAAACATCAGCAACAACAATTAAAAAAAAGATGAAAATGTCACAAAATATCGAGCCATCGACTATCACTAAACTTTGTTGCCAACAATGTCATCAGACGCATCTTAAGTGGTGAAAGTGGTCAGAACATTGAGGACGTTTTGGAAAGTGAGGACGTTTTGTTTGGTCCTCATTTCTTTAAAGGGCTGTTTGAGTATTAATGTTGTGTTCACACCGGGTGCGAATAAAACAAATCACGGAAGTTAACAACAAGTAAAGTCAATGTAAAGATCCCCCATGAGGTGGTGCAATGGACGCAATGGATGGGACACGAATGATAGTTGAGTAGTAGCACGATTTCGCATCACATGCTGTATGAAGTGAATTATTTGTACGTATGAAGCGAGTCAACACAAAAATATTCTAGCGTTCAAACTCGTGCGAGTAACGCATTGCAAAAAGTTGCATCGTATTTGGTGTGACAACAACATAAGACTTGGCTTTAGGAAAATCTGATTTTAGAAGTTATTAAAACTACAGACACATTTATTTTGGTCATTTCTACCCAGCTATTAAGCTAGGACACCACCATTTTGGTGTGACGACACTGATTTTGTCCCAGGGTTGGTTGCTTGGCAAGAATCTCTGAACCGGGATGAACAAACTCTTGGTTGGAAATGGAGCAAGACGTCTCTTCTTTGTGTCTGTTAAAGTCCTCCAAACCAACCAACCCCATGATGTGCTTCATGTCCAGCTTACAGTCAAAATTCAGCTTCAGGTAACAAAGTATTTCACACTGGTATTAAATATATGAATACTTCTTCCACGACTGCAAGTATGAGCCTTTATCAGTCACAGTTAGCCAAATTAAGAGGGTACCTTTGCCCTGCATGTTGTGTCCTGGCGATGCAACTAGAGGGACATATCTCTCAGCTGCAGCTCAGCTGGGGAACTCTGGAATTTTGTACCAAAAATACTGTAACTTTGGAATATGACTATATTATTTTTATATTTTGCACAGAACAAGGACTTTAGATTTTGTCCTCCATCTCTTACAATGTAGCCATGACACAGTCAGTATGTGCGGGAGGAATGATTACGGCCTCCAGCAACTCTCAATGTACATATGACATATGACAGACTTGAAAAAAAAAAAAAAATCCACGCTTTAACATTAGGGTTGGGGGTGTGAATTATGTCAGTGAGGGTGCTCACATTTTTGAATTTACAAATGTGTGTGTGTGTGTGTGTGTTGGCTGTTTACCCATAGCTAGTTTTCTCACAAAGAGAACTTTTGTTTTTGGCTGCTGTGTGTTGCCATAGAAGCATGCACGCACACACACACACACACACACACACACACACACACACACACACACACACACACACACACACACACACACACTTACATTACAGGCATTCCTCTGTGAAGCTGTGTTTGTACTCAGAGCAGGTGCAGGCTGGGCAGAGAGAGAGAGAGAGGGTGTGTGTGTGTGTGTGAGTTATTTCATGTCTTCAGTTACATTCAGTATAAAAACATCACAGTGTGTTAGATCATCTGTAAATCTGTGACATCCGACTAGTTCATCGCCATCATTCAAATAACAGCATGAGAAAATTCTACTTTAAATATTTGACCCTTTTTATAGACGTACTTTTATCTGTTTTATTCCTCCTTTCTCTTAGTCAGCACTCCTTTCCTCCACGTCTTTATTCTAAATCCCACCCATCTGGTTTTCATCACATTTCTGTCTCAAATCGGTTCCTCCACAGACTGCAGATCCCTGTGTGTTACTGTAGTTGTTTTACGTCAGTATCCATACATTTCATATGGAAAATCCAGTAAAACGATCATGTAATGTCATCAACACACACTCTGTGTAAATACTATGTATTATACTGTATTTATCTAAAGCTCTGATTGTATTGAGTTTTTGTCAATGTGGAGTTTTGCAACCTTTAAATAGCAAAAATACACACATCCTGCATTTAGTCTTGCTTAACAGACTGTATTCAACAAATGACCTATATAATATGGTTAATAAAATATATACAAATTAGAAGAGTGCTTCCAGAGTACAGTCAAAATAAAAAAAAATAAAATAAAGTGCAATTATAGGTGTAGAAGCACATGTTGAAAATTGCCTTAAAACGGGATATCATAGGCGTTTTACACTCTTATCTGTTTTTTTAATTGATATAATTTACTGTTAGGCATCAGTTAGATCTCTGAATACTGCTACCGCTCTAACATTATATTAAGAATACCTAAAATACTACTATTAAAATCTACATCAAAATAAAGAGGCATTTAATGACGCAGATAAAAAGTGTAAACAGTGAGAAACAATCCGACAAAGACAGGAAGTGAAGGTGTTTTACATTTAGATGCTATTGGAATCTGATTTGTCCTAAATTTATATCTTGTTATAGATCAATATCAGATATTCAGTCAAAGCTTTATTTTAGGATCAAATCACTCAGTAAACCAACTTAATTCTGTCCCAAATTCACAATTAAATTTAAAACATTTTCATTAAACAAAATTCAGCTTCCCTGATGCTTAACTTGCACGCACACGTATTAAAAAAACAAAAAAAACAAAACTAAAATTCTAATTCGAAAAATGTGTAGTTCAAGCTCGATAAAACTGTCGAGAATGAACAATAAAAATTCTAACATCAAAAGAATAAAGGTTTGAATTTTCTGTGTTAAAAAGACGGACACAAAAAAAGACGAGGACAAACAGCTCTGTCGGCTGCTGAGAGCAGGAATGAAAACACATTTCAGCCTCATCGTCGTCGCCGTTGGCAGCAGGTTTGGAGGCCGGACCATCCGAGGGAGGGAGGAAAAAAAAAAAAAATCAGCAAAAGAGCAGGAGTCTCTGAACAGACAGTCGAACGCAGAGTCTTTATGGGCTGATCTGAGCAGCTGACAGGGTTACAGGTTCAAATCTCTGCAGAGAGGCACTAACAATGAATCTCATATGTGACTTTCTTCTACAGTTTGGAGGAGCAACAAGAGACAGTCTGCAGTAATTATCATTGTAGGATTCATGCAGTGTTTTGCTGGGTAATATACGGGCTTAAGGCCGATCTTGGTACATCATATGTTTATTTCAGGATACATTAGTTTATTCAGAAATGCCATCATGTGAGTTGTACAAAAGTCAAGTTATGAGACATTTTTTCTGAAAGACAAAAGCTTATCATTTGAAATTGTCTTTGATATATAACACAATGTGTTTACAAATGAGCAGGAGGAAGTGTCAGTGGTTCAGGGATAAAGGCATCATGCTACAGGGACTTCTTTTTATCTTAGTAATGTCAAATAACATAAAAGGCTATTTTCAGTTCAACTCCAAATGTTTCCTTTTTCTAATTTTTATTTGGGATAAATGTGATTTGCTTAAAGGCTAATTTTGGTATTTTTCAACCTGGACCAGATTCTCCCATATTTCTATTTCTAGGTGACTAATGAAAACAAGTTTTGAAATTGGTCCAGTGTTGAACGAGAGAGAGAGAGCTGCTGTTGGCAGCGGCAAACAGGCTGCAACGTAACCATTTGGGGCATGTTTGCACCGTCAGTTTAGGTCCACTAAGAGTGCCTTTTTTTTGTCACTGACAGGTTTAGATTGTTATTTTAAGTGTCTGACAACATCACGGAAAGGATAGACCTTTTTCTTAAAGAGGAAGCTTAATTTTGTTTAACCAGAAACAGCCCTGACATTGCTATTGCCTGACTCACCAGACTGCATTTAAATAATCAGTAATTTTAGCGTGAATAGAAACAACACGTTTTCACATCTAACTGGGTGAATTACAGCTTATTTCATACAAACCAGAGTTAATGATTGCTGGAACAGTGGACAGACAAACCAAGACAATTTTTGTGATCCTTATTTTGTTTCTGTTGACTCTGAATGAGGTGTGTTTTACAGAAATAAAATGACTGTTTATTGACATGGAGTCTGGTGTGTTTGGTGATGCCGATTTCAGGGCTGTGTCTGGTTAAAGAAAAAGGATCGGACTCGTTAACAAAAGGTTTATTTCTGTAGGGAACTTTTCCATAATGTTGTCAGACACTTGAAATAGCATTCTGAGTCTCAGACATAAAACACAAGCACTTTGAGAATTGACAACTGACACAAACATGCTGCGAGTGGTCACTCTCAATACCTGTTGTTCCCATTAGTCACTTAAAAACAGGGTCCAGGTTGAAAATACAGAATTTATAATGTATGATGTCATGAAATCAGTTAACTAGCTGTTACCTACACCTTTATTCAGTCTATATGTCTTTACATGTCGGTGAATCTCCACCATTAAATCATCCATTAGCTGCTAGCTGCTCCTGTTTGCACTGTAACCATGGACGTACAGACACAAATCGCTGGATACAGAAGTAAAAAACAAACAGATAATGAAGCTGTTTGTATTGTCAGTGCTTCAACATAATGTCCAAAGTAAGTTGCTTTTGTGTTGTTGTCCTATTCAAAGTTTCGAGCTAAAAACATTGGAACTAAACCCAAAACCGAAGCGATTATGAAAATGAGCACCTGTCAGCAATCTGATGCTTTTTCAGAATAAAAGGGCTCCAAACAGGACCTCTGTGCTCAAACTGACTCGTGACACGACTGAACCTGCTATTCAAAGACACCTAAAAAAAAAAAACAGGAACAAATGTATAAAAAAAATAAGCGCTATAGCTACAAAGCTCTCCGTACAGTTTCTGCTCTCTCTCGCAACTGATACTCGTGCCAACAAGCAGGCAGAAGTGCCTCTGAATTTGTTTTCCTGCAGTCGAACCACCTCTCCATTTCACAGGCGGCGGGTCCTCTCCTCGTCCCTGTTCTCTTGATGTGAACGGGAGGAAGCAGGCAGGATTACTCACATCACAGGGGTGGAAACAGAGAGGGTTAGAGCAGAGAGAGGAGACAGCTCAGAGCGCCGCGGACATGAAGGCGATGCAAGCACAGAGATCCAAAACCTGGATCACATGACTGTCGACACAAGACTTTTTTTTTTTTTTACAGCCGTGCCGGTTAGTTGGTCAGAGAGTAGAGTGACGTTCCTGTGCAGCACGGAAGTCACAGGGAGGTGGTTGGGGGGTTTCCTAGACTCTGACGCTAGAGACTGGGGTCCACACCCTGCGTCCCACCTGTGGTTACGCTTCGGCTGCTAAGCGTAACCAAGTTTGGTTTTAAACACTTATTTGATGCTATAAAAAAGAGGTTAGTACATCATGACTGACAGCTTTGTATGTCAACTGTGGTGCTCGTGATCAATGGCGCTGGTATATAGGTGGAAATGGCTCCACTTCCAAATCGCAACTGTGCAGACTCAAGCTCCAAATGTTAAAATGGCAGCACCTGTATCTACAAATATTTTGCCTTCATTTTTCATCTACATTTTTGTACTAATAATTTCTCCCTCTCATGGGATTCATAAAACATTCATTTTTTTGAATGATCTGTCACTGTTTTGGAAAGAAAGACAAATTACGTAGCCATGCTGATAGGGGCGTTTAATGAGAAAACACTTATGTTCTGTAGGGCGTGAACCCATCTCATGCGCTTTATCCAACCACCATCCACCCCAACCGCCTACGACTTCTGTGTCCTAATAATATGTCATTTTATAGATCAGAAAAGGCTTTATCATTAAACACAATACAGGCAGCAACTTTATTTCCTCTAGAACAAATCAGGGAGAACGATGTCGGAGTATAGACACGCCATTTGTAGGTGACGGTGTCAAAGAATCAAGGTCAGAGTTGACTAAAGGTGTCTTTACTCTAGTCACAGAAAACAAGGCTCCTATTGGCACAAATTGCTGCAGATCATCAAACAGAAACTCCTGTTGTCTTGTATTAAATATAAAATCTGAGTTCATAAAGTAAGCACAACTTTAGCCATCAGATAGAAGTAACAAAAAGTGCAAGTACCAGAACATTACAAAGGTTTAGTGCTTGATAAAACATATTTCCAGCTCTGGAATGTATATTCCAATATTAAATCCATATCAAAATAAAGCAACAGTCTCTGTTGTTTGACATCATGTCTCTGCTCCACAGGAAACGTCTCATCCTTCCACTTCACACACACAAAAGATGAAAAAAAAAAACACCATCAACCTGTCAAACAAACCACGTTTCCTCCCTGCTTTTCTCTTTTTTTAACACCTTTCCTCTCCTCCTCTTGTTTCCCTTCTTTCCTCCTTCCTCTGTCCCCCACGCCCCCCCCTCCTCCTCCTCCCCCTCCCTCCCCAGGCTGATGTAGAGGCGGAGGAAAGAGAGGAGGAAGCGGGGACAAAGCGGGCCGAGGCCACAGAAAGGCGGACTCCCGCCGAGCCAAAGAGGCGGCTGACACGCTGTACATTCAGCCGTCGTTAACTGGCGATTAATGAGGTCAGCAACAGGAAAAAAAAAAAAAAACCCTCTCCACATGTAAAACACCTCAAAGTCAAAATTAGAAATAAATCTAATGAGCGCTAGAGCTGCTGCTACAGATTATTTTCACTATCAGTTCCATTATAAGGACATACACACATCCTCTACCTGCTTATTTTAAATCAACAACAACAACAAATATACACTGAATATACTGTGAAAATGACAGCACATCATCACCTATGAGGAGATTCTTGCCTCTTACATTAATGAAGCAATTGACTGATCAACTGATTTCAGCAAAACACCACCAAACCAAAATAAATATGGTGTTATAAACTCACACGTCTGTGCAAAAAATGTGAAAAATGTTGCAACATGAGCGTATATCTCACACCGATGTTAAAGTTGCATTAAACGACAGCAAACTACATCCTGCAGGCGAAGCAGCAGACGAGCACGACACCAAAACACCAGGTAGAACAAAGACGGCAGCAGATAAAAAGTGAAATATGTGAAACGTCAGAAAAACGTCCTGCTGCTTCGTCTCCTCATTCAAACCACAGCCGGGCTCCAGGCCTCAGAGACAACAGCTGGGGTCAATCCGAGCAGCGCACGAGGAGCTATGAACACTCATCAGACAGTGATGTTTTTTAATCATATATTTTCTGTTCAGGGCTGAGGCTAATGATTATTCTAATGAATCATTTAGTCTATTAAACGCCAGGAAGAAAATGTCCATGACATGTATACAAAGGCTGGTGTGACGACTTAGAATCCGACCAACACCCACAAATCAATCAAATCTGAGACACTGTAACAGGTAAATGTTTGGTGCTTGGTGGTAAAGCACTTCTCAACAGATTTTCCTTTTTTTATTTCTTGGTAGATGGATGTTTCTTCCTTCTTGAACTGACTTAACTGTGTTAAATCCTCAAGTCTTCCAACCAGCAACTCAGAGTTTCAACCCAAAATGCCCCAAATCCCAAAATCTAATAAACAAATCCACTAATTAATCTACAATAGGGGAAATCAGCACATGAATTCAATTCAGTCTGTCTATAAAAACAGCTTTTTAAAAATTATTTAACTTAACAAAAAAAAAAAAACATCTATTTTACTTTACCTCCTCTTTTTTCCCCCTAAATATGAAAAAAATGGTTCATAACACACTATAATTTAGTATTTATTCACGTGTACTCATCCAAATTACACCACCTAAAAGAGTCCTGTATTCTAATTTTGCATTACTACATGAATTTGTAATACAGGGAGGCATACAGTAGGTGCAGATTTCGCAGGGGACGCAGGGGAGACGTCCTCCTCAATATTTAGAACATGTCCATATGTCCCCCCCAATAAAAACATGAAATTTGACTTTTATTTTGACAAAATTAAAGACATTTCCGCCATAAATTGATGCAAACAGGGCACAAAATGGCGCATAGAAATTCACCACAGTTCAGGGAAGTTAGTGTTTGATGCTCAACATTTTGTGACAGACGACCCACAGCAACCCCTGTTTCATAAGTATTCCCGAAACAAAACCTACACCCTTGCATGGAGGCTGATATAGAAACAGAAAATGAATTAAAATAGTATAAAACACAGTTGTAGTAATATTAAACATGTTGTTGTCATATACAGAACATTAATACACTTATATGTCCTTATAGCTAAGTACAATTACATTGTAGTGTGTTATAAACCATTCACTAAATGTTTATGTACTGCCTATAAATGAGGGAGGCATTAAGTAAAAATAAAGGGTGTTTGGATTTGTTTTTCACTTACTATGTCATTTCTTTTTTATTTAGAAGAGTTTTGTTTAGTTATTATTATTTATCCTGGAATGAAACTCTTTCAGCTGATTCCTAAAAACAGCAACCGACAACAAAAAGCCGACAGCTGTTTGTCTCCAGCTCCGACAGAGGCCTCATCCTCATCTCCACAAATTCACAAAACCTGGCAACGTGTGCCGCTTTTCTCTGTCTACAACTCCATTTTTTGGGGGGGTTCTGCCCTTTTAAACCTGCTAAAAAAAAAAAAACAACCTCCAACCAGCAGCCGAGCGGATCGACGGGTGAGTTTCAGTCCAAAATACCACAGAGAGATCCAACCCAATCACTGATTAATGGATCAATAAAAGGGAAACTCAGCAAACTGCTCTAATGTCATATTTTTATTCCATCTTTTTCCTTTTCTAGTCGATTCTATTGGCTTTGTGCTGTCAGTCGTTCAGAAAACATTTTATACGACTACATCTCTTCAGATTCAGAACAATAGGTGCCTTTTTTTCTAATTCATTCTGGTGTGAGATTCTTCCAGCTGATTCCCCAAAAATAGGAACCGACGACAAAAAGCCGACAGCTGTGTCCAGCGCGGCTCCGACAGCGGCACCATCCTCACCTCGACAATTCCCAGAACCTGGCAACGTGTGCAGCTTTTCTCCGACAAAACCAGCTCAGCGATTCCAAACATGCAGGAGCATCAGCAGCCTTTTCTTCAGGCTCACAGCGGAGGCAGCGATAATACCTCCGAAATGATAATAAACAAAAATGTTATCACTTACTGAGGACGGCAAGCCGGGAGGGACCTTCCGCACTTTTTTTGTGTGAACCTCTGAAAGAGACAAAAAAAGCAACAAAACAATACATGAGGGTTGAACAGGCCAAGAGGCTTTTTTTATTGCTCTTTTAAAAGGAGGTTCTGGTTTGATTTGTTTGAATTTAATCGATCACCCGAAGAGGAAAGAGCGAGGCCACTTTTCCCACCGCCGTCGATATGTTTACAAAGAACGCTTTCACTGCAAACAAGCACGACGCAATAAGATGCAGGAAATAAAAAGCCAGAATACAAAAAGGGACAGGGCTGTTTTTTTTCTTTTTCTTTTTGGTTTGATAAAAGGACATGTTTATATTATTTTTCAGGGTTTCTCTCAAGGGAAGAGAGGGAATGGTCTATTAACTGGGAAGGTGAGACTTTGATGGAAAAATGAAAGCGTTTTTTTTTTCTTCTTTTTTTGAAATTGGCCCAGAGTTGTCATCATGTGTGTGTGTGTGTGTGTGTGTGTGTGTGTGTCCTCTCAAGGCTAACGCTACCAAGGCTACACCACGGCCACTATTGTCCTGCTTTCTAAAAGACTTCCCTGTATTTTTTTTTTTTTTGCTTAAAGTCCCCTTTCAAAACACACACGAACAAACAGGATGATGACACGCAGACACGGACACGCATGCACAATGCTCGGCCTTCTAAAAAAGAAAACACACAGCGGCTGTGAACTGGGATCGGTGCAGGTTAAAATGTCTCACCAAGGTCGCTGTGAGAAGTTTCTGTGTGGATACAGAAACCGTATAAACTACATTGACATGCTGACTTATTTCTTCAATCTAATAATGAGAATACTGACACTACATTATGAGACTCAGGCCTTAAATCTAAAATAGGAAAACATTTATACTTCACTGTTCTTGTAGCTCATAATCTGGGATATGACCGTGCCCATATTAAACTGACTCGTGCATGCATTTGTTACGAGCAGGCCAGATTCATGGGTCAATCCATAGATTACAACTCATCCAGATCTCAGTCACGCAAACTAACTGTAACAAAAAAAACAGACGATAGAAGTCCTGTCCTCTGAAACCTTCAGTAGTTACCTGTTGTTTTATTAAATTTAAGTCAAAATCCTCATTTTGCTTTGCAAAGAACTCACTGGTCTGGCTCCACAGTACACCTCATACATGCTGTCAGGTTATAAGCACGGCAGGTCTCTGCGGGCACAAAGTGGGAATCTCTTTTATGTGTTTAGAGCAAAGTCTGATGAGATGGCATTGAGTATTCATACACTCACTGTAAAGCATGGGAGAGCTTGCCTGCTGATTTGAGACTTGCTCGGACACTATGTCCCTTTATAAGACCTTCGTTTTCACTGGAGCCTTTTCTTTAATGTACTGCATGCTTTTGTGCATGTGGATGCATGTATGATGCAGTCACCCTGTTTATTTAGACATTTGCGGCTGTTTCATTTTGCTTTCATGTAAAACTCTCTGAACTGCTTCTGTATGATATTGTGCTGTACAAATAAAATTGAATTATAGTTTATCTATGCAGCAAAACATAAAGATTTAGACGGAAAGAAACAACCTATCTAGACCTATAATCGCTACTGTTTTCACTTTAGTTTCTACTGCTTCAGGAATCTGTATTAAACAAAGGTGTGTTTATCTTTATTTAAAAAAGACAAACAAGGTAGATCACCATCAATATGATTATTCTCATCACTGAGAAAATGATTCTGAAATTTTTTTCTTCCGAATTTGAAAGACTGAACAAATTATTAATTTATTTATTTACTTGTTTTTTTGACGAGGACAAATGCCCAAGACACTGCTTTTTAGATAAAATACAAAGTAGATGCAGTGCACACAGGTTTCTAGCCATGACTAATTTGCAACCTCTGTCCCTGGTTTATTTATTTCAAGAGAAATTTGTTCATACGTCATGATTTATTTATATTCTTTCTCAATAATGTGAGTGAAAGAGCCATGAAGAACTGTGTGTTTCAACTTTGCCGCCATACACACTCTGGGCCCCAGCGTGGGGGTGCTTCATATGCTAATGGGGTCGACAGAGCCTTCTAAAACTAATATATTTTATGTATTTTCATTATGACGTTGTTTAAAGCTAGGACTAATGCAGTCTATTAAAACAGCCCTGAAAGAAATCCTACATAAAGGTATAATTTTATTAGCTCTATAGTAATTTTTAAGGTTGTATAGTCCAGGGCTGTTGAACTGTATTATACTGTATGTTGCAGATGTTTTTAATATTTTGTCCATCCTAATTTGAACCAGCTGACCATGAAGTTGAATCAACTCTAAAACAGTTCCCATGAAAACAACATTATAACCTTCATGAAGGGAGGACTTACAAAAGAACTGTTGTATTAGACTACACTGTCATGTATAGTGTATACTGTCATATCTTTAATTTACTGATCAATTATTTCTCTGCTTATGCTCTTAAAAAAGATGATGGATCATGTTAAAAATAATTTTGGACAGTAGAAACGAGGCTACAGGCCAGAACCATAACTCTTTCTCTCATTGTTAGACATTGTCAAAGGTAGAAAGCAGCTGATTGGCACAAATGTTAACTTTGTCTCTCCGTGTGTTCATAGTGTATGTTTAATGTAGTGTCTCACCCATGGTGTCCATAGGCAGCGTTCTCCTCCGTGGGTTGGAGCCGTAGTGCTGGTAGTACTGACCGGCTGGCTTGGTGGGCGACGCTGCGCCGGGACTCCCCAAACCCATCTCGCCACCCAGTATTGACTGGTCGAGAGACACAGAAACAGACAGAAAGAGAGAGACTGTTAACCATGTGACCTTGTGAGTCAAAGACCAGGAAGGATGCAGCATTCATCACAAGGAAATGGGAACAAAACATATTTCCAGGTTTATGAAGAGATAAAGACTTTAGCACAGAGACGAGCCAGCCATAATAAAAATTAGTATCATCTGACATCCTTTAAAAAATGAATTAAAACATGGCAAAGATAATACGAACAGGTCCAACCAAGATTATTTTGTGTGTTTAAGTTCAGCGTGTTGGTTTCTGGAATTACCCGAAACACTCAACGTAGCCAGGATGCTGACGTTTGTACTGACGCAAGTTGAAATGTTGTAAGTAGTGTGCTGTGGAAATCTTGACATATGAATTTAAACACTTCAATGTTTCCAACATTTAAAATGTTGAGGATGTTGAAAATAATAACCTGGAATGAAGACAGCCATTAAAGCGTTCAGCACGTTCAGCTTATTGAGCTGAAAAGTGAATGGAAGATGGAATGTTGCGGACATTTTGGGACATAGAGCATAGCAGGAATGTGAATAGAGAATATTGGAAATGCATGTACCAATCGTCCAGAATACTAAGAATGCAGTGTTGGTGAACATCAGTAGAGAATGTGGACGGTATCTGAAATGTCAGCAATCGATGTATTGATCAACGGAATGTTGATCACAAGTCAACAACAACAAGTGTTGAGGATGACTGGATCTGAATGTTCAGCTGTCATTGTTGAGCTGATATATGTGGTATCCTGAGGACCGAAGTCATGCTATATTGGATTCAATGTTGGGTTAAATTATTTTGAAATGTGGTCAGCTACTGAATGCAAACTATGTGGAAATTGCTGCCATTGGTAACGCAATCCATTGGATCACAAATGTTTTTAATTCAATCTAAATACTTTTCGATTACTTCAAAATCAAACAAAATTGGACCACCGCTCAAAACATTTTCAATGCCCAAAAATGCATTTACATTTGGCCATTAAAATAAACTGTTTAAATAACCAGCAGAAAGTGGAGCACTTGTGTAAGAAACCCCGAGTCATGATTTGAAGGTCATCAAATAAAGACGACCTTGGGTTCATGGTCTCCCTGAAACACCAAGCGAAAGCATTGGTGTCTTTCTCCAGAGTTACATCCTGCACCTTTAATACATTTATTATCATGAAAAAGACTGTCGGAATTTTAACTTTTGCCATATTGTGAAAGACGTAATCAAAAATATAATCACGTAATCCTTGTAAAAAGGCAACTTTAATCTTGTTACATGTTTTTTTCAAGTTCAATCTGGGGTGATTCAAGTTACTTATTTTGGTACTTTGATCACGTAATCCCCATTACCTGTAATCAGTTACTGCCCAACCCTGATCTAATGTAAATATTTGTCAGGATGTTGAACGCAGTTGGAATGTCATTTGATTTAATGTTATAATATCTAAAAGATAGACTAATGTCAGGACAGTGATTGCTGATATGTTGACATTGACTCAAGTGGTATATGACTTGTCACCAAATATTACAGAAGAGCCTGAAAGAGCAAGTAAACTCTGTGTTATATTGTCAGTCCATTTAACCCTCACCTGCCCAACTCTGCAATCATACAACCATCTTGGCTCATGCAAAAACATGAACGCATGTGTAATTAGTGGGAATCTTTCCCATCTTACATCATATAAATGGAACGCAGTATTAGTGGTTGGAATTTTGACTATATTGACTTGCAATGGTGTTAAAAGTTAGTTCATATATGTGTTAAGGAATGTGTGTCTGTGCGTTACGTTACATGTGTCCATGTATTACTGCGCTAAATAGGCTAACAGAGTATAGATACGTTATTCCATGTCTGCCAATATTAACATGAAATAATTTAATCAAACTGAAATTTAATTTATTGTGTACGCATAAATGGAAAAATCTGATTTTCAAGTTGCTTTTTTTAATATGCACACTTCCTGCCAAAATGAAATCAGTTAGAATCAGTTAAATTGAAATTAAAATCTTCTGACAAATAGTTTTTGTGTAGTCAATGACTGACAAACAGACAGACAGACAGACTGACATATAAATAAGCAACGAAAGACAAATTGATATATAAATAACTGCCCTTTGGATTTGATTGCGAAGCCGTCTAACCTCCAGGAACGACGCCTACCTCAGACACCTCAAACCGAGCTGCTAATGAGAAACGAAACCATGGTATGTGATGGTATTTACCTCCATGAGAGCGACCTCATGCTGCTCAGCGTGGAGACGTTCATCTCACAGCTCCACAGCTCAGAGTCTAACTTCTTCCCTCTGCTGCTTTTTCCCTCCTCTAACTGTGACTCTGTTTACGGCTCAAACTTAGCAAACCGCTCACACATTGTCCCGCTAATTAAGTTCAATGATTCGGCAGCAACAAGTGGCGTCTGGGCTGATTTGGAGAGAAGAGAGCGCAAGAATAAAAGACAGAGAGAAGGATGGAGGAGAGGGTCTTTTTTTTTTTTTAAGTGGCACAAAAAGTAAGCAAGGAGGGAAGAGGTGAAAAAGAGCCTGAACCCCCCCTCCTCCTCCTTTAAATAGACTCCACCGCTACTCCGTTAAAGTCTAGATTTTTTTCCCAGCTTTCTCGTTAAGTAATTAGTGTGCAGTGTATTTAAAGCAGAGGGTAGAGGAGTGTGTGGAGGGGGTGGGTGGATGTTTTTCGGGCTAATCTGAATTCTGATCAGCGCGTCCGTCCTCTCTGTGACTGAAAACAAGAGTTAGCTTGGCACTGCCGGGCCAAGGAAGGCTTTTCTCATGCTAAACAGGGCCTAAGTAGGCCAATTACAGGGCCAGCCTCGGTCTCAGAGCCATTCTCCGGCTTAAAACAAAAGGGCCCTTGTCTTAAATAAAGTCAGTCACACACACACAGAGGGAGAGGGAGTCAGACACAAAGGCACACACACACAATCGCACACCGATTCAGTCATCCTGTTCCTCTGTCCGTGTGTGTGTTTCAGTGTGTGTGTGTCGTCGGGGGTAAAAGGGGGTTCCCACTAAAACAAAAAGGGTCTCATTGATTGTGGCGCTTTTCTTTCTTTTCTGTTCTTTTCTTTGTTTTTTCTTCTCGTACTCGAACATCGAGCCAGGCCAGGCCAGACCGGTCGCCCCGGCAACTAGACGAGCTGGAGGAGAGACAAAATGCCCGCCTGTCTCTCTGTCTGTCTCCCTTTACCTGCTTGTCTTGCTGTCTCCGTCAATTTCACTTCATTACGCTCAGTACAGTTTAAATACTGTGGACACCAAGGTTAAAGTGACAGTCAGATCAAGGTGTTAAAGGGGTATTCCAGCAATTTTGCATTTCACTTCCATAAAGTTGGGTGACGAGCGAGAGACAGATTAGAAAAACAATGGTAAAAATCCAAGCAGCTGAGAGATATCCCGACTTCTAACCCCTACTGTGGGTCAAGCTCCAAAAACACAGGATCCTACATTTCCCATAATGCACTTAAAATGACAGCCACTTCCCCCCTCCTGGTAAATGACTAAATCCTTAAACATGCTTTCTATTAAATTTAAAGTCAGTTCAGAACACAACACTAATTTCTAAAAGCGCTTTCCAGACTCACAACCAGGTATCATCTCTTGGTTGCCCAAACTGAAAATATGGTTGCCATTTTTTTCACCGCAAATTTTCATTATTTAAGATACTATGCAATCATATGTCAGCTTAGTAGAAAAGGGAATTTCTGAACACTTCAGCTCTTCAACACCTGATGTAAAGCTGCTGACATGGGAAACAGAGGTTTTCCACAGGTCCAAAACAGAACTTGCAGAACCTATTTTTCTACAAAGAGACACCCAGTCTGAGAGGTACATAAGGACAAGTTAAATGTGAAGTTAAATAGACCTGGTCAAAAATGCAACAGCTGCAGTCAAAAAGAGCGGTACCACATGTCATCTCTGCTGAACTCCACTTTCTGTCTGCCTTAACATAAGTTGAGGAGTCTATAGCTGTAAGGCTGTAGTCATGCACAGTGCTGCTTTTAGCTAAATGCTAACATAAGCATGGGAACATTCCCCTCATGACCATATTAACATGTTTAGCAGGTATAATGTTACCATGTTCAGTATCTTAGTTTAGTGTGCTAGAATGCTAACATTTACCAATGATAGAGCTTTAAGATTTTTAGGTTATTTGGTCATAAATCAAACTTTGGACAACACATTAGATGTTGCCAGAATCCCTCAGAAGGTTTCCTTACTTAAGTAAAAAATATTAAGGGGACCATGGACACCTGTAACAAATTTTACAGTATGGCAATCCACCCATAGACATTTCAGTAAAAAAACAACACTATCGTCTTGCTGGTGGCACAGATCCAGAAGTGAGAAGATCACCCTGATTTTTAGGATACATCTTCTGGGGACTATGAACATCTGTACAAAATTCCATGACTTACCATTTATAGTTGCAGAGATATTTCAGTCTAGACCAAAGTGGTGGACCTAATGATGGTGATGCCATTCGGCGCTAGCATGGCTGCTAACAGCCTGTTTTTGCTACTGCTGCCAGGACTGTCTTTTAGTCAAGCACTCATTTGTTATAAGTATGTGACACATCACTTCTTCACTATCTTACATTATTTCCTGTTTATATATAAACATATATAGGTATGCTTTACTTTACCTGGTAAAATCTTCAATGAAATTACTAACCTGTTTTTCAAGAGTGACCTGGCCATGAGGGCAGCATATAACATTGTTACATGTTACATGTTAAAACGAAATATCCTAATAAAAAGTCCAAAAAATATCAGCAAAATCAACAAAAAAATTAATACAATTCTGGAAAAATATCAATAAAATGTCCTAAAAAATATATTAATAAAAAGTCCAAAAAACATTGATGCAATGTCCAAAAAAATGACTGAAAAAATATGACTAAAATGTCAAGAAATCATAATGAAATGTCCGGGGGTGAAAAAGTCCAACAGATATTAATAAAATGTCTGAAAAAAATATTTTTAAAACCTCAAACAGACTGAAACGACTGTCACACATAACAAATTAATAAAAAAAAAACCACAGTATCAAATTAACATGGAATACAAGATCCAGGACAATGATTTAAATGTTTAAATGGATGCATTATTGGTCCTTTGATGTCATTCTAAAATATTTAAAATTAATATTTGAATCATTTTGTTAACAAATACTTCACACCTAATAGTTGGTTACCAAATGTTATTTAATATTAGTAAATAAAAACAAACATTTATGTCATGATAACAGTGACAACACATGCTATAGAGGCTATTGTGCACGGATATGAGAGATTTTGGCTTGCCCCTTGGTGCGCCTTGGGCAATGCAATACACTTTTCACTATAATTTCATTTTTGTGGGGTTGTCTTGTGTACAAAGTAATCTGATTACTGTGGATAGAATGATCAAAGAAGATCTTACGACATCTCAGAAAACCTTTAGCTTTTATGTTGTCCAAACACCCAACAGGAAATGTGTTCGACCAGTCAGCTTGTTTGACATGCAGAGCACAATATGCCGTTGAGAATCAGGAGGGGACATGTATCAGCTCTACTGCGGCATACAGAGATATTTATCTTCATATATGTATAATTTCAGCCTTACGCTATTGTGATAATCATCGGGTTCACTCCTCCTCGCTCTATCTCTTTCTTCTGTTATATTTTCTGCATTATCTTGTTTTCTCTCTGTCTCTATCTCCCTCTCTTACACACACACACACACACACACACACACAACCAGAGGTCTGTTTCTCACAGAGCTGACTGGGCTTCGGTACCCAGCTGCTCACAGAGACGATATTAACTAAGATAGATTACCAGAGAGAGAGATAGTCGGAGAGAGGTAAAAAGAAGCAGACAGAGAAACCAGGGAAAAAAAAAAAAAACAACAGGAAAGGAGGAGAGAAGACGGAGGGAGAGAACAACAACCTGCAAAAACTAAAGATTTAGCTGAAAAAAGGAAAGAGGAAGAGAGACAGAGCAGCAAGCAGAACAGAGACGAACATGAAAAGAGGCGAATGCCTGACTGTGGGGTAGCACGTAACTCCCCCGAAAACAACAGATTGACATTTCTCATTGTGCGTGGATTAAACAAGCGAGATATGACATGTTTATTAGTGAGCTTTAGAGGTGTTGGTGGGTGTATTATTCAAGTTTGGACAGAGCCAGGCTCACTGTTTCCCCTGCCTCCTGTCTTTATGCTAAGCTTTGTACTTAACACACAGACATGACAGTGGAATCCTTTCATCTCACGCTCAAAAACAAGGCAAGTAAACATTTCCAGAAGATGCTAAGATATTTGTTTCAGGACTTTCACTTTAAAATCAACAAAAGGGACATTCCTCATAAATGGAACATGGTTGTTTTCTGTCTCCTCATTTTCACAGTCCCCCCCCCCCTAAATTTCTACTTCTCCTTCTCAACCCTTCTGTCCTCATGTGACTGAAACTCAGATGTCATCAATTTCCACCATCCTAAATATGAGGGAGAAAGAAGGAAAGAGAGAGAGAGAGAGAGAGAGAGAGAGAGAGAGAGAGAGGCAGGAAGAAGTCATTAATTACCAGGAAGTGCTGGCGAGGCAGCGGCGCACCTGTACGCCAGCTTCGCTCCAGCTGACACACACACACAGATGTACACATATTTCCGCACACACACACTCCTGAGGGAGCGAGGCCCTGAGGCTGCTACCAGAAACAGTAAAAAAAAACCCAGCACAGACAACGAATGAAACTGGACCCACGGAGCCAGAACACTGTAACCACACATCACATCACAGTTTACACATCCAGAGCTACATCTAACATGTCAATTAATCACGTACTCTATTAAATGCCAAAAATAGTGGGGAAAAAAACTGACAAAAGTTCTTGGAGTCCAAGGCGAAGATGAACAATTTAATTTAAACCATGTAAAACAATAGAAAAGCAGGAAATACTCACATTTGTGTTTGATTTCCTTACACAACTGTGGAAGATCTTGACTCCTTTCATGCTGGTCAACTAATTAAATAATTGACGAGTCCTCTTAGCATCTATGGTTAAATAATACTTATTATAATTACAATTAATCAACAATAAATAAACAAGTACTTTAAAACTTAATACACTGATAATTCAAACAGTAAAGCTGGCTGGTCAATTTTATGGTTTACTGTGGTTTACTGCAGCTCACCAGTGACACAGTGATGATGACTACAATCTTTCCCTAAGCTTTACTGAGCATGTGTGAGTGTCAAACCTAACCAAACCTCAACCGTAAAGATGGCAGAACGAGTCATGCCGAGATCAGAATATGCTCACATGGATCTTTTTGGCAGGAAATTAAAAATCGAGCACTTCACAGTTTAGTTTGGAGTGTGCTCTGTTGTACCTGTACCCGCACACAACTCGGATATCATGAGGTACCCACCGTAGACTCTAAAAGTAATGGACGTAGCCACCCTGACGTTGACATTTTGGCCATTGCCATCTTGGATTTTTGGAGCCAGGAGTGACCATTTTGGACGAGAGGGTGGAGCTAACCCTAATGCTAGCATCTAGCTTGGTTTCCATGGTGCATTCACAGTCTACAGTATACAGTGATGATGCTAATGCTAATTTTCGCCAGTGAAGAAAAAGGCTTAAAATCATTGAAATGTACTTAACAGAAATACCGAACATCCGACCCCTGAGAGGGCATTTAGTAAAACCAGACACTGACAAGACTTTTTTAGGCAACTTGAAAACATGAAAACATGACAATTAACTTGCATGAACTGAAAACACAATGAAATAGCTACAGCTATGCTCATACTCTCTGATTCTGGGGTTACGCCGTGGTTACTTTACCTAACCATCGATGTCATTGTGGTAGCGACTTGTTAATGGACTGCACCCACCTGTTACTGTCTCAAAGCAGCCACAGCCTTAATTATGCATAACTTTAAACCTTAATAAAATGTGATATAAAATCCCCTATCCCTAACAGTTGTCATGAATATTGAATCAGCTATAGAGACCAAAATGCTTCTTGTAACAAGTTATAAACATGATTACATCTGCTAAAAAGTTAGCCATTTTAACTCATTCACTGCCAGCATTAAATCGCTCAGTGTCCCTCAATTGCCAGCACTTTTCATGATTTTTGGTACTTTTCAAAAGTCCATTGCATATTCTGTGTTATCAATAAAATGGCATGGAATATCTCAAATGAAAGGGTTAGAGTCTCTTCTTTCCCCAGAAAAAAAGTGAGTTCGTAGCATGTCCCACTCTTTAGTTATATTCAGTTGAATATAGCTTGCTGTCCCCCAAAACTCCCTTTTTGAGAGAAAATTCAGAGAAAAACAGATTTAAAGTCCAGGGAATATTTCGAGGCAAAATTTGATTCTAATTTGATTTTAATTTTGAATTGAGTCATTATATGACATTGTACTTTATGTTTTAAAACAAATTTCATTAAAAAAGAATAAAAATAAACACACACACACACACACACACACACACACAGATGTGTTTCTACAAGTCCACTCTCTGACTTTATTTCAACTATACTTTATTTGAGGCCCCCTCTGGAGCGATCTTGTAAAGGAAACCATTCCTCATGACCCAGCTTGTCTAAATCGTTGTCGGAACCGGAGGATGGCGCAGACGTGGTGAAAGGAGACTCGACATAATCACGGCGTCTCGTCACCCGCTTACTGCGACGAGGACGCACGGTTGCATTCACATCTTGATCAGACCCGGAAATCTCGGATCCCGTGTCAGGGGCTGGCAAGCCTGCTATAGTGGCCTCATTATCAGACGGTGCTGCTGCTTCAACACGGCGAAAAAAGCCGGCATCTTCTAACGTCCGTTGTCGTGGATCGCCCGGTCCCGAATCCCGGGGTTTGTTCTTGGCCTTCCTCAGCGCCTTCTTTGGCGGCATGATGCAAAAATAAACTAACTAAAATAAAATAAAACTACATCTTAGTTGGATCCTAGCCTACCTGCTGATAGCTGCTAGTGCTAACCTACTTACCTTCTCTCGTTATGTGTCTCTCTTTCCCTCTCTGTCTGTCCGTCTCTAGTAGGCCTACTGTGCGCAATTCGTACTGTATTCCACTCATGCTTTGTGATCACAGGCAGGTGCTCAGCGCTGCCTTTGAAGTTGGCCAACTTTTGTTTACATCACGTGACTTGCTGGCTCACTGAGAAATGCTCTTTCTTCTCAACGCCACCAAACGTAGTCACAGGGTGCAGAAGAGCGCCATCTAGCGTTTTCAGTAAAAAAGTGCATACTCGTCAAAACTCGTCATGTGGCAGTGAGAACCAAACAATGAAACTCGTCAAAACTCGTCATGTGGCAGTGAATGAGTTAACATGGGGGTCTATGGGGATTGAGTCAATTTTGGAGCCAGACCAAGTGGCCATTAGAGGAATTGCAATTCATTTTTCAAACTTGGAGGTTGACACTTGGTACCGATACACCCTGGAATCCAGCAAGGTGAGAAATTAAACCATTGAAAGTCCGTGGAAAACAAGATTTCCAGGAGTTGCTCAGGTGCTCTTTAAATAATAAGACCTTCAAACTAACTCTGTGCCCCTGACAAAGGCCCCTGGTATTACAGAATATAACCTGTCACCCTTTCCAATCTGTAATCCATCAAATTACCACAAATCAGTAGCCACAGAGTGAACATGAAGCCCGGCTAAGGGTCTGGGGCCCTGGATCGATATTTGTTTTTGAATATATGTCATTACTAAAACTAGTGGACTGATGGTGCTTCAGCACAGTGGTGATATCATTCCATCTTTAACACTCCCAGATAACTCGCAATAAAACACAAAGTTCAATAAAATAAATGCGCATTTGATTGACAACTACATTTGAAAAAAAGAAAGAAAAAAAAAACAGTGATCCTAAAAGACAACATTATCAGCAAGCTCCTTCAGTGGCTGAAAACTTTTTTCTTTCATGTGTTTTTTCATGCCATCTGCTGGATGTGTCCCTTTTACAGGGACATTAACTGCAGCATAAATACATAAATGTTTGTTTCTTTTTTATGTCAGTGGTTGAGCGCCTCGTGGTGACAGCTGAGCGGGAGTGTTGGTGACAAATCCAACAGGTTGGAGCATCAACTCCAATAGATTAAATTTAATAAAATGCTGAATATTTTTGCAACAAGTCCTGGATTATTAAAGATGAATCACTGCTGTAGTTACAGATTCAGCCCCCTTTGTGAGCAAAGCACTAACACAGGCAGGGTCAGCGGCTCCAATTCCACCCGAGTGACAAAGACAATAAACTTAACATCATCAACAAAGAAAGCAGTTTATGACATCTTCAAACAACCAGTAACATCCAAGGTACGGACTAATCTTATTGTTAAATACTGAGACAGCCAATCATGTTGCAGAAATGCCATGACAACACAAATACACAAAGAAAATGACCAATCCAATCAGTGCATTGGAGTCTCTGAAACGCCAGCTGCGGTGTGTGTGTGTTTGTATGTGTGTGTGTGTGTGTGTGTGTGTGTGTTTAGAATGATGTCAGAGCAAGAAAAACCTCGGGGACAGATAACAGCAAACTCACACACACACACACACACACACATCTGCAGTAGCACTCGAAGCAGCGAGGGATCGACTTGCCAATGACAACTTCCTCCATCTTCTAACCACTCACACACACATACCCAATAGCACACACACTTCACTGAAATACACATACTCTCTCTCTCTCACACACACACACACACACACACACGAAGCAGTTCAAAGCATTTCTCCTTAATTAGCGTTCAACGCTTGGCTTGACAAATAAATAGCGATCATTTAAGAACACTAAGAGAGGAATCAGACAGCACATTACACCTCACAATATCTGGCAGCTTCCTGCACGCAATTAGAACGAGGAGAGGAGGAGGAGGAGGAGGAGGTGGGGGGTGAAGGATGAGAGGAGACACAGTAGTTCAGAGGGAGGAAATAGGAAAAGGTAAGGATGGAAATAAAAGTGGTGAGACACGTAAGTGGGGAACAAAGGAGGTTAGAAAGAGAGAGAAGAACATAGCGGGAAAGAATTACAGAGGAGGGGAAGGGAAGAAGGAAGGAGGGAGGGAAGAAGTAAGGAAGGACACTGGAGGCAGAAAGTGAGGACAAAAAGAAAAGTAGAAACTAACAAGGGAAGACAGCAGAAGCAAAGCTGAGTTAAAAGCAAGAGGGAGGAAATGGGTTAAGAAATAAGAAGGGAAGGAAGGAGGAAAGTTGAGAAGAAGAAACAAACAAGTAGGGAGGGAAGGAGGTCAAAAAAGAGGGATGGGAGAATGAAAGTGGAAATAGGACAAGGAGGAACTGAACGAGGAAGAAAAGCTATGAGGGAAGTAGGTAGATAGGGAGGACAGAACAAAGACAGGAGACAGGCTGGTGTGGAGGGAAAGGAAAGGACAGAGGAAAGAAGTAAAAAAAGAAGAAGGAGGGAAAGAATGAAAGCAAAGAGGTAGGAAAGGACACAAAAGGAAAGGAAAGGCAGACAGGCCGGAAGTAGACAGGAAAAGTCCAGTGAAAGGATTTGTGAGGGAAAGGAACAGAAAGTACAAAAGGACTGATGTAGGGAAAGAAAAAGAGACAAAGGAAAGAAGAATGGGAAGGAAAGAATGGGGGAGGAGACAGGAAGTGAATGAATGATAGATGGAGAGACAGATTTATATTTAGAGATGAAAAGAGAGATGAAAAGAGAATGAAAAATAGGCTTCCCTGCGGTGCCATCTTGAACTGATCGCTCCCATCATGCCTCAGTTCCAGCTGCCTTCACTTTGTAGTTGTGGAGACATTTTAGTCATTATATCCAGGAACAAACACACACAGGAGTGCAGAAATAAAATGCATAGAATGGACACTCTCCCTCGTGCTTCTGAACACAGCTGTCCTTCCTGCAACTTTATGGTTTTGGTTGACTTTTCCTGCTCTCAAAGAAAGAAGAAGCTCGACAAACCCACTGTGCACTACCTGCTCAGCACCAAACAGCAGACAGACACAATTAGAGACGAGCTGGTGAAATCTCGTCGCAAGGCTAATTTATACAATGTAAAATGCCATAGGCTTGTGCTAATAACGTTAGCATGTCATATTTGTTGGAAAACGTGTTTAGTATAAGAGAGTTGTTTTGCTGGTGAATCTTGTGAGTTGTAATGGAGCTGAATTTTGTAACGTTACCTTTGTGAAATTTTGCTGTTGTATCTGGCTTTATATGAGTAGAGGAAAGGTTCATTAGCTGGTAGGCTAATTTATACAATGTAAAATGCCACAGACTTCTGCTAATAATGTTAGCATGTTGTATTTGTGGGGAAAATGTGTCGAGATAAAGACAAGTATTTGTCTGTGAATGCTGCGAGTTATAGTGAAGCTGATTTGTGTACTTGTGTTTGAAATTGTCTCTATTAAGCCATGTTTAATGTGTGTTTTGAATCAGCTAAACTTTACAGCATTTCAAAGTAACCCCGCTGACAACTAGTGTTTTGGAGGTGTAACTGCAGAGTGAACCGCACAAGTATAAATGCTCACAGCGGCATAGGCCATGTGCATAGGCCACGGCGTAGGGTCTGCCGCACAAGTATAAATCCCACTTAACACAGGGAAGCTACACCTGGCAGCACAACCAGGTACGCAAGTGCTTAGCAGCTGAGCTTGAGACCAAGAGAGTAACCGACAACACCATGCCTCTCATACCCCAGGATAAATTCCAATGGTCTGCACTGTTCGAAGAGGGAGAAAAAGAAATAGCAAGCCTCTTCCACCTCGATTCAAGCCTGCTACATGGAGCCAGGGACTGGGAAATGCGTGCTGACTTGGGCCAGTATTTCATAGTTTCACCCAAGACAGCAGCAACCAACTGTCAGCGTGCTCTCCTCATAGAACTAACTGTCCTTTGGGAGGATGCCACGGAGAGGGCGTTTGAACGCGAGAGACTGCACTACTCTGATCTCATACCTGAAGTGGCAACTAGAGGCTGGAAAGCTAAGGTGTGACCTATTGAGGTGGGCTGCAGATGCTTCGTAGCATCTGAAGTATGCTCAGCTGCAGTTACCTTAATGTCCACTAGAGGCTGCTCCAAGAAATCAAATCTATATTGAAGTGAATGGGAAAAGTGTCAAAACTTTATTTGCACATTAAGTTAATGTCAAATACTTATTTTGCTTTTTGAGTGGTCTGATCCATTAAGATGATATTTAGCCTAAAAATGATATAATGATTAACACATTGATGAAGCAGTCCTTGTAATGTCGACCAGTTAATGCTCTGTAGAAACCATCTGTATTGAAGTGAATGGGACAAACCCCAGCGTGCCTTTAAGAATACAAAGTCAGTTCCTTCCAAAACCACTGATAAAAGCAGAGATTAATGCCTCTAAAAACATGGCTTCAAATTTAAGAATTTCTCAAGGCCTCAGTTGAGTTTTTTTTTTTTTTTTCTCCGTTTAAAGGAGGTTCAAGGTCTGTGGGATCCAGGAAGTTGTTGCTTCATCCGTCACAGATAAGAATCCAAAAGAAGTCCTGCAGAACTGAGCTCTGACGACAGATACACACATGAAAAATATCAGCTTGCTCTCCCACATCTTATGGATCAACACTGGTTTACTTACATGTAGGTGTGTGTAGTTGTGTGCATGTGTGAATCAGTGCAAAAAACACACAGATGCAACACTTGTCAGTGTATGCATCAGTGTGTGTATTAAAGTTTTTGTGTGTGTATATCTGTGTGTGTGTGTGTCAGCTCTGTGGTGTAGGCGTGACAGCTCAGTTCTGTTCTGTGTCTGTTACCAGCTGTTGTACTTCATTCGCAGTTTTCTGTGTGTGTGTGTGTGTGTGTGTGCGTGTGTGTGTGTGAGACAGCATACTGTTTGATGTTAGACACATCAGAGAGGGGAGAGGGTTAACTTCACTCAGAAACAGAGCTCCCTGGTTTGCCTCCATGATGAGAACTTAAACAAACAGTGAATCAACTGCTGCACAAATTGATAAAATAATTTAACCCTATTCACAACAGAGTCAGTTCATCCAAAAACACAAGTATGACAGACTTCCTCCTTACACTGATCACTTTTTCACAGTAAAACATATAGTTGGAGTAATAAAATATGTATTCAGATCCTTATGTCAAACTGGCAATATCCTATAAAGGTAAATACCTCATTATGAGTCCAGCCTAGAGCGTTTATCAGGCTTACAGAATCAGGTCTGACCCTACGTGTACCCACATAGTTTTTGTCCGACCCGACCCCAAACCACGATAGTAGTTTTGGGCCCGAGCCCAATTAAAAACACAAATTTCCACTTCAAGATAAATAAACAAATAAATTACGGCTGCCCCATAATAGTCAGCCAAACACTAGTCGACCAGAAAAGTCATTAGTCGGCAAGATGTCATTGGTCGCTTACTCGCAGAAAGAACAAAACTTAGACCATGTGGGCATTTGATCTGAAAGGACAGACACAGGAAGTGTCCACGCTCAGCAGTCAGACAGGAGTCAGGTTCATTTCCAGGGCTGGTACCTGCGGTTATTCCACAGGCTAGTTAATAACATGTCGGGCAGGAAATCCAAAGTTTGGGATCATTTTGAGAAGGTGAAGGACGAACCCAAGGTGATATGTAAACTCATCTTCATTGGTCAACTACAAACAAGACGTATCATCTGAAACATGGAAGTAGCTTCATGCCCATTAGCCACTTAGCACAATCATTACTGCTTTGCTGACAGTGTCATTAACAGGCGGCTCGCTCAGTGTGTGACGTGCACTTGTAGATAAAATATAGGCCTATATTAATGAAGGTTCATTAGTACGGTTTTGTATTTCTCTGTAATGTAGCACAGTGTTAACAATGTTACTCATACTATTCTTAGTCAGGCCAGCCCTAAAATAAATTAATAAATAATAGTGAAACAATTATTATAAGCGAAGAGCTGACAAGTTTCCTTGCATTGCTTCTCCTTCTCCTCCTCCTTCTGATATATCAACAGTCTGTTGTCGCTCTGCCTCTTATGTACGACAGGTTCGGCAGAGCTGGCGGCGCCCCACGGTGCGTCTATGTTTGAGTGTGCATGGCGGTCCACAGCGATACAGTGCACAAATGATGATCACTGCTCTCCACTGCATGTTACACTCATCTCTCCCACTCCTGGGGAAGCAGAGGCAAACACTGCCAACCAGTCGCCTTGCAGCCCCTCTGTCTGTCTCTCGTTTTCCCTCCACTCCAATGCAACCACTGCCATTTATGCCAGTTAATTCACCTCCTGTGCAGTGCACTGAAGTTGGCGTTCGGTATGTGAGCAAATGACCCCTTGATTCTTATGCTTTATCAGTTTTTTCACCAAAATCGTAATGACATATGGTTCAACACATTGTTCCGTGCACATATGCTGCTGCCTGATGCTGAAAGGTGACTGCTGAACAGTGTTGTTGGCCCTGTGCTGTAGCGGTCAAGACTGTGAGCTGCATTAGCTCTCACACACTCAGAATAATTGGATTAGATAGTTAGTTAGACTTCAGATGAAGACGTCAGCTGTATAATGTTCACTGTAATCCCTCTGTTTTACAATGCTCATGTTACATTTGTTCCTACATGACATATTTATATATACACACCATTACAGGAAGCTAATGTTGGAAACTGACCTTACTCCTGCTCATTCTGGGAAGTGCAGGGAACTCAAAGGTTTGCTCATGTGTAGCCATAGAACTTTCCCATAGGAATCAATACAGTACCACAACTCCATATGATTATTTTACTGTATCTGTATTAACATCTTAACATGTTTAGACCCAAATTTCAAAAACTAATTTAGCTTTAAAATGAAACTGAATCACCTCATTCTATGAGAAGACAAAACAGCCTGATTAAAAACAGCGGATACTTCTCTCCAACTATAACTAAAGGAACTCAGTAGCTCCATCACGTCATCGCAGCACCGGGTGGTCCTGACACTCAGATCGTTCATTTAATGGATACCACACACATGCGTGCAAACTGTCAGCTGTCATAGCTGATGCATCAACACGCGTGCAGTATATGTGAGCCCGGCAGTGTGTGTTAGTGTGTGTTTGTGATCGATCGTCACATAAAATAGTGTCGATCTGTGCGGCCGGCAAATGAGACTAAACGATGGCTGAGAGTCTCCTGAGAGCGACGAGCAGCTGGATCAGTGTGTGTGTGTGTATGTGTGTGTGCGTGCGTGCGTGTGTGTGTGTGTGTGTGTGTGTGTGTGTGTGTGTGTCCAGAGCTGGAGAGCAGCTGTGAGTGGAACATCTCACCACACACAGAGATGTACAGGATGGATGGATGGATGGATGGATGGATGGATGGAGGAGTTGTTTTTATGATGATAGATAGATAGATAGATATAGATAGATAGATAGATAGATATTTGTCCAATCAGGACAAACTAAGATCCAACCTGCTTCATTAATATTTCCCTCCATGTAAACAGTCTTTGACTCGCCCTTGTTTTTTTTTTTCTTTTCTTCCTGGACTTCAGACCAGCTGTCGGGGGCTTGTACTTCCTGCAGCCACACCATTGGTCAAAAAACAGCCAATGGGGACAGGCGCAGTGGACAGCCAGAATGAAGTGTTGATGAACACACACACGCCCTCGGTAACCAGATTCCACTGTAAAGCCCACGCACAGGAACCATCGGCCTTCCAGAGGGAATGAGGACTGTCGCTCACACACGCACGCACACACGCACACACACACACACACACACACACACACACACACACACACACACACACACACACACACACACACACACACAGTAATGCCTGGCTTCCATACAGACACATTCCACAGATGTGTAGAAATATTGCATCTTGAGAGAGAGACAGAAAAGAGAGAAATTCAGCTCTACATGCTTTAAGTTACAAACTTACTGTCGGCTATTATCTCAAAGGAGTCCGCTATTTTTTCTCCTACACCCTCTTTTCTGCGAGGTTTGTTCATACAAGTGTTCCCTGTCACATTCACCAAACTCTCTTAACTGCACAAACTTGTCGTGGATCGCACGTTTCACCCTGATGAACACCACCTGTTCATGAGGAGGTGTGCATTTGTGAGACTTCATCATTAGCATAATGGACTCAAAATAGCCATATAAAGCTGCCTGTTCTGCTCTGTTTGTGGGAAAGTTTCATTCACAACTGGAAAAGTGCACAAAGTATAGTTGCATATCTCTGCTTTCGGTTCCCCAGCCTGATCGTGGACAGTTCTTGTATTTCCAGCAAACTGCTGCAACATGTTTCAGAAGAAAACGATACAAATATGAGGATGACTGTTATTATAATAATACGGCCACAAATCTTTGATCCATGTCATTCATAACTGGACCTTTAACAGTACTATTGTTGTCTGTAGATGACAACACAACAAAGTAGGAAATAAGAATAGTAAAGGATAAAAACAGACAAAAAAGGAACAACTTAACCACGTATCACTTATTTATATCAGACGCACAAATTTCAAGGTAAAATGACCAAATCAACAAGTTTAGCAAGTCCTAGTAGCCCATAAAAATTGTGCTCAGAGTCAGCAGGTTTTTCCAACAACTGTGAATCACTGTAACAACTCGAGGTCCTTGAGCGTACAGTCATACTGTACATGTGAACACAAAGTATGAGGCTGACAGGTCCAGTAGTTTGTGAGATTTAGCTGTGTCAGTAACAGTATTAGAGGCCAGACACAACTATAAAATATCGATAGAACAGCTGTCAATAACTTCAGAGAAGAGCTGCACTGTGACAGATGTTTGGAGCAAATCACTGAACATGAACTTAGATGCTAAAAACACAATAATAAGAGATCAGGATATATGATATTGGCCAATTTCACCAAGCAGTCCTGCACAAACTCTCCATCACTGAGCTGCTAACCATGCTTAGCAACTTTGTGAGCTACCACACAGCTTGCCTGCGGTACACCTTTACTATTTTTCACATAATTTGTGAAAACTGACTGGGCAGACAAGGCTCGTTGAAACTGTCCAACCTTGTCCTCTACATTCATGAACTTGTTGCAAGACTTGTGATTGATTCACCAGTATGTAGATAATGCAGATCACTTTATCTCATGTCATATTCTGGGGACTGCACAAAATATTCCCAAGGGCCACCACTGGCCCTTCATGTGCTACAGCAAAGCTGTGCATGACTATTATGAGAGGTGGTCACTTGACAGTCTCTGAGATATTGGATGGGATAATTTTGCAGCCTACAGGAACTGCAGAAAGAACTTGAGGAAGCTGCAGAGAGGGAGAGTTTTCCTACTGAACTGCAGAAGCTACGGTGTAAAAAACCTGTCAGTAAATTAATAATATGGTGATTATCAATCCTCTTGTCCGTGATAAAAACTCCCATATACCCACTCAGATGTATTAAAACTTACGAGGACATAGAGTACATGGGGGAAGGAGACAAAAAGAAAGAAAGGCAGAGTAAGAGAGACTACAAAGCTAAGACATGTTCAATAATAACCAGAGTACTCACTCTCTGTGCAGCCTCTTGACCCATCACAGAGGTGTGGAGGTCAGAGGTCAGGGAGCTTGGAGAGCCCTCAGAGTGTTTGAGGACCAGCTCACTGAGGACTGATGAGGAGTTAACAGGAAGCTGAGGATGACACAACTGCTACTGTGGTAATAGCTTCGACTGTAGTCATGTACACAGCTATTTATGTATGATTCACATTTTGGGATGTCTATATTGTTAAATCACATGCATGGTGTGTGTGTGTGTGTGTGTGTGTGTGTGTGTGTGTGTGTGTGTGTGTGTGTGTGTGCCTACTTTAATAGGTAAATGCAGCCTCTGAGCTCCTCTGAAACCTCCCAGAGCTTCAAAACGGAGCCTTCAGCACTTTTTACTGACTGATGTGTGATTGTGTGTGAGAGTGTGTTTGTGTGTGTGAGAGAGACAGAATGTGTGTGTGTGAAGGGTTAAAGGCTTTTTTCTCATGTTGCATTCCACCAGAACCTCACATCCAGACTGCTGCTGCCTCAGCTGTAGCTGCCGGCCCACGACTAACCTACTGATCTGTGAGGCGATAACTGGATGACAGGCATGCTTTGGTGTGGCTGAGTGTGTGTGTGTGTGTGTGTGTGTGTGTGTGTGTGTGTGTGTGTGTGTGTGTGCATGCAGCCAACATAGAGGATTTGACTTGAATGAACGACAGAGTGAGAAAGAAGAGAGGAATTGAAAGAGGGAGGGAAATGATGAAGTACAGCAAGATAAGGAGATATAAAGAGTCAGAGAGGGGATGAGAGACAGTAAAAGATAGTGGGAATGTGTGTGTATGTGTGTGTGTGTGTGTAAGAGAGAGAGGAACAGAGATAGTAATGGGGAAAGGGGGATCATCTTCTCCCTTCCCTTCATCCAGGTGGTGTGGGTTCTTCTGCTTATGTAGACAGAATATCCCTTTAGATAGCTTAAGATAGCAGCCATACAGAAGCCACACAGTGTGAGTGTGTCTGTGTGTGTGTGTGTGTGTACTGGCTGTGTGTTACACTACCCACGGGGGTGTTTTCGCTGTGGTTACTGGAGTTCAGGTGATACTCTCAGCAGCAGTGAAGCCACAGAAACCCTCAGAAACGAGGGAACAGCAAACAACATGCTGATGATAAGCAGGAGAGGAGCTGAAAATGTCAGGTTTGCCCTGAGGGTGGCGCTGAAGGAAAGGCCATGGAGTCATTAATGTCCACATGGTTCAACCTCAGGGGAGAGGATCAATGCATTTCAATCTGTCCGTTAAATGTTAATAGTTCTAGTGAAAGAAGTGAAAAGTTTGTCCTGCAGGTGGTACTAGTGAGAAGGATTCATGGTAATCATGATCATTACTTAATTAAGAAACAATAAATTGTGAAGACAATAAAGCCTCCACAAAACAGCATTTTAAGTCTTGTGTGTGATTTATCCTGGCTCATATGAGCAGGGGAAATCTCTGCTTGTCGCTAGGCTAATTTATACAGTGTAAAATACCGTAGACTTGTGCTAATAATGTTAGCATGTTAAAGTTATTTGGAAAACGTGATAAGTATGAGACAGTTGTTTTGTCAGTGAACCTTGTGAGTTGTAATGGAGCCAAATGTTGTGATGTTACCTTTGTTAAATGGTGCTGTTGTCCCTGGCTTCATATGAGTAGAGGAAAAATCTGCTAGCTGCTAGGCTAATTTATACAATGTAAAATGCCATAGGCTTGTGCTAAAAACATTAGCACGTTGTATTTGTGGGGAAAATGTGTCCAGATAAAGACAAGTTTTGTCTGTGAATGATGCGAGTTATGGTGAAGCTGATTTGTGTACTTGTGTTTGAAAATGTCTCTATTAAGCCATGTTTAATGTGTGTTTAATGTGTGTTTTGAATCAATTAAACTTTACAGCACTTCACAGAGACCCTGCTGCCGGTTAGTGTTTTGGAGGTGTAACTGCAAAGTGACACAGGACACCACTGCACAAGTATAAATGCTACCAACAGCAACAAGCAACAGTGTAGGCTCTGCATAGAGCTAACACACAAGTATAAATGTCATTTAAATCCTCCTCAGGACCAGCAGGTACAGTATTATTCACACAACCACAAGAGGCCTTTGTCAGGTACGTGGAAACATAGGTTGTTTTAGACATCGAATCAAACCACCAGTTCCAATTGTTTTTCCAATGAAAACAGTCTCACCCTGGCAAAATAGCCAACTACTGCATCACCCTGACAGGTGTAAAATGCTCATGACATGTGATAACTGAGCTTTAAAGTAACTGTCAAGTTAATTACAGTGTGAAACTCTGTGCACTGTGTCACTGCACGCAGAGGATCAGTGAGCGACTCTTAATGAAGCGTCAGGAAAAGACAGGTGAGAATCATGACAGCTGAACTCCACCTGCTGATAACGATCATGTGATGTAATCAAACACACATCAGCAGCTAAACAGATCTTCAGGGGATGCTGTTTTGTCAATTGCTGTTTCCAAGGTCATGAATGAATCTTTGAAACTTCACTTTTAAGCCAACATAGATGAGAAGACCTTAAAGTGCCCAGAAAATATAAAACTGCTGTTTTAGGCAAACGGCATAAAATATAATGCTGCTCGTATATGATGCATGAAAATAAGAAATTAAAGAATCATTTCCTGAACCTCTGGTGCACACAAGATCTACATTAAGACACGTATAATATCTGTATAGATGTAGTTTTGCATGCAACTTATATTACAGCATATGTAATGACATCTTGAGATGAGTGAATGATGTCACGTGTAATCAAACAACAGACTCAGTACTTTTCCATCCCTGATGTTCTGAGTGTAATTCATGCCACCTCCAGCCAGCAGATAATGGTTTTTGGAGGGTGTTTGGGTGTTTTTAGGGGAGCAGAGCTAGCTGTTGGGGGGTTGGGCTCATACCTTGGCAGGAGGCCACTTTTCCCAGCCCCCACCACCCATTTACAGCTAGGAGAGAATCACCAGTCAGACCCAGTCAGCTTTCCAGTTTTCACTGGTTACATGCAGCCAGTTGGTACCAAATAGTGGAGTAAAAAGGCTCTGTTGTGCAGACAATAATCACTACGGTATACGGTTGCGCTGGATGGAAACATCCTCAGACCATTAGACACAACTGGACTGTCCATCCATCCGTTCTTAACACTCAAGACAGACGCAGAGACACATAAGTCCGACACATAGACGGGCAGGTTTGAAACACGCACCTGTGCACAAAAAGAAACCGTTATCAGTATATCATATTATACGCATCATAGGTAGCATGGGACAGTTAATCCAGTGTACTGGAAAAATTGTAATCACCAAAATAAATAAAAATAAAAAATACACAAAGCATCTGATGAAACCTAAACATCTAAATGTTATTTATATCAAAGCTAAAGATAATACAGTCTTTGCATCTGTCCCATTGAAATTCTTCCTATTGAAATAATCAAAAACAATTCGACCCCTAAACTTGCACCTGCCAGAAATCCCAAAGGAAACAGTGGTTAACATCTTTCAAACCACATGAACTCTGCACTAAACTCTGGAATAAAACCAGGCCAGAGCTCAGACTGAGCGCATTCTGTTAGATTCATTCATTTCAACAGTGAATGAATGAATGATGAAGGATGATGTTTAGATGACCAGACAAGACATAGAAAAAAAATACTAATTTTAATTTAATGCAACGCTCATTGTGAATTCTGCTGCATTCAGGCTGAGGCATCAATCCCGTCTTAAATGGACAGTTCATCCCCAAATCAAAAACGCATATTTTGCCTCTTACCTGTAGAGCTATTTATCAGTCTAGACTGTTTTTGTGTAAGTTGCTGAGTGTTGAAGATATCGGCCATAGAGATGTCTACCTTCTCTTGAATATAATAGAAGTAGATGGCGCTCGGTAGAAATATTCTTGACGATATGACAACTTAATAAAAAAAGATAATTATTTTCTTTATTTAAGAACATAGAATTGCAACAAAATAAGTGACACCGTTTTCCAGTTCAAATATTCAGTAAAAACTAAACAAAAATTATCTCTCATTTCTTTAGTTTGTAAACAACAACAGTAACTCAGTGTGAAATAAAATATACCACAAATTACACATTGAAACAGCTCCCAAATACAAAAAATGTCCCCTGGGATATATATATAACAATCAACAGGTGATTTCCTGACGTCAATATGTAAACAAGACAAAATATCGTGAGGAACACACGATATTCACTCTGCTCACACTGCACAAAAGGAAGCACCAAAATGCCTAAGTTGATAGACAGCACTACAGGTAAGAGGAAAAACATGTATTTCTGATCTTGGGGTGAACCGTCCCTTTAAATTTGTGGGTTTGAGTCTGATGTTTCATGTTTGCTTCCTGTTATTGCTCTGTCCTGAGAAATTCACTACTTAGTAATTTTGTAACAAACATAAACTGCTTCTAGCAACCACTTTGACTGACAATGATGTCACCAGACAGGATTCGTCAGTCAGCCCTGATTGGTCGGCGCACCCCAGCCTCCACCCTCCCAAACAGAAACGGGATAACATCAACAGAAAGTCAGATCGAATAATGAAGTGAAAATGAAATGAAACTTCAATCCAGATTATCCAACTAAATGTTTGGGAGCTCAGCTGGAGGAAATTTGCAGATCTGTGGTTGTGATTGAGCACAATAACAACATTACAGCGTGTTTATTCAAAACTTAAACATTTAGAAACAAAAAAACTGGAGCCAAAACATGGAACCAAAACCTAAATTACCTCAAAACTCCAATGGTACAAATCTATTTGATTTGGTCAGAGAGAGTTGTGGAATAAACTGGGGTCATTGGAAATCTTCCCGCTGTTAGCGTGTGAGCTCATCCTCCCCTCTAAGTGTTTTTTTTTTTTTCTTTCACTAACAGCCGAGGATGAAGCCAGAGGATTTTGGACTTCGGCCCAGCATGTAAATTTATCTGCCATTTCCAAACAATTTCCATCAGGAGCCATTCAAACTGTGTAACAGGATAATTTGACAGCAGCCCAGTAGGAAAGTGGCCAGTGAGGCAGTAATGTTTGATTTATTTCATATTTTTGTCCTCTACGGTTTGCTGTAGCCTCACAAAGGCCACAGCTGGATATGAGAGGTGGTTATAAATAAAAGATCAGCAAGTTGGTGATAAATGGATGGATGGACGGACGGATGCGAGAGTGATCACGTCGACACACAAACTGCTGGATGAACAAATGAATACTGCAAATGGTTGAATAGTGAATAAATGAGTGATTAAAAGGATGGGTGGGTTTGTCAGTGAGTCATTCGAAGACAAATGTATGTGACAAATGGACTGATGAAAGAGCAAATTTAAGTGAATGAAGGAATGAATGTGTGAATAAATTAATGTGGAGGGATGATGAAGAGTAGGCTGAACATCATAAATGAATAAATGAACATACTACCTAACGAATAAATGAATGGCGAAAGAAGGACTTAGTAATGCATGTACATTATCATTATGCCTGAGTGAGTGAGTGTGAGTGAGTGAGTGAGTGAGTGAGTGAGTGATTAGATGGATGGATGGGTTGGTTTGTCAGTGAGTCATTCAAAAGATAAATGGACAAAGACAAATAGATGATTGGTGAACAAATTTAAATGAATGAATGAATGGATAATGGGATGAATGACTGAGCACATAAATGAATGTTCAGTTGGAGGAATGGATAGACAGTCGGCTGAACTTTGCAAATGAGTAAAAAAAATACCACCTAACATGGATGAATGAATGATGGCATAGGTGAATGGATGAATGAATGAATCAACTAAGGAGAGAACAAATGTATGAATGAATGACTGTGATCAGACTTTAAAAGAGGCTGAACACAATAGATGACTAAGCCCCTAAACAGAATACAAGTGAATACACCTACAAATGAGTGAGTGAGTGAGTGAGTGAGTGAGTGAGTGAGTGGGAGAGTGGGTGGGAGAGTGAGTGGGAGAGTGAGTGAGTGAGTGAGTGAGTGAGTGAGTGAGTGAGTGAGTGAGTGAGTGGGAGAGTTTGGGAGAGTGAGTAGGAGAGTTGTTGGGAAAGTGAGTGAATGAGTGAGTGAGTGAGCAAGCAAGTGAGTGAGCGAGTGATTGGGAGAATGAGTGGGAGAGTGAGAATGGATGGATGATCAGATGGATGGATGGGTTTGTCGGTGAATCATCCGAAAGACAAATGAATGATCGCAACAAATGGAATTTAAATGAATGTGTGAATAAATGAAAGTTCAGGTGGCTGAATGGACAGACAGGAGGCTGGACTTTGTAAATTACTAAACATGACCTAACATGGACGTTTAAATGAATGGATAAACAAAGTCATCGATGGTTGGTCGGATGAAAGAACCACCTAATGAGATAATGAATGGATGAATGACTGAGTGACTGATCAGATGGATCAATGGATGGATGACTGAACATACATGTATATGAATAATTTAACAAACCACCATACAGATTATTCAGATTGATTTAAAGCAACTGAAAATAGTAACTCAACAAACAAACAAACTCGGCAGTGTTTGAGTGAACAGATGTATGAACACATTAATGAATCCACACATTACAACAAATTAATGCATGGAAAACTGCTATAAGAAATAAAGTACAAGTGAATGCCTTACCAAATGAATGAAAGGTTGAATATGTGAAAAAAAGCTGGACTGAACAAGTTACTAAACAAATTTAGACATGACAGGCATGCTCTCTCTCCGTCTTTGTGTGTGTGTCTTTGTTCACCAGGTTGTCAGGGCCAAATCCTGTCCTCGTAACAGAAAGGATGGAAGATGAAAACCAAAAGGCAGGAAGGTCTTTTTAACCCCTAACGTCTGAAAAGTGCTATGAGTCCTTCAAATGCCACACTGGGATTTTTGCCTTCCTTTACTTTCCATCACTCCACACTTTCTGTCTTCTCTTCATTCACAAGGCTTGACAGTAACGGCTGCCCAGTTGCCCTGGGCAACCACATTTGGACCACCGTCAATCATTTTGTTTGGTTTGATCGCCCCTGTTGGCAACCACTAGTGTTCATCTCCAAAACACAATGCGCCTTGTTAAAACAAGGAAGGAAAAAATGCTTGATTGTATTTGAGCATAGCAGATCCAGTTTGAAATATTGTCAACAAACTTAAAGTTAGTTTCTAGCATTAAAAGACACTCAGCACCCAGGGGTGATGTTATCCTCTGTCAGTAGAAAGACGATGGGAGGCTATGATGAATTTGGTATAGTGCGCCTCACTCAAAGGTAATCGTCGAATGGTTACAGGTTCACTGAAATGAACATCACTCCTCTTTCACTTCTCCATGTTTACAGTTGTGTGCTGCAAATGCCTGTGCTCATCAATGACCATGTCATCCAATATGACGTAAAGTCTGACGGACTTTCATTTTCATTGTGAAAAGCTGTGGATGGTACCGATGGAACCATTCTGTACTGTCCCCATGTTTGGTCCCCCCTCTGTTGGGGCACCTAGCACACAGATCTGGTACTAAAAGGTGGAGCTGTGAACACTGCAGTCTGTTGATTGGTCAATAGAGGACGGTCACTCTGCTCAGGGCTGAGCTGTGGCTGGTTTTGAGGCTCATGTAACCACTGTTCATACTGTGGAGAGTTTTATTAGACTATAACTACAAAATGAAAGGACGTTTTGTTGCCTCTTGCAGACTCTTAAGGTGGAATGTTATCTTGCAATGTTACTCTATGTATGAGTTAATGATGTGAATCAATCAGCACACCTTCAATTTCACTTTGACAACTTTGACCATTACTTTAGTTTATATTTGACATACACTTTAGTAATGAGTGGATATTTAAGTATTTCCATATATTAATTTCGACTGGATTATGTAAACTGCATATATTCTAATCCTCACTTTGAGAAAAAAGAAAGCATCACAGAGCGTTGTTCCTGTGGGCTACGGCAACACTACACCCTTGAGCTTGCCTGAGAAGGACTAAATGCACAACCCTGCTATTTTTAATTATCCCATTGAGAGAGACTCTCACTGCAGCCTGTTTTATTTTGTTCTGAAAATGTCGGTGAAATACAGTGAGTGCTGGACGGAGCAGCGGGTGACAAATGCACCACCCAAATTTAAGAGCACTGTTTGCGGTGGAAACGCTGGGTCTAGGTACCATGTCTGAAGGGTTACTTTTGGTTCCAAAGGTACCATACCGAAAGTGTTTGTTGGAAATGGGGTTTTATAAATATCATGCTCTAATGAATCAACAGACCAGATCTCTATTAGGCCAATTTAATCTCATGTTTGAACTGCTCCAACACAGTATTCTGATGGAGTACAACTTTACACACCAAAAATTATTGGGTCAAAACTATAGCACCAGTGCAATACTGGGTTAACATGCCTCAGAATGAATCAGTATTTTCAACTGAGTGTTAGTTCTATTTTTTATATTACAGTTGAGTTATTTACCCAAACATATGAGGAGTGAAATAAATCACTGCAATCCAATTCCCCTGATCTGAGACCTAAACATCTTATAATGCAAAAGGAAATGTAACATCCTTCCTATATTCATCATAATCAGTAACATCCTTTAGCACAACTTTGATTTCCATAAGCACGGAAATGTGCTCCTTTGATAGGCTTTAATTAATAGATGTTCAACACCAAAAGAAAAATAAATCCATAACATCAGACTCAGTCAACTTGTCCAACAGCCTGTGCTCGTATGTGATTTTTTTTTTATTTCCAAAAGCAGAAGGAGGTCATCAAATTACAGCGAGCACATCAAGCCTCTCTGTTTAATATTCCACCGGCAGAATCCAACACCAACATCTGTATATTTTCTTAATTATCAACGTGTATCTTCTCATGGATACATATGGTCCATGAGAAGTGAACTGGAAGATTACAGTGCAAATCCAAAACCCAGCTATTACCAGAGTCCTCACAACACCTGGCACCCCCGCCAACAATAAATAATCCTTTCAAAAGAATAATACTTGGAAGTTGAAATTAATAATTATTTGTTTTATGAAGTTGGGAATTTGTGGTGAAGTTAGGCATCTCTCTGGAAAACATAGAAATATAAAAAACAACATGTAACAGCTGTTGTTTTTTTTAGTCGGAAGAGTGATTGACACATAAGAAGCTGGATAATAAAACAACCGAATCACCTGCATGATTCAAAGGCACCAGAAAAGTTGCTACCTGAAAGCTGCATCAATCAAATCTTTTATATTAAAAAAATTTAAAATGACAAATGATATGGATGACATATGTTGTGACGTAGGATTCAAAGAATTGTCACCAACTTTTAGCCTCTCATGTTTTGGTTTTTCGGGCTGCAAACTCATCTTTAGACCCAGACAGATATTTTCTGGTGTTGCTTGAATATTAAACTTATATTTATCAGGTGGACACATACAGGGTGTCAATGGGATGATAAAGTTGCTATGTGCCTGCTGAATTTTAAAGTAAGCAACAGTGCCCACATCACTGCAGGCGATGCACAAAATCCCCTCACTGTGGCTTTAAGGTCATGAGTGCCATCCATAATAGCTTTCAATAATCATCGATAATCTTCAATAACCACTGGGTCTCGACCAACAGCAATGCTTCTCTCTACTCTGCTGACATTCTACGCTTTCAGTGAGGAAACTGTAAGTAGCCAAGCTAATATGCTACGTGCTAACCCAGAGAAAATGAATCACATAGGCAATTAGCTACATGCTAAACTCCTCTAAACAGGTTTAAGAAAGGCAGCAGGGCCCGTGGTGCACTTAAGGTCGGTCCTTAATCCGTCATATTGGTTCAAGAAATCAACGCAACCCAGATATTTTCATCTGCAGGATGTCAGCAGGCTGTGTGCCTGGATATTTGTACCTGTTTCCTGAAGGCCACTTCTACATAATTGTTCAGTCAGATGCTTGAATCCCTCCTCCCCTTCTCCCCTCACCAACAAAGCACGAAAGCTCAGCGAAGTACAGTAAATTTCCAGCACAGAGCTTTTATTTTGAAGTGTTGTCTCCTGCTTTAGAGTGAGTGAATAACAGACAGCTACTTGACCAAGACAGCAAACTATCTTGACAACATGGCCATCACACGTATAACACTGAATGTATTAAACTGTGTGGACCTTGAACTAATGACTAAGAAGAAATCTGGACCGGGAACAACTGCTTTATATAGTAAATGGAGACTTTCGGGTAAATCCAGGACGTGGCTGTAATGCAACTTTTTGGATGAAAACCACCATTAAAACCAAAAAGGCAAGGAAGACTTACCTGGTGGCAGTGTGGGTTGGACTCTCTGGTGTACGAGTAAGAACTCCTCTCTGTTTTACCTGCAGGATGAAAAGAAAAGAGAGGGGGCAGTTAGCAGAGGATCTCGTCTCTGTACTGAAAACATATTCATTGGAGTGAAAAAGAATTAATCCGCTTATTAACTACCTTATCTGTGAAGCCAAAACAATTACAACCTTACAGACCTTAAATATACTCATTCATGGGGTGGGCGTGGCAAACCACGCAAAATAATAGAAAACAATTAGTCATTCATTTCCATTATTTAAATTACTTTGCCGGCTACATATAAAGAATGTGGCTTCATAAAAATCCATCCATCCATCCATCCATCCATCACTTAACCACACTGACTACTACCCATTAATCCAGATTCATCCACTGCTGATAGAAGAAGGGACTACATACAATAAAACAGGCGAAGACAGGGTGGCGAATTATTGATTTCATTCATTCATCCATTCTTTACTTAGCCATACTCACTACCTAAGGCTAAGTTTAAACTACTATTGATATTGATTGAGTTTCATTTTGTCATTCATTCACTCACTGACTCATTGTTTATTTAGTTTGGACACTGACTCAGAGACATTAGTCCGTCATTAAAGTTTTCGGGACAGGTTTTATTTTGTATGTTTTCGCATCTGTCAGAAGCCTTTAGAGAGACATTTGACACAGGAACAGGGCACACAGAATCATTTCCTAACTCGGATAGCTCACGGCCGACAGGCCAAATAGTAATATTCAGGTGGGTGATGATGACGAGGAGGAGGGTGTGGACCGCACACAGACAGAAACAGAGGACAGCTCCAGCCTTTCATGCAGCTTTGGTGGCGAATGTAAGACACGTGAAGAGACAGTGGTGACAGATTTTTTTACTCCAGAGAGGAAATGTGTCTGTTAATTTTGTTTCATGTTGCAAATCCTTACAATGCACAGGACAAAAAAAAATGCATTGGACTCTGTGTGCAAGGTTTCTGTTATTATTATTATTATTATTATTTCCAGATGATGGATTAAAAAAAAAAAAAATCTGAAAAAACTAACTCAACATGCTAAGGCCTCAAGTCCTTGCAATATTAGAATCATATTTTTTCTGATAACGAAGTAAAACAAACTTGTTAAATTATCAATTAATCAATTGATTCATTAAGTCAGCATGGATACAACTGCTCCCAAAACAACCGGATACACGATCAAATAAGCAATAGTATGGATTTGATGTATGTGCTTAGCCAACAGAGATGTCAAAGTATGTTTCAGTCTCTTTTTAATTCATTTAAATAATCATGCATTTGTACTTTGTTTAGGAAACATAGTAAAAAATTTTCAGTGGATAACAGCCAAAGCCAGTTTCCATGATCAGAGTCTTTACAGAGTGCATGTGCGTGTGTGTGTGTGTGTGTGTGTTCTGTAGGCCTATATTTTCTGCTCACTGCTCTCACAGCACAACAAAACAGACATCTGCTACGCCTGCAATGCATAGAAAACTCTTTATGCTACGAAATCCAACTTTGAAACCAGAAACAAGACTTTCACCCTCCGATTTCTTTTAGGTGTAGATTTAGTCTCTTTGCATGTACAGACAAAACAAACTAAATCAAGAGACAAGATATACAGTTTTCAGGTGGCATTTAGGTACATCTAGAAACCAAGGAACAATCTAACCTGACTCAGATCACTCATCTCTGTTAATGTTACAAAACTGTCCCTCACCACCTCAAGACATCCCTGTCAAGTCTGCGCTGGTGAACGACATCAACCCTTCTAAAGACTTTCACTTTCCTCCCTGTCTCGTGCGTTGATCCATTGAGACTCATTAATGTACTTGCAAGGCAACAAACATCACTGAAGAACCACATAATTTTCACTTACTTATCAAACATCATCATTTTGCATCATCACTGACACTATCATTTTCCCATCTGTCACATGGGATGCACTGCAGCCCAGTCGCAAGAACAAAATATTGGAATTGTACATTTCTGCAAACCATGGATAAGCTACATTTTTACGTTTCTTGTTATGTGGTTCTGAGTATATGTATATGAGCTGACTTTGCCAATTGGAGGTGGAGGGGATGGTGTATGGTGAAACACCTGGGCAAGACAGCCGCCAGGCTGCAGACCACTGAAAACCACTGTTCGATGATTAACAACAAACAAAATCGCTTGTTCACTCACGAAATATGGAGAGTATCTGAAGCTAATATATGATCTTTTTCTACCTAAAATCAAATGGTTTGTGTGCCTAAACATAACCACATTCTAACCACAGCACTGTTAAAATGTGATGCTGCAACATGCACGAATCATTATACCGTACAAATGTTACATATCTGTGGTTTGCAGAATTGTACAATGCTAAAATTTACTCTGGTGATTGGGTTATGGATTGCATTCTGGACTTGTTAGCAGAAAATAGTATACCTTTCACAAAGAGAGTTTGGACACTAAAATAAAATGGCAAGCAGCAAAATTAGTGCAGTACACTGAAAAATAAAAAGTGATTCTAGACATGAGTCTAGAAACCACCAAGTTACCACATAATATTGCCATAGCAGCTGTGTAGCATAGCCGATAGCAAAGATCTGGCAACTATGTACAAACACTGTAGAAACCCAGCGGCCAAGTATTAAACACCTCCAACAACCACAAAACTACTCAAAACTATCTTTCATAGTACTAGCAATTATAAACTGAGTAAAGTAAAATAAATAAACACAAATGCATGTTTTATGGTAATCCAATACACTTCAAGACTCAAAGTCCTGCCCACTGATTTGCAACATTTGCCACAAAGGTCTAGTATAATCAGCGGACCGCCTTCCCCAAACACAGCTGCATAGGTTGTTGTATAATCAGCTTATTTAGACCCATTTTATGTTTACTGTTAATCGGCGACCTCTAAAGGCTGCAGTCATTTTGGAGGGAGCAAAGAAGGATGTCAGGTGGTGCAGTATAAAAAAGTCCACAGGAGATCAGGGTGGATGGATGGGTCAAATAAACACTCCGTGTGACACAAAAAGTCAACACTGACTTAAGTAAGTGTAAGTATGAATTTAAGTTACGTAACAAACGTACCTCTTGTAACCAAAACCATAATCTTTTCCAAAACCTAACAAAGTAGTTTTGCTGCTTAAACCTAACCAAGTACTTTTGCATCCATTTCACAACATTAGCCATGTGTTTAAGACTTATATACATTTACCTTGACCTCGTCGCCACAAGAGAATTTTTTTCTTTGGAGTATCAACTTTCATTTTGGTAAGTATCCAGGGAGCACAGAGATGTACAATTTGCTGTTTGGTTATGTTTGTGCACCTACAGTATTTGTGGCAAATTTCCCATTATTTCCAGAGTCATGTCCATATGAGAAGTGTCCATTTTTTGATTACGTGACTTGTGTAGAGCTCCAGTTTGTAGCTCTCTGCTCAGGCCCTCCAAACAGTGCATACCATGCATACTTTTATCAGCAGAAAATAAGCATGAGCCTCCACTTATCAATGCCCTAACAACCATTTCATTATTAAAACCCTTGCCTGGCAACAAGTATACATAATTTTCTTCTTCGTCAAAAAGTAGCTTTTTCTAGTTTTTTCTATTAGTTCTTTCTTGGTATTGATTTTATGGGACAAGAACTAAAGCGTCTCTTTTGACACAAGTGTTTTCAGTTAGCAAGGTTTTCTTTGATGGTGCGTAGGCCATATATGCGAACTCTGCTTCTGTATCAGGCTGTTCTCTTTTTAGACTTCTGCCCTTTATAATGTGGAGGTGTCTCAAGCCTCAACCTACATCTGAGACACATTATGGACATGAGAAAAAAGAGCGCAGACGTCCTCACCTACCCAACTGTCTTTATAGAACATCTTTGGTCCGACGTGTTTAAACATGTGTTTGATTGAAATCAGACATCAGAGCTCTTAAAATCCAGTCCAAGGATTGATCAGTACACGACAGGAAGGTGAAGTCTCTTTGGCAGGTAACCGACCATCATTTTAATACACAAACCGAGCGTGTCTGGCTGTGAAAAAAGGTGTCTGATGAATTTAGAAAATGCACCGACCGCCGCAGCGCGTAGACAACAAAGCTAATTTCCTCTCCAGCTTCTGAACAGGCTTTCCTCTCCTCCGAGCTGCGGGGCCACTTTGAGACTATTTTTACCACACAGACCTTCTTTTTGGATAAAACCTTAAATCTTCAGCCAGTCTAAATATCAAACCACGGTTAGTGTGTAATTACATTCTGCGGTCGGTGCAGCCGTACAAGATGAAATGGAGGGGTTTTGTAGCGAGCGTGTGTGGAGGAAAATGAAGCGTGTACGTGGTGAAGGGTTTGAATCAGGCGTGTATAGACCAGTGCTGAATACACGCCAACATGGTAGTCGATGCAGAAGAGGTTGATAATTACAGGCGTACAGAATGGGAATGTGGTTGACTATGTGTGTGTGTGTGTGTGTGTGTGTTTTTTTGTGTGTGACCGATACAGCGGCCTCGGCTTCAGCTAAGACTGATGCCAGCTGGACCGGTTTGGCACATATACAAAGACTCCCACACACACACACACACACACACACACACACACACACCACAACACACACACAAAGTACTGGAAATCACTGACACAGATGCACACACACACACACACACACACACACACACACACACACACACACACACACACACACACGCACACACACACGTGCAAATGTGTACTGTATATATAGCAGCATATACACACACACACGGGCACACACATGCAAATGTACTTTTGCATGGTACTGAAATATATCCATACACAGAATCACTTGTATTCAAAAATACTAATTCAGGACCGCACACACACACACACACACACACACACACACACACACACACACACACACACACATGCAGATCTATTTAGATTTAACATTGCTGACACCTCTGCAAAATACCACAACCCCCAACAAATCCAACAATCCTCTAACCACTGTACAGTTAAGATGGACATTTTGTACCCCAAATTTTAAATATAGACGTTAGCAAAAATATCAAATTATCAATTAGAATGATTCTATAAACACATGCAACCCTTTAAAAACACCTGGTATTTTAAAAATGATTTTAAAATGATAGATATTTTAGAAATCTGGCAACACTTATTAAATTAAATCAAGTTCAAATTAAAAATCAAGTAATGTTTTAAAAGTTTTTTAAGAGAATAACAATAAACAACAATAGAATAATTTCGTGCATCTGATTTTTTTGTTTGTTTGTTTTTTGTCATAGGCCAACTGATTCATTCATTCATTCTTCTCTGTGCTATGATCAATTATCATCAAGTAATTTTTATAATTACTAACATGGTATTTAGTGTGTTTTGGGGACACAAATTTACACGGTATGATTTACCATTAATTCACTAAATGTTCTCTAAAAACAGTTTATTTCATTTTTTACAGTTAATGGAAAATAGGGCTACAAAAAAATCAGCAGCATGAGCAACTACTTCCTGTCATCTATTCATTAATTCATTCATTCACTAAAGGACTTATTTGCCTCTTAAAATGCCTCAAATATCTTTTTTTAATACAGTAAATAAGGAGGGTAAAATAAATCCAGCTGCCTGAACGGACTGACAAAAATAAAAATAACATATAACTGCATGACATAATAATAGAAGAGCAGAGGCCTGTGTCTTTGGGGATGAGTAGTTTGAATATGTACAGAGAGCTCTTCACTTCAGTACTGACAAAAATAACTTTATTAGAGCCATCACATTCAGAGCACTGGCTACAACAGCAGCTGCTGCATGCTCTTTCAAAAGAAAAGGCTCTCCAAGTACACACCACAGAAATCAAAAAGACAAGATGAAGTAATACTGATATTTTGCCCATTGTGGATATTTTATCGTTCGTCCTCACATTTCTAACTTGTTACGAATTACCCAATTCAGACAACGTGTACTCACACTTTGACCTTCACCCAAGGAAGACCTTTTGTAGCTGTAATACTGTCACATATGTAGAATTAAAAGACAAAAGAAAATAAATGATGTATGGATTTATGTGTGTCTTCTGATATTTTAGTGTTTCCAAAAACACTGGTTTTCCAGAATTATATTTGTTGTATTTAATTACATTCTGTTGCCAATGCAGCCATGAAAAAAAAAAAAAAAAAGCAATTCTTGTTCTACTTGTTAAAGTAAAAAACATGAAAAAGAAACTGCTGTTTGTTTTGTGTTTTAAATGCTCAACTGTGTCAATTAAGATAACAATGACCCCAACACAGAAGCTACAAATACAAGAAAAAAATATTTTGAATTGAGGACGTAACACACAACTCTGGCTCTTTACTTTCGTCCAAACACGGTGACCTTTTCACCTTCACCATCTCCGCAGGCCGAGCTCATGTATTACACACACAAACAAAAATCCCTGGTATTTTAATTTGGCCGTTGAAGAGAGAGCAGCATTAAAGGAAAGAAGAAAAAAAAGCCAGGCAGGGACAGAGCAACGCAGGATGTGAAGGGTCAGCCACAAGATCACACACCCTGTCACAGTACACAGTGAATGGACTCACACACGCACACACCCACACGCACGCATGCACACACACGGATACCAACAGGGAAGCAGCTCTGTGGTTTAATTAGAAAAAAACTGAGTTTATTTACTAAAAAAAAAGGTGTTAAAACACAAAGTATGTCTGAATAAAATTTAAAAAAAATAATACAAATAATTAAATCTCTCTTTAAAAAGTAGATTATTTCTTTAAAAGAGGGCTGTGACATTTATTAGGTATTAAATTTCTTCTTTCTTTTCTTATGACCACATAATAGTGCTTTGTGGTTTTCACTAGATTAGCTTAATTTTGTTTTAATTTAGAACAGATAACCCACCGCATTGTGATCTTTGCCCAACATTTTTACCCGTCCAAAAGCAAAAAGATAGAAATAAAAAATCCCTAAGAACATAAAGAAAATGGCTGCAATGAAAAACGGAGCGGCAGAGTAGATCCAGAAAAATTAAAATAAATGTACAATCACAAAATACATTTGGCAGTCCAGCTGACAAACCACATTACTACTGCAGTGTTATTTTTTATTCCTCGGTCTGCTTCATACACAATGTTCTCTGATGCTATCAGACTACTTTGGATCAGATCCCAGCAGAACCTCCTCTCTTCTCGCCTCTACTCTGTTTCCCTGTCAACCTCCCTACTCTCCAAAATAAAAGCGCTTCTGTGAACCTTTCTGGTTTCGGCGGATTGTGCAGAACCTTACTTCCAGAGACGTTTACAAAATGTGTCAGCTCTTCAAGGACCCTGTCAACCTCAAAAGACTCTTCAACAAAGCCACTTTAAAAATGCTTCATTTGGTCTGACGGTACTTCTAGGACCTTAGCTCAAGGTTTTAAAGCATTATAAAGGGTATCTTCAAGAACTCTTAATTAAAATCCCTTTCTTGGAAGGATGACCATGACAGTGCTTTTAGGAACCTTGATTTTTGGAAGTTCTTAAAAAACTTTTTTCAAGAAAGCTATTTTCAAAAAATGCTTAAAAGAACACTGAAAATAGAGGGGTCATTTGTCCTTGGATGGGTTGCTGAAAAACGCTTTCGCAATTATTTCCTAACCCAGACATTTTCTAGAAGAATCCTCAAGATCATCATTTGTCAAGAGGTCGACTGTGCCTGTGTTACCCTCTAACAATAAAGAGGCTAGAGAATAACAAACTCTACAGTACCTTCAAAGAACCTCACCAAACTCAGAGGGTTCATTGCCGAACCTGTTCCTAAAAAACACTTATTTAATCTGGTTTAATTGGAGCTCATCTCAGGTGCACCCTAGAATATTCTTAGAAAACGTGACTTAAAAAGTTTTCACAGTCTGATGAAAACTCAAGAAATCTTTGACAATTGTCAGTTCTCAGGAAACAGTCTTCACTATGTCTTGAAATAACTGAAGTGCCTTCAAGAACATCCAAACTGCAGGGTTCTTCATCCACCACAAAACATTTGTAATTGAAAACTCAACTCTCATGGACTGTTGAATAACATGGTGGTGGTATGCTCTTTGGGCAAACTCGTCATAAAATAATCTGGTGGTTTCTTATTTGATCTTTTGACAAACCCGTTTTAAACAAGGTTTTTCTGATATGACAATACTTCCAGGAATGCATAACAGGGTTCAGAAAACTCAGACATTCAGGCAGGTGCTCCAGATTCTCAAAGCCTAATGGTGATTCCAGGAAACTGCTAACAACTGAAAGTTCTTAGGAAACTACCTTCATGAAGGCACCTCAAACCACAAGAGAGCAGGGGTTCTTCAGAGGGTGGCTCATTGAAAAATGCCTTTGTAATCATTTTTCAAAACAAATTTCAGAGGATACTATGCTGTTAGTGTTTAGAAAAAATGCAGCTATAGAGACAGACAAACATTTACATTCGCACATACAGGCCATTTAGAGTCAACCGTTAGCTGAACCTGTATGTCTTTGGACTGTGGGAAGAAGCTGGAGAACCCAGAGGAATCCCATGCTGACACAGGCAGAACGTATTTAACTCCCCTCTCACAAACAATTGTTCCGAATTCTTGGATGCTTATCTGAGAGCTGCTTGGCCTGGCATCTGCCATTCTCTAATACTAAAAGAGTAACTTACCCTTGACATGCCCTTAGTGCAACCTTTATGCAGGGCTCAAGAACTCTAAAGGTACTCAGACTCAAAGACAAAGCTAATTCTAGATGAGGGAATTGTGTTTAATATTATTGCAAAGATGAGACATGAGGTCATTTTTCAAGTACAATACCAAATATTGTTCATTGCAGTTTGTCAAACATGAGGATTTTCAGGATTTCTTTCATTTAATACCATCATTAACTGAAGTGTTTCAGGATTTTGGTTTGTTGATGGGAGATCATTTTAGCAAACCACATATTTTCGACACTTCAATCAAAACACTGATTAAAAAAGGTGCTAGGTGAAGCCTTATATAACCATATGTGTAAGCATACGTGCATCCATATCCAGCCCTGTCTGTTTTTAAATCTTTCAGCTTTCACAGGAAAACAGCAAAGCCCCCAAATAATCTAACAATAAACACTCGACTGTCTTGAACCTCAAAAAACTCCATAGAAGGTTTTCTAACCTCATCTCTACTTCCGCCAACCTCTGCATTTCTCTGAGGAACCCTGCAGTGACACTTTTTCCTGGATGATGAACATAAACAGGCTCATTGGCCGTGAGGAGGACCCCCAGACAAACCGCCACTCATTAGAGTGTGCTGGCTGCAGAGGTACAAAAGGTGGAGGAGGGGAGGTCAGCCCACTCCGCTGTATACAGCCCATAGAGAAGTCGGTGAGCCAGGAGGACCAAATCCCTGCTAATCCACAACGCTGAGAGACAGAGAGGAAACACAAATAAGCTCCATTACAAGCTGAGAGCTAACAGAATCCAGGACGCTCTGCTAGACTATTAGCCATTATCACACTACTTCTTAACAGGCTCATAACCAAACTTACTCTTAATATCCAGTCTTAAATCCTGATCCTAAAATAAGCTTGAACAAAAATACTTCTATTTTCAAGATAGATTTAAACTAAAATCTGGCAGATTTGACAGTAGACACAAAGCTTTTTGAGATCAGACGAAGCTAAAAGAATTTTATCCACGTCAATATTAATATTTGAACATTTTTAGCAGGCATAAACTAGTATTTAAATGTAGTCTGTAACTAAAAAAAAAAGGGTTGATTAGAAATAGACCCGAAACATCACTAGCCAGGTTTACAGTTGCTTCTGCAGAACCTTCTCCAATTTAATGGAACTAAATGGTACTTAGCTTGTTCCACTATACTGAAGAGATGGCAGACATCTCTATGGCTGACATCTCCAACATTCGGCACAAAAACAATCTAGACTGATAAATAGCACTACAGGTAACAGGACAAATATGTATTACTGATGTTGGGCTGAACTGTCCCTTGAAAATGGGTGCCATTCCCCTTTAAAACCTACCAGCCCATCTGAATCACTGAAACAATCTTGTTCCATAAGAGCATGAATCTTCAAACTAAAGCCAGACTCTCTGCATAAATAAAAATAACAAATAAAATAACATAAACCAGAACTCAATGTCCACTTACTTGTTCTTTAATTTAAAATTTTGTTCTTTTATTTAAGATTCTTAAATTTTAACATACTGTGTCCAAAGACTGAATTTTCTCGCTCAAAACTAGACAAGTTTGGATTCTTTCCTATGTGAATTTATCACCATTTAAAATCAGCAGTAAATAGTGAAATTATAAAACACACATATAGCACACACCATATATGTATCTCCAAATTTGGTGTTTTTGTAATTTTCAGATAAATCGTACAACAAAGTGTTTTAAAAGTCTCCCTTTTCTTGAGCTAAATAAACCATTACAAACCCACTGGAGTAGCTAAATAATGGATTATCCCAAAACTCAAAACTGGCCTGTTTTTCTTTGCGCATGTAATGAAATGTTGGAGCTACATGGTTTTTAACACAGCACATGCAAACAACACAAAACAATAACCAATCAATGCAGAACATCCTTCTTTTTTTTCCTTCCTCCTGAATTCAACCTCAGCGTGAAGCTAATTTTAATCTCAAGACTTAAAATAAATTTATCTCAACATTAACATTGAAGCTAACCTAAACTTACTACTACGTGTGCTTATTTCTTTCCGTGTTAGGCCGTTTCATTCTTTTTTAGTATGAAAACAATGGAGAAAAATGCACACACACTGACCCCCTGAAACACTTCTTTCTGCCTGTTTTTCCTCCTGTACTCAACCCTGAATTTGTCCGAAAACCACACAGAACAAACACAAAAACACATTGAGCTTGGGCGATTTACAAGCGACAGAAATCTCTCTGTGTCTCTCTGCGCTTGGATGAAGGCCAGCCTCAGAAACTGAAAGTCTGTCCGTCTCATCAGCATCTCAGTCTTCACAAAAGCACCGCTTCTCAATCCCTTCACTTAACACGGTGTCACAGCGTCAGGTTTTTAAAGGTCATCGCGATTATTTTACCTTTTCTTTGGTGTTTGTAACCAGCCCGTTCATTGACAAGTGTTTCACAGAACAAGGCCAGCACACGACACAGCACGATACGAAACCAGAGACAGCAAACACTCATAACGCATGATCCAAAACCAGAGACACACTTACTGTGTGTGTATAAATAGTGGATTTTGTTGGACTCGCCTACACAACAGAAGCCCACAAAGCAACACCACTTTGTATTCTGGTCATGTCTGCCTCCTCGAAGCCCAGAACGACTCTCAGACCTGTAGTGTTAGTGTTGTAGTATTTCTTTTTTCAGATTGTTTTAAGGGGCCTCTACACTGATGCGATATACACATTTTATTGCTGCTTTCTCTCTTTTCTTTTTGCTGATTTTTAATCTTTTATTTTTCAATCTCATCATAGGGTACTTTGGGATGGGTTGCAAAAGCCGGTTCCATTTTGGATCTGGCTCCAAGATGGTAAATTACACAGCAGTCTGTGGCCAAAAAAAATCACTTAGTCTGTTGTGCCTCTTTTTGACATTACAGGCATCTGACTGAACTGAATACCTCAACTTCAAGACTTTCACCTGACTCAAAGAAACAATTGTGAAGTGCAAAATTTACGAGAGGGTACTAATGAGAAGCCTCTACTTAAATATTTACCTTGCATCCATCATGTTAAAGTAAGAACCGTATTCTGTGACCTGTCATTGTGTGACCTGCAGCAGTGCAACAACAAAATCGCCTACCGGGTAACGCTGAGTGCATGCAGAAAAAGCTGTGATTAATTTAGTTGATATTAACTGAATATTAAAGTAGAATCAATATTATTTCCCATGTGTTGTTTTTACTTCTGCAGCTGCTGCACAGCCCCGCAGTGAGAAGCAAAATGAGACAGGACAGGGTTAATGAGTGTCACAGAGCAGTGACTAATGCCACATCCACACCAAAAAAAAACAAAAAACAGTTGTCCATACATACAAGCGTTTTAGCACATGCCTAAAAACACACATCACATGACCATTCACATACACTGGGCATGCTCGTGCTGGTGTAACAAGGCAGCAGAACGTGAACTCTGTGGTTGTTTTTTTAGTTACAGAAAATACTATGGTGATGGAAAAAATAAAACCAGAGGTTTCTCTGCTTAGGCAGTCAATGAAGTGGAGCTGTTACTGAAAATAGCATGAGTATAAGGCAGCGGAGACCATAGATTGGGAGTCGGCGACATATCAGAGCAGTACCAAAAGCATTATCCACCGCCGGAGGAAGCCATGGCAATGAGAAAGATGTAACATTACCCACACAACAAGGATAATATTACGAAATGTTTTGGCCTGACACCCAATCGGTAAGCAAATGTGGGTATCTGCTTTATCATTTTAGAAAGTCTCAACACAACTCTGGAGTTTTCAAACTAAAATGCGGTCAACAGCGTTCTCAGAGGTCTCTGGGTTTCTCAAAGTCAAGGAAGGATGTATAAATGGCTGAATTTCAAGGATGCTACGTCATCAAATTCCACCTCATGACTGCTCCAATGTCAAGAAACCTTCACAAATTCTACTTTATTCAGAGATGTTTAAGACTCTCGGCAGGATTTAGATAAACATGTCATTTATTTGGATAATTTATTTGCCATTACTGACAGAACCCTCCTAATTTACACTTTCCAATGTGTCCACTGCCAAATAATGAGATTTCTAAAATAATGGAATTAAAGTAAAACGTAAAGGTTTTTAAATCAATCATCTTCAGCAGTAATAGAGTGCTAAGTGCCACAAAAGTTTCAGTCAGAAGGACTCGTCCTACCAAGGAAGGATCCTTGACTTTGAGAAACACCACCTGTTGTAGGGTTTCCAACACTCTGGAGTAGTGTGGACGCTGGCCGTTTGCGGTGTAAGCCCTACACTCTTTCAGCGAGAGACGTCTTCATTCCCTACAAAACAAACCACCTTCAAGATTTGATAAGATTCAGACTTCTGCTACACTGTGTTAACGCTCGGTAAAGATGGTGGCTTTGGCTGAATATTCAATAAGCTAATAGCGTGGTAGGAAGCGTCCTCCCCTCCAGTAACAGACAGGGAGGAATCTTGTTTGTGAGGTGCACTGAGAATCAATTCATCACAACACAGTAACATCTCCTGATCAATACGAGGCAGCAGTGACGGGAGAGCTCGGTATTTTCTTCTTCATTAATTACTTCTTCCATGTTAATGTTCATCTTAATTAGTTTAATAAAGTTTCATTAACTGCAGCACACCAACAAAGTGATTACATCAACAGCAGTAAACACGGGAGGAGAGGAGGAAACAAAAGAGAAGAGGAGGCAATAAGAGAGGAGAGGATAGTAGAGGAGAGGAGGAAATAAGAGGGGAGAGGATAGAAGAGGAGAGAAGGAAGTAGGAGAGGAAAGGAAGAGACAAGAGAGGAGAGGATAGAAATGGAGAGGAGGAAATAAGAGTGGTGAGGAGAAAGCAAGGGAGGAGAGTATAGAGGAGAAGAGAAGGAAATAAGAGGGGAAAGGAAACAAGAGAGGATAAGGAAGCATTAGAAGAGATGAGACAACAAGACAGGAGAGTACAGGAGAGAAGAGGAGAGAAGGAAAAAAGACGAGGAGAACGCAAGAAAGAAGAGGATACAAGAGAAGAGAAGGAAATGAGAGAAGACGGGATGAAACAGTAGAAGAAGAAGCAAAGCAAAGCCAAGAGAGGAGAAGGGGAGAAGAGAGGAGAGGAGAGGAGAAAACGAGGGAGGACAGGAGGGGACAGAATGAGGGGAGGGAAAAAAAGACGAGAGGAGAGAAGAGGGGAGTAGGAAAAAAACAAAATCAGATAGAAGATGACACTGGAATAAGAGGAGAGGAGAGGAAACAAGAGAGGAGAAGAGGAAACAAGAGAAGATAAAGAAGCAGAGGGAGGGAGAGGAGGAAACAAGAGAAAAGAATGAGAGCAAAGAGGAGGAAAGGAGGAAAGGAGAAAAGAAAGGAGATGAGAGTAGAGGAGGAAACAAATGAAGAGAGGGAAGTAGAGGAGAGGAGAGGTGAAAACAAGAGAGGAAGAGAAAGGGGATGAGAGCAGAGGAGAGGAGGAAACAAGAGAGGAGAAGAGGAAGCAAATGAAGAGAGGGGAGCAGAGAAGAGGAGTGAAGTGGATTTGTTTTCTCTTTGACATCTATTAATTCATCCTGAAAGTACTTCTCTTATTTCTTTTATCAAGGATCACGAAGAGGAAGAAATAAAGGGATGGAGTCGCTCTAGGTGTTGATATCAACATCTGTCATTTTGTCCCGACAGTATTTTGATTGCTTTGATTTGATTCAATATTCAAATCTATTCTTTTATCCATATTTTTTATTGTGCTTTTATTCAGATTCACAAAAACCAGGCATGTTAAAAAATGGAGACGTTCAGTCAGTGTTGACATCTCCACTTTTTATATTGACAGATTTTGCCCATCACATGTGACATCTGTCAGTCAGCGGTTTTCATTCAGCTTCATCAGGAGGGGGAAATAAAGAAGCACTCGATGGAGTTGTTCTGGGGGTCGATGTCGACGTCTAGACTCGTTCTTTTCAGAGAGTCATGTCGAGTCTTTCACTGCGTGAAAAGAAACACTGAGGAGACGTGATCTCCTCTGACATCCATATAATGAGTCCATTTTAATAAACTATGTGACTAATAGTGCGATTTGACGAGGATGGCGAGATGACGAGAGGAAAGAAAGACAGGAGAGAGAAGAGAAAAGAGGTGGGGGGGTGGATGGAAGAAGGGTTAAACTCCCTCTTCCTGCACGCTGCGTGTGTAAATGTGCGTGTGTGTGTGTGTGTGTAAATGTGTGCGTGCGTGATGGGGGGAGGGTTGGACTGTGCAGACATGAATCATTCTGAGCGATTCAAGCGTTTCCATGACACCGCTGGGCACCGGTCCAGAAGTTTCTACAAAGTCTGAAAGGTACCCACACACACACACACACACACACACTCTAACAGTCACTCTGAAACGATCCCGCCAGCGCTGAATTTGAAATAATCTATATATTTATTCATGGCGTTGTCTTCCCTTGTAAAGCGTAACATTTTTTTGGGATCAACATTAATTTAACAGACGATGGTCGATGAGTAACCGTCGTCTAACAGACAACCCCCCCACCACCACACACACACACACACACACACACACACACACACACACACACACACACACACACACACACACACACACACCACCACCACCCCCCGTCCTTCAATCCCAGCAGGCATTGATTTCTTGGCACTGGAACGAGTGAATACATCAAACAACAGATGAACGTATACGAGCGACGAGAACGACTCGAGAGACGCAGCATCCAGCTCACATCTGTCGGCTTCTACCTTCAGCCATATCAGAGCAGATCAGACTGCTGATTGGACCATAACTCTGATTCTTTTTTTTTTTTTTTTTTTTTTTTACATTTTTCTTAATTTTTTACGTCTGATTCTGCATAACAATGCTGTCGTAGACTCATTTTATCACATAAATATGATCCTGAAATTATTTTATTTTGCTTTCAAATTCATATTGAATTTGTTAAACATCTCATTGTTTGTGAATAATTAGAAATAAAGGTAATATTGGAGAGTGCTAATCTGGTAATTTGATTTAATCTGAAATAGAGTTTCTGAATGGTTCCTCCAAATCTAAGTTTTCTCAATTTTCTGCAATAAAAAAAGCACTTGGGTGTCTTCACAGTGGTGTCCATCTTTTGGAATCTAGTGTGTATACTGTTTTAATTTCCTCAGCTCTAACCTCACCTGATGTCACTCACAGAAATTAGCTCCTCCTCCTTGTATACAAAGCCGTAAATGGTCTGGGACCGAGCTACATTGCTAACTCCCTTGTTAACTATTTGCCTCCAAGAACACTGCGATCATCTGAAGCTGGTTTATTGGAGGTTCCCAGCAACAGAGACATGCAGCCTTTGTCAGTTACGCCCCAAAGCTATGGAACACACTACCCATAGATATCAAGGAAGCTAGCTCGTTAAATATTCTGAAACTCTTTCTTTTTAAGCTTTTACTTTCTATTTACGCTTCACGCTGCTGCAACTCTTTTAAAATCTTACTTGATTTTATGATTTATAGTTTTATGAATCAGTTCTGTTTTGTGTTTATTCTATTTTCATGTGCTTATACAGCTCTTCTTGTAAAACACTTTGTGCACTTTAGTGATCTCCTACATTTCCCAGAATGCTTTTCAACCCCTGCTGTGAAACTGCTTTTAGTCAAGGGTGGCTGTAAGTGAAGCGTCCAGTTCATGAACCTCAAGGGGAGTCGGCTCTGTGTAGTGTAGTTAAACTGCATCCTATTCTGTAACTGCAGTGCATTCTGGTCTCTTGAGGCTGCTGTAGTCCACTAATACTGGTCTGTTTCCTGTAACTATGGCACTGTTACTGGTAGAGACTGCAAAGACTGAATGGTATAGAGTAAGGAGTTTTACAAATATAAAAGTATATATGTGATAAAACAATTGTGAAAAGCAAAGACAGGCATCCAGTATCTGCACCATTTTTTGCTATCAGGGCTAAAAGCTTTAGTTATTAGTTATATATATATAGCAGAATGATGCTGGTGTTGGTTTTTGAGTACAGTACACACACAGCTTCAGTAGTGAACCCAAAACTGCCACAAAAGCGCCTAAACTGCTTCACAAACTCTAAAAACAAGCTGAACAAAGAGTTTGTGTCTTCTCCCTGAATCCCAAAACAACATCTGCCACAAAAAGCCCAGCGTTTCATTCACTCAACGTCTAATGAACAATAAAACATGAAAATGGTGTTTGCTTTTCAAGCTCACATGAAGTTTTCCCTCCGCTTTCTATGGCACAGAAAAGTGACAAAATTAACCTCAGAACTCGTTCACTCGTTGACATCTCCCTACACAATTAACACTAATTAATAATTGTTATGCCACACGTCTGTAACAGATCTATCGCATTGCACTGGATTGTTAGCAAGGATCAGAATTTTTGCTGTAATATTCTCGCATTCTGTGATGATCGTCTTTAACAAGCTCAAAATTAAGCTCAACTGATGTTTCACAGGTGGTATTTTTACCTCATGATCAGATATTGAAGCCATGAAGAGGGACACAGATGAGCTGAAGTTAGGGACCGCCTCAAAAGTGCATGCTAATGAGCCAAGGGAGTTTGTCTGCATTTCTCTCAATAACATTTTGTTTATGTCTTCACAAAGACACTCCAGACCAACTTGAATTACAGCTCGACCTCCTCCCATTATATTCACAACCTCTACTTAAAAAAAATGCCATTCTTACTTTATTTGCACCACCAGTGAAATCTCTTGTCTTGTCATCTTTCCTTGGTTTTAAAGGCTGCATATGTAATCTTCTGAGCTTACCAGACAGCTCCGGCTGTTTTATTATTTGCCTTAATCCACTTTGTCATTATATCCACATCCCTTATCATTATTTATCATTGATCTCATTGTGTAAATACTGTGTCCTAATTCGTCCACTTATTGGAGTTCGATCTTGAAAACACTGTCAGATATTTTTAAATGAAAATTCACCCAGATTCTTTGACAGCCATCGGCCAATCAGAATCTTTCAGGATCTAAACTCAAAGTAACAAAACTTTAAAACTTTATTAGCACTGAGGTGAATCATTTAATGTGTCTCCACTGGAAGAATGCAATGCAACATCTCAAACTTGAGAAACTAAGATTCACATTAAAGTGCTCTTCAGTTAAATTTATGAGAATTTGGAATCCATTTTTGGAATATATAAAAACTGGACAATATTGATAACTCCATGTTAAGTATTTTTGTTAGTATTCTTTTACATATTGAAGCCAATCACAACAGAATGGGCCCTGATTAGGCCTTTCTCTTCTGCAGCTGCCTGTTCCTTTTGAGGTAAGTAAACAGAAATCTTTGTTTCAGTCACCTACGTAATGGGATGAGGTTAAATCACATATTATTCTTGTAACTCTTTATGAATCTTGCATTGTTTTTTTGATTTATGCAATTTAGTGTAAATTTATTCTGCTTTTTGGATGAACTGTAAATTATCTTTTGAAAAGTTTTTGAAGAATGTGAAAGAAAAAAATATCAAAACAGCGCTGGTAAATGTTGATGATTTTATCAATATTGAGGTATTTTGGTCACATAGATAATAAAGACTTTTTTTTTTTAGCTTAATTTGCCTTCCAATCATTTTGTGGCCCTCGCTGCATAAACATGACTCAACAGACACAGAGAACAATGACAGCTTTGTGTTGCACTCCTTATACATGACACAGACTGGTAACATTCCATTATGGACATTTTAAAGGGCACAACTTAGGTCTAGTAAACTTAAACTGAGAATTCCGACCTTCAAAAAACAGACGAAGGTTAAGGAAGAAATAATAGCTACAGCAACCCTTCATTTTTACAAGTGTTGTTGATTGATGCTATCGTCCCACACATGCTATGAAGACAGGAAGTGAGGGAGCTGATGGTGGTGAAACAGCAAACAAAATATACGCATAAAGTCTTTGCGAAAAGAAAAACATTTGCTCTCTTGCTTTTTAAGGCTGCAGTTTGACTGACATCTGTTAGCATGTGTGTATCATTTCCTGTTGGGACACAGGAGAACAGTCATGTCCACTTTATTTATATGGACAAGAATCACAAATGTGCCTCAAAGGGATTTACCGACTTTAGAGCACACAGCCCTCCACTCTTAGATCTGCAGCCATTGGTTTCATGTATACTAACGCCAGACACAATGCAATGACAATTATTATAAAGTAAGTACTATATACTATTAGTATGCAATGTGGCACTGGGACACAGACAGATTCATCTCTACAATGTCACCTTTTTTGGAACTAATGCACATTTCAGTTTGTTGGCGTTGAATCTTTGAGGGAATCTAAAAGGGCGGTTGCTTAACCGTTGAAAGGGGAAACATATAATGAGTGATGTCCACTGATGCTGGTCTTTTTCCTTTTCAAGTGACCAAATATTTTTCTAGCAGAGACTATATTTGCATGTATGTTTCAAAAAAAATGTTGGTATGTTTGTGTGGTTGTGAAGCAGATGGATTCAAATTCAGCAGCAGCCATGACACTTGTTCCCTGTTCATGTGTATGAGACCCAACGCACGGTCCCCCCCTTCCCTCGTTACCAAACAGCCTTCATTATCCAACCCCCCCACCACCACCACCAACACCTCATCCCATCACACTCATTCACCCCTCCTCCACCCTGGAATCAATAGACAAACAACACAACAACGAGGCGACAAACAGGGCGACATCCCCAAAGCCTCCAAACTGCAGGAAAACTATGTTTCATATTAATATTCCACAGCAGCGTGGTGTGTTTGTGGCACTGCAAAACAGGATGGAAAATATCTTGTTCAAGGTGTTTCTGCTCAAGAAGAAAATACATTTCTTCTTTTGATTTAAGAAATTTTATGTGGCTGAATTTCTACATTTTCTTTCACGAAGCTTCGGTTTCGGGAAGAAAAACGTCGCCGGTTTGCAGCATAGAGTGTGTATACTGCGTGTGTCGCCGTGTGTTTTTTGTGTGTATGTGTGTGTGTGTGTGTGTGTGTGTGTTGGTCTCAGACAAAACAGGGCTGCTGAAATGCGGCAGGCACTGCAGATTTTTGTTGGCTGGCTGACAGCGCCGTGCCGGTGCCAAGCCCCGACGGCGGAAACGACTAAAAGACGCATAAGGCTGGCATTAGAGCCCCAAATCTTCTCTCCCCCTCCATCCCTCCTTCTCTTTTCTCCTTCTCTTTTCTCGCTCCGTGGCACGGCGTTTACTTTGGTCGGGGTCTGACTCGATTTGGCAACATTCACACCCATCCGTGAATTTATCAATGTCTTTATTTCGCTCTGATCTGATGGGAGGGTAGGGGGAGGAAGTAGAAAACATGGCACCTGAAACACTGCAGGAGGTTTGGGTAGACTGCTGCGTTGACGTGTTTTTTTTTCCCTTTTCTTTTTTGGACATCACCTTGTTCTGTGCTCCAGTTTAACCCCCCGTCCTCCTTTCATAAGTGTCGCCGAATGAGAATTTTGGGAGGATTTGATTCTTTCCAGGGTTTATATTTTCCCTTCCATATCTGCTGCCTTTGTCTTGAGGATTTCGGGCAACACTTCCACAAAAACCTCGGACACAATAGCATCTGGAGTTACATCCATGAGGCACTGAGCCCATGTTCCTCCTAAAACCTAAAACAAATGAAGGAAACAGCATACTCCAATTATGCTCCCAAGACAATAAAACACAGCAAAAAGAAAAAAAAATCTCCTGTAAAACATTCAGGATTACCTAAAACTAAAAGCCTGATTCTGTGTTTGGAGTCCATTATTGATGGAACAATATTTAGCTGCAGAGTAAACAAAGGCGGATGCTCCATGTAGCTGTAAATTGTGTTTGGGTATTGTTCGGCAGACAGATGACGACTGCTAATGTTGAATTAAAAAGGTTCTTAGAGGTGGATTTAACACGTTTCCTCTTGTCTTCGGGGTTGAGACGGAAGGCGAACGACGCACAGAGACAAAGAGAGAGGTAGCAACGAGAGAAAAGGTGTGAAATTCTGAATTAGCAGCACAATATGGAAGTATTAAAGTGCAGCACAATGAGCAGCGAGAGCCACACGGCAGAGTGTTGTTCACTGACACTGTCTGACTAAATAAAGATGCAGCGCTCAAGCTTGCAAGGTTTTCATGTGTCACACAGGAACAGGCCGGGAAACAAAGTGAGTGCTGAACACCAGCATGGCTCATTTTTTTGGTGCAGAAAAAGATGTATGTGTCTCCTGACCTTCCGCAGGTCGCACCTACGTCTTAAATATAATAAAATATCACCCTTGTTCATGTGAATTATGGATACAGCTTTCTTAACCCTTTGAATCCAAGACCATTTCTCTCATTTTATTTACAGGCTTTCAGCAGTTACCATATGTCTTAGCTGGACATGCCACATTGTTAAGTTTGGCTACTCAGAAATGCCATCAGTTTGCAAGTGAGTTGCACTATACATGTTCTAGGACAGTATTAATTAGACAGAAATTAGATGAGGTCGTGCCTATATGTACACGGGTATGTTTACTACCACCAGTTCCACCTAATTCTACAAAAAGAAAATTTGTGATAGCAGTAGTGACAAGCATCAGCATTTGGATCATGCAGCACAAAATTATTTCCAATAACAAATAAATATGTGATAATAACCCTCTCACTCCTAAACAAGCATGCCAGATTATTAGTGTACATTTATCACTTTTTAATAAATGTCAAGTATTATGTATCTTTGGTATTAGAATCATGACATGGATGCTTCACACACATCTTCAAGCCAGATCAGCACAGACGGCTGCAAAAGTGTATTTGCAGAACATTGTGATGTCACAGCAAAGTTGAATGTTAACTTTTTTGGATATAAAATGTCATTCCTTCTTCATTTTATCCTCTTGGAGATTTGTGTGAAATTTTGTCATAGTTGGCATACGAGTTCTTGAGTTACAACGAAAGTGACTTGTAATCGACAATAATTCTCATTAGTGGATACATGTGCTTGTATTTCTACTAGTTATGTCTTTAAAAGGAAAAAAAAAAGCCATTTCTGACACAAATTGGGTTAATTCAAGATTAAATTTAGTTTTTTGATGAACAGAAACTGTTTTTCAGGCTTGAACAGACCACCAGAGCTAACAGAGCTAGCAGAGCTAACAGAGCCAATGGTGCTAACAAATCAACCACATCTAACTGAACTATCAAATCTCTTAGATAATGTCGCCGTTTTTCATCAAAGCTTTTAATATCTAATTTGATAGTGTACAGGTACACAGAATAACAAGCTTTACGTGTAGAAGATAAAGTAATTAATTTCAAGGGAAATATATAAGTAAGAGTCTTGATCTTGTGGAGTGAATCTGATCGATATGATCATAGATGGGAGCAGAAACTGTGACAGTGTTTTCCCTGCCTTGTTCAACCTCTCTGTCTCTGTGGAAGAGGAGGAGGAGGATGGAGGAGGAGAAGGAGGAGGAGGACGACGACCCCGGAGAGATGGATGATGGGTCAGGTGCTGTCAGACTGGAGGGGTCAAAGGTCAAAGGATCCTGTGGTTCAGAATCACACTCTGATTTTCTCCTGTCACTGTCATGGCTGTCTGTTTCTGATCATTTCTCCTCCTCTTCCTCCTCCATTCTTTCCTCACCACGCACTCTCCTTTGGTAAAAATTATGTTTCCTTTTCATTTCCTTTGTTTATCTTTTGCTTCTTTATTTAAATTGTACTTGAAATCTTTTTTATCTCAGTTCCATTTTATTTCTTCCTATCGTTCTAACTGGGAAGAGCAGGGACTGTTCAATGCTGGAATGTTGCGCTGTTATTACACCTTGCCATTCTGTATAGAAGGAACAAGCACAGAATGGGGGGACAGAGGTGTTTCACCTTCAAGCCAGCAGCGGAGGTTGTAACAGGGTCGAATAAGTCTGACGATTTGAAAAGCAGCTAGCAGCAGTTAGCGGCTAACTCAAAGAAGGACAGCAACTGAAAATGTGCGCAAATTGGGAAGACATTGATGCCCGGGAGCTACTTATCATCTGAGCAGAGGATAAGATCATCGCCACATAACATGGACAGTAAATGATCATGTTTTTCCATTGTTATTGTTTACGAAGCGCTGCCCAACAGGTATGTTATGTGTCACACTTAACACAGAACATCATCCTCCTTAAGCCTCTTCTGCTTCTGAAATGCCAGCATGCTAACTAAGGCTGAGTAGTCCTTCTCTATTTGAATCTTAATATACCAGAAATGACCATGGGCCTTTGGGCCATTGGTTGGGTCCAGCTGCATTGCCAGATGTACTCAGACCTCTTTTGTTGAAAATGTATAAATTGATGTGTGGGTTGGATCTGTTTCACATCAGGTCAGAAATTATAGACTTGAGAAAGAACTCTTGTTTGAACTGACCTCCTAGGAATGACATTTTTCCCTCACTTTCCTCCACATTCTCCTCTTCCTCCCCCATTTTATCTCTCCTGCCATCAATGACGGACCCATTCCTCCCCTTCCTCCACCCTGACTCCCAACTTAATACCTGTATTTAGACAAATGTCGCTGCGTTTGAACACCTGGATGGCTGTAATATGAGGTATAGCTGTAGACCTGGGAGGTGCATCACATCGCTGATGTGCTCTGTGTGATTTCAGTGCGACCACCTGGCTGCAGAATAATGACATATCTGCTCCCACACACTGTTCGGGAGCCAGTGATCAGAGCGGCTTCATCACAGCAGGGCAGACCCCACCTGACATCACACAGCGAGGGAGAGGAGAGGAGGGTGGAAACAGACGGACAGCAGGAGAAAGGACGGGGACAGAGGAGGGAGGAGAGATCTGAGCGCCTACGTAGAAACTCAGAGATGGCAGTCACCTGCTTTCTTTAACAAATTAGGAATAAATAAAGTTAATATCCATATCAGCTATAATAACTAGAATAATTACAATGTGGGCGCCATTAGGCTTTATCAAAATTCACCAAGCCGTACTTGCCAATCCTTCCGATTTTCCCAGGAGACTCCCGTTTTTCATTGCCCTCTCACAGTTTCCTCCCGGGGTCACAGTTCTCCACTAACTCTCCCGATTTACTCCCGATTTACTCCTGGCACCGTGCAGCATGTATAAGGTCTTCAACTGCAAGTCTACTGTTTCCACCCAGACAAATATATAGCTACATCTGGCATGCACATGATGCAGAAGAGGGCTGCTCGAACCTCGTTCTCTTCAGTGAGTAATGTACAGAGTACTAAGAAAAAGATATATGCAAATTTCAGATGTCCTGGAAAGAAGTTTCTTGTGCACATTTTTAAAGGAAATGGGCATGCATTTTGTATAAACCACTGTGTTGAATTTTCTGTTGAGGACGGGAGTTGTAAGTTGCGATGAAAGAGTTTCATGCAAGTTATTGCCAGAGGTAAAATTAGTCTCATTATTTCCTGAGAATTATTAAGAGAATTAAAACTGTTTGACATGAAAATGCTGTGGCAGTGAAGTAATTATTTTATCATTTGCATTCTTTAAAGGTCACCAGAATGCAGGAAACAGCCTGAAACGACCCCCATACACACCCCACTTTGGTTTCAAAATCCTCCTATTTCCGAGGTCTCAAGGTTGGTAAGTATGCACACTGCTTTTTATCTGGTGTCACTTGTTAATAAATTGCTATGAACATGTTACAAGAAAAAAACATATATTATTGGGCAGTGGGTGGGTCCAACAAACACCTGGGAGAGTGGTGTTCGTGTCACATAAGATTATAAAGCCAAACCCTGTTATTTCTTCCTAAACCCAACCACATACATTTGTTGTTGTAGGACATAAAAATCAATTTGTGTCAATCAAGTCTATTTTGAAAGATGACAATGCATGTAACAGACAGAACTTGACATGGCGTCCCAGAACGTCAACAATCAACACACCCAGGGTACCTTGCACATCGTATCTGCACGTGGAAAGTCCATGTGTCAATCGACCAAATGTCGATATGTCATGAGGTTCGAGTGCGAATGTGTTGGTAAGGCTACTCACACACTGGCCTTGGCCATAGAAAACAACCACCAAACAACAATGCATATTCGAACTGCTGGGGAAACCTGAATTTACCTCATCCTTACTAGTTGTATTTTGACGCTTGGGCGTAAACTCCCAATGTCCTCATAAAGATGTTGGGGTAAACTTTTGCGTTTTATCTTGAGACAGAAGGGGGTTGGGGTCATGTTAAGGCAACAAAAGTAGTTGGTTAAGGTTAAGAAAGGATTGTGGCTGAGGTAAGTCACGTGAGTCGATTCAACCTTGAGTTTTTACCTAAGTGGCCTTTCTTGTCTTGTAATGATGCAGATGGGGTTGTGTTAAAGTTTTTTGAAAGCCCAGTAGTTTTCATAAAAATGCCAAATAGTGTATTGTGGCTGTATATTTGATGCCTAGGGTCTCTGACCAAGTGGCGGTTTTTGACACTCTTGGAGTGAAACCAAGTTGAGAGACTGGAGATGCAGAGGTGAGTAAATAGCTACTGTTTTTGTTTTCAGTCATGCACACAAAACAAGAGCTGAAGTAAAGTATTTTACCAAAACCCCATCACCTTCTTAGAGAGACTATTGTTATAATTTCTTAGGTGGGAGTCAACCCACCCAGCAGTGTCCCGGCCTTGCTCCATGTACCGAGGTCGAGCGGGATTTGAACTGGTCACCCTGGCAGATTTGGGGCGGTTTAACACTAACAGCATGGTTTTTCAGGTCTTTGTCAGCTCCGTTCCCATTCAGTGTGTGCCAGCACAGACTCTGCCCGCTGCATTCACATGGCACGGCCCTGGAAGCGTGGGAAAAAAGGGAAAAGCTACCACTTTACCCTCGTCTGCTGCCATGGAAACCAACCAACGGTCGGGACATTAAGGCAGTGATACGCAGGGAAACTTTTTGGGCTACTCTGGCAGCCTGGCTGCTCTACTTTTGTTTTTTTCTCAGGTTCTGTGCTCTCTGCACCCCTCTCCTCCTTCAGGTCTCTCTTCAGCCTTCTGTCCTCACTGTGGTGATCCTCCATCATGTGCTCTGTGTGGGACGACTGATGAGTGTGTAAACTATTTTCATACTTTCATACATTTTTCTTTTGGAATTCAGCACAAAATAATGCCAAATTACAGTTAACTGAATGTTTATTTGCCTTCTTCATTTAATCTTTTGGTACATCTTATTTATTTAGGGCTGCCGCTAAGGAGCGTTCCTTTTTTCCCCCATTTCATTTTCAGATCATAATCGTTTTCCTATAAAATCATAAAATAGTAGACAATGTCCATCACAGTCTCCCAGAGCAAAAATCCTCACACTGGAAAAGACGAATCCAGAGTGTACGGTGGTTTTCTGATAAATTACAATGATCAGAATTGCTATGAATTCTCTCAATAAACTATTCGCATAGATGAAGCACTATTTATAGAACTACATCAGAATAAAGGAAAAAATCTATCAGTAGTAATCGTTTGTTCCTGATCGATCACCTCTCTTTGGGTTCTCTATGCAAATCGTCCCTTTTTCGTTTATTCGTGTGTTCAAATGGATCCCCAGCCAGCACCCCGTCTCCTATAATTATACTGTGCATGTGTGTGTGTGTGTGTGTGTGTGTGTGTGTGTGTGTGTGTGTGGGAGGGGGGAGCAGGTGATTGGTTGGCAACAGCTGGAGAGAGAAAGGAGAACACAGCTGCAGGGAAAGAGGAGAGGAGGAGAGAGAGGAGAGGAGAGGAGAGAGGAGAGGATCTCAGTCATCTCTGGCTTCAGTGCCACTACATATATGATGCACCGTCGTCACTGATTTGATACAATTCAATTCAGCTGCAATTTATTACTGATTCATCTCAGATGTGATAACATGTTTCTGTGTTCCATGATGAATTGTGTGTAAGTCAGTAAATTAAAAAAGGTACATCAATATTTTCTTAATCTTTACCTCAAATCAGAAATCCCCCCCACTATCACATTGCCACACTTCAAGGTAGTTTTTCTATAGATTGATGCATGCAACCAGAGTCAGTCAAACTATGGTGAGCACAAATGAAACCTCAGAGTTGGAAGACCCACTTGTGGGTTCCAGGTCAGCTACAACGGTACGAGAGAGAGCTGTGTAGAAGACGAGGACAGTGTGTTGTCCCACCCACGACATAGAAACACACTGAACATGCTAACACACATTCAATGGCATCACCCAAAAAACCCAACTGCTTTCAGGAGGCCTTGAGCAGAAAGGGGATAAAACAATTACTGCAGCAGTTGGCATTTACACTGACATATAGTCAGGTGAACGACTTGAAACACTCTTTCTAATGCATGTATTTTTTCAGTTTCACCTCATAAGAGACACTTTTCAGCTGTATAGCCTGCTAGGAACATGTTTTTTCATTGTTTGACAGTTTGCTTGAGATGCTCCTTTTATCGTATGATAAAAATAGTTTACTAAAGTTGCTAGTAGGAACAATGCAAATTAATTAAAAGACATGCTTTTTCTTGCTGCACCCAATTCACTCTGAACCATGACTCCTAAACCGAGGTATGACCCTAACCATGACCTCTGTGTACTGTTACAACCCTAGTAGAAAAACTTCATGTTACAAAGTAAACTACCCGCAATGCTTGCCTGCATGTACTCAACTGGCCACAGCGATGTCCTTTGACTGAGCCACATACAGCTTCCTCTGTTGGAGTACACACAGTATACACTACAGGATCGGCTTTCAGACTGTACTGTGAGAATTATTTTGTCCCATTAGTGACCAAGCTAAGCTGACACGCTGATAAGTTTGCCAACTCTCAGAGCTAAACAGATGAGTAAAGAGAACATCTCCAGTAGCTATTGAGACTGACGAGCGCTAGCTAACACTAGCTATTTTGCAGAGACTCTTTCTGATGCAACCAGTCCTTCAACGCAGAGGTTCCCAACTGGTGGGTCGCAGTCCAAAAGTGGGTCGCAAGTCCATTCTGAATGGACCTCAAGTGACTTTGTAAAAAACAAACTTTATTTTTAAGGACAGTGAATTTCCAGCAGAGAGAAAAGTTTATTTTGAAGTGCCGTTTCCTGCTGTAGAGTGACTGACTAATGGACAGCTACTTAACAGAGACAGCAGACTAGCTCAACGACATGGCCAAACACAAGTATGATGCTGAAGGAATTAAACTCTGTGGACCTTGAACTAATGCCTAAGGAGAAATCTGGACCCTGTGGCTGGACCAGTTGGGAACCACTGTTTTATCCAAGTGCTAAAATAAGTTCCTGTTTCAGTCCTTGATAATCTTAGTGATTTGGCTAAGGGCATCTTGTCACAACTTCCTCCTTCTAAAAAAGTTCTAAATCACATAACGAAACAAGATAATTAAAATCCATGAACAACAACATCAACAATCTTGTTTCTGTTATTGGTTTATGCTTTGTGTTATTCTGTGTCACACTATATTTGTACAAATGTTCTTCTGTGCTTGAAACTTAATACAATTTGGACAAAAAGCAGAAGAACCATCAGCACACAGACAATTTGGGCACTGCAGGAATGAAAGCACCTTCTCGTATTAACACACAATCACAGTCTCTTGTCTCGTGTCTTTGTCCCTGCTTTTCATTCACTCCACTTCTCAAAAGGGACGCAGGAAGGATGAGGACTAGAGGAGGAAGAGGAGGCATCCTGTTCTTGTGTTCTGCTCTTTTTCTTTTCAAAACTCAGTTCAGCTCATCGCTTTGTTGCTGATAATGATTCTGACGATGATGGGGATGATGCCAGGGATAACTGAGGGGTTTGTACTGAGTCAAAGTGGGGGGAAAGCTGTTTTTTTTTCTTCATGTTTGACAAGGCGGAAGAGGCTCAGATCTGTTCACTGATTGGCCAGCGGGGAGGAGGATTTCCAACCCTGATCACTGTCACGATCGTCAGACTTTGAGATGGTATATATTAATGATCAATAACACACTAAGCGACAGCCTGGGAAGAGAAAGGGATACGGACTAAAAAGTGATTAGTTAGTGGTTAGTTTTTAAATCGGTCCAGTACTGACAAAGAGTGCTGCAGCCAGTAGCTGTGACACAGGCTGCAATGTAACCACTCGGGGCATTTGGCATCATCAGTTTATGTCCACTAAAAGTGTTTGTTTTTGCCACTGGATCAGATTTTTTTTTTTTATAGTAAATGTTCGACAAAGTTAAGTAAAGCATCCCTACAGATATAGACCTATTTGTGAAAGGGTAAGTCCACCATTTTGGAGCAGAAAGAGCCTGGAAATCACTATTGCCAACCCCACCAGATTCCATTAAAATAAACAGTGATTTTATCATCATAAAACACAATTCATTCAAAGTCAACAAAAACAAATAAATCTTGTTTTTTTGTTTCTCTTTTAACAAGACCCCTTTTACAATGTAATGTCATTTTTACACTTGATGCATTACTATAAATATCCAATACAGCAGCTTTAAAATATACATGCACTGTCTCTTTTTTAAAAAAAAACCCTTTTGACTAATTGACAAAAAATCTGAATGCAGTCCTTTAAAACATCGACCGTCAGTGAGTTCATCAATAAATCTTTATCCACACCTGGTCACTCTCAGTCAGGCACGGGTGAAGCTACCGTTGTTGCTTCATGCACTCAATGCTGAGGACAGTAGATTCATGCGATTGGTTGATTCGAAGCCTCTAAAACTGGGGTGCTTCTCCAAACAAAGCTGGTATGAAAACATACTGTCACTCAGACGACGGACAGTTTTGAAAAAAAAAAAAAACCCTTTTAAAATCACGTAAAATGTATAATCAGATTCACATTCAGCCTCCTTGTATAGACCAATCAGATTGCATGAATGAAACTGCCCGGAAGTGACCTCATCAGCATCGACTACAATCAACTAGGCTCTGTGTGTGTGTGTGTGTATGTGTGTGTGTGTGTGTGTGTGTGTGTGTGTGTGTGTGTGTAAGGGAGTGTGTGTGTTGGGTGCATGTTAGGGCTGATTTTGCTTCATGATCCCTCATCCCACAGCCGAAAGCATCAGCAGCCATCATCCAACACACACACACTCACACTCACACACACACACACACACACACACACACACACACACTGAGACAGCGAGCAGCAAGCTAGCGCTTAAAGCAAAACTGGGCTTCCATGGCCATCCATTATCACTGACAAGCTAAATGTACCATGGTACACCATATGGTACAGAGAGAGAGGCAGAGAGAGACTAAAGTAAAGTGGAGGGAGAGAGACGGAGAACGAGGGAGAGCTAAAGAACGAGAGAGGAGAGGAAAAGAAAATAAGAGAAGGAGGGAAGATGGAGCGCATTACAATTACGGTGTTTTTCTAAGCTGCATTTAGCTCTGTGTTTTTTTAAAGTAATAATCTGCAGAACAATGATTGGATGGATGGATTTATGATGAACAAATGTGTGCGTTATGCCTGTGTTTCCTTCATTTGTCCTTTTTTGCTTCATGACACCTTTTACATTTTTAAAACTTTCCACTCTCTGTAAAAACTATCACTATGAACTATGTCTCTCAGTCCAAGCATCTTAATATGTCATGACATCCATCCATCCTTCATCCATCAACAAACTTTTACTCCACTTTTTGTTCAGACATTTAACTCAGTCATACTTTCTGTTAAATGTACATCTCTATATGATGGTCTAATAAGAGTTGTAACACACCTGTTATAGAGGCTATTGTGCACAGATATAAATACGGGTGTGCTTTGAGGTTTTGGCTTGACATTTGGCCTGCCTTGGGCACAAAAAGTGTGAAAACCACTGGTCTAAATTATGTCTATGAGGCACTGTATGTAATAAAATATCTTTATTTTTCATTATTGATCTAATGTTATTAATGTAATGGTTTTTTTTCTTTCATGATTTCATTTCTGCCTTGAAATAGTCAAATTTAAGCTTTTTTGTCCAACATGTGGAAAATACTGTGTGTTGTGATTGTCAGTGTGAACTCCTCCTCCCATGAATTTCTCAAACTATTACAGAAAATAAAGATATCCTGTAGTTCGACAATACTGCCCAGTTTCCCCCTACAAACTTGACAGGAAAATCTGGCCTTTTAATGTCCTAATTTGAGAAAAGAATTAGTGTGATTTTCAGTATCCCAAAACTTGTAAGCCAAATACACATCTTAGTCAAATCTTGGATGATGCCACAGTGAAGTTTTTGTTGATAATTTCCTTGTATTTAGCAAAAAAGTATGACAGAAAATAAAAAGAAGAAGAAAGAACTGTTTGCAAAGTGACTCAGTTTAAGAGTTCAGCCTCGCCACCTTCAGTCCTATGGAAAGCTACAAGTTTTGAGGCGACATCTTAGGTGGATCCCTGAGTTCACACTGGCACATTTACAGAAATGTTAATTAATGTGATATGTCCTTATAAATAAAAAATAAATAAATTGGTGTTATCGTAATTACCACTTTCCAACTCGTTAACAATGTTCACATCAACTTCCAGGTCTTACAGTTCAAATATCTTATTAAACCAAAATTTAATTTAGAAATTGTCACTGCAGAGTATTAGTTCACACACATTTTATCAATGAAGTTTCCAAACTTCTCCATAACTTTTCAATAATCTTACCCCATTACTATTATTTAATTAAGTATTTTAAAATATGTAGGCCTATAATGATCATATGGCACAATTACAAGGCTCTTACCCCAGTGCAATATGTCCTAACACAGGCACTGTAGCAAAAATGCAGCATGGAGTATGGCATGGAAGACCTTTGCGACTACAAATACAATAGACACAAAGTGGTAACCTTGTGGCCTGGCTATGGCAGGCCTGAAATATGTGCTGAGGCTGGCCGTCTGTCAAGCGACCTTTTGGTTGTCTCGATCTTTACCTTTAGCATGGCTGACGAAACCAACGTCAAACGCTTTGATACAGAAACTACATCTCTGCCTTGCTCTTTAGCCGTTGTTGTTCAAAAGCCAAACATTATCAAACACTTGAGGATAATCAAACTGCTCGGGACTGCTAACTTTACTTACTCGTTAGACTTTCCCGCCACCAACAAGCTGCATATTCCAATGGTCATGCAGTTACAGAGTACATTTTAAATCAACGATACAAAGAATGTATTTTGCATAATGTTTGAGATGTTTCAGGATTTTTCTGGACATACTTTAAACACCAATGTACAGTCAAAACTTTTCCAAAACATTCTATTGATTCCAAACCATTTCCAGACCTAAAAAAAGAGTCTTGCTATTTCATGACCATTGGGACCCTGGATTATACAACTGTCCTGATGACATGAGGAATCGCTAGCGGTTAACATGGGACTCAATATCATCTCCAACATCCATCCCTGAAACCCCAAAGAGTCAGCGTGAGAAATTTCTCCAGCCGTTTAGAGAACAGACCTGTATCTGTCACTGCATTTCAAATGTGGTAACTTTAACAGAAAAAAACAATCTCAATAAAAAACAAAAATTTGCATAAGACTTAACGGCAGCAAAATCTAAAATGCAATATATATATTGTTTTCCCCCCGCAATACTGGAGCTTGTCTGCACACACACACAAACACACACACACACACACACACACACACACACACAAACACAGTGTTAGTGAGGCTGTTACCTAAAAGCTTGCCACAGGAAACATCTGTTCAGACAAAACAGACACATTCAGTTTAGACAAAACCACAAAGAGGGCACCTCCACACACACACACACACACACATACACACACACAGAGTTACAGTAATAGAAATAATGCAGTAACTGTGAGACACAGTAAGCGATACAGCATGTGATTCTGATGTAACTCCGACTGTAAGAGATTTCATTATTTTCCGCATTGACGACAAACACAGGCAATAAAAATCTGACAGAGTCCAGTACACAGAGGTAAATGAAGCGTTGTATTGTCATGGTTATACTGGCTGCAGGTGCATTCTCCAGGCGTGTGTCCGAGGATCACACAGATATAACATGAATTGTCTGTTTCATCACATTAAAATCCCTCCATTCCAATTTACAAATGTTAACTTACACTAAAGTGCAGTAAACTATTATTACTGTCATTTTTATTTCTCTTATATCCCATAAACATGTCAAATATTAGAGGTCAAAGGTCAGTCAGAGCAGTGCTCTCTCTCCAGGTGTCAAAGGCACTACAATAAAATGGAGTCTTTCAAACGATTACAGTGATGCAACAAACTTAACATTTCCACTGGTTTCACAAAGTATGTGGAAAGAAAGGGAAGGGAGGGAAAGTAGGTGAAAGATAAAGAGAAGGATGTGATGAAAATGGTACAAGGGAAAGAGGAACGAGAAAAAAGAGAGGAAGGAGGAAGGAAAAGAGGAGAAAAAGTGGACAAAGCAACAGAGCAGGGTGAAACTGAAAAAGAGAGCCGAAGACAGAAATGAAGGGAAGGGTGGATGGGGCAAAGAATGAGTAAAAGATGGGAGGGAATGAAGAGAAAGGAAAGCAAAGCAAGAGTGAACAAAGGAAGGAAGCAAGCAGGAGGAGAGGAATGGAAGGAGAAAGAAAGATGAAAGAAGGCAAGCAAGTCATACATATATCAATAAGATGGAGGGAAGACAGAGAAACTAATGCCACGTCCATAGACCGTAGACTAACCCCACCCGCTTCAGTGTTTGAGGTGACCCAAACCATCAGTCAATATTAAAATGAAATACTATGTCCAAGATCTCCCAAAACACACACACACACACACACACACACACACACACACACACACACACACACACAAACACACACCAGTACACGTCGTGTTTTCACTTTTCAACATCCAAATGTTGAGTTCATCTGAACAAACGACTGGTTTGTTTCAACATTTTCACTTTTTTTTTTATTCCTCTGTTGGTTCTTTTTGGATACCTCTCTTTCCAGGGTACACACACACACACACACACACACACACACACACACACACACACAAAATAACACACACTCACACACTGAGCCAGTTCCACAACAAAGACAGAGACTGTGCCATGCTGCTGCAGAGGGGGCAGTGCCACGTTGGCAAAGCCCAGGGGGCAACTGCTATCTCGTGCCAACACTTCACACACACAAAACACACACACACACACACACACACACACACACACACACACACACACACAGAGCATATCAGTATTCCAGCATCGTTGCAGAGTCGACTCCTCCGCCTGCTTTGTGCGGCTTCATGTTCGACTCTGCATGTTTTTGTTTTTTTTAACAAACTCTTTTAAAATGTTTGAATTTAACATGATTCATCAGCTCAAACACACCTGCGTGAAAACATTTTGCACGCTCAGTCTTTGTATTTGGATAGTCTAAAGGACTGATTATACATTTTAAAGAACGTTCAGCTTCAGGTCAGACATTTACAGGATAAGGTCTGTCAATAACAAATCAACATTATAAATATGAATTAACATTTACGATTGTGAGAGAAGACACTGTGCTTAGTTTTCATCTAAACATCATGCAATAACAGTGAATATTACTACATGCACAGCAGTGGTTTTGGCCGTGTATTAAGTGTATTTTGACTATTAACTTAAACAGACATTATCAGGAGGTTGAAGCCGACATACAAACAGCACTTTACAGAGATTATCCTGCTTTAACCTGAACTAAACCATCTAATCTGTAGTTTTACTCTTCCTATGGATTAATGTGCACTCTCCCTCTCTTTCTCTCTCTTTGTCTTTTAGCTACTGAATTCAAACCTGATCCTGCACGACTGCTTTTTGTGCTTTAATATCTCTACAACACCATCTACTTTATGGAGCGCTTCACATATTGAAAAGCATTCAAATTCACAGCAGATCTAAAAGATATAATTGGACAAAATTGCTAAAAAGAATTTGGCAAAGGACTCTGGTTGTAATGTAAACTATAATCTGGCACCATTGTCTGTCAGTTATAGTAAAGTTTCAGTGTATATAATGCGTGCAGTAATTCATAAAAGTAGATTTAGTGTTAACTTACTGTTTAAAATGCCCATTACACACAAGATATCTAATTTGATTGGCAGAGAATATGCCAGATGCGGCTAGAGACGCCAAAAACTGTAGTCTCAAAGTGTGTGATCACAAAATTACCACTGAAAAAAATAAAATCGCCCCCATCTGGCATATTAATTGTTTCTACCATTAACTGCAATATATATATATATATTGCGGTTAATGGTAGAAACAATTAATATGCCAGACAATTAAGCTCACCTAACAGGTCGAAAATAATAATAATAATTTGATCTTAAATGTTTAAAACTTTAATACAAGATGAAAATAAGAGGATAATATGTGACTATGGCTACAGAAGTGGCCAAAACAGTCTATAATGTCAATGACAGAGCTGTTAAAAGAGTTAGCATCAGTATAAGATGCACTGGGCTGTTAAACAACTCCAGTGTAAATCTATCCACATCACTATAAGACATTCAGTGCAACAGATGTAGTATAAAGACCGACAAAGTCCGCTTATGGCGGGTGGGAGTTGAGGTGGATGGGTTAAAAAAAAACAACAACACAGGACTTTGACCCAGGAGACCTGTGTCTGTGTCCCGCATGACAATAAAAGTCAACACTGAATTATTTTTTCATGTCAGTCCTTCAGCGGGATTTATACTTCTACGTTGATTCGATGCCAGACGCAGTTGACGCAGAGCCTACGCCATAACCTGGTGTACACTGTCCCACAAATTTAACTACACGTTGCAGCGACACAGACATCCTGTCTATTTCTGTAAGCTGACACCATTTCCCTCAGTGGAAACTAAGCTTTTAATCACTTTAATTTCACAGATAAGGAACAATAAATTGTGAAGAGAGTAAAGCCTCTGCTAAAATAACATTTTAAGTCTTGTGTATGATTTAACCTGGATTCATTTGGGTAGAGGAAATTTCCCCTAATCATGTAAAATGCCATAGGCTTGTGCTGCTGAAGTTAGCATGTTGTGGTTGTTTGGAAAATGTGTTTAGTATAAGACAGTTTTTTGTCAGTGAACCTTGTAATGGAGACAAATTTTGTAACGTTACCTTTGTTAAATACTGCTGTTGTTTTTGCTAAAGGAGTGATCATACCTCACAAAGTGTTCACCGTCACACAGACTTTGATTATTACATTAGAAGAATTAATTTTTCTTTCAAAATGAGCTTAAGTCCAAGCAAAAGTAAGTTACATTAAAACCAAAGTTCAAGTAACTCAAAAAAGTAACCTCAGTACATCTAACAATGTAAAAGTGACTGCAACAATATTTGTGACTGCAAATGTGTGACTGCAACAATATTTCATCAAGCTACACAACTGTTTGGAACTTGAAGTAAAAACTCACCCAAAACCTTTTCGATACGCAAAAATGCCTCTGTAAATACAATAAGTGCAATCATAATGAACAAAAGACACAAAAACCTAATCAACGTATGGAGACGTTCTCCAAACACCACACTGATGGACGCAACAACCACATGTTTACGACAAAACCTTGTGGACAGCAGGAGCAGCGCCACAGATCAGACTGACATCACAGTGTTGAATATTGTTATTACAGAAGCTGAAAACAATTACAAGCTGCTACAGAGTGAGGAGCAAAACATCACTATTAGCTGTGTTCAGGTGCCAAACCACAGATACTGCTATCAGTCAGTATCATCTGCAAGAAACTCACACTCACACACACACACACACACACACACACACAGCGATAAGCTTTTAGAGAAGCTCTGACTCTACGTTTTCACAGGTGTACAGCAGCATTCCCCAAGGGAGTATCACTCTCCCTCTTACACACACACACACACACACACACACACACACACACTTCACTATCTTCAAGTCGATTACATACTGACTTTTATGTCACTTTCACAACAGAAAATACACCAATTAATAAAAAAATGAAGGCTGTTTGATGAATATGAATTAAAGGCATTATGAGACATGCTTCTCCTTCTTCTTCCTCTTTTTAATTCCTGCAGTGCAGATGCAGCCTCAGTGTAATGCTGCCACCCACTGTTACAGACCTCTGTCCAACCAGGAAGAATAGAGGGAAAATAACAAACAGCACCTGACCAAATTCATTCAGTGTATGTGCAGACAAAAGAGAAAACTTCACTCATTCATTAAAATAATATGAAGGTTTTTCTTGGCGCAAGCAGCCATGAAAAGTCATGACATCAGAGGCACAGTGTGGGCAAACTCCATGCACAGAGGAAGACTGCACAGCAGCTGCGAGGGGTAGTTAGGTTTCTCAGTATGATCAAAGCAGCGCGTTGATGTAAGAGTTATCTCTGCCCTGGTATTTTAAACAAATTGAACTGCTACAAGAATCCTGTTCACACTTGTTGCCATTTCCTCTGTCTCTACTTATCTTGAAAAGCTAGCTAGCTATGTAGCCGACTATCTGCTATTTTTATTTCCCCACGTATGTCTAAAAAACATTTAAGACCTATCCAATTTGAATTTAAGACAATTCAATACATTTGTGGCCTTTTATAAGTGAATGTGTATATAAGACAAACCTGCCCTGTTTGGTTCGGTTCAATCAAACTCAAGTTTGTTTGGTGTGAACACAGCAATCATACTCGGCTGTGCACCAAAATGACCAGACTGAGACCTTCTTGAAGAGGTGGTTTTGGTTCGGTTACAAACAGACTCTGGTGCGGTTCGTTTGTGGTGAGAACGTGTTCCGACCTTGATCCGAACCAACTGCAGTCACATGACACATTGTTTGGGTTAAACATGAGCATGTTACAGTCCTGGAGGATTATTAATGTGCACCTCCTCCTGTACTGCCTTAATATGCACATTCAGCACATCCAATGCATCAAAACATTGTTTTCTAGTTGGAGCCGCGCCTCGTTTTCAAACTGTATGCTTTGACTAAAATGAACAATGACAGCAATATAGTCCACGATGAGCAGCGCTAAAATCAACCTGCGTAGTTGTCCCTCCATTGTGACATTAGAAAGTGTCACATTTATCTTGCAAGTGTTCTCTTCTTCAACGTTTGCTTTACTTCCTGGATTTTTCCCACATGGAAATTCTGACCAATCAAGAGCAGCTTTCTCGCACAAGGCATTTTATCTGGTCCGTTTGTAAATGCTGCCGTGAGAACACGAACCAACTCTAGACAATTATGCAACTTTGTAACAAAATCAGGCCCTGATTCAGACCAAAGCAAGACAACTCTAGGTCTGAAAGCACCTCAAGACTTTTCAAGGACCGTTCGCCACCTTGTGTGATTTGCCGACTGTTTCTTTATCTGGCAGAAAAAGCTGTCAATGAGTGCGACACCAGACCTGCTGAACAAGCATTAAGGTCTGGAACAATGCTAATGTATAGCTGATGAAAAGAAGCTCTCAGACTGTATACAGCCCCTACAATCTCCACCAACAGTGCAGGGCAGAGTGTATGTAGCCTGAGGAACCAAACTAAGGGCCAAAAAGCTCGTGATATGTTAGCAGGAAGCAGGAATCCTTCTCCTATGACAACGAACACTTCAAGAGGTATCACAGTAACTTGTGGAATCTGCCTATACTCTAGTGTTTCCTTTTCCCCAACTCTTTTTACCATCCCTCGCTCCATTCATAATTTTTCTCATATCCTTTCTTTCTTTCTCTCTTGTCATCTGACTCTGCATATTGTTCTGTAACTATCTGCATCAATACTGCTCTCCCTTTTTGTTCCTCCTTATCTCCCTCTCTACTCCTCTCGGTTTATCTGTCTCCCTCTCTCTGCCTGTCTTCCTTTCATCTCTCGCCATCTGCCTTCCTCCATCTCAATTTTCCTCACTCTTTTCCCTCTCTCTCTCTCTAACTCTTCTTGTCTCTCCCTCCATGTCTCTCACCCCTCCCTCTCGTCTCCCTAAAAACTTGGCAGTGATCCCCGTCGTGTTTTTTTTTTTTTTTTTTTTCCCTCCTCGTTTGGGGGATTGCGAATGAATGCGATCCAATCTAGACCTCGGCTAAGAGACATGAATTTTCATTAATTACAACCTTGTCAGCAAAAGCATTATGGGAGCTGAATATGAAAATGCTAATGAGGGGAGCTAATTTGCATATTTTTCTTTGTTGGAATGTCATTAATTATTACGTTTTATGATGATGAATGCAGCTGTCGATGGCTGGCCCTCCATGCCTAATTAGCTATCAGAAAATCCTCCGATCAAAAAAATGGATAGGGATCCCAAACTTTACTTTGTCATTTTACACCTCTTTGGCTTTCTCTCTCTGTCACTCTGTCACTGTTGTTTACTAACTGTTTTTCTTTCCTAGCATTTCCCAGCAATACTATTTTACGCTTCCTTTCATTAATGCTCACATTTCTCCCTACTTCGATTTCTTTTTCTCCTAGGTGCCTCATTCAAAGCTTTTAATCCTTTGCCTTAACTTTTTTACTGCCTCTTTTTTGACATCTTCCCCTCACGATCTTTCTTATTCTCCCTATCATTTCTTTATTCTCCGTCCTCACATTGATTGCCACAGATCTAGACTGGCTGGTCACAGTTTGAGGATGTGTGGATCAATATTTTGGATTGATGACCAAAAGTTTCTCTCGGCACTGTCAACTTTTTTCTACTGATTTCAGGCTGCAGCTCGGGTAACTCTTGAAGTTTAATATAATATTTGTAATAATTAAAGCCTGAACTGTATCTGGTTTTTCGCAGATTTGTACACAATACGGTTGAGCAAATATCCGGACTCCTGTGTTTAATCTCTTACTCTTGTCATCAAAAATGATCTGAAGCTCAATTCTGAGGCTTTTTTTCGTAATTATTATTCTAATAAATAATAGATATAGCAACATCTGATCAGCCAAACAACTTCAGGCTTAAAATAACAACTTCCAGTTAGGACCCACCCACTTCTGGTTTAAGCCCGATTTGATTTTAACTCCGCCCATTTTGAGTATAGATACAGATTCAGATCATTTACTTGGACGAACAACTGGTGCACTTGATCATCCCTAGTAAATGAGCCAAATGATTTTGGTCACCGTCACCCAATCAGCTGACTGCTGTGATGCAATTTGACATTTACGTATCACGTGCCATTGGTTATCAGTGATGTCAAAGTGTGTGTGCGTCACGAGTTGGTAAACGGCAACATTTTATCTACACATGCATGATTACACATCGCAAAAAAGTAGAGGCAGAATCAGTGATAGCATAGCAAGAGGTTTCCTGATTCGAACCCTGGGGTGTGCAGTGTTTGCATGTTCTTCCTGTGTCACCTTAGGTTGATGTTATTTAGCATGTCAGAGGCTATTGCTAGGTTAGTCCCTGTCTTTCAAATGTTGAGCCCTTCCAGTTTCATCCTCTCCCCATTAAGTCTTTTCTTTCAGCTTGAGTCATTCCTAGAGCTACCTTTACTCTTTGATTTATACCTCTTTCAGATCTTCTTTCTGTCAACTTTCAGCCTTAGTTCCCTCCATATTTTTTCTGTCTGAGTCTTTAGCACTGGCTCTTTGTGATCTTGCACTTCAAGGTGAGCTCCCTAAACCAGTAAACCTAATCCTAATCCTTGGTCCTTTAGTTGTGTAGCCTCTGTAGTTGTTGTCTTTGAGTTTAATCTTGCTCCTTTTGTTGATTCATTTTTTTTTTATCTCTTCAAGTTTATTTAGTCCTTTAGCCCTGTCTCTGTTACTACTAGCTTCTTATGCACTTGTCTTTTCAGTTTGGTCCTCACTCATCTAGTCCTTGTAGCTTCTGCAGTCTTGCTAAACCTGATCTCATAGAAATACATGAAATGACCATGATCTCTCATGGTGGCATATGAACACTGGCAGTGGAAAGTCAATGAGGGTGCTTTGTGGCAGTGGACACAAGAATTCCCTGGTTCAACAGAGCCACACAATAGTTAATGGTAGTAGTAGACTTTCACCCAGGAATCTTCTGTGAAACTACAGGTCAACAGTGACTTCTTTTAACTTGACATACATGACACGACCTTTACGTCACGTTACAAGATGTAATTATGTCACAAACATCGTTACACACATTATGTTAGTACACAATACATGCCACTGCCATGTAATGAAGTGTTAAGAGGTTGTGGTCATGTCATGCATTTCTGTGAGATCATGCTCTCTCGATTCCTTACGCTAACAAAGTAATCAAACCTTCTCAATCTCCTGTAGCCAAATTACTTAGTCTCAGGTCCTTTAGTGCTGTGTATTTAACAAACTAATTTGGTCAAAGCTCCTTAATCTCACCATTTTTGCCCAAATTACTTACCACTGGGTAGTAATTCTGTCTTATTTAGCCCAGATCATTTGGTTATAGCTCCTTTCGTAGCACTTTTGGTTATTATTATGTCTTTTAGTCCTGTTTTTATTAGCTGAAACATTTGGTCTTTTAATCAACATTTTCTAGTGTGGCTCAGGAGGCAGAGTGGGTTGTCCACTAATAAAAACATCAGTGGTTCGATCCCCAGCTCCTCCAGTCCACATGTTGAAGCAACCTTGGGTAAGATACGGGCGTTTGTGTTAACACAAACTTGATTAGCTCTTGTTGAGGTAGCACCATGAGAGAAAACCAGATGGATCACTGTTTAAATGATCAGCTAACCTCTGTTCAGTTCTGCTGAGATGAAAAACTTTGAAACCTGTGCACACCAGCTGAGGACCTCCAATATGGCTGCCAGAAGGCGCGCTACATCACCTGTAGTCCTGTAATACTGTCCACGTTTCTCTTCACCTCTGTTTTTTTTTTTTGTTGTCCTTCCATCTCTCTTTCTCTATTGTCTAAGAAGAGTAACAATGAAGACTTAACAAATCCCCCCTCCAAAAAAAGCCACTAACGAACACCCCCCCCCCCCTCACTTGGCTTAATGAATGCCAGGCTTAATTAGAGCACCATGATGTCAGAGGCATTAATTATCAGTTGGCTTCGTTTCAGAAAACACACACTGTCTGTCTTTCTCTCTCTCTTAGTTTCTCTCTGCATCTGTTTTTCTCTTTTTGTTTCTTAGTTTCTTCCTATTTATCTCTTTTCCATGTTCGAACTGAGATTTAAAACCCTCAAGTTAAATTCAGATATTTTCTTTTAAATAAGAAGACCTGGTGTGAAATCATCATTTTAAAACATGGGTCTAAATCTGATACAAATCTGAATGGTCACATCTGAATTCATGTGACTTTTCCAAAGCTCTCCCATTAGTGGTCTGGCATAAATGATGATGATGGTGCTGCTAAACAAAGATGGCGGGCAGTTGATGAAGATTGTCAGTGGAGGCGTCCCACACACATCAACATAGAAATGTAATCAAATGCATGTTTAAAGCTACAGTACATCTGACCACTTATATGAAAGCTGGAAACACATCTGACACATTATCACCTAAGTTATGTCACAATGAATCTGTAGGGACCAACCTTCATCAGAGATATATTGATGAAGACACCTTGTTGGATGCATATAGATATCAGCCTGCTCTTTAATATAATGGAACTAAATGGCACTTGGCTTTTGCTGCTCAAAACACTGAAATAAAATACATTTGAAACACTCAACAGTAATGTCTCTTTCCAGAAATCATGACCCAGTTAGTCAAGATAATCCACAGAACTTTTTGTGATCAGTTTTATACAGTAACTATTTTCTTTCTACTGAATCACAGCCAGCTGCCGGCTATAAAGGCCTTTATACACCAAGACGACGGTGGGTCATCGGTCAATGTTGGGCTGTCGGGGAGTCGCCCTAATTGGTGTTGTGTGTACTGTACTGTTGCTCCTTGTTAACAAGTTATCAAAGACTAAAATCAAGAGGGAGCGAGACCGAAACAAACTTGTTACATAAGGTAAGATTATTTTGCTTTAGCCACTGAGCGTTTTAGCGGAAACATTTCATGATGGTCTGTGTTTTTACTGTTGTAAGATACAGTGTGCTGTAACACATCTTGTGAAATAGAACAGCGCTGCCGTGTCCAAAACCAAATGTAGAGGAAGACCTGCTGAAATCTGGAAGAAGTTGTTGTTTAAAGAGATGTAGCAGCTTGTAAACTGCACGAAAATGCCGGTGGCGACGGAAAAGTTTATGGTTGCATAAGCCGTGGAGGTGTTGATGATGTCAGAATCCAACAATTCCTGTTTTGATCAACTTTCTGAATCTGATTTGGATGAAGAAGCAAACGAGTTTGGTGGGAGGAAACAGGATCGCCATGATGGTGACAGTGACACACGGACAAGACGACCAAAGGGGAGAGGGAGACAACAGTATTGACACTTATACCTCAAAGAGAATATTATTTTCATTAGTAATATTATTATCATTATTATTTTCATTTATACAATTCTAATTGACATGACGAAATTTGAGAAAACAAAAATGTAAAATTGATTTTGTACTTGAAAAGGACATTCTTTGACCAAAATGCCTTTTTCTCAGCTTTTTGTCCAAAATGTTTTTTTTGTTTGTTTGTTTGGTTGTTTTAAATTAAAATGCGCAAACTCAAGTGTTAATAAAAAAAGAAAGGGAATAAGATAAGAATAAAATGTTTTTGTGTTTAAAAACAGACAGTCTCTTCTTTAGTGTGATGTGGTGGCTGGCAATTTAGAAATAATACTCTGGCGGGAAAGTGTCAAAGTGCTCACTGGCTAACTAGCGTCAAGACGGTATTCCACCTACCCTTTCTGAATGACAATTTCAGACAACTGCCATCTGCTGGTATGGAGAGTAATTTCCTCTCACACAGGCACAGAGCATATGTGGTGTTTGTCCCTCAGCTGTAGCCTTTGCGGTGTGTTCATGTTCAACTTCCTGGTCGAGGCACAGGTGACGTGAAGCAACGCAACAGTCATCTTTTGTCGTCACTACTTCTTTGAAGTCAGTTTGATGTGTCTGGGCCTATTGACTGTGTTCCAATCATCCTAAAAGTGCTGGGTGGTGTTGAGGTCAGGGTGAAACAGGAAGACACCTTCCTCTAGCTGCTGCCTCACTTGGAAGCACACTACTGTCTAAAATAACACTGGACAATGCCCCAAGCTATAAAAAAAACAGCCACAGACCAACACACTTTTTATGACAACTAGATTCTAAAAAACAGGGGAATTTTCCTTTAAGGCTTGCAATGTGAATGTAGCCTCTCCCTCTCAGATGATAAAATACAGTTCATCTTTGGCCTCTGGGAGCCACAGTTCTAACTGAAGAGCTCTCTCCCTCCCGCTCTCACTCGCACAATAAACATACTGTTTCATGCTGCACATCTCTATCTCCCTCTCTCACCTCTTACACACAAACAAGCACTCTCTCTCTCTGCCACACAAACACACACACACACACACACACACACACATACACACACACACACCGTAGCGTGGCTGGCCAGATGGGACTCTTCCACATGACCAAGCCGATCAATCAACACTGAAGGGCCCAGGTGCTACTACGCACCATTTCACAGTCTGTCACACACACACACACACACACACACACACACACACACACACACACACACACACACACACACACACACATGCACGCACACAAGTTGTACACACACATAGCAGCAGAGACATACAGAGATAGAAAGATAAAGGACACACAAACACATGGAGGCAGGAAAACACGCACACACACACACACACACACACACACACACACACACACACACACACACACACACACTCTGTACCATGAATGACCTGGGCTTGGTCTCCAGAGGCCTCATCTGGATGGATGACAGAAGACGAAAAAGACAGACAGATGGATGGATAGACAGACAGAGAGACAGACAGAAAGACAGACAGAGACAGACAGATGGATGGATAGACAGACAGAAAGACAAACACGAGAGATAGATAGATAGATAGATAGATAGATAGATAGATAGATAGAGGTGGTCAGGTTGGATGTATGGGTCAATGTTGGTTTCTTTCAACCATGACTATGAGCGGTCCCCAAACTGAACAAAGCAGGTATTTTAATTCAGATCAGAAAAGACTCCCATGTGTCATCCTGGTGACACAAACTTTTAATTTGAAGGACTTGTTCTCACAAACACAAAAATAGGTTCCTCAATCTGACAGAGCTTCGTGTTCATGTATGGATAACAAACACTGATCATGACAGTCGGGGCTAAATGTTTTCTTCCAGGGAATATACGACTAATGTTGTTTTGCATGTTCTCATTTCTGTTGTTTGTTGGTTATTTTTTGTCCATGCTGGTGGTGCGGCTCTAGAGATGGCAATGTTAGTCTGTCAGTTGGTCCATCGCTTTGGTCCAGACTGAAATATCTTAATAACTGTTTGATGGATTACTTTGAATTTTGATAAAGCCAATCTGCAGTAGCTGTAGACCTTTAGTATTGTTCTATGCTAGGTGAAGAATCCACTGATCGACTGATATGAGACGATATCAGTAAATATCCTGATTGTCTTTTCCTTGGCTACTCCCTATCATTTGCCTAGCACTAGGCCGCTAGCACTGTCTGAATGTATTGGCAGGAGGTGTGCTTGGATGGAAATGGTGACCCAGGCCTAACTTCAAGATGGTGACATGTATGGACGTTTTCACTCTGCATCTTTAATATTGGATCTTTCATCACTGAATCAATATCACAATCCAGATCGATGTATCATCACACCCCTATACAGGACCATTCCTCTGTATTAAATGGTAAAAAAGTCACCCAACCCATACAATAACATTGTGTTTTCCTACCCTCTTATATGACCCACAGGACCGCTTCGCTAAATTAGTGCCCCTACTGGTGGACGACAGAATATCTTGTCTGCGGAGTTTAATGGTTGCAGTTTTAAACACATGATGCTTGGGCGGTGATTTCCAGTGTCAGACTCCTACGAAAAAAGTCCTTTAACATCAGCATGATATGCAACTGGTCGCTGTTAGTTTAATGGCATCTGAGGGAAAAGCACCAGGACAAGAATGAAAGTTAAGGCGACGAAAGTCTGAGTAGGGGGGACAGGAGGGGTGGTTGATGGGTCCAACAAACATCGCCTTTTATCCAGGTAAACGGCAACAACGAACATACCCAGGGTACCTTGCACTTCGTATCTGGACGTGGAAAGTCCATGAGCAAAAGTTGATATGTGATGAGGTTGGTCCCCCTGATTTTGTGGATCAAGGTTTGCAAACCCGAAAAAGCTATTTGTTGAACCACCAGTATTTTAGATTTTCCTTCATATATTTTGTAATCAGCTTCATCAACAGTCATTCTAACCCATTTGTGCCACACAGGTAAACCTAGACCAGCCCTGCAGCATGAAAAGTAATAAGCTGACCCCGCCATTGAGCTCATCATTCAGTATCTGCACATAAATAAAAAGGATTTCTTGATGGAAGGAGTGGTAATTCCCAAATCTCAATACGTAGGCTTGAACCCCACCAACACCACCTGCCTCTAGAATTAAAGACCTACAGCATAGCTGTTCCTCAGCTCCACTATTCCCTTTATTAGCCTTTTCAAAAAATGATAATTAACTCTGACAGTTCTTTAAGAAGCCTAAAAGCGTTCCTCGCAAAATTATCCAAGACATTTCCCCCTCCCCAATCAGGAACCCCGAAGTGCTCCCCGATGAACCGCTGCTTTCAGAGTGTACGTTTTACATCTCCACCCTCCGCCCTCTCGCCTTGACGAGACCTATTATTACTATGTCAGATCTAATTACACAGACAATTTACGTGTGATACACAGCCCCTTCAAAACAATAATATACTAAATACTCTGCAGTGGCTTACATTGTGCGTCCGTGTTAATGCACTGAAGTCAGCGCAGCACTAATCAATGCATGACATCCATTCAAAAAATACTCTGAGAATGAGACGGTGGCTGTTCAGTTTCAATCAGCAGGGACAATGGAAACAAAATCTCCGAGGGCGGAGCGGGGAATGAAGGATGTTAAAAGAAAATATGAGACATTTCATTTCTTAACTGTCATTAATTTTAATTCACTGACCTGGTTTTATTTATTGCTGTTATTTTGGCTGCTCACTCCTACTTGTTCCTGATGTGCTTTTGTCTCTTTACTTTGTGTATTTTTTATGTTTTAAATCCTGCAACATACATTAAAATGTATGTTGCTGATCTTTCATTTATATTATTTTAATGATTCTGTATGGAATTGACTCAAAGGTCCTCTCATGGACTTCATTCAGGTAATGGATCTGGCTCAGCTTCTCAGATGTTGAGATTTACTGCTCTTCTTTCTGAAGTGAATATCTTTGGTCTTTGGACTGTTAGTTGGACAACAGATTAAGGGCACTTTCACACCTGCCCTGTTTGGTTTGGTTCAATCGAACTCAAGCTTGTTTGCCCTCTAAGTGCGGTTCACCTAGGCAGGTGTGAACACAGCAGTCGCACTCAGGTGGGCACCAAAACAACCAGACATATTGTTTGGGTTAAACATGAGCATGTTACAGTCCTGGAGGATTATTAATGTTCACCTTCTCCTGTACTGCCTTAGTATGCACATTCAGCACATTCAATGCATCCAATGCATACGTGCGAACATTTTACTCGCATTTGCAACTAGCCTACTGCGGCTCCACGGCGCAAGATAACCGCTTGCCAGTGACAGAGAAGTCGGATTCCAGGTCCAGTGGCCTAATTTCCTTTTTTGTTGGTGTCATGACTGCCCAGTAGTAGCCTACCTGGACAACCAAGCCATGGTGGCACACAGTTACGTGGCATGTCAGAGGAGAAACGAGCTGTTCACATTTCTCTCTTTGTGGCAGGTAACAGTCCACAAACCTCACCGCACTTTAGGGACTGTTCTTTTACTTATGAAGGGACTGTTCTTTACTTGTCAGCGGGTGTGGCTGGTTGATTTTTATTTTATTTATTTATTTTATTTTGATCCCCCCTATGTTAATCACTTATTGATGCTTTTTTTGAAGTATGAATAAGTCAATAAGTAATTTATTCCATTGAAATATCAGTAATGTATTATAGAAAAGTGATTTATCTTTTTATAAATGACAAACAGCATATCTGCCTCATTTTTGCTGTGGTATCGTGATCGTGAGAGTTGTGCAGTGTGGCGGCTCGGGTGCTGCCACTTTTGGGAGTGGGGGAGCACTGCTCTCTCAGAGGCCCAAAGTGTTCCACTACTTCTAATTTTACAAATTAAGCACTGGAAAGCACCCTAAGATTTCACTATTTTGTGACGTCTAATAAACTTAATTTATTAATTGAACAAATGCCTGCGAGATGAATGAGTTACAGCCCTAAAAGCTTGCTTAAAATTTTGTTACTTATAGAAGTTATCATTTGTCACCCCGTCTCTCCTCTCCTCTCATTTCCTCCTCTCTTTTCCTTCCCTCCTCTCCTTTATGTTTAAACATTCTGAACACAAAGACCCAGACCCAGCAGGGAGGGACAGGGGGACGACCTTGGCACCACACCCAGCTGAGGTGAGGGGCTGCTGGGGTAGAGAGGGAGACAGGAGGGCCCGGTCTCCGTGGAGGACAGACAGGGTGAGAGGAATACAGGGTGATTAAGAGACGGAAGGGAAAGAAAACAACAAAAAGAGAGACAGAGGACGGGAAAAGGAGAAAAGGACACGAGGGGGAGAAGAAGTGTGAAAGGAGAAAGAGGAGGAGTGAGGATAGGAAAAGGTGCGTCAAGAGAGAAACCGAAAATTAGTGAAAGAGACAGTTAAGATGAGCAGGAAAAAGGCGAACCAGATTCAAAGAGAAAAACCTTAAAATGAAACAAAGACACAGACAGACAGAAGAAAAGAAGGAACAAGAGAGAGAGAGGGAGAGACAGATATGTATTTCTATATTAAGTGTCCAGATGTGACCTCCTCAGAGGGGGTCCAGCCTCGTGGCTCAACACTCATTAATAAGGTCACACAGAGGTGAGACAGACGGCTGACTCACTACATTTCAACAAAAACAACAAGAGGAGGAGGGACACAAGATCATCAGGTTTATACCAGCTCTTTATATACTGAGCGGTTCTCTTTGCGATGTGTTTTTATAATATATAACAGCATTCCAATAGGATTAAAAATAGTGACCTCTGAAACAGGATTTTTAGGTCAATGTTGATACAAAGTACAGCCTGAATAATACAGTAGTGGGTGACATTCACGGATATAATTTTAGAAATTTGTTTTAAGCTTTTTATACTGTCTACATTCAAATTTACTGTATTATATTCACTGTAATTTGTAGTGTTTGCAAATGTTGTATCTTGTTCATTGAATACATGTAGAAAGAAAAATACAAAAAACTGAACACTGTGATTTTGGCAGCAGTTAGCGTTGAATCTTTGTGTTGACCAGCAACCTTGGGTGCAAACAGTCTTGATAGTTGGGTTGCCATGTTCCTAACAAAGCTGGCTGTTTTTTTAAAGGAGTCATCACTCTGTTTCTAGCTCTTTTTAAGCCACCAAACAGGTTTTTTTTAAAGGCTTTTTGCTGTTTCCACAAAGGTGGAACCAGCAGCAGTTGTGTTTTACCCAGACATCACTGTGTCCAGTTGCTCTTTTCAGCCAACAAACATGGTTTTATTTAGTGACCCGTTACTGTGTTTCCACAGGGGGAAAATGCCACCAACAACAGTTGTTTTTCACTGCGACATTGCTGCATTTTCAGCAGCTTTTTAGCCACCAAACATGGTATTGTTTTAGCGACCTGTTACTGTTTGCACCAGGGAAATTGCCACCATCCGCAGTGGTTCTTTACCGAGACATCACTGCACTTCCAGCAACTTTTTAGCACCCAAATGTGTTTTTTTAGCAACCTGTTACCGTGTTTCCACAGGGGATAGTGCCACAAAAAGCAGCTGTTTTACCGAGACATTGCTGCATTTCTAGCGGCTCTTTTAAGGCAAGGCAAGGCAAGGCAAGGCAAGGCAAGTTTATTTGTAGAGCACAATTCGTACACAAAGTAATTCAAAGTGCTTTACAGAAGAAGAAAATGCATTAAAATCACAATACAAAATAAAAACATAAATAATCATTATAAAATGAACTTTAAAAGAGAAGAGTGCAGACAAGATCCTTTCAGTCATATGCACAGTGAAATAGAGCTGTTAAGCCAACAAAGGTGGTTTTATTTAATGACCCGTTACTGTGTTTCCACTGGGGATAATGCAACCACCAGCAGTTGTTTTTTTAAGACTTTGCTGCATTTCCAGAGGCTTTTATTTTTTAGTTTAGTTTTTTTTTTTTAGCAAGCTTCTTCTGTGTTTTTAGCTGCAATAGTGCCACCAAAAGTAGGTACTTTAAGCCAAGACATAATCTTGCAGAAACCTAAAATGGCAACATCTGTGCTGGTGACTGGGTTGGCTATGCCAACACTCCATCCCTGCTTCCAGTCTTTGTGCTAATTCAGGATAAATGCATACTGGAAGCACAGAGATGAAAGTCCTTCTCTGGTCGGATGTTGATCGAATAATACAAACAAGAGAATTCTCCTTTTAGATGCCCTTTCAAAGCAATAAACCCTTAACAGTCTGAGAGACTGCCTCCTGATGATCAGTGAAAAACTGAGTCTGGATCCAAAAATAGTACTGTACTGTGCAGCAGAGCAACTTTTGTGGAAACATGCTCTGTGTCCTGTCACCTTTTCTCGGACAAATCAAGTTTTTAAAATACAGAATTAAAGCAGTGGAAGCTGCTGCTGTGCATCAGAATCAGACTGAAGCTACATCAGATCGTTTATTTATAACAGAACAGAATGTGCTTACAAGCTGAAACCACTGAGCTTCTCATTTACCATGTAGGTGACAGTTACGGGGGCGGGGGGAGGGGGGGCTCAGGGTGGTGCACCTGCTCTGCGAAGCAACAACACACAGGTAGATACACACACACACACACACACACACACACACACACACACATATACTGTATAACCACATATACACATACATGAAAGCTCGAATCACATAATACCTCAACATTGTAACACACAAGAACACACTCATTTACACAAAGAACACACACACCCCTACATCTAACCACATGAAAACCGCATTCATAAAGAAGCTTACATCACACACTCAGACACTGACACAGTAACCTGCCAACTTGCACACAAAACACACACACACTGGCTTCACAAATTCACAGACAGACCCAATAATCATTAAAACACAAACACGAAGACACACATTCATGCATCACACAACTGCAGATGTACTTATATAAACATATATGTAAGTGCAAGTGCACATTTACACACATCTATGCATAAAACACACACACATCTTCTGATTGCTTTTCTGTGTGTGTGTGTGTGTTGTGTGTGTGTGTGTGTGTGTATGTCGGCAGATTAATCTAGTGGGGTCGCTGAGATGACACTAATCCCTTCGCTGATTATCTAGAGCATAACATCTCTCTAATCTGATAGTGGGGGGGTTAAGAAAGACAGACAAGGTTAGAGAGGGGGAGAGAGTGAGAGGCTGCCTTCACACTCAACATGTTCAGGTTGGGTTCATTAAACTCTGCAGTGTTTCTTTCTTCTTCCAGTTTGAGTTCACTTCAGGTGAGAATGAATACAAAGTCTCACACCTGAAAATAATCTGACTACCACTAATTACAGAAGAAAAATATTCTTATGCTTGAAACAGCTTGAAAGAACTATATGACGTCCAGACTGATGTTAAGGGAACGTGTCCTAGATGCTTAGATCACAGTATAAAGCCTGTTTGCTTTGATGACTTATTACTAAAACTGTGCAATGAATCCTCTTGTAACAGTCTTTTAACTTAAACTCTAATGAAACATCGACTCTGATGCATTAGCTTTTTAATCAGCAATAGAGATGTTTGTTTTTGTTGTTATCAGTGTATGGCTGCAGGATTATAGCCAAAATGATAATCACGATTATTCTGATCAATGTTTAGATCACAATTATTTTTCACAATTGCAATGAACAAAATACTTCTATCGGGCTTTTACATTTAAATAAATGGAGCACTGATTTCACCTCCATGTTGTGCTAAATTACTGAAAAGAGAACAAATGTTTGCATAAAAAAAGGACAAAAAATACTCTTCTTCACCTGAATTTGGTGCATCTCCTAAAGGCAAAATATAAATAATGAATGAATGGATGAATGAATTAACCTTATTTATGGAGCACCTTTCATGCACAATATGCAGCACAAAGTGCTTTACAATTCAGCGGCAGAGACAAACAGAAAATAAATAAAGCCATATAATTACACAACACTCATTCAAGGAGAAATGAGAGGAATAAATTAATTAATATATCAATCCATTAATTGACCAAAGAATTAATAAATAAATAATAAAAATATTTAAACAGATAGCTGGTAGTTATAGGCTATATAATAAAAAGGTATGTTTTGAGTCGTCATTTAAAACTTTAAAATCTTATGATCATGCATGCCTCAAAGAGAAGACTGAGGGACTGACTGTGACTCCTGTTGCAAACAAACACTCATAACTGTATGTAGCATGTAGACCTACTTGCTTTATATCAGCACATTCAACTGATATCTAAACCAAACATCACAGTAGGCTATGATATAATTCATCCGACTAAAGTAGATGAAAAACCACATTCACCCTGCACAAATGAACAATAACAAAAACAATGGTTTCAGCAAAAGAAATCAATGGCTTTAACATAATCTTACTTTATATAGCAAGTTTGTTTCAATCTCACACCCTCATGACTTCAGCCAATTGTTTACTTTCCTCACTTCCATTTCTCTTCTCTTGCATTGAGCTGAACTGCTAAACAGAGTGATTTTATCCACCAACGTCCCCAACACTAATTTAACATGCTGAATCACCTGGAAAAAAAGCCATCGAGGGCCAACAGTGTAGGACACACCGCAAAAAATAAAGTGCCCAGTGACCTGACATTAACCAGTGGCCGAACCTCAGCTTTGTGTGTCAGCGCATTAAGGGTTTTGGTATTGGTACTGGTAGCATATTTACCCAGCCCAACCAACCAACCATTTAGCAACACCATAATGACCAATAATGCTCTAGCAACTACTGCAACTTATTGAAAATCCACTTCAACCTTTAAGCCACGTCATAGTACCCACCTATCCACAGCCTCCCAACTGACTCAACCAACCTGTCTAAGTAACTTTTGTCTGCTTTGAGAGGGTAACATCTTTTTTTCATAATGTTCTTTATCTCAACTGCCTCAGGCTGTCAACACTGGTGAAAGTCAAGGCTGTGCATCAAGTAAAAACTTAATGAATATTTTCTCCTCACCCATTTGTGTGGCCAATGTTTATAGAAAGTAGTAAAGTTGGGTCGCTCTCTGGCACTTAGAACAAACCATCACTGATATCAATGAAAGCTCTGTGGTTTTAGCACTGATACCCAAACGCTACATTTTCCATCAGGGCGCGCAGAAAAAGAGGAAAAGCCAACAGACATAGGAGACAATGTGATTTACCCAGAACAGTCACAGGTAGAAAGTGAAGAGGATGTGCGTGTGTGTGTTCCATATCCCTGGCTGTCTCTGTCTCTTAGTGTTATCATTATCAAAGTAAATTGTGGCTCCCGTGTGCCAGATGAAGAATACAATATTTCCATTTCTGACTCTGCGTCGCCTCTTCCCTCTCTGCCTCTGCAGCTACATACCATAATCACAACACTGTCACAACACATCGCACATACTATGGATCATTCCAGCAGAGAGGCACAAACCTGAAGTTTTGCATTTCTTTTCTTTTGTTTTATTTTATTTATTTATTTCATAATCCGCAGTGTGGATTCACAAGTAAGTAGACTGTCACAAGAATTAGCTACATTTCTAAGATTAGATTTTTTCTCTTTGTTTTACTTTGTTTGAGTTTGTTTCAGCTGATCCGAGTTAGTACAAGGTATTTCAAGAGAAACTCTAACATGTGTTAGCACAAATGAAAACTTCTAAAACCCAAAGTTTTGGAGATACAACCAAAACATCTTATGGACTGTGCCGTTTTCCCTGGTTCAGTCTAGAACTATAGACTGTTTAAAAAAAAAAAAATAAATAAATAATAATAATAATAAAAAGACGACATGACATCATGCCGAAAGTGAAGTTTAAACATTTATTTTGCCCCCCTAGTGGCTGGTTGCAGTATAGGTCCATCCATGTTAGCACAAGAGGAAGTGCAGACTTTGTTCATGTTTACAAAACCTTCCCTGAAGAGTTAAGGTTTTTTTAGCAGCCGGTACACTTCAGCAGCGGTATGAGATGCGCCGGGCTGGGGCATTTTTTGATGCTCTGAACAACTGCTATAGTATGAATAGCAAGGGAGTACGCATAGGGTGGATGGGAGAGGAGGTGGATGGGCCCAACAAGCACAGGACTGTGACTCATGAGTACACTGTTTGTGTCCCATGCGAAACTAAAAGTCAATCAAGTTACGTTAAAAATAATGCAGTGTGTAGCATAATACGAAGTTACATTATATTAGTAACAAACATACTTATTTTAAGCCAAACCATCTTGTTTTTTTTAACCCTAACCATGTACTTCTGTTGCCTAAACCTTGAAAGTAAACCTTAAAACTATTGTTATTATTTTTTACCATAGTTTACTTTTAAACAGGACTTTGTGCATTCATTTTCTGTAATATGCAAATTCTGCACAGAAGGACTCCACCACCCTGGGGCTCGAACGGAAACCCTCTTGCTGTGAGGCGACAATGCTAACCAAACAAACTCACATCTTTGTTTTTTTGGAACCTTAACCACTTACTTCTGTTGCCTAAACCTTGAAAGTAAACCTCAAAACACACAAAAGTGAAAATGTGTTTGTTCTTGTCAAGGTGTCCACAAACTATGGTCCGATGACTGGCTGGTAGCAGTCTTTACATCTCTCTCAAAACACACATCTAAAATACCTCACAATCCCCCCAAAAAGTGCTTAGACACAACTGCGTTTACTCTTGTGGCTTCAGAATGAAGGTTTCAAGATCATGTGTTTCACAAGAGAAAGAGTGAAAAACCAACAAATGACAGGAAGAGAGCAGGTAGAGCCAGAGAGCTGAGAGCTGACGTCTTCCATATTTGATGCATCCAGTCAAAGGTAATTAAGCTGTGAGCGTGTGTGTGTGTGTGTGTGTGTGTGTGTGTGTGTGAGAGGCAGATTATCTGTGTCAGTGGCCATTTGCTCACAACTGGCGCCACATCGGAGAGAGCCAGAGGCAGAGAGCATCATGGGTAAATGAGCACACACTGCCTAGCGTTTTCCACACAGCGGGCCGAGGGAGAGAGAGAAATTGCATGCCAGATGACCTGTCTCCTCCAGTGTACGATAGTGTTTCACTAATTCTCTGCACACACACACACTCTCTCTCACAGACACACCATCAGATCAAAACCCAGCAAAGCAGTGAATCCAAACTTTTTTTGTAAAATAATGCAACACCCATACATACACACACACACACACATACAGTCTGTGCTGTACCTGTTAGCCTGCTGGAGTTGGCGTACGGAGGTGAGAGGCTGTCATGTGACGCCATGTACTGCGACCCATCTGCATAACTCTGGAAAGAGACAGACAACATTTATAGTATATTATTATATGTACTTTTCATGACTGTGACAGGAGCAGAAGTTATTATCATAATAATTTCAACGGTACAGGCAACAGCATATCAGGAGTAGTACTATCTGCGGTGATATTAGTACTAACAGTAGTAAGACACGGCCTCGTCTGTGTCTTGTAATACAGAAAATCCAAAATTCTGGGAAATATGTTTACTTGCTTTGTTGCCAAGAGATGAGAAGATTGACATCCCCCTCATATCTAAGCACTAAATGAAGATACAGACAGCGGGCAGTCAATTTAGTATAGCATAGAAACTGAAAGCAGGGGGGGCAGCCAGCCTCCAGCACATAAGATATAATGAAATATAATGTTATATACATAATGTTATCAGTGAGCTTTAAAGGTGCTGTTAGGCTCTTTTTACCTTTGGACAGAGTAACACTTACAGTGATAGTTGTATCTATTTTCTCATCTGACCCTCGGCAAGAAGACAAATTTTTATTTCCCACAATATTGACACATTAATTAAGTATTTCTGGGCAATTTTAAAGTCTTCATTTCAGACGGTAGGCAGATTTTTGAAGCTGGTTGAGGACAGAGACAAGGACTGATGTGTGTGTGTGAATATTAAGAGGGAGTGTGACAGAGAGAGGGGAAGAGACAATGGAAGGTGGACTATTGCACGCTTGTTTTGTCATTTTCTGATCCGCCAACCCAAACCCTTGATATTTTTCCTAAGCTTACCGATCAACTTGCTGGTCAACCCAAAGGACTCGCTGGTTGTGGGTGAACCCGCACATAAAGCGAGATTTATACTTCTACTTCGAATCAACGCGGAAGCCTAACATGTACTTCCCCAGAAATGTAACTACACATTGTGCCAACGCAGACCTCCTCTATTTTTGTAAGCTGAAACCATTTCCCTCAGTGGAGACAAAGCTTTTACTTACTTTAATTTAAAGACAACAGAATCAACTAAACTTAACAGCACTTGACAGAAACCTCTGCCACTGACTAGTGTTTTGGAGGTGTAACTGCAGAGTGACACAGACACACCACCGCATTATAGCAAGTATAAATGCTCACAATGGCGTAGACTCGGCATAGAGCCGACACTTAGCTGACTACTACTCAGCATGTAGTAGCAGTTCTAATGGCAGTAATAGCAATAACGGTAACATTAAAAATGCTAAAAGCAATTGCATTTAACAGTAATTAAGGTAAAGAAAGTATAATAGTAGAGTTGTTGTTATCTACCTTGGAAGAACGACTTCCACTTGCCCATGACCCTGCGCCCGTTCTCTCCTCCATATCTGCAAGAAGAGAAAAAGAGAGAAATTTAAATAACAAGAAACACATAGCTATACAGTTTAGGAAAGTAGAACTGAGATGTAACAATACAAAGTAAGAAAGAATTTTGCAATACAGTTTGGGAAAATGAGAGATCCTGAAAATTCAGTTCGTTTATGTAATGCAAGAAGTTTATAATGAAAGGATGAAGAAGTATGAAGATACAATAGTCATCATCAATACTAAAAAATAAAAGTAAAAAATTCTCCCTTTTAACAAAAGGAGGGAATACAAAAATCCATCTTACAATTATTGTACTTGATGTTTCAAACCAGTTTTTTATTTATCATATAACGCTTACTGAGAGGCTGCTGAAGTAAACATATTTAGTCCTCAGATCCACATTTTAATCATTCAAACAATCATGTGAGCGATCACCACTTTCATTACACCACTTCCAACACTTAACACTACACAAAATATTACTGTGCAGTGTCTATAATCAACTACTGCAGAGTAGATCATTCTCTCTCCACTCTCCATGCCATTAAACATTATTGATTATGACTGTAGAGCCTTTAATGTGTCTTTGTTTAATGTAATGGTCCTTTAAGCCTTCTGCCAACCAATAATCCTCCCCTGTAATTACACTGCATCCATCATGTCATATCTGTCGAGGGTCAGCCTGATGCCTGAGAGGTCACAGGTCACCTGGTAATGGTACTGGATGGAAAGTCAGAGGATCACTGAAGTTATTACAATTAATTCTGAGGGGGACGTGAATGTCTGTACAAAATGAACGGCAATCCCTCCAATACAGACATTTCACTAAAATGCATAGGTGTTAACCTAATGGTGGCGCTAGAGGACAATTCAGGGGATCACGAAAGTCAGTAGGCTTCATCCTTGGGGGACAATGAATGTCAGTATTCAACTGCATGTCAATAGTTGTTAAGATATTTCAGTCAGGACCATAATGGTGGATTGACTGGCATATTTAACCACAACCAACCTAAGCTTAATAAACACAGTAATAAAGTGTGATAATGTGTGACTTTGACACAGGATCCAGCAAATCACATCCTCCTACATCTCCAATCCATTTGCCAGAAGAAAATGTGGGCACTATACATTTCTGCCAACCACCAATTTGTTACATTTGCATGTTTTACATCCATCATATCAACATTTCAAAAGTGTTGTAGTGTATAAGTTGACTGTCATTGGGTAGTGGACTGGATGATGGATGGAGTGTGACACTAAACTTGGATGCTTTTTGGCAGCCTACTGGAAATAGCACCAAGAAAAGCTGTTGCTTCTACCAAGACATTGTTGCGTTTCCTGTTGGGAAAGTGGTACAAAATGCGATTATTCTTTCTAGAGACAGTGCTGCTTTTCCAGCAAGGTTTGTGCCATCAAAACCAGGTATTTTGAGCCAAAACATGATCTTTTTCTAGCCATAATCATGTGGTTTTTGTGCCTAAACTTAACCACACATTAACCACAACCTTGTCAAAACCTAAAGTTTCTGCTACTTAATAACACACAAATCTAAAGTACTAGTGGTTTGCACAAATGGACAATACCAACATCTATTCTGGCAGCTGGGTTTACATCTACTACCAACAATGACCACAATCCCTTTTTTTTAAAATCAGAACGAAAGTCTTAGTTTTCAAAACTTTCATTAACAACACTGGTGGCTGATCAGAAAACAGCCAAATTATTCCTTTTTGTACGAGCCATGTGACACTGACAGACCACCTGTTTTATTTCATTTTATTTATTTAACCTTTATTTAACTAGGAAGTGCCATTGAGATGGAAAATCCCTTTTACAAGAGAGACCTGGGCAAGGCAGCAGCCAATCAGAGCACATTCAAAATGCAACAAATACAAGATCAGGGTCCGACGTTAAGGTTTTTTTCGTACTTCCCAAATCTACTTGCCTCATCTAAATTCTTACTTGTCCTGCCTAAGAGGTTCTTTTTCTGGCTGTGTGGTGCATATTTTCGCTCATGACATATCTTACGTCACCAGAGACGCTCAGCCATTGGAGGCAGCAGCACATAAAAAAGCAGCACACTGCAACTGGCCCCTCCGAGGACAGAAGCAGGAGAGGAAATACACGATTAGACCTGGAGTTAAGATATTTTTAGGGCAAGGCCACTTTGGCCTTTGATAAATACAAATTTATTGGGACATCACGGCCAAAACCAATGGCGCAATAACAATATGTGCTAATTACATTGAATGAAGACAAAACAATATATGTGTTGAAAAACAGTACTGAGTTTATTAAAACTGGGTGTGCATGACTGGGGATATATCTCGTTTCTTGTTGTTTTGATTCATGTCCCTTATTTTTTAAGTCTTTGAAATCTCTTTATTCTTTTGTTATCTCCTAGTTAGCCTACATATCTTTAATTATATAAATATTTATATGTCTCTATGTATATTTTTACATAAATCCCCAATATTTAATTTGCCTTTAAAAAAAATCCTATTCCTTCATTTAATTTGACAATGTTTATTGTATTGTATCATATGTATTAATTCTCTACAGGATGTTGTATGTTCTTTAATGTGTGTTCAATTTATTAAAAGAAAAAAAAACAAAAACAAAAAAACCTTTTGGCGAATCCTGCAGCAAAGTGAACCCTCCTCCTCAGAGAGGATCTTTGCCTCCCAGTTTGTTCCTGGCGGCATAACAGAGTGAACCGTCTTTCTTCTCAGAGGATCTTTGCCCCATGAGAGCAGGCAGCATGCTCTCCATGTCCGCATTTAAAACAACTTCCGCTGACGATTTGACAGTCACTAGAAGCACATTATGACCCTTTGTAAAAGTTTCTGTGTGGTGCCTGTGTTGTACATGAGCTAACGTTAGCGGCTAAGGACTGAGAGGCTGTCCAGTATGTGTGTGTGTCTGAGTCGGTGCTGCTTGCCCGATTGGGCATGTCGGCCCACCAGCTATTTTTACTTGCCCCGGGAATTCGGGCAACCATTAACGTCGGACCCTGAAGATATATAGATATATAATATAGATTATAAAACAACTATTCACACACAGTGGCCTCTTAAGAAAAACAAGCACATGTCTCTGTCACCACATTCTTTATGATGCCCCAGTTTTCCCCAGATCAATTAAAACCAAGGGTACATTACAAAGCAACCACTTGGAGGAGCGTAGCTGGTACCTACCAGAGTTGACACACAGAAAGGAGCAAAGGTAAGCTGTAAGTTTGCCCAATATCGCTTTATAGATAAAAATATACCAGTGCTGTTGTCTGTGAGTGGTCAATGACCAACCCATCAAATCATAAAGGTAAACTGGACGCACAAAAGTCCAAACACACACTGACATCAACAGAGAAAGACAGGAAGGGATGTGTTTTGTACATGACAGGTAGATCAGTTCATCCAGGTCGACTGAAATGTGCAAACACAGCTCTTGCTTACAGCACACACACACACACACACACACACACACACACACACACACACACACACATGCTCGCAGTCGTCTCATGTATTGTAGTGCTCAAATCTCTCCTCAATAGGCTCTCCATTGTGTCAGTGTGTGTATAGTGAGCAGCTTACATTCATTGTCGAGTCATTTGGAATGTCAGCTTATCTGTGTTTGAGTGTGTGTGTGTGTGTGTGTGTGTGTGTGTTGATGTTAGTACAATAGAAATAAACTGGTTCAGTTACAAAAAGCCTTTTGGAGTCAAACCAAAAGTCGTTCATCAACACTAGCTTTGGGCTGCATATTTGTAGAAAATAATATAATATAATAGAATGCACAGAACATAATTTTAGCAGGATTAATGAAGATTACGCAAAAACATTTGATGGTAAATTGGATTTCAGGAACATATATTTAAACAGCAGTACCACATACCTCACAGTCATTTGGGATTTAAACAGCAGTAACGCATACCTCACAGTCATTTGGGATTTAAACAGCAGTAACACATACCTCACAGTCATTTGGGATTTAAACAGCAGTAACGCACACCTCACAGTCATTTGGGTTGACAGAACAGAAATCTAATAACCAGGCGGATTGTTCAAAAGAATCAGCTGATGAACACCTTAGTTAAGGGAACACACACTTGAACAGCACACCTGACAAGTAATTTTAAAATCTAGGGAACACACATAAGATTATGTGGATTCAGGGATTAAACACTTAATCAGATGGGTTTAGATGACCAGACGTATTCAGGCTGCAGACAGGTGATCAATTAAATTCATGAAACACACTTAATTAATTAGCTTTAGGGAACATATACTTGATCAGTTAGCTTTAGGGAACATTCACTTGATCAGTTAGCTTTAGGAACATCCACTTGATCAGTTAGCTTTAGGGAACATTCACTTGATCAGTTAGCTTTAGGAACATCCACTTGATCATCTATCTTGAGGGGACATCCACTTGATCAGCTAGCTTTAGGGACATGCACTTGATCAGTTAGCTTTAGGGAACATACATTTGATCAGTTGTCTTTAGGGAACATACATTTGATCAGCTAGCTTTAGGAATAGACTTTAGGAATAGGATAGACACTTGATCAGCTGGCTTTCGGGAACATACATTTGATCAGTTGGCTTCAGGAAACATCCACTTGATCATTTAGCTTTAGGGGTATCCACTCAATCAGTTAGCTTTAGGGAACATACACTTCATCAGCTGGCTTGAGGGAACATCCGCTTGATCAGTTCGCTTTAGGGAACATACACTTGATCAGTGGGATTTAGGAAACAGGCACTTGAACAAGGGGATTCCGGAAAAACACCCTGGATTTATTTGGTTTAGGGAACACAGACCTGGTTAGATAGATTTAGGGAACAAATGTCATGATCTGCCTGATATTGACATTCAAAAAAAAAAAAAAATAATAATGGAGTACTGAAGTAATGAATGACTTGGTTCTAAATATCACTATCAAAACCAAAGTTTTGGCATTTTGAGAAATACAGCCCCTTAAGCTGATCAGTATGTTCTAATATAATTTGAATATTCAAAATAAAAATACATTTTGCTGGGTTTGTATTTTATCAGACTCTGGATGTGTTACATTTACACATACTGTACTCTTCATAACACTTTGGCAACACATATGTTTTTGTCCTGCAAATAACATCTGTCTAGAAACAGGAGAGGAGAAGAGAGGGGAGGAAAACGAAATAAAAGCAGAGCAGGGGAGTTTAATGATGGCTGGACCAGATGCAAGAGGAGTGGAAGTGAAGGTGGGGAGAAAGAGGATGAGGAGGGCAGCAATTAAAGGAAGCATCCTTCAGTACTGAAAAGTAAGAGGAGGAGAGAGATTGAAAGAGAGGGAGGAGAAGAAGAGGAGGAGGGAGAAATACATCTTGGTGTGCAGGAGTTAAAAGATGTGGAGGAGGAGGAGAGAAGGAGGAGAGAAGGAGGCGTCCATGTGTCCTGCACCTGATAAGGCCTCCGATTGAGGGCTATAAATTACACCAGAGAGAGAATTTACACACAAGCAGGAAAACACACTCTTAAAAGCACACATACACACATCTCTCTCTCTCTCTCTCTCTCTCTCTCTCTCAACACACACACACACACACACACACACACACACACACGTGCACAGTGCAGGTCATCTATCATCAGTTAATGAACTTAGACTGACAGACAGCTCCATGTCTCTCACACTGATCCTATTAAGACCTGCTTGACACAAAACAGACTCCTATTAATACAGTTACCCTCTGTTGTGTGTGTGTGTGTGTGTGTGTGTGTGTGTGTGTGAGTGAGTGAGTGCGTGTGATCACTGAGGACAAAAACAGGCCTGTAACTGAGTATGACCATTGAGCCGCTCTTTGTATTATTATAAATGAGATGTTTGTGTGTGTGTGTGTGTGTGTGTGTGTGTGTGTGTGTGTGTGTGTGTGTTCAGTGAAGCTTGTCTATGAAGACAGAAAAAAAATCAGGAATTGTATTTGTTAACTATTACCGTACTATTAGATTCCTTGTGATGCAGATTTTATTGCGGACAAAAACATTATGGTGTTTCAGAAAAAATGTTTCAAGTATCATCCTGTCAGACTCCTTCCTTCAACACCTGCAGGCATATTGTACAATAGGAAGTGTGATTTGATCATAGCTCTGTGTCCCTTATTATTTTACAAAAATGGGCCCCCAACCAGGCCAAAAAACTTTTTAATGCCAAAAAATTTAAAAAAGATCAAATGTCCAGTCATTCATAAATCAGTTATTTGTATTTTTGTGTTCACACCTGCCCAAAGGAACCACACTTACGAGGCAAATAAACTTGGGTTCGATTTAACCAAACCAAACAGGGCAGGTGTGAAAGCACCCTACAATTTGAATGTTTTGGAATTAATTTTATAATATCAAACATATTCCTAGAGATACAGAGAGAAGAAGGGAAACAGTCTCTACTAACAGTGACAATGAGTGTCGGCTGACTTAAATGAACAGGGCCAATGTGGGTTACATGAATGGGCATTGACAGGACTGTGTAATATACCTTTAGTGTATACAATAACTGTATCCTAACTGCACTGCATTCTTTAATCTTTGATAATCTGGCCATGGGTCACACACATCTCTTGTCCATGTCCAGGTGCCGTCTCACGTCTGTAATTATCACAAGCTCTGTCAATGCAATTATTCTAGTTGTGTTTATCTCCACAATTATTCACTTTTTAGTGATAAATTGCCAAAACAATGCCAAAATTCTCACTTTCTGATTCACCTGATGACGCACATACGTGTTTACTGTTGTTACTACATGACACTGCAAAATATCATAGATAACTTACTTGATAGTTCCAATCACCAAGAGATGAAACCAACAGTAGTTTATCCTTGAAAATCCTGCTAAAATCACATATCGATCCTACACAAAACCCTGTAACTGTTTGGTATAACTTTCATGTCACAATTCATCACAAGTCCTACAGAAACTGAAGCCCATCTTTTGAAGCAGTCTCAGCCAGTTTCTTTGGTCTGCACCAGAGCTTTCAGCCACAACAAACTAAACCAAACAGGAAAGGGCACCAGAGTTTGTTTGAATTGTGTGACACTTAATGTACCAGCTGACTTGATACACAAGCAATGAGCTTCTCTTCACTGACAAGAAATTCTGAGCAAAAACAAAAGACTCTTTGGGTTTCTGTGAAGCCAATCACTAAGACAAATATCAGTCTACAATCAACCGCACACTGGCTGCTGGAAAATGTCATTTAACTGTTTGAGAGATGGTGTTACCTGCAACAGATATTCACCATGAAGACTGTTCTTTTTTCCACCATGATGTTGTGTATGCAAGGTAATGTGAAAGCATGTTGACAACCTTCACAAACACACACACATACACACACACGTTGATGATGGTAATAAATGGTCTCTGATTGACAGAAATGAGGACAGTGGTCATGCTGCGAGAACATCAAGTGTGTGTGTGTGTGTGCGCGTATATGCACCTGTGAGAGCTCTATAGCCCCACTGTTCTCATCTGGTCCCCAACCAAACTCTATAATTAACAGTAGGCCTTCCCCATCCCCCCAACAACACACACAACACACACATGTCACAGCGTGTGGTGATCAGAAGAGGCTCTGACAGTCATCAGACCTGTTTAGGTATTTTTCGAATTCTTCAGATCCGACACACTCACTCAAACATTTCCTGTTTACTGAAATGTTCCCGAAAATTGAAAACATAATTGTTCATATCTTATATTCATATCATTTTGAATGAAAATGATCATAAGAAGCCGACATATGGGCCTCGGCTTTGTATAGAGACCCAATGAAACACAATAGATAAATCACAATAATGGTAAAAGATAAATAAATACAATAAAAAGAGCTCTGTGTGAGTGATGATATTAAAAACATTTTGTTTCTACACAAGATGAAACAGATACTCTGGTGGTTTTCTAACCTTTATATTCACTGGTGATACCCTGAAGACTCTTTCAGCCAAACTCTACTGCGTAAATCAAACAGATTTACACCTTCCCAACTGGGAACGTTTCAGACACTACAGTACATCTCCCATGAAAACGACCACAGCCATAATGAGCTATAACAGCCTTGAAGACAACATTTATTGGAAATGACTTGAGACTTAACTGAGCTGTACGTCCAAATGAAAATCAAACCAGACTCTCTGGTATTTTTTTATTTATTTATTTTTTTAGCTTCTGAAAAGTGAAGCGTAAATTTCCTGTTGGTTTGGAACAAGCGGACGCCAGCAGGGCTCAATGTTCACGTCAGACATGATGCGCTTCAAGCTGCTGTTCCTCTAATGCTGCGCTGAGAAAAAAAAATCAGGCTTTGCTGACATCATTTTCTCCTCAGGGAGTTTGCTCACAGTTTTTATAAGGTGTTTAGGGCCGCAACTAATGATTACATTTTCATTATTAAATTAGATGCCAATTACTTTCTTGATTAATCGTTTAGTTTGTAAAATGTCAAAACAGGTTGTAAGCCTCTGCCAACCAGTCAAGTTGCAGTTTACATCCATGTCTGTCGAGACTTATAGGCTGCAATGACAGTTGTCAATGCTTCAAATATGGACGTTGCTGCAAAGAAGCTACAAATCATAAGATGTGGATGCTTCATGCACAATTTCAACCTGGCAGCATAGAAGATCTATACAATCAGCACAGTTTCAAACACCCAAAATTAGTGTCACCTTTTCAGTATCTGACCAAATGTCTCCCCTCCTGGTCCTGAGTTATGATGTTGAATTTTTTTTTTTTTACGCAGGATTACACTTGTGCGTCAGCTCTATTCAGAGTACAACATGCTAACGTTTTTAGCACAACCTATGGCATTTACATTGTATAAATTAGCCTAGCGGCCGGTGGACCTTTCCTCGACTCATATGAAGCCAGGGACAACAGCAACATTTAACAAAGGTAACATTACAATATTTGGCTCCATTACAACTCACAAGGTTCACTGACAAAACAACAGTCATATACTAAACACGTTTTCCAAAGAAATATAACATGCTAATGTTATTAGCACAAGCCTATGGCATTTTACATTGGATAAATTAGCCTAGCGACTAGCAGAGATTTTCTCTACCTCTATGAAGCCAGGATGAATCACACACAAGACTAATAATGCTATTTTTGTGGAGGCTTTATTGTCTTGTCTGTGAAATTTAAGTAAATAAAAGCTTTGTTTCTACTGAGGGAAATGGATTCAGCTTACAAAAACAGACAGGAGGTCTGTGTCACAGCAATGTATTTGAAGCAGAAGTATAAATCCCGCATTACGCAGAGCATTATGATGTCATAGTGAAGTTGACCTTTTGGATATAAAATGTCGCCACTTTGTTATTTTATCCTATTAGACTTCTTTTTTTGTCATAATCAACGTATAAATTCTTGAGTTAGGCTATAGCCAAAAAAAATGTTCTGTGTGGTCACAGTGATCTATGACCACAAAAAACTAATCAGGTCATCCTTGAGTCCAGGTGGACGTTTGTGCCAAATTGAAGATATTACCTTGAGGTGTTCTTGAAGTATTGTGTTCACTAGAATGAGAAACATGGACCTGAGAACATGATGCCTCCGGCCTCAGCTGTCATTGGCACAGAGGCATTAAAAAGTACTTCACAGTACTTCACAGTTCACAGGCAGAAACACTCCCCAATAATTTTCAGGTGATCAACTAATCGATAAATGGACAAATTGTTCCAGCTCTGGTTGAAATAGGTAAAGTATCCTTTTAAGTAATTTAGTTTCAACTACCACTTTAATGTCTTTCAGTGGTTCAGCTTGAGGCTCAACTTAATCTCCTTTAATAGCTTCCACTTTAACTTCTTTCGGTTTCAACTACCACTTCTAGTACATGTACTTCAATTTAACTTCAAATACAACTTAATTTCCTTTCATATCTTCAACTTCAGCTGTCAGTGTGATTAAATATGTTTCAGAAACTCCAAAGACTCAATATGTTGAGACCCTGAAACCATTTCATATGTTTCAACCCAAACTCTTATTTTCAAAACATCCCTTCAGAAACCTGTGACTGACATCACAGTCACCCCGGCCATATTGCCTACAAGAGAGGAAAAACAGCAGAAGACGAATTGTGAAGCTAGTACGAGTAGTGAAAGCCACATGGACGAAGACGGAGAGGAAGACGTGGCAAAGAAAGAGTCATCTACAGAAACTCAAACTGCATGAACTGAAAACGGAAAAGAAACAGACGTCAAAACCTGCCCTTTGCATTTTGACTGACAGGTAGATAGAGACGGAGACAAAAATAGAGATCATACTTCTCACTTAAACCATTCTGTAGAAAAGCAACCTTTACACGCACATGGAAAATATTAAGTCACAGCATCCAAAGGCATGAAACCTGACCACAAGATCAACATTATGAAAAGTAGGAACAAAGACCCACGCGTGAATCAGCATAAGTATTTACATGTCAAATTGTGCAAATCACAACCTACAGGTCTGACGTTCTATGAGCTGAAAAAAGAAGAGAATAGAAGACAGGAGGAGCAGTGGCACCCTCAGAATATATTTACAGAAGTGGCCAGATGAGCACCTTGTTGAATCTGTGCCACCAAGAATTAAGGCAGTTCTGAAGGCAAAAGGGGTCCAACCCAGTACTAGCAAAGTGTACCTAATAAAGTGGCCTGTGAGTTAAAAAACGAAGGAGAGGAGGGAAGAGGTAAGGAGAGGAAACAAGGACAGCAGGAACTAAAGAGTGAAGTGATACGGACTGGATACAAGGAGAAGGTGAATGAGACAAGGAGGGAAGAGAAGTGATGAGGAGAGGAGACAAGAAAAACTGAAAATGCAAAGCAAAGAGACGACTTGTTGAATGTTTAAAAAAAAAAAAAAACTGTTTTAAATGCGTTGTATTATAAAACCAAAGACAAAGGGTGACATAAGAGCTGAGTGACGGAAAAACATGGAGGACAACAGAGACACAAAGATCCAATTCAGTCATTTTATATAATGCAAAGAGAAGCTTCTTGTACTCACTGAACTACATTCATGTTATTATCCTGGGTAATCACACACACACACACACACACACACACTGAGATGAGACAGTAAGAATTAAGAGTCAGATTACGTCTCTGTATCTTCTCCTTTAAAGCTGCTTAAACTGTCTAACACCCACAATCCCACTCTGCGTGTGTGTGTGCGTGTGTGTGTGTGTGTGTGTGTGTGTGTGTGTGTGTGTGTGTGTACAAGCAGAGGAAGTGATGTAATGATCACATTCAGGAAAGCGCCCATGTCCTGTTTTGTTACATGATTCGTACTCTCTCCTCGTCTCCTTTCTGTCCTGCTCTTGCCTCCTATACTTTCCCCCTCTCCCTCTGTGTCTTCCCTCCTTTTTCCTCCTACCTCTTCCTTTCATCTCTCCTTCCCTCCTCCTTATTCTTTCCCATGTCTATCTTTCTCTCCCTCGTTCTCCCTTGTTGAGGTTATTTATTTCTCTCTGATTTCATTCTTCCTTCCTCCTTTCCTTACTTTTGACATCTTCTTTCTTTCCTTCTATGAGCCTTTTTTCTCCTATGTATCTCTCTGTCGCTCCCTCCTCATCTCCTCCTATTCCTGTGTGGCCCTTTCTTTCATTTTGTCGACCTTTGTCATCCCTCATTACTTCCTGTTTTCCTCACTTTGTTCCTCTTCCTTTCTATCCATCTTTGTTTTCTTGTCATCTTTTCTTCTCTTGTTGCTATTACTTCTCTCTTCCTGTCTGTGTCTCTTTCCTTGATACTTTTGTCTCCCTTTTTAGTTTCCTCTTTCAGTCTTTCCTTCCTCCTTCATTTCATTCCTTTCATCCTTCTTTCCCTCCTCTCTTCCTTTCCCTGTATCTCCTCTTTTCTTTTTGCTGTTCTTTATGTCTTTCCTTTTCTCCTTCCCTGACTCCTCTGTTTCCCTCCTTTATTCTTGTCTTTCCTATTTTCCTCCTTCTTTATTTCCTTTTCTTCTTTCTTCTTTTATTTTTCTATCCCTTCCTCTCTTGCTTCCTTCTTTGCAGAACCCTCCTCCTCTTACTACTTCTCTTTCTTTCTATCTTTGTTTCATTCCTTTACCCTTTGTCTTCCCTCCGTCCTTACTTTGATCCTCCTCTGTTCTTGATTCCTTTAATCCCTCTTTCCTTCCCCTCTCCTCCCATCCCTCATTTCCTTTCCTCTTACTCTCCATCATTCTTTTCTATTGCTGTTTGTTCCTTCTTTCTCCCCTCTCCCCTTTCTTTATTCCTCTCCTTCTCTCCTTAATTTTATTTTTTCCTACTTTCCTCCATCTTTTTTTTCTGTCCTCTCCTTTTTCCTTCCGTCTCCCTTGCTTCCTTACACGCCTCCTTCTCCCTTGTTTTCCCTTCTATCTTTTTCCCTTTCTTTCTTTCTTTCATCTCCTTCCTTGACTCCTCTCTTGTTCCCTCTTTCTTTCCTCCCGCCCATCTTTCTGTCGTACCTCGAGTAGCCCTTGAGCAAGGCACAGCAGCAGGCAGCAGCTCCGTCTGAACCTTGATACAAAAACCTTGAAAAAACAGCCTCTCCTCTCACTCCGTCTCCGTGGTTACGGAGCTCTGATCGAGAGGACAGTTGGAGATGAGGATGGAGATGCCACATCGATTGACATCTTGTTACCATGGTAACGAGGAGAGAAAGAGAGGACAGGAATGACCATCATCAAGGCTACCACAGAGCAAAAAAATGAATATGCTTCCACGATAGAGGACAAATATCTGTTTTTATTTAGCTGTGATTTTTATGATGAACTTATGATGACCGTTTCCTTTTTGAGTGAAAGTTCAGCTATTCAAAAACCCAATGACCATAAAATTCACTTAACTGATGAACAAGGACACAATTGTTACTTCTTATAAGAAGAAGACAAAAAATACACCAGTAAGATTTCCTTTTAAGGCTGTAACTGAATCGTGGTTTAGGACACGATGTCAAGCTCCGCTCACATCCCAGCTACATCAGCTGATCTCAAACAGCCCAATCAACTGATGGAGCAGCTGACTGATGAAGGGAGTCAGCTGATAGATCACATGATTCCTTTCTGTGCAACCAATTGGCAAGTCTCGTTCAGGGCGCCCTATTTAAGCTGCTCTGGCCTGCCTACTGTTGCTGCTTCCTCTGCAAGCCGCTTTGCAACCCGCCTCCACCCCAGCTCCTCCTTTTCATGCTGTGTCTGACTTATCAATGTCATTTCTGTTTGTCATTGATGCTGCTCTGCTCTGATCTCGGGGGGTCTTTGCTGCTGCTCTCCCTGCCTTAGGCTTTCCACGTAGTTGTGCGGAGGGGCAGAGAGGTTTGCTCTTTCCGCCTTAAGCCTTCTGCATAGGCCTAGGAAAGGAAGAGAGGCCCCAGAACAGAGCCACATGGCCAAACGTAATACTGCAAATGGAAATTATGTTTTTTGACTCAAGAGGTCCTGACTGAACTGTAATCATAAACTTAACCGAAGAAACAGAACTAAGCTTTTAGCTTCTGAAGTAATCAATGACTACATGCTGCTCCTTGTGCATAAATGTGCACAGCGTCCATCTTGATGGAGATGCACTTGCCTGGCAAAAAACTAAGCTGTTAACCTCTGAACAGCAAATAACACAATGTCTGTTCAGTGTGATAACTGAGTATTTCATCCCACCGAATAAACAGAGGCTGCCCTTTAAATGGCATTAACAACACTCCCTCATACCTAAAGGACAGAATAGGTTGATTTCCACTGACCTCCAAAACAACTTATGTTACCGTCTAACTACTGTAGTTTTAATGTCATTAAAAGGTCACAGTCTGCTCCAAAGCTACCTGGTTAGGTTTAGGCAACATCATATGTCATATGTAAAATTATGTTGTTAGGTTTAGGAAAACCTTTTGGCATTAATGTAAATTTTTTCACTGACACTGACATATGACATAATCAGCTGCTTATACAGTCGACCTACTGTATGTGGTCATTTTTGGCCTTTTTGAGGACAAGCACGCGTTCCTGTTTTTCAGGGCGTGACAGCTGCACCCTGAAACAACTTTTGGAATGCAGTAGTGCCACAACGAACAGATATCTTTCCCTTCTTCTGTAAATATCAGTCTGTGATAAATACGCAGAAGAAGTTGGTCATTTTTGTGCAGGGTTGCCAGAGCTTTACATCTGTCTTACAGACAACAGGCCTACACACAAGCAGTGCCTGGAGGAAGATCAGCTCTGCACTCAGGATGTCAGGTAAATAGGCTACTATATGTTGCAACCTCAGATGCAACCTGCTGTCGCGCTCTTGAAAGCTGGCACAAGAGTAGCATCCAGGGCTCAACCTCGCATTTTCCAGGTGGTTAAAGATGTAGCATGTGTATGGCCCATAACAGTTGTGCTGCACTGTACATGGAATTGTGCCAAATGTAAGATAGAGCCCTTTGTTTCTGTTTACACCCAGAAAAAAAAAGTGGCATCGCATATGTGATCACTTACATTGTTCACTTATTTTATTTTTTTAAATCAGTTCCTGATTGAACTCTTTAATTTATAAAAACTCTTATCTTTGAGGACGTTGGCTACTATTCTTTAATAAAGGATGGCATATTGTAGAAGAATGTGTAGGAGAAACTACAATAATTTAAAGATGGTTAATAACTATTTCATTACTGAAACTGATAGAATTTTGACACTGGCATGAAATATTTCTAAACAACCCCCATCTAAGTCACCTCTCCTAGACTAGCACTAGAGGTTGCCAGTGAACGTAATCCACGCTGCAATTATTTTTCCTCCAAAACACGCCTGGCAAAGCACATTTATGGCATAAAACCTCAAAAGCTACTTAAGGGAAAATTTAAGGAGGAAATCAGGGTTCAAGAGGTTAATGACAAGAATTCCATTCATGTGTCTGCCTCATACACATTCAGTCAATGTGTCAGTGTGTCTGAAACTCCGTTCTGCACACACACACACACACACACACACACACACACACACACACACACACACACACACACACACACACAGAGGCCAGCGTTTCCTGTCATTAGGCAGCAGAGCCGTTCTATAATTAGAACATCTGGACCCAAGTAAGTTTAGTGCCAGTGCCCTCACACACACACACACACACACACACACACACACACACACACACACACACACACACACACACACACACACACCCAAGCATCCAAACACACATACAGACACACACAGGCAAACATTTGCAAACCATGCAACCACATACAGTCGCAGCGGCCAACACACACACACATGCACATGCACACACCAGAAACTGTACATGCTTTATATATCAGTCATTTGTGTCTTTTTTTTTGCTTGTTTTTCTGCTGTTTTGTTCAAAAAAAGCACATTAAAGAAAGAAAACAAACAACAGCTTGGAGAGCTAATGGCACGCTAAATGAAGAGAGAGAATAGCTCATGTAGACAGAGAGACAGAGAGCGAGAGGGAGGGGGAGACAGAAAAAGTATGAGAGAAAAAAAACATTAGCGAGTTCAAACACGGTTTTCTTGAATCAGCCGCGTCGCGTGTGTTTTTAAAGACAGCCGAGCTCAGAGCCTACAGAGGCCTTTCCAAAAAGAGAGATTAATATTGATAATAAGAAGGCCGTTCCCTTTTTTGTTTTGTTTTATATTTATTTTTTTTCTCCTCCATCTCTGTGGTGGAGGAAGAATAAGCGGCGCAGGCGATTCCTTTGACAAACCCCCTCGTCTCTCCACACAGGCCCATGTGAAGCCGAGCCAACTGTGGCTTAGATCTCTACACACCATCACAACCAGAGGAACAAAAGGAAACTCAAAAAAAAAAAAAAAAGGAAAAAAAAAATCTGTGTGCAAACTGGTCGGAAGCTAAAAAGCAGCAGAGTTAGCAAAACTTTTATAAAGACTAAGTGAGAACAATGCAGATGAAGGCACAGAGCCAAAGGCTGGCTGGAAACTAGTTGTAAGCAGAATGAAAAAAAAGGGAAACAGGGTTTATTGAAGCGGTCACTGATTTATTAGTGACATGATTGTGCAGTGATGACTGGAACACTCCATGTTTTCAGTAGCTGGAAGTTATCAAAACTCTTGCAGCCGTCTACTGATGTGAATTTGTTGTTCTTTGCTTCACTTTTATTAGATGCTACAATTTCTCATTGAAGCACCACAAACGGCCATAACTTAGCCACATGCATACACATTATTTCAAGCCAAGAAAACTTAATTAAATTAACTTAATTCAAGCCTGAATAAATGACATCAACCAAAAATTTATGGCTCAAGAAATAGCACCAAAAACGGGCAGTAAGTTCAATGATGCCCACACTGAGTAATGCCAAGGCCAAGAAATGTGCTTGCTTCCAACTGGCTGGCAGGCATCCCTTAATATATGCTGAAACTTTACATCCCTAAACAACACTGTGGTGAAGGTAGGGTTAGGTTTAGGCACAAAAACCACCTGGCCATGCACAGGAAAAAAATCATACTTTGGGTCAAAACACCCATATTTGGTGGCCCAAAAGCCCCCAGAAAACGCTGCAATGTATCAGTAAAAACAACCAGGTTCAGTGACAGAAATGCGGCTGGGAAACGCAGTGACATGCCACCAAAAGCCAACACATTCTCACTCAGATCTCGTCACACATCATTTGGTTGTGGACTTTCCACGTCCAGATACAACGTGCAAGGCACCCTGGGTGCTTTGGCTGTTGATGTTCCGGGACGCCGTATCACGTTCTGGCCGTTACATGCATTGTCTTCTTTCAAAATACACTTCTGTTTTCACAAGAAATTTACCGTTTACATACTGTCTCTGTCTCACGTATTGACAGTTTTTCCTTCAAAAACTAATGCACATGGTTGGGTTTAGGCAACAGAAGCACATGGTTGGGTTTGGAAAAAAAGAACAGGGATTGGCTTTACAATCTTCCGCAAGTCGTTGGTTATTGGACCCATCCACCACACCTACTGCCCACCCTACTTTGGTTCTTTACCGTCACTTTTCCCCCTGGTGCTGTCAAGCAACCGGCCACGTATCATACCGACGTTAAAGGATGTCTGACGCTGCAAGTCACTGCCCAAACGCCAGACTCAATGACTTCAGAGTGAGACCAGGTTGCACCAAAAACACCCAGGTTCAGTGCCACAACCACCATCCGCTATCCCCTCCACATCCCAATGACACATAAGAAACCTTGATATGATACATATGAAACATGTAAATGTATTTGCAGAAACGTACAATGCCAACATTTTCTTATTGTTCTTTGTTTGGGACGAATTTGAGCTACAACCGTTTGGCAGTGGCGTGTAGCACTCAGCTGATAACAGCAAACAAGTGAGGTTGGGACTTTATAAAGAGATAATGACCAGGTAGCGGCATGAAACCCCCCCACACAAATATAGCAGCGAATCGCCAAGCAGACAAAGCTCGTTTCAAAAGGGTCGGCTTTAACTTTGGCTGGCAAGAATCGAATGAAAGGATGCGGATGCGCGGAGTTGGCCCGTTTTCCATTGGACAAGTAGCTGCTGGCAGTTAGCTAACTTGCTAAAGTATCGTCTTTCTCATTACAAACTACCTCTGGTATATACGGCCTGTTGATACTATTTAGGACCCTGAGGTTATGTCCTTGGTATTGTAGAGTCAGCATTACAACCACAACACAAAGCTTACATTTAAGAGATTGCAAAATGTGACGTAAACTACTTTAGAGCTTCTCACTGGAGGGTAAACATCTGCATCAACGGGTCATACCTGGATTCCACCTGAACAGACTCAGAGAACGCAACCACAAAATACAGTCAGACAGAGAGACAGGTGGACAATAAGACAGGCAGTGTTTGGGATGAGTTTTTGTCAGCCGGAGTCTCTGGGTAGATTTGTGTTTGACAATTCAATTAAGGCTCCTTCCTCTCAGTGGAGGGTTTTGTGTTTGTTGGCTTTATAAAACTCTATCTCATAGACACCTGCCAGCTTACAGCTAATGCAAGCAGAGGGACGAGTGAGCTTAATCATACAGAGAGACGGAGAGGAGCAGGGAGATTTTTGAAACTGGAGAAAGTCCAGTGGGTTGGATGAGGAGAAGGGAAACGGTCTCTCAACAAGTGCAGAGAAGCCTAGAAAGTAAATCAGGAGACAGTTGTGCTGCGTTAAACAAGCTCAGAGAATTGTACCTTGACATCTGCTTTTAATTAGCGAAGAAAATTAAAAAAAAAAAAAAACAGCGCTCCATCTTGGGTTTTTTTCTCTTTTTCCCTGTCTTTTCTTCTATCAGCAGTGGGTAAGTCCTCCTCTATCCCTCCTTTAATAAACACAAGAGCAGGTGGACCCCCTCTCCTACCTGTCTCATCTCCCCAACCCTCATTGATGACAACGCAGAAAAAAAAGGATCAAACTCTTATTCAAATTCTGCTTTTGTTTCCTCTTTGGAGAATCACTTGTATTCCCTTAATGCTGCAGTAGGTGTGCAAAACATTGTTGCTCTTTTTTTCCACACATTCTTACCAAAATCCACCTGCTGGGCACACAGTTTCACAGTGGGTGTGTTTTATTTGGGTCACTCAGTAGGCTCTCTGGGTGGTGCATCAAATCTTTGATAAACAAATCTGTGCCACGGAGCAATAACCCTAAATCGTTTCAAGCGTCAGTTGAAATTATAATATTTCAAGTATGTTCTTAGCTTTCTTTCCAAGAGTGAGATGAGAAGATCAGTACTACTCTCATGTCTTTGCATTAAAGCAGGTCCAACATTGTTTAGCTTAGCTTAGCATAAAGGCTGGGAGCATGGGCGGAAAAATTAGCTTAGCAGTTTCATAAGCTCAAAAATACACTTATCAACAACTCTGAATTTCACTATTTATATATATTCTTTGTTAATCTGTACACAAGCAGAATCCAAGGTTGTGGTTTTACAGGGAGTTATATGGTTGAACTATTTTTTCTCTGATGCAGTGACTTCCAAGAGTGACTCTTGGAAGTCACTCTTGAAGAGTCTCAAGAAAGTTGTTATTTGCCAAGAACGGCCTGGTCTCACTCCCAGGGTGTCAAAATACACCATCTGGGCAGTGTTGCTGGTGCGACTATAATGACAATGGCACCATTTAGCATCTGTGTGAGACGCACCGGGCTTTCCACCAACACCAATGTAAACCAATTTGAATCATTATTCGACGCTTAGAGAAATAGCCATAGTCTGAAGCAGGATTTATACTTGTGCGTCAGCTCTACACAGAACCTACACTGTAGCCTACACATGTGGCCTTTGCAGTTGTCAGCATTTATTCTTGTGCGGTGGTGTGTCTGTGTCACTCTGTAGTTACACTTCCAAAACACTAGTTGGCAGCGGGGTTTCTGTGAAGTGGTGTTAAGTTTACCTGACTCAAAACACCCAAAACATACATTAAACATGGCTTAACAGCAACGATTTCAAACACAAGTACACAAATCAGCTTCACTGTAACTCGCAGCATTCACAGACAAGGCATTTGTCTTTATCTGGACACATTTTCCCCACAAATACAACATGCTAATGTTTTTAGCACAAACCTATGGAATTTTACATTGTATAAATTAGCCTAGTAGCTAGCAAACTTTTCCTCTACTCATATGAAGCCAAGGACAACAGCAGCATTTAACAAAGGTAATGTTACAAAATTCGGCTCCATTACAACTCACAAGGTTCACTGACAAAAGAATTGTCTAGTACTAAACATGTTTTCCAAACACATATAACATACTAAAGCTGTTAGCACAAGCCTATAGCATTTTACATTGTATAAAGTAGCCTAGCGACAAGCAGAGATTTCCTCTGCTCATACGAAGCCAGTATAAAATCACACACAAGACTTAAAATACTATTTTTGTGGAGGCTTTATTATCTTCGCAATTTTTTGTTTCTTATCTGTGAAATTTAAGTAAATAAAAGCTTCGTCTCCACTGAGGGAAATGGTGTCAACTTACAAAAATAAACAGGGAATCTGCATTGCCGCTACGTGTAGTTACATCACTGGAGAGATGCGCGTCAGGCTATGTGGTAGGTTACGGCAGCAATTCTACACAGAGGTATAAATCTTGCTTAAAGAGCATAAAAGTCTATCCAGGATGGATGGGAGGGGAGGTCAAAGGGTCAAACAAACACCGGACTTTGACCCAGGGAAGCATTCTACAATTGCAAATGGCTTGAAAAAAAGTTTTTTTAGCTGCTGTAAATAGGAAAAAATCTCACCGGGGGAGCATGCCTCCAAATGAAAGGTTACATCTGGCTCCACCCCTGATGTCTTGCAATGTCTCATCTTCACATAGGACACTTGGACGTGTCAATCATGGCATATATTAGTATGCTGCCAGTGAAAATGATACCGGTGCTTTCATTGCTATGACATTATCCAAAGATGATGCCATGAAAGTGATGCATTGGCTGAAACATGTACAAGGTCATAATCATAACTACATTAAAACAACATTTTTATATTTAGTTTCATCCAACAGCCAGTCAGCATGCAGGGTTTGATGCTTACATGACTTTCAGTTGGCTACTCATTCATTGTGATCAACTAATAAACCGCAAATAGCTTGAAAAAGCACTTAAGAAGAAAAAAAGCTTTGATGGAGTAACTTCAAGGTTTGCAGATGAACAGTTTTAATAGTTCTAACATCACCTCAAATGCTCCAGTTCCCTTCTTTCACAGTGTCGATGTTATGAAACTCACCTGTGAACACAGCCTCAGTGCCTGTCATGCATGTATTGCTAATGATTAAGGCTAACACTCCTGAAAGCAGTGTGTTTGCTTTACCTGACGCCGCTAATGAAACTTAAGCACAAGGCTTTAAGGTTAAATTTGTCATCTGAGAGTCACACTGACACCGTTCATCCTGGATCGCACCCTTATCTGATTTCATTAACACTAAAAACAACCTTCCTTCTTTTATTCGTCCTCTTTCCTTTCTTCTCCCCTCTCCCCTCACCTCCCCGCCTCCTCTCGCTGCTCCTCCCCCTCCTTCTCCCTTCATCTCTCCCTGCCTCTCTTTACTTTCTTTCTTCTTCCCTTTTATCTTCCGCCTCTCCTCGCTCTTTCATGGCGTCCTGTCGTCAAGTGTAAACATGACTGAGCGCCGAGCTGGAGGGGTTCGACTCCTATCAGCTCTTCCTCTGCTCTCGTCCTCCAGTCACGCCCCTCCTGCTGATACCGCCGAGGAAACGGAGAGGTTCGCTCCAAAATAAGAAATCAGCCGCTAGGAAAAGGTGACAACTGCTTTTATGAAACAAACAGCAGAGAGAAATCTGAGGAGGATCTGCTTTAAAAGGAAAGCAGGAGACCTTTACAAGCTGAAACCTCTGTGCTAGAGTTGATTTAAAAAAGGAAACTTGTAACAACTCAGAAAACACTGCATGACAGTGCATCTTCACATGAGCTTTTTTGGCCTCCTCTCCTTCATTGTTTGTGTTTAAAACTGAATAATAGACCAAAGTTATTGCAGTTTTCCATTTAAATGGATCTGCTTTGAAATCCAACAGATGTTTTAAATCTAAGAGAACTATGATCTCATTACCACTTGGGCAATAAAGCACAACAAGTCCAGATGTATAAATGGACAGTCATTACTGTCTTTATTGGGCACATCTTGCCTTTAAATCACTGTTAATAGTTATTACTGTTAAAGGGTGCTTTCACACCTGCCCTGTTTGGTTCAGTTCAATCGAACTCCAGTTCGTTTGCCCCTTCATTTCATTTTTGTGAACACAGCAATCACACTCAGGTGCGCACCAAAACAACCAGACTGAGACCACATTCAGCACATCCAGTGCATCAGAACATTGTTTTCTAGTTGGAGCCGCACCTCGTTTTCAAACTGTATGGTTTGACTAAAATGAACAATGACAGCAATATAGTCCACGATGAGCAGCGCTAAAATCAACCTGCGTAGTTGTCCCTCCATTGTGACATTAGAAAGTGTCACATTTATCTTGCAAGTGTTCTCTTCTTCAATGTTTTGTTTACTTCCTGGATTTTTCCCACATGGAAATTCTGACCAATCAAGAGCAGCTTTCTCATACAAGGCATTTGATCTGGTCCTCTTGTAAATGCTGCCGTGAGAACACAAACCATCTCGAGGCAATTATGCAACTTTGTAACATAATTAGTCCCTGAATCAGACCAAAGCAAACAACTCCAGGTCTGAAAGCAGCCTAAGAGGCTTTAACACCCTGCCAGGAAGAAGACTTTGGAGAAACACTGATTATCTGGGCTGCTTGTGGTGAAACCTGAGTAAGGCAAACCACAAAATTTTAATGCAATAAACCCAATTATCAGCATTGTACGTTTCTTCAAACCACAGATACGTTACATTTGCACGTTATTATGTAGCAGATATGTTAAAGCTTTCAACAATGCTGTGGTAAAAAAAAAAGGAAAAGGTCATGTTTGATCTTTAATTACCTGCTTTTCAAGCCATTATCCCAACAGGAAGTTTTTTTGCAGTGATGTCTCAGTGAAAAACAACCGCTTTTCATGCCACTATCCCACCTGTAAGTGCAGCAATGTCTCAGTTAAAAAAGACATTGCTTTTTGTGGCACTATATCTGCTGGAAAAACAGTGACAGTCGCTAAAAAGTTTTTTGGTGGCTAAAACGCAGCTGTAAACACAACAATGACTCACTAAATCCCGATTGATTTGGTTGTTTGTTGGTCTCGAACAGTGGTTTGCAGCTATAAACTAGTTTAAGACTTTTTCTCTCTGGTGACTTTGCCTCTCCATGCACAGCCATATATAAGTATTGTTTTTTAACCAATGGAGTTTTAATCTATGTGTTCTGTTTTGTTTTATTTCTTTTTTCTTAAAGCTATACTATGCAAGAATTGTTGGCTACTGGAAGGAAAATCCTACATAGTTTCCCATTAACTACAGCTTTTGTCAGCTTCAAAGGTGTCCCTGGATTTACAGTACTTACTGCTGTTATCACCAAAATTGTGCCTCACATGTTGCTATCAAACAGCACGAGTCATTAAATTATTCATTCTACATCTCTACTACATCAACTAAACCTTCTGATTGTCAAACAAAACAAAAAATAAAATGTCCTGATTGTTCTGTCTCAGACTGAAACAGGAGTGAGACTGTGGTCTGCAAAGAGCAGAAAAATGTGCTGCTGCTGCTGCTGCTGCAGCGGCTACCACAGTCTGACATGATAAATTTGGATGTCGTGAATCTTTGCGGTTGGGATGGGATTAAAAATAGCTGCACAAGCACACACACTCACACACAGTAATACACACTCACACCACATGCACCTGTACAGGAAGAGCCCTGTGCATTAGTTATGTAGCAGTTGGTTTGTGGCGGTGATGGGGAAGTGAGAGCGGGGCACAGGTGAATTCCATCAGCGCTGGTCCGACCCGCTAATAACAGATGACCCCTGAAACCAAGACAGCATTGGCTGCCATTTACTGAGAAATCTGTCGCACAGAGTCACTCTGTGAAGACGCTACAACCTGCACAGACAGAATCTTCACAGCTGCTGATTCAGACTGTTTCCTCCTTCACTTCACTGTATCTCTTCTGATGAAGACAGAGAGGAACTAAACACTGAGCATGTCAGTGCAATGTTCAGCTGCTGCTCTTTTACGGGAGTGTTTCAGACAGCTGATTCATAAGACACTGTGCTGCAACCAGAGCACCATACATTTTATTTCAAATGGGTTGTCTGCTCACAGGAAGAAAGAAAAGAAGAGGAGTCTACAGCCATGCTAGCTGCCTTGTGAGGCTGTACTTATGCACAACAGGAGGCCCACTCTGAGCTAAATGCTAACATCAGCTAAAATGCTTTCAACGGCAATGCTATCATGCTGATGTTTAGCAGGTAGAATATTTACAATCTTCACCATCGTAGTTTAGCTTGTTAACACGCTAACAAGTTTTGCTAATTACACTTCATTTAAGCATACAGCTGATGGGATTGTCATCAGTTCTGCATGTATTCTGTTGTACGCTAAAGAATTGGACAAATTAATTGGACCTGACGATAGCACTTGATGGAAAGTTGAGGAACCACCAAAGTTAATACAGTTCAGGGCAAAAATGTATTAGTAGCCTGCCAAATTTCATGGCAGTCCATCCAACAGTTGTGGAGACATTTCACTAAAAACCAAAATGTAGCTCGAGGAAAGGTCAGGCGTCAGTAAGATTCATTGTCTGGGGACCATGGGTGCTTATACCAAATTTTGTGGCAATCCATCTCGTAGATGCTGAGATATTACACTAAGTGAAGTGCCTTTTTACCTAACCTCTATGTAGTATTAGCTCATACTACACATTTCAATCTGACTTCCTGCACAGCCAAAACGTGTGACTTATGATCACACACACTGTAAGGACAGAACTGCTGGTCAGTTTTGTCCAATGGCAAGTCCAATAAAGTTTATTCAAATGGGATGACTGTGTCCTCCACAATGTTGACAGATTGAGAGAAGGGTATTGTTAATTTAATACATCCACAGATGGCTAGAAGATACAGACATGGTGTCTCACAACTACAGTTTTAGCCACAAATGAAAAGTACTTCAACGATATCAAAAAAAAAAGCTCACTACAAATTAAAACATAACTTTAGACAGCAGCCATGTGGGGAATCAGACTGTGGAGCTGCTCAAAGTCATGATCAAAATTAGTTGGGGTGACCAACTTGAGGCTAAAATGGGGTTGAATCTGAACACTGTCTGCTTGACTTATGAAAATTTTGACTTCACTGTGGTGCTTTGTGATGAATCAGGGGATCATCAAAGTCATCAGGATTCATCCTCTGGGGACCATAAATATCTGTACCAAATTATAAAGCAAGTCATACAGTAGTTCAGATATTTCAGTGGCAAACCAACCAACAGCCTAACCGCATCACAATCCCCAAAGCAACGCTGCTACGCGGCTGAAAACATCATTTAGAAATATTGCAAGTAAGTAGCCAGGAAACAACAGACTCACTCAATCCAGTATTTCACTTATGAGCTAAAGGCACCCTTGTTTGTTTTTATGTCCATCACTAAATCCTAACCTGTGATACCTGAGCAGGTACTGGTTCAGCATCTTGCTCAAGGACACTCTGACAGGAAGAAGATGGATGTTGATGGACACAGTGGGTGAGCCAGGGATCAAACTTGCGACCTTCCAGTTGCACAACAGTTTATCTACCAGCAGGTCACCAGTCACCGGCCGGCCATCTGTACTGCAGACGGACTGAGAGGAGGCAGGTTTGTTGGTACTGTACAGTTAAAGGCAAAAGCAAAGCATTTAGCTACCAGGCAGCTTGACAGAGACAGCAATCTACCTCGACAACATGGCCAAACACAAGTTTGATCAGGGATGCACCGATCCGATATCTGGATCGAATATTGGCCCCGATATCATCAAAATAGATGGATCGGGCATCGGAAAATGCAACCTATACCTGAGGCGATCCTTTCCCTTTAAATCTACTGTGACGCGAGCTATTTCAACTGCTGTTGCTCAATTGTTTCTTTTTTTGTTTCATTTTATCTTAGGAAAGAACTGTGTAGTCATCGATGCCTGATGCCTCTAGTCTTTTCTGTTCAACATGTAAAGGTATATAGCTTTTTAGGTCAACCATGGTATCGGATCAGTTTCGGGTATCGGCTGATACTCACAGCCACAGCATCAGGATCGGTATCGAAACTGAAAAAGCTGGCTTGGTGCATCTCTACTGTATATACTAAACTGTGTGGACCTTGAACTAATGACTAGGGAGAAATCTGGACCGCATGGCTGGACCAGCTGTGATTTAGACTATGTAATGTTACAAAGCAGTGATGCCTATCAGTAAGTGAATCCTTCGAAAGTTTGGTTTTGTCCGACAAAAAGTCCAGAACCCAAAAACGTTTTTCCACTTTTTTTAGTCAATGATTGACATATTTACTTTTTTTTTATTTTTAAATTTCAAATTTTTAGTCAACCAACTACTAGATTACTAGACTAATTGTTTGAGCATTAAATAACACGAGTTTTCACTGATTAAAGATTTAAATCAGCACAGACATAAAGACACAGAAAGACAGCAAGACTCACCCTGTGTGGTTAACAAAGCACTGACACCTTACACGCTCTTTCAACACACACACACACGCATACACACACACGCACACACAGTGATTATAAGTGAGACTGAAACTAATGTGTTTGTTTCTCTCTTCCAGTAATTATTTAAAAGTCTGTCAACAGAGACGTGAGAAAGGAAAATCTGCACCTCCTCCTCTCCTGCACTACATGGCCACAAAATATGTGGACGCCAAAGACATTACATCCATATTGATGATGACAGTGATCATTGAATATCTCATTCCAAAACCGTCAATATTAATCTGATGCTCTAACAGCCTCCATTCTCCTGGTTTTCAGGGTTTCTTCCCAAGACCCCAGAAACAGCACTTGGCCTTGAAACCAATTTTAGTGGCCAAATAGTGGCAAAAAGTAAAATTATTTTTGGAATTACTGTATGACAAAGTGGACCCAAGCAAAGGGTACAACACTGAGGCCTGTTGTCTCCATTAACAAGCAGGATCTCGAAAGTGTTGGACAGAAAACCCAACACTCACCATCACGGCTAAGTCCTTGATAAACATGACATCCACACTTTTATTATCCACCTTTCTTAAACAGAAAAACTCACTAAGAGGGGACTGTGTAATCCTGCACAGGTCCAGCTCCTTCAGCCAATCACACGTTTCTGTCAGAGCTTCTTAACTACGCAACACCATCTGATATAAGAAACTGTGACCTATCATACCTTCACTCAAAGGCTCAAGACCTGGACCTTCATGTCCTCTGCCCGTTGCCAGGTAGCTATCTTACTGACAACATAGCTAACTTTGTGTTGCATAGCTTGTGTGTTAGTGCACATGACTGTAGTGCCAAATCGTAACTGCATCTTTTAATACTTCATTAAGATCTACATGACTATTGTTTACTGTCTCTTGCCGCTCTGCATGTCTGAATGTAATGCTAAGCCGTGTGTTGGTGATTCATGTTGCTTGCATGTCTGTCTGTCTGTGCTAACATGCTGTTTGCTGTTGTGTTGTTGTATTGATGCTCTGCTGAGAAGAGAAGAGTCCCACGATTAAATCATTTTATCTCTATTCAAGTTAGTGGACTAACCCGGAAGAAACTGGTGGAAGTTAGCTGCTCATCCCCACTCGTCTATGCCTGGCCGCTGTAATTTCCTTGTGTGCTTGCTTGTGAGTTCAGGGTTTTGTGCACAGTAGTCAAGTTCTTCCACACCAAACTGGGAATACCATCTCTTTTAGGACTTGACTTGGTGTACAAAGAGGACATTGTCATGTTAAAACAGGAAAGGGTCAAACACAAACTGCTGCCACAAAGTTGGGGGGCAAGATATTTCATAACCTCCAATGCATTACCTCATCCAAGCTTCTCAGTTGTAAAGATGTGCTGCATTTCTTTGTCTTTTGTGATAGTAAATGAAATATATTTGTTTTTTGGACTTGTCAGATAAAACAACAAATCTGAAGATATCACATTTGGGTTTAGAAATATTATGTCAGGCATTTTTCACAATTTTCTGACATATTTTAGATGAAACATTTCATAAGTCAATTGACTGTTCTGATGTGAACTGACAGTATAAACAGCTGCAACAAAGTAGCTTCATCATAAAATCTTTAACTATCATACATTATCAGTTCACACATTCATTCATTTACCAGGAACTTACTGTTGCGTAAATTTACTGACTACTGGAAAAAACTGTGACTGTATGACGTAGTGTCTACTTCCTGTTTCTGCTTCATTGCACTTTAGTGTTGAGTCAAATATTCAAATCTAGAAAACAAAAGCAACATCACAGCGAATGTAAATATGTATCTGGTGGATGATATTTTGCTTAGTCAGTTGCTCATCTCTTTTTTTAAGAGACACAACTATTTTCTTATTGTATGCATCTGCTGTTCTTTCTGTGAAGCACATTATAAATGAAAAGTTATTTTCAGAAACTCTACTCAGCTTGTTAAATTTGGTATTTTGGGAAATTCTGACGAGAATTTAGATGATAATTACTTATGATTAAACACTGATTAGTATTTGTGAGTGATTATTGAAAGGTGACAGAGAAACAGAGAAAGGTACAGCCTTCCTCCCCTGACAAGGTTGTTACCAACGGCGACCGTTAACACCGACTGGTGAGAGGTGCATCGTGGGATTGCCACCCGCATGGCACCTCCTTCTCTGGAAACAAGGAGTGAGAAGCCGCTAACGAGTTAGCATGTCTGCATGGGTGCAAGGCTGCAGGGACACACTCCAACACACACACTGACATACAATCAGCATCACACACACACACACACACACACACACACACACACACACACACACACACACACTCAGACTGAAACAGCAAAACGCACCCACACAGAGCAAGAAACACAACATACACACTTAGATACAACGCTGCAGACATACCACCAGTTACTCTGCACTTGTTGATTAGATTACTGCAGAAGAAGTATGTGTTCACCTCAATCAAAGCGCCACCAAATGCTGCATCCAGGGACATTTCAAAAGTCAGCTCCGTCCCATAATTATAATAATATTTATTAACATATATATATATGTATTAATTCCTGATATAAAGAAAAGCACTACAGTGCTAAGTGCTAATCACTTATCCAGGTTTCTGTATTGTCCCATAACACACAGTTTCTGTCTGTTGAACAGGCTGTTCCCTGAACAGGTTGTTCCTCCACTCAAAAACTCCACCAGCTGCTGAGGGTACTGAAATCCAGAAATCACGTTCTGACCTGTACACTTCACACCCTGAGGAGCCTCCTCGTGTTACAAATTCCTCCTGGATGGACCACACTGCTGGTAAGTGTGTGTAGTCAAAGGAATACTTCACTGAGAAACTATGAAAACACTGACCCCCTGTAGGCCTGAAAGGTGGCTCTGAAAAGTTGGAGTCGCGACAGTTACAACTCCAGCAGCGTAATCCACGTTTCCTGACAGTCCACCCAAACTTTCTGTGTCAAATGCACCACTACAAAAACAAATTGAAGGAAACAGGGCTCACCTGGTACCTGGTTTGGCTGAGGTGTTGAAGCTAAAAAACCACGACAGTGAAGCACCCGCACTTTTGAGACACAAGCTTGTAGTCAAAGTGCAAAGACAGAACACCTGCGTAATACAATGAGTCAGATTTATCAGTCAGGTTAACGTCACCTTGACTGCAAAGAAATACAAACCGAAAAAATAGGACAAGTAGAAGACTTTGTAGAATATTACACAAAGAATTCTTCTGTTTCACTAAAATATGTTTGATAAAAATAAGAATAAGTTTAGTGTAAAAAAAATAAAATAAGCAAAGACAATAAAAAAAATGTGTTTATGTTAGATCTTTCAATAAGATTGAATTTTTGTGATAATTACTGGGGATGGGCATGAGTAGAGAATATAGTAATCAATGCCCAACCTACCACACCTGAACATGACTTTTCCATTTTTTATTAATTTTATTGTAGAGCTGCGCGGGACATGATATGTTCAGTGCCTCCGAGTCCATCTCTCTCTGTTTATTTAAAGATGCTAGGAGACTACTGCTGCAAGAATGTGAGCTCCATGTTCATTGCCAGGCACAGTTTGTGAGAGTCCATCTACACACACACACACACACACACACACACACACACACACACACACACACACACTGTGGCAGGGCTAACTCTTACTATTACACAGCTTACATAACCTACTGTAACCATTATTAATGGGTTTGAGACAAAGTAGAGCCATTTAGGGGTTGATGTGAGTTTGTTAGGGGCTGTTTAACGATTCAATGTCAGATGTTAGCCACTGCTGCTGTGTTAAGTTATACTAAGTGAGCACCTGTGAACTAACCAGGAGGAGAGCAGCCCCACAGATGGTCCTTCAGCACTGCATCGAACCTATGTAACAGCAGCAACAGAAAGTTTGCGTATTTTTCTTAAATAAACTTTGAATTTATGTTTTGGCAGGATAATTCAGCAGTTCTCAAAACTTTTTCTGTCACGCCCTGCCTCAGAGGCCAAAGAATGTTCATGCTTCATAATCCTACATCTTTTTTTTTTAATCAACCGTTAACAATTGGGGACACAACTAGTAAATTTAGTTAAAAACAACCAGCATGATAGCATCAATGAGCACTTGTTTATTTTTCTATATTAATCTCATTCATTTGACTTTGTTTCAAGCCATAAGCCACCCCACAATTTCAGAACCACTTGGCGAACTGAAGCTTGGTTGTTCAATAAATGAATTTAAAATTGCACTTGTTTTCTGTTGTGGCCAGTTTACATTCCTATTCTGGCATTAGAATTTTATTTTATTTATTTTTTTTGTGAGTGCTCTCATCATGTCAGGACTCTACAACCCTTTGGGTGGGCCACAATCCCCGCATTGATGATTGAAAAGGGGATGTTACATGTTGAAAGCAACATGTTTCAGCTTTGACTGAAATTGGACAGCAGCCTCTCTATGTATCACACAATAATAGTAACAATAATAATTAAAAGACACAAGTTATCTTTGCTTTGCTCTGATTGAGAAGGTGAACCTGCAAAAAGTGACATCTGGTTAAACGTTAGTGCCGTGTTTCTCTCAAATTCTTTATTTGTCTCTCTAACCCCCCCAACGTCAGCCCATTTCGTTCAGTCTGTGTCCAGGTCTCCCCCCATCCCTTTCTCTATCTGAATAGTTAATCATGCTCTGTTTTTGCCTGATTAAGACTTAATGCACGGAACAACAGCTCTGGCTCAAATCAGAGGCTGTGAATAAAATCAATGAATAAAAACCAACCTCATCTCTCCCTCTCTACCCCCCACCCCCTCTGTGTTTGCTGCAAAATTGTATCCCATGTCTTTCACTAACTACATTAGAGAGCAATTACAGCTTAATGGCTGTCGAGATCCATTATCGACATTCATCTAACCTTTAAATATTTCAAGATAATACCGCTTTAATTTGGGAAATTTAATGGAGGGGCAGAGAGAGACAGTTTTCTCTTCTTTTCCCCCAGTGACAACTCTCTCTCCGTCTGTACTTCCACCTTTTACTCCATTTCTCCCTCTCTACTTCCTCCTCTCCTATTCCACACCTCTTATTTTCTTTTCTATTTTTTCTTTCCTGTTCATCCCTCCCTCCTGCCCCTCCTCCCTCTACCCTCCCCTCCTCTCATCAATCCACTCTTCATCACTTATATCCTTCTAAACATTTGAGGAGTGGATACACTCTTAAACTTTTGCAGTGTCTGTTTTCTGCAGGAGATGTATAAAAAAAAAGGTACACACAAATACATAAACACACGCATGGAAATAATATCAGGTGGGCATATACTGACTTCTTCCTACTGTATGCTGACAGCACTGGGACCGAAACTTGTGGTGAAATATAGCCTCGAACGTGACAACATTTTTCTCACTTTCCGTTGAAGCTGTTCCTCATTTAATCTGCAAGTCCCTTGGAAACATCGGAAGGCCCCCTGGGACGTGCTGAAACCCCCCTATTCTCTGAAAACAACCACGTAACTGAAGCTAAACAGAACATAACTGTCTAGTGGATTGCATGAAACTTAAGAAAAAAAAAATCAACAAAAGGTAATCGGAGGAGCCAAAAATGTACCTGAATACATCAATACAGGGAGGTAAATAATTAAAATGGAATGTCAGAAGAAATATGAAGCTTTATACTTTGCGTCTGCATCCATTGCGAGTGTGTGTACACCAATGGAGAACACAGACTTGAGTGTGTGACTCTGAGAATCTGATGGTTAAACACACACCTCCATTATCCATATAATGAAATGCATATAGCAGCTGCATCACTGCTCAGCCCAGAAGAAGATAGTGTTGGTATTGTAGCTTCCTGCAAACCATAGATATGTTCCATTTGTACATTTCAATTGTATCGAATCAATGTTTCTAAACTGAAGTAGTATATGAGCTGATTGTGTCATTGGGAGGTGCAGGGGCTGGTCGGTGGCATGTCACCTGGGTGTGACGCCTGCCTCGCAGCAGACCACAGTGCAGGGCTATATGAGGCTAAGAAGGTAGAGCAGGTCATCCACTAATTGGAAGATCAGTGGTTCAATCCATGGGTAAGACACTGAAGCCCAAAATTGCCCCCAATAGTTGCACTATGGGTGATTAAGTGCGTATGAATGTTTAACTGATAAGCGATTAGCACCTGGTGTGGTAGCCTTAATGTGTGTGTCAATGGGTGAATGAGGCATGTAATGTAAAAGCGGCTTGAGTAGTCTGAAGACTAGAAAAATAGCTTACAAATCCAAGTCCATTTTTCATTTACCACCGCAGACGATTTGAAACCAACAAAAAACAACAAAAAACAAAAAACCAACAAAAAACAAAGTTGGTTGTGATTTAGTGAGTCATTTCTGTGTTTCTAGCGATTTTTTTTAGGCACCAATCATGGGTGTTTTGAAGCGACCTGTTGTCTTTCCAGTGGACATAATGCTACTAAAAGCAGTTGTGGTTTACGAAGACATTGCTGCTTTCTAAGAGCGACAGTGCTCCCAAAACAAGCACTAATAAAATGTAAAATTTCAACATATCTGTTACATAATAACGTACAAATGTAACATCCTTGATTTGTGGAAACATAATGCCAAAACTTTTTTGTGGCAAATGGGCTGCACTGCATGAACTCTTGCAACAGTAGCTAAAGCATTTTAAGCTACCAGCTAACGCTTAAAAGCTCTGATGAAACATAGCTGCAGCTAGGTAGCTAAGAAATAAAGTTAGTATTTTTAGCTATAGTATTTTCAATTAAGCTAGCTATCCACACAGTCCTCTCAATGGGGCAAAATGTTGTCACCTGACTGGAGGTAAATGAAAACAAATAACTAAAAGGCTTCACTTTTTGCCATTGGAGATTAAAAGGAAACTATTTAGAATATTTTAAAGACCTAAAATTTTAAATGTAATATCTGATTCCTAATTCAATGCCTTGAAAAAGGAAAAATAAGAACTAAGAGAAAGAGGGTGTTGACCTCAACTCTGCTTGAACTGACGTAGACTTTGTTTCAACTCGACCCAAACCACTGCAGCTGGTCATGAACCTGATCCTGATTTACACCCACATAATCATCACAGCCTCAAGTGTCACACAAAGAGAAGAACTTCCTCTCATGAGTAAGCAGTTTAAAAATGTAGTAACAATTAACAGTTATTCTAATTTAAAGTTTGACTTTCTGTCAAATGGAAATTTCTCTGCGAAGAGTTTGTCTGCAACAGTTTTCCTTTAACAGACACAAATACCCAACACATGAGGAAGTGTTCCAGTGGTGTGATGAGTAAAACATTCCCACAGTCTGAGGACGACACGGCGGAGTCTGTTAGAGTCTGGAGAGAATCTGTGGCAGCCTCGGCAGAGTGAGAATGCAGCTTGTTAAGGAAACAGGTAAACATTTTCAGCGCTAATTTGCTCCAGTTTGTTTGCCATCAGGCCAATTTGTATTGTTGCAAACCAAACTCCACATCCCACCACAGATGAGATTCATAAAGTGTGGCTGAAAACAGCAGCAATCCAATTAATTCACACTTAACATGCTACACGTGTGTGTGAGAGTTTTTCATCCTCTGAGGGCCTGCTGTTATTTCACTGGGCTGCAGTTATTTTTAAAATATCCACAGTGAGGAAAGTGCTGCAGAATTAATCCTCAGGACAGCGTTTTCGTCATGATTGCAGGTAAAACAATGATGTATGGAGGTACGAGAACACAGCCACAGGTCCCAGTCCTCCTGTTAACGCTTCTTGAAGTCTGGAGCAGAGAAACGTGACAGATTTTCAAATGTGGTCGAATAAAAAATAATAATAAAAAAAAAAAAAAGAATGAAAAAAAGATGGCTAACAGAAGTGATCCATAAAGTCTTTTAGACCCTCTTGAAAAAAGCAGTTGCTGGCTTGCTGGTGACATTTCTTTAGGAACAGCACCCTGTGTGGCTGTGAGGCATTTTTGTATACAGAACAGTCACTACAGACAAAACTGCTGTAGGACAATGAATACCTTTTTCTGAAGGTCACAAATTTAGGATTTCAACAGTCAATCATTATTTGGTTAACTGCCAAGAATATGTTTGACCAGTAACATGTGTCTACCTGTGGGCTAAATTTGCTACTCTTCAGTTTTGGGGCCACAGAGTTTGACCACTAGTAAAGTTGTCTCGACCCAGCAGCGGTCCCACCCTACAGTCTCCCCCATGTCACCCCAGTTAGTAGGCAAATTTTGAGCCCTTTTTCCAATGCACCAATGACATAGTGAGGCATCAGCCAATCATGTTCTTGTTTATAGCTGTGGTACTGTGTTATTTAGCTTAGCTAGCTGGCACTATGCTAGCTTTCTGAGTATTGTGATGCACCTGGAGATGCAGACTGTGTGTTAAAATGTAGCCTTATATAGATATTATATTGTATAGAAATGTCAGATACAAATTTCAAATGATAGGTACTTTGTTGCAAGCAGCAGACACACACAAGCCTGTGATGACCTATCTACATTAACCTACATTAGCGCTTGAGTGTCACTTCAACTGTGACTCTGCGATAATGTCCCAGCCATCAATTATATTTGGGGCCCATGTGGGAAGAATGGGCTGAAGAGTGGGCCATATATGGGACTGTTCATGGGTTACATTTTATCACCATGCCAAATGCCCATATGGGTGGATTTACCCAAGTGGGCCTCAGATAAGGTGCCCACTTTAGGCCCATACCCACTTGGTACCCAGATAGCTCTAGCATAACCACGCGGGGCCCACTTGGGTAAAGCCATCGATGTGGGCAATTGGCATGGGGCCAATATGGGGCCAGAGTTTCTAGCTTTAATTTGCTAAATAAGCGGCGTAGTGCACAGTGTCAAGCAGCCAGGCTAACCCTGGCCAACCAGCAGACACTGCATGGTGGGCAGTGGGCACTTTGTTTTGCTAACATGGCTGGCTTGCTGTCTGTCAGCACAAAATAAAAGGCAAGATATTCACTTCACAAAAGATAAAATTCGTCACCTCTAAATGGATAGTGCTTTGAAAAGTGCTGCTAAAGCTTACTGAGTCCATACAGCGCCAGACAAAAAGAAAGGCCTCTTGGCTATTTATTGGTTAATGGTTATGAAGCTATTAAAAGCAACACTAACCTAAACTGACATCCTCAGCCACAAACATTCTCAAGTGACAATTATAAGAAAGGCCCGATTCAGACATGGAAGCTGCCGCATGATCCTTACATTCAAGTCTACCAACAGTTTCTGGGTGTAGCGTGCATGCTACGCTCAGGAGGTTGGTTTACAATAAGTACAAGTGTATTGGCAGGGTCTGTCATACAGACAGGGGATGGTTAGTTAATCAAACACAGACATGCACACAGACTTCAACACACACACACACACACACACACACACACAAACACACACACAAAGCGGGACTCCAGAGGTTTCAGGGACCAGATGTCAGAAGGGCAGAGCGTGACACTTGACTAAGAACAGGCCTCACTGGAGTGTGTGTGCGCGCGCATGTGTGTGTGTGTGTGTGTGTGGAGTCAAAAGCCTCTGCACTCTATAACTTCATTGATCTCAAGAAAACAACCCACACCCACTTGCGCACACGCACACACACACACACACACACACACACACACACACACACACGCTAAAGTGAAGGCTTCCCCTTTGAAAACCACATAATACATGTCTGGGCACGCACGAAGGAGAGCTCTGCTGCTCTCTCTAAACACATTAAAGCACGTCTGTGTGCGTGTGTGTGTGTGTGTGTGTGTGTGTATTAGACTGTTCAGAACTACAACAGCAGCAGCCATCTAAAGACAAAACTGAATTAAGTTGGAAACAGACCGCTGCTCTTCCTGACGGTTTTCAACTGATCTCGAGCTCATAAACACTGACTTCACACAGCGTGTCGAGTCATGTATGGATGTGAGGACACCAAGGGCTGAGCTGTATTGATGATACACACACTCAATGCAATAGAAACAAACCCCGCAGACGACCACTATTAAAAAGACACCTCCACCTGCAAGCAAGGTCTGCAAATGTAGAGTGAGCTGCACATATTGACGTATTATTAAAACCAGACACCTGACCCCTAGATGGCGCCCATTCAGTCTAAGGAGAACTGCTCACCTGGAGCATACACCACTTAAGTTTCTGGTCTCTGGGTTACTTTCAGGATATAAAGCCCACTGAATATGCACAGTGGTGTTAATCCCAGTGTGAACGAGCAAACCAAGTTCTGGATAAGGCGGTGCTGGTGCTCGTGACTGTTGCGATGGAGCTTATGTGAACAGGAGTAAAGTAAGCTTTGTGATGAGCTATAATTTTGCCACATTGAGGTCGTTTAAGCCATAAAATAAATGAATACTGTAAGTATGAATGATCTGTTCTGCAAAACTTGCTGCTGTCACAAAGGCAACTGGATTGCTTTCCATTTTCTTCAGAGCCTAGCAGCTACCAACAACACAGGACACACTGCACAGTCACTCTGGTTGTTCCATCATCTGTCATTTATTCTACTGGGGATAGTAACTGCAAAAAACGTTGACGTTGATATTTTTTGGTAACTGGGGGCAACCACAGATAGATGCATGGAAAACAAAAGTGCTATCCTCTTCCTGTTTTAGTTGCGCAATGGTTCCTTCGTGCCGAAAATCAAGCCTCCATCTTTCCGGTTGATCGTACCCAATGGCAGACAGAGTTGCAGAGTGAAAGTGAGGCTTATAGGGAAGCTATCTAAGCTAGTTGTGTCATTATTCTATCGCCATTACATTGTGCAATCAACATTTGCTTCATAATGATAAGTTAATCCTTTGGAACCTGAGCAAAATGGCTTGGTTTCTTTTAAAAACACAGAAAGAAGGCAATAAACACTGAAACAAATTACACAAAAAAATAAAAAATAAAAAACATAGTTGAAAAAAAGAAAGAATAAATGACCTGAAAAAGGAACTTAACAAATAATCTTGTAACATCATTTTAAATATGAAATAATGATAATCATACACAAAGTTTTTCCCTAGATTTTTAAAAAATAATTTTCTAAATCTAATAATTTCTTTGCAATTTGTGGAACATTTCATACCAAGTTGCTCATTGCCTTTTTTCCCCATGTTTTTAAAGGAAACTGCACCAATTAACTCAGGGTTCAAAGGTTTAAATACCTGTGAAAGGCGTCTGAAAGCAGCACAAGAAAAGTGATGTCCCTCCAGGTTTCAAAGGGTAAAGAAAGAAATTTGTCTTTTTCCACTTTAAAAAGTTTTGCAAATGTTTCACAAGGTAATAATTTCTGTGGTAAGGATACAAATAAATGGAAATTGCTTGTTTTGTGACACTTGTCATAACACAGCCTGTAGCTCTATCTATTTTTCCTATCAGCATGAAAAGGTGAGCACACTCCAATTCTGAAAATAAAAGCACTGATAAGCAAAGTTTGATTATGCGTTTATCTCTGAACAAGGTTGATAAAAGATGTTTCTGTAAACAAAATGGAAAGTAAACTCTGGCATTTGTGTGTGTGTGCGTGTGTGTATGTGCGGTTGTCAGACTCCATAACTGCCGTCATTACGTTGACAGAGACCAGAACCTACTGCTTCACATTTCACATTATTACTATTAAGAGAGCTGCGGTCTGGTCTGCACACTACAACACAAGCACACAGAAAAACAAAAATGACGGTGCTGAACAAAAACTGCATTCATGTAAGCTCACAAACACACATATATACACACACACACACACACACACACAAAAGTTACACACGGTTGGAAGAGATTTGAGGAAACAGTGATCAGGCAGCGGAGAATGAAATCAAGATTCAGGAAAACTATGGTTAACCATGACCTTTAACCCACTGACGGATTTAAAAAGTGTTTATGACAGTACGTTCTCAGGACGTTTTAGGACATCTAAATAAAAACATATGTTTGTATTACATTGCTTTCTGAAAGACTGAGCTGCAGTGCAGCGGTGCATGTTTCACTGCTGCAGGACGTGTTGCAGGCGTCATTATTATCATATATGAAAATCTTAAAGGCTGATATTACTGTACATTACGATGTATGTAAGTACAACTTGTTCCAGTAAACTATGTCTTTAAATATGGCACCAAGTTTCAGTTGGAGTTTCAGTTTAGCTCTGTTGCTCACCCATGTTTTCAGCTGAGGTCCTCTGAAGAGGCTTATTACACAGCTGATTGACTGTGGTAGCAGGTGGGTTATCTTTGCTGCATGACAATGGAAAAGCATGTGTGAGCCATCCAAAGTAGCACTGATGTAGCAATAAGTACATAAACGTATTTGTTGACTAATACTGTTGAGAAAGTATCAAGAAATTTCAAGGCAAAAGTGTCAAAGGTACATGTCTTGATGTCACTTGGAAACTACTCAAAGACAGTGTTTATCTGATCGAATGAGTTTACAAGTTCACACTTTTGGACACTTAAATAACCAAATTTACAAAATGTTTATTTTGTTTTTATGTTAAAAACAAACATGTATTGGCCAATATATTCCAAAATATCAATGTCAGCCTCAAAAATCCCATTTCAGTCTAATTTTATTGGTAGTTTTACTTCAGCATCAACTGGATTATCAGAAATGTTGTAAAGATATTCACGGTCCTCAGATGATCAACCAAATAGCTCTGGCGATCTTCTCACTTTTCCTCTAGCCAGCGGCACCATGACGCTGACTATTTATTCTGCAAGTGAAATGTCTCAGGGTACATTAAAATAATTGGCACATTAACTGCTCATTGTCTAACACCATGATCAGGTCAACATTTGATTTTGTTGGCTGGAGACCAAACACGATTCTCCATCACAGGGTTGCAGACTCTGTAGGAGTCTCAAAATGTCATCTTGTTCTGTTAAAGGGAGCCAGAATAGAAGGAGTCATGGCTCAAAACTTAATTTTTATCACATATCAGCCACAGTGCCCGTCAACAAAACAAGCAAACAGAACTTGCTAGCTAGCGCTATCTAAAGTCTGTGGAGAATAGTTATGCCTCCAGCTAAGCCCCGCCCACCAAAAATATCATACTACTATTACTAACAGTAAAAGGGTCTACAATTAACTTTATGACCAAATACTTCCACACTTAACGACATTCCCATCAGCCTCAGCTCTAATTTGCAAATGTTAGCATGCTTACACACCAAGCTAAAAATGTATTGCGCTAAGCAATGCTGTGCAGCCTCACAGAGCTGCTGAATGGCTGCAGACTTTTAGTCTTTTATTTAAATTAAAAAAAGTGGGCCAAAAACCTGTTCATAAAGTTCATAAACTCTTCATGGTGACTTTATTTTAATTCCTTGCAAAAGAATGTTTAAAAAAAAATGACAACATACAGCAGGCAGTTTGACATTTCAAGGTTTCCTTCCTCATGTGAGGAGCCCAGATTGCTTCATCAGCTTACATTAAAAAAACCTAATAGCTGTCAGCAACCCAGTTCATGCTTAATGGCAGCGTGGTAGATACGCAACAAACTGCATATGATCGGGGTCCAAAATTAACTTTTTGGTCTGCCTGCCAATGGCTGGAACACTGACAATACTTCCGGGCCAAAATATTTTTCAATGAAACTGAAACATGAAACTGCATGAAATACAAACAAACAAAATGTTGACTACCTGCAGTGAAAGCCGCAGCTCCTTGTATTGGTGTTGCTGTCATGAAAAAAAAAAAAAAAAAAAAAAAAAAAAGGCTTTCGTCACCTCCATTTCCATGAGGTGCCATCTCTTGGTATATATCCACTGTGCTCTTCATTTTTCCGTTTAGGCTGATCTACTCTGGCACTGTGCCACCACACAGTTGCAGATTTTCACTCAAAGAACTGTTGATATATTGGCAGACATTTGTTGCATGCTGCCATTAGTGTGCAGCATTGATTGATGCACACTAACTTCTCAGCTTCAGGGGAATTTTGTGGCATCTACTGGTGCAACCAACTAAAACTTCTGCTGTTTGCCTCGCATAAACAGTAGCCGTCGCAAAAACGTGAATAGCCCTATCTAGAGCCACTGTGTGGCTTGTCTGTTCTAGGCTACAGAACAACATGGTGGACTCTTTGGAAGAGGACTTGCTTTTTATGTAGATGTAAATGGCTCTTTGTTCATAGCAATAACTAAACATATCCATCATCATTATATCACATTTCTGCCAATATATGCCCTTAAATCCTAAACATTGGACCTTTAAGGGCATTCAATAGTTCACCTCTTTTGAATCTTTTAACATGAAAAGTAGAGAGTTGTTAAGATACCTTTAGATGGACAATAACAATAACTGACATGTGCAGAGGACTTAAGACAAGATTTATGCAAGATGGCTGCCACTGCATGCATATTTGGTCACACAAACCCGCCTCAACACACAAGCACGCACATACACACATATTTCAAACATGCAGAGCTACAAATTAGAAAGAGCTGAGTAAATGTGGAGCAGGGCTACAGGGGTAGAGGGTCTGCAGCGACGTGAGCGTGGGCCGTGTTCGGACGGAGAACAGTCACTACTTGTTTTATTGCCTCATGATGAACACCTGCAACGACGGAGGAGGAGGGGAAAAAAAAGAGGTCGAGGGCAGACAAAAGGCTTACATCTGAGAGAGGGAGAGAGGTACTGTGGGAACGCCTGTGTGTGTCTGTGTGTGTGTGTGTGTGTGTGTGTGTGGGTCTCAGGTTACATTCTTACAGACAGGCTGCCAAATGAGACCGTCTGTGCACATGCAGATCGCACGCTAGACACACACGTCTACATATAGGATAGTAGCCTGAACACATTATTTGTTCAGGCATTAGACACTTGAATAGACCCCAAGTAAATACACCATATGGCCAAAAGTATGTGGACACCCCTTTCTACATGCTTGATCAAGGGCTGTTTCTCATAGTTCGGGCTCTTTAGTTCCAATGAAGGGAAATCTTTGTGATAGAAATCAGCTTTAAACTTCATGACAACAGTTTGAGACTTTCCTGTTTCAACATGACACTGGCCCTGTGCACAAAGCCCTGACATCAATCTCATCCAACACCTTTGGGATGAACTAACACAGACTGTGAGTCAGATTTTACCGTCTAACATCAGTGTTGAACATCATCAATGCACATGTAGTTGAATGGGAACAAATCTCTGCAGCCAGGTTCCACATCTGGTGGGAAACAGCCCAAGAGTGGAGGCTGTTGTAACTGCATATTGATACCCACAGTGTTAGAAGGTCATGCTCACAACACAAGGGTGTATTGTTTGGCTGTCCACATACTTTTGGCAACGTAGTGTCCCAAAAGGAACAGTCTAACTTTTTGGGGAATCTTCTTGCTCTCCATCTTCCCCTGAGTCTAATGAGAACATGGATATCAGCCTCATCTTTGTGCATCCAGTATACACAGCTACATCCAGGATGTGTTTAGCCTAGCTTAGCTGGCTAAGACTGGAAACAGAGGGAAAGTACTTTCATTAATCCAAAACTCGCTGGCAGGTTTGAAAGGCAGGTTGTGTTCGGAAAAAAAATCGTCAAATCACACTGTTTGTCATAGCAACAAACGGTAAAAAAAAATATTGTTAGATTTTCAAATTTCCAACAGTCCTTGATGTCCATGTCGCCAAAATATACTGTTTGCACTTAACAGATCCTATAAAAAATATTAAATTCTGCACTTGTCAGCGCAACTGAAAAGCCATAAATGAGTCTGTGGAGACAGTTATATGACGAATAAAAACTAAACTTGGACAAACTGCAGGCTGTTTACACCTGCATATAGGAGCGGACAGGAGAGACCCTAAGTAGAGGTTGTAAAAGTTCAATGTGTATTGTAATAATACTGCTTGTGGGGACATCAACACATATTGCATATATTGATTACACTTTTTTTCTTTTTCTTTGTAAAATAATCATATAAATGCTACTTGTGTTTTTATCATGTAATGATTTCTGGAATTCTAATTATACTGCACTGCGTTAGTCTGGGTAGGAAACAATGTCAAGCTCGGCTCACATCCCAGCTACATCAGCTGATCTCAAACAGCCCAATCAACTCATAGAGCAGCTGATTGGTCACATGATTCCTTTCTATGCAAGCAATTGGCAAATCTCATTCAGGGTGCCCTATTTAAACTGCTCTGGCCTGCCTACTGTTTACTCTGCAAGCTGCTTTGCAACCTGCCTCCACCCCAGCTCCTCCTTTTCATGTTGTGTCTGACTTATCAATGTCATTTCTGTTTGTCATTGATGCTGCTCTGCTCTGTTCCTCTTGCTCTGCCTGTCTTAGGCTGTCCATGTAGGCGCATGGAGGGGCAGGGAGGTTTGGTCTCTCCGCCCTGAGCTTTCCACCTAGCTGTGTGGAAGAGGCTTTTTGCGTAGGCCCAAGGAAAAGCAGAGAGGCCCCAGGACAGAGTCATACTGCCAAATAAAATACTGTGAATGGAAATAAAGTTTGCTTTGACTAAAGTGATTCCGACTGAAATGTATTTTTGAGTTCTTCTTCCATCTAGCCATTATTACACCTTTTCTATAGAGGTGCAGGACTTACATACTGTAGTGAAAACAAGGCCACAGTGAGTAAAATGTGACAAGAGCAAAAGATGCCCTGATGACCTCCAAAGCTATCTCACTACAACTGTTGACTGTAAAAGAGGTAGAGTCAGAAATGAAAACATCCTGGTTTTATCAGAAGATGGATTTGTTCAGTTGACCAACAACCACACATCATGGTGACTCAGCACTACCAAAGTCTCATTAGCTAACAAGCTAGTCCATCCTTTTAAGGACTTTTAAGAGTGCTGATCAAGAAATAGCTCCAACACTAACTGCTGCTAAAACCACAATATCCCCACTTCGCATTTCTATTTTTACACCTGTTCAATAAACAAAAGACAACATCAGAGTTCTTTTTGTTATGTTATGAGCCCAAAACCACATGCTCTCCATCCTGACTGTCTTTTCCAAGTTCGGGTAAAGGTTAAACTCAAAGTAATGTCTGATGTTCAGGGTACATCCTATTCACCAGAAAAGGTAAAGACTGTGCAGTTCTCACAGCCTAAGCGCTCATTCAGTGAAGGAAACAGTTTATTGAGGAAACAGGGAGTGTTTTCCTGAAAATATGGCTGTGCCTCATACTGAAGATTTACTGATCTTTGTTCCAGATTCCTGCTCCTAAAACACAGATGATACTATTTATTTCCAAAGAGAGGTAAAAACAGTGATTAATGTAGGGCAACAAGTTTGTCTTAATCAAATCTCACTGTTCAAACACACAGAAATACATGCAGTTCACACTCACAGACTTATTATCTCACACACACACACACACACACACACACACACACACACACACACACACACCCACTGAAGTGACAGACCCCTGGTCTCGCCTTGCCTCCCCTCTTACAGAGTCACTGAAGCAATTAGTTCTGCTTCCTCAGTCGGGACTGAAGTATTTAAAACCTCTGGCCGCACCCAGAGCCTTCTGTCTGAAAGAGTTACGCCAGTGGAAAAAGAGAAAAAAAGAAAAAACCCTCCAGAGTCCCTTATATGTACATTCTCACTGTATGTTTAATCAGCTGATGTTTCCAAAAGCAGACACCGTTCATATGTATACCTATAAAAATTAATGCGCCAGAAATCGTACATCACCCATGTCATCATGAAGGCTGCGATCACATGACCAATCCCCTGAGGGGAGTAAAAAAGCAAGTAGTATGAAGAGGGAAAGTCTGAAAAAGGAAGCAGGTTGGGGCGGTGGATGGTTCAAACAAACATAGGTCATTCCCCCAGGAGAATGCTGTTTGTGTCTCATGTGAAACAACATTAATTTGTTATTTCAAGGTACGTTGTCACCATGTTTCTTGTTCTAAACCTAACCTATGTAACTTGACATTGTAACACACGCAACTACATAACTTTACATTAAGTACATAGTGTGATGACACAATTTGTAGGGCTAATTCACTGGATATCATACAAATTGTTGTTTGGGCATTGAATGAGGATACGTTGCCAAGAGACAAATACAACCAAGTGGTGTTACATAGAAAAAGTACAAAACATTGATTGTAATAGTCCACCTTTTCTTCCCCTCAGTCCTAGCAGTTGGGTCAGGTTCAGGTGGTAGATTAGCATATATCACGGATGTCAAATGACCGGCCCACCAGAGGATCTCATCTGGCCCTTCAGAAGACTGTACTTAAGAGTTGGTCTTACCTATGATGTTGTTGTCCAGAAATTTCATTAGCTGTCTACATACTATTATAATATTTCACAGATCTTTCTTTGATACTCGATGTAAAAGGTACTTATCAAATCCCAATGCCACATATATCCTGAACTGTGTGGGAAAATACAGCTGGTCTCAAAAATGTTACAGCAACCTCACTAAAGGTTGAAACTATAAACCAGCACAAAAATGACAATATAAACACTGTGACTTTGTATTAATACAAAATGAAACCATCAGCCATTGCATAATAACTGGAGAGAGGGTCTAGTTCATATGTGATGGTTGATGCTTTCACAGGTCCGGCCCACTTGTCAGCAAATTGGACTGTATGTGGACCCCTAACTAAAATGAGTTTTACACCCCTGGCGTGAATATAATTCATCATGTAGCCATAACTCACTAAAAAACAATCAGTTTTGTTGGTTGTCTCAAACAGTAGTCTGCAGCTTGACAGGTGTCTGACCAATGTGGCACTACATCCACCATCCCCTCCACCTACCGCTGACAAAGGCAGCTAAGATACTTTGTCACTTCAGAAATGTTGACATATCTATGAAACATACAAATGTATTGTAATGCATCCATGGTTTGCTGAAACATACAATGCCAACATTTTCTTATAGCAACTGTGCTGTCGGGATAAGACTGGAACACAGACTGAGTTATTATCAGTCAACATCAGAGTTGGACCACTCCGATGCTCTTGTGTCTAAATGGAAACAAATCACTGCAGCCAGGTTCTATAATCTGGTGGAAAGTGTTTTCCTGAAGAGAGGAGGTTGTTATAGCAGCAGATTAATGTCTGTGGTTTTGGAATGACGTGTTCAATAATCACACATGGGTGCACTTTAATGTTCGGGTGTCCACATACATTTGGCAATGTGGTGTATATATAACATTTCTTTTTATTTTTTCCCCCCAACCACTGACTTCTGATTTGATTTGGCAACTAACATCATAAAGCACAATAATGCAAATGTGTTTATGTTTGTTTTGCAGAAGTAGGTGTCACATTCTCCATAATGGTGGTTATTTCTTTTCAAGCTCCAGTGTAGTAAATCTTGTTGATATACACCTCTGCCTTCCAAGAACACAGCAGCAGGGAAACAACTTCATAAAGCCGCATTTATTGGATAATTGGTCCTTCAAATGGCTTCAAGCTGTCGAAGGATGGCCATCCAACAGGCAGCAGGCCGGAAAATGGGAGAAAAGAGGAAAGTCTAGGGGGAGGGAAAAAAAAACAAAAACAAACTAATGTCCTCTTTAACGTCCTCTTAACCAAAGGCTAAAAACACTGTGTGGAAGTGAGGGTTTCACCCTGAAGTTATTGCAGACACAAAGCTGACAAATAAGACAAACAGCCTAAAATGCAAAACAGTAATTATCAACTTTTTCAATTAACATTTCATTGTGATGCATGGATAATTTAGCATGGTGCAGCCATAAGAAAACATCATTTTGAGTCTAAATTAAGTGGGGTTTTTTTAAAGGCGAATCCAAGTTATGTTTCAAGGTGTCATAGTAAGTCAAATCTAGTGTTTGTCAGACCAAGTCCCAAGTCACGTATTGAGTAATTCAAGACACGATCTCTTCAAACAGATATCGCATTTGTATGCAGAATCTGACGGCGACAAGACAAGATTTTATTATCGGAAGCATTTTGGTTTACATTTGTAGTCTGAGTAGCATTGACCAATCACGTTTGAGTGAGCTATTGTTGCCTGCAGGTAAACTGTCTGTGTGTAGAGCGAAAGCGGCCGAACACACTGGCCAAAAATGCAATTTCAGAACCCACTGTCTATCGTCTGACAATGACTTAGCATTTTATTAGCTTTCTATACTAGTTTATATGTATTCATCTGTTTATAAAAATGAGCCAAAATGCTAACTGTCTCAAGTTGCTAAGTGGACCGCAAATCAGACTGGGGTGGCTGTGGCTCAGAAGGTAGAGCAGCCATCTACCAATCATAAGGTCATTGGTTTGATCTCTGGCCCCACAGTCCTTGGACAAGATACTGAACTCAACATTGCGTGTGAGTATGCATGAATGATTATCTTATAAGCAGGTGGCACCATTTATGGTAGCCTAGATCACCAGTGTACAGTGTATGAATGTGTGTGAATGGGTTGAATAGTGTAACGTGCTTTGAGTGGCTGCAGAGATAAGAAAAAGCGCAACATGAATGAAGTCCATTTAAACAATTTGGCACACAAAGAGGAAATCTTGGCCCAGATATCCGCTGGCTACATCGGAACCCTCAAATTATTGGCCAAATCCCCCCAGAGGCTTATTCAGCCCCTCAAGGATGTTGTGATTGCAACATTCATTCATTCATTTTCCGTAAGTGCTTCTCCTGTTAGCCTATCCCAGCTGACATTGGGCAAGAGATGGGATACACCTTGAAAAGGTCGCCAGACTATCACAGGGCTGATGCATAAAGACAGACAACCATTCACACTCACATTCACACCTACGTTCAATTTAGAGTCACCAATTATTCTGCATGTCTTTGGACTGTGGGAGGAAGCTGGAGTACCCAGAATAAACCCACGCTGACACGGGGAGAACATGCAAACTCCGCACACAAGGGCTGTGATCGCAACAATAAAGGCAAATTTCACCAATACCTGTAACTTCTGTTTGACTTTGCAAATTTGACCAATCATCATTGTTTCCTGTGAGTTACATCAGTCATAGCATGTCCCCTGTACATCACCAAACTCACTTCCTTGGTTCTGTGCCACACAAACATTGCTACAAATATACCAACAAAAACTACTGCTAAAGCCCAGGCATGGCAATTCCTTGATGTTCTGCATGGAAGCAGGGATAAACTGTTTTGCAACGCATGTAATGTGATGGAATACAAACGACAAACACTTTCCTACTGCAAAACACACAGAATGACAGAGGCTGTTACAGATCTACAGCAAGTGCTAAAAGAATCAAGGTGGGTTAGATTAAATATGGATAAAAGTAACATTAGTGTAGCATAAATCACAAACTCAGAACAGCTGAATTCTCACTGGAACAAGTTGTTCAATTTTCAATGAATTATACACAAAAAACTGCAACTATTTTTCGCAATTTTCACTTGCTATTTTGCAATTTCCTTGCAAAATAATTAGGGCTGCCCCCTAAAACTCAACCAGAAAGGTCATTAGTCGGCAAGATTTCATTGGTCACTTTGGAAAAAACAAACAAACAAACAAACAAACAAACTTGAAACTCTATTAGGAGCTGTGCCTTGTCAAAATGAATTAAAACCTATATGACTGGACCATGTGGGAATTTAATCTGAAAGGACAGACACAGGAAGTGGCCACGCTCAACAGTCAGACAGGAGTCAGGTTAATTTCCAGGGCTGGTACCTGCGGTTATTCCACAGGCTACTTAATAACATGCTGGGCAGGAAATCCAAAGTGTGGGATCATTTTGAGAAGGTGAAGGACGAACCCAAGGTGATATGTAACCTCTGCAGGCAGACATTTGCCTATCATTTGTCGACTACAAACATGACGTATCATCTGAAACATGTAAGGAGCTACATGCCCATTAGCCACTTAGCCACCCATTAGCCATTGGTCGACAAGGAAATTTCTTAGTTAGGGGCAGCCCTAAAAATCATGCCTTAAAACATTGCAAAGCTTTAGAAAAGATTATGTGAAGTCAGGCATATAACAATCCCAAAAAAGGTCTACGAAATCCTAGACTTAGTTTTGTTGTCGCCAGAACAATTGTCAAATAAAGTCTTAAGTAACTGTTGACAAGTTCAAGTCAGTTCTCAAGTCCAAGTCTCAAGAATCAAATGATTAGAGACAAATCCAATGCAAGCTTTGTGTTTGTTTAGTTTCAAGTTTCAGTGAACAAATTACATGTCAAGATACAAGTCTCCCTGGTCTCTGAACATCTTTGTTTCATCACATTTTCTAAAGCTGTGTAAAAGTATTTCTGGACATCACTGAGACGAAAGTCGTTTCAGCACATGTTTGATGAGTAATATTCAAGGTGTGTGGCTAAGGTTCAAGTTCACTCTTAAATGTTGATGTGGATGTTCACAATTAAGCAAACACTAATCGTGGTCGAGGTATCAGCTCTGTGTTATTGTTGTATTTCGAAAAATATGAAAAGAGAAGGCAGTTTTACATCGAGTTTTAAGTAGAGTAACAGAGGGAGTGAGAGTGAGTGGGACGAGACAGAAGGAAAAGAGTTAAAGGGACAATGGGAGAAGAACAGAATGAAAGAATGGAAAAACATGAAAAGAGGAAAAAGTGAGGGAGTGAGAAAGTCAGAGGATAGACAGAGAGAGGGAGAGAAATGTTTGGAGTGAGGAGTTCTCGCTATTCAGAGTCCTGACAGTGTGGAATGTGAGAGGGGAGATCAATGTGGTATCTCAGACACACACGCACATACACACTCAGACTGCCAGATGTCCTTTAGCCAATGAGGAAGAAGCGGTCTGGTCTCCTCAGGTCAACCCACATGTGTCTCAGCGGGGACACACACACACACACACACACACACACACACACACACACACACACACACAGAGTCAAGATCTGACCCATCTTCCTCTCATCAGCTTTCCTTCCTTTCTACATTCACTCTGTGTGTTTGCCAAGATGCACTATTTTATCAATGAAAGCTTCACAGTTTGTAGCTCAGTTCCCATGTGCAAGGCACTAACACTGCCAGGGTTAGAGGTTCAAATCCCTACAGCAAGACATTAACACCGCCAGAATTAGAGGTTCAAATCTTAACAGCAAGAGGTGCAAGTCCTTAGAGCAAAGCACTAATACTTCCAAGGTTAGAGGTTCAAATCATTAAAGCAAGGCACTAATACCAAGGTTAGAGGTTCAAATCCTTAAAGCAAGGCACTAACACTGCCAGCATTACAGGTTTAAATCTTAATAGCAAGGCACTAAAACTGCCACTGGTAGAGGTTCAAATCCTATGAGCAAGAGGTTCAAGTCTATCGAGCAAGACACTAATACTGCCAGAGTTACAGGTTTAAATCCTTAGAGCAAGGCACCAATATTGCCAGGAGTAGAGTTTCAAATCTTTAGAGCAAGGCGATTATTCTGTCAGGATTAGAGGTTCAAATCCTAAGAGAAAGAGGTTCAAATCTATAGAGCAAGGCACTAATACTGCCACGGTAAGAGATTCAGTTAAAAGCTGGTGGCACAAAACCACTGACAAACCATTCCTTCCTCTCTTATGCAAAACTGTCTTTTCTTATCACTGATGCTCCAGTATGCTAAATATTAAATATTAAGAAAATATAAGATATATGATGAAATGTTAATAATACGACCACTCAAAATCAAATTTAAAGGATAAATGCTAAAAACAAATTAAGAAAATTAAAAAAGAGCACTTTTACTGAGACTTCCTTTCAAATGTCCAGCCTCCAGCAGCTCAAAACAATCAAAAGGAATCCTCTGGTGCCAAAACTGATCAGAAAAGAAATCCACCACACTAGGGGTCAAAGGTCAGGATCAGCTATAGAGATGTATTACTGAAGGTGGTAGAGAGTCAGTGTCTTGCTCAAGGGCACTTCAACAGGGGTCAGCATCTTTCCATCTACATACCTCCCTCCTGTTCTGGAGATCTCGGTTAGAAAAATGTCTAAAAGGCAAAATAAACTAGTTTCACACTGGACCAAAACACCAATTAAACGTCAGGGAAGAAGATCCAAATTAACACAAACACAGCCAGAGATGGAGGCATAAATTTACTGCTGATATTGTTGTGTGTGTGTGTGTGTGTGTGTGTGTATGTGTGTGACAGAGTGTGTGTTTTGGAGTGTGTTTTTCTTTTTTTGTGTGTTTTTTCTTTTACACGGATGAACAAAAACACACACACAGTCTTAACATGCATGCACACTTCTCTCTTTTTCTCTCCATTCTCTCTCTCCCTTTCTCTATGAACACACACTTACAGTACACACACACACACACACACACACACACACACACACACACACACACACACACACACACAAACACACACATACACTCTGTCTGGCCCGTCACAAGACCAGATGGCACTAGGGGTGTTCCAGACAATTTACAGTCTGTGTGTGTGTGTTTGTGCACGTATGTCAGTATTTGTGTGTGTGTGTGTGAGGAAGGGGGGGGTGGTTGGAAAATATATCTCCTCCGTACACACACACACACACACACACACACACAGGGACTTGGCAGTGCCACTCCGGTGCCAGCTCTGCCAAAGACTGAGAATAAAACAAAAGCCGGGATGAACCATCGTGCTGCTTCTCTCCTCTATGCCACCCCTAACTCTGAAACAGATGGTTTAACCCGCTGATCTCTGCGGTGTGAAGGTTCAGTGTGTCTCTGGCAAGTCAACTCGCATCACATTTGTACATTAAACACCTTTAACAAAGAGATTGTGACACCATACGAAGACAATATACAAGAAACTGGCAAACGTGTGTCGTTCCAGGTGGGAAGAAAGGGCAGGAGAAAAAAATGGAGGGAAAAGAGGAAGCATACGATGAGGAAGGGGAGGAAACGGGATATTTTTAATTTAGAATATGCTAAAATAACCTTGATGAATTCCTGTTATATCTCATAAAAAGTCTTGTTTTGATGTTGGGGAAAAAGAAATGCATTGTGTGTGAAAAAAGATCTAATGTATGATAGCATCTTCTTTAGTAGCAATGTGTGATTTCCTCTCCATCTTCATCTTGTCTCCTCCTCCTCTTTCTCCATACTTATTTCTCTTTTAAGGGCCTTCCTCTTCAAAATCCATCCAGTTAAGTTTCACTTTCAGTTCACTTGTCACTGCGCTGCATCGGCTAAGACAGAGTGTCCACAGCCTCTACCACTGGTGCTCTAAAAGGTATATTCTAACTTTAGAGCACCCTGTGTCACAAATGTCTGTTACTGCACTGACTTGAGTTTGAAAAGAACATTTTGAATTGTGAAATTTGGCCCAGAATGATCTCCTCAATAAATTCTTGAATAAGTCGTTAAAGACAATGCGAACCCTTCAGACCAGGAGTGGCAAACTCATTTTAGTTCAGGGGCCACATGCAGCCCAATTTGATAACCACGGCACCCAGGGGAACAGGGCCTTTCCCACTGCTGCTCCAACCCTCTGGAACTCACTCCCTAAACACATCAGAGACTCCCCTTCCCTCTCCATCTTCAAGAAAACCCTCAAAGCGCACTTTTCAAAACTGCCTACAACCTCTAAATTTAGTGTACTTCGCTTCTACTTATTTCCCTCTCTATGTCCCCATGGATTGTTTTGTTTGTTTGTTTGCTGTTGTTGTCCTTTGTAAAGCATCTTTGAGTATCCTGCAAAGTGCTATATAAATCCAATTTATTATTAATATTATGATTATTATTATCATTATCATAAGTGGGCCGGACCTGAAAAACCATCAACCATTGCATAATAACTATATATGTGAAACTGGGCCTTCAGCCCAAAAGTGCTGCCATGGTTCAAGCTCGAGTCGAGTCAGGTCAGATTTTTCTTGGGCCTGAACAAAGCTCTATCTTTCTCTATCTTCTACCATAATATTATGGTTTTGTCGGATCAATTTGTCACTCACTTATGAACTGCTATGTTGTTGCAATAGATACCAACGTGTCTTGCGTAGCCTATGTATTTCTTACACAGTTTAAGAAACAAATGGTCTTAGTACAGAATAAAAAGGAAATACAGTTTAGCAATTTAATTCATGCTTTCATTCGGCAAAAAAACCTAAACAAAAATAGTTGAGTCCACTCAGACGTGGACCAAGATCCTTCTTATAAAGTGGTCTTCTACTCTACTAAAAGCCATCAATAGAGAGAGAACAAACCAGCTCTCAGTGTTCCCATCATGCTTTGGGTGAAGTCAACAAGAAGTGTAATATTGCTATGGTGCTAGCTGTGAGCACCTGAGCCCAGTTTACCTTTAATCTGAATAACATTATATCGTAAGCTAAAACTATTACATTCTGGAGACACTGCACCACAAAATGTTATGATTCATCAGCTTCTAGCACTTCCTGTTTGCGCTATAACACGGATATATACGGACATCAATCACCAAAATGTCTAAACGTGACTGACGAGTGTTACAAGTAAGGTTAAAGAATGAGAGTAAGAAAATGAGGCAGAAGAGGAAAAAGGAGTAAGTGAGGACTTGGAGGAAGGTTAGGATAAAGAACAGAAGGAGGGATACGAACAGTGATGGGGCAAAGACAGCGAGGAGGAAGAGGAGGGTAAGAGGACAAAGACGTGGGTGGAATCAGCTGCTCCCACAGCATCACATTTGATTCCCAGACCTTCGTCTTCTCAATTAACAGCCAAGATTTTCATATAACACACCTCTTCTGCCTTCACTTTAGCCACTTACACACACACACACACAAACACACACACACACACTTTTACCCCTCTTTTGACACACACACCACAGACAAACACACAAGTTTCAATGCCGACATTAAACTCCCCAAACAGTTTAGCTTGTCACACACTTACACTTACAAGCATAAACACACACACATACACACACACTGCCGCCTCCCAGAATAAGTTGGCTGCCTCTAATTGGAGTGGTGTTTGTTGCGGAGAGGTGTTGAGCGCCGCTGTAATTGCCAGGCAGGCTGGTTGACGTTCCCTGTCTCTTTATTTTTTAAGGACTGGGTAATTAGGCTCGGTGGTTGCGATCGTGCCGCCATCGCCGCCGGTACGAGCGAACAGGTGTGGGAGCGAGCGACGAAACACACGACACCTCACCAACGTCACAGACCGACCGCGGAGAGGAGAGAAGGGCTGTTTAGTGGTGACAAGGGGGCTCGGAGCTGTGCGGTTTCACCAAAAGATACTGAAGACGGAGGACTGAAACCATGCTCGCCACAGGAGGGGAGCAGGTATTCAGTCAGCTGATTGGAGGAGAGGAAATGAGCAGAGTTCTGTCACCGAGCATTCAAAGACACTTGTGAATATACCTGAATATCACCAGATACAGCTAATAACTTCCAGGTATTTGGTCATGAACAAAAGGTCTGACCTGATAAAAAGTCAGGGAATTACCACAGTGATAGAGCTAAACATCAAATTTAACACAGTTTTAACCTGCAATGACGTACAAATCACTAAATCAATGACAAACGATAACAATAACCACTAAACTAAAGCAAACTAAACCCAAGTACAAGATTAAAATAGCTAAACTACTGTATATCTCACAACGAAAAACGTTTAGCGAACTCGAACGAAAGAGTTGAAAGGTTAGTTTTTAGATGCCGAGCTAACATTAAGACTTTTGTGTCAGATGTTCAGTTTTTCTATTTTGCTTTCATGGTTTTTAGCCTAATTTTGCAAGTGAAAAACATCATTAGCATTGTATAGTTAACCATAGCTGTAAATGCACCATGCTAACCAAACTAGCCACGACAATTAAAGTTAGCTCCACCTTGTTGTCCAAATATGGTAGTTCTAGCTGCAAAAATCCAATATGGTTAAACTAAAGGTTTTAAAACAGGAGTCCACAAACCACAGGGTCCTGTCACTGCGGTGGCATCCATTATTTTATAGTTTATAAGTTAAACTGTAACATATTTGAGTTAAAATAAACCAAAGGTACAAGTAACTAAACTTTACCACTACAACCAAAACTTTACAAAAACCTTGAAGAAACAAAACTGGATCTTTCCAAAAAAGCTCAGGGTAAACTCCACACTAAAGCTTAAAAAGTTCGTCACAAGCGTGTACCCTAGATGCCTGACCTTTTCAATCAAATTTAGCCCCCTTTAAACCTTGTCGTTCCCTCCTTATTTGACCTGCAAATCACCAGAACCATCCTAACTGGGAGACATGAGCTAAATATAACTAAGCATAAACATATTTAAATATACAGTAAATTGCAGACATCACACATAGAAAAACTTCAGTAAATTCAAAGGAACCAGACTGAATCTGTCTCAACAAACCCAAGCTGAACTCAAACTAAGGAATACCAACTGTGCAAAGCAAGGGGCCCAAAGGTTCCAACATTGCTTGTAGTAATTTGGGTTGATTGTAAATTTGATGAAGAATATAAGACACAAATGAAAACTGAAAACCACTTACTCATTATTAAACTGAAATGCTCAAGGTTTAAAGCAGGTCCTGCATTACTGTACCTGTCTGAAAGGGACATGACATGATGATTATTTGTAATAAATTTGGGTTTAATCAAATTACCACAAATACAGGGTCAAAAAGGAACCCACAACCTCTGTAATGGTAAATCCAGCCTCACTTTAAGTAAACCTTAAACCACTAAAACCAACAAAAAAGAGTAAACAAGCCAAACTGAACATTTTAACTCAATTAAACTTCTGTCTAAGAAACCAAACAGAACAAAATAGAAACTAAAATAAACTCAACAGCTCAGCACATCTCAGCATCGTCTTTTGGGAAAACATATGGAGCTCCGACTCGGTAGCGAGTCGGCCCGTCGAAGCAAGCGGCACGTCAATCTCCTGAGCTTTGAAAAAAAAAAAGCACAAACCCACGCCGAGTTCTCGAAGACACTAACCTTGAAATCACTGCCATTATTAGCAGAGTCATTATTAGCATTAGAAAAGCAAATGGGGCTAATAATATTTGCCATTATGGCTAAAAACGCCTATTAATCCCTAATCCGCACCACAATTAAGAGCATGGTTGGGTGTTTTTGTGAGTCGTTCTGCATCTCCTTGCCGGGGAAATGAGACAATTTAACAGCCTCAGAGGCAGAGGGAGGGTGGGAGGGTGAGGTATTAAGCGACTGGCTCCTGCTCTCCATCTCTATTTTGAAAGCGATCAGCCGGAGTGTTTTTGAGTGACAGGCGTAACAGAGGCAGATTTGACTGGATAGAGACAAGAGGGTGGCGGTGGGGGCGTCGCTCGCCGCGTTGAAGCGCGTTATCTGTCTCAGTACAAGTGCATCAAATCAAACGGGAGAGGGGGTATTATTAAAGCAACCCCCTTTTTATTCCGCTGTGAACTGTGACTTAATAAGCTATGCCAATTAGGGGAACAAAAATCAGGCATGCCATCGGGGCTGTATCTATCCTTGCCCAAATTTCTCTGCTAATGCGTGAAGCTCGCTGGCAGAGGCGACGGGGCTGCTGTGTTTTTCTGTTTGGCTTTGGCTTTGACAGGGAAAGGAAGAAGAGGAAGAGGTGGAAGGTGGCATAAAATAAAATAAAAAATGATAAAGCCTATTGATTTTGCGATCGTCTGTCTAAGACTTGATCTTTATTTTTCTTATTGTCAACAAATCTCACGCAGAAACCACAATGAATGCATCTACTAACAGGTACTTTCTGTATATCCACAGCCTGATACATCTCATCCCTCTGAGCTACAGAGCTCCTTCACTGTCCTAAACAACATTTTTTCATTACTATAAATATGACCGCTGAAGTTTAGTGTAGTTTTGGCTTGTGACCCTTGAAAATGAACCTATTCCCTACATTAATGGAAGGGCATCCCCACACCAAGGTTGGGAACAACCGCTGTAGATTTCTTGGCTCTATCCCACATACACTGCCCTGCTGCCACGAATACACACTAGCTCTGCGCATCAATCAACCACTAAAATAGTCCCCAAGAAATTCACCTTTTCCTCCTGCTTCAGGAGGAAAAGCAGCACATTGTGCCTCATTCACCAACATTGTTCCTAGGAAAGGTCTACACCAGATACATGACGTGATCTCAGAACGCGGAAGTTTTTGCACCTGTGCTCTTAAAACGATCAATCCCATTGTTCTTGTGAGGTGAAAGTACATGCAAGTCGATCCTAATTACCACCGCAAATACACATAAAAGGGCATCAGACTGCAGGGCCATGTGCACACGAAGAAACTGAAGAAGAAGAACAAGAAGGCCCAGTGTTGGTTTGGTCTTTGGACCGTTCAAAGACATGCAGGTTAAGTGGTGACTCCATGTTGGACCCTTGGTGTGACTGTGACAGTGAGTCGTTGTCTACGTGTCAGCCCTGTGACTGACTGGTGACACGTCCAGGATGTAGCCCGCCTCTCAGCCAATGTCAGCTGGGATCGACTCCAGCCTCCCTGTGACAGGATGAGCAGGTACGGCTAATGGATGGAGAGAACAACGGAGGGTTCGCTCTGTTTGTTTGTGGGCTTTGTTGAAAATAAGAAACATCAGATTCTTTCCTTCCCTTTCACCACTTTACCTTTCCTTTCTATCTTCCTCTCTTGTTTCCTTCTCTGCCTTTTTCCCTTTCGTTTCCTGTCTTTCTTCCTCTGACTTCTCCTTTTCTTCTTCCTTGTTTCTTTTTCCTCTTTCATACCGTCTTTCCTTCCTTTCTTCCATCTTTCAGTCCTTCCTTTATTTGTTTCTTCTTTCTCGTCCTATAATTTCTTCCTTCCTTCTCACCTTTCCTTTCTTTCTTCATTTTCTTTATTTTCCTCTCTTGTCCTTTATCTGTTTCCTTTCCCTCTTTATGTCCTTCCTTTCTTCCATTATTCCTTCCTTCCTTCTTCAGTTCTTTCTTCCCTCTTAACCTTCCTTTCTTCAGGTTTCAATTCATCCTTCTTACCTTTTCTTTCTTCCTTGTTTTCCTCTTTCCTCATTCCTTCCTTTTATCCCCTCCCTGTTTCCTTCCCTCTGTCCCTTCTTCCATCTTTACTTTCTTGCTTATTCAGTTCTTTCTCACCTTTCCTTTCCCTCTTCTTTTTGATCATTTCTTTTCCTCTTTATGTCCTTCCATTCTATTTTTCCTTTTTTCCAGTTTCAATTCCTTCTTACCTTTCCCTCTTCTTTGTTTTCATATTTCCTCCCTCCTTCCTCTTTCCTTCCTCCCATTTCCTTTCCTTTTAACTTCCCTTTTTTCTTCCATCTTTGCTTTCTTCCTTCTTGTTACTCCTTCCTTCCTTCCTTTCTTCTGTGTTCCCCTCTTCTGCTTCCTTTCTTCTCAGTTTCTTTTTTCCTCCTTATGTCCTTCCGTTTTTCTATCCTTCCTTTTTCCGCATTAAGTTCCTTCTTACCTCTCCTTCTTCTGTTTCTCTTTTACCTCCTTCCTTCCTTTCTTACCTTCCTCCCATTTCCTGTCCTTTGTAACATCCCTTCCTTCTTCCATCTTTCCTCCCTCCTTCCCCTTAACCTTCCTCTCCTCAGCTTCCCATTCACCCTTAATACCTTTCCTTCCTTCCTTCCTTCCTTTGTTTCTTTCTGCTGACACTTGAGGAAACATTTCCTCCACCTCCCGTTGCCAACTTTATGTTCCATGGCAACTGGGATGATGGTTTGTCCTCCCGCCCCCAAAGCCCCCATCCCATCCCCCTATTTGGTCCCAACTTAACACACATGCTGACACACACACACACACACACACACACACAAGAACACACACTCAAAATATGGAAGACACACATAAGCTCAATACATATTCTCCTATGAATAAACACATCTCTCACTCTCTTACACACACACACACACACACACACACACACACACACACACACACACACACACACACACACACACCTCAGTCCCCTTCCAACACCACTGACAGGGAGACAAACAGCGGATCTGTGAGGTTACGCGTTAAAAAAAAAAAAAAAAAAAAGGAAAAACACCACAACCAGCCAAGACCTGAAATAGACGAGTGGCGGTGGCAGCGGTTTTGACAGGCAGAGTGAAGCCGCTCGCTGAACGGCTTCATCCAGGAGGAGATTAGAAACACACACAGAGTTTGAAGTGTGCATTATCTTTCCAGGGATGATCCCAAAATAAACAACAACAATGGCGAAATCTCCCAATAATTAAAACGCCTAATCCACTTCCTGGTTGGTGATGACCGTGGGCTGAGCGTGTCAGCCGAGACTCGTGGGGATTGTGTGGCGTTTATGTTTAGACGCTTTTGTGTTTTAAGGTGAATTTATCGCCCTAAATACGAGGACTTACATCCAACGAGGAGAGGGCTTCAAAACCAAAATTTATTCACAGCATTGTGTGAAGGTTGTCATTTCAAAATTCTAATTCTACGTGAAGACGCGTTTGGAAAAAAAAATGTCACTACTTATCCTCAAAAGCATCAGATACACCAAATCCTAAAACCTGCTTTTATTCCTCCACCTCTCTGTCTGACTGACGTGTTATTTTTATACACCTCTGTGTTTCGCGCTTCCATCCAGGCTCATGTCTCCTTTATGTCCTAATTTTACTGTTGATGTTGTCTTCTGTAACCCCGTTTGGCAACCTCCACCTATTTTTCAAAGCATTCAGGGACAAACTGCGTTCTTTGTAGTTGGGAATTTCTGTGCGGTGGCAAAAGACCTGTTAATACAGGAGATTAAAAGTGAGGATGTGATGTAAAATCACTGTGATGTGGTGTAAGAGCTGGGTGTCGAACCTCTGCACTTACTTGCAGGGGATGATGTGAAAATTTCATGTCCTGATTATCCCGCCCAAATAATTTCATTTATTTATTTCCATTGGCCTCATCTATTTGACTCACTACCACATGGTATGGACCTAGTTTACAAATAACTTTGGGCTTATCTGATCATAATAACAAAATTAATTTAAACAAAGATGGATGGTTATAATAATACTTAGGCAAATACCTTTCTCTGTAAGACATTAAGCTTACATTCTTACTTTAAAACAAAATATGATGCTCATCTCCCACATGATTATCATCACAGAGGTTGCAGATCCTCTGGTTTCTGTTCAGTCCTTTATATCTTCCAGTGACTTAAGGAATTCTGGTGTTGTTCAATCTAAAATTACAAATAGTCCATTTGTACTACTGGTTTTCATGCAACAGATACTTCGCTTGTATAAAGTCTTATTTAATTTCGACATATATTCAATATTCAATTTATGATATTATCCCGGTAACATTCAAAATATGCTTTAAACTCCTAAAATGGCACTAAAACACACGAGAATACCTTCACCTGCAAAATTTTTAAGACAAAAATATTTGTAATGCATTGCATATCATGATACTTGATCAGTTCTACACTGTTAGATTTGATAGAGACTAATTTGAAAACTGTTTGAGTCAATTAAAAAGAATGTGAATGTGAATATTTTCTGGTTTCTTTACTCTATAATAGCAAGATGAATATCCTTGGAGTTGTGGACCAAACAAGAAAGGCTTTAGGAGACACTTATGGGTATTTTCTATTTTTCCCCCACCATATTCTGACACGTTATAGACTTAATCATTAAATAATCGACAGATTAGTCGACAATAAAATAATCACAACTAAGACACACACATGGCATTTTATCTTTGGATATTAAAAATGTCAAAGCCTGTTTAAGATCTTTTGCATTTTCTTTTTTAAATTGGTGCAATTGCAACGTGTTTTTTTTATTGTTGGTTGCCCAGCTGTGTTTTTTTTTAATTTTTTTTTATCACAACCAGAGTTTGTGATTTGATCATAATTTCCCAGTTCAAGACTGTATCTTATCAGTTCTTGCTTGTGTTTTGACAAAACATTAAATTACTTTTTTTTTATATATAATTATTTTGGTATCTGTACAAAAACTCATATCAGCACTAGGGATGTTCCCAGATGTTAAAACAACTTAGACTAGTTGACAAGTCTAAAAGTACGAAAAAACTCAGAAAACATAAAATAAAATACTGTGTATATAAGAGCCATTTGAAATTGTTAATGACCAAGTTGTATTTTGAACACCACTAAAATGTGTGGCACTTTTCAACGTGTGCTACGAAGACTCCGCATTATCCTACGAAACATCTTACTACAATAAATCTTTAGGGAACATTCATGATCATTACAACGGAATTTTCATTGGGTGATCGCAACTGCATGAAATAATAAGTACTTCAATAATAAGTTCAATCGATTAGTATTTCTGTTGTCTGGCAACTTCTAATCGACCAGACGACAAATCGCACACATCCCTAATCAGCACACTGTAAAGATCTATAATGTTGTTGGTTGAGTCGATTGAAATTAACTTGCTGACTAGGAGCTGGTCACATTGGACACTTTGGCATAGACTAGGTCAAAGTCCTGTCCCACTGTCCCTTCAGTAACAAATGACGTTATGAGAAATACACCTCCTCATCATGTTGACATCAAGATATCTGACCAACTTGCTCTCATGACATCAGAAATATAACGTGAATGGAATAAAATTGAAGCTGTTTTAAAAAAAAAAAAAAAAAAATTAAAATGTGATGCTAAAGTAAATAGTGTGTTCTAATGTTGACTGCACCTTGTTTGGGCCCTTGGTGAAACTTGACATCTACTCCCCTGATGCCACCAAATTATATTAAACTTAAGTAACATGTATTAACTTGGCTCTTTTCCCTCTAATGGCAGCACATGAAAGTGTAAAAAAAAAAAAGCTGCAGATAGTTTAAGAAATCACTCTGATGAAAACCTTGTAAGTCCAGTTCTGGGGGATTTCAGGATTACCTGACAGGCACACATTTTAACCCCTCGCTGTCATAAAGCTCTCCCAAATCCCATATGGATAATAACACCAACAACATACTGGGATCCAGTTAGAATAAGTATTTCCACTGACTCTTGTGTGTCTCTTTCCTTATTTGATGTCAGGAATTGTTGACACCTTGAAGGTACAAGGTTTTTTTTTTCCACTGTATAATTGGCCAGTTTTGGGGCCTGATGAAGGCCCTTGAGTAGCTGCTAGATGCAATTCAGACCTTGAGCCAATGCTGCCAAATAAATTGACATTAACTGATAAGATGAGTTAATCCAATGCAGGAGGAGGACATACTAGACAGGTGTGAATATGAATACAATGTTTTAAAAGGTATGTTAAATATATGTTTTTTAACATCACTAAACCAAAGTCACGTCTGTCAACCTGAGCGAAACACAAAGTGTGTGGACCCAGTTCAGTGTCGGCATGTCCCAGCCTCTGGCCTCGCCCCAAACTTTGGAAACCGCTGCTCTCATGGTTGTGTAGGTCTATAGAGTTCTAATTAGCTGCATTCACAAACAGCGCCGGGCTCATCAAAATGCCGAGGCCTGCAGAAAGCCACAGCAGGGGTGAGCAGAGGGTGTGTGTGTATGCGTGTGTGTGTGTGTGTGTGTGTGTGTTGTATCTTGTACATGTGGGTGTTTAGACGTGTGTGCGCGAGAAACAGAGTGTGATTTGTGTACAGGGATGAGTGCATGCGTGTGTGACACCAGTGTGTGTTCCTGTATCAAAAGGAAAAAAAAAAAACCCACAACAATCTCAAAATGAAGACTGAAGCAGCAAAACGAAGCCCAACTACAGATTCTACAGAAACTGGGCCTTTTTTTTCTCCCCTCCCCAAAATCGTAACATTTGTCGTCCTTCCTCGCATTTGTATGCACGGCACGGGAGCAAACAACACCGCCGAAACCGCAGAGCACAAACAACAACAACCGCACAACGAAGCAGTAAACAAAGAAGACGTCTCGGCATCTCTCTGTTTTCCAGCCAACAAACAAAATGGCTTCCGAACGCCGTTTAGAGGCAAATAACATGAGCGGGAGCAACAGAAACGACCCGGCTGTTTTCTGTGAAAAGCTTCCAGAAAAGATTTTAAAAAGACAGTATCCTCCGGAGGTTGAGTCTGTCTCATGCAGAATGAAGATGTGATGGAACGTAACACATGTGTAGTACAATACAGGGAAACGCAGCACCACCTACAACCTGATATATAATCACATCAGTGAGGTAACATATAGAACTGCACATCCGAACACAGAGAAAGCAGCAGCATAGGATCATATCATATCATCACTGCAATATAAATATCTGCCATATGCTCATTGAAGATACTGTCAATAAATAAGAATACTGGAGATAAATTTAGCAAACTTGATTGTTCATCAGTTGATTCAAGCTGAACAGCAGTCAACTGACAACTTACAATCTCCCCGACTAAATCTTTTCAAAAGAAACTTTTTGAAAGTTTAAATGACATACATGAAAAGAAAAAACAGTTCCCAGCAATCCAACAGAACATCATCATCACTCCCTGATCAATGACTTATAGACTAAAGCACTCAGGTTGCATTTAAACTCCCCCAACACATATGCAGTATAAGGAAAAACACTTTGCACGACCCACAGTATTTTACATTGGAAGAAGTTAAACTACAGCAATGTTACCCAGTGGAGAAATCTAGTTGTGTTAACTACAGCTACTTGGAAAAGTTGCTCATAATACTTTCTTTTAAAAAAAGAACTGACAATGTGATATGAAAATATGACAAAATATAACACAAAAAAAGTAATATGCCAGCATAACATGTCACTCACTTGAGCTAATTGCAGAAAGTACCCATTTGCTCACAGGTCATACACAAACCAAAAAAAAAATACATAAATAAAACAGCCCACTATTCATGAGAAAGTGTAGGAGTGTTAGCCTTGGTTTTATATACAATGTTCATCAGTCAGACACCTGCTTCCAGGAGTCCAGGTGGGGTTTTTGCACTGAGCAGGATGACTCACTTAGCCATGTAACTTCTAAAAATATCAAGCACAACTTCTTTGAACATCTGTTTATAAAAAGTGATAATTAATACTTATAACTACAGTAGAGAAGCAATAGCAAAATATTTTTTTTTTAAAATTCCTTGGTAAATAAGTTATCAATCACTATGCTATTATTAATGTAGGTGAACTACCAGATAGCTGCCGCACATAGATACTCATAAACATACCTCGACAACTTGTTCCGCAAGTAACTCGCAAAAGTGTTTAGTTTGTAAAAAACACACTTTATTTGTAAGCACAGTGAATTTTGCACCCAGATTTTATTTTTAAGTGCCGTTTCCTGCTGTAGATTGAGTGACTGACAACTACTTGACAGAGACAGCAAACTAGCTTGACAACATGGCCTAATGCAAGTATGACACTGAATACATTGAACTGTTTGGACCGTGAAATAATAAGTATGGAGAAATCTGGACCCTGTGGCTGGACCAGTTGGGAACCACTGCAATAGAGGAAGTCCAGTTTGAGTAAGACCTCCATGAGTTAGAAGGCTTAACGGACATACAGCGGTTTTTATACTCTGACAGAGGATTCTACAACTCTGGAAAGTCACAATTATTTGTTCTTTTGTTTCAGTGATCATGAGGTTAACTGTATAAATGTGGCATTTACATTGCAAACTTATCCACCAGGAATATATACATTGCGGTCTGACCACAAGTTGAGCCAGGTTTAACTTATTTAAAATTTTGTTCATCAGTCTGAACATAGCCTAAGTGACTGACTGACTGACTCAATCAATCAGTAACACGCTGAGTTGTTACAGACTGACTCTTTGACTCACTGGCATCCAGACTGACTGACTGACTGACTGAATGAATCAACCTGTTCTCATTCCACGGGCATTAAATACGGCAGCCTAGTCAGCAGCGTTGGCTTTTCATATCAACGCACAAGGCTACTAGTCTATGAGACGCACCAGGCTTTCAACCAACTCCAATGTAAACCCATCCACAGCATCCAGTAGAAAGAGCGAGAAAGTCCAAGTAAGACGGACAAGAGGGGAGGGTAATGGATGGGCAGATAACCACAGGACTTTCACCCGTGAGGCTGGTGTTTGTGTCCTGTGTGAAACCAAAAGTCAACTTGAGTTTTTAACCAGGTAAACCTAACCAAGTAGTGCTGTTGGCTTCACCTAAATAAGTCTGGTAGTGAGACCTAAATTTTAAAAGACCTGTAGCATGTAACAAGCAGAATTCGACAGGCACTGGCCCGTCCAAATCTGATGCTGGACGGCTACCTAGAGCGTTACAGTTTAAGCATAGAGCCACTGGCCAAGTGGCAATATTTGATGAATTTGGAGTGAGAATGTTTACAATGAATGAATGGCTCAGTGTATGGGTGAAAGAACCACTGACTGACACATGAAGCAGCTTTCCTAACTCCCTTGCATTACCATTTACCAATCTAACCAGCATTCTGAAGTCAAAGCCACCACGTTCCACCACTGATCAAACCTGTTCGACACAACTATGTAGAATAACACAATGAACTGATCTCTGATCTCTGTCTGCAACACGCACAGACACAGGCAGGAAAGAATGAGAGCAGCAAATCAGGAAAACAGGAAGTCTCCTTCAGGAATGAACTTGAGCAGTTGAAAAACAAACTTGTTGCCCAAAAATAAAGAAACACGACAAATCAAAACATCACCTCATGGCCTTTTTTTACACCGCAACATTCATACGTCATTTACTAAGATGTACAGCACACGTACAAAGTTCCCATGAGCACAGATACTCAGGTATGTTGCAGGTGATGAGAAAAAAATAAACATCAGTAGTCACTTGGTCAAAATCAAGCACGATTGTGTCTTAATCCACCTCTAAAAATAGTCCCCAACAAATACACTAACTTGTTTGAGTAGTCTTTGCTAAAAATCACAGTGCCCAGCTATTTCAAGAGTTTGCTATCTTTTTTTGTATTTATTTAAATAAAACCCCACATTTATTGAGTCTTATTACAGATGGATATCTTCAGTAGGAATCAAGGGGCTGAATGTGACAGACAGGGAAGTGTTGAGAGATGGACTAAACCATAATCAAAGCCATATAATCAGACCAGGCCACCTCATTGTTTAAGCAACATGTTACATCTTAACCAAAATTTTAGTGCAGAAAACCAACCAGCTCCACAAAGCCAAACAGAGCATTCAAAGAATATAAGCATATCAAAAATATCCTGTAATTTTTCAAGTGTCCTCAAAATAAAAAGTAATCCACAAAGCAAAACAGCATAAAACCCCCCAAACTGCATCTGAATGTACAGAACATAGTCATACCCACACAAGAAAATCTAAACCGCAAGCAAAGCAGCAGTGAGCAGGTGTAAGAGGAAAGAGAGGAGGAGGCTGAGAGAGAGAGTTGAAAGAAAAGAGGAGGAGATGAAGAAGAAGGGGGGGAAAAAAAGGAGAAAGCTGACGTACTTGAGCCGGAGAAATGTCCGCTCCCCAGGGAGGTCGGCCCGTTCTTTCCACTGCTAACAGGAGGGGAAAACATCTACAAGACAAACAGAGCGCACATTACCTCCGAGAGCACTGACACTGCAGACAGCAAGACACATCTCTACAGAATCATCACTGCGGCTAAACATGAAAAGCTTCATTCCAAAACGCCAGGGCAACATTTGGCTGAAAAAAAATGCTGCTGCCAGATTTTCATTGCATTATAATCTTGTGGGGAAATGTTTTAAATTTAATGTTCTTTATTTGCATCTTATTAAAGCTTTGTTTTTCTGCTTTTAATATCATAAATGTCTCGTTTTGGAAGGAAACTTTTTGTGGATGTCTACCAAGAAGACAAAAGGTACATCATCACTAGGGCTGGGTATCATTTCAATACGAGCTTTAATTTTGGAGCCGATGCCAAAATTATCTTTTTTTCAAGATATTACTTGTTATATGAATTTGTTTTTTATTTAACAAAAGGAGCCAATGTTTCAAATGTCGAGTATTTTCCTAGCACAAGTAGTTGTGCAAGAGGTTTCAAACAACTGCAGTTAAAATTGACAAGACTTTGATTGAAATCAGGATCAGAGAAAAATCTAATTATAAAATTGACCAAGAATTTACTGCCTGCAAAGGTGGGACAAAATCACTGTTCTTCAAGTCGCAAGTAATCCTAAATCTTTGCTATCAAGTCCCAAATCATGACCAGCAAGTCCAGAGTCAGGTCCTAAGTGATGGCAGCCAAGTCCAAAGAAAAGTCCTAGAAAAAGTCCAACAAGTTCTGAATTAAGCCCCATTTCAAGGCCAACAAGTCCAGAGCCAAGTCTATAAACATGAAGGGTACGTCCAGAGTAAAGTCTCGATAGAACTCCAACAAGTTCTAAGTCATGCACCACTTCAAGGCCAACAAGTTCGGAGTCAAGACAGGCAAGTCCAAAGTCCATGGGAAGACAGATTAATTCCAAGCCCCAGGACAGGTAAATCCCAAGTCAGGTTCCAAGACAAGACTAAGAATACTTAAGTCGTGTCCAAAGGGTAGAAAAGTAAGGCAAGTCCTAAGTCAAGGTCCCAAAGCAAATGTGAGTACTCTGTGTTTTAACTTCTGAACAAGTCAGTGTGTGCACTTCAACAAATTTAAAATTATATACATTTTTAAGAGTAAAAGTGTGTTTGAACCAAGCGCAAAGGAATGTTTTCAAGGCATGATTACATAGAAAGTCGATGCAAAGATACGAAAAGAGACAAATTTAGCGTCACTGTCTGGGCACCCAAAAGTCTACTACTCAGTGCCAGTACAGGTAAAGAGACAAATCCAAGCAAAACCATGGTCTGAATGTGCTACTTGATTCCAGCTACTGGTTGGACTTCACAATGAACCAAGTTAGCACTAACATTAGCACTAGCTGCTTTCCGCGGTAAGCTGGAACAAGAGTTACTTACAAAGACAAAACACTCCAGCAGCCATATTTATGCAAGCAACAAGCAGCGCATTGGTCTAAACACACCTTTACAGACAGCATGGTAAATGCACATAAATAATAAATTCAAATGTCTATTAAAGTCAGTCATTGGAATTATAGAAAAAGTTGAGGTGCAAGGATCTTTTAAATGTAAAGTCAAGTCTAAAGTAAACAGGTCCATGACTCAAGTCCACACCTCTTGATGCCAGCTTTCCGTACTTGAGTATTTCCAATTCTCAACGCTATGGACACATTTCAGTCTGTACGCAAAGCACATGGAGGTTCGACACCCAGCCCTGATGACCACACAGACTCTCAGCTCAGAGCTGAACACAGATATGAAGGGTTCATTTTCCAAAACACTGTGGGAACATTTTTTGGGAGGCAGGAAAAAAAAATTCCTCATTCAGCATCTGTGAAAAATAAACAGGATTGCTTAAATCACCTGCTCAATTTAATATAAATGTGTTTTCATTCAAACATGTCACTTTTGCCAAATGTTGGACGGCTCATTTTGGAATGAAACACTTCATATCTACTTCATATCTGACTTAAACATATGAGATAATCATCAGAACTAGTCACCATCTGCTCTACACATCTACAGGAAAATAAGCCCACGTTAAGACAGAAACAGAAGCTGAATACTGATTCCTGTTGTTTTAATGTACAAGCTACTGTAAAGCTTCCCCAAGAAAACAGTTCATCAAAGCCAGACATCTGACCCCGATAGATAACCTCTCTGGATAAACACCAGGCCTGTGTGTCGGCCTGTTTGAAGGGGGGATCTCAGTGATCGTGAACACACTCCGAAGCCTCACACTTTCACTTGAGCTTTTAGGGGAATTTTTCTTTTCCTTTTGAAACACACCACAATATAAGCAAATTAAAACCCCGGCGAAGACAATAAACACTCGATGTGGCATTGTTCTTAATACAGCCTGTGGGGCCTGTAAGGTGTGTACGCTGGATGCTGAGGTCGCTCCCTCGCGGCTGCGACGAATGAGGAGAAAACAAATGTTTGCGAGATAAAAGATCTGATTCTGATTATTAGCAGGTCTATCGATATCCCAGTCGAACCCACTCTGAGCTGCGGGTGTCAGCTTGTGGGCGTGCAAAGACAGATGATCGCATAAATTAATGCGACCGGCCTGCGTTTTTAATGAGAAGAGACACGTTCGAGCTGCTGCTGCCCTCCTTTGTTTGAATGTTTTTTCAAGAGATATAATTTAAGACAGGCTGATTGACATTTTTGGAAACCTGTTAAGAGACTCAAGAGCTATAAAATAATGAGGAGCAGAATTTATGGTAGACACATGCATCTCTATATTAAGTATAGTGCATATCTGTATCATCACAGTATTCCTACAGAGACTTGAGATGTCTCTGTGGTTCTTTTTTTTTTTAATAAACAGCCTCTAAAACAGCTTAAAAATATTCCAATAATATTATTACATGGGTTAACATATATCTATATCTATTGTAAGGCTTTTTAAAAATAAATGTCATTATAATATATCCTCACTGTTGTTAAAGTGCCACCAAATAATGAGTTTACAGTGATTTTATTAGACATTTATAGCACTCATACACTATTACACTTCTATAGGAGCTTTAACAATGCATTTATGACATATGCAGGCCTATATAACCGATACAGCAGGTATTTTTAATTATCACAATATTGCTTTAGATGTTAAATAGTGATCTTATTGTATATCCTTTGTTAAAAATCTCACAATAACAGTCTTATAGTGTTCTTGTGGTATTCAGAGATTATGGTGTTTATGTTCTACTGTAGCTACAGGGGATTATTTTGCAGGTTATATTCCTCTTTTAATAGCTTTTAAATTCAAATCTGCTTTGATATTGTTATAATATTCCTATAATGCTGCTGCATGGTCAGTTTTGGTGTGTATTTAGGCCTTGGGTACGATCTTATATTTGTTCATTGCATTAAAATTCCAGTAGCGATTGAAAGGTGCAGCAACACCAGACTCACTATTTTACTACAGAGATCTTCTGATAATATACGTCTCTACGATAACCAGACTACTCCAGTCACCTACGTTGCACACGCAGGCCTCAGCTGGGGTCTTATTTGTTTATTGCATTGCACTAGTCTTGCAGGAACTTACAATATTACGAGAAAAAAAATGTGAGAATAAATGTGATTTCCTCTCCTTTCTTTGCATCTCATCCAGCATCACTAGCCTCATCCTGGTGATATGTTCTGATGTCATTATGTTCATGCTGTCTCTCTACGTTTCATAACAGGATTAATGTCAGACTTTTTTTTTTTCATCTTGGGGTGTTTCAGGTTTTTTTTCCTTCTCCTCCTCCTCCTCCTCCTCCTCTTCAGAACAAAGTTGCTCCCAAAGGAGGAGAGGCACAGGGAAAACATGGCCGAGAGCAGGAGGAGGGGGGGGGGACACTATTTCCTGTCCGTCAAGTTCACAACACAGGCAAAAAAAAAAAAAAACTAAACTTTTAAACGGAGTGATTTTAACAGCCTGCTGCAAGAACATTTACACTGCGGGAAGAGAAGTGTGACACATTTCTGTCTTGTGTGTGACTGTCATGCAGGTTCATGATTCCACATCGAGCATTTTGCATCTGAAATATTCTGTACAACACGGTGCATGGAGCAGCCTAGAAACTCACACACAGACATTGAAAAAAAATAAATAAAAAGGAAACATTTTCTAAATCCTATCATGGGCAGAAGAAGCAGGCTACACATGAAGGAAAAAAGGACTTAAAATGAGATATACTACCATGGATGTTGGGAACATTTTCAAATCGCTGTTTCGCATCTATAAGACAACAAAATTACTAATGCAGCATCACAATTCTCTGCGCACACACACACAGACACACACACGCACACACACACACACACACACAACAAAAATGAAAATACAAATATGCACTGACTTTTCTGCAAGTTACTCTACATAAACACACTTTTGTGCAAATACTTAGACTGAGTGAAGGCTTAAAAATGTGCAGGATTATGTGCCGTGCAACTCATACAGTAAAGAAATGTAAACAGTGGTGGCTGTAAGAAGCCTACAGGACGCGTTTATGTTCCTCTCCTGTCATCATACTACTCATTATATTCATATTAACAGCAAGAAGAAGAGCGTTAGTCCTCTTACCGCGCTGAAATCCAGCAAGTCACTCAGTTCCTTGTCTGTTCCCAAAGCTGCCATCCGCTGTTGATGATGCATTTTAGCAAAATCGCACGGACCTAAAAACATGGAAACAAATGAAGAGATAGATCGATAGGAGAGGACAGGTAGACAGATTGATAGATGGAGAGATAGAGGGAGGGAGAGGAGAGGAAGACCTCGGCTTTGCGTTTTGCGCACCGCTCCGCTCCCGGGTCTCTTTTTTCCTCCACAGCGAAATAAATCCAGTAAAACAACCTCACAAGCCTCGATCACAATTCTAGTTTTCTTTCATCCTCGGCGCAGGGGCTCAGTCTCGTCGGGTTCCTGGTTTTGGCAGCAACGAAATAAATCGCAAGAGAGAAAAAAACTGACAGGAAATAAAAGAAAAGAAAGAGAGAGGGGGGTGCGACAGGACGGGAGTGTTTTTTAAACGCGTGTGTTTTTGGTGCGTTTTCTCCAGCCGAACAAGTCCGAGCTCTCCGCGTTAAGACGCAGTTTGTCCGCCGCGGCTGACTGTCAGGCTCACACACGATATAAATAAATAACACGCTGTGTCTCCGCGAGCCTCCCGGGGAGGAAAAAGATCATCTCACAAATGTGTTAGTGGGTTGTTTCTGTTTGTGTTGTTTGTGTTGTGTGTCAGAGGAAGAGTCCAGGCGGGGTGCGCGCTGCTCCTGACCGGGCTGAGGGTCCCCTCCGCTCGGCTGCGGGTGCTGAAGATCCCCGGGTACGCAGGACGGATCCCATGTGCGTCTGGCACAGCCTCGGTGTAATAAATGTGTTCGTGCGGCCACCTAGCTTACGTTCTCGTCCAACACCACCGCGCCGAGCTGCTGCTGCTACGGGAGAGAGCAGAAAATGTGCAGGAAAAATAAATATATTTTAAAGAAAAATTGGTTTGTTGCTTTGATTGATTGGCTGATTGGTGCGGTGATTGGCTGGTTTGATTTGGAATGGGTTAATTGGGCTAATTGGGGTAGGCAAAGGTGATTCTTTTATTTTTTTTCCCCCCCTTTTCTATTTCACCCTAAACTAGATAAAACTTTTAGTAAATCATTATTTTAAAATGTTACTAATTTTTTAAGTGTTAAATATATTTATTTCATCTTTTCATTTTAATTTTTTTTATTATTATTTGTATTTATTTTACACTCCTATCTATTCATGCATCTTTCTTTATATATTTTTTGTAATATTCCTTTTTATTGGTTACACTAACAAGCGCATTGAAACAAGTGCAGTGCTGACCTGCATGGTAACCCCCCCATGGGTCACCACTTAAACTACAACAGTGCCAAAACCCACCTCCCTGGAAATACTTTGCAGTACTTTGCTTTTTTTTCTCTCTCTCCTCTTTTTTTTCCGTGCAGCCCACAGCCTGCAGGTTTAAAATGACTGGCCTATTTCTGCAAATTACACCCTGCATGTGCGGGTTTCTCTCAGAGAAAAAAAGCCAGCAAAAACACACAGGTGCAGGTACGACATAAAGGCTTATTTGTTGCAGTGTAAAGTGGTCCTGCCTGTTGGCCCTTCACAGCCTTTCACTCTCAAACAAACTACAAGCCATGTAACAGCTTATGCAGAACGCACTGAGAGAGCACACAGCCACTCACTGGTGTTGCAAAATACATAAGTGCAAGCATGTTTGAATCTGTGTTGGGTTCCTGATCCGGGGTTTCAGGAAGATCTTGTCAGACATGAAGTGGACAGTAAACACAACACAACTCTCTTTATCCACTTTATCAAGCCGGGACGCACCTGACCAACACTGCGTATAGTGACAGCACCGTGGCTGACTGCCAGCCAGGCAAAACAGGAGGGACCCCAGACGCCCGGTCCCCAAAAAGCCACTGATTTATTTATTTTTTTTGCACTTTGATTAATTGAAAATTCATTTGGGAAATTGTGCCATACAGTAACTCATAAACTAAGGCAGGTCTTGCGTTATTTGCCAAACTTGTGGCCCTGTTTTGAGGACAACAAAATGCCCTCAATAGGCGCCAGCCTTGTCAGCCAAAGCCTTTTTGTCCCAAAGTACCAAAAAATCCACCATAGCACACATTATATCACCACAAAAGGCATGAATTGAGTCAATTCAACCTGGTTTCACTCCCAACTCATCAAATACTGATGCGTCAGACACCTAGCAAAGAGGCAGCCTTTAGCAGCAGTATGAAACGACCAGGATATCTTCTCGCTATCTGGTTTGACTAACCCTAACACTGGCCATCTGGATAGCTGGTACTACAAAGCTGGTTATCAACTAATTCAGTCAACTCTAGGTTCTCCTACCCAGCCAGGAGCACGTTAATGTGAAAGAGGCAAGGTTAATTACCAGCGACATCATCAGAACCATGAATGAAGTAGGCTGCTTCATATCATATGAGATGAAATGGCATCGAAAGTGTCTGGGACTGCGAGACAGTAAAATGCCAGTGGCGTGGGATGTAAACAACGATCTATAATCTTTTAAGGGCAAACATATTAACATTAAAAACTCTATCCAAAAACTAACCGTTGGACGAGATTTAAATTATATGCAGGTATCACTGGGCTATATGTTGTTGTATTTTTTGTTGTTTAGTTGGATGATGATGAATATGTCGAATAAAACACTTTAAAGTAATGTCAGACTGTTTCTGCTACAGTAATGGGTGGAAAAGTAGTTAATGACTGATCGGGTCTATCTGACTAAAATGTTGCATTTATAATAACAGGAGCCAAATAAATAATGGGTCTGTTTTACCTTAGTTCTTGTCACACAGGTGTCTCATGTTATTCTGAGCTGCAGTGATGGAATCAGTGTAAAACAGCAACACTGTCACTGCTGACTGAAGTGAACTTTAAAGTTTAACTACCGCTAAAATCATGTGTTCAGTGTTGTTAACGATCTCTCATTTGTATGAAGCTCTGTGTTAAATCCATAAAAATAGAAACCTGGAACAATTGAATCATTCTACTGACCTGTAACAATGCACAGTATAGGCCCCTCTGGTTTTTTTATCTGAGATCCCGGACCTTCATTCATGGATACTTTTTCTTCAGTGAGCTCATTGGTCAGAGGTCGGGGTGTTGACAGGCTGTGATCTGATATCCTGAACATAATATAAGGTTAGCTGTTCATTATCAGTTGCCATGGTGATTTAGCCTGCTAAAAAGAGAACCAGCTCCATATACTAAAAACCCAGCGTTAATCCCGAAGTTACCTCGCAAACTTCAAATCCTGCTTTGTAGTACAGGCCTCAGGGTGGCGGCTACCATGGCAGAGCGAGAAAGTCTGCTTGGAGCTGATGGGAGGGGAGGTAGAGGGGTCAAACAAACTCTGGACTTTCACCAGGGAGCCTGCTATTTGTGTCAAGTGTGAAACCCAAAGTCAATCGAGTTGATTGAATAATGACGCAGTGTGGTGCTATGTTAGGCAAACTGTGCCAGTGATGTGTCTTTCTGAACCTAACTAGGTGCTTTTGTTGCCTTAACCTAAGGAAATAACCAAAAACGTGTTGTTGTTTTTTTTTTAAAAAAAGAGACAATGCATGTCACTAGCATAAATTGACATAAGGTCCCTGAACGTCCAAAACTGATAAACACTGTTGCTATGTTGTCAGGTTGTTGAGTCAAACCCAGTAGGCAAACAAACATGTATGCTGTGAAAAGATTAGGTTTGTTTGTGAACCACATCTTAAACAAGCCTAATGATGTGTTGAAATTAGCTCCTATGATGCTAACAGTATAACATGGGTGAGTAAATGTAAATGTATCATCTGTCTGCAGAAGAGATAGTTGTTGTTTTTTTAAGATTAGGCAAATAGAAGTACTTGGTTATGGTTAGAAAAAGTATACATTTTGGGTTAAAAGAAACCAAGATTATGTAAGATTTCAGTCCTGGTTAAGTTGTAGTTAGTGGTAGTAATAGCAGGTGTGTTTGAGTAAAAGTGTATCGAGCGCTGAGGGCAGCAAACACACTTTGATCAGCCATACTGTCAGGAATATAACAGAGGAGCATCTGCTCTATGTGTTTACAGTGCAGCCAAACAAACTGTAAACTGTGAGGATTAATCAGGTCATATTGCAGTCGATCATGTGATCCTACATGTGTAATACTTCAATTACATTCTCCATTATTTTTACGAATATGACGACCTTATCCAAAAGAATATTTTTTTCTTCTAATTAAGACGTGTGGGATATGCTGTTAATATTTGGGTTTTAGGAGCTTTCTTTGGACATGTATACTGCACATTCGGAATATGTGTTTCTGTTGTGGTTTTTACCGCTGTTTTTACGCACGCCCAAAAGAAAAACCCAAATTTCATTTCGGAGGGAGAAACACACCTACTTTTAAGCATTATGAAAGACTTGGATATCAACAGGTTTTTTACACATGCACAAATATCTCAACGCCAAGGAATGAACAAAGGAGGCTGTGTTCGCACAGTCAAACAAGTCCGCCACTGCTGGAAAACCTGGAAAAATCTTACTCAGGCACAAAGAAGCAAAATGGCACAAGTGGCTCCAGTCATTCCACTTTTCCACATTTTAATGTGATAAATGACATCAGGGCCTGTTAATCAGAGTATGCACAGCTTCATGTCAATAGGAATACTGGCAGAATATTCATTTTTATTGGCCATGTCAACTGCTTAGTATGAATATTTTCATTTTTGGAATAAGGGAAAAACCCGGAATATTTTGTACAAATAAACAAAGTCACTGATCTCATGATTGAATGTTGGTGTATACATCTCTCTTGCTGGTCGTTTGACAATATGAATCACACACATGAAAGACGTTCACTGTGACAATGAAAACTTTGAATGGCCAGTGAAAACACTGACCTTAAGTAATATCAAAAATGAAGTTTGATCATGAAAATTTTAAAGCTGTACCAATCACTGTGTTTGTCTTCACAATGAATCAGTAAATATGTAGAATTTGAGAGGTGCCTTTGTGACAAACCCACAAAGAATCAACTGACTCTAAAGCTCCCCTCATAAGCACAGCTTTTAGCCTCTTTTAGCTCATAATCTGTTTGTTTTTTTGGCCCTGTTTGGTTCATTCTTAGTTCTCTCATCAACCATGTTTCCAACTGGAAAATAGATTATCCTACTTGTCCTTTTTTAAAAGGTGGAGCAGAGCCTTATCTCTCGCTCCAATTTCGCTCCTCACCCAGAATGCATCTTTGCACCTACACGCACCCACACTATTTTCTTTCAAAACTATGGAGTTTACTGTGAACTTCAGAAAAGAAACTGAGAAGAGAAGCAGCAGTACCTTGGAGAACGGTCCCTAACGGTGGGGAGAGGCGAGAGGGCTTCTCCGGAGGTCGGCCGCTTAACCCAGTCCGTCTCCTCCACACTTGGACTTATTTCCACTCTGCCGACAGCGGTACCATGGAGAACGGTCCGAACTGCGGGGAGAGGGGAGAGGAGCTTCCCCGGAGAATCTACCAAACTCATGTTTTATTTGTGAATACAATATTACAGATTAGGGTAGTACAACACAGTTTTTTTGAGCGGAGTGAGTGAGCGAGTGGAGCGGGATAAAATTTATGATGGAGTGGACCGGAGCGGAGCGAAGAATGTGCAGAACCAAGCGGAGCGGACGAGCGGTGCAAAGTGACAGGTCTGCGAGAGAGGAGTGGAAATTTTCACCCGGTCTGCTCCACTCACATGCTCTGGTTCCAATACCATTTTTTCTTCCAGGTACCAATTCCAATTCCTCAACTTGCGTATTGGCCGATACAGAGTAAGGATCTGACACCATTGCGTAAAAAACAATCAAACAAAAAATTATTAGCAATATACCAATAACTCTGTGTGGATGTAAAATGCTTGTGTAATTGTTGTAAGGCACGGCTCAGATTAAAACCTTTGTAATACATGAACAAATACATACACAGAATGAATGCCATAGAAATTAAGCAAAGTGTTAGTTCTGATCTGAAGCAGCCAAATCAACTGATGGAGCAGCTGATAGATCACATGATTCCTTTCTATGCAACCAATTGGTAAATTTCATTCACGGCACCCTATTTAAACTGCTCTGGCCTGCCTAATGTTGCTGCTTCCTCTGCAAGCTGCTTTGCAACCTGCCTCCACCCCAGCTCCTCCTTTTCATGCTGTGTCTGACTTATCAATGTCATTTCTGTTTGTCATGGATGCTGCTCTGTTCTGTTCCAGGGGGGTCTGCTGCTCTCCCTGCCTTAGTCTTTCCACATAGGCTCATGGAAGGTCAGGGAGGGCTGCTCTCTCTGCCTCAGGATTTCATCATCTGCACATGGAAGGGCAGAAAGGTGTGCTCTCTCTGCTATAGGCTTTCCACGTAGACGCGTGGAAGAGGCTGTTTGCATAGGCCCGAGGAAAGGCAGAGAGGCCCCAGAACAGAGCCATACTGCCAAATATAATACTGCAAATGGAAATTAAGTTTTCTTTGACAAAAGTGTTCCTAACCAAACTTCCTTTTATTATCTAGTTTGACATTTTGTTGCTGCTTATGTTACACTATTTACTGGAAATGTTTTCTTTGCTGCTCTAAAACAGTAGTTGCCAGTAGCTGCACAGTACAACTTGCTGTGTAGGCTACATTTTTAAAGCAGCAAAAAAGAATTAATTTCTGGGAACACTTTACTTTTATCCAAGTCTAAAACTGCTTTACAGTTTATCACTAAATTGCATGGTATTGGATCTGTGCATAGACTCGTGTACTTGCAGATAACCAATGTTCCAGTGTTTAACCAGTACTGGAGGCATTTCTGATACTGGTATTTGAGCAACTCTAGCTTGTTCCACTGCCCTTAACTGGCAAAAATACATTAATCAATGAATGCTGCTTTAAAGTTCTCGTGTGTAGAACTTAGTGGAATAATATGGTGGCCGACAGGAAATGTGAATAGAGCCAGTGTTTGATTTGTATATTCTAGACTACTGTAGAGCAATATGGCAGGCTACGTGTAGGAGGACCCGCTCCTTATGTAGATATAATAAATAATATTAATATTCTTATTGTCAGGTGATTATAAATGAATGAAAACATAACGCTGAAAACGATATACCATTTCTGCCAATGTGCCCCTATATCCTGCACACTGGACATAAACATAGGTAGTGTTAATCAGTTTTAACAAACGACCAATGTTATTGCTGAGGACAGTCATAATATTAGATAAAGGAAAGAATGAAAGAAAAGAAAGTAGGACAAATAACAAAAAATAAATAAGTAAAACAGAAAAATCAGGGAGAATAGTTCATCTGTAAAACTGTTGCTCTGACTCTCATGGCCTGTGATCTATTCTCTGTGGCCAATGCTTAATGAAATGTGAGCACATTCATAAAAACACTCTTTTGCTTTATTTATTTCGTGCTTCCATCAGTTCATAGGACTGTCTGACCCTGTCTCATCTTCAATTCAACAAAAGCTGAGCTGTCAACTTCTCGCCGTTTCTCTCTCATTATCAACATGTGAACGCAGGAAAGAGTTATATAACATTCTAACAACATATCCTGGTTTAGTCTGAGTGATTCAACCTTGAAACAGAGCAGGAACGCACAGTTATGGTTTGACACAGAACACAGCACGTCTGTCACATCTGGGTCAAAACTGAGCTTCAAAAACCATCCTTGATAGATAGAGGCTATTACATAATGAGCTGCATGTGAAACATATTTCCTGGTGTCATTCAGTTAATGGAACAACTGGATAATACGGAAATGCTGGCCTATACAAAATATCACAGATTTTTTTTTGTAACAAAGTTTTTACACCATACAAACGATACACTGTAAAAATGCTAATATACAGTATCTGTATTCTCTGGCATGAATGTTGTGGTTTGGATGTAAATAGTTAGCATTTAAGGTTCATTGTAAACTCTGACTTATCAAAGTAGAAAAAAATTTTTTTTAATGCCTGAATTCTTCTTAATCTGCAACATGTTAGTCTGGAGGTTTAAGCTCATTTCCGAGATGGTGATTAAAATTTAACTGTCATCTCTGTCAGAAAAAACTCTAAGTTCAGACTGTTTACTTACAGCACAGCTATTGTACACTCACAGATAACTGAGCCTCCTACCTGCCTGTCAAACAGCATCAACCCATAAACCTTCCTGAAACAGTCTGGATCTGAGTGGAGTCTTGCAGGGATCAGCTGTGAAGTCCAGCAGCCGGTGGCTGCTTGCTCCGCTGCCATTCAGTGGCTAACAAGTGGAGCTAACTGCTAACAGCTGCAACTAACGAACTCCACAAATCCAACAGCTCCACCATCCAAAGTCAGGCCCACATGACTGATTATTTACTGCTGATTTACAGCTCACAATTTGCATTAGTGGCTGATGCTGCTGCGCTGTGTGTGCGTTTTGCTGGCAACCAAAACATCCTAATATTTTCTGGAGTTAACCAACCTGTCCCTCATGTGGCATTTGAAGATAATTACAAGCCTGGTCGTCCTCGGCTTTCAGTGTCCCATAGACGACCACAAACAGTTTCGTCAGATTTCATCTGGTCAACGACAGTGAAACATAGATTTCGTCTTAGTTTTTATTATCAAGATCTATTTTTAGCTCGTCATAATCTCGTTTTCGTCATTGATGAAAAATGTTGTCATAGTTTTCGTCAACAAAATTAACACTGGTTAAAACCACCTGGTCTGTTTGTTTTGGAGAGGAAGAGACGTCTGTGGATATTTCGGGTCACAGCAAGGATTTCCAATCAGGAGAAGTTTCAGCTGATTGTAACCTGCAATCCCATAACTAGATGTCACTAAATTCCCCTAAATCTTACATACTGTTCCTTTTAAGTAAAAATTTATGTTGTTTAAGCCTCACTGGTTTCCCTTGGGGAGTGGGCGGAGTGAGGCAAAGATACTGCGTGAAGTGAAAGAGTCAAGTGAATATTGACATTTAAAAACATAGGGAAGTTATTTTTTTAGTTTGGCTCTTTCATCAACACTGCCAGTGGTTGAAGCCAAGTAGCTGTAGTCAGGTTTCTATCCGAATTTAATGCAAATTTTAAATGAATTCCCAAAAAATCTACAAATTAAAATGCAAAAATGGACATTTCCCTTCACTACTGTTCTGGGAATATTCAGAGTTGGGCTCATCAAGATAAACAGTTGGTAATGCTTCTACTCCAGTCAAGTGCCACTGAATCATTGCAGAAGAATACGGTGTAACCTTAACAAAGTGTACAAACTTATTGTGGCATTTTGTCTATTCAGGTTTTTGTCATTTACACTAGAAACTGAAAATGTGTATAAATACAGGTGGATGGCAACGCACCTTGTGACACATATCTGAAGTCCCCAGCTCTTGAGCAGCACTGATAGCTTCTCTGAGAAAACTGCAGACATGAATGAAGACTGAGGGACAGACGGGGAGAAAAAAAAGAGACAGGAGAGAATTTAAAATGTGATGATAGTGGTGGTCAAGGAAATAGCAGGGCTGAGTCAGTGGGAGGAATTAATGGTATAAACATACACACATATATATACACATGAAAGCACACACTCCTGCGGGGAAGCTGTGCAAGCACACACACAATAAATGCATGCAACCACACATGCATATTCATTTTTTTCTGTCTCTCTCTCCCTCAGATGCACGCGCGCGCACATACACACACACACAGAAACACACACACTCACTCAGCCCCTCTGCGGTCTCTAACAGTGTGTTTTTGCCAAACACCTGTGTAATCGTACAGCTGTGGAGAATGCTGGGAAAGGACCGGGGGAACTGAGCACCGCACAGCTAATACCCTTTGATTCCACCCGGATCACTGAGTGTGTGTTTGTGTGTGTATAAGTGTGTGTGTAAGTATATGAGTGTGTAAAAGTGTGAGTGCTCTTGGAGACTGGAGAGAAAGAGAGGGAGAGGGAAGCAAGAGAGTGGATGAGTGTTGGCTCAAGTTTGTTTCGTGTGTATAATCTGTCCCCAGTATCAGCATTCTGGAACATTCCTCCATCCTCCTCCTCCTCTAGCTGAACTCATCGAGCGCCCTCTTCCTACAAACAGTCAAACCATCCACCACAGAGGAAGAAGCTGCTGTCACTTTTGTTTGTTTGTTTTTAGCATAAACATTCTTTTCAACATCTCAAAATGTCTGCTATTTCAGAAACAGAAAAGGTCAGCTTTTTTACCAGGGGTGTCAAACATAAGGCCCGGGGGCCAGAACCGGCCTGCCAAAGGTCCAATCCGGCCCACTAGATGACTTTGCACACCTCATACTGATGCACTTGTAAATGCGATGAGGTTTCAGGAGCAAGTTAAACAGTGAGTAGATACTTCATGTAAAATGCTGCTTCAGAGGCTTTTCCACCCTGACCAGAGTACAGATCTCTGAGATGACAAATACAGCACAGCGTGCAAAATATTGTCAACCAGCAGCTTCAGTAACTTATAAAGGAATCTGTATCAGACTTCTATCTTAAACAATATGGGTGGAATCCTACAGCTAAGACACTAACAAAACTTCAGAATCGTATATAGTTTGTAGGGAAGGGAATTACCTAGCCTGCTTCTTCCACTTTAGTCGGAGGGGAAATTGTTAAAAAAAAAACATGAAAGTGGAAAAACAGAGACATACTGTATGTGATCTGATCCAGTACAGTTGAGATCAAAGTCGGCTGTATGTGGCTCATGAACTAAAATAACTTTGATACCCTATAAGTCAGGGGTGTCAATCATTTTATCTTACTGGGTAAAAACAATTGGTCCAACCCAATCACCAGAAAAAACAATACGTTGGAACAATGCTGTGGTTAATGTGGTTTGCAGGCACAACCCCGGCAGAAAACACACCACACCGTTGTCTCTCTAAATTACAACCACTTTTCATGGCACTATCCTGGCATCAAGGACAACCGGTTTTCATGGCATTATCACAGCAGGACATAGAGCAATGCCTCTGTAAGAAAAAAAACAAACAAAGAAACAAACAAAAAAATGCTAGTTGTGCGCTGTGCACTACTTTCTGCTTTCAAACTTTCAAGAGCAAAGCGGCAAGTTGTGGGGAACAGATGTAGCTCTGGGTAGCCCTGCACAAACATGATCAAGCTGTTCTTCATATTTAGCACCAAGTGATATTTACGGCAGAAAGGAAAGCTATCTGTCAGCTGTGATTGGTTGGTCCTTGTCACATGACGTGGTTTGCACTGCTGCATTCCAAAATTTGAACTTGGTTTATCTCAGAGCACAGCCGTCGCACCCTGAAAAAAAAAAGTGGCTCGGGAATGCTTGTGCACCACAACAGCATTGCTCCGGCATTTAAGCACACCTGCTGCACGTCTACATTAAACACAATGGGCCCAAAAAATGCGGCATGTGTATTGCCCCTTAAAATACTTGGTTTTGGGGACACAACCCTGGCAGGAAACACACCATTGTCTTGGTAAATAACCATATTTCGTGGCACTATCCTGGCAGGAAATGCTGCGATGTCTCTGTAAAAAACAGCTGCTTTTCGTGGCACTACCGCCAGTGGATAAAGCCTGACAGGTCGCTACAGAACACCAACGTTTGGAGTCAAAAATGCTGCTTGAAACACAGGAATACCTCACCAGAACATGACCACTTTGTTGGTCTCAAACAGTAGTCTGCAGTGGTCTGCAGCTTGGCAGGCATCTCACCCTGGTGACACGCCATCCAGCATCTCCACCACCTCCCAATGACAAAGTCAGCTCATATACTACCTCATGTTAGATCAAACGTGCAAATGTAACAAATTTGTGGTTTGCAGAAAAATACAATGCCAACATTTTCTTCTGGCAACTGAGCTGATGGACCTCTTGCAAGAACCACTCGTTCTGCAGATCATCATTGCTATGGCTTACAAATTTACTGAGAGGTTTTGGGTTTTTTTTGATGATTTTTATAGGCCTATTTCAGCACAACAGCCTCTACATGTTGGAAAATTCTCTTCCCCGACAGCCTTCTGCAGAATTCTCTTTGATAACACCTGTCTGTGTATTATCAGTAACCGTAGGCTGCGACATTCTCTTACCTAATATCTCAGTGACAGTCACATGACCGCATTTCATATTAGTCATGTTCCACTTCGCTTTATAAAGACAATTTCAGCATCTACCCTCATGTCAAATCACTCCCTCTTAACTTCTGTCACAGTACAGCTCCGCTCTGATGACACGTAATTGACAGCTGCACTGTCATTTTGTAATTGTTGTGAAGGAGACTACTGGCTCTGCTAAACTTGTTATATTTTTTGTCCACTGATTTCCGAAAAGCAGGACAAGACGCTCCATCATGTGAAAATCTTGTTGTTTTGTGAATGAAACCTTCCCACAAACAAAGCGGAACAGGCAGCCTTATGTGGCAGTGTGGGGGTGTAGATAAGGCTAATGATCAAATATCACGAATGCTCACCTCTTCATAAGCAGGTAAGATTCATCAAGTATTTCATGATTTCTTTTTCATGTTTTCTTCAGTCAAATGCAAACATTTTTCAATTCTTACTTTCTACTACTATCTGCACATGGCAACTACTGTATAGCCAAGATCAGGGTTAAGTCATGGCGAATAAAATTGAGCATAGCATTAGTTCAGGCAGGGCTCGATGTCAAGCTCAGCTCCCATCCCAGCCACATCAGCTGATTGATGGAAGGGAGTCAGATGATAGATCACATGATTCCTTTCTACGCAACCCATTGGCAAAGCTCATTCAGGGCACCCTATTTAAACTGTTCTGGCCTGCCTACTGTTGCTGCTTCCTCCTGCAAGCCGTTGCTCTCCCTGACTTAAGCTTTCCATGTGGGCGCATGGAAGGGCAGACAGGTTTGCTCTCTCCGCCTTAGGTTTTCTGCAGTCCGCAGAGGAGGTGGATGGGTCAAACAAACAAAGACCTTCACCCAAGAGACCGCAGTTCGGTCCCAAGTGAAACCAAAAGTCAATGCTGTTTTTATGTGATGTTATGTAACTCACATCTGTCACGCACTTACGTCATTGATATGAGGTAAATATGTACCTATTTTAACCCAAAACATCAAGTTTTTTCAAAAACGTAACAGAGTAATTTTGTTGCACATGCAGCTCTTGTGTGTTCTCCAGTGGCTCCCTGTGGCTTTGACAGATAATTATATGGAAATGAATCACCTTTTTTTTAACATTTCAAATTTCATTTATTGTTGTAGGCCTGCACTGATTCTAATATTCTTCAACTGTAAAAATACATAGCCCATACACTGATTTAAAAAAAAAAAAAAGTTTTGCCAACTGTAATGTGCATCGTATTTCAGGTCTGGTGCCTTTTCCTCCAAAAGCATGACTTGCGATGTCTTGAGCCTTGAGTCGTCCTAGCTTGGCTAGCTGTGGATTCCAAATCCAAAAAGGGAAAAGTTTCAGGGGAAAATAGAGAATTTAACAGTGTATGGACAAATTGGTTTGCTTTTATTTACAACGCTGCTTTTTCTTTTTTGGCCAGAAATGGCTCTTTTGATAATTAAGGTCTGCCTTAACCTAAATTGATGATTTGATAAAGTTAACTTGGCTTTAGAATACGTGTTACCCAAGAGACAGCTGTGCATCACATACAGACATTAAGACATAGAGACACCAGAGGGTGGGGGGGAAACTGGTATTTTACAACCTGGGAATGTGATATTTGATATCCTGGGATAAGAACATTGTTTGCAACAAATATGATAATTTGACCTGCCTCAATTATTGGTGACCTGAGTTGTGTGCCATTCACACTGAAATCAACCCTTGGATGCACCTGTCAACCTGGGTTTGGAAGTCGATCAATATGGCTTAACCCTTTCAAACACAAAATCAATGCTGCCCTTGGTGGTGGCCATGTTTCTCCCATGTTTGTTATGAGTTTGACTCATATAAGTCACACAGAAGTTTCAGTAATGAGCTTTTCCAGCTTCCACACCAAACTGGAATGTGGCTGAGCAGCCCCACCTGCTCACTCAGGTGAAAGTGACGATTATTAACACTTAAAGACCTGAGGAGTAACTGAGGCTCTTTTCAGAGGGAGAAGCTCAGCAGGTGTCAAATCTCACGCGTTTAAGCTTCTCTCCTGCAGAATCCTGGGTTGGTGTGAGTCTGAGAGTGTGAGGGTGGATGTTTCTAGTAGGAGCAGTGTGTGTGTGTGTGTGTGTGTGTGTGTGTGTGTGTGTGTGTGTGTGTTATCCCTGGCCTGGGTGTTTTTTTGGGATAAGGAGGCGGGTGCCAAGCAGATGGTTTACACAGGTGTCTCCAGTATGTATGTACTGTATGTGTGCGCGAGTGTGTGTGTGAGGGTAAGAGTGAGAAAAGAGAAAGAGAGGGCTTGAGCAAGGCAGCTGGGGTCAAGTTCAGGCCACTTCCTTCTGTTTATAAAGTAAAAGTTGTTCTCTCAGTGAACGCAGTTATATCCACCTGTGTTTATGTGCATGTTGAATTTGCCCATAAAACTTCTTCTGCTGAAAAGTTGAAGAAATGTCTGTAAACCTCTAAAAAACAAAAAGTTGTTGCACCAGGTTGGGGTGGAAAACTGGCATATGGATAAAGGCTGGGCAATACATTGATATTATATCAATACCATGAAATGAGACAAGATTTTGGATATTGTTAAGTGCTGAGTTTTCCTGGTATTAAAGGCTGCATTACAGCAAAGTGATGTAATTTTCTGAACTTACAAGACTTTTCTAGTAGTTCTATAATTTCCTTTCACCCACTTAGTCATTATATCCACATTACCGATGATAATTTATCAAAAATCTTTCTCTTTCTTTGTAGATATTCTTTTATCTTATTAACTAGTTGCTTAAAAACAAATCATTAAAAAAATAAATAATCAATCAAAAACAGGATTGTAGAACATTTAAAATGTAACTAAATGTTTCTAGACCAGCAACAGTGATGTTTACAAAAGAAAAGTCACTACACAAACTTAAAATATCTCACTAGAAACTAATCAAAAATGTAAACAAATGAAATCCTAATTCTGACATCAAAATACTGAGTGCAATTTAGAAAGAATGAATAACGTAAAACATCAGTCGGTATCGGTCCTTCCTCCTGTCGTCTGTGCTCTTTCCTCTGCTGCCGTAAATTAAGATATCTGTAGGACTGTAGCAGTTTACTAGTTTCAAGGTATATCGTGATATGACAATGACGGTTATCAAACCTTCTAATTACAATAATAATAACTTTATTTATGTTGCACCTTTCAAAACAAAGTGCTTAAAAAAAAAAAGTACAACAATGGAGCCAAAAAATATGTATGAGATATAAAACAGGATCAAATAGAAAAGTAACTGTAAATATCATCAGTTAAGAAAGGCATGTACATTGGTTATTTGAAGTACTGGCAAAAAAAATGCAACTGGCTAAAGACTCATGACAATGACAATAGTTAGTTCTGTAATACTGTGATACCATGGAACCACAATATTTCCTGAGATGGTTATAATACCAGGAAAATCTCATGCCATTGTAACCCTGGATAGAGAATTTTCCTAGTCAACCAATAGTCGTCATTTACGGCCATTAGTCGACTAGTCGCCTGCATGTTTACAATAGTAATTTAATTATTAAATGATGTATTTTGGGCGGGGCAACACAATGGTTTGAGTTGAAGGTGTGAGAAAGAATAGTATCAGTAACATTGTTAACACTGTTCTACATTACAGAGAAATACAAAACCGTACTAATGAACCTCCATTAATATAGGCCTATATTTTATCTACAAGTGCACGTCACACACTGAGCGAGCCGCCTGTTAATGACGCTGTTGGCAAAGCAGTAATGATTGTGCTAAGTGGCTAATGAGCATGTAGCTACTGACATCCTTCTTTTCCACTAACATTTTCCAAGATTTCCATAAGTTCTATCACTATTAATAGAAGATTTACGAACATGGTGACATCACCATTAGGAGGTCAGACAGGTGAAGAAACACAAGCTGATTATCGCCGTTATCATTGTCATCATAATGATCACACCAGAAATAGAAGCATCTCCTTTACCAACATCTTATTTATCATTCTCATATTCAAAATCAACATCACCTCACTCCACTTGTTTTTTTTCAATCGGTGCCTCTATCATAATCTTTAGCTTCATCACCATCATCTCCATGACCATTAACATTGATATAATCCTGTGCATTTATGTCTGTCATTGATTATCCTAAGTGAGAAAGATTCTGTTCTCCTTTGCTTTCCTCTCCCATTCTTCCCATCTGCTGAATCCGCCCCAAAAAAATCCTAAAAATGATCTTTAACAAAAAATAAGAGTTGATTATTTTTATCTACTTTTGATTTATTAACCACAAATGTAGGTTGCCGTGTTCGACTCCAACTTCTGCTGACTGGACATGGAGGACTCACAGCAGCCATGTGGGAGCACATTTGAATATTACTATTGTGCTTAAGTGCAATGTTGAGGGTAGCGTGTGTGTGTGTGTGTGTGTGTGTGTGTGTGTGTGTGTGTGTGTGTGTGTGTGTGTGTTTTGAGAGGTTTAAAAGGAAGGCAGAGGTGCCGAGTCAGCAAACAGAAGGAGAGAGAGAGAGGGGAAACGATGACCTACAGTGAGAGAGAGAGAGAGGGCAGGAAAAGTAAAAATAGAGAAAAAGGAGTGAGAGAGGAAGATGGGGAGCGGCCTAAACCAGGGATTTGTTGGTTTCTACCAAACTCAAATCAACACACACACACACACACACACACACACACACAGATAGATGAAGAGAGGCTGCTTCATTTTGCCAACACATGCAACCCAGCCACGGGTGCCGCTGAGGTCTGCTCTTTGTGGCGAGTGACTGTGTGTGTGTATGTGTGTGTATGTGTGTGTGTGTGTGTGTGTGTAGAGCTGTGGTGAGCTTAGATGCTGTATAAAAAGAACTGAACCACTTCAGTCGCAAAGCTTGGGCTCAAATGCTTCAGTTGATACAAGAAGTGTGTTTGTTGGAGCCGCAAACACACACACACGCACGCTGTACTCCTTAGGGTGTGCTCAGTGTTTTGAACTACAACCTTTACATCCTGTGAAAACACACTGGTGGAAATCCATTTTCAATTTTTATACTTAAATCCAAAGAAGTTATCAATCAACTGAAGACAACTTTTCACTGGCAATAAGATTTTACACAATGCATCTTCATATCCTGCCATCCTACGATATGGTTACATCCTTAACGCAAAGTTATGGAGGAAAGGTTTAGGCAAGTACAGTCATGGTGGTTAGGTTTCAGAAAAGAAACATGGTGTGGGCATACTTTAAAATGACTCAAAGTTCACTCCAAGTTCACACATTACAAAACGCTTGTCTCCTGGGAAAAGTCCTGTGCTTTGTGTCCATCCACCGCCCCAACCTGCCTCCTAACTAGACTGCTTCACATAGGTCCTTATTACAAATTTAGCATTTTCCAATAAAGACATGAGATATGCCGATATGGTTTTAGGAGCACTCTTTGGACATTCAGGCCCTGATCACACAAAAAGTGCTTTAGCAGCTGGAGCTGATTTTTCAATTGTTTTTAATGAGAATGAAGCTTTTTGCTGGTGGTTTTTGTGTCGTGACACGCTTCATGATGTTGTGCTCCCGGCGCGTGGCATGTTGTCAGAGCACTCTGAACTCTTAGAGCTGAAAATACTTCAGAGCTAAAAAGCACCCCATGATCATCTCTTTCTTCATCATCTTTTTTCCCATTGTCTAATTGGATGATTTGAGAGGCGGGCCTTCTGTGGTGGTCACGACAGTTAGTCTACAGTTGGTAAACAATGTAAGAGAAACTGGTGGTAGCTGTTGCTGGATACCTGGAGCCATATGGCCTGACGATAGACAGCAGGTTGTCAAACTGCCCCCGAGTCATCCTAAAATATGCCTGGAGATGGCCATCATCGAGGTGAAGCTCCTGGACCAACTGGTGGGGTCTCATGTACCCACACAGATCTCTGTTTCCCTGTGCCCAACAAACTATTTACTGACAGCCTCTCACCTTCAACCAGAGAGCCAGAGACACTATTTGTTACTGGAAAAAATAATATCATTACTGTGACGCGTGACTGCCAAACGCTGCAAACAAGTCTGCTACCAATGGCTGGGGGAAAAAATCCCATTTTCATGTAAAGACGCAAAATACCACAACTCCAGATGTTCTACTTTGTCATATTCTTACAATATAAATGTCATGCCAGGTCACATTAATCAGAGTTTACATGGCTGCATGTAAACAGGAATATTAGTGGAATATTAATTTTCATTAGCCACGTGAACAGCTTAGTGGGAACATTGTATTTTTCAGAATAAGGGCAAAAAACTGAAATATTTTGTGCATGTAATCGTGGTTACTGTAATAAATTGCACCAGCTGTGTTGTGTAATGCGTTTAGTTTGTACCTTCTACTGTTGGATCTTTAGAGGCAATATTTATAATCATAGTTCAACTCTCTTATAACGAACACACATCTTAATGAAGAGACTCCGATTTTTGGCAGCTGTGAGCCTGAGCACCTTCTGTGTGTTGATATTTAAACAAAGGTCATTTATTGTTGGAAAGCTCAGCTTCCAAAAATCTAATCAGAATATGTGTGGGAGTCTGTGTGTGTGTGTGTGTGTGTGTGTGTCTCTACATAAATGTGTGTGTTCTCATTGAGCAGATTGCAATATAATCTCCTGTTGATCCTTTTTTTCTGACCGTCAGTTCCCACACTGAAATAATTCTCATTAATTACATTTAGACTTTTCATAATTATCAGTGTTGCTTAGTTTCATCCCGTTAAATGTGTACACACTGAGCTATTCTGTAAATTAAGACCAGTGTGGCGACTGTAGTCCTGCAGGGTTGCAATGAAGTGTAGTCGCCTGAATATTCAAACTCTCAAACTCTACCCGATGGTCTGCAAGGCGCAGTGTCTGGACAGGAGTGTTAGCATCCATTTGCAGCACAACTAGCCACAACTTCAGCATCTCGCCGTCCGACAAAGGCAGCCTATGAAAGCTGTACGGGGTGTTGCGAGACATCCTGTTCTTGCAATTTGGATAAGCACAAACACGAACCATTGTTTTCAATCGATGCAGTTAAACTCTCAACTGTACTCCGGGACAACCAGCGTCACTCAGAGTGGCGCTCAGCACGGCTCTTCTGTTTTCTTCCGGCAACAAGTAAAGCTCTCACGAGATGACGTCACAGGCCAGAGGTAAGGGAAACGCTTAGTATGCTATTTACAGAGATAGCACTGGCGATCTGAACCAGGTCAGTGGCGGAAAAAAGCACTTTTAACGCACAAACTTATACAGGACGCATTTGCCCCCATTACCGTTTTAACTCGTCTCGCGGCTGCCGGCTGCATCCGCCTCCCTCAATACCAATTTTAAAACGAGTTGTACCTATGGATCATATGCACACATACACATGGGGAAATAGGGCCCAGGTTGAAAAATACCGAAGTTATCTTTTAAGTCCAGGAAATCTTTCATTCTTGTGGCTCCATCAGATTGGTGTGGAAGCAGACATCCCACTGCCGGACATCTGAAAACCTGGACACATTTAGCCAATTATCTGTACAGATAGAAGCCATTAGGAGTAGGTAAAATACAATTTTTCTGTAATTTGGGAGAACTGACCCTTTAAGCCAGACAGCCCTTTGATGAAGTGAGTACCAGCCAAAACGTCCTCACTATCAAAGTCTAGAACTCTAATTGGTCCTTACAAGGACAAAAGGTACAAGGGAACACACTCAGAGACATACACAGCAAACACTTTTGCCCTGGCTGAAGGTGAAACTGAACTTTTACCAATTATCTTTCTTCATATAAAAAACACACTACTGACCTTCTGACACACACACACAGTATATCTGTTTTTGTCGAACCAAAACACCCTGCCACTATCACACACAGACACCTGTAGAATCAGCCACAGTCGGTCTGTCCTCTTGCAGAGTGGTCCGTCTTACAATCAGCACAAAACAAACACACACACACTCACACACAAAGACACAACATTCATTCATTATGCAACATGGTTACAGAAAGTGGCTGTTGTCTCGGCAGCAGAAAAACAGATAGTTCATGTCACAGGTGGAAACTGTAATGTCTTAAGGATAAGAACAGTTGACATTTTTATTCAAGGCCACACCTGAAAACTGTGATAATAAGGAGAGCGTTTTAACCTCCTGTTACCAAAACAAGAAACGACACTTTGCTGAACTAACAGACCAAAGAGCCGTGCTGCTGGCATGTCGAAAAACCAACTGTACATGTAATTTACTTACTTTCAGAAATGGATTTAGTGTTTAGTTTTCCCTAAAAAAAACAAGTTGCTTTACTCCAAATGTGAAGCAAGAACACAACAATGTCTGCTCCTCATTAACCTCTTACTTTTATGGGTTAACATCTGCATTCCTTTCTTCTGGTCAGGACAGAAACAAACACGCACATGTGCACAGAAACACACACATACACACAGCGCTGCTCTAAGGCAGGAGAAAAGCCTTGTTTCACAGCAACTAATGGTTTTAATAATGTGTGTTTGTATGAGTTGGTGTGTGAGAGAGAGACACCAAAGCACTTTGCAGAGATTGCAGGCAGCTGCTGGGAAAATACCTTAAAACACACTCACATACACACATACATACACACACACACAAACACACACACACACACAGGGGCCTTTGAACAACCAGATGTGGCTGTGCGGCAGGTTGTGAGCATCAGTGCACCAAAAACAGGGGTGAGAGGAGGGCTGGGTCTGCAGCTAAACCAGTTAATAGAATACAGATTTCTTCAACCTGCTTCAGCCTGAGGACACACACACACACACACACACACACACACACACGCAGTTGTCTTGAAGGTAGTGGGATAATCTTAAAGGATAATGCCTGTTTATCATAATTTGGTTGTTATTCTTGTGGTTTTGTCCGACATTTCTAGCACCACTCAACAAGTTCATTGATGAGCTATCGGGACACACCATATTGCTTAAGAGTAGGGCTGTCACGGGGAAGGAATTTCCCCTGTGGTGATTAAAGAAGTATTTCACTGCTGGAAAGACCAGGCCCATTCAAGATGAGCCAGGCCTGTGCAGATCCGACCACCGCACAATGCATGCCAGTTAGTTTTGTCTCCGACTTCATCCCTTGCTCTGACATCATAAAAAAGTGAACAGCTATAATGTCGTGAGAGCAAGGGCCGCAGTTTTTAGAGCCAGGCACTGCAGTTGCTCTCCACTGACTGCAAGACCCGGAGCATGATGGCAAATGACTGTCTCCCACCTGATCGAACGTCTGATTGGTTTAGATGTTGACTCAACAAGCTCTTGTCAATCAGTAGTTCCCACTTCCTGTTCACAAACTCTCATTATAACAGCTCAACAGGGCACTAAAATATGTTTCTGAATTCATTTTAGGTGAGAAATCGGCAATGCAGTGACCTAATCTCAGTTTATATTTGATCAGCACTGCGTAGTTTTACTGTTTGATTGGAGTTTGGTCTGAGTTTAAGAGAAAGCAAGTTGCCCTCTTGATTTACCTCTATACTATGCATCTGCGGTGGTGGCACGTGTGTCAGACAACACAAAAATGCTTAAGTATAGTCTGTAATTCAAGCAACAGCCCTAGAACCAGCTCAAAACCACTAGAGACATACGGACACCTCTGGCTATAATAATAATTCAAAATGGCGATGGCCAAAATGCCAAGCTCAAAATGGGTGACACAGTAGGATAACCTTGGAAAATATCCTAGTTTTATAGTATCAAGGTAAAACAGAATTTTTATTATCATCAGTCAGAATGAGCCTTAAAGAGTTAAAAAGTATAAGGGTTATTATTGCTTGAACAAATATTTTCTAACTATAATTAAAACTTAAAACCATTTTGTTAATAGAATTATGGGTAAAAAGTCCCCCTTAGAAAATAACTAAATTATAGGAGAGATTCAACATCCAGTTGCAAATATTTTTCAATATGGTAGACAAGGAAATGTACACGGTACGATAACTGTCAACTTTTGTATCAGTGGTTCCCAGCTGGTCGAGCCACAGGGTCCAGATTTCTCTTATACTTGCATCATACTTGAGTTTTGCCATGTTGTTGAGCTAGTTTGCTGTCCCTTTTAAATAACTGCCTATTATTGACTCACTCTATGGAGGGAAACAGCACGGAAATTCACTGCACTTCAAAATAAAGTGTGTTTTTCACAAACACAAACACAAACCCACAAGTTGAGAACCACTTTGCTGATGATTGTCAGAGGGGAAGAATCAGACTCAGAGTGTTCTTGATTCTCATGTAGTGTGTATGCAGTACAAACAGGGAGTCTGAGTCAGGAAAAAGGTAATGAGCATCTCTTGGACTCTGTCTCTCTCTCTCTCTCTCTCACACACACACACACACACACACACACACACACACACACACACACACACACACACACACACACACACACACACCTCTTTTCTGTTTAGACATGTACGTGTCCTCTCACACTTCACCTTTCAGCAGAGAACAAAGCAGTGTAATTAAAAGTCCACGCAGTCAATTAAGACTTATTTTGAGGAGTGCGTTCACAGTCAGTGACGGAGGGAGAGAGGAGGGGGAAACAGGTGTCGATGCACCCAGCTCTGTTCTACACTGCAGGAAATGACATGGTTTACAGGTGAGTTTTTACCCCTTTCTTCCTCCTCATCATCATCTCAGTGTAACTCTGCCTTTCCATCTCTTTCCTGATTCCTCAACTTCTCTCTGTTCATCTTATTGTTTTTTTATGCTGCTTATGCTTTTGTCTTCTGAATTCTGTCTTTGCTTTTCCTCCTCTGATGTTCTTTACCCTCTGCTTTCCCATTCATTGTTTTTCCTCTTCCTCTGTCTAAATAAGCTAAGATCTTTATTCAAAGAGGCAAAAACGTGCTCAGTGTATACAATAAAATATACCAACCCAAAGAACCGGACAAGAACATAGATCACGAATTAACTAGTTCACGTTCAAGTTCACAATTTGAATTTTGAACTAAACTCACAGTTGCAAAATCTGAACTAATTCCCATCCTCAGTTCACTTCAATTCTACTTTTACATCGGATTACACTTGTGCATACTCTGTCATGCATCTGCAGCGTGATTCTTGTTTATTTTAAATGTTTTCTTTTTACCATTTACGTGTTGAAACAACCCATAACTTCTATATTTCTCAGTTACAGCTGCTGTATGATTTTGCACTGGAATTCCTATTTGAACTTAAAGTTTACAAAGAAGTTTGATTCCTGTTTATTTTGAATGTTTAGTTTTTATCAAGTTTGTTTGAACAAGTCTGTGAATTAATTTCTACATTTTTGTTTGTAATGCTCTTGACATGTTTTAAACTGGAGTTTTGATTCCTGTCTAATTGCATTTTGAGGGCTTACACTTGAAATTTAATTCCTGTTAATTTTGAAGATTTTTACCAAGTTGCTGGTGCACAATTTACTGGTTTAATAAAACTAACAATTCAATAGATTAATATCCATCTATTTATTTGTCACTTTTTTGGAACAAAGTTGGGGGAAGCAATGTTTGAGTCAGGGCTTAAATATATGATCCCAGTCACTTCCACACAATGAGACAAACACCTGATACCCAAAGTCCAGACATCAACACCGGAAGTGAAAAAGTCAGATTGGCGCATCCCTACTTAGGTAGAGTAGGAAAAGTGAGTAAAGATTATAGGAAGGAAAAGTGGGAAACAATAGGAAAAGACTGTGGTTACTGCAAAACTATGGTTAAGGCGTGGTAAGGGTTAAGCATCTTAAACACCATCATCCTCCAACTCAACCTCCCCCTTACTGCACACCACTTCCTGCTCTGGCACTGAACATTGGCGTATAGATTATAAGCTGTGAAACTGCTCAGAAAGGTGCATCAGTGTTACATCAGGATACAGCCTGATGGACACTGGGAGGATCTCCTGGTGGTATCCATCTGTTGCTGCAGGTGCTACAGTGCTCATCCAAAAAAAGCAGGAAGGTGGAGAGATGTTGACCATGATGCTCCGTATCTTCATTATCATTCCACTTCTGACAACTCGACCAGAGAATCAAACCCCATATCGAGAACAGAGCCAGTCTACCTCACCCTTGTCCATAACATTTCAATTAGTTTTGTCACAGTTCTCTTCCATTGAATCCTCAAAATGCCAAGAAATTACACAACACATTAATACACCCAAGAACATCTTAGGTAATTACAGGAACAATCCTCACCCAAAAAAATAGAGAAACACATTTTTACTTTGGATGCTCAGATGAACTCCCACTGACATATTAATTACATTAACTAAGGCAAAGAGAACAATGTACCAGCAGCAACACGAGAGGGTGAGCAGCAAAAGAAGACAAAAGCTGTGAAAGTGAGAATTTCTCACCTTAACAGCCTCTTCTTTAACGAAAAGGGGGGGGAGAATCACATATGTTAAATAGACATTCAAACTTTAAATGATCATCCAAAACGTTCTGGCTGATTAGTGTTAAAATCCAGTGCAGCTAAGTGTAAAGCGAAACTAACAAGAAATTCATTCCTTTATTTTTATTTTTAAAGGCAACAAAATCCAAGCAAAGTTCGCCTTTGCAGATATTTTCACTTCTGATTTTAATTACACCTAGAACAACTACAGAGTCGGGAATAAATAGAAAGTGCTGCAACATGCAACAATAAATGCAATATGTGCGTTCTAATTTCCTTAAACAAAGCTGTTAGCCTCTAAGTCTGAAAATAAACAGTTTGAACAGGTGATAAAATTTTTCTTCTAAGCTTGTTATCATTTCCTGCAGCGAGTCAGCGAGCTGCAGCACACCTTTGGGGGAAACTTCACAGAGCTGATGAGGAAGGTGTGAAGATGAGAGAAGGAGAGAGGGAAGGAAAGAGAGACTCCCTTTGGGTAAATTTTCACCTCTGATGAGGGAGGAGGGTGAGAAAAGAAGAGGGAGAGAGGGAGAAGTGAACGAGTGCATGAAAATCTGAAGATTGAGCAGAATGAAAAGCTGCGATGTGAGCTGATAATTTGATCTCTACCGGGGAATTATTTATTTCCCCTCGATTATGGTGTTGTTGTGAAGTTGTCAGAGAATAATTGTCCACACTGTTCACCTGAGTGGAAAACTGTTTATTAGACTCTAATAAGAAGGTGACACCTTTTACACAAATAAACAGATTTCTCCCCACAAGCCTCTGGCTGTGAATCCTTCTGTAGGTTTTCTTCTATTTACATCTGTGTCTGCAGTTCTGATCCACAGAGATGAAACTCCTCTGCAGGTATGTGCACCCATGCTGCGTTACTTTTTCTATTCATTTGACTTATAATTGGGCGTCTAAGTTCAGCCTTGACCCAGGAAATGGCAGTTTTACCAATCAATCCCGACTAATGCTTCACCAAATTGCTCCTTCTCAGAGTTTCTCACCGCATCTAACAGACGTCAAAAACAGATGGAGTTGGCTCAGTTGTCATGGAGATTAGTCAGCTGACATCATGTGATCAGGGGTTGGTAACCTCTGCCTATGTTCTGAGATGGTCTTTGGTTGGTGACCATAATGATAATGTAGTTCTATGGCACGATATAATGTAATGCTATGGAATAATAATTTTCTTTGGTATGATAGTGTATGTGGAATAAAACTTGTGTTTCAGAATGCCAATGGAATCTGACAGTGTGGCACCTGTAGTTTATGATACTGTAGTTTTCTAGTATAATAATGTAGTTCTAGTATGACAATATAATTCAACGGAAAACGCAGTTAATTAATGTAGTTCTGTAGTACAGTGTGAATCTCTTATGGCAGTGTAGTTCCCTGATATGACAATATAATTCCATGAGAAGTAAGATCTATGGTACGATTATGTAGTTTTATGGTCGGACAATTCAGTTCTATCATACAACAATGAAGTTCTATGGTATGACAATGCAGTTCTATGAATTGATAATGTAGTTCTACTGTAATGCAGCTCTATAGAATGACATTGTGGTTCTGTGGCATGACAACACAGTCATATGGCATGACAATGCAGTTCTATGGTAGGACATTACACTTCTATGGTGTGCCAATGTAGTTCTATAGCATGACAATGTAGTTCTACGGTATGATTATGTAGTTCTATGGTACACTAATGTAGTTCTATAGCATGACAATGTAGTTTTACGGTATGGCAAAGCATGGTATCAGTATCATATTATAATGCAGTTCTATGGTATGACAATGTAGTTCTATAGCCGACAATGCAGTTTTATGGTATGACAAGTAGTTCTATAACCGACAATGTAGTTCTATAACTGACAATGCAGTTTTATGGTATGACAAGTAGTTCTATAACCGACAATGTAGTTCTATAACTGACAATGCAGTTCTATGGTATGACTATGCAGTTCTATGGTATGACAATGTAGTTCTATGGTATGACAAGTAGTGTTATAGCCGACAATGTAGTTCTATGGTATGACAAGTAGTGCTATAGCCGACAATGTAGTTCTATGGTATGGCAATGCAGTTCTATGGTATAATAAAGTAGTTATACGGTATGATAATATAGATCTGTGGCACATAATGTTGTTCTATGGTACGCTAATGTAGTTCTATGGTGTAACAATATAGTTTTATTGTTTGACAATGTATTTCTATAGCATGACTGTCGTTTTATGGTATGACAATGCTTGGTATCACTATGGTATTATAGTGCAGTTCTATGGTGTGATTATGTAGTTTGTAGGACAACAATGTAGTTCTATGGTATGACAAGAATCTCTATAGCCTGATAATGTAGTGCTATGGTGTGACAATGCATTTGCCAGTGTAGTTTCAGAGAATCATAACGTAGGTCTACAGTATGGTATGACAATGCTTGGTATGACTATGGTTCTATAATGCAGTTCTGATGTTCTAATGTAGTTCTGTAGTATGATAATCTAGTTCTCTAGGGTAATAAGGTATTTCTGCAGCATAATAATCTACTATAGTATGATAATGTGTTTCCATGGTGTAATTATGTTCAGGGGGATAATGGTCCCTGTATTAAATTACATATACAGTATTTACTGCTGTATGATACTGTTTTTTTTTTGGGTTTTTTTAAATAATGTAGTTCTACGTTCTAATAATGTCAATCTGTGGTATCATGACGTAGTAGTATACTTAAGTAATATGATATTGTATTATGTGTGTATAAGGTTTATGCACCTGACAGCTCAGTTCATCACTCAGTCAGTCTGTCAAACAGAACTTTATTAACCACAGACAAATTACAGGCTACAGACCATCTGTGTGTGTGTTTGTGTGTGTGTCTGTGTGCGCGCGTGCATGTGTGTGTGTGATGTGAAGTCCATATGAGAGCTCTAATAGAGTGGAGTGTGGGATCAAAGGGCTCTGCAGGCAGCCACTGTGGTCTGGTTCACCACCGATACTGACGTCAACCCACAGGAAGATGGGAGAGAGGGGTGAGAGAGGGGATAGGGTGGGTGAGGACTACACAAGCACTTCATCAACACACGCACACAACCACATTTTTAGTCTATACAACCCTTAGTTTCTCCATTACAACATCTGTTTAGTGAGTGAGGAATGTCGAATTCAGCAAAAAGGTGAACTGTGCATGTGCCATGTTGAATGTGCTGGATAACGGGCACCTAAAATTATTACACACATGGTTTGATTTGAGAACTTACATTAAGATATTCCAATGATATTCAAATGAGTTTGTTTTTATAAAGACATTTGCTCGAAGAGATGCCTACATTTGTACAAATCTTTGGCTCTTTTCACTGGTTTCAGCTTTCTTCTGCCCCATTGGCAATGTATTCTGGGAAGTCTCTTCTACCACTGGTTTTGGTTTGGAGTCTACATGTGGAACAGCTCAGTGTAAGAACATCTGGAGGGCTGGATGACCAGTAACCCACCCAACCTTCCCAAATAAGGGAAACTGGAAGGGTGGGGGTGGGGGGCAAATATGAGAACATGCACTAAAACACACAAAACTGCAAAGCAGGACATGAAAACCCTCAAAAATACAAATGAAAATGCACTGAAACACACAAACCACACAGTGAGATGTCCAATGAAAACACACACTTGGTGCACACACACACACACACACACACACACACACACACACACACACACACACACTTACACACAGGGTGCTGTCCACAGGTGGCTGCTTGAAACCAGAAAGAAAGCTGCTTATTTTAGATCCTGTCAACCTGGGCCCCTAGGCATTCACACACACACGCACACACACACACACACACACACACACACACACACACACAATCATCTACTAGTGAACTCCTGTTGAAGAAAAAGTACCTGTGGATGTGCAGGAAGTTGAAGGTTTCAAATGTGTAAAAAGTCCAATTTCTGTTCCCTATTAATATAAACAGAGTCAGTGACAGTGATGCATCTTCTGTAGATAATGTTGGGTTCAGACCAAACTGGATTTTTGTCTGTTACAACGGTCACTGTGTCAGATTAGGAAATTATACAACCATGAATTTATGGTTTGCCGTCTTTCACAACCTGCATGATGTCATCGGAAATTACGTGCTAGGACCTGACTTCCAGGATATAGACTGTGAACAAACACCGATGTCCGAAGCAGTGTGTATGATACTCACTGTGCTTCAGTTTAGTTGTGCTCACATCAAACGCAAAGCAAATTTTCGGATCGTGTTACTCGGGCAAGTTTGAACACAAGAATATTTTGTGTTCATACACACGAACAACTTGCGTCATACGTGCATGGAGTCACTGAATCGATGAATGAACTTCCGCCAGTACGTCCTCTGTGTCATATGTCCCCAGAGTTTCTCAATACTTATTGGCTACTGCGGTGCAAATTGGTTGCTGAAGTTCAGATTTTTTTCAACTCTAGCAAAGACGCGTATGAAATGAAATCACGCCCGAACACCACCCTGCCAGGTGAAGATCAGTGTTTGTTGGACCTATCCACCGCCTATGCTACCTGCCCTATTGGGACTTTTGCCACCTTAACTTTTGTTCTTGTCTGGCTGCGTTTCCCCTGCCGTTGCCAAGCACTGTTAAACTATAAGGGAGACTTTTTTTTTTTTTTTTGAAAGCAAAAAGAGAAAAATCACGCTTACCAAAAAAACCCTGTCTATGTGGACGAAGCCTAAACTTAATATTAGCTTGATAGTTCCCAACTTTTCTTGATAATGGCAGAGTCATAATGTTTGGTAGTTCCTCCGGGAGTTTACATTGAAAATTGAAAATTCTATCTTCTAATGTTCCTTTTCACTTTTGATGAAGCTAAGCTAGCAGTTTTTGTACTATGCTATGCAAAACACATCCTGACCCTATGTAAGTCTTGAATGCACAAAGACCAACCTGATCCATTTTTGTCGTCTTACTCTGAGGAAATGTTAGTATTCCAATCATATTCCTGGAGTTTACACAGGCTGAAACTTAAACTGAAACATGAAGCGGCTTTGTTTCACAGCTCTGCATGAGTGTTGTATTTAAATGGCTCTGAATTGACTTTTTTATGGTCATAATAAATAATGCACTTTTTTACACGGCTATGTTCTGGTGCAAGTTGCAAGAAACGCGGTTCTTAATCTCAATGCAGTTCCTGCTCGCCACCAATAGGGGTCATTAAAGGTCAAAGATCAATAAGTGAAGCTTTGCAGCACAGAGCTGACTGAGGGTTGTGAGAGTGTTCGCTTCAACACACAGCTACAGAGAGAGCACGCATCCTGCTGAATGGTGACCAGATGGGGACAAAAATGTGTGTGTGTGTGTGTGTGTGTGTGTGTGTGTGTGTGTGTGTGTGGGCCACAAGTTGGGTTCTAGTTGCCACGAATGCCTCTTTGAAGGAATAAATGCTTTGAAAAGAATTCAGATGGGAGACAGAGACGATGATGATGATGATGATGATGTACTGTACAGTGTAGCTCAGGGGTGTTTTGTTTGTTAGCGTGTGTGTTTGCACGCCCCTTTGCTTGTATGTGTTGACCATGAGTGTGTGTGTCTCAGTGGGGCTGACGTCAGGTGCAGCGCAGGTGGGCAGCAGGGGGAAGGGATGAAAAGGTCTACAAAATAAACACACCTGATCTCATTGGACTCGTAACAGAATGTTTGACTGCAGTCAAGCATGGACGTTTATTTTTCACAGTAAAAACTGAATCTGTGTTTACAATTCTTGTCTTGCTTCAGACTAACACACTGTGCTGCTGGAGCTCTCTAAAGGCTGCAGGGTTCAATACAGGCTCAATATGAAAGTGTTTGACAGGGAAAAAAATGCTCATAATTCATTTATTCTAAGCGCCAAACATGTAAAGTCTGTCCTAAGGATGGCAAAAAAGGAAAAGTCATGGGGTCATTTAAATTTAAAGTTCATAATCTAAGGATAGATCATATTTAAATTAAATATCATCGCAATCAGATGAATGCTGTCCGACCAATCAATAGGTTACAGGTGCTGATAAAAAGGTCAGTGGGAAAAATGTCTTGCAAGAAGGAGGATGAGAAGAACAAAAAGAAAAAGAAGACACAGAAGAAGAAGAGGGAGGAGGAGGAGATGAAGAAGTAGAGTAAAAGAAACAGAAGAAGAAGAAAGTGAAGGAGGAGGAAAAGAAGACAGAGAAGATGAAGCAGCAGAGATGAAAGAAGAAAGCCTGGTAAAGCCGAAGAAGAAGAAGGAAAAGAAGGAGGTGTCGAGAAGTAGAGTGGAAGACGAAGAGAAAGTGGAAAAAAATGTAGAAAAGCAGGAGTAGAAGATGAAGGAGCAGAGAAGAAGAACAAGTAGAAGAGAAGAAGAAAGAAAATGAGGAGGAGAAGGAGACAAAGAAGTGGGGTAGAAGAACACGACCAAGAAAGTTAAGAAGAATGAGGAAAAGGAGGAGAAGATGAAAAAGCAAAGAAAAAGAACGAGTAGAAGAGAAGAAGAAGGAAAGGAAGAGGAGGAGAAGTAGAGAAGAACAAGAAGGTGGAGGAGGAGGAGAAGAAGAAGCAGGAGGATGCAAAGAAGAAGGAGAAAAAGAAGGAGGAGGTGGACGACTAAGAGAAGTAGAGAAGAACAAATTCAGAAGAAGAAAAAGAACAAGGAGAAGAAGTTGAGAAGAGGAAGTGAATTTGGTTTACGTCTAACCAAGGTTATTTGTCGTCGTCGTTGTCTTCTTCTTCAACGCATTTTTGGCGCTTCACAATACCAACTTTAAAGCGCATACCTCCACCTACTGCACCGGAGTAGGCATAACAGCATCTATTATTACATTATTCAATAGAAATGAAAATACAGGAAAGCAGTCTCCTACAGCTCGTCTCCATTTGTCCCAAGTGTCACCTTTAAATTCCACTATCGTCCTGCCTCTCTCACTCTTTGTTGTAATCTTATCCGCTCCTCATTATATTTGGCAGAATATATTAACATAGTAAGTATTCCACTATCTTATAATGCATACTACTTTTGATTTTTTCCTAAAAAAAATAGTGTTTTTTTAAACCAGTATGATCACACCTTAATCTGGATATAACTATGTCATCTATTCTACTTCATCTTTTGACATTCTGTGTGCTGTGTTTGTACTTTATGACATGTTCTGCCCTTGCTGTGCTCATCCCATCTTCTCTGCCAAAGTTCTGATTTTTTAATTTAGGATTATTACTCTACCTCCCCCTCTTTTCCAAAAAAAAAAAAAAAAAGTTACCTATACACCTAATGTTTACTGATCTCTTAGCAACCCTGTCTGCAAATGAATTCCCCTTTAATCCTACATGTGCAGGCACCATGCAAAATTCTGCAGCTATTCCTACTCTGTGAATTCTAAACACACATTAACAAATTAAACACAAGATCTTCCCTAAATGGCTTCATATTCTGTAAACTTGAAAAGTTATCTGTGACTTGTGTTTTCTTCCTCATTCAATTTCCATTTGCGAGTGTGCGTGAGTGCATGTGTGTGTAGTTTTGCTACAAGGACAAACAGTGCCCCCTGGGGATGAGTCTCCTTCTAGTCTCCTCTCCTGTTATTCCCTCCTCTCCAGCTTCCCTTGTTCTCATCTTTCCTCCTTCATCCTCTTCCCCTTCCCTCATTTTTCTCCTTCCTCATCTCCTCCTTTGTTTTATCCTGTTCTCATCCATCAGTCATCTCCTCCATCCTCCGTCCTCCCTTTCCCTCTCCTTACCCTTTTCCATTTGTGTTGCAACAGAAGAGGAAGAAACGAGTGACACAGCGAGGTTGAGAGGCAGAGTGAGGTGGACACAAAGAGAAAGAGAAGGAGAGAGGTCATCTGGCCAAAGAAAATCCACCTGCAGCCTCAGCAGACTGAAAACATCATCCCACTCCTCCCATCACTCCTTTTTTTTTTTACTCCACTCCTCCAATTTCCACCTCATTTTGACTCCCCCTCCTCTCTCCTTCTGCTACTCTCAATTCGTGTGTGTGTGTGTGTGTGTGTATGTATGTGTGTGTGTGTGCGAGCAGGTATGGGTGTTACCAGAGTAAATGGAGAAAATGGAGGGGAGGGCCGAGCAAATTTCCCCAAAATTGACATTGGTTCTAATATATTACACACACGCGTGCACACACACACACACACACACACACACACACACACACACACACACACAGTGTACATACACACTCAAGCATACACGTACACAACACAGTCACACACACTCTGATTAAAAGCAGCAGAACAAACCAACCGAAAAAGGGTCAGAAATGAAGACATGATGGAAGGGGGAAAAAAGAATTTCCCCAGGTGGCAGATAGGTTGAGGAAATGTTTTATAACTTGTAATAAACTCAGCATCGTAATAAAGAAAGCGGATTAAGAATATTCCAAACATGGCCAAAATATTTCAACTGAATATAAATTTTACCAATAGCACACAAGCAAAATGAAGGGAGTAAAGAACTGAGTATATCCTCCCGTGAACTTTTGTTTGGTATGTATTTTCAATTTCTCCTGGCTATTTGGGATCAGCAGGACCTGATAACTATAAAAAACTAAACACTGTCAATGATAATAAAGTCCCAATGTCCTCAAATGAGTACTTCCTAATTAACAGTGTCTTATCTTGGTGCTGTTGCTAAAATTGGTCAAATGTGTTGATCAAACTACAAACATTATTATTCTTAAATAAACAAGTTTAAAACATAAAATGTGATCAGGTCTTGGACCTTTTGTGTCAGGATCGGCTGCAGACTGTCTTGGCAGAGATGGCTGCCATCTTGTTTTTACATGGATTCGTGTATTGTGCTCTCACTACAACTAGATGGCACAAAAAGTGTCCATGAACAAGGACAACAGGTCTTTGTTCAGTACAATGAAGTATAAGGTTAAGTAAACCCAAAATGTGATGTCCTCATATGAGGACACAGGGTCTCTGGAGGATAGTCTTAAAAAAACGTGAGACTTGACAGTAAGTTAAAGTGCACTTCAGAAGCAACAGGGGTCGCATGGTTGGGAGGTACTGGAACAGAAGTTACAGCATATTGTATTTTAAAAGAAACTGGGCTGATCGGAGCTGGAGCCAATAAATACCTGTGACTACTGCCGAGTCATTTGACCTGGGAGTGAAGATCAATGGTAACCTTTCCCATTGAATACAAATGTATTGTATTGTATTACACAGGGGGGTGTTTCTGTTACCTAGCCTGCCCTTACTGATATAAATGGGTGGATAAAATAAAGGACATCTGACAGTATGATGTGTTTGTGTGAGATGTGCAGTGGTGTCGTCTTTGTGCTTTAAAGTATGTGAATTTATAGGTCGAAGCCACTGCTGTGATGTTTGTGTTGCCTCCTGTATGTGTTGTCTGTGATACTTAACTCTGCTGTTGAGTGTAGGGATGTGAGGCTATTTGATGTTTATGTGCTTGTTGCACCTGCTGCGGTGTTCACAGCCTTTTTATACAGTGACGGTCAATTTTGTTTAATTGTCTGAGTTTTGTCTTCTTTTCTGGTTAACTATGGTAAGGCTTTTCTGAAAAAGGAAGGTTTTATTATTGATAGTCAGCTGCACGCACAGGCTGCACTTTTATAGAACAGGAAATAATTTTGATTGGACATAAGGACCTGGTGGTGTGGTTTGCACCTGGGCCTGGCCTGTTGTTTTTTACCTCCGCTGAATATTGCTTCATTGAGGACAGTCAGAAAGGAAAGAAATTTCCCTTCAAAATTTAAAGACTGAGAATGTCCAAAGTCACTCCCTATTTGTTATTTTTATTAGATTATTACTATATTTACTTACTTTTGTTTTCTTGTGTAATGTGTTTGTGTGTTACAGTATGCACTATGACGTTCCCTCGGTGGAACAGAAAATGTCATGTCCACAATTCTCATGTACACTACTTTTTACTCAAAGTTTCATAATGCAATGCTTTCCCCTTAACTGCAATCCGGTTTCACTACCAACTCATCACATATCCATGCTTGGTCAGTGGCCTTCAGCATCAGATACAGACACTATGAGACACCCTTTGGCAGTGCTATGAGACGCATCAAGCTGCCACCATTTTTGACACCACGAGCGAGCCTCCAGCTATCAAGCTTCTCTTCTGTGGAACCATCTTCCAGTTTTGTCTATTTAAAAGGACACTTAAGACTTTCCTCTTGGATAGATCTTATAGTTGGGGCTGGCTCAGGCTTGCCTTAAACCAGCCCCTAGTTAGGCTGATGTGGGGACTTCCTATGATACAGTGAGCCCCCTTCTCTCCTTCTTCCTCTCTTTATTTGATTCATGTCCTATTCTGCATATCACTAACTCTGCTTCTTCTCCGGAGCCTTTGTGCTCCCTCGGATTGTGGTTGCACCAAAATTGTGGGTTGTGTTTTTGTTGCTGCCATGGTCCTGCCTAATGCCTCCTACTACTGCTATTAATATGTCACGATTCTATCATAATTATTATTATACACACATAATTATTATTGTCACATACATATATTCTATCATATAACATACATATAGCATAGAGGAATGTCTTATGCTGTTTAGTCCTCTAAGGCAAATTGTGATTTGTGATATTAGGCTTTATGAATAAAAATGAATATTAAATTGTCACAAAGCATTACATTGAGTCAGTAACAAACATACTTATTTAAGCCACACCATGGCAGCATTTAGCAGTGACATAAGACGCACCGTGTGGTGGCATTCTTTGATGCTGCGGGCAACTACTGTAGTATAAAGATTGAGCAAGTCTGCATAGGGTGGGTGGGTGATTGGGAGGGTCAAACAAACTACGGACTTTCACCCAGGAGCCCGCTGTTTGTGGCTTGTGTGAACTCTAAAGTAAATCGAGTTACAAAAGTAAGGTAGTGTGCTAGTTTGTGGAGTATACTATGCTAGTGATGTTTGTCACACTTTTTTAATTCAAGATCAAACCATGCACTTTTGTTGCTCACACCTAAGGAAGTAAACCTAAAAACAATTTTTTTACAGATGGTCTAACTACTTTTGAAAGAGACTGTATGATTATTACGAGCAGAAACTCTACATTTCTGGCAAAATGGTCATAGATTTTAAAAACACACAATGCATGTAGTGGAAGTAAACTAATACGCTGACCCTGAGCTTCCACAAGTGACAGCGTCGTAGTTTGACAAATATGGCCACTGACCAAACGTTGGTATTTGATAAGTTGGTAGTAAGAATGTGTTGTTAACAGATGTATAAAAAACTGCTCAGTAACCCTAACAGTTTCAGTTTTAAGGCAGAATAATGATGATTCATATTGTAACTGTTGCTCACTACTCGTCTTCATTATAAATGTGCTTGTTAGCCGTAACACAAAGTTTTACTTGAATATATTTCAGGGACTCAAGAGGTATAACTTACAAGAATGTATAAGGATTGGTGGAAAAAACATAGACAATAAAACACATAAACTGTATTATTTTATTTTCTTACATCTTAACCCAGAAACCCTCTTGTTGTGGAAACCATTAAAGTGAATGAATGAAGGAGTGAGGGAGGGAGAGATGGACAGATGATGGTAGATCTTGAATAGACAATGATGGGAGCACCGAGAATCATGTACATTACCACATTCCGGGCAATAAGGGAGAAAGGCAGCGATGGAGGGAGGTGAGGCGAAAAAAAGGAGGTGTAGGGAGGTGCACCCCCCCCAACCCCCCCACCCCGCCCTCTCCTGCCCTTAAATAAATTCCACTGGCGTCTTGTAAATTTTTATTTTTGTGGCGCTGCCGCTGCTGCTTTTTTGGCTGCGGGCCCCATCTGTCGGCCAGCTGCTAGATGTTTGGGAGGAGGAGGAGGAGGTGTGTGTGTATGTGTGTGTGTTTTCTCCCCTTAACCCTTCACACACACACCAACACACACACACACACACACACACACACACACACTCACACACTAATACAGGGAGGGATTAAACGCTATTGGATGGGAATGTTTGCAGGTTTATGAATATGCATAACGGGCAAGAGAGGTTTAAATGGGTAGGATAGGAAGACAGAGGAGAGAGGGGAAGAAGGGGGAGGAAGAGAGAGAAGGAGAGGGGTAAGAATGAAGGATGAGGAATAGATATTGGGTAAGGAGAAGGAGGATAAAGAGGAGCATGGAGGGAAGAAAAATAAAATAAAATGAATTCAGAAGAAGAAAAGGGAATGAATGATAGAAGGGGGTGAGGAAAGCGACAAGAAGGGAGGACAGAGAAGAGGAAAAAAGGAGATGTGTACAGGAAAAGAGGCAAGTATAAGGGAAAAGAGGATTGAAGGAAAGGAAGAGAGGAGAGATAAAGAGAATTGGAAGAAAGGAAGAGGAAAAGGGTGAGAAGAGGAGGAAGAAGCAGTGCAGAAGGAAAGGGAAGAAAGGACATAAGTGAAAAAAAGTGGGAGATGAGGAAAGCAAGTGAGGAAGGAAGGAGAGATGGAGGTAAAGAAGGAAAAAAGAGGAGAGAAAAAAGGAATGAATATGAAGGGAACAGGGATGAGGATGAAAGCTAGAGTGAGGAAATGGAGGAAACAAGGGAGGCAGATAGAAGGAAGTGAGGGAAGAGATTAGAAAGAGGGAGGTGAGGCAAAGAAGGGAGGAGGAAGTGAGAAAAGAAAAGGGAGTGGGTAGGGGAGGAGAAGGAGGAGAAAGGGATGGATGGATGTGTTTGGGCGTGGTGCCAGTCCCAGGATGGGGGGACCTTTGGGCAAGGCATCAGGGGGAAAGAGAAACAGATGGTTTGTGAACCTTTTATTAGGCGTTGGTAAAGAAAGAAAGAAAAAAAATCACCAAAAAACATTAATCAAGCGCGCCCTGGAAACGGCAGCTATTTTGTGTTGCTGTGCAGTTTTTCTGGAAGTGTGTTTGTTTTGGTGTTTTTGTCATTTTTTCTTCATTTTATTTGATTTTTCCAGACGTGATGTAAACTGGAATGCCGATACAGACATGCACACATGGTTGCACTATATTTATGAAGACCAACAAAGACAAAATACAGTCTGTAGTAGTGCTGTCAAAATTTATTCTAATTTATTTTATTTTATTTCCCACATATCACAACACATTTAAAATCGTCATAACATGTATCGTGATTTAATATCATAATAACATCATATTGCGGATCCTCTGGTGATTCCCACCAGTAGCAACGTTTGCTACAGTCATTCTGCTGTTCACTGAAAAGAAGAAAAAAGGTTATCATTGTCATTTTCCTTGTCAAAGTCCGAGTAGGGTGGGCAGGCGGGTTTAATGGATGGGTCCAATAACCACCGACTTTCACCCAGGAGACTGGTGCTCACTTCCTGTGAGAAGGTAAAGCCAAACTCTGTTCTTTTTTCCCAAACCCAACCACATGCTTTTGCTCCCTACACTGGGCTAAACGTAGCCACATGCGCTTATTGTTTAGAAAACATCAATTTGCGGTGTTGTACCAACGTAGTGCATTTATTTTGAAAGAGTCTGTATGTAGATGTTAAATTTCCTGGGAAAAATGAAGTGTATTTTGAAAGAAGACAATGCATGTATCAGGCAGAATTTGACAGGGCGTCCCAGAATGTCGACAACCAACGCACCCAGGGTACCTTTCATGTCGCATGTGGACGTGGAAAGTCCATGACCAAATGACAATTTGTGACAAGGTCGAAGTGAGAATGTGTCGGGGCAGTATGAGAGCTGTCAATCAACCCTGGTGTGGATCAAACAACTCAATGAAGACCACTTTCGTAGGTGGGCCTTTGTCCACCTTCAAGCGGACTCTGGTGTGTTTTGATTGTGGTGTGAAAGCAAATGAATCAACACTGGATTTGAAAGGAGAGATGTGATTTTAGCATTTTTTCAAAAGTTTACCCACGGATAAATACCATCTACTGATCAACCTGAAACTGGTCTGAAACACAAGAGCTTGTGTACTAAACAATCTTCCCATAAGCATTCCCAAGAATCCCGACAGTTCTCAGTGACACAGTGAAGGTGTTACAACCTTGTCTTGCTTGCTGGCTTGTCCCAACTTTCCAAAAATACTTTGTTTTCACAAATGTCAAGAGTTTTCAGACTGTGCTCAGTTTTCCAAAGTGTTGATACTCCCAGATATTTCCTCACTTTCCATAAATGTCCTCTTTTGAAAATGTCCTTCCACTCCCTTAAAATGTCCCAACTTTTCAAAGATGTGCTTACTTTCTAATAATGTACCCAATCTCCAAAAAAAAATCAACTCGTGCTCACTCACAAGGTCAAAACCTGACACTGGTCGAAATAAACATAGAAATGCAGGAGCAATAAATACACAGACATCGCCTACATGACTACACAAAGAGAGACAGATAGAATTTTAAAGGTTGAGGTTGAAGTATAAAAACATAACACAACACATATACAGGGTGTGAATATGAGTGCGTGTTTGTGTTCAAATGTGGAGCTGTAATTTTTTGGTACAGGTCAGACACTGTTTTGTGTGTGTGTGTGTTTTGTGTGACCTACTTTTACTAAACGGACATCCTAAAACACAACATCCTCTTTCTCTCTCTCAGTGGGTTGATAAATCCGTTCGAGGAGATTCTTTCTTTCTTTTTTTTATTTGTTTGTTTGCTCCTCCGTTGTTGCTTTAGACAACAGTGGACATGGTGTGTGTGTGTGTGTGTGTGTGTGTGTGTGTGTGTGTGTGTGTGTGTGTGTGTGTGTGAGAGAGAGTGTGTGTCTGTGCTTGGTCCTATTTATGGGACAAAAGCCTTCAGTGACCCAATAAGGGAAACAGAAATCAGAGTGTTTTATTGTGAAACAGCTCTCCTGCTTTTATCAACAAACCCTGTTTGAAAAAATAACTAAAAAAGCCCTGACAACATTTTTCACAAATTACTTGAATATATTTTACTGTTATCTGACGCATAAAAGGCAAACCATATTTTATACTGACGCAGCATTTACGCAGAGTAAAGATATGACGTTTAACACAATTTCAAATCGGCCTCTTTTACATTGTTGTTTGCAAATAAAATGGTTAAAAAAAGAAAGTATAACTGCAATTAGACGACACTAACATCCCACACAACAGAGCTAGTTCTGGTCGTCCACTGACACTCTTCACCCTGAAACACATAACACTGTGGCCTTAGCTTTCTATCAAACATTTGCCCATCACTACAATATGTCTCTGACTATATATAAAGATGGACAACCTGTCTCCATTTCCTCCCACTGTACAAAAATAAAGCCACAACATCCCAGATAAGGCCAATGCCATTTTGCATTGCTGGATTAATTTGGAGCCGGAGACAGCATAGTAGCATTTCAGTATCAAGTTCCCACTATCTGACCAGCACCACTTATCGCCAGAGCACCAATTGGCACACACAGCTTTCAGTTGTGATGCCAAACCCAAAAGACCACAAGAACATACATCAGCATGATAAAAAATACCTAAAATAACAGTGACCATCTTTGGGGAAAAAAAATTTGATGAGTACTTTGACCTGTTGGTTTGGCCCATGTCCCCAAATGGAGGGGCAGGGTCTACTACGCGTATTGCAGCCAGCCACCAGAGGGCAATGGAGATGTTTTGGCTTCCTTTTGGAGGAGCTGTCATGTCATCCATCTTTATCGTACAATGTCCCAGTTTCTCTGGATTTTCAAGACTGAACTAGTGACAGTAATTATTGGGATTGTTTCCGACTGAATTTAGAATAGTTAATATGTGCATATAAAGGGAGAGTAAAAATTGTTCATTGTTAAAAAAATGTTTTTATATACATTTTAAAAAAAGAAAACCTAAAATAAACTGAACACATTGTTTATTTCCCCAACCCGTCGTATTTTGACAATAAACACTGCATTTAACTGGCTGAAGTTGACACAGCATCTCAGAACGTCAAAAACCAACGCATCCAGGGTACCTTGCATGTCAAATCTTGACATGGAAAGTCTATAACCAAACGTCGATATGCGACGAGGTCGAAGTGAGAATGTATCGGTTTCCCAGTGGCTTTATCTCTGTCTTGGTAATGGTCAATGGACTGTTTTTATAGAGCACTTTTTATTGATTGTGTGCATACAGTATCCACAGGTAGAAAGCAAATAATAAGTACTAGTGACTCCTACTGGTTGGTCTCACGCCTGCACCAGTGGGTATGGATCTAGGTGTTTTAGCTTGAAACACCCAGGTGTTAAGAGCTCGCTCTCCAGGTGTTGCCCCTTACAAGCACGTGAAAAGAAGCAGCTGGAGACAGCATGTGTGACGGAGGTACAACATGACTGTCTGCAACCTCCACAGAATGGATGGAGAGTTAGAGTGACAAGGACTGCAGTTCAGAAGGAAACTAGACATTGCAAAAAAGAAGAGGAAAAGACACACCGGTTTCAGTATGGCACTGAAGACTTAATTTTGTTTAAATATGTTCCCATAATGACTTCTTTCCAAAATCTCATTGCTTCCCTTAAGTAATGTCCTCTTTCTTTACCCCCCACCCTTCACACACCCACAAAAATAGGCCCTGATTTTAGTATTATCACTCTCAAAAAAATGTCCACTTTACAAAAATGTCCCAACTTCTAGAAATGTCTTCTTTCTCCTTCCAAAATGTCCTTACTTTCCTTAAGCAATGTCACTCCCCAAAAATGTCCTGACTTTAAGAAAATGTCCTCTTTCCAAAATGCCCTCCCTTTCTTTAAGTGTCTTACTTTCCTAAAATGTTGTCACTCCTCAAATATGTCTTTACCAAACAGATTCATTTTCCACTTTCCAATGTCCTCACTTTTCCAAAATATTATCACTCCCTGAAAATGTCCACACTTTCCAAAAATGTCTTGTCTACTCTCCAAAATGCCATCATTTTCCAAAAATATCCAATTCTAAAATGTAAAATGTTGTCATTCCTCAAATATGTCCACTTACCGAAATGCCCTTACCTTCTAAAAGTAAATGGTCCCTGAATATGTCCTCACCACCCCAACCCCCCTAAAAACAAGTCCTGTCATTTATAGAAAATGCCCTCATTTTTCAAAATACCCTCTCTCCAGAAGTGTCTTCCCACTCCTAAAATATGTCTACACCAAATATTTTCTGTCCAATATGTCCTCACTCCCCAAAAATGTCCACACTTTCCAAAAGTCTTGACTTTAAAAAAATGCCCCAATGCCCCTAAAATGTTTTCACTAGTCATATATGCCCTCTTTCTAAAATATTCTAACCTTCTAAAGAAATGTTTTCATTCCTAAAAAATGCCCTAATTTCCCAAAATTTGATCACACCCCAAAAATGTCCTCAATTTCCAAAAATGCCCTCACTTGCTTGTAATTTGAAGATCAATTACGTGTGAGTTCTCTGCTTTTGTATTTGATGCAACCTAGGAAAAATCAGTCAGTATTTAAAACTGAGCCTGGTTTAAGAGAAACCAAGCACTAAAGGTTACTGAGCACATTTGGAAATTTTGGACAAACCAATTCTCGATCCATTTCTTTAGTTGAAGTGTGACCTGGCTGAGAAACCTCCATGTTTGATTCAGCAGATGATACATTAGAGACTCACTCAGGCTTTGGCACCGTAACACAGCAGGTTCTCTGGCTGCAGGATGATTTAACATAATGTAGTTCACCAACCAGCCTTTGTAAATCGCTGCCTTAAGCAACACCTCCACACACACATACAGGTACCTACCAGCAGCCCCTTTTTTAATTTCCTCTTTTTAAACATATTTTGCTGGTTTGAACGTTTGGACTTTCAGCCTCATTTTAATTAGTGATTTCCTTCGAGAAGAGCTTAAATGAATCATTAGTCAGAAATCCATTGGCGGTGCCAGTTTTTTACTGAAATAAAAACCCCAGGGGTGCACCAACCTGGCATTACCTATACAGTCATTTTATTCTATTTTTCTCCCTTTTTTTCCTGCCTCTTTTTCACTTAACACAACTCCCCTGACTGAACGGGAGACAGGCCCTAATTGGTAGAATATTAGAAACCATTATTCCTAATTAAACATCACAGAACACACTGTCAGAGTTGGACCGGCGGAGTGATTTAAGACGTGCTGAACCTCTGGCTTCCTAACAAAGTCTATTAGCGGAGACGGACGAGGGACGCTTCAAATTGGCAAGCAGACGAACAGGCACAACAAAACTCTGCCAGGGTTTTACTATAACAGGTGTGGCTGAGTGTGTATGTATATGCATGTGTGACTTTACTGACAAAACACACACATACACCCTGCACGTGCACACCTTTCGCCATACGTGTTTGTCTTTGACGAGGTGACAAAAACAGTTGAGATTTGGCACTGAAACATGTACATGCATGCAGTAAAATTATATTATGCATTTATGTATGAACAATAAATCAAATGACAACATCAGTCTTAATTTTGTCAATGAAAATTTTGACAATAAGTTTCAGTGTCAATGTTTTATTTCATGATGAAACTGTAACAACAACATTAGTAAAAAAAAATACTGACAGCAAAGATTATGGCGAAATCTCTGTTCAGGTAAAGACGAGACAAAGTAGCAATCTCAAAGCATTGGTATTATTTGTTTAATTTGAAACCAGCGACTTATGTGGACAGTTCCCTCCAAAATCCCAAATATTCCTTAGTGCTATTTATCAGTCTAGATTCTTTTAGCATGACTTGCAGAGTGTTAGTGATATCGGCCACAGAGATGTCTGCCTTCTCTCAAGTATTATAGGACTAGATGGCACTAGGCTGGCACTTGCAGGATCTAGAAAAACTTGCCCATGCATTTATCTTCAGTAGACTTGACTACTGTAATGGCGTCTACAGGTCTCCCTAAATATCAATCAGACAGCTGCAGCTGATTCAGAATGCTGCTGCTCAAGTCCTCACTAAGACCATGAAAGTAGATCACATCACTCCAGTTTTGAGGTCTTTAAACTGGCTTCCTGTCTGTCAGAGAATCAACTTTAAAATACTGCTGTTGGTTTACAAAGCACTACATAGTTTAGGGCTCAAATACATTTCTGATTTTCTGCTACACTATCAACCATGGAGACCTCTCAGGTCTTCTGGGACAGGTCTGCTTTGTGTCCCCAGAGTCAATACTAAACATGAAGAAGCAGAGTTTTGTTTTAATGCACCAAATGTCTGGAACAACCTCCCTGAACGCTGCAGGTCTGCACCATCTCTTACTTCATTTAAATCAGGGTTCAGGACTTATCTGCTTGCTGCTGTCTCTTTTATTAAAACTCCACCCCTATTTTGGAGCAAAAACACCTAAAATGACATACCCAAATTAAAATGGCTGTAGCTTCTGAACCACTCTGACTACATGCATGCATGAGGTCTTGCCAAAAAGACAACTCTCTGAAGTTTCTTGTCAAAGTGTCAGAAACACTCTAGGTGATACAGAGACAGAGTAATGGGCCTCTGAAGTCAGTAAAAAGTTTTGCCTAAAATAAAATAAAAAATAATTTTCAGGATGACTAACTGTTTGTGGCTTCATCTGAGCAGGTAAATGACACTGTGCGGCTGTAGGCACACTATCAATGGACATTTGTTTCAAATTTGAAGAAGATTGCTCAAAGTATGACCTTTCTACAGTGTTTTTTCCATGAAAAGATCCAGACGGAGCTCCAAAAGACAAGTCTGTCACTCGGCTTCAAAACAGTACAATCAGTGATCAAACGACACTCAGCCAGCTTCAAACATTGTACCTTATTGAAATCAAGTGTGATTTGATAGCTGATGTTGTTTATGACAGAAACACCATAAAATATCACCAAATAAAGACATATGAAACTTAAAAGTTATGATCCCACTTTCTAGACAGTATATCTCAGCCAAAATAGTGGTCGGAGTGAGACTCTTACCTTTTATAAAACAGCTACGTGCCCGCTAACAGCTCTGCATAAGATCGCGAGTAATCCTTCAACTTCTCCCGTCAAAAAATGGCATGACATGACTTCTCACCACTCATCGCGATTTTGGACTTTGTGTATTTAGGCTGCTCTGGTGTAAAAATCATAATAAATAAAAGAAAAACGATGTTATTTTTGAAAAGTTGAGAGCTTCCTGAATCCGGCAATACCAAACATCACATGGTTTGATGACGTCGTGCGCCTGGGAGATACCATTTAACAGAGAAGGGGGGGGGGGGACGTCAGTGTCCTGGCGGAGTTAGAGAAGTTCAATCAAATATTTATTCATTTCTTGCACTGCACTGTAATTTTTATCATTCAAATACTTTTATTGATTTTAACTGCACTGCAACTTTATTAAACTCCATTTTCAATGCTAAAATCATAATTTAATTAATCTTTTTATCTTTGCACCTATTGTCTGCACTTTTGCTATTTTTAATGGTGATTTTTTTTTTCAAACTGTAAATCATTTAGAATTAATTTTACCTTTTGTTTCTCTTTATTGTAAATCAGTATTTTTCATTATGCTATATTATTTATTGCTCTTTGCTTTAAGCACTTTGAATTGCCCTGGTGTATCAAATGTGCTATACAAATAAAGCTGCCTTGCCTCCCCTTGCCTTGCCTTGCAGAGAAGGCGGTCATCTCTACGGCCGATATCTCGTCAACTTGCACCACAACAATCCAGAATGATAAATAGCTCTACAGGAAAGAGGGAAAAAAATGTGTTTTTGATATCAGGGTGAACTGTCCTTTAAATACAGCTCTGATACAGTGTAAATAGAGTGAACAGTAAACTGCCAGGGTGATATCAATTAAATTAAATTACCCTGGATTCTACAGATGCAAAGTTTCTGGTAAATCTCTTGTGGATGTGACGGCAATATGAATCCAGCGTGGGAATGGCGGACTCCGCCACTAATAATTAAAAAAATGACTTCATAGAGTTGTAACTACTGAATGTAATTGCACTGAATGGCTATTGCAGAACCATTTATAGTATCAAAAAGTGGTTTGATTTCATAAAAATGTATTGTTGTAGATTTATAACAATAACTACAGTAACACGACAAAGAGCAATATTACTCTGAGGCAATTTTACGATTGTAAATTTATAATACTGTGTTCATGTTTTATACACATTTCCTCATATCTTTGTAAACTCTGGGATCTCCATTTGAATTTGAATTAATGTTCTGTAAACTGGAATAATACTTGGACACAGTGTGAGTTTGTCTAGATAAAGCCACAGGGTTACATGATAGTTGACCATGACATTTCAAAACTACAGGCACTCTTTTGGGATACACACAAGGGTGGACCACACTCTAGGACACTTTGGCTGTGTAATGACTGAGCTGATGTTGTCCCAGTGTTGATGATGTTCAAACTCTCCTTCTGCTTTAGTGTCCCCACGTCTCTCAGTCCCAGCAAGACGCCTTCTTGATGATTTCAGGTTTGGGTTTATTGGTGCTTTACGGCCTCAGACCTGCTGTCACACACATTAAACACAGACACACATCGCGGGCAACAGCACACACACTCACGCTCACTGCTGTACACCTACATGTGAATCTGGTAAGCGTGCACACAACCACAAACACACAAAAATGCAAGTGTTGGTCTTCATTGTCATTCTTCACCTGTCTCTTCTACCCTTTAATGGCACACAGACGCACACAGGCTGCTGATGAAGGGTGCTTTGTCAAAAATTTGATTCAGATATAAGACTCGAATGAATGAAAGCTTCATTGTGAAATCACGATTGAACATGACATGTAAGAAAAAAACAAATATCAGGCATGTAACAAGCAAAGGATTTACTGCAGGTTATTACTGCTGTCAGTGCACAAGTGTGAAAGAGCTCCTTGACACGATTTGGAGATGTAAAATACTTGTAGTCACGTCAAAACCAACGCCATAACATCCTCTCACTGTCAGTCTGACAGAGCGTCTTCCTCAACCACCTTTTCCTTTCTACAGTACCAGTCATTTATTAATAGATTCATGCCAATTAACACTAATGAGCATTCGCACTAACAAGCATCCTCACTGACAAGAGTTGGTACAAAATGCTGTGAACACAACCTGTGTAAGAGCCTGGTAGTTTTTTTCTCAGTGCTCAGCCTAGAGGAAAGAGTGTAAATATGTCATGTTGGATTGAGGTGCAGGGTGAATTTTAGTACCGCTGCCCAGCAATAAAACATTATAAAACACTAAGGACCAGTTCACATGTTTCGCTGATGTGACAATGACCTGTCACAATCCTGGAATTACCCATGCATTTGAACCCACAATCACTCCCTAACCTCTACCAAGTGTTATAGTTGGCTAACCCCAGCCATTGTGTATTTGCCAAAACAATGATCTTCCTCTAACGATAACCGGTTCCAGTACGGAACTTTTATTTTCAAGTGCCCTTTCCTGCTTTAGAGTGTGTGACTACATGACAGCTACTTGCTACAAGTATGACGCTGAATTATTTAACTGTGTGGACCTTGAACTAATGACTGAGGACAAATCTGGACCCCGTGGCTGGACCAGTTGGGAACCATTGGTCTACTCAACTACATTTTTGCAAAACAGGAAAATTACACATGCCAACTTACACTGTGCTGTCTGGTGAAATTGCCAAACAGAAGTAAAACACAAAGCCTCTTTGCATTCCAAGTCTGTCAAATTCAAAAAATTCAAAAATGAAGGAAAAAAGAGATGATAAAGACACTAGCCAACAGTTCACTTTGTATGAGTTTACACAAATAAGTTAACTGTAACTTTAAAAGAAGTCCCCAAACCATCACTGGTTGTGTCTGCTCTGAAGAGGCAGGGATGCACTTCGTACAGCTTTGGTGGATAATTAGATCTGCCCGTTTTTAAAATCCCATCTGGACTGCATAATTTAAGTTGTCTTAGCCACATATCTTACAGGTCACACAATATTAGGCTACTTAACACGCTATTAATGAATTTATTTAATTATTGGGCATATTTCTCACCAGACAGCTTTTCATATTTTCATCTACCAGACAACTACAGGCGATAACAGCAAAAAGCTGGCCTTCATTAATATAGGCCTATATTTTATCTGCAAGTGCACGTCACGCACTGAGCGAGCCGCCTGTTAATGACACTGTCGGCAAAGCAGTAATGATTGTGCTAAGTGGCTAATGGGCATGTAGCTACTTCCATGTTTCAGATGTTACGTCATGTTTGTAGTCGACCAATGAAGATGAGTTTACATATCACCTTGGGTTCGTCCTTCACCTTCTCAAAATGATCCCACACTTTGGATTTCCTGCCTGACATGTTATTAACTAGCCTGTGGAATAACTGCAGGTACCAGCCCTGGAAATTAACATGACTCCTGTCTGACTGCTGAGCGTGGCCACTTCCTGTGTCTGTCCTTTCAAATTAAATTCCCACATGGCCCATTTATTTTGACAAGGTGCAGCTCTGAATAGAGTTTCAAGTTGTTGGGTTTTTTTGTTTTTTTTGCTACTACACGACCACTGAAATCTTGTTGACTAATGACCTTTTTGGTCGACAAACATTTGGTCAACTGTTAGGGGCTGCACTGTCAATATAATCATCATACCTCAGAAATAAGGAGCAGGTTTGTTATTGTATAGTGAAGTAGAAGATGCTAATTTCTCTTACAGTATGGGCAGACTACCCTTGTATGTATCTGGAATACACACACAGAGACACACAGACACACACACTCTGCAACAGGTGCAGGTTTGTGGTGGAAATGGCGGGGGCGTTTGTGTGGGAATGTTAATTTCCTGTTTCTTTTTTCCTTTTTAAAATTGGCTGCTGAGAGCCAGCCAGCTGATGTCAGGGTCTCTCTCTCCCTCTCTCTCAAACACACACTTAAACTCCACTCACACTTTTTTTTCCACTTTTTCCTCACACATTATAAACATGAGCCTCTCGTATGGATCTGGTATAGCTCTATCATTTATAAACACACACTGTATAAACATAAATTACCTGCTCTCTCACTCACACACACACTCACACACACACACTCACTGACTGACCACTCTCGTGCCAAAAATCCAATTACCCAGTCTGCTTTTTAAACAGAGCGTGCTGCATTAGCGCTGGGCTGTGTGTTTAAACAGGACTAATAGTTGAAAGGTTAATTACTGATGCAGCAGTAAGCAGTCTGTAGTAATCACCAGCTATTACCTCACGCTGTAACTGCAACACCAAGAAACTGGAGGAAGACAACCAAATGTTTATCTCACAGAGAAAATTACTGAAGCTATATGGAATACGAGCAATAAAATAACAGCAGTCATGACAGCTAACAGAATCAATACATGTGACGACCCTTTCTGATTTCCCTTCAGGAGACTGGTGAGTGGAGTTGGGTCATCGGGGAGATTCAGCTCACCTGGGATGGGCTGCAGGACTATATAAGCTGGTGGCATCAGCCAGTCTTTCTCTCCCCTGGCTTCCACACAATTTGGTTTGGTTACATTTATTTTACAACCCCACTCATTTCCATTTTAGTTATGTAAAATCAACTTCTTTTTAGTAACAATGCATGTGTGGTCTCCCCACTTAGTTGTCATGTTGTAACAAAATGGGGGCTCCCCTTTTACACTGCCAGGTTTTCCGCGAATGTTGGGCCAATTTGCCGGCAAGCTGCAAGCGTTTATGCACACAGAGGCGCACAGGCGAGTTGATCCCAGGCTCCCAATTTTCCGCCTCGGAGGGTAGTCATATTGGTGGAACCCTTTTCGGTTAAACAGACCGAAGCAGCCTTCCGCTACAGGAGGGGCTGTTGATGACTTGTGGGAGGAGCTGTGACGCTGCACGTGCAACCCACTGGCGGTGGATAAACAGGAAACAGCTGATAGCAGGAATTAGCGAGCAGCTAGTAGCAAGAGGGAAACGCAAACCTGACAGACACTGTAAAGATGAGCAACTGGGGAGACAAGGAATAGCGCGCCCTCCTTGCACTCGCAAACGAAGAGGCCACTAACCATCAGATGACGGGACAGTGAGGAATGAGCCAATTTACGAGAGAATCGCCACCTGACCGGCTGCGACTTCCCTCCCACGTCACTGTTTACGTTACACGCTGAGCCACATGTTTTGTTACCTGCTCACGGCGACAATTTCTGCCCTCCCCGATTCTGTTTTTAAACTGCCTAAAAGACTGATTGGGCTTTCCTGCAAATTTGCACAATTCCTATCTAAAAAGGGCTTTTGATAGGACAGATACAGTGTGAAAGTGGGAGAGAGAGTGGGGATGACATGCAGCAAAGGGCCATGGGTTGGAATTGAACCCACAGCTGCTGCGGCAAGAACACAGCCTTTGTACATGGTGAGCTAGGCGGCCTCACAAGTTGGATGTCTTCCTGACATCCAGTGTAATCTCATTGAGATGTGCGATGAGACCTGATAAAACTTGGCGACCAAAGGATTTCGCCTATAAAGGATAGCAGGTAGCCATTGACTGCTGTGGTCGAATGTCAAAACCTTGCATGAAATGATGGTAGTGTATCATACAGTATTGATACACTCAGACATGTTCAGACATAATATAAGGTGTACACGGCCAAAAGTACTGGTAGTGTCATTACCAGCTGTAGCATTAGTTGCAGTAATCAGAGTTTCAGTGACAGTAAAAGCTTGTCTTCTCTTTAAATTTGTTGTTCTTTGGCCAGTGAAGCCACTTCCTTGAGTTCCCTCTAACATTCAGGAACTGCTGCTCTCGTACAATCTGAATAATCTCACTCTTATCTTTTCCCTAAACCTGATTCTCCCTGTCTGCATTTCCTCCTTACACAGTCCCTTATCCCCCCCCCTTCCCTCCACACACTTGCCTGGACCGCAACATATGTGCGTTTCTTCAGTTTTGTTTCTCACGTCCAAAAAACATATTTTAGTCACATGAAGAAATACGCATCACAACACCTATTGATTTCCTCTTGGCAATGACTTGTTTGTGTTTGTGTACGCATCTATACCCGTGTGTGTGTGTGTGTGTGTGTGTGTGTGTGTGCGTGTGTGTATGTGTCCTACAGTATTTCAAGGCGTATGTTTTAACACAGGAAATAGTGATTATGTGGGTACTGTGTGCATCAACTCTCAACATGGTTATTATGCTGCTGCAACACACACACACACACACACACACACAAACACAGTGGGGGAGTCTGTTGTCTTAGTGAAAGTCAAAATATCACCATATGTAATACTACAATATGAATTTTTCATATGATATTAAAAGGTTTTACTGGTATTATCGTGAACGACATGATATGGCACACCCCTACTGCATATTAGCTCCAGGAAAAGCCAAGAACCTAAATGAGTTAGGTGCTTGGATTTTTTGTTTTCAATTTCAATGTCTGAACATTCTTACAAATTACAACACCATTTCAAAGTTGTATTGCTCGTTGAAAGGATGTACTTATTATGCTTATTACTGGTATAAAATGGTCTTAAAATGACAATAATATAATTTATTGCATTTATTCCTGGGAGGATTTATCATCCACTAAAAGTTGTTACTGTGAAACGCCTATCAACATTTGTTATTTTCAAATGTGCCATATAAGTAAACCAGTCTGAATGTAAATCATCTAACTGTGATAATTTAAGAGAGGAATTTTAGGGAAAATGTATGGAGTGTGTGAGAGGGCAAGGAAATGGGGAAGGAAGATAAGTGGCAGGAGGAGGAATGAGAGATTTCTAGATTACAGTGTGAGAGAGGAAGAGGGTAAAACGAGTGAGTGAGAATTAAGGGGAGGAAGAGGAGGAGAGAAGGAGAGGAGAGGAGGATGACAGAATGAAAGAGAGAGATTAATAGACGACAGAGGTAGTTCAGAGAGGAATGCTGACAAGTCTCTTTCAAGTGTTGAAGACCGACACACACACACAAACACTCACACACACTCAGGTCCCAGTGGAGGGCAGGTGTAGACAGCACCACCATCTGTGTATCAAAGCTTCAAATATTACTACTGACACACACATTTTAATATGTGTGCGTGTGTGTGTGTATGTGAAAATACGATATAAATATATATACATATATATCCGCATCAGGTGTAGGACTGGGTTCTGTTCACATTTGAACCAATACCTGTACCCAACAGTGGCTTTATTTAGCATGTCAAAATGTAATTTCTGAATAAGCTGCAGAAGTGATGTAGTCTTGCACCCCTTGCACTTCTCTGCTCTTTTCTAATCGCATGTTAATCTTCTGTCACTGTGTGTGTCTGCTTGTCTTTCTCTCCCTGTTTGGACAAAACCAACAACTATGTGGAATGTAGTGAATGTATACAGTGTTATAGTATTCATATTTTTTTGGCAACCCTGTTAACATCTAAAACAACAATCTGCTCTATATATACACACACACAACTGTAGTTCGCACTTTTTTTTCATTTCAGACTTTCTGAAACCTCTTAATACTACTGAGTTATTAACTTAATTAGTCATGGTTTATTAAATACACAGAAGCTAAGCAGCTTAGTCATAAAATGTTTGTGAGAATCAGCCAGATATGAAAAACATCATACTTTCCTCATTTGCTTAAAAACAATAAATATGGACAAAAACATGAATGGCAGTAGAATATATTAAAGTAACTAAAGCAAAATAATAATATGCATTACAATGGAGTACATTACTACAGCACTATTCAAGTTTCCACTAACTACTTTGCAACAGAATACATTTAATTAAGAAAAGCTTCAAGACGTAGGCTGCTTTCAGACCTAGAGTTGTCTTGCTTTGGTCTGAATCAGGGACTAATTTTGTTACAAAGTTGTATAATTGCCTAGAGTTGGTTCGTGTTTTCACAGCAGCAGTTCAAATGCCTTGTGCAAGAAAGCTGCTCTTGATTGGTCAGAATTTCCATGTGGGAAAAATCCAGGAAGTAAACAAACGCTGAAGAAGAGCACACTTGCAAGATAAATGTGACACTTTCTAATGTCACAATGGAGGGACAACTACGCAGGTTGATTTTAGCGCTGCTCATCGTGGACTATATTGCTGTCGTTGTTCATTTAAGTCAAACCATACAGTTTGAAAACGAGGCGCGGCTCCAACTAGAAAACAATGATTTGATGCATTGGATATGCTGCGATTCTTTGGATTGAGGTTGGAACATGTTCTCACCTGCTCAAACAGAGACCATCTCGTGAGGTCTCGGTCCAGTTGTTTTGGTGCGCACCTCAGTGTGGTTGCTGTGTTCACACCTGCCAGAACAAAACGCACTAAGTGAACTTGAGTTTGATTGAACTGAACCAAACAGGGCAGGTGTAACAGCACCCTTAATAAAAACTAATCTAAACAGAATATGAATAAACTTATACAGTGGCTTGCACAAGTTTGTGCATCACTACTCAAAATTTTGTTTATTAAGTAAGCAGAAGATGAACTGATTTCCCAAAAGCATGAAGTTAAAGTTTGAAGTTTTTTAAAAAAAAATATATATATATATATTTTAAGCGAGAACTCTTTTTAATTTCAATCTTTACATGACCTTGCACGGTCAGCACCAAGTAGCACTTCTTTTGGCAAGTTTCACAGCCTCTAAACACTTTTTTCTAACCAGCTTAGAGTCTTTCAGGTCTTGCACTGCTCTTTCGAGATCTATCCTCAGATTTTTAATGATGCATAGGTCGGGGGACTGTGAGGGCCATGGCCCCATTTTGAGGTGTGTTTAGGATCATTGTCCTGTTGTTGAAGCCATCCTCTCTTCATTTTCAGCTTGTTTACAGATGCTGTGATGTTTGCTTCCAGAATCTGCTGGAATTTAACTAAATCCATTCTTCCTCCTACCTGTGAAATGTTCCCCGCGCCACTGGCATCAACACAAACCCAAATGATCCACCCCCGTATTTAACAGCTGGATAGGTGTTCTTTTTTCTTGAAACATACCTTTCCTCATTGCATCTAAAAAGTTCTATTCTAACTTCTTCACTCCACAGGACTTGTTTCCAAAAAGCATCAGGCTTGTTCAGATGTTCCTTTGCAAACTTCTGACGCTGAATTTTGTGATGAGGAAGGGAAGGTTTTCTGCTGATGATTCTTCCATGAAGGTCATATTTGTACAGGTGCTGCTGCACAGCAGAACAGTGCACCGCCACTCCAGAGTCTGCTAAATCTTCCTGCAGGTCTTTTGCAGTCAAACAGGGTCTTTGATTTGCCTTTCTAGCAATCCTATGAGCAGCTCTCTCAGAAAGTGTTCTTGGTCTTCCAAACCATACAATCCGAGCTGATCAGATGAGATGAATGAGATAAGCATCTGCAGAGGCGAGTGAAAGTAAACTTTTAGATCCAGCAAAATGAATGATTAACTTTCACTTTCACTGTGCCTGGGGTTCTGCTGCTCCGTCTGTGCCCAGAGTACACTCTGTGCTCCAAGAGTGCGGTGTAGTGAATAACCGAATGGTATATATTCAAACAGTGCACCTAATGAACAGTCCAGCTCCATAAATATAAAATCAGTATGTGACAGCAGATGTTGTTATAATCGCAGGCCACAGCGAATGAATGAACGTGTGGGGAAACCCTGTAAAGTGATGTTTCACATGTTTTACAAAACAGCAACATGATGTTCCATATTTATGATCCCTATCGCAACATGGAATTTCTTTTACAAAGATCTGAGCACATCAAATTCTAAAATAATGTTCAGGTGAATAAGGAAGAACTATTATAATGATAATAATCAAACTGAGGTCAAACTATGATTATCATTCTGTTATATACAGTGTAGTGACAGACCTGAATGGTTGAGTTTGAGAACAGTCACTTAACTGCAGGTAATAGATGCTACACTTAAGGTCATGATAAAATGCAAATACTTCAAGTGTCCTGCAAGAAACCTTTCATGCTTAATGTTAAATATTTGACATGTGAGTATGTGTGTGTATGAGTGTGTGTGTTCGAACTCCATAAATTAGAATGAGATGAATAGTTAAATATGAAAATATGACAGGCTGGTCGTTTGACGCTTGTGCACATTGACAAGAGACATCTGCCCTGGCCTGTGGAGAGAACAAGCTGAGTGTGTGTGTGTCTGTGTGTGTGTGTGTGTGTGTGTGTGTCTGTGTGTGTGTGTGTGTGTGTGTGTGTCTGTGTGTGTGTGTGTGTGTGTGTGTGTGTAGGGGGGGTTACAGAAAACCTCATTTACATTTATTCCTGGGCATTTAGCCGACGCTCTTGCATGTGTGCAGTTGCATAAGTGTATTTCTTTCAGTATTTTTATATGTGTGTATTATTTTGTGCATGTGTGTTTGCGTGCACGCCAGCTTCTGTCAGAAGAGGGGATGAAAGGATGAGGAAGTCTCCAGAGAACAAACGGATGAGCAGACAGCCGATGATGGCGAGGGGAGGGACGGAGCGCGACACGAGGCTGTACGAATGTGGCTGCAGCAGCATCGGTCTGATTAAAACACACGTTCTTCCATCTAATACTTTAATGAAATATTAACACAGTTTACTGTAATTAAATTAAAAGGAGAGTCAGCAGTGAGATTAGCGGCCATGTCGGAACAACCTTAGGAGGATAACCTCCCCCCCAAATGAATACCAGAGCATAAGCTTAGCCGCTCTGCTGTCACACACACACTCAGGCCTATGATGAGCGTGTATACAGACATACTCACTAAGACAGCTACACATATATGAACAAAAACACACCACCACATATACCTACAGAAACTGGAAATGTATTAACTAAAGTTTAATGTGTTTTTTACAAAAATATATATCAATGAAAGCTGAAACTCTATTGGTCATAGATATGTCACTTTATGTTTTGATCATAGAGTTGCTAGTTGCTAGTTCAGCCAGGAATACTTTAATCAAATAAAACTTTATTTCCATTTGCAGTATTTTATTTGCAGTTATGGCTCTGTTCTGGAGCCTCTATGCCTTTCCTCCTCCATGTGCCTATATGGAAAGCCTAAGACAGAGAGAGCACACCTCTCTGCCCTTCCACGTGCAAACAAGGAAAGCCTGAGGCACAGAGAGCAAACCTCCCTGCCCTTCCATGTGCCTACATGGAAAGCCTAAGACAAGCAGAGCAGCAGCAAAGACCCCCCAGGAACAGAACAGAACAGCATCAATGACACACAGAAATGACACTGATAAGTCAGACACAACATGAAAAGGAGGAGCTGGGGTGGAGGCAGGTTGCAAAGTGTCTTGAAGAGGAAGCAGCAACAGTAGGCAGGACAAAGCGATTTAAATAGGGCACCCTGAATGAGATTTGCCAGTTGGTTGCACAGAAAGGAATCGTGATCTATCAGCTGACTCTCTTCCATCAATCAGCTGCTCCATCAGTTCATTGGGCTGTCTGAGATCAGCTGATGTAGCTCTGAAGTGAGCTGAGCTTGACATTGTGTCCTGCCTAAACTAACGCTATGCTCATGTGTGCACAAGTAGTACCCACTGTAAATTCTTCAAAACAGAAGAACCACAGTCTCCTGGAAAATTGAATAATACCATATGGTTATGTTATGGCTATCATTTTTAATTATACTTGACTACTTTTCTTTCTGAAAGAACATACATGAGACCTAACCCAGATTGAGCTCAGGTTCTATCCAGACGCTTGACCAATTTTTTGAGAAATTAATGACAATAGGGTTGGACAGCCACAGTTAAAAACTACGAACGCACTATACACTCAGTGCCGACAGCTTCACTCGAATGAACCAATCGAACACATTCTACAACAGTGTAACAGAGATGAGAGAGATGACAGCATAGAGCATGAAGTAACTGACCCTGCTACTTTCTAGCTACAGACTGTCTGAGACTGAGATCCTGTAAGCCATGATTGTGACAGTGAGCCATCATGCACAATACCAGGACCCTGAAAATGAAGCATACAGCTACATGAAGCTACATGGAATTCAGCCATTATTCATTTTATTATTTACACCTGTGATTTCTTTGCTGTAACATGTGAAAAGTCTTCTGTGAAAAGAACCTGTTACATACAAAGTTAGTGAAGAGTGGATGTGAACAAATGTGAGTTTGCTCTAAGTGGAGGAAAAGATTTGTCCCACTGTTTTAACCTAAGTGGAAATAAAAGGCTTTTATCTTGATGCTGAATTACTCCACTTTCTGAGGAAAGACGATACAAACTGGAAGAAATAACAGAAGGAACTGGAGTTCCTGGCAAGTTTCGAGATCAGTCAAGAGTCTGAGCTGTCACACACAATCAGGCAATCTGCACAATTGGTACATTAGCCGTGGGTTGTGAATAACAAACAGTCTAGTGATCAAATTCATGGGAATAGAGTGAGATAGGGAAATAAAAACTTATTTAAATATTGCGATGAATTGTGGGTTATTAAATCAGTAAAGTCCGCTGAAGTCTGCATCCAAAGCGGACTCTCTGGAAGTCTGCAGAAAGCCCACTTGAGGCAACTTGTGGACTGGATGAACTGTGGAGTCCAGATATTTGGATACAACCATGACCACATTCAAATATAAAAAAAACAACAACTTAAAATTAATATTTTATTACTTCAGGTTGTATTTATTACTTCTATATTGTTGTATTGAAGTCAATAAACTTAAGTATTTGCAGACATACACATTTGACATATTTACAGATTGAGCAAAGATACACACACACAAACACACGCATTTTCTTGACTCCCTGCCTACACACGCACTTCCATATTGAAATGAGACAATTACCTTTGTGTGTGTGTGTGTGTGTGTGTGTGTGTGTGTTATAAGAAATGGGCTTTAAATGTTAATCATGAAGCGTATTAGGCTCTCATAATGACTAGACTAAATAGACCCTGAATGACAAGTAATAACATTAAGTGTGTGTGTATGTGTATGTGTACATGTACATGTGTGTGTGTGTCAGAAGGGAAGGGAGTGGGGGGGGTAAGTCGGCCTGATACTGAATTAAACCTCCCAATTAGCCGGAAATATTTGATCTGCATTCACCAGGCCTGACCCAACACACGCACACACACATACACCTTTGATAGCATGTTTGCATTGCATTTGACAGTGTGTGTGTGTGTGTGTGTGTGTGTATGAGAGAGAGAGAGAGAGAGACAGACAGACTGACAGCCAGACAGAGAATATGGTAAAGTGATAGAACATGAATGCCTGGATAATTAAAAATAAAAATAAAAAGTTATGATTATGTAAATCCATGAATTTCAGTGGCATTCATATACGAGTTATATTTATATAGAGAGTGTGAGACAGTGAGGGAGGTTTAGAGGAGTGAGCGAGTGCGTTCGCCTGGTTTAACAACATTATCATAATTAATCAGATAACACTGACATTATTGGTGTAGCAATTACCATTACAGTTATCAGTCGCCTGCTGCTTGTTATTGTCCTTTCATTGTTTCTGTAATCATGACCACCATCATCATCCTTTATATGCTGATTAGTAATATCGACAATTAATTTACTCAATGTAATATTTAATTCATGTCCTAAACCCTGATCTGAGCCGCTGGTGTTTATCTGACTGTGTCAACTCTGTTACTGTCTTCAGCTGTAATTAAAGGATATGGCTGCTCAGCCTTGTAAGTGTGACCCATTGGTTCCTCCGAGAGACATATACACTGTAGATAATAGTAGGCAGACTTGTCAAGTTGTCATTCAAAGACAAAGGAGTCAGCTTGTAGGGATCTTCACCACGTATTAGACGTGGTTTCTCAAAATGTGATTGCAAAGTGATTGATAGTATTACTACTGTCGTCATGGAGATAGTAGTTTTCAATCCACACCAACTACAACCTGCATCGAGCGCCTCGATCCACAGGAACAGCCGTCTGTCAATAGCATCTCCTAAAAAGCTGAGAGGACAGAGGCTGGCCAAACTGCCTTCACCAGGCAACTGCGAGCTCCCTCTGGATGTCCGAGCTTTCAACCATCATGGTGCAGTCCATTCTGTTGTTAACACTCAGCACCTCCATAATAGCTGCTCATCAGGGTTACTGACCAAACCGTGACATAGGTGCAAACACTTAATACTACAACCCAAAACTGAAGCAGCTAACTGGAAATCAATAGCTCTTAATATTAATATAGCAATTGAACCTGTGCTTTCCTTGCTATGACATACCAAAATGTCTGCTGTGAAAAATCTGTTTGTCAGGTAAGTGGTCAGCTGGTCTGATGGGACAGTTAAAGGAACAACCATGTTTTAGATAAGGCAAATTAATTGCAAAAACTGGAGAAATAGCACCAGCAAAAGCTCAAATATAATACATGTTTGTTCATAAAATAAAAATGTTTAAATGTGTTAAATCTGTAAATGCTTTGAGGCTCCGTGGAATGTAGGAAATTCACTAACTGGAGCACAGTTTGATCAAAGACAGAGGAAGCACCAAAAACTATTTTTTTTCCTTTGAGTCCAGCTGTACCTGGAGGAACTTTGCCTCCTGTTTTCCACTTACAAACCGTCCACCTTGTTTGTCGTGATGAGCGAGACGCAAATCTGTCGCCTCCCTTTTTTCCATTGGTGGGAATAACTTGTTCCGCCTGGCGACCGGATGGTGATGGATGATGATTGGCCGGCCGGATCAGGGTCTGCCGTGTATTTCCATACATCATCTGACTCTCTCTCTCTGCCCCGACGATTTGCACCTGCGCCGCCTCGCTTCCCCCGAAAATACCTCTGATTAATGTCCGGAGCCGGAGAGGGGAGCAGAGCGGGGAGATGCTGTGGTATTAATTAAACCACCCCTAACACCCCCACCACTGTTATACATGTGAAGGAGGGAAAGAGATAGAAAGAAGGGGAGAAGTGATGAAAAAAGATGTGGAAAACAAATATAAAATAAGACAAAAGGGGAAGGAAGCAAAATAGAAAGACAGGGGGAATGTAAAGAGTGATGGAGCAAGAGAAAAGAAAGACAAGTGAAACGGGAAAGACAGATTGAAGAGGCTAAAAACAAAGAAGTAGAGGAGGAAACAGGATGGAAAAGGGTAGAAAGAGAGAAAACCAAAGAGAGAAACAGACAGAGATGGAGAGAGTGAAATGAAAGTTAATATAGATATCAAGAAACAAGAAGAGTAAAGGAATGGAAATATTGAGATAGGGGACGGAGTGATAGAGATGGTGAGTTACATGGAGAAAAAAGAGAGGGAAAGAATGAACAGTAAAAAACGTGTAGACAGAGAAACGGAGAGAGATAAGGTGGATGTGCTTTGCAGCCACACAGAGGTTGCCTCCTTTGGTCAGCAGACGTACCTGCTAATAATAAAATCTGCAGCTAGCTGCTCAGATAAATAACTCTTATCTTGTAAACTTGCACACTGTGTGTGTGTGTGTGTGTGTAAATATAGTTTGGTATAACATCTGTGTTTGCAAGGTCACATTAGCCACTTGGCCTCATCTGATGACAAAAGACACATGAGATCACTGAACAGGAGCTGCAGTCCTGTGGTAAAGGCCAGTGTTGGGCAAGTTACTTTCAAAATGTGATATATTACATATTACTAGGAGTGTAAGGATCCATCATTCTGGATCGATATATTGATTTTACGATCACAATCCAATATCATAAATGCAAAGTGGAAACATTGATCTATATCGTCATCTTTAGAATACGCTTTTATTTTGAAAGTCTGTGTCCCTGTCAAACAGTGGCAGGCAAACGGCCAGCAGCCGAGAGAAAGACGATGATAATAACGTTGTTTACTTGGGAATACATCAGCAGAGTGGAAGTATTTTCGATTTCAGAGAAAAAAGGGAGCACAGACGGAGCACATGACGTATGTAAACTATGTCGTTGCAAACATGACGTAACGTTACCTGCCTAGATGAGCATCTCACTCAGCCAACTTCTCACGACAGCAACATTAGCTGCTCTTTTTTAACAATGTTTGGCTTAAAAAACATGCGTGCAGGCTAAAATCCAACCGTGCTGTTCTGTCAGGAGATGCAGCGACTTCAACCAATGGTCAGTAGGAAATAGTATTAATAATACATTTATTTGATAAGCTATGAATGGAGGGGAGTCCGCTAGCCACTAGGCTAATTTATGCAATGTAAACATGCTTGAGCTTACAGTGAGTGACTTGCAAAAAACTGACATGTCTATGTACCTTGACAGTTATTATTGACAGGTTTTATGGCTGTTGGGAAGTCTGCCCTCTGGGTTTTGAGCCAGACAGACCTTAAGATTTAGGCTGCCCCTGTCTAAGAATTTTCCTAGTCAGCCAATAGTCATTAGATCATTAGTGGACTAGTCGCCCACATATTTAAGATGTTAATTTAATCACTGAGTTATGTGTTTTGGGCGGGGCAACACAATGATTTGAGTTGAAGGTGTGAGAAAGAATAGTGTCAGTAACATTGTTAACACTGTGCTACAGTACAGAGAAATACAAAACTGTACTAATGAACCTTCATTAATATAGGCTTATATTTTATCTACAAGTGCACGTCACACACTGAGCGAGCCGCCTGTTAATGACGCTGTTGGCAAAGCAGTAATGATTGTGCTAAGTGGCTAATGGGCATGTAGCTACTTCCATCTTTCAGATGATATGTCATGTTTGTAGTCGACCAATGAAGATGACTTTACATATCACCTTGGGTTCGTCCCTCACCTTCTCAAAATGATCCCACACTTTGAATTTCCTGCCCGACATGTTTTTAACTCGCCTGTGGAATAACCGCAGGTACCAGCCCTGGAAATTAGGGACCGTACACATGCTGCGTCTTTAACTACCTGGAAAGTGCAAGGTTGGGCGCTGGGTGCTACTTTTGTGCCTTTTTTGTGCCAGATTTCAAGAGCATGGTGGCAGGTTGCTCTGCATTGTATAGCCTATTTACCTGAAATCCTGAGTGCAGAGCTGACCTTCTTCCAGGTGCTGTTTATAAGTGTGTAGACCCATCATCCGTGGGACAGATGTAAAGCTCTGGGTAGCCCTGCACTAACATGATCCACTTTTCTGTGTTCGTCAGACTGAATATTTACAGAAGAAAAAGATATCTGTCGGCTGTGATTGGTTTGTAACATGACTCCTGTCTGACTGCTAAGCGTGGCCCTTTTCCTGTGTCTGTCCTTTCAAATTAAATTCCCACATGGTCCAGTCATATAGGTTCAGATTTATTTTGACAAGGTGCAGCTCCTATAGATAGAGTTTCACGTTTGCACTGAGTGGTGGATAGTGAATGACCATCATTATTGTTCAAGCCACTGTAGCAATGATCTCAGAGTGTTGGCTATTTCATCATGGCCCACTAGAGGCCACTGAATTCAGCTTACCTGACCTTTCACCTCCAAGAGGATGTATACAAACTAGTTTTGGGCAGCAGGGGAGTTTTCACACACGTGTATTACCTGAAAAATCACCTGTATTAACGCAACACACCATCAAAAATCAACTGTATATGATTACAGGGCAAAAAATAATTAGAATGTAATGTGGCGCTGCTCTTTAACTTCCTGTGGGTTTTAAGTGTTGAGAGCAAACAGGGTTATTATGAGTGAGATCAAATAAAAGCTTGCTCCAGTGAAAGCACCAGAAAAATGGGTAAACAAAACAAAATGTTTTCTGTCATTGAAAGGCATTTCAAACTTTTTGAAGGGCAGCTGCATCTCCCTAATTTAAACCTCTGAAATAATGGTAATATTAATCCTAAAAATAATGAGATAATATATCAGCTTATTAAAAAGCTGAAACGATAATCTGAAATGAAAACAGGCAGAAATATATAAAAAATAAAAGCAGCTCCCCCTGTGTGTGAGCGACTCTGCAGTTTACACCTAGCAGCCACTGTCTACAGCAAACACATTTATTTTTCAGCGGCATTATTTAAAAATGCAAATAGATGCAATTACACTCGCCTTGTTTATCAGCAGTTATTACCAGTATTTTGGCGTCGCCGCGCTGAAGAGGAGCCATATTTCAAAGCGTTCGCCGTCGGCCGCTCGCTAACGCAGATAACGAGTTTCCCCCCTCGCAGATGTAATTACAAAACTATTTTCTGGAAAACAACTCCAGTCCCACGACCCCCACTAACACACACACACATACACACATACATATATAGAGATATACATGTGGAAACACACGCACACATATTCCCTTGCAGCAGTTCTAAAAATAGCCTGGTCCTTACAGATAGAGATCAGTTGATGGATTCATAGTGAGGCCGTTATCACTGGGTTTAATAATAATTTACTGTTTGTGTGTGTGTGTGTGTGTGTGTGTGTGCGTTTTAGACTGTATACATGTAGACATTTGTGTGTGTGTTTTTTGCATCTGAATTAATCATGTTATTAAGGCTCATCATTTTCATGGATTTCTTAAAAAGGAGATCATTCTAGGCTGTTTTTTCTCATGCAGAATTTATGTCCCTACTCACATAAATGTTGTTTTCTGTAGCAAGAAGACATTTATTACCACAGTTTACAGTAGAGGAGGTTACCTCTCCGCTTTACATAACAAGAATTTAAAAAAAAACAAAAAAAAACAAGAGAACGCAAATAAGCCACTGATTGTGCCTTAAAGTCCCTGAAATTCATCAGAAAAATAAATGCTTAAAGTAGATTTTTGTGATGCAATCCAGTTTTCACACACATCTATGTATTCATCTTTTTTTATATCAAACAAACCTTTAAATTACAAGCCCCACAAATGAATCAGTGTTTCACAGTTTGGAAATTTGATCATTATGTCAACTCAGAAATTATAAACTCCGGTATTATGGATGCATTTTCTCACAAGATTAAACACTTTTACAAGTTTAACATGCCGGGGATAAACTACTAAATGACCAACTTTACGAGTGGAAAAGGAGCACCTGAACACAGCATTAACTTTAACTGAGCTTCAACCCTTATTCACCTCAAGCCCAGTTCAATCTGACTGACACATGAGAGGCCTGTGTAAAGGGGGCGGGACTGACTTCTTCATACAGAAATTATCGATCATTTATATCCTTCTACATATAACTGCACGCTGAAACAATACAAGAAGCAGAAAAGGAGAGATACTGATTGGCTGCAGTCAGCGGATGACAATAGAGTGCCACAGGGGTGCCATTTTTCGTGGAGGTTGGGGTCGCCCGGGTTCCCTCAACAAGAAGCCAATAGGGTTTTTCTACTGAATTTTGTATTACTGCAGAAAATCGGCTCTGTGGCACACAATACTTACATGTTTTATTTAGCAAGATAATCTCGTTGAACAAATATACACCAATTTCATGGTGTTTTTAAGCCTAAATGCAATCACCAGAAGAAAAAGTTAATATTAAGGCTAGAAGCACGCCACACCATGGTCACATGACTTAGCGTTGCCACCGCAACATTGACGGAAAGCCATATTCAGCATGTTGACCATCTGTAGTCTCTTTCAGCCACTTGTTAGGAACCACCTTTTTAACACACCTGAATGCTTCAAGATTAACAAGTGGGGTACTTACTGATGTATTTTATGTCGTAGAAAACATTAAAACTTCTTAAAGTATTTCACTTTGGAAAGACGGTCTTGTCATAAAACCAGGCTGAATACTTTAGAAACTGGTGCTACATCACCTGAGAAAACAGTGAAAGAAAAAGACGTGGTACTCAATTTTGCTCAAGAGGTAGAAAACCTACAACAACCACAATGCACTGCGCCGCACCTGACTAATATGCTCCCACTGTACTTCCTGTTAACAAACTCTCGCTATTACAGCTAAACAGGGCACTACAATGTTTCACAATACTACTATGTTTCAAAAACATTTTAGGCGAGAAATAGGCAGTGCAATAACCTAACCCGTCTCTTGATCTGCTTCTTTACTTTTTGTTTTCATGGTGGCAGCATGGGTGGTGGGCAGTGGCGGACAGTTGCAGGCAATAAGAAAATGAGGACGTACAGCCCGTAGTTCAAGGAACAGCCTGGGAGAGCCAGAAAAACTATGCCGGATGATGCGTTTGGCGTGATCTGCGTCATCAGGGGAACATTTGCTGGGGGAGTGGAGGGTTATCTAGGCACTTGTTAGATGGAGGGAAGTTTACAACAGTTCATTTACACATACTACCCACAGTGTTTTGATACAAAGCTGGCTGAAATTGTAGAAGTAGCCCTATAAGCTTGTGTTAACCACAGACCTTATTTCAGGCATCTAATGAAAAATCAATTAAAAAAACCCCACTGATTTAAAGATGAGGGAAGGGGTAGTGCTGAAATGTAAACTATAAATCTAGATTTTAAGATTCATTTCTGCACCACCCTACGACAGCGGGTAATGGTAAGAAAGGGTATTGTTGACATGTTTACAGATATTTTTGAAGACTGATGCTTTGCTCATCTGTTAAAACCACAAAACCTTTGTTTTACAAAATATCTGTGTCCACACTAGAATGGTAAAACGACTCCAAATGCACGCCCTCGTAAGCTGTCTCCCACCTTCCCTCTTTGCAATGGTAATAAAGTGCACAAGCCAACGTTACCCTTTTCAAAACACCTACTGAATATCTTATCACTGTTTATTTCTGTTTGATATTATGACAAAGGAGCTCACTCAAAGACAAGACTGGGGGAAGTTTCAATTCTACTCCTAATCCACAAAAAAATCTAAAATATTTCTGTATACATGTTGCCAGGGTCTAAGACTGCACCTGTTGATGTGGTTTATGCTGTTTATGCTTTGAGTCCTGCCAATACCATTTCCTGTTACACCTACTTTTTGCTGCAGAGTTTAAGTAATTCCCTTCTTTACTCATTCACTACTTCCTAAAAAGTAGTCACTCAATAGTTTACTTATTAGTGAGCAGTACACTGAGATTTTAGACACTTAGTATTATCATCATTTTTCATCACTGACAGTGGTAGAGTCACACAGCTGTAATTTCTGCATCTACAAAATGTGAAGCATTGCATTGTGGGATTGTTAGCAAGACGTAGTGTACATGCCTTGGACACTACGGGCCTGTTCCATTTCTAACCCTGAAATCTTCCACTTGGTATTGAGTGCCCTCGTTTGCGAGATAATCCTTGATGAGGGAAGTGAGAAATATTAGGGTAGAGATCTTTCCCTAAGAAATGGGACACCACTTCATGCAAATCGGCGTGGCCGACGTGCAGGCATACGCCACGCGTAGTAGCGACACAATGAAAATGCCGGCGCCAGTGCTTGTGTTTAGGCATCTGCTATGTTTATTCTTCTCCGTCTGATGAATCAACAGAGAAGAAATGCTGACAACAGGAGGCGCCTACGAGTTCAGCTCAGTTGATTTGTTTAAATATTTTGACGCTGTGTTCAACGGAGTTACTTATGAATTTACGCTAGTCCAACCATCTGTTGTTTGTATAGCCTACATTCCAATCGTACAGTAACAAATTGTTTCCAAAACTTGCCGAAGTTGCTAATTTCGCAAGGTGTTCCGGGAAATTTCATCTTCCACTTGGTTGAAGTGTGTTTCAGGCTCCCTTGGAATCTGGTTTTAAGTGTTGGAAACCACTTCCACTACCTCAATTCTGCTTTGGGACACCACTAGCCTACACGTGAACGTGCACAACCAAGTGCAAGTGGGTGGAATGTGACGAAGTACATTTGCTCAAGTACTGTACTTAAAGTCCCTTTGAATGGGAATTAGAGCGTCTTTAGCTTCTGTACTGTGACGTACTTCCTTTCTTTTTTGTCTGCGTTTCTCTTCCGCTGTAGTGTATTTTCATTGTGTTTATTTCATTTTGGGGGTTTTTCTTGGATTACGTTAAGTAAACCAATTTGCATTTCTTCTCATGTTTTTTTTATTTATTTTTCATTTTTTTAATGGTACTAGGAGGGAGCTATCATCCTTCTCTTTTTTGTATGAGCCAATGTATTTCTTCTGTGCTCAACCTCTTATATTTGCTGCTGCAGAGATCAAAATACTCCACACCTATCAATAAATTTTGTTTTAATTTGATAAACGTTATTTATATTATATGTGCTTTAACACTGTTGTCATGTCAACATGTAAAGTGTGAAGTGAAATTCATATGTTCATCATCCACCATCTGTGCACACGTCAATCTGTCACACAAACACAAACAACGTAAACACACAGTTGCAGACAGCACGTGTCTTCACTCACTCACACACATCTGCACGCACACCTGCATACATGTACATATGCACATGCTAAAATGTCACAGGTATACTTCATACACACATCTGAGCACACATATGAAAGCACAGATGCCAAGTAAAAACATATTCACACACACAAACGCTCACACACTCCTGCAGCGAAGGCGTTGCAGTGCAGATGTGTGTGTTGAATGCACAGGATGCGACGCCACACATGAGTGGTTGTCACGGTGTTTGGATGACAGATGTAGTACTCTGGTCTAGGCTCGGTTCCAGACGCACACACACATACACACACACGCACACACAACTAAAGCCACTCTTCATTTATCAATAATTGGTTTTTAATTCCATTTGGCAGCCAGCAGCGCGAGCGGCAGAACAACGACAATAATTAGTCCATCAGAGAAAAAGAAGAAGAAGAAGAGATGGGAGGCGAAGTTTCAGGGACTGTCTCAAAAGTGACAGAAATCCACCTGACCACTGATCGCATGAAAAGACTCATTCTTTGTAGTAAGATCGTTTTTGTTGACAGTTCACAGCAGGATAATAAGAAGAGAACAAATGACATGATTAAATTGAAATGGGGATGGTTACATGGAGGTTACACCGAGGTAGTGATGTCGTCAAGCTGGAATTTCTAACTTCAATACAGTAACTTGAACAAAAATTGACATCAGAGGCATACAGTTTCAGATTTTTAACAAGGCTATAACACAGCGACAATAACTTTTTCTTTTCTTGGTTGGCTGCAGAGACCAGCAGAGTGACTGTAGCAAACATCAACAATAAGAACAAACAAGATAATACAGCTAGTACGGGTGTATCGATACTGTGGAAAATGAGTATTCACTCAGGAGGCCGGTGTTCACTTACTTTAAGCTGTTCTTTTTTCCTAAACCTAGCCACATGTGTGTGTTGGCTAAACGTAACCACGTGCGTTTGTTGTTGAAGGAAAAGAAGACATCAATTCTCAGTGTGTACTGACATAGTGCGTTGGTTTTGAAAGAGACCGTATGCAAACAGTAAATATCCTGTGAAAATACAAGTGTTGTTGAGAGGAGACAATGCATGTAGCAAGCAGAACTTGACACGGTGTCCAAGAACATCAACAACCAACACATTTTTTTCCACTGTCACAGCAGAGGTTAAAGCAGCTCTTACCTTTCTTGCATTTCACACACCACTTAGAAAAAATTTGAACATCCACAACTCCCGCCTCCCTCCAAAGTTCTGCCCCCCTCCTCCTGCAACTCCACCTCCCTCCAAAGGCCTACTGGAAGAAGACCACACGGAAGAGGAGAGACGCTGTGTTGTCATATAACGTTGCAGCAAACTAAACAAAACGTTACCTCTCCTGCACAGTCAAATGCAACCCCGGAGTTTTGAAACTTATCTGGGGTGAGTGATGACTGATAAGTTTTATAATATAACAAATGGTAAGTGTCGTTTTAACATGCGACTCTTGGCATGCAACATCCTACACCAAGACTGAATTTGCGTCAACTGTTATGATCCAACATCTTGGAGGGACTGCATATTGCATGGGCAAATATGTATTTGGTGGAGAAAACATGGCCTGCACTCCTTTATCTTGAAATTAGAAATTCACCCTAGCCACAGCAATATTAAATATCTTCTTTCAGTTTCAAATATTCCCAACACATAATCCTGAGTAATGACTTCAGTTGGTTCAATCTGGACCTGTATCGGCAATTGGCTCTATTCTTAGTTTACAATTCCATTTGTGACCTTTGAAATACATTTCTCCTGGAAATACTGATCCAAGGAAGAGATGATTAAATATATCTTTTTCCTTAATGACATGAACTATTTCTTAAGTCCAAATAAACTGAAGAACATCTCCATCTTTCTGTCCAAATGATGAGCTCCTCATGGCCTGTCGTTTATGATGACATCACATAATCAGTGTAAAACCTTTAATCCTCCACAGTGATGATTCCAGATTGTTCCTCTGCTCTGGCCTCAGTTCATCACATTTCATTCATATTAACGGCATAGATTTAATTCTAATTAATTTCATTAGTAAAATTAGAGCTGTGGAACATGGCTCTGACTGGCGCGACCTTTGACCTTTTGATTTGCACAACAGCAGATTGCAGACAACCCTTGGCCAGCGGGATGTGACCTTATTTAGAAATTAATCACACACACCGCACACACACACACACACACACACACACACACACACACACAGTTCCACAGAGCAGACAAAATTAAAAAAACATAAGATTTTTTTTTTTTTTGGCAATGTGGATGTTAAAACATTTTTTAACTTCAGCTGCTGTCAGCATGAACAAGTGTCAACACTCAGCGATGAACCACAGAACTGTCGAAACCACCACACTTCCAGGGTGATCACTGAGACAGAGGCATAAGGAAGAAAACATTTAGTCCAATCCATTTAGAACCATCTTTAGTAAAACCATTTACACTGACAAATTTAATTAAAATACAGGAAGTGATTAACTGCTTGCTGTTGAAACTGGTCACAGTAGAGAACACTGATCCTGTGCATTCTTCTTAAAATAGCCAAAATATGGAAAGAAATAAAAGTATGAAAAATCTTGCAAACTGCAATGCATCGAATTTAGTGTCTCAGTTTCTGACACTCACATTGTAAATTAACAGTACGCAGTTGCTGTCTTTCTTTATGTATGTGCAATTAGGGATGTCACAAGAGCTGACGCTTCGGTACCAAGTTGATGCCAAAATTCTAAAACATAATGATACTAATTTTTCTCCAGTGCCGTGGGTACCAGAGATGTAATTCTTCCGGACCTGACGGGGCAGCATCTATGCCCACAAGTGTTCTAGTCTGTCGTTAAATGCCAAGAGAAGAATGCCTGCCAGCACAGGACAACAACACATGAAAAAGACGACAAATGTAGCTGCAGCGGCGGCTCCATTGGTCTCATTGACTGAAAGCCTGGCGTATTTAAACTACACTACAAACTCCAGCAGCGTGACGAGGCGCTGTGTGTCTATCATGCACTGAGCCTGGCACGTTTTATGTATTTGACCAGGTTGCTGTAACGTCCAGTGGCAGAGAGGAGGAGCAGAACAAATAGCCTACCACAAAGATAAACCACCACATCTTACATGTACATGTGCTCAATGACAACAATGAGGGAGAACTATGTCAATATACTGTAGGTTATAAATATGTGTTTCCTCACCCACAAGATCTCATGAACCCACATAGACTAGTACTTTGTGTTGGAGGCGGATCATCAGTGATTAATTTAAAAATAACAATTTTATTACATTTAAATGTTATTCATAAAGGAGTGTATGTTTAAGTACATGGGATTTATCGGTTTATTTTTGTTTTATTTTAGTATCACGTTAAAAATACAACAGTGGCAGCCTGTGTTTTCACTCAAGCACTGCAATTTTTTGTCTTCAGTGGAGGATCTGTCTCTCTATTCAGTCCCTCCAGGATTTCGCGGCAAAAAAAACCCTTGAATTTGCAGCCAATTTTGTCAAAAAAATGATAAAAATTGTTGAATTTTTTAAAGTTTTTTTTGCAGGAAATTGTAGCAAATGACAAAAATTGCAACTAATGACAAAAGGAGAAAAAAATGAATTTTTTTAACTACGAACTCCAAAAAATAAGTCATGTAATCACTTGCTATAATAATCATACTGAATATTACAAAAATAGCTGCAATGTTTTTTGTTTTTTTTTTCTCTTCTTTAGTTTTAGTTAATTAGTTTGAAAACATGGACTCCAATAATGTTGCAAAAAATCCTGACAGAATATTGTAGCTCTCAAACCAGATCATGTGACTGTAAAGCAACATGTAAGCTACATCTTCTGTAAACATAACATTTTAATACATTCAACACACATTGTATGCATTTATATGCAAATTATATTAAATGCAAATTCTTATGTCAATACAGAGCGTTTCTCCATACTGCAATGCCATTAGCGCGATTTGATGACACGTTTGATGACATTTCAAATGACGTATCATGCACGTCGACTTCCGGTCAGCCCGAAAATGCGGAAAAATCGCGGGACTTTTGAAAAATTGCAAGCCCCCGCAAATATTGCGGACTTTCATTGAATTTGCATTAATTAATGCGATCGCAAGGTCGCAAATTTCTGCAGGGACTGTTGAACACCCACGTGAGGGCGATGAAAATCACCCTGAAAAACAGGGAGCCCACTCAGCTGGAATCACTGAGTATTTGTGGCAGCAACATTTGCTACTTTATGCATCCCGACAGCCTCCCATTGGACACCTTGCTGGTTGACATCGAGCAAAAGATCAAGTCCAAAAAGAGAGAAGCAGTGGCTGGACTGGGACGAGGAAGAGGACGAGGGTGTGGCAGAGGACGAGGCTGAGGTGGCCCAAGGAGATGATCACCAGGCTGTATGTTTGCTGGCCAACACCCAACTGTTTATACAGGATATTTGTTCTTTTTTATTTTCTGCGACAAACATTTTGTGAATTTCCATGTGTTTTTTGGTTCCTTCCTCATAAAGAGGATTTAAAAAAAAGTATCAAGAATTGTGGAATTTCACTGGTACTTGTATCAACTACTAAATTTCTGGCATTGTGATTTGCCTATATGTAATACGTTCACTGTATTTTATACAGTTATGTCCATTATTTTGAACACTTTGATCCACTGCTAATAAAGCTTTTGGATTTACTGTGGAATGACCTTAAAGTGAATTAACAGAAAGTAGATATTATAGTGACTGCACACTCTTTAAATTCTGTGTTTGGCAGCATACAGTTGTGGTCAAAAGTTTACATACACTTGCAAAGAACATAATGTCATAGCTCTCTTGAGTTTCCAGTTATTTCTACAACTCTAATTTTTCTCTGATAGAGGGATTGGAACAGATACTTCTTTGTCACAAAAAACATTCATGAAGTTTGGTTATTTTATGACTTTATTATGGGTTAACTGAAAAAGTGACCAAATCTACTGGGTCAAAAATATACATACAGCAATGCTAATATTTGGTGACATGTCCCTTGGCCATTTTCACTTCAATTAGGCGCTTTTGGTAGCCGTCCACAAGCTTCTGGCAAGCTTCTGGTTGAATCTTTGACCACTCTTCTTGACAGAGTTGGTGCAGTTCAGTTAAATTTGTAGGCTTTCTGACATGGACTCGTTTCTTCAGCATTGTCCACATGTTCTCAATGGGGTTTAAGTCAGGACTTTGGAAGGCCATTCTAAAACCTTAATTCTAGCCTGATTTAGCCATTCCATTACCATTTTTGATGTGTGTTTGGGGTCATTGTCCTGTTGGAACACCCAACTGCGCCCAAGACCCAACCTTCGGGCTGATGATTTTAGATTATCTTGAAGAATTTGAAGGTAATCCTCCTTCTTCATTATCCTATTTACTCTCTGTAAAGCACCAGTTCCATTGGCAGCAAAACAGCCCCAGAGCATAATACTACCACCACCGTGCTTGACGGTAGGCATGGTGTTCTTGGGGTTAAAGGCCTCACCTTTTCTCCTCCAAACATATTGCTGGGCATTGTGGCCAAACAGCTCAATTTTTGTTTCATCTGACCACAGAACTTTGCTCCAGAAGGTCTTATCTTTGTCCATGTGATCAGCAGCAAACTTCAGTCGAGCCTTAAGGTGCCGCTTTTGGAGCAAGGGCTTCCTTCTTGCACGGCAGCCTCTCAGTCCATGGCGATGCAAAACACGCTTGACTGTGGACAATGACACCTGTGTTCCAGCAGCTTCTAATTCTTGGCAGATCTGCTTTTTGGTGGTTCTCGGTTGACTCTTCACCCTCCTGACCAATTTTCTCAGCAGCAGGTGATAGCTTGCATTTCCTTCCTGCCATGCACAGTGCCATGCACTTTATACTTACAAACAATTGTTTGCACTGTGGCTCTTGGGACCTGCAGCTGCTTTGAAATGGCTCCAAGTGACTTTCCTGACTTGTTCAAGTCAATGATTCGCTTTCAGATCTGTGCTGAGCTCCTTTGACTTCCCCATTGTAGCGTTTGTGGGTGTTCGTATCCAATGGGCCCTATTTAAATGGCCTCAGAGAAGTCACCAGCTGTAGTCACTTCTAATCACTCAAAAGAAGTTAAGAGGTCATGCTATGAAGCTCATTTCATTGACACAACTTTCTGAGTCACCAAAATTGCAAATTCATGTTGCTGTATGTATATTTTTGACCCAGCAGATTTGGTCACTTTTTCAGTTAGCCCATACTAAAGTCATAAAAGAACCAAACTTCATGAATGTTTTTTGTGACAAAGAAGTATCTGTTCCAATCACTCTATCAGAGAAAAATCAGAGTTGTAGAAATAACTGGAAATTCAAGAGAGCCATGACATTATGTTCTTTACAAGTGTATGTAAACTTTTGACCACAACTGTATTTGTTAACCTGTTCAGCTTCCGATAACGACATATAAGATACCCTACAGCAATAACATAATAGAAAGGACAAGAAAGTACCCGTTGGGTGGGAGGGAAAGACGATAGAGGGGTCAAATGGTAATGTAGTGCCGCACACCAGTACCGTCATATATGGTATACCTCGGTGAAATTTCAAGAAGGTATGAAAAACAGATACTACCTACACCGACATAATATCATAGTTTGACGTGTAGGGCCACTGACTAGGCTGCTGTACTTGACGAGTTGGTCTCAAGTGAGCATCTGCATTTATTAGTATCCTCATTGTAAAATTACATGTATACATTTATTTATTTATTTTCATTTTATTTTGGCTAGTTTGGAATGGCAGGATCCCTTCTCTTTTAACAAAATGACCAATTAGCAAAAGCTGTAACCCTCAACTGCTTGTGCAGGTTATAGATAGTTATACATTGTTTTTTAATCACATTTTTGTCCAAAAAATAAATTGTTTCCAGTGAGATCAGTCTCAGAACTGTGAACACATTTCTGTTTGTTTTGTTTTGTAGACTAAACTCCTGACTCAGATTATAAATTTGATCGTATGTTGCTGAGCTTAAACCTCACCTGGCCAGACAGATTTACACAGGGGAGGAATGTGTGTGTGTGTGTGTGTGTGTGTGTGTGTGTGTGTGTGAGGGAGTCCTTTTATAGCCGCGGGCCAGATGTTCATGGTGAACGCCTCCTCCCTCCCTCCCTCCTTCATTTTTCTCTCTCTGTCTCGCTGCTCTTCCTTTATCTCAGTCCTCTATCCACTCTCCTTTCTGTCTTTTTTTCATTTTGCATTCATTTCATTTATAAATCCGTAAATACGACAGAAACAAAATTAGAAACATATGACACAGCAAAAAACAAGTACATAAAATCTGACCATAAAAGTTAATCATGACAATATAACCGATCTATCTGTCTATCTATCTATCTGTCTATCTATCTATCTCCTTTCCCTCCCAGTTTCGGGGTCCAGCACCCCCACACACTGCTTACTCCACAGCAGTAAGTTGAACAGCTGCACCTGCAGTCTGACAAAGGTGGAGGTTGTTTGGGTTTCTGTGTGTGTGTGTGTGTGTGTGTGTGTGTGTGTGTGCCTGTGTGTGCTGCCATCACGGTAACATCACGACACTTGAAATGGAGTAAATAGGCTGGATGTCATCAGAAAACTGAAACTCGTGTTGGATGTGATCCATAGAAAATGCAGAAAAGTGATTTTTATCATTGATTTGCCTGGTGTGGACACGATTGTTGTTACGAATGACCTCGTTCTCCTCACTGGCTAAAGCCGGCCGATGACAATGACGATTACAAGAGGCTTGGGGACTATAGGCTTTTTTTGTGCAGTTGGGTCCACGACTGAAACATCTGCCGTCTCGTTTTTAGCCAACTGTGCTTGAGTGTAACCAACTTTTATATTTCAAATGCTAACATTACTGGCTAATGTTATCTAATAGGTCAACCATTCCCGAAGTCCTGGTGAAAAACTTTCACAAGTTTGAGTTGTGGCTAAAAACACTGAAAAGTTGTCACAGCACACTGTAGTTGCATCCAGCTCGAGGCACGTTTAGGACAACACTTTAACCTAACATTTCACACAAGATGGGGAATTCTGATTTTTTTTTTTTTTTTTTTTATTTTACTTCTCCCCTTTACTTCCTACTATTTTCAGGACATAATGTGCCCCTTGTTTTTTCCCCAGTTTGATGAATTGGAACAGACATATACAAATCACAAGCATTTGTGCAGTGTTGGTAGTCTTTGCCTCCAGTTGCCTGCCCTCCACCTGGACAGTGCACCAATGAATGACGTCATATAAAAAGAACCTATTTAATTAAAGTCTTATAAATTAAATAAATATCTATTCTAAAACACAGCAATGTTAACACTCTGAAGTGCTGCTAACTTCCCGAGAGGCTGAGGCTAGAGGCTAAAGTACTGTTATAATAAAGTTAAATTAAAAAATTAAATATTGTTTTAATAAAATAAATCATAACATAACCACTGGTGCTTTTATTCTGAAGCAACTGGCTAATCTCGGGCCCAAAGTGTTGACAAAAACACACATCTCGCCTTCTCACACCATCGTTGAACTCATTAAGTTAAACTGTTATCGCAGTGCTGTTAAACATGATGATTTATTCACTGTAACCTGGAATCAAACTAACAGCTCTCTAATTCACATCTTAACAACATTTTCAAGTCACACTGGTGCTCCATGGTCACAAAACAAAACTGCAGTCTGGAGCCCACATCAACTGCTCACACTATCAGCCAGGATAGTGTGGTTTGGATGGGCGGAGGAGTGTATTCGATATTATGTTTGTGAGTCTTTTTTTGTGTGTGTGCATCTTTGAGAGGGAGAGAGACATAGTACCTGACAGGGGTAACTTACATTGACAAAATAATCACTATGTAATTAGCCTTTTCGTCATTTTGTTAGTCATATTGAGACTACACGTTTCTCACTTTTCAGGATTCAACAGCTACCCTTTCTTTTTTTCTTTTAACTGGCATAACTACACATCATGAATAAACAGTAGCCTTGAGCAGTGAGTGAACTGTGTGTCCGATACTGTGATATACTGTGAGTTGTGCCTGTAAGGCGGAAATATAATGAAATGTAAACCTGCAGGTTTTAGGATAATCCATTTCCCATACAGTCAGCTGGTGAGAAAATATGCTCAGTTATCCAATCTCTCTCTCTCTCTCTCTTTCTCTCTCTCTCACACACACACACACACACACACACACACACACACACGCATATTAGAGTGGTGAGTTGAAGCAGCTGCTTTGGGCTGAGAGAGAGACACATATAGATGTAATCAGAGAGAGATGAAGAAAGAGTTGGTCATCCTCCTCCATTGTGAGAAATATTTCTACCCAAGTTGAACTTTCTTTCCACCATGACTTCATTCAGCCAGAAATTTGAAACGTTTATTGACTTCATGTGTGAAGGACAAACTTGAAATAAGTTCAGGACTTGACTGAAATTCAAATGACCGACCACAAATGTTTTCTTCACTGTTTCTATGCACGGGTCAATTAAAATATACTGACATTAGAAAACACAACCAAGCACAAAGCTGTTTTCAACTTCTCTGACTAGCTTACATATTACCAGGAACTACATTTTGGAGGTTTTCTTTTCACTACAGGGTTTCCTAAACATTGATTTATTTGTGGTAGCCCACCACAATATCACCATCCCCACCACATACTGATTTGGAATATATATACTGTTCGGTTTATAGTGCCTTCCTCTCGGAGCACAGAGCATACTGGGCACAGACGGAGCAGCAGAACTTTATTGCCGACTGCGCTACGTTTACAGACCCGCAAAAACATTTCAAATGAGAAAGGGATGATCACAAAGGAACACACACACACACAAAGAGTTGAATAAAAGTTTGATCGTCCAGCTGACGTGTCTAAATTCCCAAACCATACAGTAACAAACTGGCCTCATTTCAAGACCAGAAATAAACTCACTTTATTCATTTGATGGTGTATTTGATTAGTTTTGAGGGAGAGAGGGGGCTGTACCGTTCACCTCCATTTTGTGCACTGAGCAGCAGGCAGCTCTGCCCCACTGATCTCAGAACTGCAGGCACTGATAATTAAAGGTGATGTACCTACTCATATGACTATTGGGATTACGGCAATAAGTGAATTTGCCTATTACTATACCTTTAAGGATATCGGAGCACCTTAAAAATAAAAGCATATCAGTGCAAACAAATTTTGAAGGAGGCCAAACAAACAACAGCAAAGAAAAAAAAAGGTTATTCGGTGTCCAAAAAAAATGTCTAAAAATTCCTGTCCATCCTGTTTTGTGGGGAGGAATCACGTGAGGTTTCATGATATGATACTATGACAATACTAATCACCATACAATACTATTGTGATTTTAAATGTTGCAATATGCATGTATTGGGATAAAATATATTGCTATACATTGCAATTTATTAACCTTTTTCAACTGTTAATTATCTATTTTATCTAACAACATTAAGTTTTCAGTCTTTTCATCTCACCTCAGCCATTTTTTGCAGCAGCAAAATGTATCTATTAGACTGAAAAATATTATATATTTAAAGAGTATATCATTCTAGTAGGCTGCCTAAAGTTTAATTTGTTTTTGGAATAGAAATAATTTGTATATCTAAAAAAAAGTCATACTTGGCACTGTGTGATGACACAATATTGCAACACAAAAATATTGTAATACTACGCTGTAACGAGAGAAAGACATAAAGATGGATGGTGAGGAAGAAAGAGATACAGACAGTCAACTTAAGGACAGACAGATGAAAACAAAGAAAGACAGACAGACAGATGTCAGGAGGGTGAGACACAGCCCTCAGCCATGAGTTGAACAAACTTCCCACATCCTTAAATATTTACTCTGTCGCCAGGACAACAGACATTCTTCCTATCCCAGTATTTTGACGTTTGGGTTTCCCCGTCTAGAGTGCGTTGCTATGATGAATGAGGGTATCAGATTAAAATCTGACCACTGGTGACGTTACGTTTTTGTCTTTCTTCTCAGTCTGAAGCAGGTGTGTGAAAGAGCATTACAATCTTAAAGAAACACTGAATGGTTAAAGGTTCTGCCTGTCTAAGCTGCTGTTATTTTATTTTCAATTAACAGTTACTTTATCCTCTTGTTTTTGTCTTTTCTTGTTTCCTTATGTCAGTTTGAATTATATAAATGAAAATAATAATAACAATAATAATGAAAATAATATTCTGTTTGAGGTACAGTGGAACACACTGTCATGTTCAGTGATCGTTCAGTGTTCTGTTGTCACGCTCTTCTGCAACAGGAGGGGCTGTTGATGACTTGTGGGAGGAGCTGTTTATGACGCTGCACATGCGACCTACTGGCGGATAAACAAGAAACAGCTGACAGCAGGAATGAGCAGCTAGTACTAATAGCAAGAGGGAAACACAAACCTGAAAGACACTGTAAAGATGAGCAACTGAGAAGACAAGGAATTGCGCGTCCTCCTTGTCATCGCAAATGAAGAGGCCATTAACTGTCAGATCAATCAATTCAATCAATTCAATTCAATCAATCAGATGACGGGGACGGTGAAGGACAGGCCAACTTACAAGAGAATCGCTGAAGGACTGACTGGCCGTGGCTTCCCTCGGAGTACGTCACTGTTTACGTCACACGCTGAGCTACGCGTTTTGTTACCTGCTCACGCCCCCCATTGCCCCGAAAAAGGCACATTCTGTATAAACAAAAGTAGTTAAGTAAGTAGGACTGATTGGGTTTTCCTGCAAATTTGCACAATTCCTATTTAAAAGGGGCTAAAGTCACCGTCATGGAGAACCTGTTTCAGCCCACCCAACTTGTTTCCTCCTTTGTCGAAATTGGATCCAGAATGAAGATCAAAATGCACAACCGTAAAATAAAATATGATGATAAAATTTACTGCAGAATTTGTGTCAAACTTCTAGATATAAAACAAACTTTCTAAAATGAGAGAGCAATCGAGTGTATGAGTTCTTGTCTTCGAGCTTTCAGTTACACAATGTATGCACAAGAGAGTGCTTGAATTTCTGTCAAGTAATCTCAGGTGTGTGTGTGTGTGTGTTACTCTCATTAGCAGCCTGTTGATAAGGCAGGTGAGTGATCTGTGGTGGAGTCTCAGCTCAGCCCTTCAGTCAGCTCCATTACAGCATTAATAACTTTATCAGCATATGAACATACAGTCTAATTAAAGAAACAGTTGGACCTGAGCTCTGTGGTCCTCTGACAGAACAAAACACACTGAGGGAGACTTGTTAAAGAGTCTTTGTTAACAGATATACTGAACACAGGCTACGTTTACATCACCGGGCTTAATGCTCTAGTCTAATTTTTTCCTGAATCCGATCTTTCTCCCTAGACTGTTCACATGCATGGTTGAAGTGACCCACATCTGATAGTGTGAATATATCTTTGCTCTGAAACACCACTGTATGACTTGTACGATATAGAAGGGCAAACATCATAAGTTGAGGATGAGGGTGAGAAGATGAACGCTAAAGATGAACTTTAAGAGGTCCACAGCTGCATTTTGATACCTCTGTCAGCACTTATCGACAACACTGTCGCTGCATTTAGGCAAGCTGTCCCTGTCAAAGCGTCTGGCTGTTGGCTCTATTGGCTGGTGACTGGGGCCTTCAATAGTTTAAACGGACGCTCTGATATTGTATGGTGAGTGATCTGCACCTGTGCAGTGAAGCATGATGGGGAGAAACCATGGAGGTATGGGAAAAACACACATACTACATATACAACACAGAATACTGAGCCAACAAATTACCGGCCGATAAAGAGACATTTTTATAATTACGCAAATACTGCGAAGCCAGACTGCTTTCATTGATTTAACAAGGGCAGCATCAACACACCCGACACAGTGGGTGGCGGTACATGTACCTTTAAACTTGGTTTGCGAGCTGCCAATAAACACAGAGAAGAAGAACAACAACAACTGCAGCATGCTGTCCAGAGGGCAAAACATGTCACTGTTTGGACGTCTTTCACAGATCCAGAGGAAGACAACGGGATTGCACAGATCGTCTGATATCCAACTGCCCGACACCCCACCAGATCAACAAACTTCCTGCAGCTGTTAAACAGGTTAGACACAGCACTGAAGGACTTTCTCCAGAGTGTTAGCACAAGCATATTAGCAGCAGCAGTTTACATCAAACACCAAGCTTTCAAAAAGCTTGATTATGTTGCTAAACTTAATATAACCGCTAGCCATGTGATGCTACAAGTAGTGATTATTTGTATCGTTACCTGATGACCCGGTCAGGAGCACGTCTCATTCTGGCTACGTGTTTCTTTGACAATACCCCAGAAATGGCAGGTATGGAAGAGTCAGAACTGTTCTTTGTTTTTGTTGTGTTAGCAATAGTGATGTTGGCCTTTCTTACCCTCAGGTGTACATAAACTAAAGGTTATACACTTCTTTTTAAGAAACAAAAATGTGAAATTATCAGTTGTCATATCAGTTATCTGCCATGAGAAGCAGGTCATTATCACTTATCGGTATCAGTTCAAAAAATCTGCATGGCTGCATCCTACTTGTGATGTAAATGCAGCCCTTGAGAATCAGGGAGGACACACTACTAGATAACAGTGGTCAAATAAAACTTCATCATCACAGCGGAATGAAACTTAAATGACTGACTATAAGGCAGATGTCACACATGAGTTGATTTGATGTATTTATTGTTGTTTTAAAGCTTTGAATACAAATTGTATTCTTAAACCTGATGTTTTGTTTGAATATAGTCACTAAAATCCGCCAAATGTACATAAACATTCTCTTGTGACATCAGCATAAGGCAGGGCTATCCTCTATTTTTGGTAGCTGTTGAGTAACTGGCCACCATGAATGAGTGAATCCAGTGAATGCTCATGTTACAGTAAGAAGGAAAATAATAAAGTAATATAAAGGCTGTGTGTTGGAAGTATGGTGTCTACATTGCTTAACGCTGAAGTTGAGCAGCCTGGTTTGCGCCATCTGATGGAATATAAACCTAAAACCAGTCCGGAAACTCACTGTCTCGTGTTTCTGTGAGGTGTTTGGATAATTCCCAGATATTCTCTGGCTTTCATAAAGAAGTAATTACCTCTAATATGTTATTCAAGAAAATCCATAGCGAGATGTAACCCAGTTGTGAAAATGATTTACAAATACTTTTTAAATATGGTTACCATGCAAGCAATCAAATTCTGAACTGTACTCCCAGTACTACACGATTGAACTTTAATTACATATTAATGTATAATAATAGCACTGAAGGAAACTGAATGCAACAAGATGGTACAGATGGGAAACAAGCCCAGGTTAGTGAGTAGTACAATGAAAGAGCTATGTGGAATGCAGTAGCTGCTTTTCTTTTCAAACAGCCCATCTCCTTTCTCTGCTCTCTCTTCAGGTAGATAAGTGTCAGGGCATTTTGTAAAATGTGCCTGAGTAGAGAGAGAACCAATGTTTTCCTTTCCATGAAAAAAGAAAGCAAGAAAGAAATATCAAATTCAAAGAGTACCCTGCTGCCTATCATGTGGAGGCAGTGCAGGTGAAACATGAATTCCTTCCAGCCACGACTAGCACCATCGGAAAGCTCTCCAAGTATTACTGTGAATAATCACCATTTCCTTTGTTTTCAAATTAAAGTAAAAGTTTTTATTTCTTTCAGTACGTACAGAGGAAAATGTGAAAAGGGTATCTTAAAAGTATCATACTTTTGGTACAGGGCTTGACGCTAACTTTTCTCCCAAGGAGCACATTTGCTCCTATGTTGAAAAAGTAAGGAGCACACAAAGAACTTTAGGGGCACAATGTAAATTTGCAAATTTGTACATTTTGTACAAGATAAATGTGACACTCTCTAATGTCACAATGGAGGGACAACTACGCAGGTTGATTTTAGCGCTGCTCATCGTGGACTATATTGCTGTCATTGTTCATTTTAGTCAAACCATACAGTTTGAAAACGAGGCGCGGCTCCAACTAGAAAACAATGTTTTGATGTGCAATTTGAGTGCAATTGCTGTGTTCACACCTGCCCAAAGAAACCGCAGGCAAATGAACTTGAGTTCAATTGAAGTGAACCAAACAGGGCAGGTGTGAAAGCATCCAAAAGTCTGCACAGGATTTTAACCTATACAAATTTTCGACTATCATCCGAGCTTATTAGCAATGTTGCCAACTTAGCTAACTTCTTACTAGGGCTGAGCTGACCCACACAGATACTAAATAAATCGGATTAGTTTTTCAATCTCTATTGACGTTACTTGTTTAAGAGGAAAGTGTTGCTGATTGCAGCCGTGGGCTCCACCCCTGAGCGCCATTAAACTATAACGGCGACTGGCTGCTTATCATGCCGACGTTAAAGGACAGCTTTTCTCGTCAGTGTCTGACATCGCAAGTCACTGCCCAAGATTTCAGTGACTTTGGAGTGAGACCTGGTTGTTTTTACCAATGATCGCTGCATTTGATGCCGGGTTAGTGCTATGAAAACCAATTGTTTTTTCAACCAAGCCAATCTAACAAACCACGCCAATCTGCCACCAAAGTTGGTCTACGATTTGAATAACGGCCCTGATTCTGACAGTCTAGGAATCCTGTGGGTGAAACCTATTTAAAAAGCTGAGGCACGCAGCGTTCAGGGTTTGTGCGTCGGCTGCAGCTGTCACCCTGCATTGAGCTGCATGCTGCAGCAGAGCGCTGGCAGCTGTTGATTGGCAGCTCTAATGACATGCAGCAGTATTCAAACCAGAACGGAGGAGAGGAAGAGGCTGGTATTTGGACAGATGCCAACTATTCTCTCCCCTCTTTTCCTCTCCTTCTCTTCCTCCTCTCCTTTGTGTCTCCTTTCTCAGCTCTTTTACTTCCACATAAGTGTTCCTTTCCTCGACTCATCCCACCCTCTCACCTTTCCTCTCCTATTTCTTCCTCTCCTTTTCTTCTTTCCTTCTTTCTCCAGATAGTTTCACTCTCTTTATTTCCTTTCTCCTTAAGTTATTTTCTAAATTCCTTCCATATATCCCTCATCTCTCCTCCTTTCATATTTTTGTTGTTTTTCCTTTCTTTCGGTTCCCTTTCTTTTCCACTTTTCCATCTATTTTTCAATTTCATCTTTCATTTAATTTTCCCTTTCTTTCTTTTCCTATTTTTCCCCATCCATTCTCTCCACCCCTCCCTCTATCTGCCGTATGTGTGTGTGTGTGTGTGTGTGTGTGTGTGTGTGTGTGTGTGTGTTGCTGACAGCTGCAGATCATTAGTGTAGCAGGTAGATACACACACCAACCATTTTAGGCACGCAAACACACACTGTGGACAGACACGCTGCTGCACCTGGCCCACTGCATACTGTGCATGTGTGTGTGTGTGTGTGTGTGTGTGTAAAAATGAGTATGCAGAGCTGAGGATGACAGAGATAAATAAACATTTTTAAAAAAAGATTTCAAATGTGTTTATTTTTAGTCTAGGCATACACACACACATACACGCTCACACACACACATATGCATGTTCAGGTACAGACTATAACCTCTGTGCAGTTAAGAGACCCAAAACAAGGCGAGATTAATGTTGCTACCCGCCACCAGAGACTACTGCACATACCCCGCCATGTGCAGGAAACACACACACACACACACACACACTCTTTTTATCTGCTGACGTCTACATTTCCATTGTGGAATTTATGCTAAATATGCATATCTTAATTGCATTATCTGAAATAATTAGCCAGTGTATTTTTCTTTCCCTCTCGTCCATCCACGAGCTGAGCAAACAGCGCCGCGCTGCAGGGGGCGGGGCCCTGCCCGTCGCCGCCACTTGGACCAAATTAATCCAGTCCCCATTTGCTAATTATTATCAGTTCTGCTGCACGGTTACACAAACTGAAGGCCAGGGGCAAATGGGAATCATCCTTCCTTTCCTTTCCTCCTACCTCCTATGTCAAAAAGCAATAAAAGCGTAAAGAAGAGGAGAGGAAGAAGAAGAAGGGTGAAGAAAGAGGGAAGAATCACAGGAAAGGAGGATGGAAGGGAAGTTGTGAAGGTGTTGCATGCATGACGCTGATAAAAACTTTTGCATCATCAACAATGTGAAGGAGAAACTGATTAAAACAAAAGGTGAAGAAAAAGGAGTTGTCTAGAGAGGGAAGGAAAGGAAGTAGGCTACTGATGTTAAGGAATGACAAAAGTGAAGAAAGGGATGAGGGACAGAAAGAGGCCAGGTGCAATGGATGGAGAGCGATACAAGAGTTAAAGACAGAGTAGGAGTGGGCAACGCCGTTTCTATCGATATAGGGTCAAGTTGTGTCACATGACGCATACCAGTGTGCATCTCTCCTCTCTCACACTCTGCTCAGCTCCACCCAACTCACTTACTCACAAGTTCTCCAGCAACACTTTTTGGAGCAGAAGCCTGACATGCACCTCCCCAGAAATGTAACTATATGTCGCAGTGCCCCCGCCCTCCTGTCTATTTTTGTAAGCTGAAACCATTTCCCTCCGTGGAAACAAAGCTTTTATTTTCTTTAATTTCAAAAATAAGAAACAATGCATTGTGAAGAAAATGCCACAAAATAGCATTTTAAGTCTTGTGTGTGACTTATCCTGGCTTTGTATGAGCAGAGGAAATCTTTATACAATGTAAAATGCCATAGGCTTGTGCTAATAACATTAGCATGTTGCATTTGTTTGGAAAACATGTGTAGTATAAGACAGTTGTTTTGAGGATGAACCTTGTGAGTTGTAATGGAGCCGAATTTTGTAACATTACTTCGTTAAATGTTGCTGTTGTCCCTGGTTTCATGTGAGAAGAGGAAAAGTCTGTAAAATGCCATAGGCTTGTGCTAAAAACATTAGCATGTTGTGTTTGTGGGGAAAATGTGTACAACACAAGACAAATGCTCTGTCTGTGAATACTGCGAGTTATAGTGAAGCTGATTTGTGTACTTATGTTTGAAACTGTCTCTATTAAGCGAAGTTTAATGTGTGTTTAATGTGCGTTTGGATCAACTAAACTTTACAGCACTTCACAGAAACCCCACCACTAACTAGTGTTTTGAAGATGTAACTGTTGTGCAGCTGCATATTTTAAACAGGGGAAACACAAAGAAAACTGAAACAGGTCAAATGGGGAAGGAAGACTAATGGAAAATATTTGCACTGAGCAGAAAGAAAGGCAAAGCATTCACATTAAAATAATATTTAAAAAAATGCCTATTTTTAAAAATATTAATTTCAAAGACCATTTATGCTCAGTACTTTAAAAATAAACACTGATCTTAAAGTCAGCAGCTGCTGTTTCCAAAAGAGGAGAGAAGAGGGGAATACATTTCAATACTTCATATTTAACTTTAGAAGAAAACTACATGTATAAATGTACTTAAATGTAACTGCATTTGCACATTAAAAACACCAAAAAAACAATGCATAAAAATTTAAATATGCAGTTTAGATATCGAATAATCTAATTTTAGATTTTACTGATGTACGAAATGATCATAACGTTGCTGAGCAAAGAGGAAGCAAAATAAACCCTCTTTGTTACATTTGGTCCTTGGTGGATTTAGCCTTTTGCTGCCTCTGAGGTACCAGGAAATAGCCTTAATATATCCCACCCAATGACACCAATTTATCACCTACACAGCTAATGTACCTGTATTTTCCTGAACACATACAGTACAAAACACATAATCTCCTCCGTGAAAGGTTTATGTGATCTTTTAAGCCTCTCAACACACTCAAGTGATGAAAGATACCTGCTGAGGCCTTCAGGGACACACTGGAGACTCTGAAAATCTGATGACTGACTGAAACAAACAGTCATATGACAACCCATTCAAGTTGGGTTTGTCACTTGTCACATAAGTTATGTTTCCTGCTGCAAGACGACAACAACTAGTGTACTTTACAGCAAAGAAGATGCTCTACAGAAGAAAGAGATTTGATTGGACATCAGAGCAAGGAAGAGGGATTTCCAGACAGTCCTGGTCCCAACACACGTGTGAAACTACATGCTACATGCAATCTGCCGCAGTACTGTATATGCCTGCCATGCATGAGAGAAGCCCGCACCAGCAAGCACAAAAGACATAGAATCAAAGCCTCTGGTGACATATTTCGATGTTACAGAGGGCACAGGGTTTCCAAAGGTGGGCATACATTTTACATGGGCATAGATTTAATGATTTGTTTTAGACTACAAACTATTAAAAATATTCATATTGCTGCAGTCACTGAGGTATGCTGACAACAATTGTATGATATGGCATGGTACGGTATGGTGCGATACGATACGATACGAATACCGTGGTACTATGAAACATGAAAATATTTTCTGAGATAGACCTTCGTTCACGAACGAACCGATTCTATTGAACGGCTCGTTAACATGAACGATGGGAACCGAGTCGCACCTGGGAACCGTTCTTTTTTTTTTTAATATCACTGTGTGCTCCTCCTTTGCGCCTCCCCTGAGCAAAATTCATTGTAGCCTGCTTTGTTTTTCAATGTATATTTGTAAGTGTTAAGGTCACGGTGTTGCATGAATAACAAGTCATGGTAGCTTTACACATATACAAACAATTTGTACAAAGGGTAAATCCAAAATAGTGATGTACTGTCACAGCAGAGTGATATGGCGCAACCTTGTGGAATATTTACAATGAATCCAGATCAGACTTTAAAATCTAGTCCACACATGTCAAATGAGGTTATAATCAATATTTCAGAATAATTCAAACTCAGATATTGGTGGGATATCTAATTTTGTATTATTTTGTTCCAAATCTCACCCCATCATACCTCCCAGTGATTATTTCCAAGATAAAATGAGTTACCACCAGGCTGGCTTCTTAAAACTTAATAAATATAAAAATCAGTCAAATGAGCCAGTTTTTTGAACGACTCTTTGAAAGGAACAGCTCACCAAGATCCGGCTCCCCTCAAAGAGCCATAAATCCCATCTCTATACGGTAAAGCACTGCACAGCGTGTATTAAGGTAGGCTAAAGCGCTGCACAGCCACAACAGTCTTCACAACATTAATAAATAAATGTGTTTTACCTTTATGTCGTTCACAAGCTATGAAGGAGTTTGCTTTTCTCCACAAGTTCGTCAGTTACATCGTCAGAGTCCAGAATCTTTAGGGTGTCTCACTCCGGCGCCTCCAGACTGACTCTCCTCAGGTGATGACAGTTACGCTCAGGTGAGCGGAAACGTCTTTGGGCTCGTGCTTTAACTGTACTGAGCATCTTCTGAAGCCACACTTGCACCTGCTGCCTCCACAGACACATGGCTGCCTCCCCCGGCGGCGTTTTGTTATCCAGCGTCCGAGTCTTTGGCCTCTTCGCCATGTCCGTGTCCCTGGTCTGTCTCTGTCACGTCCATGTCGTCCCATAGCTCGTCTCCCATGACAACAGCAGCACTTCCGCTTCACGCGCGGCCTCGGCGGCGATATGCCTCGATAACACCTCTGTCATGTTTGAACATTTTCACCCTCAGCAAACATTTGCTTTTAATCACTTTCCTCTGAGTGAACGGTGCCCCGATTAATTGCTATTAATTGTTTCATCCCCGCTTATTTCCGGTTTCCGCCCTCACTTGACCTTTCCACCCGCCATGTTAGGTGAGGGGGGGGATCATGGGAGAGAACCACGTGTTTATCGTTTTTGGCTGCATGTATAAAATTAATTGGTGAATAAAAGTGATCAAAGATATATTTTTAATTAACTAATTAATTTATTTATTCATTGCTTTAACCCATTCTTAGTGACCAAAGCGGCGCTCCTGGCATTCACCCAATTTCCAAATGCCAAAAGGCATATTTGGTAGGAAATTAAATAACACATACCTTTACAGAAAATTACATTGGAGTAATATTTAGAGTTTAAAAAAAAGGTTGCACAGTCTGTTCATGGCTCAGTCTGATGGTGACCCCTAGAGGACAGAAACTGTATGACAAAAAAGTTCATTAAAGTTAGCTTCATTCTCTAAGTTTCAAAATCAGTCAATATGAGACAGCTGATGACACGTATGAAATTCGTTTTAATTTCCACATGGTACTTAACTGTGTGATGTCTCTATGCAATGTTGAAGACGATCAAACTACAGCATCTTCTCATAAAGGATCAAACGAGACATGGTGCTAAAAATGTGACAAGCAATTGTCGGCTGTCGTTTTGAAGTTAAAGGGGTTTGTGTATTTATTTGTTTATGTAATTTACATTTTTATATCATTCTGTAGTGTCCTGGTAGTGTTCCTTACGTGTTCAAATTCAAACATTAAATTTTTGGTTGAAGTATAGTTCATATTTAATGGTTTATTTTTTGCGCAATTAAAACACAAAAAATGCAAGAAAAATTAATAATGAAATACAGTGCAGGAAGAGGCAAAAAAACAAAACAAAGGGCCTATTTGAGGCTGCCACCTAATAAAAGTTTCATAAAGTTATTAAGAACTCAAAAGCACAGAAAGATAAAGAACAATACAAAAAAACTGATACAAGTGATAACAAACTACTAATAGCAAAATATGATTGATTGCATCAACAAAAATACAGCAATAATAGTCTCCATTTAAGAAAATATGATTATGTGAGATATAAGTCAGTGTTAGTATAACATGTTTAGGCATCTACATATGTTTTAGCATCAAAATGCTCATGTCATCTTTAGAAAAAGATTTTCCCACATGACCTGACATAATATAAATATTATTAAAGCTTTGGGGTTGCATTTTTGATGTATGAAAGGCGCTATATAAATAAAGTTTGATTGATTGATTGATAGATTGAAGTGGTACAATAACACAAACAAACTAACTAACTGACTGAGGCAGTGGTAGAGCGGTAACTCCTGTGTGCCGTGAAGTAAAATTACTATTTTTGTTAAAGGAGCCTGGCGACTTTGAAGAGAGCACCATAACAGTTCCCAGTCGGACAGGGCTGTCTGACAGCAAGGTAAAGCCGTGAAAATATTACACGGACTGTGTATAAGTACTTCATGCAACTCTCTGAATGAAGCCTTTTAGTAATTATAATTATCAGCAATCAACAAAAAAAACAAAAAAAAGATCAAAAGAAATCAGAATCGCCAATTTATTTTCTCTCTTCAAAGCGATCAGGACACCATGACATTAATTTACAAGAACTGCAACAGGGACAATGCTGAGAGGACCATTTCAAACTTCCTTTGTACAAGAACAGATTCCCACCTGTACTTCTCTGTGGTTTGACAGCCACTCCAGAGGCACTCTAATACAAAGCAATGCAGCAATCTCTTGACAAAGATGCAGGAAAATAACACTAACACCGGACAGAATGATTGAAACAAAGGAGCCATCTGCTCAATACGCCATGTACTGTAGATGATTGTGCCTCCTAACATATCAGGAGGACATCAGGAGGACCAAACACAGCACAGGGAAAAGTGCAACACTATCAAAATTAATACAAAGCTTGGACAAAATAATTGATGTTCAGTTTGAAGGTAATAATTTGAACTCTGCACTTCTCTTCAGCTCTGTCTTGTTGTTGTCATTCCATCCCTTAACCACGCAGTCCTCAAGGTTCCTATTCATAGTATGTCTCTTGTTGCTGATGTGTGGTGGTGCATTGTTGTTGGTGGTGGCTGTATTCCAGAGTTCGGTAAATACAGTTTTATATCTCAGCTCACAAACACACTCTGTGGCACTGAGCACACTCCATTAAGTAGGTCCAGGTACTTGGCCTGCACCTGCTTGTTAGGTGAGTCTAGAAGCAAAAATATCTTAAGGACTTGCTTGTCCCGTAAACACAAAGCTTGCTTCCTTGATGTGTAGAAGGAACCTCGTTGCCTCCACTTTTGCCTCTGGTCCATAGACCTGAGTGCTGTTTATCTCCGACGGTACTGCAGAGATATCCTCCAAGTTATTAAGGATCACTGGGACCATGGAAAGATGAGCAGTCCAGCACTGGTCCAGGAGGAGCTTCAGGTATTGTAGTGCATGAATACAGAGGACTTTCTAAAACATAAAGCATTTCACAAACATTAAAAAGACACTGACTGTGTCCTCTCTAATATACTGTAGCAGGGACATTCACAAGGTGAAATCGGTGAGTGAAACAGTTGAGGTAAGGTGCACTAGAGACTTTCGCTAGCTGAGCAGCTAATTTCAAGTTTATCGCTGACTTGAATGGGGATAAATGATTTAATCGTGCAGCTCTTCTAGATTTTCACACTGAAAGTCAATGGGAAAAATCATGACAACATTGGAAGATAATTACACAGTTTGGCCACTATGTCCAATTGGCTTGTTCCAAGTATTCCGACCACTCTCTCCCATAGCAGTAGTTACTGAAAACATTTTTTCCCATTACAATTGCGGCTTTAGTACTTGTCCCAATTTACCTGATTTGGCTTTTCACAACCGTAATTATCAGGTGAAGTAGCTGGTGGTGGTTCATGTTTTGAGAAGTTGCGTAGGAAACTTTGGAAACTGATGTTGATTCTGACTTCAAAGGAGGAGATCCAGTAGATTCTGATGTGGGTTCTGGGGCCTTGAGCCATTTATGTATGTCCATTGTGTTAAACTTTATTCACTCTGTAACACGCCATGCATCAGTGGCATCAACAGTCAATTAGTAACAATGACACTGTCAAACTTTATTTTGCAGAGGAAGTAAATAGGGAGGGATGGCTACCTGATCCCGACATAACCATTATTTTTCTCACATTTATTTTTAACTTATGAGTTTACTTGCAGATTAACAGTATTAATAATCCATCTACACGTTTATCATATCTAATGTTTATTATAACATGATGAATTTTTGAGAGTGGGGCACACACGCTCATTTGGACTGGCATTGCCCCCCCCCCCCGCGCTGCAAACTATGCTCTGATTACAGTGATTTCTCTGCCTTTAGATGGCCTGACATGAATGGACCTTCAGTCAGAACCGAAAGCTGATGTAGATCAGATCCAGTGTTCTGCTCTGAATGATTATTGGCTGTTCGGCTGCCATGACAACCAACCATCCCCCAAACCAAGAGGCCCGGGAACAATGTTCCTGTTTTAGAGATGCAGACCAACGCTCCTGCATCCGATCACAAGTTAATGGCTGTTTTACATGGTCACCAGCACCCTCGTTTAAGGTGTTTCGGCCTCACCGGGCCACCTCCTGCTCAGACTCCATCCTGAGCGGTCCACCTTAACAACACTCTGCCTGGCACTTAAACAAGCTTTGTTTACTGACAGGATTTGGCAGTCAGCCATTTTGTTTTTGCACATTTACATAAACACCAAATGGTGCCTGTTTCCTGTGTGTGTGTGTGTGTGTGTGTGTGTGTGTGTGTGTGTGTGTGTGTGTGTGTGTGTGTACAGGGGCCCCAGCTAGTTCCCTCCCTCATGCTGCAGATGAAAATCGGAGGCAGTTTGAGATTCATTAAAGCACGGCGGCTGCCCGGACGCCGTTTTCCAGCAAAAGCCGATGAACTTGACACAAATGCTCACGAGCTGCAAGTTCATCTCTCCATACCTTAATTTAGTTGATTACTAAATTATGCAATGACCCAGCCAAAGACATCGGGGGGGGGATGGAGGAGGGGGGGTTATGCTGCCAGTGATTTTTCCAGAATTGCCCTGTTTTTAGAAATACTTCCTGCTCGCCGTCACCCGGGGCTAAACATGTGTGCCAGGCAGCACAGCAGAAAATAAATGAAGAAGTTTCTCTCTCCCCCTCCCTTCCAGTGGACTGTAATATAACCCTCATATATCAGGTGGACAGGAATACATACCATCAACTTAAACGTTTAGTATTATTAATTTTACCACTTTAGGAAGAGTATACACAGACATATGAAGTGAATCTGCTGTGTTCTGCTTTAAATGTGTAACATTAAACCAGGTTCAAACTGCTTTTAACTGGTTGAAGAGAAACTATTTATTCTCTGTTGTTCCGTATACCAAGTTGTTTTAGTTGTGGTATGTGTTAATTTACAGTCTGTCCAGTGTTTTTTCTGCTATTACTCGGTCCATATAGTCAGTGTGAATGCAGCACTAATACATTTGCTAATTTTTACTTTTTATTTACTCTTTTTATGACACATTTGTCTAAAGGAAAGAAACAAATAGGTTACAACAGACAAAGACAAACCACCACTACAACTCTATAACACACTCCAGAGGAAGATATTTTGTGATCAAGGGACATCTGAGCAGCAGCAGGGTAAATCCTCCCATGGAGTCCAGACACTGGTGGTGATGGTGGCTGATGACTCTGAGGCTGCTGACTGCTGAGGCAGGTGAGGCTGATGAGGCCGTAATGGTTAGGTGGTGATGAGGAGGTGGAAGGTACGGCAAGAAAGACCTATGGCAGAGAAAGAACCATATTTAAAATGGCGAGCAGTAAGCTAATAGGCTGACGGAGAAGGTGTGTCACTGTGCTATTGGTTGATTGTGAATCAGCTGAGGACTCCGTTGACCTACCCAGACCATGACACCTCAAGATAGTGAGTAAGCATACGTGCAAGGAGTGAATGGCAGGGTGAGAAAGAAACTTATAGCCTGAGCATAAAAAGTATTGTCTTCATGACTGTACTTTTTCACTAGAGCTTCATTAATATGGCTCAGGAGCTTACCTAGAAGACTTTTTAAAGATTTCAGTCTTACACCCTCTCACATGTCAAGACATGTGAGTTTTTAGTCACACATTATACGTTTTTGCAAAGACTGCAGATCTTCCTCTGCAAGATGCTTTGCAACCCACCTCCACCCCAGCCCCTCCTTTTCATGCTGTGTCTGACTTATCAATGTCATTTCTGCTTGTCATTGATGGTGGTTCTGTTCTGTTCCTGTGGGGTCTTTGCTGCTACTCTCCCTGCCTTAGGCTTTCTGTGTAGGTGCATGGAAGGGCAGGGATGTTTGCTCTCTCTGCCTCAGGCTCTCCTTATTTGCACGTGGAAGGGCAGAGAGGTGTGCTCTGCTGCCTTAAGGATTTCCATGTAGGCGCATGGAAGAGGCTTTCTGAGAGGCCCCAGAACAGAGCCATACTGCCAAATATAATACTGCAAATGGAAATTAAGTTTTCTTTTGCCAAAGTGGTCCTGACTGAAATGATGTTTTTTAAATATCTGCACCTTGAATTACATTATGGTTAAGGTTATATGTGGTTACCACCCTCCATTTTTCCTTTCTGTATAAAGAACATGCATGTTCCCGCATTGGCCCTGAATGCAAGAGGTATATCATGATTTGTGGCTGGTTCCACTATATTATTCAGTGTTTGTTTGTCTCTGTCTTCATAGTTAATTCACAGCAGGCATGTACACTGTGAAGTTTATTGGTTACATTTACTCACTGCGCTGTGTAGTTTGCTTTTTATTCACAATTTATTCATATTTATGCATTGCTTCCAAACACACTTTGACTTCTACTTCTTGCTCTCAGTTGTTAGATTTGATCATTTTTAGATCTTGGTTAAATTATAGCTGAATACACTTCGTGTTGTGTTGATGTTTATTTTCTCTGCGTGTTATTTTTGTTTGGAGGTGAGATGATTTTTTTTTATAAGCCTCCTGGGTTGTTGTGGTTTTATTTCACCACCATAATTTATCCGCCCCCCCTGCTCTCTGTTTATTCACAAGTATGTGTGGCTACATGGGTGTGATCTGTGTGAGGTGATTTATATTTATCTTTTTTTTTTGTATTTCACAGGTACATCAGACGGAATACTTAATAAATAGGCATGATAGGAATTATGAAATATTTTTAGAGAAACTCCTGACTTAACATCAGCTCATAAGTCTTTATTTCCTCCCTTCCCTCCTCATATCCTTCTTTCTTTCTTTTCTCAGACTAAAAAGCACTTCCTTCCTTCCATCCTCTCATCCTGCCTGCCTTCCTTCCTTCCTTCCTTCCTTCCTTCCTTCCTTCCTTCCTTCCTTCCTTCCTTCCCTCCTGTTTCCGCTCTGATGAAGACTCCCATCTCTTCAGGCTGTAATTAAGCAGCTCTGCCTCTGTCTCTGCGCTCAGTCATGGGTGGCTCATTGTGCACATGGATTCCTCTGCAACGCTTAATTGGCTAAACATTGTTTAGCCCACTTAGTCAGTTTTTCCTTCTCTACTTTTATTCTTTTTATTATTATTATCATCATTACTACCCAATCCTGCTCCCCTCCTCCTCGCTTCACCCAGTCTCATCGTCACTTCGATGCTTCTTTCGTGTCTTCGCTCTTTCCGTCTTTACCAGTTTCTTTATGTCCATTTTGACTCCCTTTTCCCCGGGTCTTTATGTTGGATCTGCTCTCTTTTTTCTGCTCCCTCTCTCTCAGTTTCTCGCTGTCCTCCTCTCATCTGGCTGTGCTCCAGATCCAGCAGGGTTTTAGCCCGTGGTCCTAATTGTCAGGACGAGGCTAGATCCTGTATGAGACGGCCATATGGTGCCTGGCTACAGGGCTAAACTCCCCGGGCGTTTTAAGGTGAATGTTTGTGAGATGGCCACACAGCAAGAGAAAATTATATATATATATATGTATGTGCATTACACCCCAGAAAAAAAACCTGGTGAAAGGATGAAAAATATTTATAATTCAAAGATCTTTATCACCAGTTTTTCCTGAGGGTCCTAAATATGAAGGATTTGTCCTCTGTGTGGTGGCCATTTGAGGACATCACAGACTCGGTTGACTTGGCTCAGTTTTCATCAGTCTACTGTAGACTCTGTCAGACTCAGTTGTACTCTAATTGTATGGCATTAATAAATGGGTTTTTTTTTTGTGATCAAATCTGTATCTTTCATTTGGAAGGCAAAGCAAATATCAGTCCACACATCCACAGGAAGCCTGTTATAAAGACAGCCGGCTTATTTATGTACTAACAGACCACACTAAGGTCCTGTTCTGGAAAAGAAGCACAGCTGGCAATTGATGTACCTGATTTCACCACTATAACACTCAAAACTACGCCCTACATGCACATGTAACATCTAAAGACCAAAGTACACCATCATTGAAAGATGTCTGTGTTTTTTATTGACAATCTCCACAACGGCGGCGGCTGGACACGCAACGAAACTCATGGTTGCATCACCCCACAACTCTTCACACCACTGTCCTTTGTTCAGCCTTGTCACCCCTGAAAAAAACACATTTTTTCCCACTTGCGTCTTATTTGTACGTTCCAGCTACCGTAGCAGGCCTTCTTCTCTGCTCCAATGGCAGCTCAGCTTGAATAAAACTACAATCGAGGACAGCGAAGCACGGGACAGCACGCCATATTCTAAGGATCGCTCTCTGTTATCAAAGTGTATGCTCTCAATTAAAAAGAAAAAAAAGAAAAACAAGACAAATGAGATCGTTGACAATGTCCCACTATATCCTCCTGAGACAGTGTGTCCTCATATGCGGACATCACATTTTGGGTTAACTTGACCTTATACTTCATTCTACTTAACTTAGACCTGTTGTCCTCGTTTGTGGATACTTTTTTGTGCCATCTAGTGGTAGTGAGAGCACAATACGCTAATCCATGTAAAAACAAGATGGCAGCCAGGAAGTACTTGTTTGAGGACAATAGGACTGTATTATTGTCTTGTTTGAGGACATTCAGACTTAAAGTTACAATGTGTAATTTACGTGGCTGTTTATTAGCAAATATCAACTATTGCTTTCATAAATATATATTTACTTAAGTGTGATGCAATTCACATACAAATGGAAGCTTTCTCACAGGCTTAGAATGATTTCTCTATATATACACAGGCAGGACACAGTATGCTGGAGGCTGCCTTCTTGCGTCGCCATATTTGAATACAGTGGCCGAAAGAGATACTTCGCCTTCCGCGTTTATCTAGAACTTGCCGTCACTGGAGACAGAGAAGGTGAAGCTCAATCTGGGGCGCTTTTGCGTGAACCTGCTTTGCACTTTTATGATTCTGTCGCACTTTAAATGGAGGACCACACATATGTTTTGCCCCGTAAGAGGGAAATCACGCCACCAAATAAAAGAAAAAGATCAGATAAGCGAGGACGGGACAAAATATGAGTGAATATCGGCGTTGCTTATTCCAGGTGGGAAGAACTCCTGTAGATGAACACTCTGGAGATGCATATATTATAATCGTACCAACCTATATTTGCCGCACAGTGCCGTGACTTTCACATAAAAGACATAAAACACTCCTAACATAATGTTATATCTCACAGATAACCTATATCTCACTGGTAAGCTGTAACATACTGTAGTGTCCGCCAGGAATTTAACATGGTGTGACATCAACGTCACATTCTTAATTGGTTCAGGGGGCTGCACTTGACACGTGTCATAAGACGTGTGTTTTAAGTTTAGAAAAGCAGATGTACAGTCTGCAATGCTGTTTTATCAGACCCACAGTCAGCATCACACCTCTGCTAGCTTTCCACAGTGGCCTCCTGCTTATTTCCACTAACTTTTAGTGCTTCACAGCAGGAGTTTAAGACTTTAATCAATTATACCACAAATTATTTCTTTGTAATTACTGTTCTTTTTGTGGCGCTGACCACATTAGCAAATTAAATATTTCCCCATTGATCTTCAAAACATTATAATAATTTATTTTGTGCTTCTTTCTTTTCCTTCTCCATGTGCAACACGTGTCATAATGGCCCACCATCAGAACTTATTCAGCAGCACTGTATGCAAATCAGATGAACCGTGCCTGGACTTATTTGCATCTGCAGTCTTTCTAAAGAAGGCAACGCGTTGAAAAATGGTGGTGAGGCAAAATTTGGTGCCCCTGGCAATAATCTGTGACTGGCTTGGTAAAAATCCCCCACAGGTCTCCTATATAAACATTTTGTACCATTATCTCTTCATATGTACTTTACTAGAATATTCAGCTGCCCAAAACAAGCTCCCCCTCGCTCCTTGAGTCCTTAAATTCTCTTTCCTTTTCAAGCTGTTTCTTGTCCCATGTGGGATTTGATCATGATAGTGCAGGGCTGCCAGAGCTTTACATCTGTCTGGGGTTGCGGGGGGGGCTGGAGACTATCCCAGCTGACACTGGGCGAGAGGCAGGGTTCACCCTGGACAGGTCACCAGACTATCACAGGGCTGACACATAGAGACAGACAACCATTCACACTCACATTCACACCTACAGACAATTTAGAGTCACCAGATAACTTAACCGGCATGTCTCTGGACTGTGGGAGGAAGCTGGAGAACATGCAAACTCCACAAAGAAGGGCCCGCGGGTTTGAACCCAGAACGCTCTTGCTGTGAAGCGACAGTGCTAACCACTGCAACACAGTGCCTACACCACCGTGCTGCACACTGTAAAAAATGTAAAAAAGAAAAAAAAGTCTTACTTTTTTTTTTTTTAAATATGGCAAGGGTTTGAACATATTTTATTTATTTAAATCAGCATGTCTTGCTTTTAATGAAAATAAATTCAAATGTATGGATTTGAATATATTCACCAAATTTAAATACTGAATAATTAAATCGGTAATACAGCTGAATCACTTCAACCTAATTATATTAAGTAACTCCACTCTTGTTTTTTTTTATTTAAGGCAGCACAATTTTCTTTTTTTCCTTTCTTTCTTTTGAATCAAGTTCATTTTATAATTTTATCATCAAATTTTGTATTTTGTGATCTTTTGTTGGTAGTTTTATTGTAATTTCTAATTGTTATTTTATAAAATATTGTTTTAATTTCACCAAATTGAATGGAAAAAGAATGAAAAGAAAGAAAAGAATGGAACAATTAGCATTAATAATAATAATAATAATAATAATAATAATAATAATAATACATTGGATTTAAATAGTGTTTCTCAGGATGTTGCTCAACACATGTTCTTCTTATATTACTATATAATTTTTATTCAGCTTCAAGCTTCTGTTTCCATCAGTTTCTTCTGAATGTAATAGAAAACATAAAGTTTCACAGAAGAAGTTTGCACTGCGCTCTGAACTCTGGGAAACTTCTTTCAAAGGTTTGCTTGTAAAATAAAATCTGTTTGTGTGTGTGTGTGTGTGTGTGTGTGTGTGTGTGTGTTAATGTATGCAGATAACTTGCTCCATATGTTAATGGTCAGCAGGTCAGCTCTGCTAATATCCACGCACACACAAACATACCACCACCTCATCACCTCCGCAACTATCAGGGAACCTGTTGGTCTCTAACACACACACACACACACACACACACAAACAAGAACTGTCCCACATGACATCTCACTGCGTGTGTATAGTCTACAGGTAGGGCTGGTGGTTGGTTGTGTGTGTGTGTGTGTGTGTGTGTGTGTGTGTGTGTGTGTGTGTGTGTGTGTGTGTTGTAGACATTAAAGGTCCCACTGGGAACTTAGGATCCAGCTGCTGATTTCAGAGCAAATGACATCTGCTGTTACACACACACACACACACACACACACACACACGCCACCTCAGCACCACCAAGAGTATATATAAACACACGCACATGCTAACCGGTGGTGCGACACACACACGTTGGAGTGTAACAGATGTAGTGTGGGCCTGAGACACATGCTCGCCCTCCTCCAACTCAGGTGGTGAGAGTGCAGAGGATGTGACAGAGATAGAGAGAGAGAGAGAGAGCGAAAATGTCCAGAAGACGTTCATCATTTTCTGCTTTATTTTGGGGGCGTCATTATTGATGAATGATGAAGAACAATGAGGAGGATATCTGGAATAAACCACCTCATTCACATACTGTAAGAACCCTAATCTGATTGTCTGATATTGATATATTGAGCTTACTTTTAAAGATGAGGTACTTTTTTAATTTGTGTATAGCCCATTTAATTGGGAAGGCTGTGATCATCTGACCAATGCTGTGACTGGAGTAAAGCAGGAAGTAGTACAAAGAGCCAAAGTCTGCGTAAGGAGGGAGGTTAGTGTGGTGGATGTGTCAAACAAACACAGCCTTTCCCCCAGGAGACTGGTGTGTCTGTTCTGTGTGAAACCAAGTAAACCCTGAGTTATTTTAATGCCAGGTTCACACTGCCCGTTATCAGCACAATAATAGCCTGACGCAGCGTCAACGGTGTCGGCCTGGATCGTGAACGACAAGAGAATTGTCACAGTAAATGACAACTGATGCCACCTCAAGGACGCCTCATGACGTCCTGACAGAAAGCCTAGCATGTTTGATTTTCTTTTTGTCGTTCACGACTGCTCCCGTCACATCCGTCACTTTGACCAATAGACAACTATGGACAACTATGTGGCAACAACAACCCGGTTTTATTGATATTTCCTCCAGGGACGTTATCATGACGGAGCAACAACGGAAAAATGATGGTGTGAAACAGCAGAGGCACTTTAGCAGTGAGTACTGCCATTAACATCAAGCTAGCAAAGAATGTTACTTCTTTATAATGTTCTTTATAATGTTCTTTATAATGTTCTTTATAATGGCAACGGACATAAAGTAAGAAAATTTAAAAAATACTTTACTTTTTTCTTACTTTAAGAGTTAGTCTTTTCAAACTCAACACTTCCTGTATCTGTATAAAATCAAAATCCCCCTATAATTTCGGTTGAGACAATCCCATCATTTTCTAAAAAGGCTTTTACTGTGAAACACTTGCAGGAACTTGTTGTGGAGGATTCAGTGACTTGTATAGTTTGCATGTGGTACTTGTCTTGAATGAAATAATAGCAATAATTAGAAAAATAGGACAAGAATAAGCTGATGACATCAGACACATCATGAAAGACAACCGGCGATGATTGGGCATGTAGGGGTGCTAATTCTTTAGATAGCATATGAACCGTTAAGAATTCGTTTATTGTTTAATTAAGTCTCATCAGTCTCATAAAACATACTTAACTATCGGCTTGAAGTGCTGATTAATAATTAAACACCAAAATAACCATACCATTTGTAGGATATCATACAAGCTGCTGTATGAGGATAAACTGGGGTATTTACGGTTGCTAAAATCTTTTGCGTGTTCTGCTTGGGAACATATGAGTTTCCTCAGGTGCCCCAGTTTCTCCGGTTTCTGTGCACTTGGTTGTTTGGAATCCCCTTGTCACTGCCCTTGAGCAAGGCACTGGTCCCAGAACTGGGGTAGATCCATAAGGTGGTGTGCAGTGGCCGCTGCTGCTCTTTTGTTTTTATCCCAGATTTCCCCTTCACGTCATTGTTTCTTGTGTAGTTGCAGGAGTGGTGTATTTTTTCCTGTATTTATTTTTTTAATCTCTCTTCAGGCGTGTTACTGTTTTAATTAATCAAAGCACTCGGCCATTAGTTGTATGTTTTTTGTAAAATTGTATTTTTTTGTATTATGTAGCTGTGTCTTCTGTCTGTGTATGTTTTCCTCCATGGCCAGGGCTTGCATATCCTGTTCATTTTTACATTTATCAGTGGCTTTATGTTTGTGTGTAAATGTGTGTGTGTATGTGTGTGTTGGGGAGGGGAAGGGAGGGGGGGTCAGTGGATCAGAGTGGCAGGTGCAGGGATCGTGGCGACGCCCCCGGGCCGACTGCGGGGCTCGAACGCTCGCCGCTGCGATTAATCACCCGGCAAAATGCTTCTGACGTGCCGAAGAGGGAAAGAGAGGAGCTTCATGTCTCTGCATCCTTCACTGATCATGTGTGTTTGTGTGTGTGTGTGTGTGTGTGTGTGTGTGTGGGTGTGAGAGAGAGAGATGGGGATTACACACACACAAGCAGCACTGAGTATCTGGGAAGCAAGTATTACTGTATTCTGGTTTTACTGCAAGTTCTCATGCATGGACACAGTGTGTATAGTTTAAAGAAAAATTCCACTTTTTGTTCAACTTCTTTTACTATTTCTATCAATAATAATCACATTGCACTCACCAAGTTAATAGCTAAGATCTGGAAACATGGTAACAGGTCAACAAGTATGAGTTGACGATCAGATGGGTTGTAAACAAATTAACCTTCAGGTTAGCTAATTTCATTAGGAAGAGAAAACAGTAAAATTATTACGTAAACTGCTGGTTATCAACATCCATCACAGTTTACAGACCTGCTTCCTTCGTCAGCTTTGTCCTACTGCTGTTTCAGGGCCGTGGCCATGGAGTCAGCATTTGGAGGGGATCAAATCTCCCAGGGGTCTGACGCTTTATGGCAAAATATTATTGACTGTCACAACTAGTTCCAGTGCAAAGTGAGGTATCTACATTAACAGTATTTTCATGCGTGTCCTGAATGACATGAAGGGTTTCAGATCCTAATTTTGTGCAAACCTTGCCAGTGGAATATTCTCCTGAGACCCAAAGTTTTCCTTGTTTTGCATTTCTAATTTCTCCGAGCTACTTGGGATCAGTAGGACCCCGTAAGTATAAAAAACTAAATATTGTCAATGATAATAAAATCCCAATGTCCTCAAACAAGTACTTCGTAATCAACAGTGTCTTAGCTTGTTACTGTTGCTAAGATTGGTCAAATTTGTTGCCATATCAAATTACGAACATTATTAGTCATAAATAAACAAGTTTCAACCATAAAATGTGACCAGACCACTTTTGTGTCAGGACTGGCTGCAGACTGACGCTGTGTCTTAAATCGCGTACTTCTGTACTTACACTTATTATTTTGAGTGCGTTCACACTGAGAAGTATGAAAAAAGCAGTGCACTATGAGTACCCGGATGGTGCACTCAAAACGGGCAAGAAGTTGAGTGTGGAACTATGGACACTTCTCGCCCTCAATGGTCGCCATCTTGGCTACGTAGCAGAAGGGGAGGGACCACTTTTCAAACTGGAAATGGCGGCTGAGGACTGTGCGACCGTGAACGTCGCTGTATTCTACAAATATGTGTTTTTTGCACTGAGCACCACTTTACTGTTGCCGGGTATAAGCCAGCAATGTGTTTATTGGGTTCATTTAGCAGCCTGTAATGATTTGGTACCGTGAACGATAACGCGAATGCTAATGCTAGTTTGCTAACTAGCTAATTTGCCATCATCATTTCCGGTGAGTGCACAGCAGCCGTGGTGGTTGGTTGGTTGGTTTGAGACAACACTACCCTGTCGAAATTTACGCACTACGCCAGTGAGTACATAGTGCACACAGTATACTACATAGAAGTGTACTAACAGAGGTACAGTATGTGATTTGAGACACACCATGACTTGGCAGAGATGGCTGCCATCTTGTTTTCACATGGCTTAGTGTATTGTGGTCTTACTACCACTAGATGGCACATTAAAGTGTCCACGAATGAGGACAACAGGTCTGAGTTAAGTAAAATGAAGTATAAGGTCAAGTAAACCCAATATGTGATGTCTTCATATGAGGACACAGGGTCTGAAGAGGTTAAGCATCGCAATCACATTACACTCTAGTTTTCCAATTTAATACATTCGAAAGTAACGAAATAGAGACAGAAAAGTGTCTTCGCCACTTGCAGGAGATTCACACACAGAGAAGGAGGGACAGGAAACAAAGTACGAATGCAAGCAAAACAGAGACTGCTAAGTGAATGTGTACTTGTATCAGCCTGATATTTTCTGCAGTTTTCAACAGAAATATTATTATTGATGAGGACCATAAATCTTTGCACATTATTTGTCCTTTATTAGGTTAGGTTTACAGCAATATCCCCTCTCTCCGTCTCTCTTCTGTCGCTTTTCAAAAAGCATCTAATGAACAGAAAATCACAAAGAAAAAAAAATAATATATGAACATTAAAATGCACCAAGTCCAAACATGGCAATATAATCAGATTTCACCAGCGGTCAAATGGGCCTACAGACTAAAGCAAAAATTAAATACAGGTCCAGTCTTTGAATGTCAAGATGTCGCAGTTGTTTGGTCTTTTTGGAAAAATAAATGTGTTTTCATTATTCATTTTAAATTGATTAGATTTGGAAATAATATTTTGTAATGCACCTAATTAATGTGTTTTTATTTCAAGTAAAACAACTTTCGTTCTACCATTTAAAAATATTTTCATTTATCATGTAATATTATCTATTAAAAAAAATCTCTCTTTTGAAATATAGTGTTTTCGGTGGAAATTTATTTAACTTTATTTAGGAATATGCAACATGTAAGCAAAGCTCTCTTTACCCAGGGTCTCTCTGCAAGACAGGGCAACCAAGCCGCTACTAGAAAGTGGGGTTAAAACACTGGAGAGCACTTATTGGTTAGAGAGGGCGCGACATGGGACAAACACAAACCCACCATTCTCAAAAAACCAAGCTACTGTCAACAGGGACAGCAATTTTTCAGTTGTTTTTTTTTAGCAGTTTCACAGTGTTGCTATGAAGATCAGCCAAACATGACAGGACACTATCTTCACTTGAAAACGAAATAGAGAAAAGCACCTGGTACCAAAAGTTAAACGAGTGGAGTGAAGTCGAGCCATACCATGCGGTGAATATGACGTGTTAACGTGTCTGTCTGCTGTGGATTTTGAGATCTTGTTTGTTGAAACAGCTGCTGAAAACACTGAGACTGGGTGATAATTCTCTACAGGTTCAACAGAGTGACACCTATCATTTGATCCACTGTTAATAAATATTGATTAGAGCAGCTTTGAATATAAAATAATGAAATAAAAAAAAAAATCCTGACAGTGGCAGGGAGATAGTGGCAGGAGGAGACATGCCAAAAAACACAGAGGCAAACCTTGTATTGTTTGTAAAGAAAGAACGAAAGAAAGAAAGTGAGAGAGGTGAAGGAAAAGAAAGAGACATAGGGATTGTCTGTCCTGGAGGGACAAGACAGAGACGGAGAAGAGTTTTATTATTTGTTATTTTTATTGTTTGGGTCTCAGCTGGCAGAGTACAATGTCTTTTCTCTGTGTGTGTGTTTGTGTGTGTATGTGTGTGTGTGTGTGTGTGTGTGTGAGTGAGAGAGAGAGATACATGCGGACACACAGACCTACATCAGCACTAAGTGAAACTGCCCTCCGAGGTTAAAATTTACATAACGATCCTGTATCAGTTTGATTTATCGGTTCAAATCCACACCTCCTCTGTTTTTTTTGTTGTTTGTGTGTGTGTGCGTGTGTGTGTGTGTGTGCGCATTGTTGTTGTTTTTAATCCCCTGGGTGCAGCAGTTTACTGATCCGCTGTCCCTAATCGGCAGAGCAAGGCACTAACACAGCCCGGGTGAGAGTCCGATTCCCTGAGGGTCCACACATGCTAAAAATGAGCGCTAACTTTGTCCAGCTAAATGGGACATAATATTATGAATGTTTAATAATAATAAAGTATTTGAATATCAGAGGAGGAGATTTGGAGTGTAAAGGGGACCCTCAGGGGATGGAGTGCGCCGAGGGAGTTGAAATGTGATGAAGAATTAGGTTAAAGATAAAGGAGAATGCATTTACATGAAAAATGGGCATCTTCAGGGAGCATATCCTTTAGTACACAGTGCAAGCTGATGGATTTATGTTGCATCTATAAGTAATGCAAACTGTTGTACTCTTCAGCGTCATTTAATCCCAACAAAATCAAAAATATGTTCTTGTTATTATGACATACAGGATGAGGCTGGTGTGATTCTATACTTTTCTTATTGTGATCAAATGCATGAAAAGAGCAAAAACAAGAATGTCAGTCATGATGTCAAACCCTCTTTTTTTTTTTTTTTTTTTTTTTTTTTTTAAAGCATCGGACCATCCCATCCGCTAACATAAAGGAAAGCTTAGACTGAAGAATTCTATATATAATCTTGGAGAATGTACTTGTGGTTTTTAAAGTTTTAAATTAGGCTAGACTTCTGCACCTGCTCTTGGCTCTGTTTTTAAGCCTTAGAACATCTAACCTGTGACGGGAGAAAGTTGCTATCGCAGCACTGGCAACAACTACCCACACTGCAAAGCAACCCAAAAAAGGCGGACTTAAGAGATTCCGACAATGAGCAAAACCAAACACGTTAATATTGGCGAAGCGTTTGAGATATGGAGAGAAAATGTTGCCAATAGTTTAGCTTTCTGCTAATCGAGGCCAAAAGCTCACAGCTGTGGCTAATTCAAGTTTAGTGTATGTATATAGCTAATACGGGCCTCCAAACAGCGACTGCAGCAACTCAAACTCAGCCAGCCCCGACTCCCTGACTCTGTAGCTGCTGCTGCTGGCTACCAGCCGCTGACAACTAAGCAATCATCTTGTCTCAATTGTGTCTGACAAACAGAGGGAGACCTCTGTTATTATAATATTAGATGAAATAAATCAATGCATGGAAAACACTGGGTTACTGTATGAAGCGTGTGCATGTGCCTGTGCTCCTCTGGTGGGAGGGGCTTAAGGCAGAGAAGAGGAGCGAGAAAGAGCTGTGGATGGATGGATGGATGGATGGATGGATGGATGGATGGATGAGGGCTGTCAACAGGTATAAGAGGGCAATCAAGCCCTGCAGGGGTTCTTCACAGCTGCACACACACATTTGAAATGCTTTATTTGAATCCACCAACACACTCACACACACACACACACATAGGCACACACAGCGTATATAATGTAATTGCATCTCCACATCTACATGCTGTACCAGACCTCTGAGCTTACTGATGTTAAATACCTAAATATCCTAAAAGTTATTGGTGCGCATTTAAATTTCCTTAATGTAAAAACACCTGGATAGAAAAGTTGGGAAAATGACTTTCACTTGCTCCAGAAAACTCTAAGACCTTGAGTCCACTGAGTAACTGATACATTTTAAAGGTCTGCTGGATCCAGCGGGTCACTGCTGTAATTCTTCCTCTTACAGTAGATGTGTCCGTCTGTCGTGCCTCTGCTGTTTAACTCTGTATGTGAACAGGGGATAACACTCCTGAGGTGAAGCTAACAGCAGGTGAAAGGAAGCAGCTGGAGACACCACTGTGTCCCAAATACATATTACATATTAATTCTATACAGTATGTACTGTACCACATACTAATCATCATAGGAGGCGTTTCAGCAGTTGACAAAAAATCAACATAATTATTTATTTATGTCTCCACTGAGGAGGTTTTGCTTTTAGTCCACAACAAGTCCGCCAAATTAAACACCAGAGCTGCTGTTTGTTACTGGCCTTCAGAGCAGCACATGCACACGCACTTAAATTACAATTAACAAACATCTTCACAGCTGTTTTTCGGGCTTAGTTAAGTTTTGGAAAAGATGATGGTTTGGCTTTAGAGAAGTGCTTCGTTAAGGTGAGCAAACCAGCCCGTTCTCATTCCGAAGTCATCAAACAGTGATGCTTCGTCTTCGTGTGATATTGACGCTAAGGCACCTTTTAGTGTCAACATGAGACACACTAGGCTTTGAACTAACTCCAAAGTAAAGCCATCATGGTGATACCTGACGCTTAAAGGAAGTGATGTATTAAGATCGAGGAAGTCAACGTGGGGTAGAAGGGAGGGGAGGTGGATGGGCCAAACGAAACAAGACTTTCACCCAGCTCCCATCCCAGCTACATCAGCTGATCTCAAACAGCCCAGTGAAGTGATGGAGCAGCTGATTGATGGAGGGGAGTCAGCTGATAGATCACATGATTCCTTTCTATGCAACCAATTGGCAAATCTCAGGGCGCCCTATTTAAACTGCTCTGACCTGCCTACTGTTGCTGCTTCCTCTGCAAGCCACTGTGCAACCTGCCTCCACCCCAGCTCCTCCTTTTCGTGTTGTGTCTGACTTATCAATTTTATGTCTGTTTGTCATTGATGCTGCTGTGTTCTATTCCTAGGGCAGAGAGGTGTGCTTTCCCTGCCTTAGGGCTTTCCACATAGGCACACAGAAGGGTGGAGAAGTGTACTCTCTCCACCTTAGGCTTCCTGCGTAGGCACATGGAAGGGCAGAGATGTGAGCTCTGTCCACCTTAGGCTTTAGGAAAGACTCTGGAATAGAGCCATTATGCCAAATATAATACAGCAAATGGAAATAAGGTTTTCTTTGACTAAAGTGCTCCTGACTGAACTATATTAATTTTGTTATTATTCATGTTAAATTCTGGTAGGTGTGGCCTATTTGTTACAAAAATGCCTTAAACTCCGTAATATGCCATGAAAGCTGCCACCACATGATTTGATTTGATTTTATCTGTAGGTAGCAAGTCAGCAACATGATTCATTTGACTGGCTAGAACACGGTGGTGATGAGTCTTTTACACTTTGAATTTTCACATTTTGCACAGCGTATCAAAGTACAACCATTCCCAGGTAGGATTTAGCCATCTGTGTATCAGCACATTTGTTGAGCAATCTTTATACTTTGAGGCAGATCAATAAAATATTTCTAAGCATTTTCTATCAGCATTCACTTTCTTCATTCACACACTCATTTATTTGACGTCTACTTACTCATTCACTCTGTCTCATTTGTTCATCCATTCATTCATCGCACTCTGACTCGTGTGCATTTATTCATGTTAATGTTGTTTTCCTTTAATATGCATGTTGGGTGCATTCGGTGTGGTTGACTTCAATCAAACATACATTTTAATTTAATACGTTTGATCAGCAGTTTAATGAATTCATCTGTTCATTCGTTCCTTCGTCGGTTCCATACTCTCCCAGTCGACATGATTTAAATCTTTCAGCTGTGATCTGTGCAGGTGTCTGCCACGACTATCAAACTCACCTCAAAGAGAATAACACTCGTCTGAGGTCGCGCACATGCACACACACACACACACACACACACACACACACACACACACACACACACAAACCCTCGGTGTCAGCGTGTGATTGGATGGAATGACTCGATCACACATCACACAAATTCGATCAACTCTGTTGAGAGATACAGCAAATAATTAAGTTACTAAATATTGCTGCATTTGCCGAATTTTGTTTTCGTTGTTCTCAAAGTGAACACAAAGAGAAGCTGACTGTGTGTGTCTGTTGTAAAGAATAAATTTGCAGAACAGCCCTTTAAAGTCTTCAGCTTTGTTGTCAACATGATCGTCTGTAGACGAGAGAGTCTTTGTGTCAGGAGCTGATCTGCTGCTGCCTTTAGTGGGTGAATCATTCCAGCAAACAGACAATCAATTAAATCATCAATCAGTGCATTTATCAGCTTTTTCAGCACCTCCAGGTTGATTAAATCTGTCATCATTCACAAGAAGACATTATAAAAACTGTTTGATCACTAACAAAACCTTTGATGGTTACGTTTTGTTCACAATTTTAAATGTGTTTTATTTATTTATTTTTTATGGGACTCTATAAGTGTGTTTTCCATTAGCATGAGCAAGCCTTTCCCATTTTCCTGCACTTCTCCCTCTGTGTGTTTCTATAGTAACCTTGGCTAAAATCCAAACAGCCGGTAGGGCCCTCTGAAGGGCACTACACAGGCAAGATGAAAGATTTCCACCAGGCGACTGCAGCTTCCAGGCAACAGATAAATGTGATTTTTAAAGGAGGACATGCTTCCACTGAGCAGAGGAGCGACGGTGAATATCAGGGTGACAGTGGCCCATCCAACGTTTTTATATGAACTAATAATAGCCTTCTTCCATGTTAGAGATATTTACTGACACGCTTCACTGCTTCCAATCTGATTAAATCTCAAAAAATTGAAAATACAGTTGTACAGACTGGATGGCAGCAACACACAAAATGTCGCCAACACTGGTGCATTCGGTGCCTTGTTACAAAGCTCTGGTGTAGATATTTTGGCAACCTTGGTCTGAATCACCCCAGTTCAATTAGCCTGCAAAAATAAATGAATAAATAAATAGAATAAAATAAAATATATATTGATACCATTTTCCCCATTCACTTTTCTGGGAGCAGCATCTAGTGGCCATTAGAGGAACTGCAGTTGACATGACACCTATTAAAAGCATAAAAAGCATTATGAAACACAACGCAGAAATAAAAAGCTGTGATTAAACGTAACATTTAATTAACTTCGTATGTGTATTGGTGATAATGTGTTTACATGACTGGCATGGCAACAAGTTTCAAATCCATCTCAGGGGCAGTGCTGTCACAGATTGGGGGTCATGGTTTTGTGCACTGAGCCACACAAAGAACACTCAGTATGTAGACTGATGTACGTAATGCAAGCGCAACATACTCTGTGAAGATGCTCTATAACAAGAGATAACACATTACAAGGCAAACAAAGAAAAACAAACAAACAAATGTGAAACTCTATTAGGAGCTGCGCCTTGTCAAAGTAAATCAAAACCTATGTGACTGGATCATGTGGGAATTTAATTTGAAAGTGCAGACAGGGGCAGCCCTAGTCAGTACAAATTTCATGTGTGCTCCTTATATGTAGCAAAGTAGTGTCAAGATCTGGTGAGGGTGTGTTGCTGAGACAGAGACAGAGACAGGTCTTGAACAAAGTTAATTTTCTCCTAATTTTCTGCCTGAAAAATGCAATTTTAATGTAATAATATTTTCTGAAGATATGTGGTTTATGGGTACAATATTTACTTCAGTGACTATGGGCTGAAAGAACTGTTCATAATCTGTGCTTGCGTTCCCTTCTCCCCTTGGAATGAATACTCGCAGAGCACTCCGCTTATCTCCTCAACGGGTAGGGCTTTGTTTTTTCCTCATTTTGGATGCCCATTGGGAATGTCCGGCTCTCCATCAACGCTGTCGAGACAGTTTTCTATTTGCCAACAAGAAAAATTTGCAGATTAAAATTCTTATTTATTTATTTTATAAAATAAATAAGAATTTTATATTCTCTTATCGCTAGCTCAGCATCCATGATGTCAATACTCAGAGGCATAGACTATATATTATGGACGTAGCTAATGTGACTTTGCCTATTGGCTTTTGGACTCCCGTTTTGAAGCGTCAAGTTTGGTATTTTGGCCGTTGCTATCTTGGTTCTTTGGAGCCAGAAATGACCATATTTGGATGACATTGTAGGGCTGTGAAGGAGAGACAGGGTGGACCTTACTGAGAAGCTGAGGACACTATCCGCAGGCAGCGTGTCAATCAAAGTGGCCACACCCTTAGTTATGGGTAACTTTAAGCCTTAATAACATTTAGGTGAGTTATATAAAAATTCACCCTCTGTACAGTTGTCATGAACAAAGACATTAGCCATAGAGACTAAACCCTGATTTTTGTATCTGTCTGTCAACATGTTTATTTTTACTGTAAAGTTGAGTATTTTAATATGGGAATCTGTGGGAACTGATTCACTTTGGTCAGAATACATCATCCTCAAGAACAGTCACTGGAAAAACCTATGAGACCTAAATTTAACGACACTGTCCAGAATTTCACGTATAGAGATAAGGATATCCAAATGATCCACATCTGTCTAGCGATACTAATATTCCTATGATCCATAGAGGTATCTACAAAACAAATGGGAAAAAGGGAAAAGTATGGAGGAAGCAGGTGGGGTTATTATTCCCACACTAGCTTCACTGTTTGTTCTGTTCCCAGACACTCAGCCATGCTGTTGAAGTGGCGACCAGCGAAGGAGTTTAAAGCTCTGAGCATCAGTGTTTCTGTTTGTTCCCTGAAAGATTCATAAGCGCCACATCGACATGAATCATTCACTAAGGAAATGATTGTCGTAAACATGAAGTGCCATCTCTGCCACTGTGCGCTGAAAAATTCATGCTTTTTAAGGCATAAATTATGGCACGGTGCTCTCAACCTCTGCTGGGAGGGGTGGGGCGGCGGTGGGAGGGGGGGTGTTGGCTGTGACTTCTTCCTCCTCTACCTTCCTCCTCCTGACTTATGCATACACTCCCCTACACAGACACACACAGAATTAAAGGTGTAAAGTGTTAATATTCTCCATTACAAGGACGGAGGTACGAGATAATCTGAATCCCCACTTGCAATCAGCTTGGGTCTTAGTTTGGCCATTTGGTCCGTAATTTCTAGTAATACTGACATTGTGCTGACCAAAATAATTACTGGAATCTGGGAAGTTATTGTCCAAACTGTTAGTTGTACACATCCAACAGTCACACAGTTCTGCTGAGCCATGAGAGATTCCTACTTACATTTCAGGATAAATCAGTCTGATCGTCTGAGTGTGTTTCTGCATCTATCTCTATGTCATCAGGAAATGTTATTATAACTGATGCCAGAGATGGACAAAACTATGAAAATAAGACCTAAATTTAAAGTGTCATTAAGTGTTTAAGTGTCATTATAATTTCAGTACGACACTTCAGTAAATGTTCTTGGATACTTTCTGGTTGTGTCTCAGCCACAGACTGTAAAAATAATGGATGTAGCCACCATGACGTCTCCCATTGGTTTGTGGGCTGCCGTTTTAAAACCTTGAGTTAGACATTTTGGCCATCGCCATCTTGGATTTCTGGAGCCAGACATGCAAATTTTGAGAGAGGGCAGAGCTGTGGAGCAAGGGGCACATGATTCCTTTCTATGCAACCAATTGGCAGATCTCGTTCAGGGCACCCTATTTAAACTGCTCTGGCCTGCCTACTGTTGCTGCTTCCTCTGCAAGCCACTTTGCAACCCACCTCCACCCCAGCTCCTCCTTTTCAGGCTGTGTCTGACTTATTAGTGTTATTTCTGTTTGTCATTGATGCTGCTCTGTTCTGTTCCTGGGGGATCTTTGCTGCTGTTCTCCCTGCTTTAGGCTTTTACATGTAGGCACCTGGAAGGGCAGAGAGGTTCACTCTCTCCACCTCAGACTTTCTTAGTTTGCACGTGGAAGGGCAGAGAGGTGTGCTCTCTCTGCCTTAGGATTTCCATGTAGGCGTGTGATAGAGGCTTTCTGTGTGGGCCCAAGGAAAGGCAGAGGGGCCCCAGAACAGAACCATACCACCAAATATAATAATAATACTACAATAATACTGCAAATGGAAATAAAGTTTTCTTTGACTAAAGTGTTCCTGACTGAAGTACAAAAAGTAAAAGAGAACAGCCTGAATTATTCCTAAAGCTGACTCAAAATGAGTTTGACTGTCCTCAGGTCCGTTTTCTATCTTTTCTTTTTAAATTAATTTACAGTATGCCTGTCAGTGTTCGATAAGTTTTTGGTCCTGCCAAGGCCTCTCCTGCAAAAAGGAAGGGGGGGTTAAATAACAATCATCCATGTTCAGGAGAGTGAAACATCATTTCAATTTAACAGTTTTGTTTTCTCTTTCTCCCTTTCACACACACACACACACACACACACACACACACACACACACACACACACACACACACTTCCTCTGTCATTACCATCGTTATCATTGCAGGTCCTTGGTTCCAGTTCTTCATTTTCAAGTGTGTGTGTGTGTGTGTGTGTGTTCCTCCCTCTATCTCTTTCCCGCTCTCACTGCCAGGTCCTGATTTTTTCTGGGGAGTGTGTGGTCCTATCTGTGTGTGCACGTTCCCGCCTTTGTGTGTGTTCCTCTCTCTCTCTCTGTATATTCGGCCCTCACCTCGAGGCGAGTCGATCCTCTTACAGTAATACCATTGCCTAATCTCAGAGGCGTATCAGAGGGAGCTCAGAGCGCTCAGCACTAATAGGTTCACACAAATGGGATCTAGTCAAAAACCTCCCAATCCTCCTGCCACTGTAAATATGGAGAGCATTATCTAAGTCCGCCTGGAGGCCTCCGATGTGGAACTGATGCAGATTTGACAGAGAGACAGCGAGATAGCGGCCAAAAAAAAAGGTGATTTAACATGCTGTTAGCAGTGTTACAGCAGTAATTTTATTGGTTGTAGGGATGAATCAAATAAAATTTAAACTATTAAAACCCTGTTTGGAGCCTGATGCCATTCATGCAGGCTTGCTTTAAGTAACAGTAACCATTAAATGCTAATATGAAAATGTATACATTCTTTTAAGATAGAAATTGACACTTTTAAACTGCAAATTCATGTGAAGCTTCTGAGAAACCTTTCAAATATTAGCTGTTCACTTTGAGCGGCTTTGTGCTTTGTGAATATCTTTTGACAAAGTTTGAACAGTTTTGGTTGTTTCAAATGAAAGATTTAGCATTTGTTTTCTTTCTTTTTTATACATCTTTTACTGGTTTAAAGAGGGTGGGACACAGGGATGTCACAAACTTCCATGCACCAATCAGTGTGTAGCCAAATCTGTATCAGAATCTGATGACAGTCATTGGGTCATTTGTTCAGATCAAACCACAGCTAGGCAGTCCTTTGATGAAACTGTCACTATATACTGACAGCAGTACACGAGACAGATAATCTGTGAAACGATTCATGTCTCTCCTCCACTGGCACTTGCAGGAATCCACAGCGTGAGAACAACCAATCAGATCAGTTCAAATGGAAAGTGAGCATCGCCCAACGGCCGGGTCACAAACGACAGTTTAACAGCACACTAAAATACATTTTGGAAAACATTTGAGGTGGCTCAGGAGGTAGAGCGGGTCATCCTGTTCCTGGAAGTTCGGCGTTTGATCCCGGGCTTCCCCGGTCAGCATGTTGAAGTATTCTTGGGCAGGATACTGAACCCAATCTTTTCCTGGTGGTTCTTCCATAGGTGTATAAATGCATTTAAGCTGAGTAGCAGGTGGCACCTTAAATGGTCGCCTCAGTCACTAGTGTGTGACTGTGTGTGGGACTGGGCGATGTCACGTGCCCTGGGCAAATCAGAACATTACGTCTAATTTTCATCAGATCATCAGATGCCTTAAAACTTTCTCCTGTTGGCTACGCCTCTGTAGTGGAGGTCCCTCGCTTCCAAGGATGTTTTGGATCTAAAAGGCAGTTCCAAGCTGTTCTGGTAATTAGGTCTTGCTATGCCTGTTCAGCCTGAGTTTGCATGTTCTTCCAGTGTCACTGTGGGTTTTCTGCAGGTGCTCCGGCTTCCTCCCACAGTCCAAAGACATGCAGGTTAATTTGTGACTCTAAATTGGTTGTAGATGTGAATGTGAGTGTGAATGGTTGTCTGTCTCTATGTGTCAGCCCTGTGATAGTCTGGCGACCTGTCCAGGGTGTGCGCCGCCTCTCGACCAATGACAGCTGGGATAGTCTCCAGCACACACGCGACCCTGTACCAGGATAAGCAGGTATGTAAAATAAATGAATTAATGAATGAATGTATTCAGATAGCCCATTAGTTATGGTAAAGAACTAGATTTAAAAAAAATCTGTTGCAGATTTAAGAAATAATAATGAATTCCTTATTTAGTCATGAATATTTAATGTATGAAAGAAAAACACATACGAGTAGAAGCCAGGTCATCAGGGGCTTTAAGGGCTGTTTGAGAGATTATTCTTTGATGCAGCATGTTTCAGATAATACAATTTATACATGCAATTAATAGCAACAAAAGAAACAGGGAAATAACGGATTAACGGATCGCGTGCAAAACTGATCTCTAATTGAGAGAAATTCAGCACCAAAAAGGAAACAAAATGTTGAACCTTTAGTGATGGAGTGATGGATACAGTAAAAATTTTCACGTGGATTCAGTGATGTACGTGTCATCTCATTTCACCTGAAGCTATAGCTGCAAGCATGGAGTTTAATATTTTATAAAACTCTGAGCACTCCCAGAGCACAAGTGATGATCTGAGAATGTGCTGAAAGAATGACTGTGTATTATTTTATTTTGTGTGGGCTATATGTGACACGACAAATAAGCACAAACTTAAAAAACAAACGCCAAAGGTTGTGCAGAATCAGGACATTTTATCAGTAAGGACTGATTGATTTGACAAAAGGTAAAAATGTCAATTTAAAGCTTTGAATCAGACACAAATATTATGATACTTCATCAACAATTCTTGAGCTCAGGCACAACAACAAAATGTCAAATATAGCAAATGAACAAATAAAATCTTATTATTTATTGTTGCAGTGAGCACTATGTCTGCCTTGACAAACTGCACAGTCAGGTGAAAACACAGGAAGATGGTGAGGAAATATGAGAGATGGAACCTGTTCAGATGTATCGGTGCCATGTGATCTGCCATCCTCTGTTCCTGCTGCTGAACTACACATCGAGTCCTCACTGGAGTCGCACACGAATAAGGGCAGAGCTGAAAGAGACAGACACAGTCCTGCAGTGACACCCAGAGGCTTCAAAACAGTACTGCAGCTTCACTGATACACACAGTAGGCCCAACGCAGTTCACTATGGCACACTTTACAGTCAGATGAAGACACAAACATTTATAAAACATCTGGATCTAGATAGATAGAACAAAACTGAAAATAGCTGATGTACTGATGTTTTTTCTCTGTTGAATCAACGTCATACACCATGGTTAAATCACTGTTGAATTATGTTACGATTTAGAAAGATGAACACATGTTAATTTCACAATGTTGTTTCATAAACTTTAAATGTTAAATTGTTCAACGTTGAAACAGATTTCTCTGAAATTTCAATGTTGATTTATAAGATTTTTGTTCACCTTTTTACAGCTATCAGAGTTAATCATAGTTTCAATGTTGTTTTAATGTTGAAATGACAACTGATATATATATATACACACACATACATATCGGAAAGGAAGAAGGAAGGGTGCAATGGTGCTGTTAGTAGGGGGTTGGAATAAGTATGGAAGGGACACTGGCCCCTGACTTTACACTCGCTTTAAGTCTTGGATTGCTATATCAAAATGATCCTATGGCAAGATAGTGTCTAGTTGTATCTTTGTCCATTTCAGCTAGCATGAAATAATACTTCACCCTCAACATGATGACTTAATTACTTACCGTGTGTTAACTCATGAAGGCAACTTTGTTTTTCTCTCATTCCTCCGAAGTAACAGGGTCCATAATTAACAACAACAAAATACAACTTGTGCAGTATAATCTTGGTCTTATTAAGCCAGTCGTATGCTCGGTACTTCCCAAACACATACTTATTTTCCTCTAAAACCATCACGAACGATGGCTACAGTAGCCGTGAGTCTTTTCAGCTCGGCTAGCTGTGGATTCCAAATCCAAAAAGGGAAAAGTCTCAGGAGGCTATAGAGCATTTAATAGTACATTTGCAATGCTGCAAAGTTAAAGTACCAAATAATCAAAAATATCCCACTGCAGAGGAGCCACTTTGTGCTAAAACATATCACTGAATGATCGTTTAGATCTGTTAGTAATTTTCAAAGGCTAAATTCAACTTAAAGGGCTATGTTACTTTATTATGAGGCTCAAATATGTTAGCAGCTTCAGACAGATTTTTGTTTTCTTTTTTGGCCAAAAATAGCTCTTTGATAGTAAAGCTTGCCGACCCCTGAGTTAGACTGTTTGTACATGTTTTAAAGCAATACATATTTTGTAAAAATGCATGTGTTTGGGAGGTAATGACTGGATAAATGAGACTTGGATTATAAGAACCACTAGCGGGTGAAGTGAACAACATTGATCATCTTGTTACAGTGCAGTGTAAACTTTATTGATTCAGTTTGTTCATACAGTCAGTAAATGTTGGTTAGGACTGGTTCAATCTTTCTATCTACATATTCACGTCTCTACAGCCAACATGTCTTCCTTGTGGGAGGGGAGGAATCCACCAGTATCACCAGTATCAAAATAATGATAATGACAATAAATATGTGCATTAGAATTGCACCTAACAATTATTGGATTATTTCATTAATTTGTTTTACAACAATATATAACACATACACTAAAAACAACAGGAAATGCTTTCAATATACTGCATTGTTGCCATTTTTAATAATAATGGAGGAACTCAAATTTTTACCAAATGCTTACTGAGTTCACTAAAACTTTCCAAATCTCAAACAATATCAACAGAGAATCAAAGGTACATTTACATATTCATCAGGAGGAAGTGTTGGAACATCACAGAAAACAGAGGCAAGCAACAAAGATAAAGAATAAAAATCTATTTGAATACAAAACAGAATCTCACCCATCTACCCATTAAAATCTGTCCACCTGAACTCAGCTGTAGCTCCGTGAAAAAGCCCAAGTCCAGCATAGAGAGGCTGAGTGAATGTGGTCTGGACTCTGTGGAGGAGAGTCATGGTGTCAGAGATGCTGTAGAAGGACAAAATACCTGCAGGGTGATCCAGGTACACTCCCACTCTGGAGGACTGAGGGCCTGAGATGGGAGTGCTGATACTGTTGTGTCTGAATTGATAAGAATCATTCAAACAATGTACTACCCAAGATGTGTCATTGTTCCCAAATCTAGTATCACATACTGGTTCTCTAATATGTGCAGATGTGACTGCTACTGAAACTGAAGGTCCTTTCCACTTCACCTCCCAGTAACATCGTCCAGTCAGACTCTCTCTGCTCAGGACCTGAAGCCTTGTGATGCCACTGCATGAACTTTGTGAAGTGTCCTGTTGTAACTGCAGCAACATTTTGAATTCTCTTAATGATAACTGTCTCACTGTTGCTTTTCTGTTCCCTCCATATAATAAGACCCATCTGCCTGCTGTGTTTGGATCCAGTGTGATCTGATGTGAATACTCTAAGAATTCATCTCTGATCTTGGGCTGAGGTTGTGCCAGAAAAACATCCACTTCAGTCTTTGTCAGTGAGATCTTGGTCCACACATCACTAACAAAGTCCTGTAGTTTATCTCTGGCCTCTGACACAGCTGCAGTCACTTCCTCAAAGTGTCGCACAGGGCGGATATTGATCCTGGATGAGTCTTCAGAGTCAGTGAGATGTGACAGTGAGGGGTAGCTCTGTAGAAACTGGGTGTGGTCCTCTGTGTGTGAGAGCTTCTCCAGCTCAGTGTCTTTCCTCCTCAGATCAGTGATCTCCTGCTGCAGCTTCTCCTGAAGCTCTTTGACTTGTCGAACTTTAGTTTTCCGCTGATATCTGATGTGCTGCTTCACATCAGAGCTTCTTTTCTCAATGAGACGGATCAGATCTGTGAAGATCTTCTCACTGTCCCTCACTGCTTTATCAGCAGAGTGATTGATAGCCTCCACCTCCTGCTGAAGCACCGTCACATCTTTCTCTCTGTTCTGGATTCTCTGCTGGATCTTTTGTCGTCTCACCCCGAGCTCTTTCTGCCTCTCAGTCCGTTCTACAGCTAAGACTGTGTTGTGGCCTTTATGTTCGTCCATGCAGCACAGATAACAGATACACTGCTGATCAGTGTGGCAGAAAATCTTCATCACCTCATTGTGACGAGTACAGATGTTCTCCTGAAGCTTCTTGGAGGGGTCGAGCAGCTTGTGTTTTTCAAAGGCAGGGGATTCATAGTGAGGCTGGAGGTGCTGCTCACAGTAAGACACCAGACACTGCAGACAGGACTTGACAGCTTTCAGCTTTCTCCCAGTACAGACATCACAGGCCACATCTTCAGGTCCGGCATAGCAGTGATCAGCTGGAGCAGCTTGGAGTCCTGTCTTCTTCACTTCCTCCACTAAATCTGCTAACATGGTGTTTTTCACCAGAGCAGGCCTCGGCATGAAGGTGTGTCTGCACTGAGGACAGCTGTGGATTTGCTTCTGATCCTCTTCATCCCAGTGGCTTTTAATACAGCTCATACAGTAGTTGTGTCCACAGGGAATAGTCACAGGATCCTTTAGTAGATCCAGACAGATCGAACAGCAGAGTTTTTCCTGGTCCATCTGAATTCCTCGCTGCGCCATTTCACCTCTCAGATACAGTGAATGTCTGAAAGGTATTTAGTGCAGTCAGTTCATAAGATAGAGGGCTTATCAACTTGGACTTTGATTGGTCCTGGAAGACGAATGGTTTGCACTTGTTTTTATAGGCTCTCTTTACAACACAACGCAAAGATCATATTGTACATAAAACTTGATGTGAAAGCAAAATGATTATTGCTGTCAGTATACACCTCAAACATCTTGCAATGATTTACATTGCTGTCTTTTCTACACCCAGTTGTCCCAGAAATACAGATTAACTTTGGCTTACAGAAGCTGTGTGACATTAATATGTTTCAGTTGGCCACAAGTGTAGATTTTGGGGTGGGCGTGTGCAGTACACAGACCCCCCCCCTCAATATCTAGAACATGCACTTTTGTTCTCTCAGTACAAACATGAAGGTAGCAGCCAAAAGTTGGTGCAGAATTACAGAAACTGTTGCATAAAAATCACCCCTTTCATATGTGTCGCCCTCAATGTTGAAACCAAACCATCATAAGTCATCATAACTTAATCAGATCAATATTCTATTTGGTGAACAAGGTGCCCATAACTGCTTGTAGCATTTAGTCTCAAGTCCTCTCAGTAGAGGAAGTAGAGCTGCTTAAGAATTCAGTATGTAAAGATTTATTGATGTCATGTGTCTGAAAATAACAAAAATAATTATGAAGAGCCTTTAACATTGTTTCATGTAAGATACAATATTTTTTAAGGAAGAACAAACAAACAAACAAACAAACAAACAGTAAAGTATCACACTCTGTTCATGTAATATTTAAATTCACAGCACAGAGAGCTGAACAACAAAGATGAAGAGTAAGTTTATGAACTACAAAGAAGCTTCTGAGGGACTGAGGGCCTGAGATGGGAGTGAGGACCTTGTTATGACTAAATTCATAGCAATAAGGAAAACAATATACTGCCCAAGATGTGTCATTGTTCCAAATCCACTTTCACATACTGGTCTTCTCCTATGTGCAGATGTGACTGCTACTGAAACTGCACCACCACTCCACTCCACCTCCCAGTAACATCGTCCAGTCAGACTCTCTCTGCTCAGGACCTGAAACATGTACATGTCACTGTGTGATGCTGGTTGAGGGGAAAAATCTAATTGTAATGCAACACTGTCATGACACAAAATATTTCAGTGGGTTCTGAAAATACAGCGACCCTTTAGAGCAGTGGTTCTCAAACTTCCTTCTGTAAATATAGAGTAGTTCAGTGACCGGCTCCTCAGCTGGACAAAAAGTCTTCCTTTAAACTTCAGCATGGCAGCCTGTCAGTGAAGGAGAGTCAGATTTGTTCAACATGTCATTTTGTCACCACCAGGTGTCTCCCTTGGTTTTGTTTTCCCTCTGTGACAGTCGAGGCCTTTATCACAGTGGACATTTGGACAGTAGGAAAAGCACAGGTGTTAAAATAACATTAAGAATGCCTCTGTTCTGTTCAAGTGTCCCAGATGGACAATCAAAAATACAGAAGGATTGAAATCTATAAAGCAGAACTAAAGAAATGTTTTATTCCACACATTCATAAAAAATACTTTATCAGTCCTTGAGGGAAAAATCAACTTTATTAAATGATCTAATTAATAAATCCTGGTTCAGTTTCTCCATTCATTTAATCCACATTAAGTCTGATAACCAGAATGTCTGCACTGTAGAGGGAAATCAACAATGCTTCACAAGTGATTATCAGTATAGTAACAATAATTATACATCTTAACTACACTTTTAAAAAATAAACATCAACTATGATCAACTGTGAGGTCAAATCAAACACTTTACAACAGAAAATCGTCTATTTGTCAATAAAGACATGAGTTTATTTCTATATTTATTAACACTCTAAAATGCATAGCTTTCGACTCTTATTGATTTTTGTTTCCAATTAATCAAAGTTTCCTACTATACAAACATTATGTGAAAAAAAATGAACTCCACAATATTATTTCACTCAATAGATTTTAAAAGAAAACCCCCACACTTATAGATTATGTTCATTTCTGTTCATCTGATATTTAAGTTCTATACATATATGCTTGATATACATATATCTACATATACCCACACTGTTTGAGTGACTGTTCAGTGCAGAACCATCACAGCACAGAGAGCTGAATAACAAAGATGGAGAGTAAATTTACGACCTAAAAGTAGATTCTCAGCCTTTGTCTTGTTTATAACACCTGTCTACTTGAGATCACACAATTCAGCAGAGCTATAATAATGATAAACACCAAGTCCAGCACAGAGAGGCTGAGTGAATGTGGTCTGGACTCTGTGGAGGAGAGTCATGGTGTCAGAGACGCTGTAGAAGGACAAAGTACCTGCAGGGTGATCCAGGTACACTCCCACTCTGGAGGACTGAGGGCCTGAGATGGGAGTGATGATACTGTTGTGTCTGAATTCATAATGATTCATGAAACAATATACTGCCCAAGATGTGTCATTGTTCCCAAATCCACTTTCATATACTCGTTCTTTAATATGTGCAGATGTGACTGCTACTGAAACTTTAGGACCCCTCCACTCCACCTCCCAGTAACATCGTCCAGTCAGACTCTCTCTGCTCAGGACCCGAAGTCTGATGATGCTACTGTTTGGGGCTGCTGGAGGAGAAAATAGTACCAGTACAGAATTCCTCAATGCTGCTTTTCTGTTCCCTTCAGACAATTCAAGCCATCTGTGTGCTGTGTTTGGATCCAGTGTGATCTGACGTGAATACTGTAAGAATTCAGCTCTGGTCTTGGGCTGAGGTTGTGCCAGCAAAACATCCACTTCAGTCTTTGTCAGTGAGATCTTGGTCCACACATCACTAACAAAGTCCTGTAGTTTATCTCTGGCCTCTGACACAGCTGCAGTCACATCCTCAAAGTGTCGCACAGGGCGGATATTGATCCTGGATGAGTCTTTAGAGTCAGTGAGACGTGACAGTGAGGGGTAGCTCTGTAGAAACTGGGTGTGGTCCTCTGTGTGTGAGAGCTTCTGCAGCTCAGTGTCTTTCCTCCTCAGATCAGTGATCTCCTGCTGCAGCTTCTCCTGAAGCTCTTTGACTTGTCGAACTTTAGCTTTCTGCTGAGATCTGATGTGCTGCTTCACATCAGAGCTTCGTTTCTCAATGAGACGGATCAGATCTGTGAAGATCTTCTCACTGTCCCTCACTGCTTTATCAGCAGAGTGATTGATAGCCTCCACCTCCTGCTGAAGCACCGTCACATCTTTCTCTCTGTTCTGGATTCTCTGCTGGATCTTTTGTCGACTCACCCCGAGCTCTTTCTGCCTCTCAGTCCGTTCTACAGCTAAGACTGTGTTGTGGCCTTTATGTTCGTCCATGGAACACAGATAACAGATACACTGATGATCAGTGCGGCAGAAAATCTTCATCACCTCACTGTGACGAGTACAGATGTTCTCCTGAAGCTTCTTGGAGGGGTCGATTAGCTTGTGTTTTTCAAAGGCAGGGGATTCATAGTGAGGCTGGGAGGTGCTGCTCACAGTAAGACACCAGACACTGCAGACAGGACTTGACAGCTTTCAGCTTTCTCCCAGTACAGACATCACAGGCCACATCTTCAGGTCCGGCATAGCAGTGATCAGCTGGAGCAGCTTGGAGTCCTGTCTTCTTCACTTCCTCCACTAAATCTGCTAACATGGTGTTTTTCACCAGAGCAGGCCTCGGCATGAAGGTGTGTCTGCACTGAGGACAGCTGTGGATTTGCTTCTGATCCTCTTCATCCCAGTGGCTTTTAATACAGTTCATACAGTAGCTGTGTCCACAGGCAATAGTCACGGATCCTTCAATAGATCCAGACAGATCGAACAGCGGAGTTTTTCCTGATCCATCTGAATTCCTCGCTGCGCCATTTCACCTCTCAGAGACAGGGAATGTCAAATAGTTTCACTTTGTTAAACATGGAAGTAGCTGGGGACTAATCCAGACCAAACTGAGCTCCCTTTCTTCATGTTCAGTCACTGATAAACACTGTGTGTGGCGTGACAGCACCTGCTTATCGCAGCATCTTGGTTTCACCCATCGATAAACTTGCATACCTGCTAAGGGTGGACGACGCAAGAAAGTCGTGGACTGAACAGGACTGGCTGCATTTGAGAGCAGGGAGAGGAGAGAAGGTGTGGTCACTGGTGCAGCATTTAACTGGCCGTACATTACAGACATCAAGTGAAAAGAGATTTTGACTTAAAAACGACAGTATCATGAAAAATAAAAAATTGCCAAAAGACTGAATAAACACTACTCAAACACTAAAACAAATAAAATGATGGTCAGTTACAGTAAAACAAGTCTGGCAAGCTGCCCTGTGTCTTTATCCTTGCCCTGTGTTACTCCCTGTTCTCCAGCAGGCTCACTGTTTGCATGCACACTGCCTGAGCTTTGCCACCTGGTGACTGACAGGAGAACCACACCTCTGCATGCTGTATGCTGGGGAGATATGAACACAATCAGTGATCACATGATACACATGTCCTCACCTGGACCACAGACAGGTGTACGGCTGCTTCTTCTGCTGCAGCCACATGTGTCTCTCCATGCATCACTCTCTCTGCTCTGCCTCTGTCCATCTGTGTGGCCCCACTTTTATGTTTGTTTTTAGGTTTGCTTTGTCCATTCTGGGCTACTGTATGGAGGTGCAACATGGTGATCTTGTTGACGAGGACCAGCTCCCTGTGTAGATATAAACGTCTCTTTCTAAGGTAACAAATCACAACAATAATTTTGAGTTATTATACACTAAATACAACATATCTATCATATTATATTCCATTTCTGCCAATATATCCCTCTGAATCCTTCACACTGCACCTTTAAGTGCATAAAGAAATGCTTGCACACACAGTTATCTTGATCACTTGAGCCTGTGTTGAATTAGCCTGATTGCATGAACTTTAATTGACGTTTCTGGAGATGCTTGAGCCCCGACTGATTTGTTAAGTTCATTCAAGTCAGGTTTTGGATTTAAATCCTCACTTTTCTAAGCATGCTATGGAACAGGCCTCTGGCTTTGAACTCCTCAGATCCTCTCGGGTTTAAAACCACATCAAGGGCAGTTGTTTTAGCCAAGTGACCCCTGACCTGCGCAAGAAAAAAGTCTTTATCAAGAGGTCCAATGAAATGTCCCAATAAACACCCATTAAAACATATTCCTCCTGATACTGAGGGTATTTTATTGGTTCTATTTTCATTCTTTTTCACTTCTCTCTCTGTGTTTCCAGCTGTATTGCTGCTACGTTTCAACAGCAAATCCAATTACTTGAATTTTGTCTGTCATTTAATGTCAAAACTGGCGTCCCACTCACAGTGAGCAAACGTAAATGTGACTGCATTTGTTGCAGTTGACAGTTTACAGCAGCCAATGATTTCACTGAAAACAGGAATACTGAGTTTAAAATGTGATTAATCAAACTTACATTTGCATTTTCTTATTGAACTTATAGTCTAAATATTTTAGTACTTATTCATGCAGATCTCCAAAGTAACTCTAGGGGTAGCCATATACCACCATTACAGAAACACTGCTTTAGTGCGACGACCCATTGCAGCTTTTCTGTGGTGGTTTTGTTCCAAAGTGCTGTGAGTGATCAGAAAGCACAAAGTGCCACTTTATGTTTTCTGTGTCATAAAGTCTTCCTTAAACTTCAGCATGGCAGCCTGTCAGTGAAGGACACAGTCAGATTTGTTCATCATGTCATTTTGTCACCACCAGGTGTCTCCCTTGGTTTTGTTTTCCCTCTGTGACAGTAGAGGCCTTTATCACAGTGGACATTTGGACAGTAGGAAAAGCACAGGTGTTAAAATAACATTAAGAATGCCTCTGTTCTGTTCAAGTGTCCCAGATGGACAATCAAAAATACAGAAGGATTGAAATCCATGAAGCAGAACCAAAGATATTTTTTATTCCACACATTAATAACAGAAAATACTTTATCAGTCCTTGAGGGAAAAATCAACTTTATTAAATGATCTAATGAATAAATCCTGGTTCAGTTTCTCCATTCATTTAATCCACATTAAGTCTGATAAACCAGAATGTCTGCACTGTAGAGGGAAATCAACAATGCTTCACAAGTGATTATCAGTATAGTAACAATAATTATACATCTTAACTACACTTTTAAAATACATTTACACATTAACAGAGTGACAAGAACAAAATAAACATCAACTATGATCAACTGTGAGCTCAAATGAAACAGTTTACAGCACAAAAATCGTATATATGTCAATAATTACATGAGTTTATTTCTATATATAAACACTCTAAAAACCATAGCTGTCGATTTTTTTCCCCCAATTGATCAAAGTTTACCACTATACAAACATTAACTAAAAAAGATTCAACTCTACAATATTATTTTACTGAATAGATTTTAAAGGAAACCCCCACACTTTTTTTTGTTTGTTTATTTATTTGTTTATATAGAAAAAAAAAAAAAAAAAAAAATGGCCATCACAAAATAAAAGTGCTGAGCAGAGGCAAGAGACCCAGATGGGCCTATACACTGCCTCAACTCCTTAAACACAGTACATCACCAATTCAACACAAGAGCCAAAAGCAAAGTAAAAATAAAAAAACATCCAAACAAATTCATAACATTGAGATAACAACAATAATAATAATATAATACTAACAATAATAATAATCAAAACAAATAAAGATAAAACAGCAAACACAAAATGACAGTAACAAAAAGCACAAAATTATTCACCTAGCAAAGTATATTTAAGCCTGGACTTCAGCAGTGGTGGAACAGTTTTTAATCATAGAAGGTTTTGAATTCCATATTGTAGGACCTCTGAATCTTATACTGAACTGACCTAATGTTGTGCAAGAGAAATGACAATGAATATTTGATTGCCTGGTAGCATATGAATGAATACTGGAATTTGGTATGAAAAAGTTATGAAAAACAACAAGGAAATAATCGATAGATTCTGTTCGTTTCTGTTCATCAGATATTTAAGTTCTATACATATATGCTTGATATACATATATCTACATATACCCACACTGTTTGAGTGACTGTTCAGTGCAGAACCATCACAGCACAGAGAGCTGAATAACAAAGATGGAGAGTAAATTTACGACCTAAAAGTAGATTCTCAGCCTTTGTCTTGTTTATAACACCTGTCTACTTGAGATCACACAATTCAGCAGAGCTATGATGATGATAAACACCAAGTCCAGCACAGAGAGGCTGAGTGAATGTGGTCTGGACTCTGTGGAGGAGAGTCATGGTGTCAGAGACGCTGTAGAAGGACAAAATGCCTGCAGGGTGATCCAGGTACACTCCCACTCTGGAGGACTGAGGGCCTGAGATGGGAGTGATGATACTGTTGTGTCTGAATTTATAAGAATCGTTCAACCAATATACTGCACAAGATGTGTCATTGTTCCCAAATCCAGTATCACATACTGGTTCTCTCATATGTGCAGATGTGACTGCTACTGAAACTCTAGGTCCCCTCCACTCACCTCCCAGTAACATCGTCCAGTCAGACTCTCTCTGCTCAGGACCTGAAGACTTTTGATGTCACGGTGTGGAGCTGGTGGAAAGGACAACAGTACCTGTAGAAATATCGTTGTCAGAACATCTTGTGGTCTTTTCAATGTTGCTTTTCTGTTCCCTTCAGATAATTCGACCCATCTGCCTGCTGTGTTTGGATCCAGTGTGATGTGACGTGAATACTGTAAGAATTCATCTCTGGTCTTGGGCTGAGGTTGTGCCAGCAAAACATCCACTTCAGTCTTTGTCAGTGAGATCTTGGTCCACACATCACTAACAAAGTCCTGTAGTTTATCTCTGGCCTCTGACACAGCTGCAGTCACTTCCTCAAAGTGTCGCACAGGGTGAATATAGATCCTGGATGAGTCTTCAGAGTCAGTTAGATGTGACAGTGAGGGGTAGCTCTGTAGAAACTGGGTGTGGTCCTCTGTGTGTGAGAGCTTCTCCAGCTCAGTGTCTTTCCTCCTCAGATCAGTGATCTCCTGCTGCAGCTTCTCCTGAAGCTCTTTGACTTGTCGAACTTTAGTTTTCTGCTGAGATCTGATGTGCTGCTTCACATCAGAGCTACTTTTCTCAATGAGACGGATCAGATCTGTGAAGATCTTCTCACTGTCCCTCACTGCTTTATCAGCAGAGTGATTGATAGCCTCCACCTCCTGCTGAAGCACCGTCACATCTTTCTCTTTGTTCTGGATTCTCTGCTGGATCTTTTGTCGACTCACCCCGAGCTCTTTCTGCCTCTCAGTCCGTTCTGCTGCAGCTGAAATTGTGTTGTGGCCTTTATGTTCGTCCATGGAGCACAGATAACAGATACACTGCTGATCAGTGCGGCAGAAAATGTCATTGACCTTGTTGTGACGAGTACAGATGTTCTCCTGAAGCTTCTTGGAGGGGTCGATTAGCTTGTGTTTTTCAAAGGCAGGGGATTCATAGTGAGGCTGGACGTGCTGCTCACAGTAAGACACCAGACACTGCAGACAGGACTTGACAGCTTTCAGCTTTCTCCCAGTACAGACATCACAGGCCACATCTTCAGCTCCGGCATAGCAGCGATCAGCTGGAGCAGCTTGGAGTCCTGTCTTCTTCAGTTCCTCCACTAAATCTGCTAACATGGTGTTTTTCACCAGAGCAGGCCTCGGCATGAAGGTGTCTGCACTGAGGACAGCTGTGGATTTGCTTCTGATCCTCTTCATCCCAGTGGCTTTTAATACAGTTCATACAGTAGCTGTGTCCACAGGCAATAGTCACAGGATCCTTCAGTAGATCCAGACAGATCGAACAGCAGAGTTTTTCCTGGTCCATCTGAATTTCTCGCTGCGCCATTTCACCTCTCTGACAAAGTGAAACTATTTGACATTCACTGTCTCTAACATGGAAGTAGCTGTGAACTGATCTAAACCAAAACGGAGTTCCCTTTTTCATGTCCACTCACTGATATGCAGTGAATGGGGCATGATGAGAGCACTTGCACATCACAGGATGTTGGTTACAGCCATCTGTAAACTTGCACAACAGTTCAGGGTGGAAGAAACAGGAAATATGTGGACTGGACAAAACTGGCTGCACTCTCAGTATACCACTTAAACTTCCTGTAATAATAAATATTGCCATACTCTGCACCCAGTCCTCTTAGGAATACAGTTTAATGTAGGCTTGGAAAAGCTGTGTGACATCAGTAGGTTTGAATTCATAGATCACTGTACGAGCAACATAACTAATTATTTTGTCTTCTAAATAAATAATTCACATTCATGAATTAACAGAACATGATGTTGAACTATAGCTGGAATTTTAACATGTATTTAGGATGCATGTATGTCAAAGATAAAACAAAGCAAGCAAAAAAAATGCTCGTTTTTGCCTCTGACAGACTCAGATTGTTATAGTCCGTGTCTGACAACATTATGGATAGGATCCCTACAGAGACAGACTTTTTGTTCAACCAGAAACAACCTGGAAATCATCGTCGCAAAACCCACCTAGACTCCTGTTCAAGTAACAATAATTCAGTCGGGAACAATTTTGTCAAATCAAACTTTATTTCCATTTGCAGTTTCATATTTGGCGGTATGGGTCTGCTCTGGGGCCTCTCTGCCTTTCCTAGGGCCCACGCAGAAAACCTCCTCCATGTGCCTACATAGAGAGCCTACAGCAAAGAAGCACTCCGCCCTGCCCTTCCATGTGTCTACATCAAAAGCCTTCGGCAGGTAGAGCAGCAGCAAGGACCCCCCACAGGAAGAGAGCAGAGCAGCGTCAATGACAAACAGAAATGACACTGATCAGTCAGACACAGCATGAAAAGGAGGAGCTGGGGTGGAGGCGGGTTGCAAAGCAGCTTGCAGAGGAAGCAGCAACAGTAGGCAGGCCAGAGCAGTTTAAAGAGACAAAAGATCTATCAGCTGACTCCCTTCCATCAATCAGCTGCTGCATCAGTTGATTGGTTGTTTGAGGTCAGCTGATGTAGCTGGGACGTGAGCTGAGCTTGACATCATGTCCTGCCTGAACTAACGTTATGCTCAAATTTCATCATCGTAAAACACACTTCATTCAAAGTCAGTAACAAAATAAAACTCACAGAGCTGTCTTCCTTCATCAACGATCCAACAATCACCAACTCTGGTTTGGTGAAAATAAACCCTGAATTCATCCAATTAGATGTAAAGATATGCTGGCTCCATACAGCCTTAAATTACTGTTTATTTCAAATGAGTGTTTTGGGTTTGCCTATAATGATTTTGGGACTGTTTCTGCTTCAATAAAAAGGATCCTACTCTTTAAACAAATAACAACAAATAATTAATTTTTCTGTTTGAGTACAAAATCACTTGATTCTTTGAACAGAAAATCCTGCACACTGCTCTTTGCTCACAATTCATCAGCAACACTAACATTTCAGTCCTCCTGGACCTTCATCAAGAGTGTCCAACACCATTATTTTCAACACTGAGCTTTTAATAGAAACAGCCCCACCCATGTCACAGGTGTGCACACGTGTGGGAGGATTAATCAGCTGTGGGTGTGTTTCTCAATAACTGACAACAGCCTGTGCACCACATGTCACATATCCCACAAACGAAAGAACAAGGGAACAAGAAAAACACAGGATAAACCCAGCAACCTCAGGCTCCTTACACAGTTAAGGCTATTTACAGGATTATTTAAAGAAAATGTTGATCTTATGAATGAACACATCAGCCTTGCAGCTTTCATAAATCATTCATAATGTTCAACATTGTATGCTCTTATGCTGTGTATCGTAAATTGGTCTCAAAAGAGTAATTTTCCAATGTCACCACCAGGTGTCTCCCTTGGTTTTGTTTTCCCTCTGTGACAGTCGAGGCCTTTATCACAGTGACATTTGGACAGAAAAGCACAGGCGTTATTTTCTTGTGTCCCAGATGGACAATTCAAAAATACAGAAGGATCGAAATCTATAAAGCAGAACCAAAGAAATGTTTTATTCCACACATTCATAAAAAAATACTTTATCAGTCCTTGAGGGAAAAATCAACTTTATTAAATGATCTAATTAATAAATCCTGGTTCAGTTTCTCCATTCATTTAATCCACATTAAGTCTGATAAACCAGAATGTCTGCACTGTAGAGGGAAATCAACAATGCTTCACAAGTGATTATCAGTATAGTAACAATAATTATACATCTTAACTACACTTTGAAAAAATAAACATCAACTATGATCTGTGAGCTCAAATCAAACACTTTACAACAAAAAACATCTATGTCAATAAAGACATGAGTTTATTCATATATATATATATATATATATATATATATATATATATATATATATATATAAACACTCTAAAATACATAGCTTTGGACTCTTTTTGATTTTTGTTTCCAAATACTCAAAGTTTACCACTATACAAACATTATCTGAAAAAAAATGAACTCCACAATATTATTTTACTGAATAGATTTTAAAAGAAAACCCCCACACTTAGGCAAGGCAAGTTTATTTGTAGAGCACAATTCGTACACAAAGTAATTCAAAGTGCTTTACAGAACAAGAAAATGCATTAAAATCACAATACAAAATAAAAACATAAATAATCATTATAAAATGAACTGTAAAAGAGAAGAGTGCAGATAAGATCCTTTCAGTCATATGCACAGTGGAATAGAGCTGTTTTGAGCCTGTCAGAGTAGAGGCCTGTCTCACATCTTCAGAAAGACTGTTCCAGATTTTAGCTGCATAAAACTGGAACCCTGATTCCCCATGTTTAGTCCTGACTCTGGGCACCAGCAGGAGGCTGGTCCCTGAGGTCCTCAGAGTCCGAGATGGTTCATATGGCACTAACATGTCAGAGATGTACTTTGGTGCTAGGCCGTGGAGAGACTTGTACACAAGCAGAGCTGCTTTAAAGTCTCTGAGCCACAGGGAGCCAGTGTAGAGACCTGAGCACAGGACTAATGTGCTTGTACTTCCTGGTCCTGGTCAGGACCCGAGCAGCAGCATTCTGGATGTACTGCAGCTGTCTTACGGCCCATTTGGAGAGGCCAGTGAGCAGGCCGTTACAGTAGTCTAACCTACTAACAGACAAATGCATGGATAAGTCTCTCCAAGTCAGGTTTAGACACTATACCTTTGATTTTGGCAATGTTTTTTAGATGGTAAAAGGCTGCTGATGTTATTGATTTGATGTGGCTGTTAAAGTTCAAGTCTGAGTCCATTATTACCCCGAGATTTCTAACCTGATTTGTAGGTTTTAGAGAGAGAGACTGGAGGTGACTGCTGACACTTTCTCTTTGTTTCTGTGGACCAAATACGATGACTTCAGTCTTGTCTGAATTTAGCTGGAGAAAGTTGTTTTGCCTGTTGGATGCAGTGACAGAGTGAATCCACTGGTCCATATTCACCTGCTGTCAGTGACACATAGATCTGAGTGTCATCTGCATAATTGTGGTAGGACACATTATTACTTTGTATTAACTGGCCTAAAGGCAGCATGTAGAGATTGAACACTTATAGATTCTGTTCACTTCTGTTCATCTGATATTTAAGTTCTATACATATATGCTTGATATACATATATCTACATATACCCACACTGTTTGAGTGACTGTTCAGTGCAGAACCATCACAGCACAGAGAGCTGAACAACAAAGATGGAGAGTAAATTTACGACCTAAAAGTAGATTCTCAGCCTTTGTCTTGTTTATAACACCTGTCTACTTGAGATCACACAATTCAGCAGAGGAATCAAAACCATAAACACCAAGTCCAGCACAGAGAGGCTGAGTGAATGTGGTCTGGACTCTGTGGAGGAGAGTCATGGTGTCAGAGACTCTGTAGAAGGACAAAATACCTGCAGGGTGATCCAGGTACACTCCCACTCTGGAGGACTGAGGGCCTGAGATGGGAGTGCTGATACTGTTGTGTCTGAATTTATAAGAATCATTCAAACAATATACTGCCCAAGATCTGTCATTGTTCCCAAATCCAGTATCACATACCTTTCTTCTCCTATGTGCAGATGTGACTGCTACTGAAACTGTTCCACCACTCCACTCCACCTCCCAGTAACATAGTCCAGTCAGACTCTCTCTGCTCAGGACCTGACAACGACTATCAACAACTAGCATTAAAAGTGATCGTCTCACTGTTGCTGCTTTTCTGTTCCCTTCAGATAATTGGAGCCATCTGCCTGCTGTGTTTGGATCCAGTGTGATCTGATGTGAATACTGTAAGAATTCAGCTCTGGTCTTGGGCTGAGGTTGTGCCAGCAAAACATCCACTTCAGTCTTCGAGATCTTGGTCCACACACCATTTACAAAGTCCTGTAGTTCATCTCTGGCCTCTGACACAGCTGCAGTCACATCCTCAAAGTGTCGCACAGGGCGGATATTGATCCTGAATGAGTCTTTAGAGTCAGTGAGATGTGACAGTGAGGGGTAGCTCTGTAGAAACTGGGTGTGGTCCTCTGTGTGTGAGAGCTTCTCCAGCTCAGTGTCTTTCCTCCTCAGATCAGTGATCTCCTGCTGCAGCTTCTCCTGAAGCTCTTTGACTTGTCTGACTTTAGTTTTCTGCTGAGATCTGATGTGCTGCTTCACGTCAGAGCTACTTTTCTCAATGAGACGGATCAGATCTGTGAAGATCTTCTCACTGTCCCTCACCGCTTTATCAGCAGAGTGATTGATAGCCTCCACCTTCTGCTGAAGCACCGTCACATCTTTCTCTTTGTTCTGGATTCTCTGCTGGATCTTTTGTCGACTCACCCCGAGCTCTTTCTGCCTCTCAGTCCGTTCTGCTGCAGCTGAAATTGTGTCGTGGCTTTTATGTTCGTCCATGCAGCACAGATAACAGATACACTGCTGATCAGTGCGGCAGAAAATCTCAATGACCTTGTTGTGACGAGTACAGATGTTCTCCTGAAGCTTCTTGGAGGGGTCTAGCAGCTTGTGTTTTTCAAAGGCAGGGGATTCATAGTGAGGCTGGAGGTGCTGCTCACAGTAAGACACCAGACACTGCAGACAGGACTTGACAGCTTTCAGCTTTCTCCCAGTACAGACATCACAGGCCACATCTTCAGGTCCGGCATAGCAGTGATCAGCTGGAGCAGCTTGGAGTCCTGTCTTCTTCAGTTCCTCCACTAAATCTGCTAACATGGTGTTTTTCACCAGAGCAGGCCTCGGCATTAAGGTGTGTCTGCACTGAGGACAGCTGTGGATTTGCTTCTGATCCTCTTCATCCCAGTGGCTTTTAATACAGTTCATACAGTAGCTGTGTCCACAGGGAATAGTCACAGGATCCTTCAGTAGATCCAGACAGATCGAACAGAAGAGTTTTTCCTGGTCCATCTGAATTCCTCGCTGCGCCATTTCACCTCTCAGAGACAATGAATGTCTGAAAGGCATTTATTGCATTCAGTTCATAAGATAGAGGGCTTATCAGATCACACTTTGATTAGTCCTGGAAGACAAATGGTTTAGAGTTGGACAGTGTTTATAGGCTCTCTTTACAACACAGAGCAAAGATCATATTGTACATAAAACTTGATGTGAAAGCAAAATGATTATTGCTGTCAGTATACACCTCAAACATCTTGCAGTGATTTACATTGCTGTCTTTTCTACACCCAGTTGTCCCAGAAATACAGATTAACTTTGGCTTACAGAAGCTGTGTGACATTAATATGTTTCAGTTGGCCACAAGTGTAGATTTTGGGGGGGGCGTGTGCAGTACACAGACCCCCCCCTCAATATCTAGAACATGCACTTTTGTTCTCTCAGTACAAACATGAAGGTAGCAGCCAAAAGTTGGTGTAGAATTACAGAAACTGTTGCATAAAAATCACCCCTTTCATATGTGTCGCCCTCAATGTTGAAACCAAACCATCATAAGTCATCATAACTTAATCAGATCAATATTCTATTTGGTGAACAAGGTGCCCATAACTGCTTGTAGCATTTAGTCTCAAGTCCTCTCAGTAGAGGAAGTAGAGCTGCTTAAGAATTCAGTATGTAAAGATTAATTGATGTCATGTGTCTGAAAATAACAAAAATAATTATGAAGAGCCTTTAACATTGTTTCATGTAAGATACAATATTTTTTAAGGAAAAACGAACGAACAAACAAACAAACAAACACTAAAGTATCACACTCTGTTCATGTAATATTTAAATTCACAGCACAGAGAGCTGAACAACAAAGATGAAGAGTAAGTTTATGAACTACAAAGAAGCTTCTGAGGGACTGAGGGCCTGAGATGGGAGTGAGGACCTTGTTATGACTAAATTCATAGCAATAAGGAAAACAATATACTGCCCAAGATGTGTCATTGTTCCAAATCCACTTTCACATACCTTTCTTCTCCTATGTGCAGATGTGACTGCTACTGAAACTGTTCCACCACTCCACTCCACCTCCCAGTAACATTGTCCAATCACACTCTCTCTGCTCAGGACCTGAAACCTGTACATGTCACTGTGTGATGCTGGTTGAGGGGAAAAATCTAATTGTAATGCAACACTGTAATGACACAAAATATTTCAGTGGGTTCTGAAAATACAGCGACCCTTTAGAGCAGTGGTTCTCAAACTTCTTTCTGTAAATATAGAGTAGTTCAGTGGCCGGCTCCTCAGCTGGACAAAAAGTCTTCCTTTAAACTTCAGCATGGCAGCCTGTCAGTGAAGGAGAGTCAGATTTGTTCAACATGTCATTTTGTCACCACCAGGTGTCTCCCTTGGTTTTGTTTTCCCTCTGTGACAGTCGAGGCCTTTATCACAGTGGACATTTGGACAGTAGGAAAAGCACAGGTGTTAAAATAACATTAAGAATGCCTCTGTTCTGTTCAAGTGTCCCAGATGGACAATCAAAAATACAGAAGGATTGAAATCTATAAAGCAGAACTAAAGAAATGTTTTATTCCACACATTCATAAAAAATACTTTATCAGTCCTTGAGGGAAAAATCAACTTTATTGAATGATCTAATTAATAAATCCTGGTTCAGTTTCTCCATTCATTTAATCCACATTAAGTCTGATAAACCAGAATGTCTGCACTGTAGAGGGAAATCAACAATGCTTCACAAGTGATTATCAGTATAGTAACAATAATTATACATCTTAACTATACTTTTAAAAAATAAACATCAACTATGATCAACTGTGAGGTCAAATCAAACACTTTACAACAGAAAATCGTCTATTTGTCAATAAAGACATGAGTTTATTTCTATATTTATTAACACTCTAAAATGCATAGCTTTCGACTCTTATTGATTTTTGTTTCCAATTAATCAAAGTTTCCCACTATACAAACATTATGTGAAAAAAAATGAACTCCACAATATTATTTCACTGAATAGATTTTAAAGAAACCCCCACACTTATAGATTATGTTCATTTCTGTTCATCTGATATTTAAGTTCTATACATATATGCTTGATATACATATATCTACATATACCCACACTGTTTGAGTGACTGTTCAGTGCAGAACCATCACAGCACAGAGAGCTGAATACAAAGATGGAGAGTAAATTTACGACCTAAAAGTAGATTCTCAGCCTTTGTCTTGTTTATAACACCTGTCTACTTGAGATCACACAATTCAGCAGAGCTATAATAATGATAAACACCAAGTCCAGCACAGAGAGGCTGAGTGAATGTGGTCTGGACTCTGTGGAGGAGAGTCATGGTGTCAGAGACGCTGTAGAAGGACAAAGTACCTGCAGGGTGATCCAGGTACACTCCCACTCTGGAGGACTGAGGGCCTGAGATGGGAGTGCTGATATTGTTGTGTCTGAATTCATAATGATTCATGAAACAATATACTGCCCAAGATGTGTCATTGTTCCCAAATCCACTTTCATATACTCGTTCTTTAATATGTGCAGATGTGACTGCTACTGAAACTTAGGACCCCTCCACTCCACCTCCCAGTAACATCGTCCAGTCAGACTCTCTCTGCTCAGGACATGATGATGCTACCTGCAGGAGAAATAGTACAGTACAGAATTCCTCAATGCTGCTTTTCTGTTCCCTTCAGATAATTCAAGCCATCTGTGTGCTGTGTTTGGATCCAGTGTGATCTGACGTGAATACTGTAAGAATTCAGCTCTGGTCTTGGGCTGAGGTTGTGCCAGCAAAACATCCACTTCAGTCTTTGTCAGTGAGATCTTGGTCCACACATCACTAACAAAGTCCTGTAGTTTATCTCTGGCCTCTGACACAGCTGCAGTCACATCCTCAAAGTGTCGCACAGGGCGGATATTGATCCTGGATGAGTCTTTAGAGTCAGTGAGACGTGACAGTGAGGGGTAGCTCTGTAGAAACTGGGTGTGGTCCTCTGTGTGTGAGAGCTTCTGCAGCTCAGTGTCTTTCCTCCTCAGATCAGTGATCTCCTGCTGCAGCTTCTCCTGAAGCTCTTTGACTTGTCGAACTTTAGCTTTCTGCTGAGATCTGATGTGCTGCTTCACATCAGAGCTTCTTTTCTCAATGAGACGGATCAGATCTGTGAAGATCTTCTCACTGTCCCTCACTGCTTTATCAGCAGAGTGATTGATAGCCTCCACCTCCTGCTGAAGCACCGTCACATCTTTCTCTGTTCTGGATTCTCTGCTGGATCTTTTGTCGACTCACCCCGAGCTCTTTCTGCCTCTCAGTCCGTTCTACAGCTAAACTGTGTCGTGGCCTTTATGTTCGTCCATGGAACAGATAACAGATACACTGATGATCAGTGCGGCAGAAAATCTTCATCACCTCATGTGACGAGTACAGATGTTCTCCTGAAGCTTCTTGGAGGGGTCGAGCAGCTTGTGTTTTTTCAAAGGCAGGGGATTCATAGTGAGGCTGGAGGTGCTGCTCACAGTAAGACACCAGACACTGCAGACAGGACTTGACAGCTTTCAGCTTTCTCCCAGTACAGACATCACAGGCCACATCTTCAGCTCCGGCATAGCAGCGATCAGCTGGAGCAGCTTGGAGTCCTGTCTTCTTCAGTTCCTCCACTAAATCTGCTAACATGGTGTTTTTCACCAGAGCAGGCCTCGGCATGAAGGTGTGTCTGCACTGAGGACAGCTGTGGATTTGCTTCTGATCCTCTTCATCCCAGTGGCTTTTAATACAGTTCATACAGTAGCTGTGTCCACAGGCAATAGTCACAGGATCCTTCAATAGATCCAGACAGATCGAACAGCGGAGTTTTTCCTGATCCATCTGAATTCCTCGCTGCGCCATTTCACCTCTCAGAGACAGGGAATGTCAAATAGTTTCACTTTGTTAAACATGGAAGTAGCTGGGAACTGATCCAGACCAAACTGAGCTCCCTTTCTTCATGTTCAGTCACTGATAAACACTGTGTGTGGCGTGAGAGCACCTGCTTATCGCAGCATCTTGGTTTCACCCATCGATAAACTTGCATACCTGCTAAGGGTGGACGACGCAAGAAACTCATGGACTGAACAGGACTGGCTGCATTTGAGAGCAGGGAGAGGAGAGAAGGTGTGGTCACTGGTGCAGCATTTAACTGGCCGTACATTACAGACATCAAGTGAAAAGAGATTTTGACTTAAAAAGGACAAGTATCATGAAAAATAAAAGAACGCTAAAAGACTGAATAAACACTACTCAAACACTAAAACAAATAAAATGATGGTCAGTTACAGTAAAACAAGTCTGGCAAGCTGCCCTGTGTCTTTATCCTTGCCCTGTGTTACTCCCTGTTCTCCAGCAGGCTCACTGTTTGCATGCACACTGCCTGAGCTTTGCAACCTGGTGACTGACAGGAGAACCACACCTCTGCATGCTGTATGCTGGGGAGATATGAACACAATCAGTGATCACATGACACACGTCCTCACCTGGACCACACACACAGGTGTACGACTGCTCCCCAGTTTCATAATATCCCCCAGGCTCACACTGCTGCAGCTACATGTGTCTCTCCATGCATCACTCTCTCTGCTCTGCCTCTGTCCATCTGTGTGGCCCCACTTTTGTGTTTGTTTTTATGTTTGCTTTGTCCATTCTGGGCTACTGTATGGAGGTGCAACATGGTGATCTTGTTGACGAGGACCAGCTCCCTTTGTAGATGTAAACGTCTCTTTCTAAGGTAACAAATCACAACAATCATTATTTTTGAGTTATTATACACTAAAGACAACATATCTATTATATTATTTTCCATTTCTGCCAATATATCCATCTGAATCCTTCACACTGCACCTTTAGTGCATAAAGAAATGCTTGCACACACAGTTATCTTGATCACTTGAGCCTGTGTTGAATTAGCCTGATTGCATGAACTTTAATTGACCTTTCTGGAGATGCTTGAGCCCCGACTGATTTGTTAAGTTCATTCAAGTCAGGTTTTGGACTTAGATCCTCACTTTTCTAAGCATGCTATGGAACAGGCCTCTGGCTTTGAATTCCTCAGATCCTCTCGGGTTTAAAACCACATCAAGGGCAGGAAAGTGTTTTTGCAGTGTTAGTATGACGTATTTAAAGTGGACCAGCTCTTTATTTTCACTGGCAAAATCAATGATATGTAGCAGAGTGCATTGTTATGTATATAATGACCACACTGATCCTCAGTGTATCATCAGCACAGATGATAAAACACAATATATCAGTGGGCTCTGAAAATACAGCGACCCTTCAGAGCAGTGGTTCTCAGACTTCTTTCTGTAAATATAGAATATTTCAGTTGCCGGCTCTTCAGCTGGACAAAAATTTGGAGTCACACTGGTGAATTAACAAATAAAGTGATTCATTAACTAAAAAGCAATCAAACCAGTCACACAAACAGAAAGGATGAATCTATAGAGTCAGCAGTGTAGGTAGTGGATGAGTGACGGCTGTTTCTCTGTAAGAAAACACAAAGACGTGACATGTAGAGGTCTGCCCACAGCAGACTGGCTGCTCTGTCTTATATGTGCACGGGCCACACTCGGCCCAGGTGTGTCCCATGATGCTGATTGCACTCAATCAAGGTCTGTAGCCCTGGAATAAAAAAGGACAGACACAGCAAAGGAACCAATCAGAGAGGCCGTCACATTTGAAATATTGTTTTAGTCAAATGACCCCCGACCTGCGCAAAACTGTTTTGTTAGAAAAAAGTCTTTATCAAGAGGTCCAATGAAATGTCCCAATAAACACCCATTAAAACATATTCCTCCTGATACTGAGGGTATTTTATTGGTTCTATTTTCATTCTTTTTCACTTCTCTCTCTGTGTTTCCAGCTGTATTGCTGCTACGTTTCAACAGCAAATCCAATTACTTGAATTTTGTCTGTCATTTAATGTCAAAACTGGCGTCCCACTCACAGTGAGCAAACGTAAATGTGACTGCATTTGTTGCAGTTGACAGTTTACAGCAGCCAATGATTTCACTGAAAACAGGAATACTGAGTTTAAAATGTGATTTATCAAACTTACATTTGCATTTTCTTATTGAACTTATAGTCTAAATATTTTAGTACTTATTCATGCAGATCTCCAAAGTAACTCTAGGGGTAGCCATATACCGCCATTACAGAAACACTGCTTCAGTGCGACGACCCATTGCAGCTTTTCTGTGGTGGTTTTGTTCCAAAGTGCTGTGAGTGATCAGAAAGCACAAAGTGCCACTTTATGTTTTCTGTGTCATAAAGTCTTCCTTTAAACTTCAGCATGGCAGCCTGTCAGTGAAGGACACAGTCAGATTTGTTCATCATGTCATTTTGTCACCACCAGGTGTCTCCCTTGGTTTTGTTTTCCCTCTGTGACAGTAGAGGCCTTTATCACAGTGGACATTTGGACAGTAGGAAAAGCACAGGTGTTAAAATAATATTAAGAATGCCTCTGTTCTGTTCAAGTGTCCTAGATGGACAATTAAAAAATACAGAAGGATCGAAATCCATGAAGCAGAACCAAAGATATTTTTTATTCCACACATTCATAAAAGAAAATACTTTATCAGTCCTTGAGGAAAAAAATCAACTTTATTAAATGATCTAATTAATAAATCCTGGTTCAGTTTCTCCATTCATTTAATCCAAATTAAGTCTGATAAACCAGAATGTCTGCACTGTAGAGGGAAATCAACAATGCTTCACAAGTGATTATCAGTATAGTAACAATAATTATACATCTTAACTACACTTTGAAAAAATAAACATGAACGATGATCATCTGTGAGCTCAAATCAAACACTTCACAGCAAAAAAACGTAGATTTGTCAATAAGACATGAGTTTATTTCTATAAATACTCTAAAATATACAGCTGTCGATTTTTTAAATTATTTTTGTTTCCAATTAATCAAAGTTTCCCACTATACAAACATTATCTGAAAAAAGATTCAACTGTAGAATATTATGTGACTCAATAGATTTTAAAAGAAAACCCCCACACTTATAGATTATGTTCATTTCTGTTCATCTGATATTTAAGTTCTATACATATATGCTTGATATACATATATCTACATATACCCACACTGTTTGAGTGACTGTTCAGTGCAGAACCATCACAGCACAGAGAGCTGAACAACAAAGATATAGAGTAAATTTACGACCTAAAAGTAGATTCTCAGCCTTTGTCTTGTTTATAACACCTGTCTACTTGAGATCACACAATTCAGCAGAGGAATCAAAACCATAAACACCAAGTCCAGCACAGAGAGGCTGAGTGAATGTGGTCTGGACTCTGTGGAGGAGAGTCATGGTGTCAGAGACTCTGTAGAAGGACAAAATACCTGCAGGGTGATCCAGGTACACTCCCACTCTGGAGGACTGAGGGCCTGAGATGGGAGTGATGATACTGTTGTGTCTGAATTGATAAGAATCATTCAACCAATATACTGCCCAAGATGTGTCATCATTCCCAAATCCACTTTCATATACTGGTCTTCTCATATGTGCAGATGTGACTGCTACTGAAACTGCAGGTCCCCTCCACTCCACCTCCCAGTAACATCGTCCAGTCAGACTCTCTCTGCTCAGGACCTGAAAACTTTTGATGTCACGGTGTGGAGCTGGTGGAAAGGACAATAGTACCTGTAGACATATCATTGTCAGGACATCTTGTGGTCTTTTCAATGTTGCTCTTCTGTTCCCTTCAGATAATTGGACCCATCTGCCTGCTGTGTTTGGATCCAGTGTGATCTGACGTGAATACTGTAAGAATTCATCTCTGGTCTTGGGCTGAGGTTGTGCCAGCAAAACATCCACTTCAGTCTTCGAGATCTTGGTCCACACATCACTAACAAAGTCCTGTAGTTTATCTCTGGCCTCTGACACAGCTGCAGTCACATCCTCAAAGTGTCGCAGAGGGTGGATATAGATCCTGGATGAGTCTTCAGAGTCAGTTAGATGTGACAGTGAGGGGTAGCTCTGTAGAAACTGGGTGTGGTCCTCTGTGTGTGAGAGCTTCTCCAGCTCAGTGTCTTTCCTCCTCAGATCAGTGATCTCCTGCTGCAGCTTCTCCTGAAGCTCTTTGACTTGTCGAACTTTAGGTTTCTGCTGAGATCTGATGTGCTGCTTCACATCAGAGCTTCTTTTCTCAATGAGACGGATCAAATCTGTGAAGATCTTCTCACTGTCCCTCACTGCTTTATCAGCAGAGTGATTGATAGCCTCCACCTCCTGCTGAAGCACCGTCACATCTTTCTCTCTGTTCTGGATTCTCTGCTGGATCTCTTGTCGACGTGACAGGCGTGACAGCACCTGCTTTTTGCAGCATGTTACGTGTATAGAGTGGAAGGTTTGTTTGTATATTTTGTCTCTTTCACCTCCTCTTTTCCTGCAGATGGGAATTAAAAGATTGGCTGCCACCTGCGAGCTCCAGAACAGCAGAGTATTGGCTCAAACACTGGCCAGTTAGCCAATCAGAGATGGAGGAAACCGTATTAAAAGCCTTGTTTGCGCTCTCTCTTGCTTTGCATACTAGGAAGGTTTGTGGTGGGGAGGTAGGGCTGAGGTAAGGCTGGGGAACCCTGTACATTCTGCACACACATAGAAAGTAATTGTTACTCCACTCGGTTATGGGTTGATGCCACCACTGTAATTTTTGTGCAGTCACTTTTGTAGATAAGGTAGTCAGGCCTTTTGTTTTCTTTTCATTTCTACACAGAAAGCACAGAGCTAGGCCCTATTTTGTTGTTCTTTGTTTCTTTTGTTTGGCACAACCCCCACAGTTCAAAACCTTCATTTGTTGTCCACTTATTTATCAAAGATTCTGAATAAATCCGTTTTGTTGACTGACACACATCCACCTTGAGTTCTGTCGTTGTTGGTTGTCAGCGTTATTGTTTCTGTTTGCTTCTTGTAAAGAGAAATGTAACGCAGCATCTTGCTTTCACCCATCGATAAACTTGCATACCTGCTAAGGGTGGAGGACGCAAGAAACACGTGAACTGAACAGGACTGGCTGCATTTGAGACCAGGGAGAGGAAAGAAGGTGTGGTCACTGGTGCTGCATTTAACTGGCCGTACATTACAGACATCAATTAAAAAGAGACGTTCACTTAAAAAGGACAGTATCATGAAAAATAAAAAATTGCTAAAAGACTGAATAGACACTACTGAAAGATTAAAACAAATAAAAAAATGATGGTTAGTTACAGTAAAACTCCCCAAAAAGTCCAAGTCTGGCAAGCTGCCCTGTGTCTTTATCCTTGCCCTGTGTTACTCCCTGTTCTCCAGCAGGCTCACTGTTTGCATGCACACTGCCTGAGCTTTGCAACCTGGTGACTGACAGGAGAACCACACCTCTGCATGCTGTATGCTGGCGAGATATGAACACAATCAGTGATCACATGACACACGTCCTCACCTGGACCACAGACAGGTGTACGGCTGCTCCCCAGTTTCATAATATCCCCCAGATTCACACTGCTGCAGCTACATGTGTCTCTCCGTGCATCACTCTCTCTGCTCTGCCTCTGTCCATCTGTGTAGCCCCACTTTTATGTTTGTTTTTATGTTTGCTTTGTCCATTCTGGGCTACTGTATGGAGGTGCAACATGGTGATCTTGTTGACGAGGACCAGCTCCCTGTGTAGACATAAACGTCTCTTTCTAGGGTAACAAAAACACAACAATAATTTTGAGTTATTATACACTAAATACAACATATCTATCATATTATATTCCATTTCTGCCAATATATCCCTCTGAATCCTTCACACTGCACCTTTAAGTGCATAAAGAAATGCTTGCACACACAGTTATCTTGATCACTTGAGCCTGTGTTGAATTAGCCTGATTGCATGAACTTTAATTGACGTTTCTGGAGATGCTTGAGCCCCGACTGATTTGTTAAGTTCATTCAATTCAGGTTTTGGATTTAAAATCCTCACTTTTCTAAGCATGCTATGGAACAGGCCTCTGGCTTTCAACTCCTCAGATCCTCTCGGGTTTAAAACCACATCAAGGGCAGTTGTTTTAGCCAAGTGACCCCTGACCTGCGCAAAACTGTTTTGTTAGAAAAAAGTCTTTATCAAGAGGTCCAATGAAATGTCCCAATAAACACCCATTAAAACATATTCCTCCTGATACTGAGGGTATTTTATTGGTTCTGTTTTTTTTTTTCTGTTTCACTTCTCTCTCTGTGTTTCCAGCTGTATTGCTGCTACGTTTCAACAGCAAATCCAATTACTTGATTTTTGTCTGTCATTTAATGTCAAAACTGGCGTCCCACTCACAGTGAGCAAACGTAAATGTGACTGCATTTGTTGCAGTTAACAGTTTACAGCAGCCAATGATTTCACTGAAAACAGGAATACTGAGTTTAAAATGTGATTTATCAAACTTACATTTGCATTTTCTTATTGAACTTATAGTCTAAATATTTTAGTACTTATTCATGCAGATCTCCAAAGTAACTCTAGGGGTAGCCATATACCACCATTACAGAAACACTGCTTTAGTGCGATGACCCATTGCAGCTTTTCTGTGGTGGTTTTGTTCCAAAGTGCTGTGAGTGATCAGAAAGCACAAAGTGCCACTTTATGTTTTCTGTGTCATAAAGTCTTCCTTTAAACTTCAGCATGGCAGCCTGTCAGTGAAGGACACAGTCAGATTTGTTCAGCATGTCATTTTGTCACCACCAGGTGTCTCCCTTGGTTTTGTTTTCCCTCTGTGACAGTAGAGGCCTTTATCACAGTGGACATTTGGACAGTAGAAAAAGCACAGGTGTTAAAATAACATTAAGAATGCCTCTGTTCTGTTCAAGTGTCCCAGATGGACAATCAAAAAATACAGAAGGATTGAAATCCATGAAGCAGAACCAAAGATATTTTTTATTCCACACATTCATAAAAAATACTTTATCAGTCCTTGAGGGAAAAATCAACTTTATTAAATGATCTAATTAATAAATCCTGGTTCAGTTTCTCCATTCATTTAATCCACATGAAGTCTGATAAACCAGAATGTCTGCACTGTAGAGGAAAATCAACAATGCTTCACAAGTGATTATCAGTATAGTAACAATAATTATACATCTTAACTACACTTTTAAAATATATTTACACATTAACAGAGTGACAAGAACAAAATAAACATCAACTATGATCAACTGTGAGCTCAAATGAAACAGTTTACAGCACAAAAATCGTGTATATGTCAATAATTACATGAGTTTATTTCTATATATAAACACTCTAAAATCCATAGCTGTCGATTCCCCCCCCCCCCCCCCCCCCCCCCCCCCCCCCCCCAATTGATCAAAGTTTACCACTATACAAACATTAACTGAAAAAAGATTCAACTCTACAATATTATTTTACTGAATAGATTTTAAAGGAAACCCCCACACTTTTTTTGTTTGTTAATTTCGCACCATTGCACAAGACAATAGAAAAAAAAAACCCCAAAAAATAAAATGGCCATCACAAAATAGAAGTGCTGAGCAGAGGCAAGAGACCCAGATGGGCCTATACGGGGCCTCAACTCCTTAAATACAGTACATCACCAATTCAACACAAGAGCCAAAAGCAAAGTAAAAATAAAAAAACATCCAAACAAATTTCATAACATTGAGATAACAACAACAATAATAATAATATAATACTAACAATAATAATACTAACATTAATAATAATCAAAACAAATAAAGATAAAACAGCAAACACAAAATGACAGTAACAAAAAGCACAGAATTATTCACCTAGCAAAGTATATTTAAGCCTGGACTTCAGCAGTGGTGGAACAGATTTTAATCATAGAAGGTTTTGAATTCCATATTGTAGGACCTCTGAATCTTCTACTGAACTGACCTAATGTTGTGCGAGAGAAATGACAATGAATATTTTATTGCCTGGTAGCATATGAATGAATACTGGAATTTGGTATGAAAAAATTATGAAAAACAACAAGGAAATAATCGATAGATTCTGTTTGTTTCTGTTCATCAGATATTTAAGTTCTATACATATATGCTTGATATACATATATCTACATATACCCACACTGTTTGAGTGACTGTTCAGTGCAGAACCATCACAGCACAGAGAGCTGAACAACAAAGATGGAGAGTAAATTTACGACCTAAAAGTAGATTCTCAGCCTTTGTCTTGTTTATAACACCTGTCTACTTGAGATCACACAATTCAGCAGAGCTACAATAATGATAAAGCCCAAGTCCAGCACAGAGAGGCTGAGTGAATGTGGTCTGGACTCTGTGGAGGAGAGTCATGGTGTCAGAGACTCTGTAGAAGGACAAAATACCTGCAGGGTGATCCAGGTACACTCCCACTCTGGAGGACTGAGGGCCTGAGATGGGAGTGCTGATACTGTTGTGTCTGAATTGATAACGATTCATCAAACAATATACTGCCCAAGATGTGTCATTGTTCCCAAATCCACTTTCATATACTGGTTCGCTCCTATGTGCAGATGTGACTGCTACTGAAACTCTAGGTCCACTCCACTCCACCTCCCAGTAACATCGTCCAGTCAGTCTCTCTCTGCTCAGGACCTGAAGTCTGATGATGTCACTGTGTGAATCTGGTGGAAAGGACAATAGTAACTGTAGAAATATCGTTTTCATAACATGTAGTGGTCCTTTCACTATTGCTCTTCTGTTCCCTCCAGATAATACGACCCAGCTGCCTGCTGTGTTTGGATCCAGTGTGATCTGATGTGAATACTGTAAGAATTCAGCTCTGGTCTTGGGCTGAGGTTGTGCCAGCAAAACATCCACTTCAGTCTTTGTCAGTGAGATCTTGGTCCACACACCATTTACAAAGTCCTGTAGTTTATCTCTGGCCTCTGACACAGCTGCAGTCACATCCTCAAAGTGTCGCACAGGGCGGATATTGATCCTGGATGAGTCTTCAGAGTCAGTGAGATGTGACAGTGAGGGGTAGCTCTGTAGAAACTGGGTGTGGTCCTCTGTGTGTGAGAGCTTCTCCAGCTCAGTGTCTTTCCTCCTCAGATCAGTGATCTCCTGCTGCAGCTTCTCCTGAAGCTCTTTGACTTGTCGAACTTTAGTTTTCTGCTGAGATCTGATGTGCTGCTTCACATCAGAGCTACTTTTCTCAATGAGACGGATCAGATCTGTGAAGATCTTCTCACTGTCCCTCACTGCTTTATCAGCAGAGTGATTGATAGCCTCCACCTCCTGCTGAAGCACCGTCACATCTTTCTCTCTGTTCTGGATTCTCTGCTGGATCTTTTGTCGACTCACCCCGAGCTCTTTCTGCCTCTCAGTCCGTTCTGCTGCAGCTGAAATTGTGTTGTGGCCTTTATGTTCGTCCATGGAGCACAGATAACAGATACACTGCTGATCAGTGCGGCAGAAAATCTCAATGACCTTGTTGTGACGAGTACAGATGTTCTCCTGAAGCTTCTTGGAGGGGTCGATTAGCTTGTGTTTTTCAAAGGCAGGGGATTCATAGTGAGGCTGGAGGTGCTGCTCACAGTAAGACACCAGACACTGCAGACAGGACTTGACAGCTTTCAGCTTTCTCCCAGTACAGACATCACAGGCCACATCTTCAGGTCCGGCATAGCAGTGATCAGCTGGAGCAGCTTGGAGTCCTGTCTTCTTCACTTCCTCCACTAAATCTGCTAACATGGTGTTTTTCACCAGAGCAGGCCTCGGCATGAAGGTGTGTCTGCACTGAGGACAGCTGTGGATTTGCTTCTGATCCTCTTCATCCCAGTGGCTTTTAATACAGTTCATACAGTAGCTGTGTCCACAGGGAATAGTCACAGGATCCTTCAGTAGATCCAGACAGATCGAACAGCAGAGTTTTTCCTGGTCCATCTGAATTCCTCGCTGCGCCATTTCACCTCTCAGAGACAGGGAATGTCAAATAGTTTCACTTTGTCAAACAAGGAAGAAGCTGGGAACTGATCTAAACCAAACTGAGCTTCCTTTCCTCATGTTCACTCACTGATATGCAGTGAGTAGGACTTGAGAGCACTTGCATGTCAGGGCATGTTGGTTTCACCCATCTGTAAATTTGCGCACTGGTTCAGGGCGGAGGAAAAACATGTACTGAACAGAACCTGCACTTAAGAGCGGGGAGAGAAAAGCAACATGTGTATGGCTCTCAGTATACCACTTAAACTTCCTGTAATGATAAATATTGCCATTACCTCTGCTCCCAGTCCTCTTAGGAATACAGTGTAATGTAGGCTTGGAAAAGCTGTGTGACATCAGTAGGTTTGAATTCATAGATCACTGTACGAGCAACATAACTAATTATTTTGTCTTCTAAATAAATAATTCACATTCATGAATTAACAGAACATGATGTTGAACTATAGCTGGAATTTTAACATGTATTTAGGATGCATGTATGTCAAAGATAAAACAAAGCAAGCAAAAAAATGCTTGTTTTTGCCTCTGACAGACTAGGATCCCTACAGAGACAGACTTTTTGTTCAGCCAGAAACAACCTGGAAATCATCATCGCAAAACCCACCAGACTCATGTTCAAGTAACAATAATTCAGTCAGGAACAATTTCGTCAAATCAAACTTTATTTCCATTTGCAGCTTCATATTTGGCGGTATGGGTCTGCTCTGGGGCCTCTCTGCCTTTCCTAGGGCCCACGCAGAAATCCTCCATGTGCCTACATAGAGAGCCTACAGCAAAGAGAGCACTCCGCCCTGCCCTTCCATGTGTCTACATCAAAAGCCTTCGGCAGGTAGAGCAGCAGCAAAGACCCCCCACAGGAAGAGAGCAGAGCAGCGTCAATGACAAACAGAAATGACACTGATCAGTCAGACACAGCATGAAAAGGAGGAGCTGGGGTGGAGGCGGGTTGCAAAGCAGCTTGCAGAGGAAGCAGCAACAGTAGGCAGGCCAGAGCAGTTTAAAGAGACAAAAGATCTATCAGCTGACTCCCTTCCATCAATCAGCTGTTACATCAGTTGATTGGTTATTTGAGGTCAGCTGATGTAGTTGGGACGTGAGCTGAGCTTGACATCATGTCCTGCCTGAACTAACGTTATGCTCAAATTTCATCATCGTAAAACACACTTCATTCAAAGTCAGTAACAAAATAAAACTCACAGAGCTGTCTTCCTTCATCTTATCACTGATCCAACAATCACCAACTCTGGTTTGGTAAAGTAAACCCTGAATTCATCCAATTAGATGTAAAGATATGCTGGCTCCATACAGCCTTAAATTACTGTTTATTTCAAATGAGTCTTTTGGGTTTGCCTATAATGATTTTGGGACTGTTTCTGCTTCAATAAAAAGGATCTTACTCTTTGAACAAATAACAACAAATAATTATTTTTTCTGTTTGAGTACAAAATCACTTGATTCTTTGAACAGAAAATCCTGCACACTGCTCTTTGCTCACAATTCATCAGCAACACTAACATTTCAGTCCTCCTGGACCTTCATCAAGAGTGTCCAACACCATTATTTTCAACACTGAGCTTTAAATAGAAAGTGCCCCACCCATGTCACAGGTGTGCACACGTGTGGGAGGATTAATCAGCTGTGGGTGTGTTTCTCAAAAACTGACAACAGCCTGTGCACCACACGTCACATATCCCACAAACGAAAGAACAAGGGAACAAGAAAAACACAGGATAAACCCAGCAACCTCAGGCTCCTTACACAGTTAAGGCTATTTACAGGATTATTTAAAGAAAATGTTGATCTTATGAATGAACACATCAGCCTTGCAGCTTTCATAAATCATTCATAATGTTCAACAGTGTATACTCTTATGCTGTGTATCATAAATTGGTCTCAAAAGAGTAATTTTCCAATGTCACCACCAGGTGTCTCCCTTGGTTTTGTTTTCCCTCTGTGACAGTCGAGGCCTTTATCACAGTGGACATTTGGACAGAAAAGCACAGGCGTTATTTTCATGTGTCCCAGATGGACAATTCAAAAATACAGAAGGATCGAAATCTATAAAGCAGAACCAAAGAAATGTTTTATTCCACACATTCATGAAAAAATACTTTATCAGTCCTTGAGGGAAAAATCAACTTTATTCAATGATCTAATTAATAAATCCTGGTTCAGTTTCTCCATTCATTTAATCCACATTAAGCCTGATAAACCAGAATGTCTGCACTGTAGAGGGAAATCAACAATGCTTCACAAGTGATTATCAGTATAGTAACAATAATTATACATCTTAACTACACTTTTAAAATATATTTACACATTAACAGAGTGACAAGAACAAAATGAACATCAACTATGATTATCTGTGAGCTCAAATGAAACAGTTTACAGCACAAAAATCGTATATATGTCAATAATTACATGAGTTTATTTCTATATATAAACACTCTAAAATACATAGCTGTTGATTTTTTTTTAATTTTTGTTTCCAATTAATCAAAGTTTAGCACTATACAAACATTAACTGAAAAAAGATTCAACTCTACAATATTATTTTACTGAATAGATTTTAAAGGAAACTCCCACACTTTTTTTGTTTGTTTATTTCGCACCATTGCACAAGACAATAAAAAAAAACAAAACCCAAAAAATAAAATGGCCATCACAAAATAGATGTGCTGAGCAGAGGCAAGAGACCCAGATGGGCCTATACGGGGCCTCAACTCCTTAAACACAGTACATCACCAATTCAACACAAAAGCCAAAAGCAAAGTAAAAATAAAAAAGCATCCAAACAAATTTCATAACATTGAGATAACAACAATAATAATAATATAATACTAACAATAATAATACTAACATTAATCAAAACAAATAAAGATAAAACAGCAAACACAAAATGACAGTAACAAAAAGCACAAAATGATTCACCTAGCAAAGTATATTTAAGCCTGGACTTCAGCAGTGGTGGAACAGTTTTTAATCATAGAAGGTTTTGAATTCCATATTGTAGGACCTCTGAATCTTATACTGAACTGACCTAATGTTGTGCAAGAGAAATGACAATGAATATTTGATTGCCTGGTAGCATATGAATGAATACTGGAATTTGGTATGAAAAAATTATGAAAAACTACAAGGAAATAATCGATAGATTCTGTTCGTTTCTGTTCATCTGATATTTAAGTTACATACATATATGCTTGATATACATATATCTACATATACCCACACTGTTTGAGTGACTGTTCAGTGCAGAACCATCACAGCACAGAGAGCTGAACAACAAAGATGGAGAGTAAATTTACGACCTAAAAGTAGATTCTCAGCCTTTGTCTTGTTTATAACACCTGTCTACTTGAGATCACACAATTCAGCAGAGGAATCAAAACCATAAACACCAAGTCCAGCATAGAGAGGCTGAGTGAATGTGGTCTGGACTCTGTGGAGGAGAGTCATGGTGTCAGAGACTCTGTAGAAGGACAAAATACCTGCAGGGTGATCCAGGTACACTCCCACTCTGGAGGACTGAGGGCCTGAGATGGCAGTGCCGATACTGTTGTGTCTGAATTGATAAGAATCATTCAAACAATATACTGCCCAAGATGTGTCATTGTTCCCAAATCCAGTATCACATACCTGTCTTCTCATATGTGCAGATGTGACTGCTACTGAAACTCTAGGTCCACTCCACTTCACCTCCCAGTAACATCGTCCAGTCAGACTCTCTCTGCTCAGGACCTGAAGACTTTTGATGTCACGGTGTGGAGCTGGTGGAAAGGACAATAGTACCTGTAGAAATATCATTGTCAGGACATCTTGTGGTCTTTTCAATGTTGCTTTTCTGTTCCCTTCAGATAATACGACCCAGCTGCCTGCTGTGTTTGGATCCAGTGTGATCTGACGTGAATACTGTAAGAATTCAGCTCTGGTCTTGGGCTGAGGTTGTGCCAGCAAAACATCCACTTCAGTCTTTGTCAGTGAGATCTTGGTCCACGTATCACTAACAAAGTCCTGTAGTTTATCTCTGGCCTCTGACACAGCTGCAGTCACATCCTCAAAGTGTCTCACAGGGTGAATATAGATCCTGGATGAGTCTTCAGAGTCAGTGAGATGTGACAGTGAGGGGTAGCTCTGTAGAAACTGGGTGTGGTCATCTGTGTGTGAGAGCTTCTCCAGCTCAGTGTCTTTCCTCCTCAGATCAGTGATCTCCTGCTGCAGCTTCTCCTGAAGCTCTTTGACTTGTCGAACTTTAGTTTTCTGCTGAGATTGTGCTGCTTCACATCAGAGCTACTTTTCTCAATGAGACGGATCAGATCTGTGAAGATCTTCTCACTGTCCCTCACTGCTTTATCAGCAGAGTGATTGATAGCCTCCACCTTCTGCTGAAGCACCGTCACATCTTTCTCTCTGTTCTGGATTCTCTGCTGGATCTTTTGTCGTCTCACCCCGAGCTCTTTCTGCCTCTCAGCCCGTTCTGCTGCAGCTGAAATTGTGTTGTGGCCTTTATGTTCGTCCATGGAGCACAGATAACAGATACACTGCTGATCAGTGCGGCAGAAAATGTCATTGACCTTGTTGTGACGAGTACAGATGTTCTCCTGAAGCTTCTTGGAGGGGTCGAGCAGCTTGTGTTTTTCAAAGGCAGGGGATTCATAGTGAGGCTGGACGTGCTGCTCACAGTAAGACACCAGACACTGCAGACAGGACTTGACAGCTTTCAGCTTTCTCCCAGTACAGACATCACAGGCCACATCTTCAGGTCCGGCATAGCAGCGATCAGCTGGAGCAGCTTGGAGTCCTGTCTTCTTCACTTCCTCCACTAAATCTGCTAACATGGTGTTTTTCACCAGAGCAGGCCTCGGCATGAAGGTGTGTCTGCACTGAGGACAGCTGTGGATTTGCTTCTGATCCTCTTCATCCCAGTGGCTTTTAATACAGTTCATACAGTAGCTGTGTCCACAGGCAATAGTCACAGGATCCTTCAGTAGATCCAGACAGATCGAACAGCAGAGTTTTTCCTGGTCCATCTGAATTTCTCGCTGCGCCATTTCACCTCTCTGACAAAGTGAAACTATTTGACATTCACTGTCTCTAACATGGAAGTAGCTGTGAACTGATCTAAACCAAAACGGAGTTCCCTTTTTCATGTCCACTCACTGATATGCAGTGAATGGGGCATGATGAGAGCACTTGCACATCACAGGATGTTGGTTACAGCCATCTGTAAACTTGCACAACAGTTCAGGGTGGAAGAAACAGGAAATATGTGGACTGGACAAAACTGGCTGCACTCTCAGTATACCACTTAAACTTCCTGTAATAATAAATATTGCCACTACTTCTGCACCCAGTCCTCTTAGGAATACAGTTTAATGTAGGCTTGGAAAAGCTGTGTGACATCAGTAGGTTTGAATTCATAGATCACTGTACGAGCAACATAACTAATTATTTTGTCTTCTAAATAAATAATTCACATTCATGAATTAACAGAACATGATGTTGAACTATAGCTGGAATTTTAACATGTATTTAGGATGCATGTATGTCAAAGATAAAACAAAGCAAGCAAAAAAATGCTTGTTTTTGCCTCTGACAGACTAGGATCCCTACAGAGACAGACTTTTTGTTCAACCAGAAACAACCTGGAAATCATCGTCGCAAAACCCACCTAGACTCCTGTTCAAGTAACAATAATTCAGTCAGGAACAATTTTGTCAAATCAAACTTTATTTCCATTTGCAGCTTCATATTTGGTGGTATGGGTCTGCTCTGGGGCCTCTCTGCCTTTCCTAGGGCCCACGCAGAAAACCTCCTCCATGTGCCTACATAGAGAGCCTACAGCAAAGAAAGCACTCCGCCCTGCCCTTCCATGTGTCTACATCAAAAGCCTTCGGCAGGTAGAGCAGCAGCAAGGACCCCCCACAGGAAGAGAGCAGAGCAGCGTCAATGACAAACAGAAATGACACTGATCAGTCAGACACAGCATGAAAAGGAGGAGCTGGGGTGGAGGCGGGTTGCAAAGCAGCTTGCAGAGGAAGCAGCAACAGTAGGCAGGCCAGAGCAGTTTAAAGAGACAAATGATCTATCAGCTGACTCCCTTCCATCAATCAGCTGCTGCATCAGTTGATTGGTTGTTTGAGGTCAGCTGATGTAGCTGGGACGTGAGCTGAGCTTGACATCATGTCCTGCCTGAACTAACGTTATGCTCAAATTTCATCATCGTAAAACACACTTCATTCAAAGTCAGTAACAAAATAAAACTCACAGAGCTGTCTTCCTTCATCTTATCACTGATCCAACAATCACCAACTCTGGTTTGGTGAAAATAAACCCTGAATTCATCCAATTAGATGTAAAGATATGCTGGCTCCATACAGCCTTAAAGTACTGTTTATTTCAAATGAGTGTTTTGGGTTTGCCTATAATGATTTTGGGACTGTTTCTGCTTCAATAAAAAGGATCCTACTCTTTGAACAAATAACAACAAATAATTAATTTTTCTGTTTGAGTACAAAATCACTTGATTCTTTGAACAGAAAATCCTGCACACTGCTCTTTGCTCACAATTCATCAGCAACACTAACATTTCAGTCCTCCTGGACCTTCATCAAGAGTGTCCAACACCATTATTTTCAACACTGAGCTTTAAATAGAAAGTGCCCCACCCATTTCACAGGTGTGCACACGTGTGGGAGGATTAATCAGCTGTGGGTGTGTTTCTCAAAAACTGACAACAGCCTGTGCACCACATGTCACATATCCCACAAACGAAAGAACAAGGGAACAAGAAAAACACAGGATAAACCCAGCAACCTCAGGCTCCTTACACAGTTAAGGCTATTTACAGGATTATTTAAAGAAAATGTTGATCTTATGAATGAACACATCAGCCTTGCAGCTTTCATAAATCATTCATAATGTTCAACAGTGTATACTCTTATGCTGTGCATTATAAATTGGTCTCAAAAGAGCAATTTTCCAATGTCACCACCAGGTGTCTCCCTTGGTTTTGTTTTCCCTCTGTGACAGTCGAGGCCTTTATCACAGTGGACATTTGGACAGAAAAGCACAGGCGTTATTTTCTTGTGTCCCAGATGGACAATTCAAAAATACAGAAGGATCGAAATCTATAAAGCAGAACCAAAGAAATGTTTTATTCCACACATTCATAAAAAAATACTTTATCAGTCCTTGAGGGAAAAAAATCAACTTTATTAAATGATCTAATTAATAAATCCTGGTTCAGTTTCTCCATTCATTTAATCCACATTAAGTCTGATAAACCAGAATGTCTGCACTGTAGAGGAAAATCAACAATGCTTCACAAGTGATTATCAGTATAGTAACAATAATTATACATCTTAACTACACTTTTAAAATATATTTACACATTAAGAAAGTGACAAGAACAAAATAAACATCAACTATCATCTGTGAGCTCAAATATAACACTTCATAACCAAAACTGTATATACGTCAATAATTACATGAGTTTATTTCTATATATAAACACTCTAAAATACATAGCTGTCGATTTTTTTTCCCCAATTAATCAAAGTTTAGCACTATACAAACATTAACTGAAAAAAGATTCAACTCTACAATATTATTTTACTGAATAGATTTTAAAGGAAACCCCCACACTTTTTTTGTTTGTTAATTTCGCACCATTGCACAAGACAATAGAAAAAAAAAAACCCCAAAAAATAAAATGGCCATCACAAAATAGAAGTGCTGAGCAGAGGCAAGAGACCCAGATGGGCCTATACGGGGCCTCAACTCCTTAAATACAGTACATCACCAATTCAACACAAGAGCCAAAAGCAAAGTAAAAATAAAAAAACATCCAAACAAATTTCATAACATTGAGATAACAACAATAATAATAATATAATACTAACATTAATAATACTAACATTAATAATAATCAAAACAAATAAAGATAAAACAGCAAACACAAAATGACAGTAACAAAAAGCACAAAATTATTCACCTAGCAAAGTATATTTAAGCCTGGACTTCAGCAGTGGTGGAACAGTTTTTAATCATAGAAGGTTTTGAATTCCATATTGTAGGACCTCTGAATCTTATACTGAACTGACCTAATGTTGTGCGAGAGAAATGACAATGAATATTTGATTGCCTGGTAGCATATGAATGAATACTGGAATTTGGTATGAAAAAATTATGAAAAACAACAAGGAAATAATCGATAGATTCTGTTCACTTCTGTTCATCTGATATTTAAGTTCTATACATATATGCTTGATATACATATATCTACATATACCCACACTGTTTGAGTGACTGTTCAGTGCAGAACCATCACAGCACAGAGAGCTGAACAACAAAGATGGAGAGTAAATTTACGACCTAAAAGTAGATTCTCAGCCTTTGTCTTGTTTATAACACCTGTCTACTTGAGATCACACAATTCAGCAGAGCTATAATAATGATAAAGCCCAAGTCCAGCACAGAGAGGCTGAGTGAATGTGGTCTGGACTCTGTGGAGGAGAGTCATGGTGTCAGAGACGCTGTAGAAGGACAAAATACCTGCAGGGTGATCCAGGTACACTCCCACTCTGGAGGACTGAGGGCCTGAGATGTGAGTGCTGATACTGTTGTGTCTGAATTCATAATGATTTATGAAACAATATACTGCCCAAGATGTGTCATTGTTCCCAAATTCACTTTCACACACTTGTTCTCTCCTATGTGCAGATGTGACTGCTACTGAAACTCTAGGTCCACTCCACTCCACCTCCCAGTAACATCGTCCAGTCAGACTCTCTCTGCTCAGGACCTGATGGCTGTCCACATTACTCTGTGAACTTCGCTTCTGAAGGTGAAATTGTCTCCATGTTGCTTTTCTGTTCCCTCCAAATAATGCAAGCCATCTGCCTGCTGTGTTTGGATCCAGTGTGATGTGACGTGAATATTGTAAGAATTCATCTCTGGTCTTGGGCTGAGGTTGTGCCAGCAAAACATCCACTTTAGACTTTGTCAGTGAGATCTTGGTCCACACATCACTAACAAAGTCCTGTAGTTTATCTCTGGCCTCTGACACAGCTGCAGTCACATCCTCAAAGTGTCGCACAGGGCGGATATAGATCCTGGATGAGTCTTTAGAGTCAGTGAGATGTGACAGTGAGGGGTAGCTCTGTAGAAACTGGGTGTGGTCCTCTGTGTGTGAGAGCTTCTCCAGCTCAGTGTCTTTCCTCCTCAGATCAGTGATCTCCTGCTGCAGCTTCTCCTGAAGCTCTTTGACTTGTCGAACTTTAGTTTTCTGCTGAGATCTGATGTGCTGCTTCACATCAGAGCTACTTTTCTCAATGAGACGGATCAGATCTGTGAAGATCTTCTCACTGTCCCTCACTGCTTTATCAGCAGAGTGATTGATAGCCTCCACCTCCTGCTGAAGCACCGTCACATCTTTCTCTCTGTTCTGGATTCTCTGCTGGATCTTTTGTCGACTCACCCCGAGCTCTTTCTGCCTCTCAGTCCGTTCTGCTGCAGCTGAAATTGTGTTGTGGCCTTTATGTTCGTCCATGGAGCACAGATAACAGATACACTGCTGATCAGTGCGACAGAAAATCTTCATCACTTCATTGTGACGAGTACAGATGTTCTCCTGAAGCTTCTTGGAGGGGTCGACCAGCTTGTGTTTTTCAAAGGCAGGGGATTCATAGTGAGGCTGGAGGTGCTGCTCACAGTAAGACACCAGACACTGCAGACAGGACTTGACAGCTTTCAGCTTTCTCCCAGTACAGACATCACAGGCCACATCTTCAGGTCCGGCATAGCAGTGATCAGCTGGAGCAGCTTGGAGTCCTGTCTTCTTCACTTCCTCCACTAAATCTGCTAACATGGTGTTTTTCACCAGAGCAGGCCTCGGCATGAAGAAACGTTTGCACTGAGGACAGCTGTGGATTTGCTTCTGATCCTCTTCATCCCAGTGGCTTTTAATACAGCTCATACAGTAGCTGTGTCCACAGGCAATAGTCACAGGATCCTTCAGTAGATCCAGACAGATTGAACAGCAGAGTTTTTCCTGGTCCATCTGAATTTCTCGCTGCGCCATTTCACCTCTCAGAGACAGTGACTGTCAAATAGTTTCACTTTGTCAAACATGGAAGTAGCTGTGAACTGATCTAAACCAAAACTGAGTTCCCTTTTTCATGTTCACTCACTGATATGCAGTGAATGGGGCATGATGAGAGCACTTGCACATCACAGGATGTTGGTTACACCGATCTGTAAGCTTGCACAACAGTTAAGGGCGGAGGAAACAGGAAACATGTGGACTGGACAAAACTGGCTGCACTCTCAGTATACCACTTAAACTTCCTGTAATAATAAATATTGCCACTACTTCTGCACCCAGTCCTCTTAGGCATACAGTTTAATGTAGGCTTGGAAAAGCTGTGTGACATATTTAGGTTTGAATTCATAGATCACTGTACGAGCAACATAACTAATTATTTTGTCTTCTAAATAAATAATTCACATTTATGAATTAACAGAACATGATGTTGAACTATAGCTGGAATTTTAACATGTATTTAGGATGCATGTATGTCAAAGATAAAACAAAGCAAGCAAAGGATCCCTACAGAGACAGACTTTTTGTTCAGCCAGAAACAACCTGGAAATCATCATCGCAAAACCCACCTAGACTCCTGTTCAAGTAACAATAATTCAGTCAGGAACAATTTCGTCAAATCAAACTTTATTTCCATTTGCAGCTTCATATTTGGCGGTATGGGTCTGCTCTGGGGCCTCTCTGCCTTTCCTAGGGCCCACACAGAAAACCTCCTCCATGTGCCTACATAGAGAGCCTACAGCAAAGAAAGCACTCCGCCCTGCCCTTCCATGTGTCGACATCAAAAGCCTTCGGCAGGTAGAGCAGCAGCAAAGACCCCCCACAGGAAGAGAGCAGAGCAGCGTCAATGACAAACAGAAATGACACTGATCAGTCAGACACAGCATGAAAAGGAGGAGCTGGGTTGGAGGCAGGTTGCAAAGCAGCTTGCAGAGGAAGCAGCAACAGTAGGCAGGCCAGAGCAGTTTAAAGAGACAAAAGATCTATCAGCTGACTCCCTTCCACCAATCAGCTGCTACATCAGTTGATTGGTTGTTTGAGGTCAGCTGATGTAGCTGGGACGTGAGCTGAGCTTGACATCATGTCCTGCCTGAACTAACGCTATGCTCAAATTTCATCATCGTAAAACACACTTCATTCAAAGTCAGTAACAAAATAAAACTCACAGAGCTGTCTTCCTTCATCTTATCACTGATCCAACAATCACCAACTCTGGTTTGGTTAAAATAAACCCTGAATTAATCCAATTAGATGTAAAGATATGCTGGCTCCATACAGCCTTAAATTACTGTTTATTTCAAATGAGTCTTTTGGGTTTGCCTATAATGATTTTGGGACTGTTTCTGCTTCAATCAAAAGGATCCTACTCTTTAAACAAACAACAACAAATAATTAATTTTTCTGTTTGAGTACAAAATCACTTGATTCTTTGAACAGAAAATCCTGCACACTGCTCTTTGCTCAGCTTCACAATTCATCAGCAACACTAACATTTCAGTCCTCCTGGACCTTCATCAAGAGTGTCCAACACCATTATTTTCAACACTGAGCTTTAAATAGAAAGTGCCCCACCCATTTCACAGGTGTGCACACGTGTGGGAGGATTAATCAGCTGTGGGTGTGTTTCTCAATAACTGACAACAGCCTGTGCACCACATGTCACATATCCCACAAACGAAAGAACAAGGGAACAAGAAAAACACAGGATAAACCTAGCAACCTCAGGCTCCTTACACAGTTAAGGCTATTTACAGGATTATTGAAAGAAAATGTTGATCTTATGAATGAGCACATCAGCCTTACAGCTTTCATAAATCATTCACAATGTTCAACATTGTATACTCTTATGCTGTGTATCATAAATTGCTCTCAAAAGAGCAATTTTCCAATGTCACCACCAGGTGTCTCCCTTGGTTTTGTTTTCCCTCTGTGACAGTGGAGGCCTTTATCACAGTGGACATTTGGACAGAAAAGCACAGGCATTATTTTCATGTGTCCCAGATGGACAATTCAAAAATACAGAAGGATCGAAATCTATAAAGCAGAACCAAAGAAATGTTTTATTCCACACATTCATAAAAAAATACTTTATCAGTCCTTGAGGGAAAAATCAACTTTATTAAATGATCTAATTAATAAATCCTGGTTCAGTTTCTCCATTCATTTAATCCACATTAAGCCTGATAAACCAGAATGTCTGCACTGTAGAGGGAAATCAACAATGCTTCACAAGTGATTATCAGTATAGTAACAATAATTATACATCTTAACTACACTTTGAAATATATTTACACATTAAGAAAGTGACAAGACCAAAATAAACATCAACTATCATCTGTGAGCTCAAATATAACACTTCATAACCAAAATTGTATATATGTCAATAATTACATGAGTTTATTTCTATATATAAACACTCGTTTTTGATTTTTGTTTCCAATTACTCAGTTTCCCACTATACAAACATTAATTGAAAAAAATAAAGCTCCACAATATTATTTGACTCAATAGATTTTAAAAGAAACCCCCCACACTTATAGATTCTGTTCATTTCTGTTCATCTGATATTTAAGTTCTATACATATATGCTTGATATACATATATCTACATATACCCACACTGTTTGAGTGACTGTTCAGTGCAGAACCATCACAGCACAGAGAGCTGAACAACAAAGATGGAGAGTAAATTTACGACCTAAAAGTAGATTCTCAGCCTTTGTCTTGTTTATAACACCTGTCTACTTGAGATCACACAATTCAGCAGAGCTATGAGAACCATAAACACCAAGTCCAGCATAGAGAGGCTGAGTGAATGTGGTCTGGACTCTGTGGAGGAGAGTCATGGTGTCAGAGACTCTGTAGAAGGACAAAATACCTGCAGGGTGATCCAGGTACACTCCCACTCTGGAGGACTGAGGGCCTGAGATGGGAGTGATGATATTGTTATGTCTGTATTCATAAGAATCATTCAAACAATATACTGCCCAAGATGTGTCATTGTTCCCAAATCCACTTTCATATACTGGTTCTCTCCTATGTGCAGATGTGACTGCTACTGAAACTCTAGGTCCACTCCACTCCACCTCCCAGTAACATCGTCCAGTCAGACTCTTTCTGCTCAGGACATGACAACGACTATCAGCAACTCCCATTAAAAGTAATCTTCCCACTGTTGCTTTTCTGTTCCCTTCAGATAATTCGAGCCATCTGTGTGCTGTGTTTGGATCCAGTGTGATGTGATGTGAATACTGTAAGAATTCAGCTCTGGTCTTGGGCTGAGGTTGTGCCAGCAAAACATCCACTTCAGTCTTCGAGATCTTGGTCCACACACCATTTACAAAGTCCTGTAGTTTATCTCTGGCCTCTGACACAGCTGCAGTCACTTCCTCAAAGTGTCGCACAGGGCGGATATTGATCCTGGATGAGTCTTCAGAGTCAGTGAGATGTGACAGTGAGGGGTAGCTCTGTAGAAACTGGGTGTGGTCCTCTGTGTGTGAGAGCTTCTCCAGCTCAGTGTCTTTCCTCCTCAGATCAGTGATCTCCTGCTGCAGCTTCTCCTGAAGCTCTTTGACTTGTCGAACTTTAGTTTTCTGCTGAGATCTGATGTGCTGCTTCACATCAGAGCTACTTTTCTCAATGAGACGGATCAGATCTGTGAAGATCTTCTCACTGTCCCTCACTGCTTTATCAGCAGAGTGATTGATAGCCTCCACCTCCTGCTGAAGCACCGTCACATCTTTCTCTCTGTTCTGGATTCTCTGCTGGATCTTTTGTTGTCTCACCCCGAGCTCTTTCTGCCTCTCAGTCCATTCTGCTGCAGCTGAAATTGTGTCGTGGCCTTTATGTTCGTCCATGGAGCACAGATAACAGATACACTGCTGATCAGTGCGGCAGAAAATCTTCATCACTTCATTGTGACGAGTACAGATGTTCTCCTGAAGCTTCTTGGAGGGGTCGAGCAGCTTGTGTTTTTCAAAGGCAGGGGATTCATAGTGAGGCTGGAGGTGCTGCTCACAGTAAGACACCAGACACTGCAGACAGGACTTGACAGCTTTCAGCTTTCTCCCAGTACAGACATCACAGGCCACATCTTCAGGTCCGGCATAGCAGTGATCAGCTGGAGCAGCTTGGAGTCCTGTCTTCTTCACTTCCTCCACTAAATCTGCTAACATGGTGTTTTTCACCAGAGCAGGCCTCGGCATGAAGGTGTGTCTGCACTGAGGACAGCTGTAGGTTTGCTTCTGATCCTCTTCATCCCAGTGGCTTTTAATACAGTTCATACAGTAGCTGTGTCCACAGGCAATAGTCACAGGATCCTTCAGTAGATCCAGACAGATCGAACAGCAGAGTTTTTCCTGGTCCATCTGAATTCCTCGCTGCGCCATTTCACTTCTCAGAGACAGTGAATGTCAAATAGTTTCACTTTGCCAAATAAGGAAGTAGCTGGGAACTGATCCAGACCAAACTGAGCTCCCTTTCTTCATGTTCACTCACTGATATGCAGTGAATTCAGCACTGGTTCAGGGCGGAGGAAAAACATGTACTGAACAGAACCTGCACTTAAGAGCGGGAAGAGCAAAGCAACATGTGTATGGCTCTCAGTATACCACTTAAACTTCCTGTAATGATAAATATTGCCATTACCTCTGCTCCCAGTCCTCTTAGGAATACAGTGTAATGTAGGCTTGGAAAAGCTGTGTGACATCAGTAGGTTTGAATTCATAGATCACTGTACGAGCAACATAACTAATTATTTTGTCTTCTAAATAAATAATTCACATTCATGAATTAACAGAACATGATGTTGAACTATAGCTGGAATTTTAACATGTATTTAGGATGCATGTATGTCAAAGATAAAACAAAGCAAGCAAAAAAATGCTTGTTTTTGCCACTGACAGACTAGGATCCCTACAGAGACAGACTTTGTGTTCAACCAGAAACAACCTGGAAATCATCATCGCAAAACCCACCTAGACTCATGTTCAAGTAACAATAATTCAGTCAGGAACAATTTCGTCAAATCAAACTTTATTTCCATTTGCAGTTTCATATTTGGCGGTATGGGTCTGCTCTGGGGCCTCTCTGCCTTTCCTAGGGCCCACGCAGAAAACCTCCTCCATGTGCCTACATAGAGAGCCTACAGCAAAGAGAGCACTCCGCCCTGCCCTTCCATGTGTCTACATCAAAAGCCTTCGGCAGGGACAGCAGCAGCAAAGACCCCCCACAGGAAGAGAGCAGAGCAGCGTCAATGACAAACAGAAATGACACTGATCAGTCAGACACAGCATGAAAAGGAGGAGCTGGGGTGGAGGCGGGTTGCAAAGCAGCTTGCAGAGGAAGCAGCAACAGTAGGCAGGCCAGAGCAGTTTAAAGAGACAAATGATCTATCAGCTGACTCCCTTCCATCAATCAGCTGCTACATCAGTTGATTGGTTGTTTGAGGTCAGCTGATGTAGCTGGGACGTGAGCTGAGCTTGACATCATGTCCTGCCTGAACTAACGTTATGCTCAAATTTCATCATCGTAAAACACACTTCATTCAAAGTCAGTAACAAAATAAAACTCACAGAGCTGTCTTCCTTCATCTTATCACTGATCCAACAATCACCAACTCTGGTTTGGTTAAAATAAACCCTGAATTCATCCAATTAGATGTAAAGATATGCTGGCTCCATACAGCCTAAATGTACTGTTTATTTCAAATGAGTCTTTTGGGTTTGCCTATAATGATTTTGGGACTGTTTCTGCTTCAGTAAAAAGGATCCTACTCTTTAAACAATGGTATATCTCTGTCGGGATTCTTATCATAATGTTAGACAAATAGAATAACAATCAAAGCCTGTCAGTGGCAAAAACAACACTTTTAGTGGACGTACTCTGCTATGCACTCACACTCAACTCTGGACCAATTTCAGTTGGGACTGTTGTTCTGATCAGTCACTTAGACCCAGAAATATGGGACAATGGGGTCAAGGCAGAAAAATACAATTGACTCCTTTTGTCACCATCCCCTGCAGGCTGTTGGGATAGTGGGGACACGACCTGGAAACTCAGTTCCAGATGAACCAAGGTGAAGGAAATCATTGTTTTTACAATTCCCACTTAATCTCTCATGTTTGTGTGACACTCAGCTGCACCCTGCAGTGCAACATGATGCTACTTTTCTCCTCAATCTTTAACAACAAAAGGTTTTCAAGGTTCAACTCTCTGAAGCCAGTAGTTATCTTAAAGTTGCTGTATGTTGCCATCTCGTGGTCTCATTGGATATAACATCTACATCTGTACCTGTATAGTGAAAAAGACACATGTGCCCCACACATCTAGTTGCTGTGTACTGTAACATTGTAAACATTGTCTTGTGAAAACCACAAATAACCAAAACATCAACCTTGCAAGAAAAACAGACATTTTCAGCTCTGCAACAATGGATTTTTCAGATGGTTTATATAGCTTGAAGCCCAATTAATTTTTTATTCAACCCCCTAACAAATAATTAATTTTTCTGTTTGAGTACAAAATCACTTGATTCTTTGAACAGAAAATCCTGCACACTGCTCTTTGCTCACAATTCATCAGCAACACTAACATTTCAGTCCTCCTGGACCTTCATCAAGAGTGTCCAACACCATTATTTTCAACACTGAGCTTTAAATAGAAAGTGCCTCACCCATTTCACAGGTGTGCACAAGTGTGGGAGGATTAATCAGCTGTGGGTGTGTTTCTCAATAACTGACAACAGCCTGTGCACCACGTGTCACATATCCCACAAACGAAAGAACAAGGGAACAAGAAAAACACAGGATAAACCTAGCAACCTCAGGCTCCTTACACAGTTAAGGCTATTTACAGGATTATTTAAAGAAAATGTTGATCTTATGAATGAGCACATCAGCCTTGCAGCTTTCATAAATCATTCATAATGTTCAACAGTGTATACTCTTATGCTGTGTATCATAAATTGGTCTCAAAAGAGCAATTTTCCAATGTCACCACCAGGTGTCTCCCTTGGTTTTGTTTTCCCTCTGTGACAGTGGAGGCCTTTATCACAGTGGACATTTGGACAGAAAAGCACAGGCGTTATTTTCAAGTGTCCCAGATGGACAATTAAAAAATACAGAAGGATCGAAATCTATGAAGCAGAACCAAAGAAATGTTTTATTCCACACATTCATAAAAAAATACTTTATCAGTCCTTGAGGGAAAAATCAACTTTATTAAATGATCTAATAATAAATCTGGTTCAGTTTCTCCATTCATTTAATCCACATGAAGTCTGATAAACCAGAATGTCTGCACTGTAGAGGAAAATCAACAATGCTTCACAAGTGATTATCAGTATAGTAACAAAAATTATACATCTTAACTACACTTTTAAAATATATTTACACATTAAGAAAGTGACAAGAACAAAATAAACATCAACTATCATCTGTGAGCTCAAATATAACACTTCATAACCAAAACTGTATATACGTCAATAATTACATGAGTTTATTTCTATATATAAACACTCGTTTTTGATTTTTGTTTCCAATTACTCAGTTTCCCACTATACAAACATTAATTAAAAAAAATAAAGCTCCACAATATTATTTGACTCAATAGATTTTAAAAGAAACCCCCCACACTTATAGATTCTGTTCATTTCTGTTCATCTGATATTTAAGTTCTATACATATATGCTTGATATACATATATCTACATATACCCACACTGTTTGAGTGACTGTTCAGTGCAGAACCATCACAGCACAGAGAGCTGAACAACAAAGATGGAGAGTAAATTTACTACCTAAAAGTAGATTCTCAGCCTTTGTCTTGTTTATAACACCTGTCTACTTGAGATCACACAATTCAGCAGAGGAATCAAAACCATAAACACCAAGTCCAGCACAGAGAGGCTGAGTGAATGTGGTCTGGACTCTGTGGAGGAGAGTCATGGTGTCAGAGACGCTGTAGAAGGACAAAATACCTGCAGGGTGATCCAGGTACACTCCCACTCTGGAGGACTGAGGGCCTGAGATGGCAGTGCCGATACTGTTGTGTCTGAATTTATAAGAATCATTCAAACAATATACTGCCCAAGATCTGTCATTGTTCCCAAATCCAGTATCACATACCTTTCTTCTCCTATGTGCAGATGTGACTGCTACTGAAACTGTTCCACCACTCCACTCCACCTCCAGTAACATAGTCCAGTCAGACTCTCTCTGCTCAGGACCTGACAACGACTATCAACAACTAGCATTAAAAGTGATCGTCTCACTGTTGCTGCTTTCTGTTCCCTTCAGATAATTGGAGCCATCTGCCTGCTGTGTTTGGATCCAGTGTGATCTGATGTGAATACTGTAAGAATTCAGCTCTGGTCTTGGGCTGAGGTTGTGCCAGCAAAACATCCACTTCAGTCTTCGAGATCTTGGTCCACACACCCATTTACAAAGTCCTGTAGTTCATCTCTGGCCTCTGACACAGCTGCAGTCACATCCTCAAAGTGTCGCACAGGGCGGATATTGATCCTGAATGAGTCTTTAGAGTCATGAGATGTGACAGTGAGGGGTAGCTCTGTAGAAACTGGGTGTGGTCCTCTGTGTGTGAGAGCTTCTCCAGCTCAGTGTCTTTCCTCCTCAGATCAGTGATCTCCTGCTGCAGCTTCTCCTGAAGCTCTTTGACTTGTCTGACTTTAGTTTTCTGCTGAGATCTGATGTGCTGCTTCACGTCAGAGCTACTTTTCTCAATGAGACGGATCAGATCTGTGAAGATCTTCTCACTGTCCCTCACCGCTTTATCAGCAGAGTGATTGATAGCCTCCACCTTCTGCTGAAGCACCGTCACATCTTTCTCTTGTTCTGGATTCTCTGCTGGATCTTTTGTCGACTCACCCCGAGCTCTTTCTGCCTCTCAGTCCGTTCTGCTGCAGCTGAAATTGTGTCGTGGCTTTTATGTTCGTCCATGCAGCACAGATAACAGATACACTGCTGATCAGTGCGGCAGAAAATCTCAATGACCTTGTTGTGACGAGTACAGATGTTCTCCTGAAGCTTCTTGGAGGGGTCGAGCAGCTTGTGTTTTTCAAAGGCAGGGGATTCATAGTGAGGCTGGAGGTGCTGCTCACAGTAAGACACCAGACACTGCAGACAGACTTGACAGCTTTCAGCTTTCTGTACAGACATCACAGGCCACATCTTCAGGTCCGGCATAGCAGTGATCAGCTGGAGCAGCTTGGAGTCCTGTCTTCTTCAGTTCCTCCCCTAAATCTGCTAACATGGTGTTTTTCACCAGAGCAGGCCTCGGCATGAAGGTGTGTCTGCACTGAGGACAGCTGTGGATTTGCTTCTGATCCTCTTCATCCCAGTGGCTTTTAATACAGTTCATACAGTAGCTGTGTCCACAGGGAATAGTCACAGGATCCTTCAGTAGATCCAGACAGATCGAACAGAAGAGTTTTTCCTGGTCCATCTGAATTCCTCGCTGCGCCATTTCACCTCTCAGAGACAGGGAATGTCTGAAAGGTATGTAGTGCAGTCAGTTCATAAGATAGAGGGCTTATTAACTTGGACTTTGATTGGTCCTGGAAGACGAATGGTTTGCACTTGTTTTTATAGGCTCTCTTTAAAACACAGAGCAAAGATCATATTGTACATAAAACTTGATGTGAAAGCAAAATGATTATTGCTGTCAGTATACACCTCAAACATCTTGCAATGATTTACATTGCTGTCTTTTCTACACGCAGTTGTTCCAGAAATACAGATTAACTTTGGCTCACAGAAGCTGTGTGACATTAATATGTTTCAGTTGGCCACAAGTGTAGATTTTGGGGGGGGCGTGTGCAGTACACAGGCCCCCCCTCAATATCTAGAACATGCACATTTGTTCCCTCAATACAAACATGAAGGTAGCAGCCAAAAGTTGGTGCAGAATTACAGAAACTGTTGCATAAAAATCACCCCTTTCATATGTGTCGCCCTCAATGTTGAAACCAAACCATCATAAGTCATCATAACTTAATCAAATCAATATTCTATTTGGTGAACAAGGTGCCCATAACTGCTTGTAGCATTTAGTCTCAAGTCCTCTCAGTAGAGGAAGTAGAGCTGCTTAAGAATTCAGTATGTAAAGATTTATTGATGTCACGTGTCTGAAAATAACAAAAATAATTATGAAGAGCCTTTAACATTGTTTCATGTAAGATACAATATTTTTTAAGGAAGAACAAACAAACAAAAAACAAAAACAAAAACAGTAAAGTATCACACTCTGTTCATGTAATATTTAAATTCACAGCACAGAGAGCTGAACAACAAAGATGAAGAGTAAGTATATGAACTACAAAGAAGCTTCTGAGGGACTGAGGGCCTGAGATGGGAGTGAGGACGTTGTTATGACTAAATTCATAGCAATAAGGAAAACAATATACTGCCCAAGATGTGTCATTGTTCCAAATCCAGTATCACATACTGGTCTTCTCCTATGTGCAGATGTGACTGCTACTGAAACTGCACCACCACTCCACCTCCCAGTAACATCGTCCAATCACACTCTCTCTGCTCAGGACCTGAAACCTGTACATGTCACTGTGTGATGCTGGTTGAGGGGAAAAATCTAATTGTAATGCAACACTGTAATGACACAAAATATTTCAGTGGGTTCTGAAAATACAGCGACCCTTTAGAGCAGTGGTTCTCAAACTTCTTTCTGTAAATATAGAGTAGTTCAGTAACCGGCTCCTCAGCTGGACAAAAAGTCTTCCTTTAAACTTCAGCATGGCAGCCTGTCAGTGAAGGAGACAGTCAGATTTGTTCATCATGTCATTTTGTCACCACCAGGTGTCTCCCTTGGTTTTGTTTTCCCTCTGTGACAGTAGAGGCCTTTATCACAGTGGACATTTGGACAGTAGGAAAAGCACAGGTGTTAAAATAACATTAAGAATGCCTCTGTTCTGTTCAAGTGTCCCAGATGGACAATTAAAAAATACAGAAGGATTGAAATCCATGAAGCAGAACCAAAGAAATGTTTTATTCCACACATTCATAAAAAATACTTTATCAGTCCTTGAGGGAAAAATCAACTTTATTAAATGATCTAATTAATAAATCCTGGTTCAGTTTCTCCATTCATTTAATCCACAATAAGTCTGATAAACCAGAATGTCTGCACTGTAGAGGGAAATCAACAATGCTTCACAAGTGATTATCAGTATAGTAACAATAATTATACATCTTAACTACACTTTAAAAAAATAAACATGAACTATGATCAGCTGTGAGCTCAAATCAAACACTTTACAACAGAAAATCGTCTATTTGTCAATAAAGACATGAGTTTATTTCTATATTTATTAACACTCTAAAATGCATAGCTTTTGACTCTTTTTGATTTTTGTTTCCAATTAATCAAAGTTTCCCACTATACAAACATTATGTGAAAAAAATGAACTCCACAATATTATTTTACTGAATAGATTTTCAAAGAAACCCCCACACTTATAGATTATGTTCATTTCTGTTCATCTGATATTTAAGTTCTATACATATATGCTTGATATACATATATCTACATATACCCACACTGTTTGAGTGACTGTTCAGTGCAGAACCATCACAGCACAGAGAGCTGAACAACAAAGATGGAGAGTAAATTTACGACCTAAAAGTAGATTCTCAGCCTTTGTCTTGTTTATAACACCTGTCTACTTGAGATCACACAATTCAGCAGAGGAATCATAACAATAAACACCAAGTCCAGCACAGAGAGGCTGAGTGAATGTGGTCTGGACTCTGTGGAGGAGAGTCATGGTGTCAGAGACTCTGTAGAAGGACAAAATACCTGCAGGGTGATCCAGGTACACTCCCACTCTGGAGGACTGAGGGCCTGAGATGGGAGTGCTGATATTGTTGTGTCTGAATTTATAAGAATCACTCAAACAATATACTGCCCAAGATGTGTCATTGTTCCCAAATTTAGTTTCACACACTGCTTCTCTCCTATGTGCAGATGTGACTGCTACTGAAACTCTAGGTCCACTCCACTCCACCTCCCAGTAACATCGTCCAGTCAGACTCTTTCTGCTCAGGACATGACAATGACTACCAGCAACTAGCATTAAAGGTAATCTTCCCACTGTTGCTTTTCTGTTCCCTTCAGACAATTGGAGCCAGCTGCCTGCTGTGTTTGGATCCAGTGTGATGTGACGTGAATACTGTAAGAATTCAGCTCTGGTCTTGGGCTGAGGTTGTGCCAGCAAAACATCCACTTCAGTCTTCGAGATCTTGGTCCACACACCATTTACAAAGTCCTGTAGTTTATCTCTGGCCTCTGACACAGCTGCAGTCACATCCTTAAAGTGTCGCACAGGGCGGATATTGATCCTGGATGAGTCTTTAGAGTCAGTGAGATGTGACAGTGAGGGGTAGCTCTGTAGAAACTGGGTGTGGTCCTCTGTGTGTGAGAGCTTCTCCAGCTCAGTGTCTTTCCTCCTCAGATCAGTGATCTCCTGCTGCAGCTTCTCCTGAAGCTCTTTGACTTGTTGAACTTTAGTTTTCTGCTGAGATCTGATGTGTTGCTTCACATCAGAGCTTCTTTTCTCAATGAGACGGATCAGATCTGTGATGATCTTCTCACTGTGCCTCACTGCTTTATCAGCAGAATGATTGATAGCCTCCACCTCCTGCTGAAGCACCGTCACATCTTTCTCTTTGTTCTGGATTCTCTGCTGGATCTTTTGTTGTCTCACCCCGAGCTCTTTCTGCCTCTCAGTCCGTTCTGCTGCAGCTGAAATTGTGTCGTGGCCTTTATGTTCGTCCATGGAGCACAGATAACAGATACACTGCTGATCAGTGTGGCAGAAAATCTTCATCACTTCATTGTGACGAGTACAGATGTTCTCCTGAAGCTTCTTGAAGGGGTCGAGCAGCTTGTGTTTTTCAAAGGCAGGGGATTCATAGTGAGGCTGGAGGTGCTGCTCACAGTAAGACACCAGACACTGCAGACAGGACTTGACAGCTTTCAGCTTTCTCCCAGTACAGACATCACAGGCCACATCTTCAGGTCCGGCATAGCAGTGATCAGCTGGAGCAGCTTGGAGTCCTGTCTTCTTCACTTCCTCCACTAAATCTGCTAACATGGTGTTTTTCACCAGAGCAGGCCTCGGCATGAAGGTGTGTCTGCACTGAGGACAGCTGTGGATTTGCTTCTGATCCTCTTCATCCCAGTGGCTTTTAATACAGCTCATACAGTAGTTGTGTCCACAGGCAATAGTCACAGGATCCTTCAGTAGATCCAGACAGATCGAACAGCAGAGTTTTTCCTGGTCCATCTGAATTCCTCGCTGCGCCATTTCACCTCTCAGATACAGTGACTGTCAAATAGTTTCACTTTGTCAAACAAGGAAGTAGCTGTGAACTGATCTAGACCAATACGGAGTTCCCTTTTTCATGCCCACTCACTGATATGCAGTGAATGTTCGTTACACCGATCTGTAAGCTGGCATAACGGTTCAGGGTGGAGGAAACAGGAAACATGTGGATTGGACAGAACTGGCTGCACTGGAGAGCGGAGGGAGGATTGAAACATGTGTATGGCTCTCAGTATACCACTTAAACTTCCTGTAATGATAAATATTGCCATTACCTCTGCACCCAGTTCTCTTAGGAATACAGTGTAATGTAGGCTTGGAAAAGCTGTGTGACATCAGTAGGTTTGAATTCATAGATCACTGTACGAGCAACATAACTAATTATTTTGTCTTCTAAATAAATAATTCACATTCATGAATTAACAGAACATGATGTTGAACTATAGCTGGAATTTTAACATGTATTTAGGATGCATGTATGTCAAATATAAAACAAAGCAAGCAAAAAAATGCTTGTTTTTGCCACTGACAGACTAGGATCCCTACAGAGACAGACTTTTTGTTCAACCAGAAACAACCTGGAAATCATCATCGCAAAACCCTCCTAGACTCCTGTTCAAGTAACAATAATTCAGTCAGGAACAATTTCGTCAAATCAAACTTTATTTCCATTTGCAGTTTCATATTTGGCGGTATGGGTCTGCTCTGGGGCCTCTCTGCCTTTCCTAGGGCCCACACAGAAAACCTCCTCCATGTGCCTACATAGAGAGCCTACAGCAAAGAGAGCACTCCGCCCTGCCCTTCCATGTGTCTACATCAAAAGCCTAATGCTGTGTTCCCACCAAACGCGATGAACGCGATTTTATCGCTCGTAACGCGCCGCCCGTAACGCCCGAGTTTCAACGCCTGACCATTTTGTTAATTCGTGTCATCGCGTCATTCGCGCAAGTATGGAGAAGCCGGCGGCTGTGCTACCTGGAGCTAAGCTAGTGCTAACGTTCATAGTACAGCCATTCTGCAAACTAATTAAAGACACATATTTACAGAACTTACCAAGTAGACCAGTCTCCTCGGCGTCTTTCACCCAAGCCTGCTCCTTTTTGTTGCGGTCTGTAGAGTAGACACATAGTATCATATAGCTCCAGGTAGCCACTGACGACCATGGCTGAGATAACCACCATCGCCGCTTTGTACCTGCTCTGGAAGTCCCAGATGCATCGGAGGACCAAACGCCGTCGTTTTTGGGTTCACTCTATCCTGCAGAAGCACATCCAGCTCGGCGAGTTTCACCACTTCTTTCAGGAACTCCGTCTGGATAATAGCCGCTTTCAGCTGTACTTCGGGCTGACTGGGGCCCAGTTTGAGGACCTGTTGGGCTGGCACCAGGATCTCCCTGCAGGACGCCAACTACAGGTGCTCCGTTTCAGCTGCGGAGCGCCTGTCCATCTCTCTCCGGTGAGTAGTAGTTCATTGCTGTGTCAACAAGTGGACGTTGTTGACACATGCCAGTGTCGTCGGGAGAATCTCAACGCTGATTGGCTATCGCGGCACAGCGTCACGCGAATTCGCCTCAAAAGTTCAATATTTTCAACTCGAGTGATGAGGCATTGGACGCGAATTTTGCGTCTATCGCGCTGCGTCCATCGCATCTATCGCATTCATCGCATCGCGATCTGGCGCGATTTCGCGTCTAATCGCGTCTTTGCATTGACTTTGTATGTAATCTTCACGCGCGAATTTGCGAATTCGCGTTTGGTGGGAACTCAGCCTAAGGCAGGTAGAGCAGCAGCAAAGACCCCCCACAGGAAGAGAGCAGAGCAGCGTCAATGACAAACAGAAATGACACTGATCAGTCAGACACAGCATGAAAAGGAGGAGCTGGGGTGGAGGCAGGTTGCAAAGCAGCTCGCAGAGGAAGCAGCAACAGTAGGCAGGCCAGAGTAGTTTAAAGTGACAAAAGATCTATCAGCTGACTCCCTTCCATCAATCAGCTGCTACATCAGTTGATTGGTTGTTTGAGGTCAGCTGATGTAGCTGGGACGTGAGCTGAGCTTGACATCATGTCCTGCCTGAACTAACGTTATGCTCAAATTTCATCATCGTAAAACACACTTCATTCAAAGTCAGTAACAAAATAAAACTCACAGAGCTGTCTTCCTTCATCTTATCACTGATCCAACAATCATCAACTCTGGTTTGGTTAAAATAAACCCTGAATTCATCCAATTAGATGTAAAGATATGCTGGCTCCATACAGCCTTAAAGTACTGTTTATTTCAAATGAGTCTTTTGGGTTTGCCTATAATGATTTTGGGACTGTTTCTGCTTCAATAAAAAGGATCCTACTCTTTAAACAAATAACAACAAATAATTAATTTTTCTGTTTGAGTACAAAATCACTTGATTCTTTGAACAGAAAATCCTGCACACTGCTCTTTGCTCACAATTCATCAGCAACACTAACATTTCAGTCCTCCTGGACCTTCATCAAGAGTGTCCAACACCATTATTTTCAACACTGAGCTTTTAATAGAAACAGCCCCACCCATGTCACAGGTGTGCACACGTGTGGGAGGATTAATCAGCTGTGGGTGTGTTTCTCAAAAACTGACAACAGCCTGTGCACCACATGTCACATATCCCACAAACGAAAGAACAAGGGAACAAGAAAAACACAGGATAAACCCAGCAACCTCAGGCTCCTTACACAGTTAAGGCTATTTACAGGATTATTGAAAGAAAATGTTGATCTTATGAATGAACACATCAGCCTTGCAGCTTTCATAAATCATTCATAATGTTCAACATTGTATACTCTTACGCTGTGTATCGTAAATTGGTCTCAAAAGAGCAATTTTCCAACGTCACCACCAGGTGTCTCCCTTGGTTTTGTTTTCCCTCTGTGACAGTCGAGGCCTTTATCACAGTGGACATTTGGACAGAAAAGCACAGGCATTATTTTCTTGTGTCCCAGATGGACAATTCAAAAATACAGAAGGATCGAAATCTATAAAGCAGAACTAAAGAAATGTTTTATTCCACACATTCATGAAAAAATACTTTATCAGTCCTTGAGGGAAAAATCAACTTTATTAAATGATCTAATTAATAAATCCTGGTTCAGTTTCTCCTTTCATTTAATCCACATTAAGTCTGATAAACCAGAATGTCTGCACTGTAGAGGGAAATCAACAATGCTTCACAAGTGATTATCAGTGTAGTAACAATAATTATACATCTTAACTACATTTTTAAAATATATTTACGCATTAACAGAGTGACAAGAACAAAATAAACATCAACTATGATCAACTGTGAGCTCAAATGAAACACTTTACAGCACAAAAATTGTATATATGTCAATAATTACATGAGTTTATTTCTGTACATAAACACTCTAAAATACATAGCTGTCGATTTTTTTAAATTTTTGTTTCCAATTAATCAAAGTTTCCCACTATACAAACATTATCTGAAAAAAATAAAGCTCCACAATATTATTTGACTCAATAGATTTTCAAAGAAAACCCCTACACGAATAGATTCTGTTCATATTTAAGTTCTATACATATATGCTTGATATACATATATCTACATATACCCACACTGTTTGAGTGACTGTTCAGTGCAGAACCATCACAGCACAGAGAGCTGAACAACAAAGATGGAGAGTAAATTTACGACCTAAAAGTAGATTCTCAGCCTTTGTCTTGTTTATAACACCTGTCTACTTGAGATCACACAATTCAGCAGAGGAATCATAACAATAAACACCAAGTCCAGCACAGAGAGGCTGAGTGAATGTGGTCTGGACTCTGCGGAGGAGAGTCATGGTGTCAGAGACTCTGTAGAAGGACAAAATACCTGCAGGGTGATCCAGGTACACTCCCACTCTGGAGGACTGAGGGCCTGAGATGGGAGTGCTGATACTGTTGTGTCTGAATTGATAATGATTCATCAAACAATATACTACCCAAGATGTGTCATTGTTCCCAAATCCACTTTCATATACTGGTTCTCTCCTATGTGCAGATGTGACTGCAACTGAAACTCTAGGTCCACTCCACTCCACCTCCCAGTAACATCGTCCAGTCAGACTCTCTCTGCTCAGGACTTGAAGTCTGATGATGCTACTGTGTGAACTTTGTGAAGTTATCCGTTGAAATCTCAGTAACATTTTATATTCTCTAAATGATGACTGACTCACTGTTGCTTTTTTGTTCCCTTCAGATAATATGACACAGCTGCCTGCTGTGTTTGGATCCAGTGTGATCTGACGTGAATACTGTGAGAATTCAGCTCTGGTCTTGGGCTGAGGTTGTGCCAACAAAACATCCACTTCAGTCTTTGTCAGTGAGATCTTGGTCCACACATCATTTACAAAGTCCTGTAGTTTATCTCTGGCCTCTGACACAGCTGCAGTCACATCCTCAAAGTGTCGCACAGGGCGGATATTGATCCTGGATGACTCTTCAGAGTCAGTGAGATGTGACAGTGAGGGGTAGCTCTGTAGAAACTGGGTGTGGTCCTCTGTGTGTGAGAGCTTCTCCAGCTCAGTGTCTTTCCTCCTCAAATCAGTGATCTCCTGCTGCAGCTTCTCCTGAAGCTCTTTGACTTGTCGAACTTTAGTTTTCTGCTGAGATCTGATGTGCTGCTTCACATCAGAGCTTCTTTTCTCAATGAGACGGATCAGATCTGTGAAGATCTTCTCACTGTCCCTCACTGCTTTATCAGCAGAGTGATTGATAGCCTCCACCTCCTGCTGAAGCACCGTCACATCTTTCTCTTTGTTCTGGATTCTCTGCTGGATCTTTTGTCGACTCACCCCGAGCTCTTTCTGCCTCTCAGTCCGTTCTGCTGCAGCTGAAATTGTGTTGTGGCCTTTATGTTCGTCCATGGAGCACAGATAACAGATACACTGCTGATCAGTGCGGCAGAAAATCTTCATCACCTCACTGTGACGAGTACAGATGTTCTCCTGAAGCTTCTTGGAGGGGTCGAGCAGCTTGTGTTTTTCAAAGGCAGGGGATTCATAGTGAGGCTGGAGGTGCTGCTCACAGTAAGACACCAGACACTGCAGACAGGACTTGACAGCTTTCAGCTTTCTCCCAGTACAGACATCACAGGCCACATCTTCAGGTCCGGCATAGCAGTGATCAGCTGGAGCAGCTTGGAGTCCTGTCTTCTTCAGTTCCTCCACTAAATCTGCTAACATGGTGTTTTTCACCAGAGCAGGCCTCGGCATGAAGGTGTGTCTGCACTGAGGACAGCTGTGGATTTGCTTCTGATCCTCTTCATCCCAGTGGCTTTTAATACAGTTCATACAGTAGCTGTGTCCACAGGGAATAGTCACAGGATCCTTTAGTAGATCCAGACAGATCGAACAGCAGAGTTTTTCCTGGTCCATCTGAATTCCTCGCTGCGCCATTTCACCTCTCAGAGACAGTGAATGTCTTAAAGGTATGTAGTGCAGTCAGTTTATAAGATAGAGGGCTTATCAACTTGGACTTTAATTAGTCCTGGAAGACGAATAGTTTGGAGTTGGACAGTGTTTATCTGCCCTTTTTACAACACAGAGCAAAGATCATATTGCACATAAATCTTGATGTGAAAGCAAAATGATTATTGCTGTCAGTATACACCTCAAACATCTTGCAGTGATTTACATTGTTGTCATCTCTACACCCAGTTGTCCCAGAAATACAGATTAACTTTGGCTTACAGAAGCTGTGTCACTTTTTATGTTTCAGTTGGCCACATGTGTAGATTTTGGGGTGGGCGTGTGCAGTACACAGGCCCCCCTCAGTATCTAGAACATGCACATTTGTTCCCTCAATACAAACATGAAGGTAGCAGCCAAAAGTTGGTGCAGAACAACTGATGCAGAAATACAAAACTGGTGCATAAAAATTCCGTCAAATTAAGAGTTTGATGCTGAAATTATCCCATGGGGCGCCCCAAATCACCTCTTTTATATGTGTCGCCCTCAACTGAAACCAAACCATCATAAGTCATCATAATTTAATCAGATCAATATTCTATTTGCTGAACAAGGTGCCCATAACTGCTTGTAGCATTTAGTCTCAAGTCCTCTCAGTAGAGGAAGTAGAGCTGCTTAAGAATTCAGTATGTAAAGATTTATTGATGCTGTTTGTCCAAGAATACCAATATAATCATTAAAAGTCTTTATTATTTAAAGTAAGGTAGGATATTTTTTTAAGAAAACAAAAACAAAATTACTACGTTCTGTTCATGTAATATTTAAAATCACAGCACAGAGAGCTGAACAACAAAGATGGAGAGTACAAACTGAAAAAGGATCTCAGCCTTTGCCTTGTTTATAACACCTGTCGACTTGAGATCACACAATTGAGCAGAGCTAACATGGTGTTTTTCACCAGAGCAGGCCTCGGCATGAAGGTATGTCTGCACTGAGGACAGCTGTGGATTTGCTTCTGATCCTCTTCATCCCAGTGGCTTTTAATACAGCTCATACAGTAGCTGTGTACGCAGGCAATAGTCACAGGATCCTTCAGTAGATCCAGACAGATCGAACAGTAGAGTTTTTCCTGGTCCATCTGAATTCCTCGCTGTGCCATTTCACCTCTCAGAGACAGTGAATGTTAAATTGTTTCACTCTGTCGAGCAAAATTGTATGGAGAAATGTCAGCACACCCAAAAACAACAGGTGCGTAGGAGGGAGGCTGCAACACCGAAATGGTCCTATATAAAAATCAAAAAAGGCTCTCGCACACTGTCTCAATCTTTTTCATTTTATTTAAGCAACGTTTCGGTCGGTGTGACCTTCTATGTCCCGTATATGTCGAGAGTTACACATTATGACAATCTTAATAAAACCGAAGTCCCTCAAACAATTAATTTAAACATAAACGCTAAATGGAGCTGGTTAACTTTAGCTAATGTTAGCTTGAGATGTTAAAGATAATTTTATATTTCTTTCCAGCAAAGTGACAATATGTTGCCTCAAACACGATGTTGACTTACCTTAAAACAGATGTAGACATCATTGTTAATCTTATTCACGTTGAGTTGATGTTGTGGTCTAACTAACAGAGAATGTCCAAGTGTATAGGAATGGCTGTATATATGGCCATAGGTCAATTCCGGACCAGTTTCAAAGATTGTTGCTCCCATTCGTTACTTTAATCCCATTTCCACCAAATGTTTTTAGTATGGTACCTTTAGCCCCGTTTCCACCGAGCAGTACGGTATGGTGTGGTTCAATTCGGTATGTTTTTCTTCTGTTTCCACTGTGAAAAGTTGTGGATGGTGCCAATGGAACCTTTCCTAACCGTTACCATGTTGGGTCCCCCCTCTGTTGGGGTACCTACTGCACAGATCTGGTACTGAAAGGTGGAGCTGTGAACACTGCAGTCTGTTGATTGGTCAATAGAGGACGGTCACTCTGCTCAGGGCTGAGTTGTGCCTGGTTTTGAAGCAGAAGCCACTGTTAGCTTCTCAATCCCACTTTATCTTAAGAGGAAATATGAGCTGCTACAGGACAATTCATGTTTTTACATCTAATAGTACTATTAATGCTCTACTGGTCTTTCCAACACATGACTTACCACAAGGATAAGTAATCAAGCGAATAACAGATTTAGTGGAACATGAGACAATGAGTGGCCGTTCTTTGAATCCACCACTGAGTTCAGAATCAGATTCAAATATGTGAGGTGTTAGTATTCCCTTGATCTGTTTGCACCACTCCGTTGTAAATATCACATGGTTATTACATTTCCCTGTAGGTTTATGTTCTAAGAGATCCAACCTGGAACTCTCTTTTATTTTTGTAGCAGCATCATTTAGAACAGTATTCTCTTTGTAGAAAATAGTTTTTCATTACCTTCATATTACTGTCAAAATCATCAGTTTTCTGGCAAATACGTTTTAATCTTCAAAACTCACTTAACCCATACGTCTAATTATAAGCGATGATCAGAGTGTGCCCTTGGTAAAGTATTTCTAGCAGTGGGTTTTCTAAATAGGTCTGTATAAAAGGGGATATGTTGTCTAATAATCCATAAATCTGAAAATCTAATTATTTCATGGTCAAAATCCATAGTAAATGACAGACATTCAGAACATGAGTTGAGATATGTAAAAAAAAAAAAAGATTCTTGCTGGGTCTTAAAACACATCATCCAAATACCTCTACTATAAGAATATATTGTCCTTGAAACCATGATTAGAGTAAATGAACTACCCATTGGTACTACATGTTTTTGAATATCAAAAGTATTTAGGAAAAGGCTGAAATGTCAAATGTCCTAAAAATAAAAGAAATGCATATGGAGCCAGAATGTGCGACACTTGTTTTCTACAGCCAAGTCTGTTGACAGTGATCAGCACCTCATTATAATTATAATTCATTATAGCATTTCAAAAAATGTTAAAAAGACTGAGTATAGAATGTCCAAAAGACACATAATATAGGATGCCAAAAAAAAAACTGTCATACTAACACTCATAGTATTGCATGTTGAATAATAACAGTACAGTATGTTGGCAAAAACTCATAACTCAAACTACAGTATCTCAAAAATGATCCTAGTATGTCAAGAATACTCATGGTATGTTGTAAAACTATTAAAATCTAAGTGTCCAAAACAAAATTTAAAAAAAGTTTAACTAGTATTTTGAATAAAAGTAATAGTGTAGCATGTCACAAAACCCTTGAAAGTAGTCATAGTGAAGTGTGTTTTACAAAATGATCCTATTGCATGTCAAAGACAGTCTTAGTGCAGTACGTCAAAAAAGTGGGAGTATGTCTAAAAGTGTCATTGTATAGCATGTCCAAAAAACTGTCAACAAATCATATCTTGAAAATGTCATAGTAGAGTATGTAAAAAAAATCATAGTATGCCACATAGAAAAACTAGAAAAGTCACAGTAGAGTATGTAGAAAATCTGTGAAAAACAAAACAAAACAAAACAAAAAGTCATAGTGTGTCAGTGTACTATGTCAAAATTAACTCATAGAAGACACATATGATTACTGCAATTTGGTTAAATGAACATGTGATGACATGAGTTTGACTGACATCTAGTGTTTAACTCCTGCAACTGCAGGAAAGTTCCTGAAAACACAGGAATGAGCCATTGACGTCAGAACTCCTGTGTAACAGCTCCACCCAGTGGAAAGCTGTGGTAACGACAGGAAAGTTCCTGAAGACTCTGGAGCTCCTCCAGTGAGGATATAAAAGCTGGGACAGTCCCACTGCTGAGACAGAAAGCAACACACAAGAGAACACACACTCTAACAAGAGGACTCATCACTGAACACACACTGAAGATGCTGTGCTCTCATGGATTCCACTCTGCCCTCAGTCCATTCATGGACTTCCACTGGCCGGCACACACTCTGAGGTCAGAGGTCAGGTCTCTGCTCTGCCAGCAGGATCTACTGCAGAGGAACCTACAGGAGCTCCGCAGCAGTCTGGAGCTGATGGACAAACTTCAACACAAGATCCAGGAGGAGACGGAGCCCTTCCAAACCAGCGCGGCCGTGCAACCGGTCTCCTTCCAGCTGGAGAAAGACGGACAGCGATTCAGCCTGACCCTGGACACTCGAGGCTTCACCCCAGAGGAGCTGTCTGTCAGACAGGAGGGCAGGAAGCTGAGAGTCAGCGGGAAGACAGAGAAGAAGCAGGAGGACGGGAAAGGCTCCTACTCTTACAGACTCCAGGAGTTCAGGCGGGAGTTTGATCTGCCCCGAGGGTCCAACCCTGAAGCCGTCACCTGCTGCCTGGCTCCAGACGGGAAGCTCCACATCCAGGCAGCCAAAGCTCCATGTGTGGAGGAGGCTGAGAGAGAGCTGACTATCAAGAGGAGCTCGGAGGAGGAAACACAGCAGAGTGTGTGTTCACACTCAGAAGGCAGCAGCACAGACAGCAGCACAAAGGACACACCTGAAAACATGGACTCATCTACATGATGGACCAATACATAATAAATGTGTTTATACATATACACAGTTGTATTGTTAGATGATGAGAATATGAGCTGTTGTGTTTTATAATTGAGTAAGAATAAATTCTTCTAATTTGAAATCATGTTTGTGAACATTATATTTTTTTCTTTTGCACACATAGCTTGTATTTTTGTATGAAACAAATGTTACAACACATACAATATACCTTCTGTTTATTAAATACACAAATTTATTCCAATGCTTTTATTTAAAGAGGAGAGGAAAATGTCCAGTGACAAAGTTTAAATGGTTGATAGTACAGGTGCTCAAAATAACTTCATCGGCCTATAACGTATAACCAGTATTTGATTAAACTCATCAAAACAAAACAAAAAACACTGTAGCTACAGAATAAAGTCAGCTAGCAAAGCTTTACTGAGGTGAAATCAAATAAGGTGAATTTTTGTTTTGTAAAATTTTAGATTGAAAAAAAAACAATGAAAGGAGCACCATGCAAAAGCTTTGGCACCCCAAGACATTTAAGCTCTTACACAACTTTTACCAGGATCGCAGACCATAATTAGCCTGTTAGGGCTGTGGCTTGTTCACAGTCATCGTGAGGAAAGGCCAGGTGATGCAGATTTCAAAGCTTTATAAATACTACGACTCCCAAAACCTTGTCCTGTCAATCAGCAGCCATGAGCTCCTCTTAACAGCTGCCTAGCACAAAGCAGGAGAAGACTATAAGAAGATAGCAACGTGTTTTCAGGTAGCTGTTTCCTCAGTTCGTAAAGGCAGTTTAGGAACTGTGGAGGTCAAGCTGAGGTCTGGAAAACCAAGAAAACTTTCTGCTCGTAGGATTGCTAGAAAGGCAAATCAAAGACCTTGTTTGGCTGCAAAAGAGCTGCAGGAAGATTCAGCAGACTCTGGAGTGGCGGTGCACTGTTCTACTGTGCAGCAACACCTGTACAAATATGACCTTCATGAGGAGTCATCGCCACAAAATTCAGCATCTGAAGTTTGCAAAGGAACATCTGAACAAGCCTGATGCTTTTTGGGAAACAGGTCCTGTGGAGGGATGACATTCAAATTGAACTTTTTGGACGCAATGATCAAAGTATGTTAGAACACCTGTCCAGCTGTTAAACCTGGGGCTGGATCGATCATTGGGGCTTCGGTTGCAGCCAGTGACATGGGGGAGATTTTACAGGTAGAGGGAAAAATAGATTCACTTAAATTCCAACTAATTTCGGAAGCAAACATCACAGCATCTGTAAATAAGCTGAAGAAAAAAAGAGGATGGCTTCAACAACAGGACAATGATCCTAAACACACCTCGAAATCCACAACGGACTACCTCAAGATTTTGCCATGGCCCTCAAAGTCCCTCCCTCGACCTAAACATCATTCAAATTTTTGGATATTAATTTATTTATTTATTAGATCCCCATTAGCTGCTGGAACTTAACAGCAGCTACTCTTCCTGGGGTCTCACCAAGTTCATCAACCAAAAATGCAGCGAACATAAAATACATTTACATTCATACTCACAAACACGACACAAGACACCTGCTCAAAACCTAATCCAAATAATACTATAGCTCTACATGATGACAATTCATTTTAAATTCATTTTTAAGGATCACCTGACATTGCCTTTTCTGAGTTACCATAATAATAAAAAGGAAGCAAATAGCTCAGTTTTACACCTTCCAACCAGATATATAAAGTCCAACATATAAACAGTAAAAATATTCTGTCATACCTGCTGGGTAAATACAAATAGTTTGAGTTTTTTCTTAAAACTCGTAACATTAATTTCTGAGACCAGAAAAAAAAGGTAATTCATTCCATGTCAGCATTGCTCTGTAATGCAGTGTTTTCTGTTTTAAATTAGTTCTACATATGGGTAACAAAAACCGACCCTCAGACGACTGTCGAGTAAAATGATAGTGTGTATCTAAAAAAAAAAATGCTTAAGTCCTGTACAATATTTCTGGTGTTTTTGTTGTTGTAGAAGTTAAAAGAGCAGTGTATGCAAGACGGCCCAAGAATCTCAAGATGCCTTTTGCAGGAAGAATGGGTGAAAATCCCCCAATAAAGAATTTAAGACTCTTATCTGGTTACAAAAAGCATTTCGAAAAATGCGATAAAATGTTTCATCTTGAACTTCATGCCTTTTGTGAATCAGTTCATCTTCTACTGATTTAACTGCTGTTGAAACTTGTGTTTTCCCCTACTCTAAGCATTGATATGAATATAAATATAAATATAAAATACTACATGAAAATATAAAGTATATTGTATTTATTATCATATGTGCAAAAGAAAAGAATATAATTTTCAAATACATGATTTCAGTTTAGAGCCATTTATTTATTATACTCAGGTATAAAAACACAACAGCCCATATTCTCATCATCTAACAATACAACTGTGTATATGTATAAACACATTTATCATATTTTAGTCCATCATGTAGATGAGTCCATGTTCTCATGTGTGTCCTTTGTGCTGCTGTCTGTGCTGCTGCCTTCTGAGTGTGAACACACACTCTGCTGTGTTTCCTCCTCCGAGCTCCTCTTGATAGTCAGCTCTCTCTCAGCCTCCTCCACACATGGAGCTTTGGCTGCCTGGATGTGGAGCTTCCCGTCTGGAGCCAGGCAGCAGGTGACGGCTTCAGGGTTGGACCCTCGGGGCAGATCAAACTCCCGCCTGAACTCCTGGAGTCTGTAAGAGTAGGAGCCTTTCCCGTCCTCCTGCTTCTTCTCTGTCTTCCCGCTGACTCTCAGCTTCCTGCCCTCCTGTCTGACAGACAGCTCCTCTGGGGTGAAGCCTCGAGTGTCCAGGGTCAGGCTGAATCGCTGTCCGTCTTTCTCCAGCTGGAAGGAGAGCGGTTGCACGGCCGCGCTGGTTTGGAAGGGCTCCGTCTCCTCCTGGATCTTGTGTTGAAGTTTGTCCATCAGCTCCAGACTGCTGCGGAGCTCCTGTAGGTTCCTCTGCAGTAGATCCTGCTGGTAGAGCAGAGGCCTGACCTCTGACCTCAGAGTGTGTGCCGGCCAGTGGAAGTCCATGAATGGACTGAGGGCAGAGTGGAATCCATGAGAGCACAGCATCTTCAGTGTGTGTTCAGTGATGAGTCCTCTTGTTAAAGTGTGTGTTCTCTTGTGTGTTGCTTTCTGTCTCAGCAGTGGGACTGTCCCAGCTTTTATATCCTCACTGGAGGAGCTCCAGAGTCTTCAGGAACTTTCCTGTCGTTACCACAGCTTTCCACTGGGTGGAGCTGTTACACAGGAGTTCTGACGTCAATGGCTCATTCCAGATTGATCTTGAAGTTTGCTGTTTGAAATGTATTATGCAGATACAAGTACAAATGAAGATTTGACTTGCAATTTAGAATAAATCTGCATATTATATGTTGAGCTCAAACTGACATGTGGCAAAAATATCTAAAGTTTTAAATATACAGTGGAGAATATAATATATATTTCTTTTCCAGATAGTCTTCAGAAACCTTTCTGTTAGATGACAAAGATTATTTTTTAAAGATAATCTATATATGCCGTTGTCTAATCTTAAAATATGACACAATTTCAAAATTGGTTTAAAATGTCAGAGAAAGATAAAGAAAGGTTAGTCATTTTGTTCCTTGATGTGTGATCACTGAATCACTGATTTGTCTTTAACAGACCCATGTTCTTTTGTTAAATTCTGTCTGTCATGCATCCACCTATTTGAACAGGAATTCCATTCACCTCAGCGTCAGGTACTTCTGGGGGAAAACTGGAATACATGAGAGACAGGATGTTTATTCTGTTGCGTTTCTCACAATGTTTGTTCAGTGTCTCAGCATGAGATTGACTTTTTATGTTCACATTTATGTCATTTGCACACCTCTCCACTAGATGGCAGCATTTGCTTCCACAAACATTCACCAGCAACATCATCCTCTAAACCCCAACAACTTTCCTGCCATCTCAGCACTTTGCCACTAGTTGTCATCCTAGTTTCACACAAAAAAATACTACATTAAAATACTAACGCATGAAAAAAGCCCCGCTGTGCAACGCTACCTGTGATTATACACAGCCTCTAATTAATAATGTAACTGTTAATTTGTGCTTTGTATTAATTCTGTTTTCATTTCTGTGACACATGCTGGTTTTAGCATCGATCTAAAGTCAGCAACACAACCATATTGACGCTATGCATGGATTGATACTAATACACTGACTACACAGTGTGCTGTTTACTTTATATCTCCCTTGTGGAAAGAGATGAGTAAACGGAAGACCTAATCAGGATGCATAAAACTAAGCAGTATAGAATAGTAGTCTACACCTTTCATCTTCCTGTATTTTATTTATTTATCCAGTCAGCATACAGAGAAGATTGATATGAAGGACTGTGCAGAGAAGTAGGGCAACAACAACACAGAAGGCAGGATTTAAACCCACAGTCTTCTTTTCAACATATTCTATATCTCCAAAAAAAACAAGGACGGATGATGAAACCTGGACTGGCAAACACAGCGCTTTGCTGCTCGGGGATATAGTGTCAAGGCTGGTGTCAGTATTTTTGACAGAAAAAGAGAATATATGAGCTTTTTGAGAGGGGGGAGAGATACTCTTTTTTTTGCCAGGCGTTCACCTTTGGATGAACTCCCCAAAGTGAAGGCAGGATAGAAGTGAGGAGGAGGAGGTGGAGGAGAACAAAAGGTAACGGAAACAGAGGAAGGATGAGGAGGAGGAGGATGAGGAGGAGAAAGCAAGGCTCCACGTAAATCATCCGCATTGTTCTCCTAATGCTGCTTGTATGCACAAACACACACACATATATTGAAGACGCCGGGACAGCATCAAACACACACACGCGCACAAAGAGAATCTCGGGCACAAACTTGCACTTCCTTGTTCCTGCCTTAGTTTGTCCCTCACGGAGATGCTTTTTAATGCGCCATAATCCCCCTCTCTCCCCCTGAACACATAAAAGAGATATCCCTCTATCTGTGTAAGTGGTTCTGACGGCCACCAGCTCATCACAAACACACACATAGACACACACACGTAGAGCCGCCAGCTCATCAGCATGCAGTTATTCCTTTGGCGCTGGATCGCAGGCTGTTAATTGGCTGCCAAGCAGAATGTGTGTTTCCGTGTGTGTGTGTGTGTGTGTTTGTGTCTGTACTGCAGAGCTGGGGTTGCTTAGAAATTCCCGTCACGTCTCCGAGCCTCGATTAAGACGTTGCTCCAGTTTCGAACAGACAGACATGTGGGGAGGAGGGGAAGAGAGGTAGAGAGGGGGGGAGAGGATGCAGCACGGGGGGGGGGGGAGAGAAAGATGAGAGAACGCCAGAGGAGTGGGAAGGGAGGAAGAGAGGTGATGAGGCGGGACTCGGCAAAGGAGGGAAAAAAGTGAAGGGCGAGGGAGAGAGAGGTAGTGAAATGCTGCAGTGGTCCTGTGTGTAGGACCTGGAACTGATAACTCTCCTGTACTGCCTTCCTTATCTCTATTATTGAGTTGCAGAAGAGGAGGAGTTATTTCAGGCATCTACTGTAGAGTTCCAGCAGAGAGTCCTGTTTATTTTCTGCAATGTAAGGTGACTGGCACTGGTGCACCTCCGGAGCTGGAAAGGTATATCTCCTGGTGAGATCCACGGCACCAAAAAGGAGCAACTGTGTTGGCAAATATCGACTCCACTGATAAAAAGTCAACACTATATGTTCCAGTAAATCCGCGATGATGACCCTGATGATGGCCACAAGCAGAAAGGCATCAGCTTCGTAATGAAGTATCGCTTTAGTGTTGATCTCGTTGCACCCTGGGAGTAGGTGAGTTGGTGCCAGATCCCTGCTCTGCTTCAATTTTGGATGAATTCAGCAACTGCGGTGCAGTGTTTTGCTCCTGACTGCAACAACATAGCATTCTGAAGTAGTTACAGCTCTGATTCCCGCCCCTGATCAGTTTTGTGTCTAGTAATGGTGACCCAAAGGCGACTCACACTTGCTGGATGATGATCAGACTGTCCTCCCAAGAACAATAACAGTACAACTTGTTTCAGCAAATTATGATGACTCCTGTGTGTTGGGAGCTGAGGAGGAAGTAGTGCGGTGTTGGTTTAGAGCCACAAAATCCACAGAGGGAGGAAGTCAGGGTTGGATGAACATTACAGACCGCTGTTCATTTCTGATTTTCCTATTGACAGCTAATGTTGAGCCTCTTTCACAGATGAGTAGCTGTATGTGAGACCGCAAATGTTCGGATCAAGTGAATCAGATACTTAACCCTGTCAGCTCCTTAGAACTTGGTCCGTAATATCCGATTGAGCCCATGTGTGAATGGAGCAGGTAAATGTCCATAGAATTTACCATGAGAAAGTGGGTGAGTTCATAACATTTCTATTATTAGGCTCACACGAAACTGGGAGGAAACAAACATCCGCTGGTGTAGAAGACGGGTTGTAGACATAAAGACCGAAATGAAAATGGGATACTGTTTGTGCATTTAGTCCTTCTCAGGCAAGCTCAGGAGTTTAGTGTTGCCGGAGCCCACAGGAACAACGCTCCACGACACTTTTTTTTTTCTCAGAGTGAGGATTTCTTACTAAGGGGTTATTATTGTAACTATGACAATGAAGCTCCCCTAGCCTAATGAAGTTGTCATTTTAACCCAAACCACAATGTTTCTTACCCTAACCAAGTTGGTTTTGTGCGTAAACTGAACCAAACCCTAACAATAGAGGTTAAGATTATGAATATGTCAGAAATGTACTGTGATTTGAACCAGTTTAAGTGTGGACTAATCATTTAATTGTGCCAATAGGGGCACTAGAGCACAGACCAGCTTGCTTATATCTTTTATGATTCATGATCTAGTGTTTGCTGATACTGAGCAATGATGCCTTCTATGTACTCTATTTTCAAGTTTTTGTTTTCAATTGTATTTAAATGTGTTTTATATTGAAATCCATTATTGTAAGGCACTTTGTGCTGCGTTGCATGTACAGTATGAGAGAGGGAGGCAGTTCCTGTGAAATTAACACAGTCTTTACTGGTCAAAGGTAGGTTCAGTATACAGAGGGACCATCAGTGGAGGCAGACAAGTCCAATAGGGATGAGGCAGAGGCAGAGTCAATCAACAGGCTGAATGTGAAAAAGACCAGAAAAGCACACAGGGAAACAAAAGGCTGGATTGATGGACACGCAAGGAGCTAAGACAAACTGGCACTGAGAGAAAACAAGACACACACTAAATACTCTGGTGAGGGGAAGGATAACGAGAGACAGGTGAGGCTAATCAGGGCGGGACAGACAATCACACACAGGTGAAGTCATCAAAAGGGAGGGAAAACACACAGGGGCAGGAAGTGAAGTGATCTGACACCCTGTAACCATAATTTGTTCTCTAAGAAAACTGACAACATGCTACTTTGCCACGCTTTTTTTATTTTTCTGTTTCTTCATCATTATGAATCATGCATAAAACTCAACTATTATTAAAGAATGACTCATGCATGGGGCTGATTCATCATGAACTCACTTCAGTAAAGACACCAACATGCATGCTATTCTTGCCATCGAAGCATGGCAGCACAACATCCTAAACCTCACTCACAAAGATCAGAAAAAGCAAAGTTCTATATTTAAGATGAGCAGACGTAAAGCAAGTGGGCCCTACATGCTTGCAGCTGTCAACGTTTCCTTTCAACAAGGGCGGAAAAAAACTGAGCTCCCCTTAAAGCCAAATATGTGCTGTTCTAAGGGCGACGACAAACAAACTATTTTGTCATTCAATTTGGAAGGAGTTGTGAATGTAAGACTTCAAAACATCGGTAGCTGTTGTCTTCTGTCAGCTTGCACAATTGTGTTGTCTTAAGATATGTCAACTTGAGTCGAGATGCATTACTGTCCAGCATCATCAACACGCGCTAACTCTCTAGACAAGCAGCAATCCTATAATATCCTATCGCCAGTTTGGCATATTCTAGCAACTGCACCATCTTCTGTGGACATGGCACGTTTGGGTGTGTTCAGCAGGTTGTCAAGTACATCATTAACAAATCTTTTTAAGTGGGAATTCAAAGTGGGAAAAAGATACTTTTAGACTTAGAGACAAACTTTAGACAAAGAGAAAAAAGTTGTGGACAAAGTGACAGACGACATGGAGAAAAATGTGAGAAGAGAAGCTCGCTATGATAATAATTTAGAAAAATGAGCAAAAGTGAGCAAAACATCTACACGGAAAAGACACACACACACACACACACACACACACACACACACACACACACACACACACACACACACACACACACAGTGTGTCGGGGAGCGAGCAGGGTGATAATTTGAAGGTTATGGATTCTGAACTTTTGGTTTATGCCCTAATGAAGCCATGAGAGACTGTTCCGACGTTTCTAGGTCACACGTACGCACTGAGTCACACGATGCAAAAACTCGCTTTCAGTTGCATGCAGATACTGTATACACACACACACAACACACACACACACACACACACACACATAGATTTCACTGCAGATTGCCTATTATGTAATCATGCCAGAGAGAGTGAGAGAGGACAGACACCCCTTCCTAATCAGACACCAGCACACACACACACACACACACGCACGCACGCACGCACGCACGCACACACACACACACACACACACACGCACACACGCACACACGCACACACACACACGCACACATGCCTCACAGCTGTCTGTCAGATCCTGACTGCGGCCATGTTGCTCTTTCCCAGCTGCGGCATCCAAATGGCTTGTTCTGTTTTGGCATTGACAAGTCATCATCTGTATAAATATTTTGATTTCAACCAGAAAGTCTTTATCATTGATGTCATATGGCAACAGTCAAAAACAACTGCTCAGTCGCTCGCTGTCACTGACATCAACAAGGATTTACGCCTCATGGCGCCTAAGCTGACACTGGATGCAACCCAGTCACTGCAGTAAATGTTGACATTGTACGTTTCTGCAAACCATGGATATGTTACATTTGCACATTACTATGTAGCGGATACATTAAAACTTTATATTCAACACACTGTGGTTAATGTGTAGTTAGGTTTAGGTAACACTTGGTCAGGGTTAGGAAAAGATCAGAGAGAGCACACCTTTCTGCTCTTCCACGTGCAAACAAGGAAAGCCTGAGGCAGAGAGTTCAAACCTCCCTGCCCTTCCACGCACCTACATAGGAAGCCTTAGGCAGGGATAGCAGCAGCCAAGACTGGGATGTGAGCTGAGCCTGACATTGTGTCCTGCCTGAACTAAAGCCACGCTCAATGTTTGAAGCGTAAAAGCTGATAAACACGCCAATGACTCGCTAAAACACAACTGGTTTTGTTGTTCTCAAACAGTTGTCTACAGCTTACTAGGTGTCTTGCCTTGCCAGGTGACACACCAGTAACTCAATCAAATGGAACATGTTTGTGGTTTGCCGAAATGTATAATGCCAATATTTCCCACTGGCAACTGGGCTGATCGGTGGCATGAGGTCAGTGGCAGCACATGCTTGCAGTTCCTTAATCAAAGACATTAAAAATGGCCATTAGTATGGAATTAACGAGATAAATCAAATAATGCTATCTTACCTAATTGCCTCATTTGTTACCTTTTTTACTCTCTAAAAGGTCACAGGACAAGGTTAATTAAAGAACCTGCTATCTTTGCTCTTTTGTGAATGCATTTGTGTTTTGCTCTTCTTCAGTGACCTTGATTCTCTTTCATTTTCCATGATAGTTAAGTTAAAGTGATCCTCTACCTTTGTGTAAACTCTCTCTTTCTGTCTCTGTCGCTGTGTTAGCGAGCGTGTGTATCTAAATGTGTGTGTGTGTGTGTGTGTATGTGAAGGGAACATGGTCTAAGTGATCTCAAGGTGCTATCATGTTTGTTTGATGAAGGATAATTAAATAGGTAATAGAAACCAGCCTGTTCTCATCACTATTGATTCATTTGCAGCATACACACACACACACACACACACACTGACGCACAGGCTCAATACCCCAAAGCCCCCGGTCTCTAAGAGGAGATGTCTGATACTCCCACATCAGCTATCAACAAGCTTTCATGTTTTAATGGGTCTGTTTAACCTAATCCACATTAGCCCCCATCCTTCAGCCTCCGCCACCACAAATTCTTCAGTGCAGCAGTCCAAATCCATTCGCTGAGTCCTTCACTGAAAAGTGTTTGTTTGATGAAAATCAAACAAATAATCCCTCAAAAGACCATCCTCCATCACAAGCATTCTCTTTTCTCGAGATCCATGAATCTGAAGCGAAGCCAAACCACAGGGGCGAACAAAACTAAAAGGGAGAAACACATCTCGAATTCATGCGAAGACTTTGACTGCAAATTAAACTATAACAACAGCTTTACATAATACGACTGTTGTCGGCCGTATTCTTTACAAGAAGGCTGAATTTTGCATTTTTACAAAGTACTTGTGGTGGCTCTGGGGAAATGACTGTGTTCCGTGGTGAGAGCAGACACAACTCCTCATTGCAGGAAGTAGACCAAAAACATATAACAATGGGTGACCTGCCAGTCATCCCTGTGGTAGACAAAGCTAAATTAATTGGCAGTGATTATTTTTGGAGCCACCTGCTATTTTGAGTCCTCCGTTTATTCAGAAAGAAGAGCCATTTGAGACTAGATAATATTCTATATTGTTATCAAATTCAGTGAGGGATAAACATTATGTAACAGGTTAATTTGGGGAAAAACTATGGTTTTTGAATGACATTATCAGTGATCATTTTGGACCACCCGGAAGGCGAAGCTTTCGATTTACTGGTCCATTTACTGGTCCCAACCCTCACCTATGGTCATGAGCTCTGGGTAGTGACCGAAAGCATGAGATGCAGATGCAAGCAGCCAAAATGAGTGTCCTCGTGGGGTGGCTGGGCTCAGCCTTAGAGATAGGGCAAGGAGCTCAGACATCGGAAGGAGCTCAGAGTAGAGCCGCTGCTCCTTCGCGTCGAAAGGGGTCAGTTGAGGTGGTTCAGGCATCTGATCAGGATGCCTCCTGGGCGCCTCCCACTAGAGGAGTTTCGGGCACGTAGGAGGCCCAGAGGCAGACCCAGAACACACTGGAGGGATTACATATGTCATCTGGCCTGGGAACACCTTGGGGTCCCCCAGGAGGAGCTGGAAAATGTTGCTGGGGAGAGGGACGTCTGGGGTGCTTTGCTTGGCCTGCTACAGCTGACATATGAGGAATGAAGGGACGGCACAGACTTTGACATACAGGCCACTTTTGGAGACCAACAACAGCCAACAAAACTGTTTTTTATTCATTTATTTTTCTTTTTCTTTTTAGCAAGACATCAGCGGCATTTCCAGCTGTGGGTGTTTGAAGCCAAAAAAATGATCTTCAACTTGAACATACAGCATAAAGTCTCAGCATAACTGCTAAATAATGATGTTACATATCTATGGTTGGCAGAAACGTACAATCCTTTTTAAGAAATCCTTAATAAATTAAAATTAAAATTAAAAAGTAGACATGCCTGTTCTCTCCTATCCTGTTGCCCAACAGCCCCAAATGCCCTTTTTCTTCTAGTTCACTCTTACAGCGTCGCAGGGATTTGGGAAGACACTTTGGAGGTTGGTGGTGCTATTGAGCACAAAGGGTAAAAAAGTCCTAAACAAACGTGCAAACATATTTATTTACATTTATATCTACTTCCATTTTGCATATGGCATCTGTTTCAATGCCAGAAATGAAGCCCCTGCTGTGTTTGCCTTTTCAAAGTGCATCGTTTAATTTAACACAAGCGTCATAAACCGCAACACGTTACTCTGCTCCATGTGCGGCTTTGTTCTCTACATGTGTGTGCCTTTGTTCTCCATAATGTGTTTTGTTTGTCCATGTATCTGTATGATGATGATTAGCTGTGATGGATGATAGTGACCCAATAATTGTGACAAGGACACAACATTAACATTGAAGCAGGGACAATGGCACTGCAGCTGCGTGGCCACTGCATTATTCAGACAGGATGGATGGATGGTTGGAGAAAAGGGGAAGGGGAGAAAATGGGGAGTGGGAACAAGAGGGGGACAGGAAGGAAGGATGAGACGAGGGGAGGGAAAGCGGGGATGGGAGTGGAGCTACGTATGGAGCGATTTATGGATGGAAATGGAGTGAGGGGAGGGAGGGGGCGCAGATGGATGTACAGTACAGATGGATGGTCGTAATGGAGGGAGAATAGGTGGATAGGGTTGGGGATGAACAAAAGAAAGGTGAGGTGGATGTGTCTGCATGGGTGGTATATCTGTGTGATTTGGAGGCTCTTTCCCAAAGCAATAAAAATATAGATTAAAAGGTGTCATATACGTAAAAATATATGAATTGTTCAGGGGGAATACATGACATGAAGTTTATTATCCAATATATCTAGGATTAGGGGCGGATTATCAGACAATAGATCCCAGGGCACAGATGTGCAATAACCCCCCCCCCACCTCTTCTTTACACTTTCTAGTTGTTACTCCTCTTTTGTGTCTTTTATCTCTTAAAAGTCATAATGCAACTTTGTGTTTTTGTGTCTCTTTGTTGCTTTGTGTCTCTTTTAAGGTACTTCTTGTGTGGTGGTGTGTCATCTCACTGGTAAAGGACCTAAAATTAGCACATTTCTATTGGAGCTGATAAATGCCTGTGACGACTGTGGAGTTAGCGGGTTAGTGGTTTTTTTTTTGTACAGTTGGGAAGGGGCTTCTGAGTAAAATTTTGTGCCCCATAGGCCCATTCAGTAATCCTTCCATGTCTAGAATAGATAGGATTCATTTTGTAAACCTAAGAACATCTTAATTTACGTCTTAATTTACTTTATGTAACAAACAAACAAAAAACCCCTTTATGTACAAAAAACAAACAAAAAAAACCCATATGCCCAATTACATCATGTGATTCTCTAGCTATAGCCTTAACCCAAGCATGATCAGCCAAAACCCAACTTGTAGTGACTGTATTTGTAATAAAAAAAAAAGAAAAAAAAAGAAAAAGATAAAACAAATCAAATTAAAATAAAATAAAATAAAATAAAACAAAAGTAAAACAAAAATAAAATAGAAAAAATACTACTGACTATTTCTTTTAATCCAGGTAGGTCACATTTTAACAGTAAAATATAATTATTTGTATCAAATCATATTGATATGATGACATTAACTACAGTGAAAGTACATTTATTAAAATATGTTTGTTCAAATTTTGCATCATTATCAGACTGGAAATGGATTCATTAACATGATTAGACATGGCCGCTGTGGCCACTCATTATTACACTACATTTATCCACCAGTGGCTGACCAGCACATCTGGAGAAAATGTATCAAAAGGACAAGACCACCACACACACACACTCAGACAACCCAACCCCCACCTTCACTACCATAGGACCTATTAGCAGAAACACTATGGGGACACATAGATAAAGCCTCTCATTGCCGGAGCACTGATCTGTAATCACCGCTGTCTTATAACAGGGAATAAGACAAACTGGGCCCAGAGGACTGCTTTTTGATGCTAAAGCAGTATCTGTTCACTCAATCTCTGCGATGTCTCGCAAAATTTGAACCTCATGTAAAATACTCCATTTACTTTGCAGTCTAGACTTTAATTCAATGTGTCTATTCCCCTGTTAAATAACAAAAACCAGACCATGTTTACTCAATATCTGAAAAAGAATTAGTGCGTCACAATTTGAATATTTAATACAGAGAAGTGAAACTTGCATGTAAACTGTGTGAAGTGTATTTATTTGGGCCGCTGTAAACGCATTTGTGTTGATACAGGGAGAGGTTCGAAGGCTTATGGCCACTAAGGTCAGAGGGTTCAGTATTGCAGTTCCTGTATTTGGTCCTATCATGGTCTATTTTAAGTTTTTGCTCTATGTTAAAATTTGTTCCGTCTTGCCTTTGGTGTCAGCGAGCTGATAAAATATGCATGGTTTGGACTTTTCACCTTTCCGATTTTTATTCCTTGTATAAATCAAAGGAAAATGGAGCCTTTTATGGTTGGAGCTCATCCATGTTTGATGTGCAGCCAGGAGGGAGACCTAGATAATAGAAGCTATCAGAGACATACAGCACTCTGTGTGTGTGTGCGCGCGCGGGTGTGTGTGCGTGTGTGTCCTCTTTCGGATTCTGTTTCATTCCCAGGCATTAATGGACTTGAATGTATTACGACATACACTTTCAGAGGGTCTGACACTGAGCTAAATGGGTTCACACACACATATACATGCTTGTATTTAATAACCATATTAAAAATATGACTGCAGTAAAATGCAACAACATGAGACGGAATCAGCCACTGCACCAAATGAGGTCAAGCAGTCGAGACTCTCTTTCTCCTACTTCAGACACATGTTAAGAGCAGAGGGAGACGTTTGAATTGTGTGCTCACTTCTCTTAACCTTATACATCATTCATTCAGTCCATTCAGACAAATTCATCCATTCAAAGTAATTCAAACATTCATTGATTTTTCTGCCAGTGAGAGTTCAAAATAAAAAGAAAATACCTCTCGGGGAATATCACTAAGGGAAAAGCAGAGTGTGATCAAAGTACAGTAAAGTGATGCTGTGGATAATAACTGGTCGTCTGCTGGCAATGTCGTTATAGATCCTTCACTCATATCTCTATCTTTGCCTTTTGTTGTGGCCCCTTCGCTCTTGCTGTGGGACAAAATCAATAGTCATTTTAGAAACATGACTTAATATTGACTCATTACACTCTGCAGTAAGCTCTATTTTTGTAATCAAAGGTCAGACTGAGCAGCCGTTTCTCAGATTTATGTTCATATGCATCTATTTTGTGTTCCTTCCTTCATTCCAACCTTCATTTTGAAGATGTCTGCAAACTGTTATCATTTCCCTTTTTGTTTTGTAACAATATCTGCTTTAGGCAACCAAAGTATTGTTAAGGTGCTAATTTGTCTTTTACATTTAGGCAACTAAAAATCACCTAAATAAACTGAGATTGAGCACTTAGGTTTAAAAACGATTACAATCATGCTCAAATGAGAACTCTACTGATTTTACACATCATCAAAATTCTTTACAGGTCCTGGGGAGTATTAGGCTGTGTGAAAAACCCAGTATGGAGCCTTTTGTACGGTGGTTCAGACGTTTCAAAAGGACTTAATATCCAAAAGGCTTTGCAAATTTGAAAAATATTGTTGTATTAACAGAAAACGTTAAAGATGTTGACAATAAAACCTGCCTGTTTCAGAAGAAACTTGGCTATTATAACTATCACTATGGAATTGTCACAAATGAGCAATGTTGTTTCATGACTTTATATTTTCATATTAATGTAAGTACGATGGACCAGCGCAGCGCCCGCATCACTGCATCACTGCATTTTGGATATGCAGTTCATTCGAAATGTCTCAACCAGCGTAATTTTGTGACTCCAGAGGGAGCTGCAAAAAGTGATAAACTGTCTCAAGTGACACCACTTGTCGTCACTGTTTTGAGATGAAAACTACAGGTTTGAATTTGAAAAAAGAAGCAAGGTTACCAGACCCTTGTTGCCAACTTCTCATTGCTGCCTAAAGCTACATTAGCTGCCATTAACATAAATAGAATCTCCAACCAGCGAGGTTGATGTGGTTAATGTAGGTCCCAGAGGAATGTGGGAAGTAACACAGACATGGTTCTGCAGCACTGACTTTGTTTTCTTGCTTGTTTGTTTGTTAGGTGAGAATATTATTGGAGTACGATGCTAAATCTGTGGAATTATGATTTAAAGGGTAAATTCCCAGATAATTACAATTTTATTTGCACAAGTTTTTAAATATCTTTTCATTGAGATTTCTGCTGCCATCCCAAAATAATCAAGGTGAATGGAATTTAATTTGTACCGCTCAAAGCATTGGAAGATTCCATTTAAAAAGCTCACCAGAGACAGTGCGCCCGTCTCCGAGGATAATTCCCAGACCTCACTGACAACAGTTTTTAATAGGACTCTCTCTTCACATACAGAGTAATTGCACACATTCGTTTTTTCCCTTCACAACACGAGTGTCACACTACTCTGTGCACTGGCACTTAATGTGCATTGACCAGCGAACATACCTCACAATTCAAATTCATTGCATGGCATTCCAAGGAGACAGTGTTGGACTGAGAGCCACCTCATTACACATGTATGATGCATTACACATATGTTATACTGAGCATGATACTTGCAAATGTGCAACAGACACACACTGAGACTGACTGAGAAAGAACACTGTAAATACACACACACTTGCGTGCGTGTTCACAGACTTTTATGGAAATATAATATCCAGGTGATGCATTGCAGTCATTAGTGTGTCTATGCAAAGCACAGTGAATATCAAGATAAATGGGGTGTTTCTCACAGATGCAGAGACACTCTCGCAGCTATTAACTCCACTTTATACATATCCGAGGAAATCCACAAATTTTCATATCATGTACTACAGAAAGTGGAGGTCCTGCTTTTCATAACATTACTAGGAAATTGTAGTTTCATGTAGAAGGTAAAGAATTGCTGCCTCACAGCTTTGTGCTCTACCGTGTCACTTTTGATTTGAGATTTTAAAAATGTGAGCCTGATCATGTTCTGTACCAACACTTTGTGGGATTTGTTATTCACTCACTGGAACTGATTGGATTTTAACGAACAACATTTAACCTTATTACACTCCGCAGCATTTAGCTGAACTGATCTAAACTAAAATAAATTCAGTTAATTGAACATATTTATGCAGATTTGGATCTCCAAATGAAAAAAAATCAATAGATTTATTACATATGCTGCAAAAATCTGAATTCTAAAAAGGAAAAAAAAAAATATTTTGAACTTCATAAACCAAAAATGTTGTGACATGTTCAAACTGTGAGAAACATCTGGCCCTGCTCTCCCTCAAGGTGCTTTCACAGGGGGCTGCTGCTGCTTTGCATTACTGGATGCAACACGCTGAACCAAATCAGAATTGTGAGTAGGTGCACTGTGTGAGCATCACTGTGAGGGATATCACAAGGTTAACAAACAAAGTTATGGGGCTTTGCATATGGAAGCAGCAGTGTTCAAGTGAATCTGCTATAGAGAAGAGTGAAATCATCTCCAATGAAGCCTCCAGCTTAGGAAACGGGCCTGCAGATTTGAATGTGTTGAGTTTCATGCTTCGATAAGTAACTGTTACACGACCAAATTAAAATCATGCCTCCCCTTATTACGGCTGGGTATTGTTTAAAAATGTAAATACCAATACCAGAAACAAACTGATATCAAGGAACTAGTGGTGACAAAGGCTGACATCGCCCGTGTCTTTGCCAAAAACTTGCACCCGAATACACCGCTCAGACAACAGCCAATGGCAAACTAGCATGTGTGTTCTTCGCCTGCAAGAGAGGAAATAACTCTTCATACCAGCAGGTGGCGATAGTATTTATTACTCAAAAAGGGAAGATGGCAGGTTGGATTCAAGATGCTACTTAGCCAGTTAGCACGTTACCAACACAAATCGATGCTAACAGAACAAAGGATGTTTACAGTGTGCCTATGAACAATAACACAATTACAAACCATCATTGGTCATTGGTTGGCAAGACTTCATTGGTTGGTCGCTAAAAAGAAGCTTAAAGACGCAGCATGTGTACGGCCCCTAATTTCCAGGGCTGGTACCTGCGGTTATTCCACAGGCTAGTTAATAACATGTCGGGCAGGAAATCCGAAGTGTGGGATCATTTTGAGAAGGTGAAGGACGAACCCAAGGTGATATGTAAACTTATCTTCATTGGTCGACTACAAACATGACGTATCATCTGAAACATGGAAGTAGCTACATGCCCATTAGCCACTTAGCACAATCATTACTGCTTTGCTGACAGCGTCATTAACAGGCGGCTCGTTCAGTGTGTGACGTGCACTTGTAGATAAAATATAGGCCTATATTAATGAAGGTTCATTAGTACGGTTTGTATTTCTCTGTATGTAGCACAGTGTTAACAATGTTACTGATACTATTCTTTCTCACACCTTCAACTCAAATCATTGTGTTGCCCGCCCAAAATACATAATTTAATAGTTAGATTAATATTGTAAACATGCAGGCGACTAGGTGATTAATGGCCCTAAATGACAACTACTAGTCGAGTGGAAAAAGCCAAACACAATTTATCAAATTCAAAACTTGACTAAGGAAGTCTGGGGTCAAACACTTACAAGCAGTCAGCAAAGGCAGAAATGTCATTCAGGGAAATCACACAAAAAGCAAGGTCCATAAATCCAAGCAGAGAAAAAAAAAACACACCAAGAAATCAAACACAAGGAAAAGGCTGGAAATCATGGAACAAGACAGGTGAACGTTAACAAAGGTGGGAAAACTCAGGAAGTCAAAGAAACACTAAACACAATGAGAACACATTTTAAAATAAAACAGAGGTGGACACAAACATGAACATAAACTTGACAGAATATCACAACTGTGTGTTGTAGCTGCTGTGGTAGTGGGCAAATCACACATCACAGTTAACTAAGGAATGCTTTTGCTGATCGGCAGCAAGCAAAACCGTATTTTTTCTCTAGAACTTGGTACAAAAAAGATCAAATGCAGATAATGTTTGACTTTGATTTGACTTTTGATACTACCTGGTACTGGGATACAATGCAGCTCTAACCTTTACAACAGCAAAAAGTAAAGCGACTGAGGTCCGTTTGCAACACGCTAACCCCAACACTGCACCGCATACACATTTTGCACACCCACAGTGCATGCACAAATTTACCCATGCATGGCGAGGCTGATTATGGAGAATGTATGGCAAGCAGACGCTGTGGAGGATAATTCCCTTCCAGCTCTCAGTGGGTAATGTCAAAATAATTATCAGACGAGACAGCTCAGTGGGCAGGCAGCACCTCTTCATTATGGAGCAAGGTTGAGGGGGCTAACAACCTCCAAATGAAGCAGCGTGCGCTATACAGTACACACAAGGTTTGACGTGAAACTCTTCAAATCCTTTTCACCTTCATCCTAAGTTTTTGCTGCTTTTTTTTTGAAAGCACTTTTTGGATCATGAAATAGAAAAATATGGTCTGACTTAGGATGACCAGTTTATTTATTTACAGATCTGACATATTGGCAGTAATTATGACACATTTTCTTTTCATCACAGTACGTATTTTCATGAAGTCATTGCAGATGATTTCATCACTTAACATGGAAATGGATTTGCGAGCATTCAAGAGAATTGTGAATGAACTGGTGTTGGATAAAGATGCTCGGTTTCATGGAGGAAAGAAGAACAAAGCCTGTGTGGCCTGCCAAGTCAGTTAAAACCTGTGTGTACACGTATGTGGCAGAGTGACAGACCTCATTAGTCCAGAGAAATAGCAACTGTACTTGTGTGTGTGTGCACTGTGTGCGAGGTATTGTAGTTGTTATAAATATATTACCTCCCTGAGTCTCAGGTCAAATGCACTTTCATCTCACCTTGACGGACCTTGCGCACACATGCATGGATGCACATACACAAACTTAAACACACACATGGAGCCATTGCGCCAACGGGACTTCACATTAGGGACATTTCTGCTCATATGATTGACTGCTTCGAATAAAGGACCTTGGAAAAACATCTGGGCAAGTGACAAATACGTCCCTCTGGCTGCTGTCGTGTGAAGGAGACAGATACTGTGGGCGAAAGAGAGAGGGAGAGAAAGAGAGAGCATGTTGAGTTATCTCCAGTGTTACACAAAGACCTGCCAGACTGCTACCGCTGTCGAGGCTTCTGTGTGTGTGTGTGTGTGTGTGTGTGTGTGTGTGTGTGTGTGTGTGTGTGTGTGTGTGTGTGTGTGTGTGTGTGTGTAAACGTGTGTCCTTGCCAGCCACTTGACATCACACAGCCCTCTCATGGCAGGCTTCTCGGATCAGTAGCAGGATGGATAAGGCTATTTACCAGCAGCTTATTTGGTCCGGGTCAGACCTCCTCTAACAGTTTAATGGGTGTTGAGGGTGGCTGCTACACGGAGGCGAGCTGCTTTATCTGGCCATGTGCACCTTGAGCTCCCATCTGCATGAGAAGTGATTTAAAACATTACATTTTGACAGCCAGGAGGTCAAGACCTGGATATAAGGAAAACATGATTCCAGGAGAAAACAAGGAAAATACATTTTTATATTTGATTTTATAAATGGAAATTACAATTTCTGTCAGTGACAATATAGGCTCTGAAATCCTGCCCATACTAGAACTCTATTTAATGCTGACAGATGGCAAGTGGACTATTACACTTATATATATTATATATATCTGTAAAAACATATATCTCCATTCTGTTTTTTTCTGTATCTCAAAGGTTTTCAATTTTCATAGATCATGTTTTTCTTTATTCTTTAACAATGGTTCTTATCTGTTTTTTTTTTTTGTTTTTTTTGCGAATTAACTCTTCAAATGTATTCATAAGCTGAATTAAAAGTGAAAGAATGCAAAGAAATTGCTCTAATGGGCCTCTATACAGTCACCTATACAATAGGCAATAAATGCACACACAAGCAATAAGTATTTCTACCAAAAAAAACACTACACTACATCAAGTCTGCATGAAAACAGCACTGCAATTTTTAACACCCAGCCCACTATTAAATCTGCATCAGCACAGGCTTTTGACTGTGACATACCTCTTGCACCCCTTTCCTACTTGATTCTTACAACAACATGATCTCATCCCTACTCGTCATATTTTGCAGCTTGGGCAGAAGCCCTGAGTGCTACTAAAATGATGCCAGGGGCAGCCTTTTGCATTGTATCTTGACAGAGAAGGGCAGATGTAAGAAGGGGTCAGCAATTAGGTTTAGGCAAAAGGACAACTTGGTTATGGTTAGAAAAAGATAGTTATTGGTGTGAGTGACATGAGGCAACTCAGATAAGAGGTAGGCAGCCAGGTTTAGGCAACATAACAACTTGGTTAGCATTAGGGAAAAATCTTGGTTGATGTTAGTCACATGAGGCGACTCATGTAACGGGTTGACAAGTTTTGACAAAAGAATAACTTGGTTATGGTTAGGAAAAGGTTGTAGATGTCGTCAAAAACACACCCGGCTTTGACACAAACTTGGCCAAAGAGGCAGTGGCACGAATGTTAGGGTTAGGGACTCATGGCTAGGGTTGGTCTCAAACAGTCCTTTTCTGGGTCAAAGTCCGATGTTAGATGAACCCATCCACCTTTCCTCCCGTCCATCCTAAGTGATTTTCACACTCTAAACTATGTCTGTTGCTCTGAGCATCTTATAATGACGTAGATAGGTTTACACTGCAGTTGGTGGAAAGCCCATTGTGTCCCACACAGATGCTAAATAGTGCCCCCTTGTGTCACTATAATGTCACTGGAGACAATGCCTAAGAGGTGTATTTTGACACTCTGCGAGTGAGACCAGGCTACTTATGATGACCTTTTTCTTCAGACATTGCACAAAATGTCCAACGGCCTTCCCCGATCAAACATCCAATGCAAGAACATGCACGTATATAAATGCAGTCATATACCCACAGACATGCCTACATCCTGACATACTTACACAAAAACCCATAGCTTCACAGACACTATCACGCCTAAACTGACAGCTAAGGTTCTGCTGAAGGTCATTCATAATGATTAAAGAGGCATCTCTGCAATGATTTTCAAATGACCCTGGGGACGCCTCGACCACTGACACCTCTTCAATAGAAAATTACTTTATCGTGCCCTGGGATACCTGTCTTCAGACTGACACAGACACTGTAATAGACACTGAAGACCGTAAAGAGCGGCAGACTGGGATGGAGATATAGAGGCGAGCAGAGAACCAGACGGGAAGACCTAACAGAGTCACAAACTGAATGTCACGCAGATATGAAGATGTACAGGCGCGTAGCGGTTTCGCAGACGGGGCCGGTCAAAACACAGAGAGGCGGACGAGCAGGCGGGCTGGTACGTGAAGACATGCGTATATACAGAGAGGGACAGCCGGGCTTGCCCAAAGCGAGACACCCGTCCATCCATCCAAGAACAATTTCAGTCAGCACCAGTGGGAATATGGCCCCAGTGCAATCCCAACACACACACACACACACACACACACACACACACACACACACACACACACACACACACACACACACACACACACAGCCTGCAGCTCTTTTCTTCAAGCCGCTGATACAGAGGTTTTGGTAATAGCCACGCTGATGGTGTGATGGCTAATTTCACCTTCATACACTTTATGTGTGTGTGAGTGTAATAATCACCTTGAGCCAGGCAGGCAGTGGATTCCCCCAGAGATCAGCTAGGCTTGATTTGACATCATCACACACACACACACACACACACACACACACACACACACACACACACGATATTTACACATAAACTACTGTAGCACCATAAGAACTGAGCGTCACCTTCACACGATTCAAGGTTAACTCAAAAATCATGAAAAGACATGAGCATTAGATTATTTTTATGTATTGCAAAAGAGATTAGGCAAATTATTTTCTACCATAAAACCGATTAAAGGGTTTAAAGAGGGTTTAGGAAGAAGTCCACAATGACCATTCACCACATTCTCTGTATGGTTTTGTACTCAAAATCAGATACAATAATCTTGTATAGCACGCTAATTGTTAGCAAGAATTTCACCCTGAGGCGAACACACAATAATATGAGCTGCTGACATCAGCAGCTAACACATCTGACAGACACATCATTGCCTGGTCTTGCATCACCATGTTTAAAAACATCATGCATTTTACAGAACCTTGCGGCTCATTATCACTTTAACCCAGCGATGAACTGTATTCTGCTGGATTGTGTTGTCAGCCATGATGCACGGCTGACAATCGCTTTTACCAAAAAGCTCAGTACGTTAGATGGAGACCGTGTTATTTAGGATGACTTTCTTTACCAGGGCAGTATCTGATTTGCTTCGTAGATCAAAAAGTGCCTCTGTGTTCATTTATCCATCTGTCTCCATCTATCCCTCCCTCCCTCCTCCCCTCCCAGTCTCCATCTAGACAAAGAGAAAAACTGCTAACTAGCTCCCTTGTTACTCTGACAATTGGTATCTCAACCAATAAACCATGTCTAATTGCATTGCTGGGTTAACATCTTTCAGCAATTACATTGTTCGGCTAAAATAGCTCATTACATTGAAACCAACAAGGGAGATAAAAACAGACAAAAACAGATCACAAATCCTAACAAAGTACAATACAATAAAGTTCACAGCCTGTTGTTTGGTCTATTAACTGGTGAAGATGAACAACAATAACAGTAAGAGGCTACGGCGCACAGTTGCATCCACAAAACATTTCATTACTAATTAAAATATGTTCTAAATAAATCTAAATCTCATTCCCAGCTAAAATTGGCAAAGAAAGTGTTTGTGTTTCCGAAATTTGCCATGAGGTAAACTCAAGACATGCGTGACTTTGTCAGTGAGGACATTGTTTAGCAGAACTAAGATTCAACAGCAATGCTCGAGGCTCTTTGAGGCTGGTACAGTGATGCTTTGACCTAAATGCTAATATTAACATGCTCACAATGACAACACTAGCATGCTGATGTTTAGCAGAAAGTGTTTACTATGTTTGCCACAAGCCTCCAGGAACAGCACTGGTCTTTGTGACAATTTGCCATAGTGGCCAAACCGTGGTTTTACAACACACAGATCCGTCATGTGATGCCATTGGTATAAATCATATAAATATTCTGTCAGGACCAATTTAGTCAAAGAAAACTTTATTTCCATTTGCAGTATTATATTTGGCAGTGTGGCTCTGTTCTGGGGCCTCTCTGCCCTTCCTTGGGCCTACGCAGAAAGCCTAAGGTAGAGAGAGCTCACCTCTCTGCCCTTCCACTTGCAAACAAGGAAAGCCTGAGGCGAGAGAGTAAACCTCCCTGCCCTTCCATGCACCTACATGGAAATCCTAAGGCAGGGAGAGCAGCAGTGATTTTTTCCCATAGACTTATACTGTTAAAGATTGTCTATAAATCAATGGATACATTTTTTGAGCATCACAACCCCCCCACTATCAGAATTCAAATCATTTGGTTCAACAACATTTCCGTAGTCTTGAAGAGCTGCAACTAAATCATTTTATCCCCATTCACATTAGCAGAGGACTGAATCTCTGCTTAGTAGCCAGCTCGGCCAGCGGAAGTCTCTTACACTTCTGCTCTATGGGCCCATGCATGTGGAATATCCAGGTACTTTTATACCCATAAATCAAACTTGTTTGGCTTAATGCACCAGTGGAGAACTTTCATAGGAATGAAAGGGGCCCTGCGTCCAATGCTGTATCCATTTCGCCATTGTTAGCAATCTTAGTTTTGCTGTTTTAGCATGGCAGCATTTGCTAACTAGTGGCAAAGAGCCTAAAGTTCAACTGAGGTTAAAAAGAATGTTGATTGTTTGGTCATAAACCAAAGTATAGCTGGAATGTTAAGAGTTCACCATAAGGATGTCTGAATCAAATTCCATACCAATCAGTCTAGTCGTTCCAAGTAGATGCTGAGATGCTTAACTGGATAAGTGAAACATGAAAAGTCTAACTTGATAAAAATCCAGGCGACAACCAAAGACAGAATGGGATTCCATTGGAGACCATGAGCTTCTGTACAAATCTGAATGGAAATCGAAAGAGAAATATTTTAGTCTGACCCAAGGTGTGGATAGACCAAGATTGCCATGAAGGTGATCCTATGACGGAGGAAATACACAAGCAAAAAGTCTAAGTTGAACTCACAACTCAACAGAGGCCTAAGGACTGGAGAGGAGAGTCGGTGTTTTATACTGCAGGGTTGATTACTGGATGGATCTCAGGTGAGCAGCAGGGAGCAGGTGAGTTGAATGAATGTAATCAGGAACCCAGGAGAGAGTGGGGGGAATTCCACATCCATAGCACAGACACACAAAGAGACAGGACAAGGAAAAACAGGGAAACTAGTGACACAGCCAGGGCCGTGACAGTAAGCATGTCTGAATGCCTGAATATGTCATGTAGAAGATAAGCAGGTATTAGGAGCACATGAGAGCTCAGATTTTTACTGTTGGATCAACCTAAGCTCCAGTAGGAATGATGCCATACAAACATACAGTAAAGCAAAAATTAAAACTGCTATCTGTGGATGTGTGAGCATGTGCTATGTAATGCAATGGCACTGGCCGTGAGGCTCAGACAACGACAGCTACCTCGACATGATTTTTTAAAAGTTTTATTGCAAAAATATATAATTTGATAACACACTACAAAAACATCAACACAAACATAATACATGACAGTCTCAAAGACAAACCAATAGCACATCAATAGTATCTTTACTGTGCTTTCAAAGAATCACAAAACAGTTATTCAGTTGTTTAAAACCTTGTGTGTGAGTTGCTGATAACATGATCATCGTCTTTGACCTGGGGGAAACCTAATAACTGCATACCTGCTTTTGAATGTTACTTTCAGTGAAAGCTGCACATGACCCAATAAATGTACCTATTTTCCACTTCCTGAGAAGTTAACTATACAGTTGTGAACTGGGTGGAGCCATAAGTATTTTCCCACTGCAAATCTGCATCTGAAAATGTACTTTCAGCTTTAGCAATGTCACTCAACACACAGACACTGGAGTCTTTGATACCATTAAATCAGTTGCAAATGTTTCAGCTCACAAAAGCTTTTGAGACACATATTTTTTGTCAATAGCTGTTGCCATGACAAAGATGTCAGCAAGAGATGTGAAATCAGTTCAAGCTTATTCCAAACATCCTTGCAACCAGGAACAAGACTCTTGACGTACACTGTCTTGTGCCCTTGACTTTTTAGCTGCGCAGTTGCTCATTGCCTGGAGCTGATGATTCAACTGAGAGCAATTCCATACCGTCTAAGTGTGGAAAATGCTCAGACAGCTTGTCAAAAACTGTAATATTGTCTAAGGAAAATATTAGGACTGTTACAGCCAGAACTGTGGCCCACTTATAACCCCACCCCCTTCTTTGCTTTATTTCTGAGTTATTCCAAAGATGCCAACACTATGGTTTTCATCATTATAAAATGTCTTCAAACCAGTCAGATATAGTCAGATGTAACCCTTAAATGGTTGTTAAATTTCCACGCATTTGTGTATGCAAATATGCTTTTTTGCTGTTAATATATTGCTTTTGTACATTTGCTAGTATTCAGGCAAACCTCCCATCCAATGGTTTATGCAGTGCCTTTATTACGGAGCCAATTCCAACAAACTCCATTGTATACAAATGCAAGAACTTGTTATGGAAATGTATGTGTATATTGCTGTGAAAAAAATCTGATTACCCTCTTCTGAAAGTCAATCTCAAACAAGGTCGTTGATTCAGATGTAACATCAGACGTGTTACATAATGTAATTTGACACTAAAAAATTGGCTCCTGCATAAACGCTTCGCTGCATGGTTGATGGGAGTTCCAGCTGACAGTCACTGTAGAATAACAACACATCAATAAACCTTTACAAGTCTCTGCTGGTTTGCTGTGCTTTGTTTCTTCCTGCTAAACGAGGATTGCTTAACAACAGACTGCCGGGATAAAATCATGCCATTGCCAAAGTGCTGAGAATAAATAATTTGAAATGATGAAGACAATTCGCGCAGCAACACCTATCAGCTAAACTGTATATGTATTGTTTGCAATGACAGATCAATACCTGTTCTCACACTTTTGTACTTAGCAGTGGTAATGCTAAAATGCCGCAAACGCTCAGATAAAATGTCTGGCTGAAGTTTGTTGACATCAAGGGCTAGTGCTATTGACGTTTGTACAAAGTCGTATCATCCACTCACTGTCCTATAAGATTTCTGTCAAACCCTGTGCTTACGTTCTGAAGGTGTATCATTGTGCCATACACAAGAAAATGGTGCTCTACATCAATGATGCTTTAGTTTTCCATATATATAGCTTTGATTTGTTTTTAAAAATATGACCAATGCTTTGTGCTTAACTGTCAAATATTACACTACGGGAAGCATTGAGAATATGAGTGATATAATCAGCGTAAGGGAACACTGTAGTTCTTGGAATTATATAGTAAATAATCAAGAAAAACTTTGACACTAAAAAGTCAGTTGCCTACGGACATTTTTAGTCAAACAAAACAGATTTCTCATAAAGTGCAAATTAAATTAGTTCCAACATACACATTGTCTGACATTCTTCTTATTGCCTGTAGATACTGTTGGCAAAAGGTAAATACATAGAAAATTGGGGCACTATTGGGGCATAGCATTTTGGTGGGGGAGGAAATAATGGTGCTCGAAAGATGAGAGGCACTTATAAGGGTGTACAATTCACCAATTGTTCATGCCCCAGGCATAGGTTTTACGTTGGAAATTAAGTTAGAACAGGTGGTTGTATAAAGCCAATACCATGAAATTTGGGTGGGATCAAAACACTGTGAAACTTCATCAAGCGCCTGTGGTATTCAAAAGACTAAGAGACAACCCAGCACAATTACTTTCAATGTACATGCCTTATATTGTCTAATATAAAATATGCACCATGTTATAGATGCATTCCCCCACAACATTAAAAATCTGCATAGCCACGGTAGTCTACACACTGTACATATGTCTTACTGCCAAAAAGTTGGTTGCATTTTTGAAGACATTTTTGAAAAGGATCTGCTTGAAAAAAGCATACTGTGATTTTAAAAACTGTACAAACAACAGATCTAATGTTGCTAAATGGCTCTTGTTCACTACCGTTAAAACTACAATATAGTATATATTGACACAGAAGCTGAAGCTAAACCTCCAAAGTAATCCTCCAATGTAAACTACAGAGACTATGCAGATGTTTATCTTCCAAGCAAACTTTCACTCTGGTAGAAGATTTCGACTTTTAAAAACACATACCCATATTAAATAACAATGTGACCATTCCCCACTCAATTCTTATATGAAACCAGTCAATAAACATGATCTTGAAGGCAGGTGTTCTTCTGCCAATGAGGCCTGTTACTGTATTTTGACTCATCTCCAAGTCAGAGGGGGGTTTGAGTGTTTAAAAGTGAGGCATATCTTCTAAAAAAGTGAAATACCCCTTTAAAACCTTACATTCTTCTTGCGTGCTTTTCTATGCTCTCATACAGCCAAGTGATACTGCTTCTTATAAAACTAGCTTTACAATCTCATTTCATTTCCACTCTTACGTCACAGCACTAGCAGTACACTGTGTATAACCAAGAAAAATACTAGCATGTCATCTGCAAAGAGGAATATATATTTATATATACTGTTAGAACTCAGCTCCTGGTTAGGTGAACACAACGGTGAAAAGGGTCAAGTTTCAGCAATAAAGCACTGAGTAGCAATGTATAACATACCATACCAAAGAGAAGTAAAGCAAGGGCTTGATCACTGACATCATTTTATACCTTTAAACCATACCATAAGTTCATATATCAATCCCTGCGCACACTTCTCCGGCTTTTAGAGACAGCAGAGTATTTACTGCTGTCTCATTTAGGGCCGCTGAAAATATGACCAGGTCTTGCACCAAAACTTGAAATGAAACACAATCACCAACAACATAACATGGATATTTGATAATTCTGCATACCCTTTTGGGCACCCTTACATGGGGACAGATGTGCTGGTTGCCCCCATCTGACAGTGGCCCAGGTCTAAGTAGCAGGAATGCTGATTTAGAATATTTGTCACTATTTACTAATGTGTACTACTCTGAGATGCTTGATCAATACCGACTTGTCTACATGATGATAGACTGAAGAACAATGCTCCCTGCTTTAAATATATAATACATTATATACATGAAAGACATGTAGGCAGAGCTGCTCAGTAGTCCAAGAGAGAGTATCATGATGAAACACAAACTGTCCACATCATTTTGCTCTTTTTTTTAAAACAAGTATAAATAAATAAATGATTATCAAGTTGATCAATATTGCCTCCCTATTTTCAGCAGTTCTGTCAGAGTGAGGTTTATTGTGGCGTGGCAGACATGGTGGAGAGAGACTCTACGGCGCGGTGAACTGAAAGGATTGCTGAGGGTTTTCTGCGGTACCTGAAGGTTGTTGGTTCTAAGTGAAGGCTCCATGAAAATCTGAGTGCACTCGTAAGTGAAAGCTGCATTGGAATCCTTGTAGCGATTCCATTAAAATCTGAGCGAAGTTTCCATTAGATTATCAGTAAACTGTCCAACTGGAATCCTGTTGAAGCGGTCCATGAGAATCTGACCGGCAGTTCCATTATTACATGAGCAAATGTTCTATCAGGATCGACTGAACTTTCCATGAATTTCCATGAATGAAATTTCCATTAGATTGAATGTTCCAGCTGAATCCTACTGAAGGTGCATTTGAACATGACGTGACAATTCCATTAGAAGCTGTATGACTGTTCCATTTTGTATGTCCAACGGACTGCAGAGCCCATGAAGGTTCATCAGAAGCTAGGGTGAGGGATCCATTAGTGTTTGAGCACAGGTAAACAGTTCTTCTAGACTCTGGATGAAGGTCACTCACTTGAATGTGTGAGTTTGCTAAAACCTACACAAAGGTTCCCTTGCATCAGAGCGAACGTTCCACGAAAACATGCAGGAAGTCTCCAGTAATCCATTTCCAGTTAGAAACTGCATGGTTTGGGAGATGATGGCTGAAGGAGTTCTGTAGGAATCCACCAGGATCTTAGTGGTGATTTTGACGAAAAGCAAGCTGAATACAATCTGCAGCTTCTTGAGGACCAGATTGGTTCTATTGCTACATTTTACCCCTATTCGACAGCATTTACATATCAAACATAATGCTGCCATTGAGCGTTGTGTCATGTGTAGTGCTATACATTCAGCCAAAAGAACAGTTGTAGAGAGTGTCCCTAAAGCCTTGTATCTTTTCACACTTTTGTATGTTCAATAAAATGTGAAATATGCTGATGGAAGTCAGACCTTTTCTTGTTATGGACTTTGTTGTATTTTAAATTTCAGCCTCTTTAAACAATGATGGCTGTATTATGTATTACTGTCTTCATCACTTTGGAAAATAATGAAGTAAATGATGCTGAATATGAGTCTGGACTTTCGGTAAGCTCCACAGCTGGATTAAAACTGCAGTCTTGTAGCAGGAAAACAAAATCGAAAGCACATCAGCATGGCAAAGCAAAGACTGAAACTAATGAAGATGTTGCTCTTGGTCCATTATTACTTTTTCCCCCCCGCCTGAGAATGGTGTTCAGTTCAATGACTCGTGATGGAACTGTACTTCCAGAGAAAATAGCCAGAGAAAAAGTCAGTACTGTTCAGATCCACTGGGTCCAGATCACCTGAGACAGGCTGAAAAAGTTCACTTCGAGCCCGCTGCATGAAACTTCCATATTTGTGATACAGCCAAAAAAGGTGCTGGTTGCTCTCGGAGCCAGATCTGCGGTCTGTGTTTCACGTTTGATCTGAGAGAATCCAAACAGTGCACAGAGATTTCACAATCCCCAAGATTCACACAAATGGAATAATTAGAATGAGAAATCTTCACTTCAGTTCAGTTTAGCTCCCCATAGTCTTCCCTTCATGTAGCACCACACAGTTCTGTTCAGTTTGGTTTCAGTGCTGCGATGTCAGATATCCCCAATGACACCACAAGCAAACTCCACACACAAGAACCACGAGACTGTGGATCCTCCAGCTTAGATCCATAAACGCCGGGTTTCTTTGTCCGTAAAAAGTGCTAAGCCGCTCTAGGTCCAACAGCAAATCGAGTCTTTTTGTCACATACTAGGTCCATATACTGTGTATGTTCATATGTGTGTATTTGTGTATGTGTGTGCGTGCCTGTACAAATGCATCAGATGTTTACACTAGAGTTGATGTTGTTCATATGGACTCTCATCTCTTGAATACTAGTGATGATTTTTTTTTGATGTCCAGCCAGGTTCACTCCTACTCTTCTCAAATCCCTGAAAAACAGCACACAAACAACAGGCCCTTAATTATTAGGCAACAAATAAATGTATTATGCAAATGATAAAAACACTTCTTTTTTTTAATGTTTTCTGCAACAGATTTGTTTGTAGTTTTTAGACAACAAGCATTTTGATGCCATTTTTATTGAAGTTGGAGCCAGGGTCTGAAAAAAACGCAAAACACGGATAAATTGTTGGCAGTGATGTGTAACATCATCAGGCAATCCACCACTTTGGTGGACGGAGAAAAGCCATAACAGAAAGACAACTGCTATATAAAAGCACTGCTATTGGCCAGAGAAGCTTATTTGTTTTGAATGACAGTCGAAGTTCTCTGAATTCTAACCAATAACCATCAATAAAAAGATGTACAGACACATTCTGTACATGCTCACTTGTTATCTATCAACCTTAATACCTCATGTATGAATTTTAGCTTCTCAACGACCAAGTAAAGTTCCCATGTCTCGCTTCCCAACATAGGCGGGAGGGTTTATGTGTACGCATGCATGTACAGTATCCTCCAACCCCCCAAAAATAGGGTTCCCTGAGAAGTATGATGTAATTTGAACATAGGAATTAGGAGTGTGCCAGGTCATCTTATTAACGATAATACTGGTTTAAATTTTAAAGTGATACGAATAATTTGTATCGTGACACTTGAGATATTTCAAATTCATACTGTTACCCAAGACAACAACAAGCACGGCTGAAAGCAAAATTATTACCAACTCCACAGTGGTTCCAAAAAGAAAAGCAGCTTTAGTAGTGTGGAATAAACTGTGGCGCCCTGAATGTTTTATGAACAGCCCCGAACTTCTCAGACTCTTTTAGTGAGTTACCGCTCAGAGGGAACTCATTCAGCGGCTCCTCTGGCAGCAGCACAGCGTCTTTCCTGCTCACGGCTCGACAAAAACTACATATATGTGAATGTGTAATAGTTATCATAGCATAACAGCCTGTCACAGGTTACAGCGTGATGTGAGTAGAAAAAACAAACAACTCAATCATTTAGGAATTTGCTTAAAGACAAGGAAATAATCTGTTGATTTATATGAATAGAACACATAATGAAATATTATTTCATTACTAATTTGTCATTTCGTTATCGCAAAAATACCCTGAAATATCGTGATATTATTTTAGGGTCATATCACCCACCCCTAGCTGGAATTAACCAGTGGTGAAAGACGTACTTAAATCTTTTTTTTAAATTAAAATAGTAATACAACAGTGTAAAAATACTATGTTATTCAAGTAAAGCATCAAAATATGCTTAAGTGTACCAAAAGTGAAAATAGTACAAAATGGCTAATCTGAGAATACAAACTTCATTTTCATACATGTTAATGACATCATTCTTTATATAAAAATTATGACAGGCAAAAACAGAGACAACAAAAAAACAACAACCACAAACCAAACCAAAAACTCGCCTGCTACAAAAGCTGATTTCAGACCCTGGCTGCAGCACAAAGTTGTTGCAATTAATATAATGTGTAATATCCTCACTAGGCTCAGATCTTGCACGTATCCTGATTTAACCAATTTACAAAAATCACCATGATGGTGGTTTCTGGATGGTCCCTGAGTTATGCTTCATAATTCATACTAATTTTCTGCAGCTATAAAGAGTGCTGGCTTTTTAGAACTTTTTCACGGGCTTGCAACCTTCGACCAGATCCTGCATTCTCATTCTGTTTCAAGCTTCACACATGTTGTGACAATGTGAAAAATGAGTTCAGTTTCATAAATGCAGCATTTGATTGGATCATGTTATTTTACCAAGTACAAACTGAAGACAATGAGTTCTACTTACTTTCTTTAATTAAAATATTTTGAATGTAATTTTGCTAAAATATCAGAACCAGATATCTTACACCCGAATGAATCAAACCAAAACTATCTGCCTAAATGTCCTTACTCTGATGTCATCTGAGCCACCGTCTCCAGCGAAGAGTAACCACCTTCCATGAAAAGCTCAGTGTAACGACCCATCTTGATGGAGTCGAGCCATTCCCCCACGGTTTGGCTCCGAGCGCTGCAGCTCCCTTCTACGCTGGCGTGCTCTACTAACAGGTTGGAAACTCTGGTACGTATGAAGATAAAGACACAGTAAAAGACGGAGTGAGACAGTGATCAAATTAAAGCACAAAATTTATATCTTATTTCAGACACTTTCCATTGTCAGAATGTAGTAAAATAGATTTAGCTGGAAGGACTTTCCAGGCACCAGCCCTGTTTCACATCATTATAATAGATATTAAAGAGCGGGCTTCACTGTGCAATCAACTCCATTTTGAAGCCCATGGCTGAGCTCAAGCATCCTGACAGTCACCAGCGAGGCTTCGTTATGCTAGTTATGCACCATCACGCAAAGCTGAAAATGCTGCCTACTCAAAACTCTTTATCATTCAGCTCACTCCCCGTGCTAACAAACACAGCTCTCCATGCTATCAAACAGAAATGTTCATGCCAGTTAACAATGTTCTCCACGCTGTAGCGAGAACAGGAGTGCCGTGTGGAACAAGGCCCGGCATTCCTTTAATCTGGCTAACTGTCATATGTCATTGCACGGGGCTGTTAGATACGGCACTGATTTATTAACTTTGTTCCTGTGTGTGTTTGTCAGTGTTTGTGTGTAGGTGGGAAAGAGAATGCTCTCACATCATTTCATTACCTCTGCAAGGAAAATAAGGTAATGAAGGTGTCTGACTAAATGTCTGCTGCAGAGCACTTATAGCCATTTCATGCCATTATACACTAATGCAATGCATATACATAGCGGAGGAATACTAATTGAATATCCAAGTGTTGGGATAATCAAAAAATACCCCACTGAATACAATTCACACTAATGTGTAGTTTTAAGGAAATCGAGCCACTTTCATTTATTTATCTCCTCTTCTTTGCAGGCATGCGGCAGTAAAAGACTGTGTCCGTCCTGATTTAATTATGCAGCTACACAAGACTTCAATAAAGGCTCTATTTACATTTCATCTGAACTGTGATGAGTCTATTAGCTGGCAGAGCTGGGTTGAAGTCACTTAAGGTTGAATAAGCAAATTAAAGCATAATGCATTTTCAAGATTTTTAAAAAATGTCCGTAATAACCAACACGTCTCTCCTTAAAAAAATATATATAAATTATGTTTAGTAGTATTTCAACAGAAGCAGGAGTGAGAATTATTTCCTAAAGGATTAAATAGCAAAAATACTTAAAATTAAAAATATTAATATCTTATCCACATATCAATACAATGATCTGCCAGCTATTGTTTTTCAGTGGATTCTTAACATAGATTTTCTCCAAAAATAAATGACTTAAAATATATTTTTGATGTGTTTGATGCGTTGTGATGTGGTGTGTATTCATACAGGAGTTGAGGAGTGATGTGAGAATTATTTCCTAAAAGATTGGCTACATTCAAATATTTAACAAAAACACTCAAATTTAAAAATATTAATGTCTGATTCATATATCAGTATAGCATCATATATCATATTTTTACTGTAATTTATTATGCTGTGCTTCAAAATAAAAATCAATAATTTCCTCCAAAATAGAGGGCTTTAGCTATATTTTTGATGTGTCTGATACCTTGTGATGTGGTGTGAATTCATACAGGAGTTGAGCTGTTGAACAGGTTTTAATGAGCTGGGATTGTCAAAGACTGTATTTACATTTCATCTGAACGGTGATGAGTCTTTTAGCTTGCAGGGCTGGGTTGAAGTCACTTACGATTGAATAAGCAAATAATAATAAGCAAATCTCTTTTTTTTAATACATTCAAGTATTTAACAAAAATACTAAATTTAAAATAATATAAATATCTTATTCATATATCAGTACAATGATTGGTCATGTAGTGTTTTTACTGTAATTTTCAATGCTGGGCTTCAAAATAAAAATCATGGGATTATTAACTTAGATTCTCTTCAAAATAAAAGGACTTAAAATATCTTTTTTTATTCAAATAGCAATACAATGACTGGCCATCTACTGTTTTACTGATTCTTAACATAGATTTTAAAATAAAGGACATATCTTTTGATGTGTCTGATACCTTGCGATGTGGTGTGAATTCATACAGGAGTTGAAGAGTGAGGAGTTGCCCTGTTTTTTAATGAGCTGGGATTGCAAAAGACTTTATTTACATTTCATCTGTATGGTGATGAGTCTATTAGCTTGCAGGGCTGGGACACTTAAGATTGAATAAACGAATTAAAGCACAATACATTTTAAAGATTTTTTAAAAAAATGTCAGTAATACCCAAAATATATCTAAATCTAAATTACATTTAGTACTCTTTAGTAGAATTATTTCCTTAAGTATTGAATACATTCATATTTTCAACAAAAATACTCAAATTAAAAAAAAGAATATCTACTTCGTATCCTCCTGAGACCTGAACTTTCGTTTGGTATGCATTTTTAATGTTGTTTGGGATCAACAGGACCTGATGAGTATAAAAAAATAAACATTGTTAACAAAATTAAGTCCCGTTTCCTCAAACAAGATGAGAAATGAGAACTTCCTAATTGTAACTGTTACTAAAATTGGCCAAATTTGTTGCCATATCAAACTACAAACATTATTAATCCCAAATAAAAAAGTTTCAACCAAAAATGTGATCAGGTTTTTGGACCTTGTCCTATTTGTGTTGGGATCAGCTGCAGACAGACTTGGCAGAGATGGCTGCCATCTTGTTTTTACATGGATTAGTGTACACGGGCAGCATCTTACTGTACGACCACAAGAAGTGTCCTGAAACAAGGACAACAGTTTTGGGTTAAGTGAAATAAAGTATGAGGTCAAGTAACGATTGTCCATCTACTGCTTCTATTGCAGTGTTTGTGTTCAAATAGAAAAAAATAATCGTGGGATTCTTGACATACATTTTCCTTAAAATAAAGGACGAATCTTTTTGATGTGATTGAATTGCAGTGATGTGGTGTGAATTCATACCTGTGTGAGGAGTTGACCAGTTTTTTTAATGAGCTGGGATTGCGAATGAGTTTGTCTAGTAGACAGACAATCTCATCAAACTTGGGGCGGTTGCTTCGCTCTCGCTGCCAACAGTCCATCATTAGGTGGTAGAGAGCCTCAGGGCAGTCCATAGGACCTGGCAACCTATAGCTCTCCTCCACTGCCTTTATTACCTGCACACAGACGGGGGGATGGAGAAAGTCAGACAGAGGTTAGGTTTTTAAAAAGCCATGAAGTGGTACAATACTTCAGGACAGTACAAAGGATCTGCTAACTAATGACTTTCCTCCATACAGAAGTTGAGAAAAGAAGTGAAATGAAGGGAAAGAGTGAGAGGGTAACGCCGTTTTAACTGGCTGGACAAAAGGTTTCGGGCTAGTGGACTGGAGTCAGAGCAGTGAGTCTCAATCCTCCCCTCCGAGGAGGTTCCTTGGGTGCCTGTGTCTGTGATGCCTCTGTGAGCAGAATCTGAATAAAACAGGTCGACATTTGCTCAGTGACGATTCATTTTTGTACGTTCACTTGTATGTGATTACACATGATTGGATTCAAAAAATAAAAGTTAAGTGCAAAGAAGAGACAGACTGACAGAAAGAGGGTTGAGAGAGAAAGAGTGATGGTTTCCTGCCTGGACAAAGTCTGAAGAAGTCAAATCATTTCCAGGGTTTCCAGAGGACACAACTTGTTTGATGCCTGATATGTAATAACCTTTTCACAGCAGGACCGCGACAAACTTCAGCAAAAGTAATCTTACTTCCAATTTGAAATCTCCCGAGCAAAATCCCGACTCCTGATATTTGCTCCAGGGATGCTGCTGCTCTCTATCTGACCCCACACTGAAACCTCCAAGAAGTTAGCAAGCAAAAACGAACCCCCTGCCAGGATCAACAAAGCAACACATCTTAAAACATTATTTGTGTATTTGATACGCTGCAAAACCCGGTTAATCATTTCCGCCAGTAACAAGATGCAGCAATGAATCACAGAAATGTTTTTTTTTTGGGAGGGGAAATTGAGTTAGATGAATAATAAATAAACCCTGGCTCTCTCCGTTAGACCCTGCAGTGGAAAGCAGGCTGGAGTTTTCAGCCTAGTTCTGCCAGTGCAAGACACTGGAGGGAATTGATTTGTTGAGTTCATGACAGCTTTTGCTTGTGTCAAATTCGCACAAAAGACAGACGTGATAGCACTCCAATACGCATGCATGCATGAAAGCGCACGTACGCTCGCACCAAAGCGTAAGAGAGAAGCGCGGCATCAAATCATCGCTGCGTGCTGAGAGGGAGAAGAGCTACACAAGGCTGACTGGCAGGGAGGAAAGATCAGAGAGAGAGCGGGGGGGATGAGAGGCCGAGGTGGGCGAAAGGGAGAGAAAACGGACGAGAGGGAACGAAAGAATGCAGACAGATTGTGTTTTTTGAGAGACAAAAAGAGGGGACGAGAGAAAGGGGTGAGGAGGAAAAGGGGTAGAAATGGGAAACAGAAGGAGGGGAGCTTAGAGAAAGAGAGTGTGAGAGCCGGCACTTTCTGGCGCAGATCAGAGAAAATCCAGCATAACGCTTTCAATTAAACATCAAACGTCTTCTCCTCTCCTCTCCTCTCCTCCTCTCCTCTCCTCTCTTCCCCCCTCTCTAGACTTCTCTGAGACAGACAGCCTAATAACCAAAAGGAAGAGGGAGGGGTCTGAAGCAGGGGATGAAGAGGTCACTGGAGGGCTGTGCGTGCATATGTTGCCTGTGTCTGTGGGTGGGGAATGAGAGTGTGTGTGTGGTGTCTGATATGCTACGTTCTCACTCATCGGCATGTGACACGACGGCTCATTAAAATGACCTCCGGGCTGCACCATAATGAAGGTGCTACCCTCTCCTCCTTTCATCACCCACGTGCAGGTCATTCGAGCACTTGCCGAGTGTCGCTAACCGCTAGCTGCCACTTTTTTGTAATGTATTGTCATTTCGCCAAATATTTCTAAAACCGCAGCATTTTGTTTTCAAGCGATCCTCAAAGCTTCGGCACTAATGGGAGATATATGGATAACCTAACTGAGTGTACAGCCTGCTATTTTGCCCGCGTGTTTTTCTGCTTAGCTCTGCACCTCCATGCGTATTCACCTGTTTCATTCTTCTGCTTACACACACCTTTCCTTACACCCCGCAACGTCTCTCTCTTTGTGTCTCCATTGAAGCTATTCATTCTCATTGTCCACACTTTGCAGTAATAGATTTATACTAATAGGTTCCCGCACAGCAGCCCCTATTTCACCCTCCATTCAGCCCCCTGACAGGAAACATGTATATTTCACCTGCATGTCTTTCTCTCCCTGGATGGCTCCACCGCTGTCTTTACTGAACACAAGGCCCCAAAGGAACAATACAGTGGGCTTTGAGCCAACTTTCTTTTACTCTAATGGACGTAAATACTGTGCAGGCACATTCAAATAAACTTAACATCACATATTTATTTTGTCTGTAAAGTTTATGGTAATTTATTCAGGCATGTGAGTGTGAGCGTCTTCAGTTGTACGAGGCGCAGTGGTTCCCAACTACTTGGTCGCGGTCCAAAAGTGGGTCCTGGGTCCATTCTGCATGACTCGTAAATAAAAGAAATGATAATAGACTCATCACAGTGGACTGCACATGAACTGGGAAGAGGTGGAGAGAGTTGCAAGCTTTACGTTTCTGGTAGCTGAGGACGTGACCTGCAGTCATCAAAAAAGCCCAACAAAGGATGCTCTTTCTAAGGACCCTGAAATGCAACAGGCTTCCTCAGGAACTTCTGATCTAGACTGGTGCCATGACCACTTTTTGAACATTGGGGTCTCATCCAGAGTTATTATTTTATATTTTATTAAATCCAGGCAGGGTACAGATATAACCAAGTTAAATTTAAGACTTTTGAAGACAAACGTATTGTTACCCTAATGAAGGTCCTCTGACTGAGAGCTTGGTTCATTAAAGATACTTGCATTGATCCAAGTCTGCAGATACTCTTTTCTACACATGGCAGTGTGACAGAAAATATTTAAGACCCATTAAATCTGAATTTAAGACAATTTCAGACTTTCTAAGGACCTGCAGACACCCTGTTAGTTTAGTTTCAGTTAGTTCTCAGGGTCTTGTTTTAATTGTTTAAAAATGTTTGGTTTTAGTTACGTTTTTATCAGTTTCAATTTAAGTTATAGTTGTTGTTTTTTAAACCAAAATATGGGGGAGACTGGGGGCAAGATTTAAAAGGTTGGGAATAGGTATTACTGTACAAGCACAACACTTTGTGAAGCTAACTGATTCATTGTCTTGTACACATCATTCCAGTCTCAATATGCACCACTTCCTCTTCATACTTGTGTTGACAAATTTTTCCAAATCGACAAAGACTAGAACTAAACACATTTATTGTGTAATTTTATTTCACTTTGGTCAGTTCTTCAGTATAGTATAGTTGTTTTCATATTTTTTTTCAAAAGGCTAGATTTTATTTTTATCTCAGTTAGAGAATGTTTTTTCCCTACCTTTATACCTTTTAGTTAAATTTTAGTTGACTATAATAAACTTGGTCTCGTCTCTGACTCAATCACATAATTACTGTCTCGTCTCGATCTCAGACAAAAAGAGTTCGGGATTTTATTTCAAGACTGGTCAAGACCACAACTTGGGGGACATCATTAAATGTCCTGTGAAAGACAGGAGAGCCTAATAAAGATGAATGAGTTGATTTCAGCTCCTTAGTGTGTGCTTGAATTTGTTTTCTCATAGAAATACCACCCAAAATTAACCTCTGTAATGTCTTTTGTTTATAGGAATGTGGATCTCTCAGATCAATCTGAGGAGTGCCTATGGTTTCCGATAAGTCTTATGCAGTATGGGACGGTGTGGCACTGGTCTTGGTCTTGACTCACTCTCAATACAGTCTCGTCTTGGTCATGACTTGGTCTCAGTTTAGGTGGTCTTGACTACAACACTGCCTTTAGCAGTATATTTTGTTGGGTCTTGACGCCAAGGTTGAGAAAACCATCCAAGCTGAGGTTAAAAATCCTTTCTTGACCTTCGAAACTGCTGTCGAGCAGCTGAAACAGCAGTTTTTCTCAACTGCTGTTTCCAAGGTCCTTCAAGCAAAAGTTTGACATTTTGGAAAATACGCTTATTCGCTTTCTGGCAGAGTGTTAGATGAGAAGATCAATAACACTCTCATAGCTGTCTTTTAAATATAAAGCTACAGTCAGGAGACAGAGGGGGGAAACAGCTAGCTTGGCTCTGTCAAATGGTAACAAATCTGCCAACCAGCGCCTCTAAAAGTCACTAATTAACATGGTATATCGCATTTGTTAAATGCCAAACTATTTCTTGGCTCTGGGAGGTTTCCAGGCAACCAGACTCCAGGAAGTTACTGGTTGCAGCCAAGAAATAGTCTGAGCAAACCCCCTCTATGAAAGAGCAAATTCTTGTTTTTACACTTCGGCTTCTGTATGGATTAAACAAACATGATATATTGTGTTAATTAGTGAAGACAAGGACATTTATAATTCTGTGACAACTGGGCCAACTCATGAAGCTGCAGAACTGCTACTAAATGGGTCTTGTGGCAAGACTGTTGTCCATTTTATTGCCATTGAGCAATCTGGGTGATAAATATTTCCACTTGGTAGCTGAATTGTGGGGTAAATAGAACAAAACAACTTCTAACTAACAAAATACACACATCATGCACAAACACTTTTCATAACAGTGGTCACATCAAACTTACATCTTGATTGGACATCTCCCAGTACGGCCTCTCTCCGTATGACATCACTTCCCACATGACAATCCCGTAACTCCACACATCGCTGGCTGAGGTGAACTTCCTGTAAGCGATCGCCTCCGGAGCCGTCCAGCGAATTGGAATCTTCCCACCCTGTGACAACATGCAAGAACATTCACCAGATTATGCAAAGCCCTCGTTGGATTTAATGGAGATTTAAAAATCAACGTTCCATCTGTTGCGGTGCTTAAATAACCCTAATATGTTTACATCTACAACAGCTCAGTGCCACACTTGCACAAATGACCTTCCCGTGTATAAATGCAGCTGCAGGCTTTCCAAATTTCCACGTTTTCTTAAACGAAGGCAGAAACCAAGAACAGACCTTAATTGAGACACTTCTGCCGCATGTGGTCCGACCCACAATTACGCTAATGAATACCAATTAAGGAACACATTCATGATACCAAGTTTCACTTTCTTCAACAAATCCCCTGTCCTAACTGTCGGGGGTGGTCTGACATTCCTCCGCTCGCGTCTTCCTCATCTTCATTATCGCGCTTTCATTGCAAAGATAGAAAAAGTTCACAGGATGACTGCTGGGTTCCAGAGGAAAATGTGTTTTCGGCTGATGAGTAGTGAAATTAGCTTGATGCAGTATTGATGAACACAGCAGCGGGATATCTCAGGGTCTGATTATTTGAAGGGTGCGAATTATGTTATTTTCACTGCTCTGTCAGGGAGAGAGAAAGAGGGAGAGTGAGAGAAGAGATGTAGCCTGGCAGTGAGAGGTGAGTGACAGGATATTTGGCGCTAAGGCAGCAAGACTCGGTGCTAATTGAGTGTTGCGGAGACTGAGCTGAGTACTAATTGGCCCTCGTCCTGCAGGAAGCAGCCTCTCTCTGGCTGACAGGACGCCACTCAGCCTGGGACACACAGCTCAATTTAAAACCCGCTGCTGCCGTCCGTGTGAGTCTGTGTGTATGTGTGTGCGAATGCAAGTATGCGTATTCGGTTTGAGCAAGAATCTTGTGTAGGAGTTTTCAACTTAATCCAAAGTTTGATACACCACAATATGCTGCATACACCAAGAGATACACATCGGATTAAATATAAATGTCCTCGAAGACACAACAGTGTGCCCTCTAGTTTACCTTTCCTCTTTCACGCTAGTGCTGAAGCAGATAGTCGATTTATCGACCTGCAGAAAACTGACGACAATTGATTTGCTGTTTAAAGCCTGCCAGTGCCGGCCCGAGCACATTTGGAACCCTAGGCGATTTTGTATGTTTTAATATTGGTGTTTCTTTTGTTTTGTAGTTGTTATTTTTCTTTTGTTTCAGGGAAACACAGAAATCGACACTGTGAAAAAGAGAACAATTTTAAAGTCATTCAATCCTTCATTACACTACCTTTGAATGAGCAAAAATGTATTAATACAGATTTATGAAACAATCTTAAACATAACCTTCTTTCACATGAAAGACATTTTTTAAAAAATAAGCAAAAAGCCTTTTTACAATCGATGATACATCATAATTCCCTCTCTAATATCTATTTTATAGTGCTGTGAAAACATCAACACATTTCTTCTTCGAACAGCTGGATTTATTAAAGTTTCCCACCGAAAGCTACATTTTACAAAAATGTAAATCAATGCAAACTCCGTGAGCTGTACATGGTGGCCACCGGCTAAGCAGAGGTAACGATAACTAGCTCTGTCTTAAGTCAGTCTTTTTCACTTGACGTTCCAACAAAATAAAATAGCTTTCATATTAGGGTTGTCATGAGTTAAAGTTAAAGTTTGAAACAGTTTCAATGAAGTAGAGAATTTAGAAATACATGAGGTCTGTTTTTTGATTTTTATCGTGGTATCGAATGAGTATCGAGAATCGTGGAAATTCACTGGTATTGGTATCGACTACTGAAATTCTGGTATCGTGACAAGGCTATTTCATATTATCAGAAGTTTTTAGTCTTGGCTCACGCAAATAGTGAAGTTCAATGACGTGAACATTTTCAATAAACAGTAGGTGTGTTCTCTCCAGCACCAAACAAGAAGCACAAAACTGTGTGGACAGTAAACATAAAGGGGAGTCAAGGGAGGCACAAGAATATGAACAAGTTTCGGCTCTCACAAGAATGTTTAAATCAGTGTGTATCTGATCTACCAGGCGCCACTTATTTTAGTGAGAAATCTGAATTTTTCAAACAGTTTGCCTCTCATTCCCACTGTCCCCTCCCACTAAATGTGGGACGTTTGTGTATAAATACACTTTATCTTTATGGATTATATTAATACTGAAGAGTAATGTGTGTTTGCAGACACATAGGGAATTCTTAATATGTTATACATGTTAAAGGGAGCTTGGTCTAATATTTTTCAGCAGGAGCAGGATGGGAAATTATGTCAAAGGAATCTAGTTGTAGTCTTGCAAATAGTGACCGTGCAAGAACGGCAGTCTTTGCAAGATCTTTTAGTCTGTTACTAAAACCTCACATTGTCTATTTGTGAGCGGGTGACAGACCTTAGTCTTTTAGAAGTCTCATTCAAAAGCACATGCCCCCAATTCAGCCCTCTTGTGAGCAGTGTATCTGCTTATTGACTATCAATCTTTTAAACGTCTTGGTAAATTGTCAAAAATATCTTTGGGCTCCGGGCTGTTCGTCAAACACAACAAGCCATTTTAAGACTTGAAGCTCTGGGAAATTGCGAGCAGCTGTTTAGACTTCATTACTTAAAATCATACTCCCCAGATTAATTGACGATGAAAGTAATAATTAGCCAGCTATTAACACAGACAAACATGCACAGTCTTACCCGTGTTGTGTACGCAGCCTCCGGATCATCTTCCAGGACTCGGGAGAGGCCGAAATCAGACACTTTACACACAAGGTTACTGTTGACCAGGATGTTACGAGCTGCAAGGTCACGGTGGACGTAGCCCATGTCGGACAGGTACCTGCATGTACCAACACAACAAAGAGGATTAAACCTACACTGACACTATGCACAGAGGATGTCTACAGTAATGCATTTGTGTTTGTGTACCTCATGCCAGACGCAATGCCACGCAGCATACCGACCAGCTGGATTACAGTAAACTGACCGTCGTTCTTCTAAAGAAAAGAAGGGAAAAACAGGAAAAAGGCTTATCTTGGTGATATTTGGTATCTTATCTTACACGTCTTTATCTCCAACCACTGTATACAGTCTATAAGAACAGTGAACAGATAGCCTTCAGAGGGGAGTGGAAGGAAAAAGGGAAAGATAGCATCACATGACAAATGTTAAAACCAGATAAAATCCACTATGCTGCAAACACACACAAAAAAGGCAAATCCCAGGACGCCCAAAATGTGCTTTGTGGCATATAGTGAACACAGTCTTTCCCCATAGTGTTCTGTCATGATAATGGAGTTTTCACGTGGTTTGACATTAAAAGTTTCCTTGAATAATTCAGTGATAAAGTGGTTTGATGCAGATAATTTTTCTGTATTTCTTTTCCATGTGTAGCCCGCAAAACTTTCAAGAGAGAGGCAAAAGATGGACATATATGACCTCTGCACTGAACAAAATGATGGCTAAGCATTCTGGTAATGGCCACTTACAAGTTTCCTTCTAGCATGAAAGCCACACAGCCATTAATGCCACAAAGGCAATTACTCTAAGTTATGGTATGACAACAAAGAAAGACACGCTTCTGCACGTTCAGCTTTAACTCACACTTTGATGGCGGTGGAGGATTTTCAGGGAAAGCACATTATTGCATCACGTTCTCATTTACGCTTCTCATTCGGAATAACCTATTTCTAATGATTATAATTTCCAACATCTCAATGACGGCACTGCTGATAGCCATTTAATCATCACATGTTCTTGGGCTCTCCTGCTCAAAAGGTAGGCCCAAACCAAGATTAAGGATTCCTCAAACGCTTCTCTGCTGTTCAGAGTCACACCATGTCTTATGAAATCGCTGCCTCTGGTGCAGACACCAGCCGAGCAGTATCTCCCTTGAGCAAGTCACGGTCACTTTCTCATTCCTCAATTCAAGCCCTGACTTAACCTTGTCTTGTGGGACCTTCCAAATCTCCATACCCTTATGTTAGTAATTAGCTCTTTTTAATAACCAAGGCAAAATGATGATGGGGCAAAGAACTTTTTGCCAAGGACAGAATGTGCTTCTCTCTGCTATTGCATAACGGTCAGGAGGTTGCTCCTGAAAGAATTTACATCCTACTCCAATGACATGTTGGACAGATTTCTTTATGCAGTCATGTTCTCCAGGCATGCTATTGCAAGTGTTTACATCATGTAGCCTACACTGCTACATGTAACTACATGCTAAGGTCAGGCAAACATGAAATCTTGGTTGACTGGTTGTGTTTTGGAGCTTTCCTTCAGGGTTTTTAATGGTATAAAGTGACGCTATTCTCAGTTACAGTCATTCCGTGGCTGCAGTGAAGGTGCAAACACACAGAAAATGCTAACCAATCAGAGCAGACTGGGCTTTTTCAGGACAGGGGCTTAAAAAGGTAGGTGCTAACTCAGATTAATAGGTGTTTCATCACAGTCAGTATTAAAAAAATTGTGTTTTTTGTAGGGCTGCCCCTTAATAGTTGACCAAACATTAGTCGACCAGAAAGGTTAATAGTCAGCAAGATTTTATTGGTCGCTTAGTCGCAGAAAAACAAAAGACAAACAAATGCGCCTTATCAAGGTAAATCAAAACCCATGTGACTGGACCATTTGGGAATTTAATTTGAAAGGTCAGACACAGGAAGTGGCCACGCTCAGCAGTCAGACAGGAGTCAGGTTCATTTCCAGGGCTGGTACCTGCGGTTATTCCACAGGCTAGTTAATAACATGTCGGGCAGGAAATCCAAAGTGTGGGATCATTTTGAGAAGGTGAAGGACGAACCCAAGGTGATATGTGAACTCATCTTCATTGGTCAACTACAAACATGACGCATCATCTGAAACATGGAAGTAGCTACATGCCCATTAGCCACTTAGCACAATCATTACTGCTTTGCCGACAGCGTCATTAACAGGCGGCTCGCTCAGTGTGTGACGTGCACTTGTAGATAAAATATAGGCCTATATTAATGAAGGTTCATTAGTACGGTTTTGTATTTCTCTGTAATGTAGCACGGTGTTAACAATGTTACTGATACTATTCTTTCTTATACCTTCAACTCAAAATATATAATTTTATAATTAAACTAATCATAAACATGCGGGCAACTAGTCGACTAATGGCCCTAAATGACGACTCTTGGTCGGGGGCAGCCCTAGTTTTTTTGACTGCAGCATGTGAACATGTATTTTAAGTTTACCGACAAGAGTGTACTCATGATAATGACAGCTCTCCAACTGTTAGTTTAAGCCCCAGCTTCCTTCAGTCCAAATTTTAACCATCCAATCTTCCCCTCATCCTTTCTCCATATTTCCACAGCAGGCATGTAGCTCTCCTTCTCCCCTCATGGTTTAAAAACCTCAGTTTCCATCACTACTGCAACTACTTTCCCCATCCATCCACAGCAGCAGAACATCCCACTTACATGTGAAATGAGATGTTAAACCAGAGATGTGAGTTATGAGCCTTACACTGCATTGTCCATTGCTGTGACCCCTTAATCCAGGAGCCAGTCCAGGCCCTGGTTCTCTCATGGCTGTGTCATTTATACCGGCCTCAGTGCACCAGCCATCCATGTAATTACTTCATGGGTTTGTCTGTGCTGCTCCGCCTGCTGGTCTCCCAGCTCCTCTGCCTCCCTTTGCCATCCGGGATTACTCCCCAAAGCACACGCAGTCAGCAGTTTCCACTGGCCACAGCCCCGTGGCACATCCTTCCTCTATCTTTTGTCTCACGGCGTTCTCCGATTCCACACAGACTGGGTGAGAACATCTTGATCAGGTAAAGGTCTTTGATGATTCCGGGCTGCACAAGCACACCTCCAAACACCATCATATCATCCTCATCTTTTCCCCAAACGTCCATAATTGCAGCTCTGAAATATGCCTTTACCATCATGCAGTCGTATGACCTTATTTCTCTCATCTCCCCATCAGCCATCTGCTGCAGGGGTTTACCCTTTTTTTTCATGCAGGATTTAGCCTTGTCCGCCAACTGAACATCTTGCCATTGTAACCAGTGAATAGACTTAAGTGCTCTGGAGAGGGATCACTTAATTCAGAGGTTTGCCAGCCTTCATTATAGTCCACCTTCTCCACTCAGTGAAGTCCAAATTGTCTAGACAGTGCAGACGTGATTCCAGCCCTGAGTGCTCAAATGTCTTTCATATTTCCTGGCAAAGTGATCTGTGTCTCAGTCGGGACTGGTAAACATTTAGAGAAAGTTTAAAATCTGCACCACGTAACACACTCAGACTGACACTGAGCCCCAGTGATTATTCCGTATTATTTATTGTTGCTCTCCTAAATGTTTGGGAGGAATAATACTCACGCCAACCTGAATACACAATTAAGTAACTTTTTTCTTTGCCCTTGAAAGATGTCAGTCGAACACCTGCCAACTTTAACTTCCCTCTCTGTGCTGCTCAGCAGTGAGGAATGTTGCACAACACGGCACAGGCTAAGATTACAACTATCACATATTCTTCTCTCGTTAATTTCTGCTTGAATGTGTAGAATGATGAGGTACTGAATTGGAATAATGACAGCTTTTGTGGACATATTCTCCCACAGTGGTGTGTCTCCACTACAAGCAGCTCTCATGAATGTATTTTCCTTTCCAGAGGATTAAACGTTTTTTCCACTCCTGTGGTAATTGTCCTCCCAATTTGGCATATCAGCAAGCAGTGGCTCTCCACCCCTGCCCGTTTGCCACTGATCTATGTCTGAGAGCCAGCTCCACTTCATTTCCATATACCACACATATGCTGCTAAAACACTTCTTTTTGATTGATTCTCGACAATCAGCGGTGAGTTTTTCTTACTTTCCTCCTCTTCTTTCCCATCAGTTTGCTTTTTTAACTCCATATCATCCTCCCTTTCTTAACCACTGTCTCCTTTCTATTATTATCATCCCACTCTTTCTCATACTCTTCCTCCTTATCACCTTATGATCCAACACCTCCCCCTCCATAGGCTGCTTTCAGACCTAGAGTTGTCTTGCTTTGGTCTGAATCAGGGACTTGTTTTGTTACAAAGTTGCATAATTGCCTTGAGTTGCTTCGTGTTCTCATGTCAGCATTTACAAACGGACCAGATCAAATGCCTTGCGTGAAAAAGCTGCTCTTGATTGGTCAGAATTTCCACGTGGGAAAAATTCAGAAAGTAAAGCAAACGTTGAAGAAGAGTACACTTGCAAGATAAATGTGACACTTTCTAATGTCACAATGGAGGGACAACTACGCAGGTTGATTTTAGCGCTGCTCATCGTGGACTATATTGCTTTCATTGCTCATTTTAGTCAAACCATACAGTTTGAAAACGAGGCGCGGCTCCAACTAGAAAACAATGTTTTTCCTTAATATTCCTGCTGGAACATGTCCAGTTGTGATTGGGAGCTTTATTTGGTGATTTTTAATGAGAGAAAGTACCACTATACACAGTCATTCCCGGCTGCAAGTACACAGCTACATGTAGCTACACGCTAACATCAAGGAAATGTAATCTTGGCTGCCGATGTCTCTAGTTTCTTTCAATTTTGGATCATACACCTGCTGTCATGTCTGGTTTTGTTTAGGAAGCCTTTATTGATGATTTTTAATGGGAGAAAGGGCTGCTATACGCAGTCATTCTTCGTACACTGCTACATGTAGCTACATGCTAACTTCAGGGAAACATGCAAACTTTGTTGCCGTTGTAATTTTCTCCCCTATATCAGATAATATTCCTGCTTGAGCACATCCAATTGTGTTTAGAAGCTTTATTTGGTATTTTTTTATGGGAGAAAGTACACTGTCACATGTAGCTACATGCTAATGTCACAAAAGCATGTAATGTTGGTTGGCAGTGTTATTAATTTCTCCCTGATTTCAGCTCATACTTCTACTGGAACAAGTCTGTTTGTATTTAGCTTTTATTGGTGATTTTTTTTTTTACAGTAGAAAGTGCCATTTTTCTCTGTTGCAGTCATTCCTTGGCTGCAGTGATGGTGCAGATAGGGCTAGATGTGGTTAGGTGTTGAAGCAAACACTGAGAGGGTGGCTTAAAGAGATAGGCGACTAAAATGGAGCGTCTTAGACAGTGGGTAAATACAGGTGTTCCAGCACAGACAGTATGGAGAAAATAAAATGTTTCTGACCATTAAAGTACAACCAACCAGCATCTGAAAAATATGAAAAAGGGCATAATAGATTTCCTTTAAGCATCCTTGTCCTCCTCTGTCCTACCTTGAGGAAAGTATCCAGCGATCCATTCTCCATGTATTCAGTGATGATCATCACCGGCTTGCCTGAGAAGCAAAATATGAGAACATCACTACCAAAACAGTTACACATAAAAACATGCTTGCTTGTACTCTTTTCAGACACAGATTGGCAAAATTGACGCTTTCTAAAACATATCAAATTTCATTTTGGTATTACTGAGAGACTTGATGACATAAACGGAATGTACGGGTCAGAAAAAGTTCATTCAAAACTACAACTCAAAGTACAACTGAGCTTGATAAAGCACAGTTGAAGCTGTCAGAGCACATCAGAACCTGACTGATGCAGAACAGCTGAGTCTCATGGATGTTGAAAAACCCTGACAAAGTACAGCTTATAGACTGAAGAATTCAGAGCAGAGTCTGACAAGTTGAGCTTGAGTTTCCTAAACATCTTCACAGCACAACTGCCACATGAGAAGTCCTGTTAATCTGCATTGTGACATATTTCATAAATCCTGCAGGGCAAATTTTGGGCTCACGACCAAAAAAGCAAAGCAAAAGTAGTGTAAAGTCTGACTGGAAACAGACATGCTGATGACTCACTCTTGGTGACGACACCCTCCAGACGGATGATGTTTGGGTGGTTAAACTGGCCCATGATTGAGGCCTCCCACAGGAAGTCGCGTCTCTGCTGCTCTGTGTAGCCTGCTTTCAAGGTCTTAATGGCGACCTGGATCTCTCTTTTTCCTGGCAGCCTCAGCGGCCCGCTGCACACCTCGCCAAACTCCCCTGAGGCAGAGAGACAGAGCTTGACTGTGGCCTCGGCATTTAAGCCCACCTTGACTTGCAAGTCTTGTCCAAGGGTGAAACAAACCTTTTGTAGTAACCTCAACCTTAGGCCACCTCTATATATTCACAGACACTTTCAAAAATAAATGTTCCTCTATGCTTTGACCTCTTTTCCACATGCAGATCAATAAAACAGATCTTTATCATGTTGTCTTGGATCAGAGTCACAATGTAACCAAATAGCAGGCAAGCATCACTAAACGCTGTGCTCATTATTACGACAGACAGGAGGAACCTAGAAACCAAAAGATGTGTTAATCTGAAGATGCTTGAGAGCCTCACACAAATGCTGCAAATCAACATGTTAGTCAGCAGGGCACATACACCATTTATAGCCGCGCGAGCTGTCATTTTCCAGCCCACTGTTTGGTTTAATTGAGTGTCTTTAAAGGTGCGTCTATACAATGATGGGCAATTATGAATGTGTCAGGTTCATGCAGGTTGAAGAAAATATTAGCCCCTGTTGTAGAGGTGATGAAAAAATTCCATAATGACAAAATTAGACGAGACTCATTACTGTTATTACTGTACATCGGCGTGTTTTAATGCACTATTGTTAAGCTGTTACAGGATGAGAGTGTTTTTACCTGAGCACGCTTGACTGAACAAGTTTATTTCAGTATGAGCAATAATATATTCTGTGATACATTATTCTGGCCAGATCAGCCCCAAACTGAGGCTCAGAATAAGAATCAGTGCATATGTAAAGTGCACTCACACACACACACACACACTTGGCAGGGAAGCAGAGTTGACTCACCAGCTCCGATGATCCTCTCTATGGAGATGAACGAGACGTCAATCTCCTGGGCAAATTCATGCACCGCCTGGTTGGGATCTTCATAAGTGAGGGGGTCAATGTAGGTGCGAACCCCCGGGAACTTTACTGCAGACACACATGCATGACATCATTAGCATTTAGATGTCATTTAACATCATTTACATTTTTTCAGGTTAGTATGCACAATACAATGCTACAAAAGGTATATGTATTCCGTCAGATATATTTTTATACATTTTTTTTTAAGTCAAGTGTCTGGCGCTTAAATAAATGTATCATTAATATTATTAATACATTTTTTTTCGTCAATGTTGCTTAGTATCTTGATTTGTAGTGATTTGATTTGGTACATGCTCTAAATTCTAGCTGTTAAACTAGAATTACCGCCAGAGGTGGTGACCTCTGACACCACTTATCACCCACTTACAATGCAGTCTTGAGATCCCTTCCCAGAAGGCTGAACACCCACTCACACCTGGACCCATCTAACCCTAATGACACACATGATGGTCGGGTGGGTCAACGACTCACATGTGACCTTGACGCCTCTGAAACTCAGAGCTCACATGTGACCTCATCGACTCTGTAACGGCTCACACCCACAGGGTTTAAAGCCTGCGCACCAGTCTGTGTCTGTGAAAACATGGATGCCTCACACACAACTTCCTTCTGCAGTACAGAAGATGTAAACATTCAGCACAGTTTCAAGGTCAGCAGCCATGATTATCACGCGTAACGTCATAATGCTGAATAATGGCCAAAAAGTGTTTTTGTAGAACATTCTGATCACACTGAAATTGACCTTTGACCTAATATAAAATATCATCACTTCATCACTGTATCCTGTTAAACATTTGTGCAAAATTTGGTCATAATTAGCATATTCATTCTTGAGTTACAGCCACAAACTTTTATGACGTAACAGCGACCTCGACCTTTGTTGGACCCCCAAAATCTAATCAGTTCATTCTTGAGCCAAACCTGATTTCTTTGTGTTTGGCACAAACCTTCACTTAAGGTGTTATTGATTAGCATACATAAAAATGAGAAGGATGGAAGGTCACAGTGATCTTGACCTTGACAAAATTAAAGAAATTCTTTCAAGGAATGTCTTGATATAGGTGTTCTTGATATATCGAACATGGTAAATGGTAAATGAACCTGCACTTGATGCTACCATACAGGGTGCCACCTGCTACTCACACTTTTTAACACACTCATTTACTTTTTTGGGGGTTTAGTATCTTGCTCAAGGATACTTTGACATGCAGACGGAGGAGCTGATCTTCCGACTACCTCTAATCCATAGCTGTCCCATGAGAATGAGGAGACCAGTGACCTTTGACCACCAAACACTGATTAGTTCATCGTTGAGTCCAGGGGAACATTTGTGCCAAATTTAAAGAAATTCTCTCACAGTGTTCTTGAGATATTTTGTTTATGAGGAATTGGATGGGCGGACACATGATGTCTCCAGCCACAGCTATCTCTTCTTAAAGTACTTCGTCAAACTACCTAACAAAATACAATCATATACACCTTTAATTATCCAACAAACAAGACTCTCTTTTCATCATTTTTTCTGCAGATATTGAGTAATTAAGATTCATTTTTCAAATATTTTCTTTCATCGGATGAATCAATATGACAGCGTACCACACAAACTGGCACTCTAGTGGGTTTTTTTTTTCCTGACTTCTCCGGAGCTGATGTACCCGTCACGCTCGGCTCTGATGCCAGCAGATGGATGGCAGGATACAATGCCAAAAATGTGGCCAAATATATTAAGCTGTCACGGCCTATAAATCACCATAGCTTTGTGTGTCCTCTGCCAAACATGGCTGCCATGGAGCTGGTCTGTAGCTGTGCCATTCAAAAAATAGCTCCCAGTACAAAACATTGTTAACTGCACTGGTAACACACACACACATGAGCGGGCCTTACGGGGATGAACAAACTCATACAGACATGACCGCTATCTGAACCCTATACTGTACATGTAGTGGGAAACTTTGGATGAACTCGCACACACACACACATAAACAGAGTGGGCTTTCTAAACTTACTGTGACCGTTGTGGAAGTGCATCTTCTCCTCTTCAGGATCCTGCTTTGCTTTGCTGTAGCCACACCGCCTGAGAGGGAGGGCATATAAACACATCAGAATCAATGTCACGCACCAAGAGTGCCCATGCAGAGGCATTGACTAGCGTTTTTTTTTTATTGCAGAAACTTAGAGTTAAGCCCCATTTCCACCAAACACTTTCAGTATGGTACCTTTGGAACCAACAGTAACCCTTCAGACATGGTACCTAGACCCTAGTGTCTGGAAGATGCTGCTTACACCACATGGGTAACACTGTGCATGTTTGTCTATGTTAATAGCTGTTAATGTTAATGTTAATTAGAATGTTAATTAGCGCGGCATTCACTTTGACTGACAAATTATATCTGCAGTTCTGTTTTGGCAGGTCTATTTAGAGTACCAGCATTTTTACATGTAATACCAGTGTAAGGCAGCACAAAATACTAAGTACCCTTCTGCATTTTCTCTACTGTATATCTAAACAGAGAGCAAACAGTGACATTTACACTCAAAAGACGAAAAGCTGACAGACAGAGATCACAGTACAGATACCTTAAAGTTGCCTCAGACACAAGCAAAGCCCTGCCAACACATGACACGTTCACACATGGATCTAAGTGCAACATAAGCTTCTTTTATTTCCACATGGGTTCTGCTAACTTATATTTCAAGGCTGCTGAAAATGCTGAAAACTCCCAGCCTGTTAGACGTTAGCAAAGGGCTGCAGTTTTCAAATAATATCGTTTTCCAAGAATGCCCTTGTCAACACATCAACACTGACTTCTGGCAGAGCAGAAAGCAGTCTCGCGCTTTTCGATAAAAGCCATCTAGAAAATAAAGATTTTTGGTGGAGTTGCCTGAAAAAAAAAGGGGCAGAGAAAAGAAATTCCTAACATCACAGGCTTTTGTTTGCGGCCATATTGCATCCTTTTCTCTTACGCCCATATCTGTGTATCCCCTGATGTTTAGGCCAAAACCTGTAATCATTTGTCTTTTGTACAAATGTGTGTGTGTGTGGTCTGTGTGCTCAAAGCTTCTGTGTTTCAATATTTAGACAAGCAGCATCACAGATAATCACAGATGACCCAGATTAAACAGGATTGATTTTGAACTTGATCCTACGTGCAAACACACACACACACACACACACACACACACACGCACACATGACACTGACAGAGCGGACAGTCACACTCAAAATAGTGTATTTGTGAGGTAAATGCATTAATATAAAACCAAGAGTCTAGATGCTGGAGTTTTCCTCATTTTTCAGTTTGAAAGACGAACAACCAAAGTGCACGAACACATCGACAACACACACACACACACACACACACACACACACACACACAGGGGTCATGTCCAAGTCTTTCCCATCTCCGCTCTCTGTAGGACAGCCAGGCTTGGCTGGAGGGGTTTGATATGAGCAGCTGTATAGTCTGGGGGAGGGGAGTCTGTGTGTGTGTGTCTGTTTGTGCATTTCGTACATATGTGTGTGTGCCCGAGGGTGTTTAGTTTGCCGGATCTGTTGAGTCAAGGGGTTTGAACGCGCTCATGCCCAGCCGGCCCCCTGCAACTTCCACCATGTGTGCGTCTGTGTGTGTTCACCCATGCCTGCATACATCGGCGCGTATGCGTCTACACATGTGTTCGGGATGTCTATACATGCGTGTGGAGTCTGGAGGGCCATGCTAGACGGAGGAGCGGGGGGAGGTGGAGATACAGTGGTTGGAGGGGGTTGTGGTGTTTGTGTCCCAAATCCATCACTGGAAAATTTGGCTTTCGTCCATCTCTCCTCCCCCACACCAAACCAGAGCGATCCTCATCCCTGTTCGGCTAAAACCAAAAACCGCCGCTGTTTCTGATTTGCTTTTTAATCCTCGAACATCACCAGAGCCCCCACTGTCCATCCATCTGATCATTTTGTATAATAACTACATATTCACCATCTTTTTGAATAAATCATTGCGTGAGGATGAATACATTAGAGTTAAAAGGGACGGGCAGTTCAATGAATGGAGGAGAATCAGAATGAAAGCATGGGTGAAAAACATGAATGAACAGATCCATGGACACATGGACGTGAGATCAATAATACAGATGCATGAATGGGGAGCTGGCCGGATGAGCAAACCATCAGGACATTCGCTTTGTAAAACAGCCCTTAGCTTTGTTAATTATGGTTCAGTAAAGGCATGGATCATACAGTATATGGTTGGTAATTATGTTAATTCAATAGGCATCACAAGAAAATGTGAGGATGAGGAAATCAGACAAAAAAGTTCAAGGGTTCAATGATCTTTTGCAGACAAATAAAAGCGTTTGAGGGACTTTTATGGGCATAAGATCAGGTGAGTCAAAGAAGCTGAATGTCTTCTCAGAGGAAAGCTTCACTTTCTACACACAGTATTTGGATTTGTTCGCATGCATGTGTGAAAATAACATCAGAAAGCTGGTTGTACAAATTAAGCCGACAAGACAAGGTTAAGTGAAGGTCATACGAGACCAGAGGCCTTTTGATACAGCATTAACGCAGCGTGTCATGTATCGAGGGCTAAATGTGGATCCGTAACAGAGCAAAGTTGTGTCACCAGACTTGAGGTGTATCCACTGGCTTGTACGCATCAAGCCAAAAGCTATAACCTAAAAAGCACCCCTTAATCCTGACCTATTACAAATCTCTAACCTCAAGCCTTGTATCTAATCCCATAATGCTGCTCGACAACACCGAAATATCTGGGTCACAAATGAGATTTGGTCACATTTCGTCACTTTTATTAGTAAGCAGTGGGTCAGAGGAGGACAGGGGGATAGCTTCTGACTAAGCTCACACACAGTTTGAATAAGTTGGCGATAAATAACATCAGAGTGTCATTATTCCTTTGAAGAGAGCACTGTTTACAGATGCATTGATCGATTTGGCCGATTTTTAGCTTGATCACCCATAACTGGTGTCGGTTGGTCAGTCTCAGATATAGCCAACCTGTGCTGTCAAATTTACGTGCAGAGTTTGCATGTTCTCCCTGTGTCAGCGTGGGTTTTCTCAGGGTACTCTGGCTTCCTCCCACAGTCCAAAGACATGCAGGTTAATTGGTGACTCTAAAGTACCTGTAGGTGTGTAGGTGCCTCCCGCCCAATGTCAGCTGGGATATGTATGCTCCAGCCCCCCGCGACCCCGTGTATAGATCTGTTGCACCCGTTCCCTTTTGGATTTTGATTTCATGCAGCGTCCAGTCACTTGGAGCACTTTATATTTTGAGTTTTCGTGAGAGAAGGTCCTTTATGTTGGTGCACTTTTGGAGGAAATCTAAAAGTGATTCAATAGTCATTGTTTTATCATGAACAAAAAAATTCAATTTCCCAACGAAGAAAAGTTACAAAAATGTTTGTGTTTGCTGTCAATTATACTGCTTAGAAAGAAAAAAAGAATGAATCAGCAGCTTTGGAAATCAGAATCAGCGAAGATAATTGCGGTTCATCTCTAGCAATGGCAGCAAAGTTTATCCAATAATTTCACCTACTGAGATGAGGGGATGAGGGGCGTCACTAAATACTTGCATTTAACACTATTGCAAATATCCTAATGACCCAAGTTCTCACAGGAGAAAGGTGTGCACGTGCTTGCAGCTGCAAACATACTGTACACATGCTCTCCTGGTTGTGTAATAGTCTTACCGTCCGCTGAGCAGAAATCCAGCGACTACCGCCAGTAGGACCAGAGCCAACGTGATGGCCACCGCTACTATGGAAGCCTGAGCACGCTCGCTGGTCGCAGTCACTGCCAGAGAAAAGAGGTGGGATTAGACATAAATACACACACAAAAACACACCTGGCATCTGTTGTTCACGCAGCCTCCAAAAGCAGGTGGGAGTCATGTACAAGTTGAACTCATATGTTGGAGCTCTCTCTGGGTGTACTCACAGTAAGGGCTGGTCTGGAATTCAAAACGTCGGCTAAATGCGCCATAGCCTGCTGAGGTCCTGGCTCGCACCTGCAATGCAAAACACCATATTTTTTTAATATATATTCATATGTGTTACAAGTAACCGTGATTCAACAACTTCTTTCTATTATTTATTCTCCTATTCTCATCTCAGACTACAATAGAAGGCTTTTTGTCCTCACATTATTTATCAGTGCCTATTTTATTTATTTTAAACCCATGTCTGACCTGAAAGATGTAGGCTGAAGAGGGCTTCAGGCCTTCCACCACCATCTCCGTCTCCTTGGATTTTATAATGGTGTAACTGGAGTCCTGCTCCTGTGGGAGAAAGATGAGAAGGTTTTTGTAATTCATTTACTCGCCTTACATAGATTTTGGTAGCTTTGATGATTATATGCATCTTCTTCCCTGCGTGTTTTTTCCCCCCCATTCTTCCTCACATTATTACGCCCGAGCAACCTGTAGTATGTGTGCGAGTGCGTGTGAGTGCATGTGTGTAAGGATCGGTTTCCCAACTGTAACCACATCAGGTTTAAACACAGCTAAATGCCCCTTCCATTAGCCAGAAGCCATTAGCTAACCACTGACCACAAACGCCGCTCTGCTCTCCTGTATACCTTTATTCTGACCTTCCCAGAAAAGACGACATTAGGGGATGAAAGAGAAAAAAGAGGAAGGGCACAGGAACAATGATCTGAATAGAAGCATCAAATTGCTGTCTCTATACAAGCCCAAAAAAAGAAAGAGAAAAAAACCCACATAGCTATAGCGCTGTCACATGAAAGAGTCTTTCTGAGGTAAAGGTTTCAGTTCAAGGTAAACTGAATGTATTCTACTGTATTTCTGAGAGCCAGTTTGAACAATGTTGGTCTGTAAAGTAATAAAAAATAATAAGATCTTATAATAAAACGTTTTATGCAGCATTTAGTTGAAGGCCCTTGTTTGGTACATGTGTGATGTAGGAATATGGTTATTAGAGTGAGTTAAGTAAATCTACATTTTACCAACAGTAAAATGACAATAGATTTTTAAAGATTTGTAACATTAGAAATTTGGACTTCTACATAGACAGGCTTCACTCATTTTCACAGAAAGACGTGAAAAAGGATAAATGAAATTAGATAAAAGGTTTGTAGTAGTTAAGACCTAGGACGGCACGGTAGTCAAGTAGTAGTAAATATGTAGGTTTCAATTTGTCCATGAACAACCTAGCATAACAAAGTGAGCCGCGGCTGCACATGGGGAGAGGAGGAGACGAGCTTATGAAGAGCTAGTTGGCAAAAACTCACAAAACTCTGACAGTGAGAGAGGCAATATGAAAGGAAGGGAGAGCAGCATGAGCAGGTGATGACAACAGGAGAAAGGTATCTTTGTACGTCATGTTAAGTTTTTCAGTGTGCTATCGTAACCAAAACTACCCGGATTAAACGTATGCACTGTAACTTTGGACTTTCAGGTGTGAAAAGGAGCTCAAGTTACGTGGTAATTAACAGTTTCCCAAGAGACCACTTATAATATTCACACATCATTAAGCTAAATTATTCTTACTTAATTGTCAATACGTGTGGTAATACTCTATATAAATTACACTTAAGCATAAGAGTGCTCAGATCGCAGGTACTCAGAAACCACTGGAAGCCGACGGCCAGCAGACAGAGACACTTCCTATAGGGTGCAAAAAATAGAACAATATATACATTTTCTTACCTTCTCAAAATACTTGATCTCATACTCCAGGATGATGCCATTGGGGCGGTCAGGCTCCGCCCAAGAAAGAGCGATGCTGCTCTTCCCCGTGTGACCTTTCCTCACCACACTCACAGGGGACGGTGCTGCACACACACACACACACACACACAAATAAAGACATAATACAATTTCAAGCACCAACATTAATTTGCTTGAGTAGTAAAAATCCAGCAGTTTAATATGATGCGACCCAGCTGATCTTTTTAATTCTGGTATTTATGACTTGTATAACATCCTAATAAACAGTGATTAAACACAAGAGAAATGGAGCCGAGGATGTAAAATCTGTTGGGTACCATCAGCATCTATTAGACATCCCTCTTTTGACGTTGACATGAGCAGAGCTACTTGTGATGCTTGCTGTGATTGTTTGTTGTTATGAAATATTAAACTGAAGATGAAACATCAAAAAACAAAAAAAAAATGGTGAAAGGAAGGGGCTTACTATATTTGGATTTAAACAGTGATGTGCACTCACTGGCCACTTTATTAGGTACACCTTGAACAGGTGTACCTAATGAAGTAGCTGGTGAATGTATATGTATCTTTGCTGTTGTGATGTTTCTGTCATGCTGGGTGAACACAAAAGCATTTTTTTTCATCATACATTTTCCCCCGAGTTTCTTCTTTGGAATTCAAGTTTGTTAGTTACCAAAGTTCCTCAGAGGTTATTTGGCACAGTCTATTGTGCTTTAACTCAGCCACTGACATTATTTCTGGTTCCAAAGCAGCTCTGCCTCCGCAAAAATGTCTGCAGTCTGGCAACAAGGTGCACCTGTGCCTAATTAAACTACCCCTGTATATCTTGCTATTCAGTAGATGCTGGCAGACGAACCCATGAAGTCAACTATGACTCTGCACATCTGGCACGCAGCTTTTAGTGTACCAAGTTTGGCAGTCAAAAGCGGCAATATTATCACAGGAGAAAACTTTCTTTGGTCTTATGATGTTTTTTCTTGTTTTTTTTGGCTCTTCGCAAACTTTCCATTTCCATTATAGGATTTGGGGTAATTTATTCTGTAAGTTCTGAAAAGTCAAGTGAGCTCAGTTGTGTGTGTTTGCATCAATCATGGAGCCATCCTGTTGTAACCTGAACTGTTGGCCCATCTCTCAGAGGGACAGTTGGAGAGTCTCTGACACATAAAGAGCTTTTCACCAGGCAAAATGCTCCCTCAGGCAACATCCTGATAGTGTGTGTGTCTCTGTGTGTGTGTGTGTGTGTGCTTGTGTGTGTGTAAGCCTCTACTGCAAATGCTTAACACCGTTTAGGTTTCAATAGCCTCAGCAGAACTCCACAGGGAATAAATCATCGCTACAAACACAGTAACTGTATCCTGAGTGGATGGTCGCACAGAAGTGTTATCTGCAACATCTTAAAAGCCTGAAACCAGAAACCGAATCACACACACACACACACACACACACACACTCAACGCTTAAATGGTATAAATGCTGGGATGCGATGATGAGAGAGAGGGCTTCTTTTCCCAGCAGCTTAACGGGTAACAATACACCCAAATCTAAGTTTAAATCCTCCAAAAATGGATGCAGTTTGCCATTCTATATTTAATCAAAAGTTCTGAATAGAAGGTGTCAGATGAGGGTGTGTGGATTGTAAAGCCCTCTGGTATAGAAACTTATGATTTCTGGTTATAGAAATCAACCTGAGGTGACATTCAATGTATAAAATACCTATTTCTAGAGCTGCAACTCATAATTCTTTTTTTTGGTAATGTCTTAATCTGTGAAATATTTTTCTTACAAACAAACTAATAAAATGGTGAAAGTATACCCATCACAGTACACCAGAGGCTAAACTGGTGTCTTCACATTTTTTCTTCCATCTTACTGTGCGTTCAGACCAGAAGCTTCCAAAGAGGTGAAGTGTCTCGTGGATGCCCAAGAAGCACAAGTGTCAAAAATATCTGTGGCAGCGTTGGCCGCTCTAGTCGCTCATCACGTGAACCACTGAAAGTTTGATTGTGCTTGTCAATTTTAAAGGAGCTGCAAAGCGGACTACTGGCTTGAAAGCAGCATAGTTGCTGCTTGCTGTTGTCCAGTCAAAAAGCTCATAGTTGGCCTACAGAGAGTTATGTTTCGTCAATGAAAACAGGAAACGTATGTCATCCCACTTCAAACCAAGCAAGGAGGACTTGGATGCTCCGTCGCAACATTAGCCCGCAATTCTCTCCTCTAGTACTAACATTACACACTTTAAGACTCACCAGACCAACAGACTGCATCTGCAATGCGGTCCCAAGCCTCAATCTTTTTATTGTGGTCTCTGTAACTGAACAGCGACACATTATAAAGGACTGAGTGGGTGCGAACGCAAGTAATAGACTTCTCAATATCCATTGTCGGAACAGGTGTGCTGTAGGAACCAAAGTTACATGGCTTGTTCTCTGGGACCCGCTTCATCAAAGCACGTCAGCATTCCAACTGGTTGTTGCCGAACCACGTCAGAACTCATTGCCATGAAGTTAAACCAGTTTTATCTTTGGAAGCTCTGGTCGCTTTTGGTGTGAACGTACAGTTGCACAGGCTCCGCCCTCTACTGGACTCTGTAATACTCTAACCACGAGCACGCATTCGCCCACTGACATCTGGATAAACGGAGCCAGCTACTCAGCACGTGTCTGCCCGAATACGTGCAAAGCCCACAGTATGTGAGGAGGTGTGTAACAGCATCTTTTGTCCCTTTTTTTGGGTACAGTGGGTGGAGCCCAATGAATGAACGCCCTGTCATGACATAACATCAACCCAGCCACACTATGGCGACTAACCATACCCCGTATTCAATGGGTGAATGCGTGCTCCTGATTGAAGGAGAATTACCCATCGAGTCCAGAAGATGGCGGAGCCTCTGCATATAGAACTAGGGTTACAATATCACCACCTTCTTTTTTTCTGATTCACAGTCCAAAACCCAAATGTGTTCCCTTCACTGTGATCAAAAAAACAAGAGAAAATCAGCAAATCCCCATATTTGACAAGCTGGAACCAGCAGCTGTTTGGGGATTTCGGCTTGAGAAATAACGGAAATGATGCATCTGTTATTTCAGTTGTTGAATTTTCTGTTTACTGACTAATTTATAACCTCAGCTCCAATTAAAACTGTCAATTCATTCGATATATGCATATTTTACTTTAGGAAATTACAAGTTGCAAACTGTGCAAGTTTAAAATGTTTATGGTAATTGACTGCTGTTATTTTTTGCATTTATTGTAAAAGTATTTCTGTTTGTATTTGGATCATATTTACAAAGAACTAATTTTGATCAGACAGATAATTTCTGCCCGTTCCTCCTACGCCCTAACCTTTCCTTTACCAACCAAATGCCAAAAACAACACAGACGCACAACGTCCATAACACCCTAAGTGGCGTTTTAGTCAACAAAAGCTGCACGATGTGACACCTCTCAGTGCCACAACTCAGCAACTCAGACTTAACAAACCAGCATTTCAAAACCTGACAGAGCCGAGAGAAACGCTGATGCAGAGAGAGAAAGGGAGGTGATGGAAGAGAGGGCGGGGGTGCTAAAGGAGAAAAAGGAGGGGATGGAAAACAAGCGAGTCGTTCGACAAAAATGGGAAAAAAAAAAAAGTGAGAGTTGAGACACGGAGGGGGAGACATGGTGAAGGTGTGTAGACAGGGCCCCAGCAACACTTTCATTTTAGCAACAGGGAAGACAGTGGAATCACACTTCCTGGTTTAAACACTTCCAGTGCGTGTTACATCTGCTAATGAGCACCTACAGTACAGTAACGCAGAACACAAATGAACTCTAAATATCTGTGATGCCATTTCCAGTTTTTTCCGTCTGTGTGGCTTCTATTTCGTGCAGAGAAAGGTTAGAGAAGGTTCTGAAGCTATATTCAGCAGACAAGTGCAGCCCTCCAGTGTAACAACTCTGGCCTCAGATAAGAGCAACGTTATCACTGTGCAGAACATAAGCCTCTCAGACCGCTATCTGTCTGAAGCATCACCGAAATCAATACAGACCTTCAACTATCTGGTTTATTATCCTTTAACTAGCCTCAGAGAATGACAGAGAGGGAGGCCCAGGGACAGAATGGAAGAGAGATAGCAGACACAGAAAGAGAGATGGCTTTATTAAGGTTGTAAAGTACCAAAGCTGCTCTCATCTTTTTTGTTTGCAACTTAACCCCCCGCCTACCTGCTCTGTCTCACGCCACTCTCATGTTTTTCATGCATTTGCAACAGCGACAGTCATTTGGCTGCCTAGAACTGATCCGTCACGCAACATATTGCAATCCTATCACTTGAAACTTGTACATTTCAGTCACTCAGCTATTCATGAAGGCTGTGAGAGGAAGAATACTGAAAGCGCAGGGCGTCTTCTCTGCCTGGTGTTTAAGGTGTTGACCATGAACTACAACATGTCTAGCTCATGTCCGGCTGTGGGCCTTGGTACTTCCTGCCATATATCTACTGTCACCTGACCGATAAAGATTCATAAATTAATGTTTATAGGAATACTGAACGCACACACTCAACCATCTGGAAGGTAATCTTCTTATCAAGTGAAAAGAAACAAATGTGGGTAAAGTAATTAAGAACATAATTCACAAATTTAATTCCTTAAAAGTCAAAGGGTAATGGTAAATGGACTACACTTGTATAGCGCCTTTCTCAAAGCGCTTTTACACTACGTCACATTCACCCATTCACACACAGGTGGCCGAGGCTACCATACATGGTGCCACATGCTACTCAGTAAGCATTCACACGCTCTTACACGCCGATGGAACAGCCACTGGGAGCAATTACGGGTTCAGTGCCTTGCCTAAGGATACTTCGACAAGCAGGCCGGAGGAACTGGGATCGCCGATCATCCGATTAGTGGACGACCCACTCGAGCTGTCAGCCATGTGCCTCATGGGCCAGCGTCTTTTCTACCAACTTACTATCCCATATCTTCTCTGTTCTGGCCTACTAAATGTTGCATAATCCTTTTTAACATCGTCCTCTCCACTGCTGTTTGGCAGAAAAAACAGTATAACACCGAAAATGAAAAAGCAAAATTAAAATGGCTGCAGCTCCTGAACCACGCTGCCTATAAGTATAAATCAAGTAAGCCAGACAGTCTGGTGAATGGTGTGAATGGACTGAATGTATACGCATGCAACGTCAGTGTCACTCAGTGCTGGTGTTGTGTTGAGGATCGTCTCCTCTTACCTAAATCTGTACCAAACGTAACCATGGTGAGCGGTGCTTTAACAGGAGGGCAGAACTATTTGATGGGAAACAGACTTAAACACCTTCATAGCAAATGCAACTGCCAATCCAGACAACACAGCTACTGAAACTCCTTAAGCCAGTTAATATGAACGTTTGAAAGATTTTTAAGGAACAAATAAATCAGAACAGGTTTCGACAAAAAAAAAATTTGTGCCAATTATGCCTTCCAAGTCAGAAAAACAAGTTGGAATGCAGCCACATTGGACACAAATTTGAAGCGACACACTGAGATAAGGCATCTGACCAGTCTTGGGAAATATCTGCGAGTGAATGATGATCACAAGGTTTTATCTATTTAAAACAAAATAGAAAAAATGAACATAAACGAGTAAATTTTGTGGGACTGAAAATTTAGTTCAAAATGATACCCGAATTATGACCGTGAACTATTTCACTTTAATCAGTGTGAAGTGAACTTTGAGCTACAGTAGCTTTTGTGAAGTGTGAACGTGCACAACACGGACACCACAAGAGAACCTCCTGAAGTTTTTTGTAAAAGTACCAAAACTTCCTCAAATTGAAGACAGAACAATAAATGACAGCTCTACAGGTGGATCTCCAAAAAGGACAAGTTAAGGGTGTGCCATATCATCGTGTTCACGATAATACTGGTAAAATTTCAAAATCATATGAAAAATTCATATCCTGATACTTGGGATATTTCGACTTACTTGACGTATTGATGTCATACTGTTACCCACGGCAACAACAAGCATGGCTAAGAATCATTACTGACTCTGCGGTGGTTCCAAAAAGAGGAGCAGCTTCGGGAGTGTGGAATAAACTGTGGTGTCCTGAATGTTTTATGAACAGCCCCGGACTTCTCAGACTCTTTTGACGAGTTACCGCTCAGAGGGAACTCATTCAGCGGCTCCTCTGCCAGCAGCACGGCGCCTCTCCCTCTCTTCTCTCGCCATGCACACATGGGAGATGGTGTCGTCAAGTGATTTTGTCATAAACCTTGTGATGTAATGTAAACCTACTTGATGCTCGACAAAAAACAATGTGATATGTGGGGTTTTATGTGAATGTGCAATAGTTGTGGTATCATAACAGCCTGTCACAGGTTACAGTGTGATGATTAGAGGAGAAATGGCAGAGCATAAAGGTGCAGGTGGAGATAAAAACAACTCAGTCATTTAGGATTTTGCTAAAAGACGGAAATCACCAGTTGATTTATATATATATAGTTATACAGTTTTACTAATCGTGATATCATTTTAGGGCCATATCACCTATCCCTACTCCAAATGTACACACAAAAGATATTCAAACGAGTCACAAAAGTGATATATTTCGACAGTTGAAGCTAAAATGCTAACAAATTAGCAGCTTTGAAAAGGTTAATCTTTTCCTGTTGCAAGATTTATTCCTTTAAGCCTCAGTGAAAACACCTCAGCTTCCTCACTACTTTTTAAGACACATGGCACCTGGCTGTGCATTTATTTTTACCACCCACATGGTAATGTATCACGATTCATTTGATTAATAGCCAGCAACGGCAAAAACAATGTATGGGTGCATTTAGTGTGCAGTTACCACACAGCGCTCCCACACTGCGAACAACATGAAAAACAAATGGGCAGAAACAAAGACATTATAGAGCCGAGCTACCACAGGAACTCATTTAATGCAATCATCAGGCTTATCTGCACACAAAAGACTGCACTGACTGAGAATACTGGCGATTAATGGCCAGTTAGAGTATTTGTTTTACGATTTGGACTCATGAAATGCATCTCGTTGTGTAGAATGAACAGTTAAGTCATTACTGTCACTCAAGCCTTCACAGATTTATTCACAAGGCATGAAGGAATATCTAAAATATAGACACTTAGAAGCGCCGCTGGGTCGCAGGGACAGTTCTGCACTCAGTTTGGTGATTTATTTTTCTTTTTTAAATTAATTTCTCCAACTTCATAGTGGCTGCTAGCTAGCTACCTTATCACAACTATGTATTGGTGTGAAGGGAAACATCAAAGCAAAATATATGACTTCCATTTCTTAAATTGTCAAGCTGCACCAGACCTCGTGTTTTTGAATACATGCAGCTAATGTCCACCCTCTCCGGTTTCCTCTTTGCCTCCTTCCATTTCCTCTTCCTTCACCGCTTCCTGCAATCTCACCTTTTCTTTCCTTATCACATCCTCTCCATCATTTCTCCTCCACCTCTACCTCTTTTACCTCTACCTCCATCCTGTTGTTCTGTCCTTCCCTCCTGCCTTTCGCCTCACCTCCTCACGAGTACCAACACTTTATTATTCAGCAGGGCTTCACAGGGACACTGTGAAATCACCTATTTCACGGATCCCTTATCGAGTGTGACACTTCCCACACATCAAACGGCAGATCCTCCGACTCTTTCTCTCCGTCTCTGTACTGTCTGAGTCTCTCCGTCGCCCCCGTCTCTCAGTACTTCAGTCGCGGTGTCTTGTTTTTCGCCTTTTTAGCCTCACGAGCAGAAGCACAGTTGAAAAAAACAGAGATGTTTACAGTGCTGATCAAAGTCCTCATTGGGTAATTACATCTGTGATACAGAAGCGAGGCGGGGTGTTAAACTGTTCATTACATTTATTGCTTCAGGATTATTGTGGACACGATTGTTCTGATGGGAAATCACTTGATACAAAGACCCCAACTGGTTGAAGTCCTAATGCTGATGCAGTGATGTAGGAATATGCACCTTGACATCACTGCTGGATGCAGTTTAAAGTGCAGAAAGGCATTTTGCAACCTCCAAAACACTTTCTGTTTGATCAGGGCCTTAAAATTCCATGTCCATGTGATGCTAGATGTGGTCAGAGGTGCACGACACAACAAACTTTTAACCAGAAGAGGTCAGTTAATTAACCATTTAAGAAGGCGTCTGATTTTACTCACATTAACAGCTGTGGGCAAACAAGTAGAGAAGCTACGTAACAAAATAAAGGCGAAACAGTTGCCATGATCAGAAGTCAGGTCATGTAAATTTAGTCTAGTACAGTCTAGTGTAAGTGCCACTGACCCCTTAGGGGCCGTACACATGTCACGTTTTTCGCTCCCTCAAATTCATTGTTTTCAATGCAATCCTGAGCGCCTATTTTTCAGGGTGTAACGGCTGCACCCTGACATAAACTGAGTTCAACTTTTGGAACGCAGCAGCACGCCCTGCATGTCATGTGCGAGGAAACAACCAATCACAGCCAACGGATATCTTTCCCTTCATCCATAAATATCAGTCTGTGATAAATACGGAGAAGGAGTTGATCATTTTATCAGCGATCATACAAACAGCGACTGAGAGAAGATTCTGACACTCAGGATTTCAGGTAAATAGGCTATGACACAGTGCTTGTTAAGGTTGCTTAACAATGTCAGGTGCAACCTGCAGTCACACCCTTGAAAGCTGGCACAGAAAAGGCACATGAGCAGCACATGACCTTGCATTTTCCAGGCGGATATATGCAACATCATCACATGTTGCATATGTCAGCGAAAGGTGAGCAGAATGATTTTCCATCTCAGACTGTTTCATTTGCACATTTTTGTTGGCCGACAGTGAACTAATGACAAAACTGGAAATAACATGGTTTCCCTTCCTTCTGTTAGTGTTAATTAGGGCTGTACTGAATTTGTTTTTTTACATTCATTTCAATTGAAGCTTCAAATGTCTGTATCTTTTATGATGTCTTCACCTTCAAAACAAAATCATTAAATATGATGTAATTTATGGTGCTGTTAGATTGCTGCTACACCGCCCTGATAATACAGGTGCCTGCCTCCCTTTGTGCCAAGCATGTGAGAAGAAACGTTTTGTTTTTGAAATGCTAAATGCCAACTAAAATGGACTGAAGTGGAATATTTTGTGAGATATTTTTGAATTTCGGAAATTATTACATCTTCCATTCAAAAAAATCTGACTTGGATTTTACAAAGCTTTGAAGTTATTGGAAAGTTTTGGGTCACGTGCATCTCATTGTATAGTATGATAGGATAATAGCTTTGATAAATAGAGCCTGATCTTTAAATGCAAACATGCAGAAATACCGGGTTTAAAAAGAATGACTGCATATTTAAAAAAAAAAAAAAAAATAGAAGTATGACAACGTTATGAATTAAGTAGCCTTACGGTTATTCATCACACTTATCTTGTGACCCTAGCAGAGGTCACGACCCTCAGGTTGGGAACCACTTGATGATAATATCAGCACTTAATCAGTATCAGACGATATTGGCTTTAAAATGAGCAGAATTGGTCAACATGCTCTTTCCTTTTTTGCACAATGAATGAATATGACATACATTCAAAAGCTGAAATACACATGCATAGTATGATGTTAATGCCACTACAGAAGACACTTGATGATCACTAAAATTAGGTGAGGAAAAAAGTGGATGTATCGACTTGCTTATCAGCTTAATTAGTTGTTACATATCTGCATATCATCGGCAAAAAATCCAATATTGTGCATCCCTAAAGAGGACACATGGTCTTGATGTATTATTTCAGTGCACTGACTGGTCTGAACAAAATTACTATGATTAAATTAATATAATATTCATACTGTATAAAGTTTACAATCATATGTAAACCCTCTGTACGTCCTACAGTAATGAGTAACACCACAGGTGGTAGATTTATAGACATGCAGCTGTGTATTTTGCTTTTACTACATTTACTGCTTGGCAAAATATGCTTTTAGATTTCACTGTAAATGGTTCATCTCATCACTTTAAACATTTGCAGTGAGCACACAGATGCAAATGTTTGCACATATGTTCTGCAATCTGTATTCCAGACATTTGAAACAGCTAAACATTGCCATTGGTACAGCTGTTCAAAATCTGTCAGTCTTCCAATGCTTCTGGTTAATTATCCTATAAATGTTTCTCTATGCATTAATGCATCATCCTCAATTATGTATTTGCTTCACTACTGTGCATACAACAGCTGGATTTACCAATATGGATTAATTGCTGTTATTTTCTCATCTGTTATTTTTCAATCCATGTAATTTTGGAATTAAATACTGACCATTTCCAACCTTTATTCAGCCAATCAGCATCACTACAGGGACAACAGAAGGGATTTAAAATCAGTGAGACCCATGTGAAATGTGATATATAATTAAACTACTTTCTGTCTTTATTAGTTGTTCTGGAACGGAGACAAAATACCAGCCTGCCACTGTTTCACTGTTTTTAATAAATGTGTGCTGCCATATTGATCTGATTAGTGCCCTAACCTGTATGAAAGCCGCTGCGTAAATTAAGTTTTGATTTCCTGATTTGGTTTATTGATCAGTGACTGCTTCTAACAGTAATTTCAATCTTTTAAAGGCAGTCCACCCCCCAAATCAAATACACATGTTTTTACTCTTACCTGTAGTGCTGTTTATCAATCCAGATTATTTCGGTGTGAGTTGCAGTGTTGGAGATATCAGCTGTAGAGAAATCTGCCTTCTCTTGAATATAATGGGACTAGATGGCACTCGGCTTGTGGCGCTCAAAGTGCTGAAAAATACATCTGAAAAACTCAACAGCAATTTCCAGAAACCATGACGTTGTAACTCAACGTAATCCACAGACCTTGCTGTGAGTGGTTTCATCTGAGAAATATTTTCTTTCCACTGAACTACACCCACCAACTGTGTCATTGCACAGAAAGAAGTGAGCATCTATGGACAAGAGGCTAGTGCTTGTGACAATGCAGATTATCTTGAGCAACCCAGTCGTGATTTCTAGAAAGAGACATTGCTGCTGAGTTCTTTAAATGTAGTGATTTTTTGGCATCTTGAGCACCACTGGCTGCAACGTCTCCAACACTCGGCAACTTACACCAAAACTATCTAGACTGATGAACAGCACCACAGGTAAGAGGAAAAGTATATTTAATTAATAGCAACAGCAAGGCTGCCCCCTAATAGTCGACCAAACGTTCGTCGACCATAAAGGTCATTAGTCTGCAAGATTTCATTGGTCACTTAGTTGGAGGAAAACTAAAACGAACAAACATGGAACTCTATTCGGAGCTGCTTCTTGTCAAAATAAATCAAAACCTATATGACTGGACCATGTGGGATTTAATTTGAAAGGACACGCTCAGCAGTCAGACAGGAGTCATGTCACAAACCAAACACAGGGGGCTGATAAATATGGAAAAGTTGATCTTGTTAGTGCAGGGATACCCGGAGCTTTACATCTGTCCCACGAGCGTCATTAACAGGCGGCTCGCTCAGTGTGTGACGTGCACTTGTAGATAAAATATAGGCCTATATTAATGAAGGTTCATTAGTAGGGTTTTGTATTTCTCTGTAATGTAGCACAGTGTTAACAATGTTACTGATACTATTCTTTCTCACACCTTCAACTCAAATCATTGTGTTGCCCGCTCTAAATATACAATTTAATGATTTAATAAATATCGTAAACATGCGGGCGACTAGTCGACTATGGCCCTAAATGACGACTATTGGTCGACTAGGAAAACCCTTAGCCAGGGGCAGCCCTAAACAACAGAAATACAAACACATCCTAGCCAAACCTGTACCACATCTATGCCAAAGAGCAGCACATTTTTATCTGTCTGTGACTGTGCCAGCCATGTGTAATCTAATGTAATCCCTAATCTCCACCAGGTCCAGCGACTGGCTAACTTTAATCTAGCCACAACTTCAATAAACTGAATGTGGGCTCTGTAGTCGGGTGTAATCCACTCAGTCTGCTGACAGCCACAACGACAACACAGTCAGAGGGCCGTCGGAACTCTCGACTGTCAGACAACCATCTGCCTCTCTCTCTCATTCCCTCTCTTGCACTCACATCCATCCCACTGCTACTACGGCAGTACGTCCTACTACTACTTGACTGCCAATGAACCATTTGTTCAACACACAGGAACAAACGCACTCCTTCAAAGTTTTTTTTTCCTCTAGCCCTCCCTACAGATGGAAGCCTTGGAAGGAGAGCATTAATCTCCTGTTTTTCTCATTTCATTACGCCGTGTGCTACCCATTTCATTACAAGCAAATGAAATAAACTACACAAGCACATACCTCCCGTAAACATAAAAACAGGCTCCCGAAGCCCATATGAATTTTAATCTCCATTTAAAAGGAAAGCCAGCAAAGCCTCCAATATTTACAGCTATGGGGAGCAGTCGGCCTCTTTCATTGTCTAATATTAGAGTGGTCTTTTATGTTTGGCCACTGTGCTGCTCACTTAAGTGTTGTTGGTTTAGTGCCTTGCTCAAGCATACTTTATAGTCAGACAGATTTTCTAAGCTGCTCTGGCATCGCAGATAATAAAACATTCCCGGCAGCTACAAGTGCAAAACACTATAGCAGCTGAAGTCTTTGTTTTTGCTCAGAGCTGATCGGTAAATGTACTTTGCAGCCTAAAAATAACATATAGACCTGCCTGTTATCAGCCTGATTCATCACTTTTGATAGGCATGCAGAATAACACCTGCTACCACACAAGACGCCCCACACACAAACAAGCCTGCAAATCAAGAGCTTTCATTACGCCCCCGATTCCTGCAAATCTTGTTGATGAAATGTGCTGCTTAATTGAGGGGACCAAGCTGCCTTTTCAATGACAAATCTGGATGCAAAAGCAAAAACAAAAAAGCTTTCCACTGTGCAATGTTCCCTCAGTCGCTGCAGGGATGGTGCACGGGAAAAAATGAATACAGCGACAGATTTGTTGGACAAATACTGTGATAATTTGATCATCTGGTGCCTTTGTTATCAAACCAAGATATTCGCGCCACGGATCCCACACGAAAGGTTTGTCTGTGGAAGTCTCAATAAGGAGGTAAAAAAAAAAACCAACAAAAAAGTCATGGCAAGTGGTGATGATTTGGGAAATTCAGAACAAGTTTGAATACTGAGGGGAAGAAAACGGGACAGCTGTGGTGCTGATTGGTAGGACTCATGCCGAGGCTGTGATTGGCAAAAAAAGCAAGCATTGACAGTCGGGACAGATTCGGCGCGACATACCTGCCTGATTGGTCGTCACGTTGAGTGACACATACTGTTTGGCGTGGTCTTTGGCCAGCTCTGACACCCCGTTGACAGCCTCCAGCAGGAAGCTGTAGTTGGTGTGTGACTGCAGGTCGGCCACCATGACCGAGGTGTTTGACAGGTCGACGCGTCGGCAAAAAGCGTACGTTGGGGCCACATTCCTCCAAGCCCCTTCCATCTGGCAAGACCTGTCTGCACAAGATGTTGTAGCGCACGTCCTTCCTGCCACCTGTTTCCATGGGAACAGACCACTCCAGGAAGACGCTGGTCTCGTTGACATTAGAGATGGCGTTACGTGGAGCAGAAGGAGGGCCTGAGAGAAGAGAAATAGACCCAGTAATGTCATACAACAACTTTTAACATGTGATCGCAATACAGCAAAATGACACCCAAAAACAAAAGTAATTAAGCAAATATAAAAGTTTTATATCCTCACGTGTGCACGCCATATTGGGAGGGTCGGAGTCGATCTTGTAGTACCCATCCTCGCAACTGCAAGCAGTGGCTCCTGTCTGCCTGGCCATACTGTGGGGTGGGCATTTACTGCAGGCCAAAGACTCCAACAGCGAGCGGTAAAACCCCACTTTGCAGACTGAAAGACGAGAGAGGGAGGGGGGTGGACGCCATGGGGTGTTTGGGGTTAGATAAAGTAGAGATGAGATGATAAGAGGAGACGTACAAATAGGAAAAGGAAGGGGGTCATGGGGAGAGAGGTAAAAAAAAAGTGGGGAAGAGGAAAAGCAGGACAGCGTGGTTAGTTCCTTTGAAAAAAAGGAGGTCAGCATCAAAACGGTAGAAACAATTTCCCTGGGTGGTTGTGGTTGTTTTGAGGTTCTTCATCAGAGATAAAATTAAAAGAAGCATTTGCCTCCTAGTTTCCATTGTCACGTTTTCTTCTGTGGTGTAAAAACAAGTAGGAATTTTTATTTCCTTCTCGGGATTATTTATTTTATCCAACCTGTGCAACCCTGCTGTGTTCTCCAGCTTTTATTATCTCAACCAAAAATGATTATTCTTTTCCCATTGTGGGGCTTCCCCTTCTTATTCACAGTCAGTCTTCACTTCAGTGACCATTGCCTGATTAAGAATTTGGTGCATCTACCTCACAAAATTGCACCCGCCCTGCCTCACATGGGCAACACACACAAACAAATACAACAAGCACGGAGAACATAATCTCCCGTCCTCCCACACAAACACACACTCAGACGGTTGATCTAAGTGGAGCAGGTAGGCAGCGGGGTGACACACTCGGCATGTTAACACGCAAGAACACATCATCAACCTCTGTCGCCATGGCTGCGCCCCCAAGCCAACCAATCACGGACTTATCACGGCATCATTTTTTTCCCCCTTCCTGATTCTGCTGTCGCGCCCAGACAGATACAAATAGACACATGCAATAGAGGATGAAACAATAATGGGATATTGGGCTTTTGATAAGCAGGGCTCTATAGATTATGGTATATTGTGTCAGTGACAATGTTCAGTTCGTGTACTGCCGACGAGAGGAGAGCAGAAAGGGGGGAGCATGCAGGACAAAAGAGGGGAGATGTTTCATCTGTGTTTGTCCTCTGAGGGCTTAAAGGTGAGGAGCTGTTGTTCTCACCCATTGTTTCTTGATGTGGATGTTGTAAAGCCCATTCAGGCCGCAACTGGGATTAACTACTACATAATTAAACTTCAGGTAAACGGGCAGGCGGATAAAGAACGGGAGAGGAGGAAGTACAGGAAGGCAAAAAGGGAATAAAATAGCGGAGAGAAAAGAGAACGATGGGGGAAGAAAGCGGAGTTTACGACGGGAGATGTGGCGGATGAGACAAAGGAGGAGCGCAGGGGAAGATTTGTGAGCGTGCGCGTGTGTTTAGGGCGTTAGGCGGCAATGCCTCTGATTCCCCTTGACGGAACCTTGGTCCACTGTCATGGAACATTAGGCCTGAAAAATTCCCCCTCTGCCCTGGATCGCTCTGTGTCTCACCTCCGTTTCACACGCAAACACACACACACAAAACCCTTAGTGTATGTGTAGCATGTGCTCGGCATGTAGGATGCCACACATACCCTAATTATGGGTTGCGGTGGTAGACATTGCTTTTGAGGCATTTCTGAAGTTGGCCTAGTTTTGAGTGAGCAGATAGTAATGCAGCTGATGACATAATTCATGCTCAACGGAGCGAAGACAATAACGTTTGCCTTCGGGTTTATTTTATTCAGACGTGAAAAGATGGTTTATTTTTGCTGCTTTTTTTTTGTTGTAAAAAGAGATAAATGTTCTGTATTGCATTTCCATTTACTTCATTTTCCTCTGTTGCAGCCAGTAATGATGCCCAACCTTATCACCTTCTATGTGAGTGTGTGTAGGTGTGAGCGACAGACGAGGGCTGTGGCATTCAGGGCAGTAGGACGCACCTGATCCTTTGTCTGCTTCAGCCCGTCGCCACGCGCACATTTATGGGTGCATACAGATTTATTGCCATCGTCTGGTGTCTAGCTCTCCTTGACTTCATCCTCCAAAACCCCCACGGCCGAATCAATAAAAAATGGGGTGGCAGCTCATTTCACATAGACAGACACACGTGCAGCGAAGTGGAGTGAAGAAGGGTTGAGAAATATCAGCCCGAAGAAAGTACTGACGAATAAAAAAAAGCCTTTGTGCATATTAATAATTTGAGGTTTGTTCAGATATCATGCCAGTATAATGATGATTATTTTTATTTTTTTGTGTTTGGTGCCAAGTTTTCACCTCCTGGTGCGTCTGTGCTGCACTCGCCAAAGATCACCTGCCAATCAAACGGCATGCCGTGGGCGCAGTGTGGTGCTATACTTGGGTTTGCTGTTGATCAGGTTTTAAGTATCTGTAGATTTATTGTGTCTTTTGGCAACAGTGTCTGTCACTGTAAAGAAAAATAACTTTTTTCCCCTCTATTATACGGTACACACGCCTGGAACGTACACTAATTGGCAATTTTATTAGGTACACCTGTTAACACAAACTGCTAATCAGCCACCAGTTCAAACTGAGCATCAGAATGGATAAGAAAGGTGATTTAAGTGACTTTGAACGTGGCATGGTTGTTGGTGCCAGACGGGCTGGTCTGTCAGAAGCTGCTGATCTACTGGGATTTTCACACACAACCATCTCTAGGGTTTACAGAGGATGGTCCCAAAAAGAGAGGAAATATCCAGTGAGCAGCAGTTCTCTGGGTGAAAATGCCTTGTTGATGCCAGAGGTCAGAGGAGAATGGCCAGACTGGTTCAAGATGATAGAAAGGCAACAGTAACTCAAATAACCACTGGTTACAACCAAGGTCTGCAGAAGACCATCTCTGAACCAACAACACGTCCAACCTTGAAGCAGATGTTGAATCTATGACACCAAGAATTAAGGCAGTTCTGAAGGCAAGTTCTGAAGGTGTACCTAATAAAGTGGCCAGTGAGTGTATATCATTATACGATCCTGGATTTTTCTTGAGTAAAGACTCAAACTAAAACTGCATGTGTTTGCTATAAAATGCTTCTGCTGAATAAACAGAAAAAGAGACAGACAGCCAGATAGACGTTCACATTTGCAGAGACAGATAGATGTCTGCTGATAATGTGGTGTCAAAGATTATATGACGCGTTTTGACTAAATTAAACTAATGCATTTATTTCCTCTGAAAGTTGCAAATGATTATGAGAACGATACAAACACTTGCAATTTAAATATGCAAATTGCTGTGAAGAAAAAAATCCATCGCATGCCATTTTAATGAAAGTCAATTCCAGCTGACTAATAGTGTAGTTGTTAAGGTATTTATTATCATTAATTCTAGCTCATTTCCATTTAGGCTAAACAGATTATCCACGGTCTACGGGAAAAAATGAACACAGAACATGTGTGGAAATGAACTGCGAGCATGTATTGTGAAACATGACATGATGGCATGAGTGCAAATGACTATGTGGTTAAGTCATGCTTCTGTTTTTGACTGTTGTCGCTTAATTATGTGTCCAAGGATTTACCACACGCAGGCAAGAGGGGGCATAAAGGTCAGGGCAGGCAACTGGAGGCTGAAACTGGGATAAAGCGATTAAAATGCCACAGAGGGTGAAGAGGAACATGTATGTTCAGTGTGGAATCTGAGAGCAAACCACAGCTGAGGGGTAGCCCATGGTGTGGCTGTCAGGACAAGAGGGAAACATGAAAGTTGGCTAAATGCCACTTAAATGGCAACTGGATTAATGTACATGTGACTTAGTGATTATTGCTTTCATTTAAAATGTACGCACTATTTACCACCACGGTGAAATGAGTGTTGATGCTACAAATGACAAACCTACGTTCCCTTGCAACATGATCATCGGCAAAGAAATCAATGCGCATACAGTAATGTGAAGAAACTATGAGTTACATATTTGACCATTTATTGTCCATTTCAGGGGTTATTTACATGGTTCTATGGACTGTGGTTGTAGCTTTGGTTATCCCATAACTTTTCATCTCGAGTCACCATCATGTCTACATTCTCATAAATTTCAATATGGTGACTTTAACCATTATTCTAGTTTTTATTTCTCTCTCTTGGATGACAAACTTTTGGTAATGAGTGGATCTTCAACGTTTAAAAAATAAATATATAGCCTATGTACATAAATTTCAACCAGATTATATGAACAGCATGTTAACCTTTCTTGGATAAAAAAAAAAAAGCATTGTGGATTGTTGTTCCTGCAAACTGCAAACAAGGTCAATTATGACTCTCTCTAATGCGAAATCAATGGTTTTATATTTAAAATATAAAACCATTGAGGCCAGCAGGTGAAACAGTACTGCATATATGTAATTGGCAGCATGACCTGGAAGTAAACTCAAAAGCTAAAAACATTTCCAGCATATGTGCCAGGTGAGCACAGTATCTAGTTAGTATTATACCTCTATGGGTAAACATTACCTACTAAACATCAACGCGTCACCATGAGTAGGCCTTTGTCTGCATGCTGATTTTAGCCTTCTGCTAAAAACACAAAGTACAGCCCTAATGAAGCCGTTAGCGAAGCTGTAAATGTCAACTTTAACTGTCTCGTCCCGTGAAACATTAAAATTATCTATTTTTTCCTTAACTACTTTCTTCTTTTAATTGAATCATCTCCTCATTATTCATCTTGTTAAATGTCCTCTGATGAAACGTCCCCTAATGCAAGGACAGGCAGGCCGTTAGATCTCTGGATCCAGTCCTCTGCTTGTTAAATTGTCTTAAAGGGACACTCCCACTCACACATACATCTTCATATCCGGATACACACTCACACGCGCACAGACGCACACACTTGCTGTGGTGAGATTAGTTATGGTCATGGCTGGCTGACTGAAACGGCTCATTCCTCATTGTGAATGCAATGTGAATAGACGGTGTTGGTGGTATTAGTGTGTGTTCGTTTATGTGTGTGTGTGTGTGTGTGTGTTTGAGTGTTGCCCTTGGGCAAGCTGTCTTTCTGATGCCACGCAGCTCTTAATGCACAGCACAAAGGGTAATAGGTAATTAATATGCAATACACACTAATGTGCCTTCATGCATGTGTGTGTGCGTGCGTTTGTGTGTGTGCGAGGTTAATACGTAATTAATATGCATCACACACTGGCATCCCAGGCAATTAAGGATCCAGCGGTGTCCGTTGATGCTTCTTAACGATCGTCCTCTTTAATTGGAAACATTTCATTGTAAACATGTTGATTTATATGACTGGCTGTCGTTTGGTGGGATTAGAGGGAGTAAGCGATTAAGGCTGAGGGAAAGAGGCACACTCGAAAGGAGGAGAAGGGGGGGTATAAAACAGAAGTTAAAGTTAAGGGCCCCATACTGTGTATCAACAGAATATTGGATTTAAATTCATTTATAAGGACGTACATACAGTTAATATTAAAATAAATTCCTAAAACATAGATAAAAAAAAAGGACAGGAACAAAATTCACAAACATTCAGAAGACGAGTAGAGCCAGCTGGTTAACAAAATCAAAGGCAGCAATAAAAGAGTCCTACAGATGCAAGATACACTTAAAGGAATACTTCACCCTCCCAAATGATCAATTGTATATCAGTTATTCACCATGTGTTACATTGAATTTGTGAAGAAAAACATATTTTTCTCGCATGCCTCTGATGAACAAAAACACCAGACACAGAGAAAATTCTTGATGAATTTAAGTAATTGGGGTCCATGTCTAACAACAGCAAAACAAAGTCAAAACATCTGTTGACAGACTCTCTCAAAACTCATCATCACTCATTAGCAACCTGCTATGCTTAGCACTTCCCAAACAGACAGCCCTTTGCGATGGCAAACTGAACTTAAAGTGACATTTATCCATGTTTTTTGCAAAGCCAAACTCCATTGACAAAAACTGTAATTTTACCTCTCTGAAAATGAGAGCTGTTTCTCAACCACTGCCTCAATCAGTTAGTTCTTTTGTATTAGTGTGTGACTTTGGTGCTTTAAATGGTTAGTACATATTCACCAAAGTCACAAAATACTACCACTACTAACTACCAACCGAGGCATTCGTTGACCAGCAACTTGAGTGCACCATCCAGGGACTCATAGTGCACTGCATTTGTCCATACTTCTCATGGTGAACGCATTTATGCACTCAAAATATAGTGTAAGTACAGAAGTACGCGAATTGAGACACAGTGGAGCTAATTTGAACTATTTTATATTCTGTTGGGTAGTGTAATTGAAAGTAATGAATAATATCATAATCTTCTTATAATAATCTCAATATTATAATCTGCCTCTGCAGAATAAGTGCAACTAATAGTTGTCCAATAAATGTGGAGTACAAAAATACAATATTTCGCTTGAGCAGAATTATGAGGTAGCATAAAATGGACATACCCAAGAAAAGTACAGGTATCTCAAAACTGTACTGAATTACTTGACTTACTTTACTACTATTCTTACTTTTCTAATGAGCCACCAGTAAATTCCAAACATAAAATCAAAATAAAACAAAATAAAACAAAAACCTAAATGGCTGAAACTCTTTGTCGCACGTGACATCCTCTTACATTTCCATCTTTCCTGTCTCCTTCTCCAACTGTATACAAATTCAGCAGGATTGACATGAAAGTAAACTTTGGCAGAAGACACACAAAAAATGGCGAGGCTGGCTTTCAATACAGTGCCTCTGTTGTTAATAGATACTATTGTGAACCAATAAACCAGGCAAGGAAACACAGTAAATATCCTGTCCCTGTATTTGTCCCACAGCGAGCTACTGGCCTAAAGGAACGTAAACACAGCGCGTTGTGTGTCTTTTCGTGTGTGAGAGCATGAATGATGGTGTCACACCTTCATGCATTATTGTTGTATTGCTGTGTTTGTGTGCCCGCCTTCGCATGTGCGCGTGTGTATGTGCCGATGCATGCTCATATTTGTATGTGCCTCTGTGTGAACACAAACAGAGCCTGATGATAATACTATAATAATATACAATCAAGTCAATGGGGTTTTCCTGTCGTTGGGGCGGCGGAGGAGGTCATTGTTCAGCGCTCATTTATTCTCAGGCCACGGGCAGAAACCAAGAGGTCGAGCAGGTCACTATAGCTTTCGAACATAAATCAATTTATCGCCCCAGACAAATTCTAGTTGGGGAGATTAAACATCCGCAATACATCATAATGTTGAATCAAGTGTCAAGTTATGCTGAATAGCAATGACACCAGCCTACGTATTATATGACCATTTCAGCATTTTCATTTACTTGATGAATTGCGAACACAAATTGCAAGCACCCACAGTTTAGGTGAACAAGGGTCAGGGTCTCAGTGCCATTACAATACTCCTGGGACACGTGACAGAGGTGGAGGGCTGTCAGGTCAGACACACGTGTCAAATGTGTGTGCATTAAAGCGGTTTTGAATTGATTAACATTTCTTTTCGGCCATTTAAATTCAAGTATGTAGAACATTTGTGTTTCCTGAAGCACATTTAAGGACAAGTTGTTTTGATGTGTTTTGTTATTTGCTGGATGTTATAAGAAATGATGAAGTTATTTCAAGATTTGCCTGCTTTGTTTTATTTTTTCAGCATCAGCATCAAAATGAAAAAACAATTTTTTGAGTGCAAAAACGTCAAGCGTGATTCATGTTCACTTTAACAGACAAATCCATTTCCAAAAGCATTCATTCCCTTTTTTAAATTTCTAGAGAAATAAAAATACACTTATTATTAAAACTTTAATTTATTTCAGAATATTTTGTTGAAGAATTTTTTTCAGCACATCTATGAACATATGTGTGGGAAATTATACACTGTTATGTACTTTACATATTTTATCATGTATCAGATTTATGTATTGGATTGTTTCCTGACATTAACAAATCTTAATCGAAACATTCACAAATTCAGCACATCTTTTTTTGCCAGACCTAATGCTGGAAGTAGTCAACAAGTAAGCCATCTTACTACCTTCTCATCTCTGTTGAGAGTTGCACATACATAGCATGTAATGGCCTTTCAGAAACTTCCAAACCAGAGCTCTTTCCACTTGCATTTTTATTGGTCATATTAGTCAATATGATGCTCCACACTGAAATGAAAGGAAGGCTTTTTTTCCAAAAAAATAAAAATAGAGCATTTTATTTCTACACAATTTAACAAACTGTTTTACTTTTACCGCACTTGGCACTCTGCTGCCTCAAGCAGGATTTATCATTGACATGCATCTCCCCAGAAATGTGACTCCAGGTAACAGTGACAAATGCCATAGGCTTGTGCTAATAACGTTAGCATTTTGCCTTTGTTTGGAAAACGTGTTTATTATTAGACTTGGTTGTCGGTGAACCTTGTGAGTTGTAATGGAGCTGAATTTTGTAACATTACCTTTGTTAAATGTTGCTGTTGTCCCTGGCTTCATATGAGGAGAGGAAAAGTCTGCTAGCCGCTAGGCTAATTTATACAATGTAAAATGCCATATGCTGTGCTAAAAACATTAGCATGTTGTATTTGTGGGGAAAATGTGTCCAGATAAAGACAAGTGTTTGTCTGTGAATGCTGCGAGTTATAGTGAAGCTGATTTGTGTACTTGTGTTTGAAATTGTTTCTCTCAAAGTCATGTTTAATGTGTGTTTAATGTGTGTTTTGAACCAACTAAACTTACCAGTGCTTCACAGAAACCCCGCTGCCCATTAGTGTTTTGGAGGTGTAACGGCAGAGTGACACAGACACACCACCGCACAAACGCTCACAATGGCGTAGGCCACTTGAATAGGCTACGCCAGAGGCTCTGTATGGAACTGACGCAGTACAAATCTGCCTTCAGACAGTGCGGCCAGAGTCACACTGCTGCTCTGAGAGTGTGGTGCTCTGAATAACAGAACAATATTGCAATATCGCTCTGAATTTCTGACGATCCACTTTGTGTCGGAATCACTCTGGTGCTCAGAGTGACTATTTTGCAGAGAGTGGGTCACCAAGGCCACAGTGGCCAATGGGGATAGATTTTCAGAAGGGCATCAAGGTCATACAGAGAGGTCATCATGGGTGTTGTGAAATTCCTGCTGATTTGTAAATGCATGCAGTGTTCTCCTAATGTAAGAAAGGTGCCAGTAAGGGCTACAAAATGTATATGTATAGGTGCACAGTTTCGAATTAAAGACAGCATTGAGATACAAATTCAGTCCCACTTCTCCCTAACCTCATGGCATTTGCAAGTGTGCATGTATTTAAACTTCACAATCACCTCTTTCCAGATGTCTAGAGATGGTGCAAGGAAATAAATGTTAACAATGTGTAACTGCTGTAAAACTGCAACTGTTTTGTAAACTGTATCATTTGGGAAACTCATCGCCTGACCTAAATGCATCAGAACTACCAGTCTAACCAGTCCTACAAGCCACTGCTGGGACTGGGACTCTGGAGATGACCAGGCTTTCATGGAAAGAAGCTGGCTCTGCTGAATGAGGCATTTTATTAATATTTCACCAACTTCAGGAATGTGTGTGCCTGTGTGTGCTCTATCTTTGTGAGGACATTTTGGCTGGACCACATTTCTTCAACGAGGTGTTTGATGGTTTAGTTTGGTTTCACGGGTTAGAATTAGGTTTAGGTTAAGGTTAGGTTGAATAGGGTTAGGCACCTAGTCATGCTGGTTATGGCTGGAGAGAGGGGCTGGGCAATGCACCGTGTCAATTAGAGTCCTCACAAGTATAAAAAATCCATGTGAATGTGTGTGCATGTTAGCAGGGGGAAGGGTAAAAGGGAGGAAGCACTTCTGGGAAAGTCAGTTTACCCAACAAGCACTCAGGAAGCACTTTAGTTGTCATGACAGCATCGCCACGTTGAGATGATGGGGTGATGGAGAGGGGGCTGGGGAGAAAGATGGAGCAGGGAGAGATGCAGGACTCAGTGGAGTGAAAGAAGCCAGGAGCAGCTTCCAATTGAACGGGATCTAAAAAGATGAATGGCAGCTCTTTACTCAATAAATCCAGTCGATTCATATTTCAGCAGATGATGGACAAAAAGGCTTCCTGCCACAGATTTTTGTGCAATCATCATGCCAATCTGTCTTTTGAGCGACTCAGGGATGAGTAAGGCTTTTCTGAATGCTGATAACTCTAATGATACAATTTAAAAGACACATTGCAATAGATAGAGGGGAGCAAATATGTGAGTTGCGATGACACTCGGGTCCAGTGTGTTGTGATCAAAAATTACCATCTGCAAGTTTAGGCTGCACTCTTGCATCCATGGCGGTGGGGAAAATATTGATTTGCTAACAGTGATTTTTGAAACATAAGTATCAAAAATAAGATAGTTAAATGAGAAGAATAAATAAAATAAACAAAATGTTGACATTTTATAGAAGGCAAAGGCACAGAAATCGATTGGTTTTCTTTTGGGAAGATTTTTTACCTGTAAAAAAGGTAAATCCAATGTGAGATGCGCCAATGTTTCTAGGGACAACACATTCTCACTCTGACCTTGCCACATATCGACATTAGGTCATGGAATTTCCATGTCCAGATACGACGAGCAAGGTACCCTGGGTGTGTTGGTTGTTGATGTTCTGGGATGCCGTGTCCAGTTCTTCCTGTTACATGCATTGTCTTCTTTCAAAATACACTTCTGTTTTCACAGGAAATTTACAATTTACATACAATCTCTTTCAAAATAAACACACTACGTTGGTACAACACCACAAATTGACTTTTTTTTTTCCTCCAACAACTAACACACGTGGTTGGGTTTAAGAAAAACAGGGTTTGGCTTTATAATCTTATGTGATGCTAAAACCGCTCTCATGGGTGAAAGTCGGTGGTTGTTGGACCCGTCCATCCCCCCTTCCACCTGCCATACTTGGACTTTCATAGCCTTGTTCTTGTCCCGCTGCTGTCGGCGGCCACCGTTAAACTATAACGGCGACCATGCCGATGTTAAAAGGTGGCTTTTTTCATCTGTGCTTGATGCCGGAAGTCACTGCCCAAGCTTCGGATTTCGACAACTTTGGAGTGAGACTGAGTTGATAGGGAGGCACCTACTGTGAAAATTCTGGGCCGAAACGACGTTTAAAATAAGACTCTGGCAAACTGCTGATACCGATGGTTTTTGCTGTTGATTATTTTGTTTTTGGTTTTATTTATCCAGCCTTCTGTGCCAATGAAACAAAGAATCTTCAGTTTTAAAGTCATTCAGCACTTCATTACACTACCTTTGAATGAGCACAAATTCTGTCATACAAATTTATGAAACAACCTTCTTTCATGCCCAGAAAAAACATCATTTTGTGTTTTATGATTATCATAATTCCCTCTCTAACATCTATATTGCGGTGAAAACATCCAAAAAATTCTCCTTTAAAGAACTGTATTTAAGTTTCCAGCCAAAACCTACATTTTACAAGATTCACATCACAATAACTTTAGAAATTACCTTCGCCAAATTGTGTTTTATTCACTGTACAGAGCTTGAACGCATCATAATGTATCTCAATGCAACCTCTGTTAGCTGTTGATTCCAGCCACCAGCTGCCAACAGCTAACTGCTAACTGCTAACCTTAACCAGCAAAGATTTAGTGTTCACAATGTAGTATTATCAGGGAAAGAATAGGGCGTGTCCCCAGACGTGTTAATATTGAGTTTACTGTGTCCTTTTGTCCCAAAGGTGCCCTAGGGAGGATGTCTGCTCATCCAAAAACATGTTTTCTATTATCCCTGAATGCTGTTAGTCTGCAGCCCAGCTTTTTAGTCAGCGCCGAAGTGATGTAACACAGTAGAAATACATAAGACCATGAAATACGACCACTGCCATTGGTGAATGTCATCTTATTTACCGATAGGCTGATGGCAGACGAGGCAAACACTGGCCGATAACAACGTTCAGCCTATAAATCAGTGCATACCTGTTTCATGTCAAACAAAAATAAAAATAATGAAATAAGGGACAGAATACCATAAATAAAGCAACCACAAACAAGACGCGTCCGATGTCAGATCCTTATCAGCACAAGCGGTTTTCATATTGAAATGGCAGACGTCACCACAATCAAGTGTGTATCTCTGCGTTATGCAAGCTACTGTAATACCCTTGTCACCATCAACCACAAACCCCTCACTGAAAGTAGGAGCTGCTCGTTCGCTATCCCATAATCATAATTCCCTCAAGGGAGAAGGCAGAAAGCTTCCTCGCATTTCTGCGCCAGCGAGACACTTTCTGATGGCAGCACCACCACCATGACCAGATCGAGTTTGACATATGCTGCAGTGACGTCTGACAGGCAGGCAAACACAGAGGAACATCAGGGGAGCCCTGACACTGAAACAAAGTATTGTCAGGGGGAATCCAGCTCTACCCATGACACACTTCAACGACACTCACGTTACTAAATCTTGGTTTTATTATTCCAGCAGTGAGCGGCGGTTATGCCACGCAATTCTTTTAATTGATACCATCAGTCGTCCTCGTTTTCATTTTCATTCCTTATCTTCTGTCATGCCTTTTCTTCTCTGCCTACTACTACGCTCCCATCAACTTCCCCTCCCATCTTCCCCCGACCTCGCTGCCCGTCTCATACCTCTAGTCTTTTCTTCTGTCACTTGAATTCAGTGCAGCCTAAATCCGAGCACCACAAAGCTGTCAGTCTCAGGATTCCATTCGGTCTTTATTTCATCTTCCCAACATGGCATTCAGCTCTTACTCCATCTTTCCAACATCCAATTTAGCCCTTATTCCATTATTCCAACACTGAATCCAGCCCTTATTCCATCATTACAACACTCCTTCAAGTCCTTCTTCCATCATCCCAGTATGCCACTTAGCTCTTTTATTATCATTACAACAATTCACTCAGCTCATATACCATCATCCTGTCATTCAGTGAACCTCTATTCCAGCCAACACTCCATTCAACGTTGAATCTATCTTTTCAACAAGGTTTTCATCCCATATTCCATTACATTATTTCCAACAGATATTTCATACTTAAAACAACTCTATACATACTTATTCTACACTGGTTTAGAAACCTGAAAACCATTGGGATAGTGTGCCATGTAAACACCCTCAACTCAATTTGTCTGGTTGAAAAAATATGCTAAAGCATGAATGAAAAAGTTAAAAGAATATGATGTTAAATGATGTAATCACGTTGAAATGATAACGTTTGGTTGCGGTCTACTATAACTGTCAAAGGAATACTTCGTCTGCAAAATGTCCATTTGTATATCAAACACTTACTGCCTACTACCTCGAACTCTTGAAGAATTAGGTTTGATACCAATTAATTAAATAACAGCTACCAAAATGCAAGTCTAAAAAGACAGGTTTTAAGGTTTCATTTGAAGAGAGAAATTTAACAGACCAGAGGTGGAGGATCTTAGGGATCTGGAGCGAATAGATTTGACCAACATATCAGATAAATAGTCAGGATCCAATCCATTCAGGGTTAGGGTTAGGCAAAATTTTAAAATGAATTCTAAAATGAAAGGGAAGCCAATGAAGAGCCTTTAAAACCGGAGTAATGTGTTCTTGACATTTTGTCTTGCTGAGCAGACGTGCCGCTGCATTTTGGATCATCTGCACTTTGTTTAACAATTTCTTCGAGAGGCCTGAGAACAAGGCATTACAGTCGTCAGGTCTGCTGGAGATAAAGGTATGAACAAGTTTGTTTCTTTGCTTGCTGTGGATTGACTTTGCTTTTCTCGCATGCCTCCACGGTGAACGAAGAATCCAAAAAGGAAAATAATTGAAGTATCAGTGTTCGTATCAAACGACAGCAAAACTATGTCAAAAAATCTGTTTAGAAGCACTTACACAAGTCCTGCAGTATAATCCAAGTCTCATTTATCCAGCTGTATGCTCAGTGCTTCCCAAACACATGCATTTTCACGAAAACTCTCCGACTTTAAAACATGAAGGTACAAACAGTCTCTTGCAGGGATGAGTAAGGTCCCTGGACAAGCACACGTGGCTCAACTCTGATCAAGTAGAGCTTGAATGCACGCCCACACCCAGGCCACTGAGGGCTCACTTATAGAGTTATGTGTTTTATATTGTAACGTGTTAGTGAAACCTAGGGCTGGGTTAAAAGACTTGATTCATCTGATTCAAATCAATCTTCATTTGAATGACCCAATATCGATTTGTAAAATCCGACATCTTTTCATATACGCTTTTCCCCACAGATCTGCAAAGCTTTAACTCCATTAATCTTGCCGGAAGTCAACAACCGTAGTATTAAGAAGCTCCGACGTTACCGGCTATTTTATCTGTAATTGTTAGCTTCCTTTTATAACTAACTTTTTTTGACATTTTAGATTTGTTTGAAGTAACATATTAAGTTACATTGTGACTTTACTGTTTTAATATTACTGTTGTTGCTCTACAAACACAATTTAGTTATAAAATATTTAGCTTTATTCCCGTTGTGAATTTGTTCTATTTTAAAAATAATGTGTCGTAAAATTTATAGTATTAGTTCTGTGAGAATCTCTTTCACATACTAGCAAAAAATGGTATTGTAACTGAAGTATCCCCAATTGAATCCATATCTAATCCATTGTTTTAACGGACTAAGTTTCCAGATAAATAAACTTAAAATGTTAGGCTGGCCAGTAATGAGACTCACCAGTGCAGCAGCAGCTCAGCCGTGTATCATTCAGTGAGTCGGACTGCGCAGTACACAGTCAGGGCTCCTCCCGCCAAGCACTGAACGACTGGTGAACGAATCTTTTGAACGAATCTTTTTAATGAACTGATTCTAGTGATTCAGTAACATCTAAAGAACTGCTTTGCCCATCACTAGTGTTTGGGAAGTTATAATCATACTGCTGGATGAATCAGACTTGGATAACGAGTTGCACAAGTTGTATGAGAGTTTGTAAGTGAGTGTTTTGATATACTTTCGCAGACCTTGATTACTTCAATTCATGATGGACGTTCACCTTTTTAGGATTCTCCGTTAAGCATGGAGGCATGCAAGAAAAACGGGGTGAGTGGGTGAAGTACTCCTTTAATGCCACCCTGGCAGTCAGACAACAGACTTGGTTCGTCTTTCTTAACTACTCAGAGAAGTCAGTTGATAAAGGAACAGCAGAAACTGACAGAGAATAATGTACAAAGTGATCTAAACAGGCAGGTTTCTAACATCCCATTCAAGTGTCATATCCTGGAAGTGATCCAAAGCATTTCATTCAGCTCTTATTCCACGAACACCACATTCAGTTCAAGCGTAATTTTAATTTTCCATTCAGCCATTATTCCCACATTCTTTCTCGCGCTCATTCAGACTAAGTCACATCTGCGAGGCTGAACTCAATCTACAATACACCCCCCCACCCTCCTCCCTTCTCATCTATCTCATCCATCTGCCCACTTCTATCCTCAGTTATCCTTCCTCCATCGCAATCACCGCTGAAACAACACTCATCCATCTCTCTGTCTCTCTGCCCTCACACCCTGCGGTGAGAAACCTTCAATTTATCTTGTGTCCCCTTGTTTTGCCATCGCTTCTCCTCCCTGTAATCCTCCCATCCTTCCGTCTATCCATCCATCCATCTACCCATGGATACCCCCCCCTCTCTCTTCCCTTTCAGTCTCGCTGGGCTGACAGTGCTGCAGGCTAGCACCAATTATCCCAGCTATAGTTGTGCCTGCATCTATACATCTCGCACAAGCACATACAATATCTTTGGATGTGTCACACAACTCTGGTGTAACGAGACAGGGTCACCACACGCTTAACATGTAAATATATTTACTTTATGCATCTTTTACTCTTGCTACAGTGATATCTAACAAAAATATGGCGTGATCATATCAATCCTATGCATGTATTTATACATATAAGATAATCAAACACAGGCGACAATGCATTCCTTTGCATGTTTTATCCAGCGTTCTTCAGTGTGTCCTCACTGTGGAAACCCCTCACATGGTGCTGGTGTGTTGTGGCTGAATGTTCTCTTTAAATACAGATGTACTTTCCAGACAGGTGTGTGTGTGTGTACGAGAGAAAGAGGGGGAGTAAATAAGACAGGATTGGATTGTTGATGGAGAAAGATGGACAGATCTTTAAAGGGGGGGGGGGGGGGCGGTAAGTGGAATGAGAGGCGCTGCCAAGAGTGTAAAAGACAGGAGAGTGCTGATGTAGGTGGCAGCAATAAAGAGGAAGAGAAAGAGGGAGAGCGGAGGAGAGGCAATGAGTGATAAGCAGTCGCAGTAAGATACAGTGAGACAGAGAGAAAGACGAGGGGAAGAGGGAACAAGAGCGAGAAAGACGGCCGGAGAAGGAGAACCTGATGTATGGGCAGAAAGCAAATGAGTGAGACAAAGAGCGAGATGTGAGAATGAGAGAGAGAGAAGGACAAAGAGGGGGAGAAAGAGCTGTCAGTGACGAGTTCTGTCCTACATTCACAAAAGGCTGCGTTAAATCATGCTCTACTAGGCAGCACATGCAGCCAATACAGCCAGGATCCACACAGACTTGTCTCTCATGTACACACACACTGTACTGTACCCTGACCTGGAACCCACTGATTCACAGTGCTCAAAGCACTAACTGAAAAGGCTGAACAGGCTATAAAATAAAATGTGGTTATTAACAATGCTGCATGTCTTTTTTTTTTAAACAACTACCCTTTTAAAAAACACTGACATTCACTGAGAGGGCAAAACAGACACAGGAGAGAGGAAATTAAACCACTACACCCAGTGCGGGTTCTTTAAATCCAGATCTGCAGATGTTCAGAACCCTGAATACATAACTCCTCGCAGTATGGAGTCCAGGCACTCGTTCAACGTCTCAAAAACAGAATTCAACACTTAACGCTCTGATGTGAGCGAGTGAAACGCACATGAAAAACTGTTTGCTGAAGCATCGAACACATATGGTTACAAAGCTGAGCGCGAGAGAGGAAATCCTGCCATGTTTCTCTCTGTAGACCATTTCAAAGGCCGTCAGTCTCATCTGCATACGAAACTGTGAGTCGGGGGAAAAAAAAATCATCTTGGAGCTCCATTAATTGCCGGGACTGTGTGCCACTCTGACAGCTCGCTGTTAAGTTTGTTTACTTCCTTTACATATGGTCCACGATACAAAAAGAAATTAAAATCAATCCGTTTTACCGCGAGCACCGGAGATGTTTTTATTCTAAAATGTCTCACCAATGGAGAGCATTTACATATCATACAATTTCATCTCGATGGAATGCAAAACACTCTGAAACTCATTAAAATGAAAATCAGTTGAACCTCCTGCAACTTTGTTCCGTTGCAACAGGAGAGTGAAACAAGCCATGAGGCGGACTGTCGGCTTTTTGCAATATATTTTGGCAGGGTCAGATTTTTATCACATGCTCATCAAAATAATACCCTCACCTCCCTCTGTGAATAGAGCTGACACTTTCTGGGTGTCTCTTTTGAGCCCAGTCTGCACCACAAAGGACTCAGCTGTGTTTTGAATTCCTTCTCATGTCGGAAAAATACTGTTTTAATTTTCGCTGCTGTCAACACCATCTCCATACTGACACAAACCTGCTTTGCTACATGCTAACAAGTCTATTTCAACACATTTCAGATCAACTTTATAGGCTTCTTGCTACATTGTGAATAATAGTATTTAGCACATTGTCATCATGGACACTGGAAAAATATTTTCCTCCATGTTGCACTTGTTTTCAGTCGTCATTATATCCACATTTATAAAAGGGAAAACACAAAATATTAAGTTATAAACGATGCAGTTCAATGTCTCTCTTCCCTGTGAGAACTAATACTTTCTGCTTGATTTCATGGTTTTTGAAGTGCTTCTCAAACACACATTTCTAAAACTGCAGCACAGCACATGCAGCTTACATGCTGCTAGAGAAATGAAGCTGATGCGCAGTAAATAATGTATTACTGTTGGCACCATCAAAGTATGTTGCTTTTACTTCAAAGAATCATGCTTTTAAGAATAACTGGAGTCTACAGCCCTGCTGGCGGCTCTGTGAGGCTGTGCTTATTACTTAACGCTAATGTCAGCGTGCCAAAGCTCACAATGGCAATAATAACAGGCCATATTTAACAGGTGTAATGTTCAACATGTTCACCATCTTACCTCAGTGTTTGATCATGCTAATGTTTGCTAATTAGCACGAAACATAAAGTGCAGCTAACAGTGATGGGAGTGTCATTAACTGTCATTAACCCATGGCGTGATTCATCCTCTGGGGAGCTTTAAAGGAACAGTTCACCCTCCAAAATGACCACTTGTGTATCAATAACTCACCCTGTTTCATGCTGAATTTGTGAAGAAATCTTTGTTTTTCTTGCATGCTTTTGGTGACAGAGGAATCCAAAAATGAAGAAAATTCTCGATGAATTAAAGTTAATGGGGTCCATACTTACCAACAGCAAAACTATATCAAAACATCTGTTTACAAACTCTCCCACAACTTGTGCAGAGTAATCCACGTCTCATTTATTCAGCTGCATGCTCAGTAAATCTTAAACAGGCAACCCTTTCTGAACTAAAGGTGAAATTTATCTTTGTTCTCTTCAAAGCCAGACTCCATTGACAAAAACAGTAATTTTACCTCACTAGCAAGGGGAGCTGCTGGTCTGCCACTGCCTCAATTGGTTAGTTTGTTTTGTGTTATTTTGTGACTTCGGTGTTTTTAAGTGTTAGTTCGTATTCACCATAATCACACAATATATACAAACAAACTAAAAATAAAGCGGTGGTAGACCAGCAGCTCCCATGTTCAGCGAGGTAAAAATACGGTTTTTGTCAATGGAGTCTGGCTTTGAAGAGAGCATAAAAATGGAAAGGACTGTTTGGGAAAACGTGACCATATCACTGGATAAATGAGACTTGGATCATACTAAACAAGTTGTGTGAGAGTTTGTAAAGGGATGTTTTGATATAGCTTTGCTGTTGTTAAATTCGGACCCCTATGACATCAATTCATCAAGATCTTTTATTTTTTCTGTTTTTGGATTTTTTGTTCACTGGAGGCATGCAAGAAGAGCATTTTTTTAACAAATTCAACATAACACAGGGTGAATAATTGATATACACATGGTCTTTTGGGGGTGATGTTTTCCTTTATCGTCTCCATGCCAATCCATTTAATAGTTGTTGAGATATTTCAGTTTAGACAAAGATGGCGGGTGTTTTGACCACCTGACTGAGTGACAGACAGACAGAAATATTTTAAATGTTACATATACGTCCCTTTTGAGTGCAGTATTCATGCAGTGGTGCTCTCACGTACGGTGCATAACACCCTCAAATATGCTCCTTTCCTAATCTGCACAATTTTAGTGTTTTTTAATACCCATAACTACAGCCTGTTGTTACGCAGCTCTGACACACACAGTACAGAGTAAACTCTCATGTATTACTGCTGAACACCAGAACACCTTCTTCTTTTTTTTTTTTTTTTTTTTTAGCCTCGTCAGCCACAGATCTGTAACAGTGTGTGTGACTGTACAGTCTGTGGCAGTATGACTCCAGGCAGGCCAGTGGCACACTGACAGCTATTTCCTAATGATCTCCCCACAGAGACTCCGTGTCTGACGAAGTTAAGCTAGAGATTGTGCGCACAGCCGCTGTGTTTTACCATCTGATTATAATGAACTGATAGTAAGCAGAGAGGTGCTGGTTCTAACAGGCAGAGAGTTGCTTCTGGAGGCAGTGTGTGATGAAGTCAATGGAAAATCAGATTTGTGAAGTGCACCCTGAAACCACTGCTGCCATACACACTGCAAACCAGACTAACATTAAAACCAGTGTCCAGTTTATGCAATCAAACAGGCTTGGCTGTGGCACAATAGCTGGTATATTAATACAAGCCCTCTGAGATGTGAGCTCTTGTTTGGCATGTATTTTTAATTTCTCCTTGCTATTTGGGATTAGTCGGACCTGATAGGTATAAAACAACAATAACAACAACAACAAAACAAATCAAGCAAAGAAACTAAGCACTGTCTTCTCATATAGGGACAATGAGTTTATTTTTAACAGTCATTAGTGTGCAATAAAGTAAAAAACTGCTCTTTTCAATGCCTGAACATTGTTGTGTAGAAAGAAAACATTTGTTCAGTGTTTTGTAACTCAAGCATTTGACACTGTTCAAGTCTAAGACTGTTTAAGACTTTTCATATTAATGCTTGAACAAGGCTTCGCTAAAACAAAATTGCAAATAGTGCAACATATCTACAAGACAATATCTACAACAATTCCTTGCTCCATAGCTAGAAATGTCCTCTTTCTTTCTGTAGGACAAATACAACATGCTAGTATTTCTAGCGCAAGCCTATGGTATTTTACATTGCATAAATTAGCCTTGAGGCTAGGGGACTTTTTCTCTACTCATATGTTACAAAATTCGGCTCCATTACAACTCACAAGGTTCACTGACAAAACAACTGTCTTATACTAAACACGTTTTTCAAACAAATATAACATGCTAACGTTATTAGCACAAGCCTATGGCATTTTACATTGTATAAATTAGCCTAGCGACGAGCAGAGATTTCCTCTACCCATATGAAGCCAGGATAAATCTCAAAAATGCTACTCTTGTGGGGGTTTTATTGTCTCCACAATTTATTGTTTCTTATTTGTGGAATTAAAGTAAATAAAAGTTTCATTTCCACTGAGGGAAATGGTTTCAGCTTACAAAATAGACAAAGTGTGCATCGCCGGGACGTGTGGTTCAGTTTCTGGGGAGGTGCACGTCAGGCTACGCTGTAGGTAGGTGTCAATTCAACACAGAAGTATAAATTCCGATTGACTTGGCAGCGATGGCGGCCATCTTGTTTTTAATCCAATTAACAAATTCTGATTTTGCTTCCAGTAGTGAGGACACCAGACAGAATGAAGTATAAGGTGCGGCAAAACCAAACAGTTCTGTCCTCATATGAGGCCGCAGGATCGCAGTTGAAACTGAAGAGGACAAGGAATCGTTTTGCTAAATAGATTATAAGATTCAGATGTATTATACTGCATGTACATGATCACTCATACACAATGATGTTAATATCTACATGCATCATTCAAGAGTTGGCCGTCTGTTGTTGAGCATTCATGGTCTATCTTTCAGTTCATCACTTAAGGATGACACCTGATCTGCAGGCCATTGTATGAAGAGATGAAACACCTGAGAGCCACCACATAATCACACATTTCAAAGCACTGTACCACCCAACTGTACGCCGCTGAAAAACTGTTCTCTGCAATTTTTCTGAAATTTCACCATGCCACTCAGAGCCGCTCTCGGTTGCACAAGTAGAGTCTAGTGTGCAAGTTTGAAAATTGAGTAATTTAAAGACAGCGCAGGGGAAGATTGGAGAGGAGTGAAGGAGAGAAAAATAGAGAGGCCCTGGGCGCCCGTGGAAATGGCAGTTAAGGTCGGCGGTGGGAATGTTTGGGCTCGAGTCAGAGCAGAACAGCGGCTGTATGAGAGCAGCAAAGTGCTGCGGGGACTCGGGGGAATACCCTCCACTAAGCTAGGGAGAAACACACACACACACACAGCAAGAAACACTCTTTGCAGAAGAATAAAACAGATCTGTGCACACACTCAGGCACACAATACTAAAAACAAACATGTGCATGGATATAAAAATAAACAAACAGGATGAAGAATGGGACCCAGAGCAAACACACAGGCATGTGCACTCACCAGCCTGAACAGACCAAAAATATGACCACTAGATGATGATAGCAAAAGGGGGAAATTCTTATATTTAAGAATTTTTTTTACCACTTTTGTTTGATATCAAATTTTTTATCAGACTAATTTTCAATTGATTCAATAACTGATCAACTAACTGTTTTCCTCAGCACACACACTTCTCAGTCTTACCTTGACAGGATCCGTTGATTTCCTCAAACCCCGGCTGACACACACACTTCCCGATGGGCACCAGCCATTCTCCCTCTGTGCTGCAATGCATCCTGGGAGGTTCGTATAAAGGCAGGGAGTTATTGACGCAGCGGCCCACTACCTCCACTAGCTGCGAGGCCTCTGAGCCCGGGATGGTGTCGGGAAACTCGGCCAAACTCTTCACCAGAAACGGGCAGCGTTTGTAGAAAACCCTCACTGAGACCAAAGCAATACAGGCCCCCAAATCCTGAAACGCCAAGTAGACGCCCTTCTGAGTCAAGGGACCCAAATCACGGACTTCAGTGTTAAGCTTCATGACCCGGTCCCCCAGGTCCAGCTCGGTGAAACTCTCATCAGCCGCTATGGTGTCAATTTTGATGTATCTGCTCTCCTTCAAAGCCCTGTCTTCCTCCTCCGTCATCCCCGTTCCATCGCTCATCTCTCCGTCCTCCATTTCCTCCTCGGCCCCGTCTGTCTCATAGTAATACATGTTAAACGTCTCCTTGCAGGTCCCGACCCCGCCGGGCAGGCTGTTGCAGTCTCTCAGGGTGAACTTGAGCTCGATGAAGACCCGCTGGGCGCCCTCGGTCAGGATCCAGTTGGTGTGGAGCCAGTTGTTCTGGTTCTGCTCCATGACCCGGCACACCTGGTAGGTGTGGATGGGAGCGTAGTCCTCGTCTACTTCCCCAATCTCCTCCCACTGAGGCAGAGAGGGAGGTTATGGAGGAGAGAGCACAAAAGAGGGAAGTGTAAAACAACAGAATCATAAAACTCATTACTTTTTTTGGTGCTGACAGACAGAGTTGGCAGAAGTATACAGTTCCTTTACCTTAGTGAAACAGCCAATATGACAACATAAAAATACTCCATTACAAGTAAACTTCCTGCATTCTAAATCCATCTTCAGTGAAAGTACAAACATGGCAAATTGTGCTTAAAGTATCAAAAGTAAAAGTGCTTGTTCTACACTGTATCATCCTCTGGGACTGATATAGTATACCCGACTTTATTAGATTGTTAATACTGAAAACAGCATTTTGCCTTTATACAGTAGCTTTTTGCAATTGTTTTGAAATAATGACAATTTTTAACTCTTTCTCTCTTCTAACACATTCGAGAAATGCAGGTGCTGGTTAACACTGATTTAATCTTTAACGGGTTTGATTCCAACTCTGGCTCTTTGCTACATGTCATCCTCTCTTTTCTCCATTTCACGCTAGGCTTTCCTATCTATTCCTATAGAGGCAAAAATGCCCCCCTACAAAAAACCTAGAGAATTTTCACTGGCTCTAGGGCTGTTGCTCGAACTACAGATTGTACTTCTACATTTCTGTATGCCCACTACCTTGGACACAAAGAATTTAGAAGCAAATCAAGAGAAAGACTCACAACTCTTTTTTCTCTCAAAACTCATTCAAACTTAGATCAAACTGTAAAACTAGGCGGTGCTGATCAAGTATAAACCAAGATTCTGTTAATGCATTGCCTATTAGTCACCTAAAGTGTCTTCAGAAGCATATTTTAGGGCACTGTTTGGCTGTAATGTGAGAGTTTATGATCGGGCAGTGGGGGCCAAACTGTTTCATGTATTGTTAAATCAGAGGCTGAAAAAACTGAGCAGTGCTGATCAAACACGCACCAAGATTCTGTTACTTGGTTGCCCATTTCACACCTCAAATGTTTTCAGAGACATGTTTTAATGTGCTGTTTGACTTTATTACATGATCATTTGTTACCAGCCGGCCGCCATATTGTTTTCCGACACGCTGCGGAAGTGGTTATTGGTTCAGTGTGGTGCGGTGCATTCTAGAAATTGTAGGTTTTCTACCTCTTGAGCAAAAGTGAATGTCACATCCCTTTTCCTCTGTTTTCTCTGGTCATGTAGCACCAATTTCAAGAGTATTTTCCGTCTTTCTGCTGCACAGACAGCCTATTTTTATGAAAAGACAAACTTTCCAGCAGTGAAATACTCCTTCAAGTACATGTTTGCTTTAGTTTGAATTCTTTACAGTCTTTGATCAGACAATTTTAGCTTAAAATCAGAATTTCAGTCTGGCTGTTTAGACATTGTTTACCATTTGAGAGCTTTGACTCCATTTGTTTGAGGAAGAACAGCTGCTTAAGCTGTAGTATTCCTCAATTTAGGGGTCAGAATAGATAAGTATGGCAAAGGTATCCGTGCTAGTAGCAGAAAATGTCAAATGATACCCAGATATATAGAGAATCAAGAACCATGACAATGTAGAAAGGAACCTTTTTTAAAAGGCTTAACAGTGGCAAGGAAATATTAGAAGGATTGTGTATGTGTATGTGTGTGTGTGTGTGTGTGTGTGTGTGTGTGTGTGTGTGTGGCTAGGTATAGATAGCAGAATAATCCTCATCCCTTCCACCTCGTTTCCTCCTATTGCGACAGACAGAAAAGAATGAGATAGTGTTATAGGGGATATATATGTGCTTACCATGAATGAGGGGAGGAACTCTTGTCAGCAAGAAAAAATAATTAATGTGCACTTAAAGGTGTGCTCATCTGTGCATACTGTATAGCCATACCTCTATAAAGTGTGTGTGTGCATGTGTGTATCCAATCCCGCCTGTGTGTGTGTGCATATATGTAAATGATCCTTTCAGTGTTCAAGCTTGTGTGTGTGCATGTGTGTGAGCATCTGCATCCATGCCTGCGTGCGTGTCAGACAGCAGCATTAATTCCCTCCGCAGGTCTCGTGGGACGTGGCTATTATCTGCATCACTAGCACTCTCCCATGGCTAATACAGGCGCTTCATCATGTCACTGTAATATGGCCAGAGGGACCAGACTATGATCTGGTGTTATAGCTTAATAGCCCATATTAATCAATCCTCGCTGTAGCCGTTGTGTACAACCTTCTGTCTTTGTCTTTACTCTCTCTTCCCTCTGTCATCTTCTCCATCTGTCCCCCCCACCTCCCTGCTTTAGTCTACCTCTTTTGTTTTCTGATATTATCATACAGTTTCTGAATCATTTTGTGAATGAATAAAAGCACGGTGTGTGTTTATGCTTTTGTGCTTTGAGCTTTGAAAGGACCACTTTGAGTTTCAGGCTTGAGAGAAAGGACAACCTGCCTCAGCTCTTCAAAAGGCTGTTTGAGGGTTGACACTTCGTTTAAGAGTTAAGGTTAGACTAGGTGAGGGTTACAGTCAATGCATAATGGGGGTCCTTACAAGCACAATGCAGATGCAAAGACGGATCCCATGGGTGCTTGTGTGTGACTGAGTCCCTATCTCTCCCAGACCCCAGCCCAGTCAGTCCCAGTGCAGACATTAAGCCTCTTACTGGTTAGATCACACAGATCCACCAGCCTGCTCCGAGCTTTACACAGCTTAACACACACATATACACACACACACACACACACACACACACACACACACACACACACACACACACACACACCAATCATTACTGGTAGCTCAGCAGGGAGTTCAACAGACGACCTTCTCTAGTTTTGCCTGGAACCAAATGGGTTCAGTATGTGTGTATAAAGTGTGGTTGTCTGCAGCACTACTGTACTAACCGTGTTTGACTACTAATGTAAATTGACATGACACTTGCTTAAACTAACTCTTTCATCAAACAATGATGAAACAGGAGCAATCTGTAGTAAACACCCTTTGAAAAGAGCAATGAAACGCGCTAACTTACATCAAAGTTAGCAACGGTTTCACACCTTTACTTTAAAGGATCCATGAAATGACATCCACACTTTGTTGATGTATTTTCTTGTAAAACAAGGCTTGAAATGAGATCGCTGAAGTATAAAATATGTTCTATCATTAATGGAGAAAATAGTGATTTGGTACAGAAGGCACAGGCAGACAGGATTGTGCTGACTTTAAGCACGGGTTTTCCAGGAATGAGCTGCTTTATTGCAAGTGCTTATTCCAAGGGATCTTTAAAAGTACTGTACATGGCATTAGGTGGCCTCAGAGGTCAAACCCAAAGCTCAGTGCAGAGAGCAACATATTAACACTGCAGGGTCAGGACCACCCATGCTAGTGTGACGCACTAGAAACAAAAGCATGCACTAATACTGTACATTTTAATACCTAATAACTACTCGTGCATTCATTCATTATACAGTAGATCCATTTCTTCTTTATTGTTTCGTCTCTCAATGATTCTGTCGTGCAATATACAGTCCATTGTTTTAAAAATGTGATAATGACACCTTCAGTGTGGCCACCTTACTTTAATACAATTCACACAACCTCTGTCTAAAAGGGCAATCCAAATTCCAAGAAAAACACTTATTTCCAGTCATCCTTGGTGCTTTCTAGTCATACAGATACTTAAGGATTTACCATAATATCCCAGTTACTCAAAAAAGTATGCTGCTGTGGGCAGCTGCTATATAAACCGTTGACGGCAAGGAATGTGAATTATCCTCTGTAAGCAGGACACTGTTTCTTAAAAAGGTATGTTTCTGGCGTAGTTTTCTAAACGCCTTGAGCAACATGAACAAAATTTCATTTGCTCACATTTTAGCACCATTTTTCATAAGCGAATATCTCAACTGATTGACACATAAAACCAAATCTACCTGCATCGCTAGTAGGGGTGGGGAGCAAATCGATACAGCATAGTACTGCGATATTTTGCATGGCGATATTGTATCGATACACAGATGCCAAGTATCGATCTTTTATTCTATACATTACTCATTTTTGGGAATACACATTTTGACACAACTTTTTGTACTAGATAAGAAAATCATTTTTTCCCAATCCACTTGACAGTGCTGATATTTTTTCCCCTGGTGAGGGTCTCAGTTAGCGGCATTTGGCAGGAAGTTCGAGAAGGAAAACAGAAATGCATCATCTGCATATAAATCAAACGTCTGGACTTAGTTGGGATTTTTTAACATGGAAGGAAAGGAGGACTTGGATATGACACGTGCAATTTGCAAGCAGTGTCATATGAGAATGAAATCCTCTGGGTATACTACGAACAAGCGGATAGCGTTAACCACTGACGGCCAAGCTGACGCTAAACCCACTCTGGTGAAAAAACAACCAACACTGGACACGCTTAGCTCGACAAATTTACCAACTCTGAGAGCAAAGAAAATAACACAGTCCATCGCTTACTTCATGTGCAAAGATCTGCGTCCATACAGTGTTCGAAAACAAAGGCTTTTGTTACATGTTTGGGAACGCAGGTATGTGACTCCGCCCTGATGTCTTTTCACCGATAGAGCCGCACCCAAGCTCTACAGAGAAGTGAAGCATAAAGCTGAGAAGGGCTGGCATTAACTTATGACGCCTGGACTTTAAGGTCAGTGGATTCATATGTGACTATAAAGACACATTATCTCACAGAGGACTGGCGACTGCTGTCTCACATTCTTCAAACTAGAGCAGTGCACGAAAGTCACACCAGGGCAACCACTGCAGACCTCTGCAACACCCAGAACAAGAATGGGGGACTGTGGTTGTAACAGACAGTGCTTGATTTGGGTGAATCGAGGCTCTGTGTGTGCAATCACAAAGCCCACAGATTAAGAGTTTTGGTTAGAGGCCTATAATCAGAGGCTCTTAATTTCAGTCCTCTCAGACGTGCTCACACGGTCCTAACCTTTCTTTCACCTCTGCATCTCCTTCTCTCCACATCCCTCCCCACACTAAACTGTCCCTACAGGCATCCTTCTAGCTCCTCATTAGTGTGTGTGTTTGTTTTGTTGACTACAATGTGTGCGGGTGTGCGTGTGTGTGTGTGTCCGCGTGTCACATCCCTCAGCAGACTCCCCGTGGCTGTGCTGAGTGCCCTCGCGGCTCTAAGTCTATAAAGCTGTCTCCAACTTATTATTACCACCCATTACCGCTGACCGTCATGACACTGCGATAGAACTGTCCCTCTCGCTCCTTATCCATACATGAACACCCCTCCTCTACCTCCCCTCCCCCCCACTCCATCTCATTCAATCCAACACCCCTCTCCTCGTGCCTCATTCCTCTGCCTTTTCATGTCATCCATGTCTATCATCATTTTCCCTCTATGTGTCCTCTATTCTTGCTTTAATTATCCAATCATAAGTCTAACCTAGAAACACTGTTCGACCGCTCCCCCCTTTCTCCATCAACCCCCTCAATTTGCAGCTCCTGACTTCTCTCCTCCCCCTTCTTCATTCTTTCAAACCTTTTCCAGCTAATTCCCATCATTCCCTTGTATTCCGCCTCTTCTGTCCCTTTTCCCCCACCTCGTCTCTCTTCCGCATGGCACAGTAATGTGCTACGAGGGGGAAAAAGTCGGCTAAATGGCATACGAGCTGCAGCACAACAAATCTCTAAGCAAACACTGCTCAAACTGTTAAGCCGCTCCCCTTCCTCATTAGGGACAGACAGTTAAGGACCCTGACACACCAAGCCAACTGTTAGCTGTCACTGGGCCATAGTTGAGTGTCTGTGGCTGACCACTGCCTAGAGTTTTTGTATTGTGTTCAGCACCTTCCATACTATTTAGGATTTAGGATTTAGGAAGATGTATTGGCAGAAATGGCGTATACTTTAATAAGTATACGTTTTCTTTAGTGTATATCGAAAATACGAATCCTTGTGTTTTCGGCACCTTAGAACAAGCCGTTTATATCTACATAGGGAGGTTGCACCACCATGTTCTTACAGTGCTGTATGGCAGTGGTTCCCAACTCATCCAGTCACAGGTCCAGATTTCTCCTTCATCATTAGTTCAAGGTCCACACAGTTTAACACATTCAGCGTCAAGTCGTTGAGCTTGTTTGCGGTCTCTGTCAAGTGGCTGTCGGTTAGTCACTTCTACAGGAGAAAACAGCCTTCCAAATAAAAGCTCTGTGCTCGAAATGTATGGTACTTAAAAATGTGTATTTTTACAAACTTGACACATTTGCTAGTCCCATGCTGTTCACTGATTATGGACCCAGGACCCACTTTTCCACCACAACCCACCAGTTGGGAACCACTGCTGTACAGTACAGCACTGGCTCTAGAAAGGGCCATTGACGTTTTGGCATCAGCCTCCGTAGTTCGCAGTCCCTCTACGCTGAGAACTTAGGAAACATTCATTTTTGTTTTTCTCAGTCATCCAGGGTTTTGGTAATCTTAGGTGCTCTATCACAGGCAACTGGACTTGCTTGGGTCTCTGAAAGGTGTTTCACATCTCATCCAAGAGGCTTCTTCAGTTCTTGTTTAGTTCGTCTTCTTCAGGTTTCTTCAGTTCAGAGGAAGCCTCTTGGATGAGTTGAAAGGTCTTCAAGAAACTCAAGCAAGTCCAGTTGCCTACGATATAGCACTTAAGGTCGTGAAGCTGCTTTATTCAGTGTTTTTACCAGGTCAAATCACCAGTGTGTTTGTTGTGGAGAGACAAGATCTCTGTTGATAATTCCACTCAACTGCTTTATTTAGTTTCTCTGCAAAAACTCAGCTCCCTGTAAAAACCTACACTGACAGAATTCTAACCTGGAGAAATTTCAGCTGGCTGTGTGCCAACAGGGAGGAAACGCTGCCAGAAACACAGTTTGATAACAAAGAGGAGAGGAAAAAAAGTGTGAAAATTGGTAATAAAACGGGAGAAATACAATAGAATTGGGACTCATGGAAGAAACTGAGGAGGGCAATGAAAAGCGAGTCACCTGGGAAAAACGAGAGGCTTGGCATGTATAAATTATAGCTGCAATGATTAGTCCATTAGTCATCAGAGACTGTCAACAATTTTAATAATCAATTATTGTTTAAGTCATATTTTAAAAGCAGAAATACAAACTATTCCCTGGTTGCAGCTTCTCCAATGTGAGGATTTGCTGCCTCTCTCTGTTTTATACAACAGTAAACTGAACAATATCTTTGGAACTGTTCCTTCGACGACGCAAGACAATTGAAGACGACACCTGGGACTCTGGGAAATAGAGATAAACAATTTTCACTATTTCCTGACATTTTACGGAATCACAATTAGATGGTCCCCTCAAATCGCTCAGCCCTGGGGAAAAGTGCAAGCAGGCAAAGCGGAAACAAAAAAATTCACAGTGCCACTGTCAACTTGTGGACAGACGTATTCTCAGTTCGTATTCTTAGCATGTATCAAGCCCATTTTAACAGATTCACAGTGGTGTGTGCTTGTCTGTCTTTGTGCAATGCTGAGTCTCGAGGTTTTCTCCTGACTTTTTCCTCTCATGCAGACTCGGAGCGTGGTGCACGTCAGCCGTCAGCTAGCCATCAGCCACAGTCTTTGTGTTTTCTTCTGATGAAACTTTCGACAGAAGAACTGAGGTGACGAAAGGTGACACAACACGTTTCATCAGTCAGTCTTCGTCAGTGCTCAGTTCTTTGAGTTCGGCCGCGTCAGGGTCTTTACAGGCTCAGTGGACACTGTCTACTAATGCTCAGAAAAAGACGGAGCCAAATGGAAGGTAATGGAGATAAATGGACAGTGAAATAATCCATATTGTGGGATCCATTCTTTCAATGGCACCGTCTTTCCTGGCTTATATTCTTGTCCCCTCAAGATGCCTGAGGTAGCAGCAGATAAAAGCATCCACCAAATTGCAGATGATCAGTGGCCCACCCATTCTACTAGATGACTAGATACTAGATGACAAAGGGTTGACAGTCAAAGAGTCCTCTGCTTATCTGTCATCGTTTTGTCTCTCTTGATGTTAATGCTATGATGCAAACTTTAATTAACCAACAGAAATGTAGAGCCTCAAGGAACTGTCTCGAACACTGGTGGATAGTTTCTTCCTAATCCTCTTGCTTTTTCTCTCTGCATCAGTGAAATAACTTATGAACACTAACCAACACTCTAACTCTACCCAAGTGCTAATTAATAGCATCAAAATCCGCACACAACTATTTCGCTCTTTTCTTTTGTCTCTGTCCTAAACACTCACCAACTTAATCAGCTCTGCTGCTGTCAATGACAAATAGCAAGGAGACACAGCTACTTCTGATTTTGACATACTTGTCTCTTTCTGTAGTTTCTCATTGTCTTCGTGCTGCATATGACAACTTGTATTCAAGGGGACTTTTATTCTCGAGGTCACAGGGAATTTGGTTTCTTCCAAGTCTTACTTTGACAGTCCTTGTTCATGAAGCTATTACTGACTGTCTGCAGCTCTCCATCTCTCTTTAACTCTCTCCACCTCTGTCTCACACCACACCTTTCTCCACACCGCCAGAATAACGTACTAGAGGGCCTCAAGGCAAAACCTATACTTCTGCCTCCTGCTAGCTATAACTTCAAGACAGTCTTCTGAATTAAATTTTAAACTAGAGTTACCGCCTTGCGGCTGTATGCTTCCGTGAACTGCTCAAGTTGCAGTTTACATCCATGTCTGTCCAGACTCATATGTTGCCATGACTGCAGACAGTGCTGCAAATATGGATGTTGGTGCAAAGAAGGAACATATTCCAAAACACGGATGTTTCACACACATCTTCAACCTACCAGCACAGAGGACCTATAGACCCTTTTAGGGCTGACGTCACGGTGACGTCACTTTATTAGCTGGAGGCAGCTACACTGGAGTCTTAAAATGTCATCTTATTGTGTTATTGGGAGCCAGAATAGAAGGAGTCAAGGCTTGAAAATTTATCACATACAAGCCGCCACTGCCAGTCAACAAAAACAAAGACAACTATGGTTAAATGTGATAAGACGAAAAGGACTGGACGGAGGCGATTATCAAAAATGCTCACATGTGCAGCGCACACTTCATATCAGGGTAGGGAAAAAGTATTAACTGTTGTAGGGATGAATAACATTTTCATATTTAACGTTGTTGTATTTATTATACATGTGTATTAAAGGTTATCATGTCCACAAAATGAGAAATTGAGGAGGTATTAAAAGAAATATTCAGTTTCTCTGTAACACTAACTTTTTAGCGCATTAGCTTCGATAGCAAAACAAACTGGAGGAAACTGTTCAAGTGTCGTCCTCCTTTGTAAGATTGGCATAGTGATCAACCGCAAAGCCGACCATCCCACCTTCAGCAATCCTGTCAAATCAGCCATCCACTGAGTGGGAGCATACGGGTTGGCCAGTCTGGCCCCGTTGGTCAGTGTTTATTTATTCAACATTTGTGGCCCTAGAGAGTGAGTGACCTGACATGGAGCATTACTAAATTCGTTCTGACGCTCTACACTAAAATGAGAGCCCTGTTGTTTCGAAGGAAAGGAGTGTTATATTTCTATATGAATTAATGAACGGTTAAGTTAATCACACATTCACTCCGCTAGGCGCTCTGTTGCTCTAAGAATGTGGTAGTTTGGATAACCAAACGTTACATTCTGACAGCGCTCCAGATTTAAGAACAGTCCAGCTTGTGCAAGAGTGCGCTCCGGCACTCGGAATGAATATTTCCAAATGCGCCACTTGTATCAACTTCCTCCATTGTCTGAAGCAAGCCAACAGAACTTGCTAGCCAGCGCTAACTAATGTCTGTGGAGAATCATTTTGCCTCCTGCTAAGCCCGGCCCACCAAAAAAGGTCATACTGTTTATTAACATTAAAATGCTCTATACAGTCAGCATAGTTATAAGGTGGACACCCAAGATTATGGTCACCAATTTGGTAGTTATGGCACTGAATAAAAATCATAATAATAATTGAAATGTTAAGATTTCACAGTTGACCATTGGCCTCTCCATTTTATCCTGTTAGATATTTGTGTGAAATGTTGTCATTATTAGCGTATGAATTCTTAAATTAAGGCAAAAACATGTGTTGTGAGGTCACAGTGACCTTTGACCAAATTCTCATCAGTTCATCTTTGACTCCAAGTGGAAGTTTGTGCCAAATTCAACGAAATTCACTCGAGGCGTTCTTGTGCTACTGAATTCATGAGAATGGGAAGGACCACTCGTGAACATAATGCCTCTGGCCACGGCTGTCACTGGCGCAGAGGCATAAATGTGCCACTTCTTAAGGCCATAATTTCAGTTTATATTGTACTTGTGTATAAATAAAGAGAAACTCTAAATACTAAAGTTCAAGGAGCTCATCATAGATGAGGAGAGCAGGGTTTCCAGTGACAACTTAAGCTCTCAAACCAAAACATTCATGTTTTACAATCTACAGTCTTCACGTTCAAGCTACTATGTCAGCGTCATGCCGTTCATTGAAATGTGTCACAACATTTCAAGGTCATCCATCAAATTTCAAACACTTTCTAAATCCCTTATTTTACTCCATCTCCTTTTTGCTTAAATGCGTGTTTCAAGAACTTTCAAAGCACGCTGAAGCTTTGGGAGAGGAAAGCCGCGGAAAGACGATGGTGAGATAAAAAGACAAGCAGATGACAAGAATGAGAAGAAAACGGGGATAAGGAGGAAAATGAATGTTTGGGGACGGGGAAGGATGGGAGCGGAGCCAGAAAAAAAAAAGTGAAGAATGAGAGGAGAGATGATGATGGGGATGGAGGAGGGGTGGAGGAGGAGAAAACAAGGGATGAAACAAACCATCTGGAACATGAGACAAAAAAAAAAAAAAAATAGAAACTTCCGTGCCTCCTCAACATCTTATTTAGCCATGGAAGACTGCTGCTGCTGCCAAGCGTGAGTCTGCACGGAGAGCGTGCCAGTGTATACTGCAGATTGGGTTCTGTCATATAAATGCTAAACATGATAGGAATTATAATGGCCGACGACGATAACGTCTGTTATTGAAAATGCCACACAGGGAAAAAAGTATATTTTTTGTCAGACATGTCATTTCAGTGTCAGACATCAAGTTCAATGGAGGAGAAAAAAAAGACATTTTAATCACCAACTGTAGCTGAATAAAAACATGACAGCTAATAAGACAGGATGTCATTATGAGGTCCTTACATCGCCTTATCACGTCTTTTCTTTTCTCTCCCTCCGTCCACCCTGAATGCAGTTATTTATGCAGTTGCATTGTAGAAACCACACACCATAATCACATCTTCATTAATATGATTGCGCATACGGCTGCTTTTGTCAGCACTATCGCTCCCATCTACATACAGCCACGGAGTGGGCCGTGATTTGAATACCCAGAGCTGAGAAAACACCACGGTCAGCACTATTGGTCTGGCGTGTATAGCTGCATATTTGCCAGCAGGAGTCAGGACTATATGAGAGATTTTTCCATGTGGATCGAATGGATGCACAAATTATTTCCTGTTTAAAATGGCCACAGCACTATCAGTCCCCTGGAGGTTGGGGAATTTAATTTTTCCGAGGCAAGGTGGCAAATTCGTCTGTCAACAACTGTCTCGTGCGTCGAGGTAGAGTTGAAAGTACATTAATACATTTCTTAAAAACCTGTTCTCTTTCATTAAAATACACTTTATAACACCAACTCTTGTAACTCATTCTCTAATTAGCCTCCACCATGGGAATACTTGGAAATGGAAACTCAATTCCTGGCTTGAGAATAATAATATTCCATGGTGACTTTCAATATCTTATTCATGAATTCAATTGACCCTGATAATGAACTGAGAGTTCTTGGAAATGACACGACCTGCACCCTTGATAAAACAAATGAAGAGCCTGTACTTGGGTGTCACAGGTGTCTCTCATCAAACACAGAAAGTGGGCGGACAACCTAAACTACTTGAACTGTGCTTACAAGTGGATAGCGGATACAGTTTTGGGGGGCGTTTGCATAGTTTTGATCATTGCTGAAGGGGTTACTGGGTTCAGTGAATATTCTCAAAGACTGCAAAGATGTTTGAACTCTGTAGCTTTGGTGCGCTTTCATGTCATAAGACAGCGATTCCCAACTGGTCCTGCCACGGCTTCCAGATTCCTCCTTAGTCATTAGTTCAAGGTCCACACAGTTTAATACATTCAGCACCATACTTGCATTTGGCCATGTCGTCAAGCTAGTTTGCTTTCTTGCTCCACTGAGCATGAACGAGAGACCCGCTTTAGGACCGTGACACACCAGTTGGGTACAACTGTTAAAAGATGTATTAACTGTGTCTAAAAACAAACAGAACCAATCAAGAAATGACAGTATGAAGGTGTCACCACAACGACTGTAAAGTAAAATGATTAAACTCACCCCATTCTTGGGATAGGCCACCCATCCTAGGTCTCCAATCACAGAGCGGGAATCCAGCAGGTTCACTGTCAAAGATTAAAAACACAGACAGACAGTCTTGAGTACAGACCAAAACAAAAAGGAAAATCAAATCAATAATGTACTGAGAAGCTGACCTCTTTAACCTGTAACCCAGCCTGAAATAACAGAAGTGCACTTTGAGCATTTTTTTTCTTTTCTCATCAACAAATGAGACTCGGATAAAACCTTTCATAATCTAACAAGTATTCATCTAATGAAGGTCAAACTGTTCGAGGTGCATCACAAAGGCTGACTGATGTGAAGATTGTAATTATGAGAACTGACACAATCTTATCCACAAACTAAAAATTAAAAAATATTGCTTTTAACCTGCAGAGATCTGCTCCACAGACCAAGTCTAAGACAGGTGCTGTATTATACAACAATTTCTATTCCATTTCTCCCCCGCAGAGTAATGAGCACTTTCTACTTGTTTAATATACTAAACTGGTTTTAAATGAAGCGTATGAATTTTTCAAAGTACTTTAAATGCCACTTCATGATTCACTGCTGACGTAACATGGTATGGAGTGTTTTATTAAGAATGGTAGCTATCATCTATGTACATTCTTTTTTTGACAAATAATTGCTGCCCAACTGTACACTCCAAGCAAGTCTTAAAGGGATAGTTCACACAAAAATGAAAATTCAGCCATTATCTACTCACCCATATGCCGAGGGAGGCTCAGAGGAAGTTTTAGAGTCCTCACAACACTTCATGGGTTGAAGGGGTAGCAACAAAACTCCACCTAATGGAGGCTTACGGCGCCCCAGATTCAAACATCCAAAAACATGTAACATACATACTGTTCATCTGTAGTGATCCAAGCGTCCTGAAGCCCCGCCATAAAAAGGTGTTTGGAGAAACGTCATTTGAACTCTGTTTTTAGCCTCATTGTAGCCTGTAGCTCTAGCTGCCTCTCTGTTCACCGTGCTCACATGTGCGTGCTTACCATGACTGTCGGGGCTTCAGGACACTTGGATCACTACAGACGAGCAGTATGGAGATATTTTGTGGTTTCAATTATGTGTTTTTGGACGTTTGAATCTGGGGCGCTGTAAGCCTCCATTAGGTGGAGTTGTGTTGCTACCTCCTCTCCCCTTGGATCTTCGCAAGTGCTGTGACGACTCTAAAACTTCACCTGAGCCTCCCTCGGCATATGGGTGAGTAGATAATGGCTGAATTTTCATTCAGTCACTTTTCTCTTTCACTTTTATCACTTTTCTTGTGCTGCTTTCAGACACCTTTGACAAGTATTTTTTGGCAGCTGAGCAAATGGTTTGAATTATTTAAGAAAAAAAAAAGCAATCAGCAATTTAGAATAAAACATCCTGCAAATTGCAAGAAATTATGAAAAGGTGTAAGAAATTAGTAAAGAGAGAGAGAATATTTAGTAAATTAAATAACAAAAAAAAAAAGTCCAGGAAATTTTATGTATGATTATTATAATTAAATATATTTATAAGAATTAAAATAAATAAAAAAATATACACACTGTATGTTTGGAATGATACTTTTATTATTTTTCATTATTATTTCATTTTAGCCCATCTTTTAGGCAATTTCCTGTTTTTTGTTTGACTTATTTATTTATTTTTGTGCCAATTTTTTTTTTTTTTTTAAAAAGAACGTTGCTGACTGCCTTCTTTCCATGTTTTTAAAGACATCAAACAAAATTAGCTCAGGTTTTAAAGAGTTAAAGGAATACTTCACCAATAAATAAACTATCTGAACGTCAATCTCACACACACACCCCACATTACCTCGAATTCCTGAGGAAAACTTAATTTTTTTGCACGCCTCTACAGTGAACTCAGAATCCCAAAACATCCTTTTACAAACTTTCACACAACTTGTGCAGTACAATCCAAGTCTTACTTATTCAATCGTGTGCTCAGTGCATCCAAAAAACTTTTGTTTAAACCTTACTATTTAAAACATGCATATGAGTAGCGCCAGGTACGGCAAGTGTGTGCCTTTAAACTCTGCTTGTGCATTCCTTTGAGCAGAGCTGATACAAGGAGGCATGCACGAAAAACAGTTTACCTCATGAATTCAAGGTAACACAGGGTAACTGATACACAAACTGTCCTTTTGTGGGTGGAATATAACTTTAACAGTGCTCTAAGCTCAAACTCATCCCTACAATCCTCCTTTTCCAGCCTCTCAGATGAAAACTGTCAAGTGACCTGACCACTACACTCCTGGCAACATATTTCCTTCCCCTCTTGTGCAGCACTGGTGACAGTGGTCGTCTCCGGAGTTCTGTGTTATCCTCCCTAACAGTGTGTCCAAATGCTTCTTCTACAACAAAGTCACAAAGTTGTTGTCAAAAGTGCATCTCAGAGAGACAACTGTGAGCTCCCAGAGGAGTTTTTGGACAGTTTACCACACTTTAAAAGTCAAAGCAGCGAGCGTGTCCTCAGGCTGCAACCGTTTCTTTGGCGGCTCAGGACTAAAGCTTCACAGAATGAAGCCTCGAGTCCAAAGTATGGTTCAGTTAGCGGATGATATTTCTCCAGCAGGTTACAAAGAGTGACAAATTCCTTGATAGCATTTTCACAGACGCTGCACACAGTAAATCGCATCAGTGGACATGTGGTGTATCTCATTTTAGGCTCTCTTGCAACAGCTTCAAAACTTGTCTGAGTTCGCCCTGACATGACATGTGCTGTCATAAATACAACTCGAGTTTTGTCAGGCCGGAGTTCAGCTTTCTTTATCTCAAGTGTGATAACGTTAAGCTTGATCTGAGTCTGACACAGTGTGTACTCAAACAATAAAAGAGAAAGTCCAAGTGAACGACACATTGTCAAGCTGCTTGTCTCCACGTAATGGTAGAAGATAAGGAGTGAGACATTTGAGCACATCACTAATAGAAGCAAAGTAGTATCTGTCGCATGCTAAGTGGTCTTAGAAATCTCCCTTCTAGAATTTCAACACATCACCTAACCATCTGTAACTTCACTGTTTTAGCCCTTTATTTTAACATTTGTTACATGTTTCAAATCACAGTGTATCTTCAATTCAGTTTTACAAGGATACAAATAAGTTGTGAGCTTCACTAAAAATTCAAGTGAGTCATTTAAAACCAAACCAGGTGATGCAGACTGAGGGTGCTTTCAGACCTCGAGTTCGCTTTGGTCCGAATCAGGGTCTACTTGAGTTGCATAATTGCCTAGAGTTGGTTCGTGTTCTCACGCCAGCATTTACAAGCGGACCAGATCAAACAGCTTGTGCGAGAAAGCTGCTCTTGATTCCTGTGTTCACACCTGCCCAAATGAAACACACTTAGGGGACAAACAAACTTGAGTTCAACTGAACCGAACCAAACAGGGCACCCTTAGAAGATCAGACATTTCTCTGCATTATAAGCTGTTTAGGTTTGTCTGCTGCTGTTTGAAGCTTCGACCGGAGAGTAACATTGATACAGAGCAAACACCAATACTGCAGAGAGATTCAATCAATCGTCCACAGGTTTAATCTCCTAAATACCATCCACGTCAGCTGTTGAGTACAATATGTCCGGCGCTATGATAAGCCACGCTATAAAAACAGCCGATCCTCAGATCAACCCTAACCCCAGTGTCAACAGAAGAACAAGACATTCGCTGTGAGAAGGTGGAGTAAGCAGAACAAAACACGAGGCGGAAGATAGTTCACCAACTGAGACGCGCTCGCTCGGCAGCCCCTCCCAACACACACACACACACACACACACACACACACACACACACACACACACACACACACACACACACACACACACACACACACACACACGTGCACACTACACTAGTCTTACTGTCTCCACTGCTCTGCAGAGAATAATAAAAGATGTCCTTAGGAGGCGATTAGACAACTAATTAGGCCATAAAGAAGAGATAAGTGATGCTGAACTAGATCATAAGGGATACGTTACCTCTTTCACTCCGTCTCTCACGCTCTCTGAGGATCAAACCACCTAACAAGTTACAGCTCAGCCGTGACGATCTGCACAACTTATTATTAAAAGTCATCACCACTCAAAATATTTTAAATATCTTAAGAGTAAGTGGATTTTTTCAACCTGGGAAATATTGATAAAATCATTTTAAATGGTAATCTGAACCGAGAGCGACAAGGTTGCTATTTAACGGTACACAACGGCACACTTTTAGCGCTCTAGTAAGTGGTGAGTTTAAGTGCCAACTTGACCCCAGTGATCCCTGATACAATCTTGTCTGAAACCACTTCTTACCTTCTATTTCTGAGACCAGTGGTTAAAGTATAAACCATGTAATTTCCTCAACACATTTGCCTCGTCGGTCCTTTTCTCCCTCTCTGTGCCTCTTCATGTTTGATTGTGGCATTTACATGTTCCCTCGGATCGCACTGGGCTGACTCGCCTGCGTTCGCTCTCACACACTGACGCACGGGCAAGCAGGTGGACATGTATTTCTGTCATTGTCATCATTCGGTCAACACCACAGCTAACAAAAAAAGCAAAGTGGTGGGTTTTAAACTCCTCAAAGTGTCAGCTCGCACACCGCTCATTACTCAGACATTATTAATAATCGAAAACAAAGAGAATCTCTAAAAACAGATGTGAGGCATCTGGCTCTGCATCAGGAAGTTCTCAAATGGATCATTTAAATAAGAATGTATTAGCTTCAAGAAAGGAAATTAATCAAGGTGGCACGGTGTGTCCTTGGGATCATACGAAGCTCCACTTCAGGATAAATGTCCTGGCTGCTAAATGTAAATATAATTAAGGATCAGGACTTGTTTCATCACTTGTTTTCCTTCAATTCCAGCAACAAACATATGCAAATGAAACGTGAAAGACAGACATATGAGGTAATGCTGCTGTGTAATGTGAGGACACATTAGCATGTAGCCTGATAAGATGTTACTCTCCCATTACGACAAAACTTGAGATTGGGTAAGTGGCCAAAATCCCCAGTGATTCCTCCAAGATGTCTAAAAGGAGCTGAAAAAGTGGTTTAATCTTTCTTTTTCAATTACAATAAATGAGCCCAATGAGAGAATAGCGGTTATTTTAATTATGGGATTCACCCTTTTCTCCAATTATGCATGCAGTGTTTGATTATCCACTGCAATGCAAATATGGAGCAAATGAATGTAAAATTTGAGTCGAATGGCGGCCTCTGGCTCAAACTCCTTAAGGGGGGGTGTTTAACAGTTCAATTGTATGTGTTTTGTTGAGCAGAAGTTCAGTGAAATCCGACAAGACAAAACAGAATCGGTGTGTGATGCTGCACAGCAAAACAAGGCCGGTGTGACAACAAACGACTAATTTTACGATGTGAGAGCTCAAATGTGGATATCTTTTCACGACATTCTCTTTTCATTCACTGCAGTCAAAACACAAACTTCTGATCCAGTCTCCCATTGATTCGCAATTCTCACAGCCTACAGCTCGGCTTTAACAAGGCAGGAATGCAAGTATTTCAAACTACAGGCATCGCTGTTGCAGACAACAAACCTCATGAGTGACTGCGTTGGATAGATTTAAAGTAAAATTCGCCTTTCAGGTGATTTTAAAGAACTTTCCACTCCTCTGTAGAACTTGGATGCCACTTTGCACCAGCAAATAAAGTAACATTTATCCCATAGAGCTCAAATATAAACGCCCAAACCCCAGGCATGATAATCTAATTCAGCAGACACTGACACAAAGAGGTAACCTACACATTCTGGCTAAACTTTAACTATTCTATATGTCCTGCAAACCACTCCAGGATCCCAGAGCGTCCCATGGTCACACTTTGGGGAACCACTTTTGTGAATCTAAACTTTGCCCAAATAAATCTGCCATGTGAAGAATAAGCAGGTTGATGAATGTTTCTTTCTTTCCCGGATGATGCTGTCTAATAGCCCCCCAAACAATGGCATTCATCTCCAGCTATTAAAATGCTGCTGCTCAGGCTGCGGACAATAGCGTGGGAAACAATATTTGACACAGAGTTTCATACATTGTTTCCCTTTGTATTTTTAATCCACATTGCACATATCCAAATTGATATCTAGCAGGGGGAAATGCAGGTGCGTTAGTTCAGCTGAGATGTAAAATGATTGGTTGACAGTTTGCTCTGCGCGCATATGGAAACGAAATGCGCCAAAATCATGAAAGTGTTCATATTAACAACAGGATAAGTGCGAGCTGTGAACTCACTGAACGCATGTTAACAGGATTCAGAGGTTGGACTGAGTCAGTCAGCATTTTGAAATACAGAATACCTAAAGACAAAATAATCTCAAAGGGGAATAAAGAGACATAACGGAACAAAAGCCCGCAAGTTCCCATTTTTATTATAGGAGGGGAAAACCCTGAGGTCAATTAAAGCTCACTGTGCCACAAAGAAAAGTCAATGAAATGTGACCTCATCTTGTGATTTTATTTTATTTCATTATAAACACTATACAGTACCCAACAGTGTGAGCACCTTACACCCCGCACATGATGGTGTTTAAGATGTGTACAGTGGTTTTCGCAGCGCACTGTGCGTCTGTCGGCGCCGCCAGCCAAGTCCTCCAAGGACTGGTTATCTGGAGAGACGCATGTCCTGATCAAAGGTCCTTTTTTTATCTCAGCCTTTACCGTTTCGGAACATACAGTCTTCACACACTTGAGGGACACAGCTGTCATAAACATTATCTGTACATATTTATTTTATAGGCGACCTCAGGAGGCGTCAGAACCGTGTGGCAAGCCTGGAGGAGACCGACGGGTCTGAAGCGCCAGAGGTACAACACGGACCTTTAACCGCTCACTTGTCAGCGCCAATTAAAGCCCAGTCATGCACCACACAGCGGTGTCATTAACCCCAGACGTGTCTCCGTGCGCGTTTTACCTTCATTCGCGGGGATGCACCACGCTCCGAGCACTGCCAGACTCCAAACCCACGTCCATGCCACCAGCCGAATGCCACAACTCCACCAGCGGATCTGCATGGCGCGTCCAAAAAACACAACCGGGTAACAGGAGGAGGGGGGGTAGGGGAGATTTGTCCTAAACAGCAGCAGTTTCGGTCAGCATGAAGCGGGGTGCCGTAATGAAACCATCTGTATCGTTACGCGTCCGCTCAGAGGGAAGGGAGCTCATAATATGCGGCGGGTCGAGGAAGCAAGTGAAGAGATGTGTGCGCTCTGGGTTTGGGGAGGCGGGCAGCGCGCCGGGGGGGGCGGGGTGAAGCGCAAGCCTCTCCAATCACAGACCCTCCACAGGTGAACCCCACTGATGCTCCACATGATAGTCGGATTACTCCGCGCTCGTTACCACTCCAAACTGTAATGTCATTACTTTGTGAAGCTTCTCTCACACGGTGCATTTCTGACTATGAGACAGAGTGGAGACCTTTTTTTTTCCCATGTGAGCAGGTCATTAAAAAACCTCCCATTTACAAGTGTAATGCTGATCCCTGCTACACACACCCAACATGAATCAGAAATGTAAATTTTAGGATTATTTAAGAGGCGTTTTACATGTAAAAGAGATTAACCAAATTTAAAACCTGCCACAGCGCCCACCACTGGGTTTACTTTGAAGCCTAATATTTAATCAGTGATCTGAAAATCACTTTAAAAATGATTCCCCAGTATCCTGATGGAGTGTAACCTCCACCCCAGGAGCATTGCTGGCTGACTGTGAATGCAAAACTGATTCCCCTGTAGGAGCAATGTTGTGTACTCTGCAAAGAAAGAGATGAGAATAATAGACATGGGTACGGTGGCCCTGGGAGCTCAACACACTGTAAATTAAGAAAGCAAATGTGAATAGACAAAACAGGCAAATAAGAGAACACTTTCACCAACTTTAAAACATAGAAGAATATAATTTTAGTGACACATGAAATTACAGTGACAGAGAACTGCAGACGTAATTTAACTGTCGCAAATATAATATGTCAGAATCCACAATCTGTGCAGTTATAACTTTTATGTTGAACTACACACATTGCAAAGTAATAACAGCAGCGTTTGTTTTATCTCCAAGGTAACGGATATAAATGCAAGAGGGTCAAAGTTCAGGGTGTAATGTTATGTCCCGATTGTGTGCGTACTGCATGCAACAGTACATACTGTTTTAAGGGCAGCTGCAGTATATACCAGAAGTAAAAAGAAAATGTATGTGATTTGGAACGCAACCTAATTTTTTCCCTGGTTTTTGCTTATGAAGTTATTGACGTTGGCGAATTGTTACTGTGATTGCATGATTCAGGTATGATCATTATAAGCTTAAAGCTGCAAACAGCAAATTTCTGTGACCACAATGTTGAAATGAGACCCAATTAATAAATTTAAAGTCATTTTCCAACATCACAGACAGATAGTCAACAACCAACAGGCGTTGCGTGCATCACTTTTTAGTGTCCCCTGGAAACTGTTTCTGTTATGTTGTGATCCTGCAGGTTTTCCAGAGGCTGCACACGCTTTGTCACATTGGTGAAGATATTTCCTCTGTGTTGTGTCTATTTACATGCACTTACTTGATTTACAGTATGTTGAGCTCTCATGGCCACCATACATAAGTCTAATAGGCATGTGAAAAAAAGTCGCTGATGTAAATCTGATTTGCTTTTTTGGCAGCGGTGTGCTGTGTGGTGGCCATGAAGCAGCATAGCATCAGCAATAAGGGAAAAGGCATGACAAGGAAGTGAAGTGAAGCCACACGACACGTTAGAATCGCAAGTATTTCCTTTTCATATTGTAGTCAGGTAGCATGTTCTCTTTCTCTATATTTGTTTCACTGCTTATTATGAGCTTTACAGACAATCTAGGTGTGAACTTGGGGTGTATAGTCTAGAGGACTTACTGGAAAAAGTATCTTGGCCATCCCTCCCCTCTCGCCCACCCAGCTCCTTATATATGTCGTTCACCGGCGGCATTTTAAAACTGACGCCAACCGCTGGTGTTACAAATGGATGCACCTTTTGTTGTGGCTGCATTAAAACTTCAAGGTGTATCATTCTGCCATGAAAGGTGTCTGAAACCAAAATCACTGAAAAAGCAGCATTATTTTATGACCAGTCCGCAGGTTGTCAGGGCGTGCTTTCACTTATAATTTCCTCCTGTCTGGTTCCAAAACTTTCACTAAAGCGTAATTTGAGATGACCAATTTAAACGAAGCATTCCTATTTTACGAATAGGAATGGCTAAAGCAATTTTATTTCAAAATAAAGCTAAATTCCATGACTTGAGTGTGGTCTTTTGGCCATATAGGCTTATCACTGTCAGCTGATTCATTGCACCAGGACAAAGTGGGACAGTCGAGACAGAGACGGTTAAATAGTAACAGTTTTCTCTTAAATGTGCCCATAAAGGCCCCTTAAATAAGTCCCTCAGAGCAGTGTAGGTGCACATATCTTTGAAGTGTGAATATGTATTAACTATACACTCCCACCCCCAGCACAAACACACACACACACACACACACACACACACACACACACACACACACACACACACACACACACATACACGCCGCCAACTCTTCACACTGTAGCTGTGAATGACAATTTGTTGTTTGTCTGCTTTCTGGTTGTGTTGAAGTGAAACGTTCTCGCCACAAATCCTTTCCTTTAAGGCTCAGTTCAAGCTGTAAAGCAGTGTTGTATCACCATGATTCCTCGGAGTGTGTTTAATTAATTTATATTTATGGGATCATGAAAATTGAGAGATGATGATGGCTTTGATCTCCATTTCTCCACAGTCTTCCTCGTCACTTATTTCTTGGCGTCTAGCTGAGTCTCTTTCGCTTTCTCAGTGTTACCTATAAGCATCTCTCTGTCTTCATCTCTACTTGGCTTCCTCTCATTCTTCCAGTTTTTGCTGTCTGTCTTTCTATTTATTTCCTGCCTATTTTTCACTCTCCATGGTGCAATTAGATTCTTTGATCAGTGACGGATTCTGGGTGATATTCCTGTGGCTCACCCTGCTGACACCTCCCACGCTCCTGTACACAAACAGACACATATGTACGAGCACGCACGCATTGATTAATTCCCCAATCGCACAAGATAGAAACCCACATTCAGATCTTTAATGACCCCACTGCCACCTTTTACGTCAGCCCTGATAGATGCTCAGATCCCCAACTCTTATTTTTGTCACTAATTTTATCATCTTCAGATCTCGTCTCTTCTGCAGTAAATGACGAACATTGTTTGCCAAGCACATCCGTAACTGTAGGTGTAATGCCGGGGTGGTGATGATGGCGGTGGATTGTAGACATGTAGGGGTCTGATCAGCGCTGACAGCGGGTGTGGAGGTGGTTCTGGGATGCCAGGAACTGTTGTTGTCTCGTGGAGGTGTCGTCGGCTTAATTCTATAAAATGTCTGCCGAGGAAAGTGCAAGAAAAAACCTCGAACCACCCCCCTAACAGTCAGCTATCAGTGATACAGCTTCTAATTTCGTCCTTTGGTGATGTACTTTTCTTGTTCCTTTGAGTGTTTGCGAAGTTTTGATATTTCCAGATCTGCTAAAATGCATTTAGATTCGTAGCAAATTTATGTCTAAGGAAGTTCGGAGACATGTGAACTTACTTAGGAATAGATGATGCAGGATGTGCAAAGGATGCATCAGAAAACCAAATAGCAACATATATCTTCTCTACATGCATTCAACATCAAAAACCAGTGACCTCTGAGAGGGTGAAAGCGGCCGATGATGATACCGCTCATATTCTTTTTCATATGTTACTACTTTGCTTTAGTGAAGCACATTTTGGAGACAGAATTCTGGGTAAATTTATCACATCTGTCCATAAATCAACCACACTGTTCACACTCAACATACATCTGCAAAATGTCCTCACCCCCAAATAGTTATAATTAATTTCACATGCACATGTGGAAAATAAGTTATAGTTAGAAAACTAAGGTGCAGCGTCCACCACAGGTTTTTTTTCTTTCTTCCCAGCTGAAAATGCCAGGCGCTCCTCAGGAAACGCCCATTGTTGATGCTCTTCAGCAGGTGTAAATGTAGGATCTGATGGTTGGTCTTTGTGGTATTCATCCTGCCCTGACTCCACTGCGATTAAAATGTGACAGTGATGAGCACAGTCTTTTACCCAAAGCTGAACATTTCCAACTTTTGGCGACCAGTAAAAAACACCAAATGTGCACAGAATAGACGCTCAGTGCCTTGTCACACTGCTGTCGTTTGTAGCACAGTGTAGGCTAAACATGCAGTGCTCCAACTGCTCCAAAAAATACACTGACCTTAGTCAAAAGCTTTGGTGGACAAGACCCCCGAAATCTGGTTAAACCAACAATAAAATAATGTTTTGGCTGCGAAGACCACATCCATATTGTGACCTTTTTAAGTTGGTATAGCAGACAGTACTGTATATATGACACATTTAGCAGATAATAATCTATTTTATTCTGTTCATTCATTAATTCATTTTCCGTAATTGCTTATCCTGTTGGGGGTCGCGGGTGGCTGGTGCCTTTCCCAGCTGACATTACGTGAGGCAGGGTTCACCCTGGACAGGTCGCCAGACTTCAGAGACAGAGACAGACAACTATTAACGCTCACATTCACACCTACGGACAATCACCAATTAACCTGCGTGTCTTTGGACAGTGGGAGGAAGCTGGAGTACCTGGAGAAACCCAGGATGACACAGGGAGAACATGCAGACTCTGCACATTTTAATAATTTTTACATCTTAAGTACTAGTGTTAATAACTCTTACATAATGCACATTTTATTTTTTATTTTTAATGAACAGTTTCATTTCTATATATACTATACTTCTATTTCACACACTTATTCATACTCTTTATAATTCTATTTTTTTTTTTTTTTTTTTTTACATCGGAGCGACTGTTTTCCCTTGAGGATCAATAAAGTATTTCTGATTCTGATTCTGACATTAGCGTTTATATGAAATCCAATATTCGTCCAATAATCACTCTCCCTTTAGGTCTGGTTCAGTCTCAACCAACTGAAAACACCTTTGTCTGTCTGCTCTTTGATGGTGAGCATATAGCATCCAGCTGGTTTGTCAGAGCCTTTTTGCTGCCTGCTGTGACCAAAAATAATTCAAGAACAATGAGAGTGAACCAAAGTAGTCAAGTTGTGGGCCGGAAAACCGAAACAATGAGCTGAAAGAGGCTGTAAAGCAGACTGGTGATAAATCTCTTCAGATTTCCCTTCGTCACCTGGAGTCATTTGATCCATTTTTATTACAATGCGAAATATCATGATTATGAAGCTGCTGTGAATGTCTGTGCCCCCTTTTACTTCCCAGACCTCCACTTAATTACTTCCTACCGTATTTGAGGATTTTAATGTCCTTAATTAAAGTAGCGCTGAGATTTGTGACATGACGTCATGCACCCTAATAAATACACAATAAACTAAACATCTATAATATGATGCAAAATGTGAAAATGTGCTCTTCAACAGAACTGTGAACCATTTTTTATTCCTTTCCTTGGTGGTAAAACATTTCTGCTGGATTTTGTTTTTCCACCACAGGACACAGCACCAGCACACAGCCATTTTCCCAAACCAATGGTTTGGTGCAATCAGATGTGATGGTACCTTGGGGGCTGAACAGTCAGCTGTGATTTTGTGTCTGCCCACTCATGACAGTAGGGGAGGGAATGGGGGAAAGCAAGGTCAGACAGGGTCAGTGGAGCACACACGCGCGCACCAGTCTCTCTGAGTGAGTAAGACGCACACACACATTTGTAGCAGGGAGTACCGTGTTTTTGGCAGCGAAGACACCTTTGTCTGCTGCAGGAGTAGGAAGTCAGAACTGAGTCAGTACTCCGACTGAGAGGATCTCACTTCCCATGCAACACGCGTGTACACACACACTTGCAAACACACACACACACACTGGTACAACAGTGGAAGTGCAGTGTTATGGTCATTTGCAGACAGTGTGATTTTCAGTGGATACAGCATATTCTTGTGTTTGCAGGAATCCAATTTTACATCGCAGGTGAAAATGCATTTTGAAATTTGAATTATAATATCTTATCTTTCCCAATGTCTGCACAAACTAGCACTTAAACAAACAGTATTTTGCTAACTAAAAGGTAAAAACTGGGGGAGTGTGATGATGAACTGATATTTAAATAACCCTACACCCCTTGAGTTATGTTTGAGGAACCCTTCCACACCCCTAAACACACACATTACACCCCCATTCCCAAAATAATCAGCTTTGGGACTTTACCAGCTGGCCTCTGCTGCGAGGAAGACTAAAATTTTCTAGAATGCCAAGGCAATATGTGGTGAGATATCGCAACACATGACGCCTCCCGAGCAACGTCTGCTTTTAGATGCTCGCTCTTTGGGGCTCTGAAACCATCAGCACGGTGGTCTTGAAACCGTAAAAGCGCAGTTCATTTTGCTCATCACGTCTTATTCTTCCTCATTATTTCTTAATTTGCTGAAAATGATGACAACTTATTTCCCGAAATCATCTGTCAGTGTTCAGAGCTTACGTTTTAATTCACAGCCCGAGTTAAATGAACTGGAAACAAGTTGAATCTAACACTGCTTCGCTCCCGTGTGCCTGACTGAATGATGTTTGGGTGCACGGCGCAGCAGGAAAAAAACGTTTACAAACCTGATTTGAGGTGTTCCAAAGAGGATGATGGACCCTTTCATTGGCAGACATTTTGGCATTTCATAGCAGGAAAAGCATGTGTCTAATTACTAACATGAATGGTGGCTGCATTCCATTTCCATCCCAATTCCAGGGCTCGGCTATTGTGCGTGCCGGCTCACTGGCATGGCTTACTGGAGCACTTAAATGAAAAAGAGCCATCATTCATGTTGTAAGTTACACCTGTGCTTTACAAGGCGAGTGAAAATACCTGCTGTGAAAAAACACAAGTGGGAAGGGAGAGAGAGATCATTCGTAGACTGATGCACTGGCTACTCCTGCTGGTTGGTCAGGTGGACGCATCACTGAGCAGACAAGAGGTGATCTAGGTGATAGTGTGTACGTCATTATCTGCTCACGTCTAATGGTTGAATTCTTTCCTGTCAGTCTATTATGACTCTGCAGAAAAAAATGTGCTGCTTTGCTGGATGTTATAGCAAGAGTTTTATGTACACGTTCATGGTTACAGATTGAATTTTGAACTTCACAGTCCAAAAATTTTTTTGAAATCAAATAAAATCCTGTGATCATCATTTACTCAGAGATATTTCCAAACTTGTCAAATACAGCCACTATGTTAGTGGATCTACACATTTAAATATGATGCACTAGGTACCCTTTTGTATCAGTTTTGGATGTTCAAGGACGGTGTGACAATTTACGCATGTCACATGCATTGTTTCTTTTCAAATTCATTTCCATTTTCAGTGGAAAAGCACAGTTTCTGCTCGTTACATGATTACAGCCTTTTCCAAAATAAAATTTAAACATCGGTATAAACATTTTGTTTTTCAGGTTTATTACATCCGCCAAGGAGGTTATGGATTTGGTCTGGTCTGTTTGTCTGTTTGTCTGCAAAATAACTCAAAAAGTTCTGAACGGATTTTGATGAAATTTTCAGGAAAGGTTGATAATGGGACAAGGAACAGATGATATTATTATAAATATGAATGATATAATATTATAACTTTGGTAATAATATTATAAATTTTGGTGAATGGGCTGGTTGTATGTGGCTAATGTTCGGACTTGTTTTTTTCACACCTAGAGGACAAAAATTGCATAAAAATAGGTTTGGTTTTTTTCTGTTGGAAACTGTACTGAACTGTTCATAAAAGTCCTTCAAATATCCCTACGAACTTGCTTCAGCAATAACGGTTCCAGTAGCTGCACTGTCTGAATCACACGTGCCATACAGAAGTTGCGTCAAAGTCTGTTCCTCTGATGAAGTGTGTTTCTCTCCTGGTATGTAAAAGACAGGGTGTGGTTCAGATTTGGGTGAGGGGAACACACACACATAGACACAACACTGGCATACTGTGGGCTGTAACTCCTGTGGTGCCATAAAACACTGCGTGAGTGGCGTTCACTGCTGCAAGAGTTCGGTGCAAACGTGCATGTTCTCATACACAACACTGGCCCTGCTATCTAAAAGCCTCAGTCAGCGTTCACATCTGTTACGTCACCACGGACCACAAAAAGCCAACTCCCATTCAGGTAGAAATCGAGGATCATAAAAGTTTCTCTCCCTTCCATCACCTCCCTGCAATTAAAACAACCTGCATCTACGGTTTACTCGCTGCTTGACAAGTTATCAACCCCCAAACTAAAGTTCTGCATTTCATATTCTCTGGCCTCTATCTGACCCCAAAACATGGAGCTCTTGTTTTGGGCTTAAAAAGAAGGAAAGCGCACAAAAAAACCCACACACACTCACACGGACATGCACGCACACACACATACACAACCCCCTGGGCATCGTTAAGCCCTGCTTAGCAGCTCAGTGAGGCTGGCAGGCAGCGCTGCTGATATTCTCTCTCTATTTTGGCTGCTCCCCTCTGCATGCTGCTCCAAATCCTACAGCTCTATTTTCACACATTTTATCTCCCAACTCAGGACCTACAGAATATATACTTTATATGAAAAAGAGTGTGTAGGGGCTGTGGGATAACATAAGTGCAATCCGTGGAGGGGGAAAAAAACGCCTGAGGGTCCAAGTTGAGCCATAGCATAAATACTCAAAAACAAAGTGCTTTGATTTAGATTTCAAGAGGCGGCGAAGGAAATGGATACGTTTATTTTTTACAGTTTCATTACATTTGTTGTAATATATTTTATATTTTAAAAAAAAAGGGATACCACGATATAACATATAACATATAACATATAACAATATGAAACTGTAAAATAATGCGGTAAAAGTACAGCACCTTAAGGAAATTGTTGAGCACGTTCATGTCCATTGAAAATTGTGCTCGTTTGTTCAATTTTTAAAATAGCAAAGTTTGAACAATTTAAAAAGATCCAAACTTTGATCTCCTGATTTGAATTGGAGATTTTTAGCTCAATCCCTTAACATAGCTGATGAACAAGTCAGATCAACCACACAGAAATCCCTCAGTCTATGAATCTTGACTTGTCAGGCATGCCGTTCGTGACATATCGGGATGCATAAACAATGCTCCGGCTTACCCTCAGGTTCAGGCAGTTCACAGGAGACAGTGCCTGTGGTTTGATTAGACAGAAGTCAACTTGATGGAGAGATGAGGCTTGCTCCAGAATACAGACTACTCTGCGATTCAGAGCTGCCATTTTGGAGTTATATAACACAAGCAACCCCTCCTCCTCTTTCCCCCCCAAACACTTTGGCATCTTTTTCTATCGATTGCCTCCATTTCCCAAAGGCATGCCCCGCTCTCCCATCCTTTTTATCTGTTTCATCCTTTTTTGTCTTTTCCAATCTCCCTCCTCCCCCACCGCCGACCCATCCCCGTGCTTCTCTGTCACTTTGCTTTTCTCTCCCTCAGCTTTTTCGCAGATAACACATACAGCACATTCTTGCCCTCTGTCGCTTGTCTGTTTAGCTCCTGTGCTAACCTTTCTCATCTGCGCCCGCAGCTATTCCTCCATCTCTTCATTTTTATATCAATACATTACTTTTTTTTTTTTTTTGCAAGCACAGCTGAGGTTATGCACCAATTCAATAAATGTGATGAAAGCAGTGTCTACATTGGTTTTGATCACGAGGTTTCAACTTACTTCAGAACTGGTGTATTGCTCCAGGGATTTCTTTGCGCAGCAGTGTTACCAAACCTCTGTCTCTGCAAAATGCAGTCATAATTGATAGGACTGATACCTAAAACTCATGCAGTATTAAAAAATTAGATGTCTTCATTTAACTTGGAGGACATTTGTCACTGTTTGAGCATTGTGAAGACATTTAATCCTCGTAAACAGAAGGGCATACACACACACACACACGTACACCCAGTTCTACAGCCCTGTATTTCCTCTTCCTATTAACCTACAACTTCCACATCATGATGGCTGCACACACACACCCACACACACACACACACACACACACACACACACACACACACACACACACACACACACGCCCTGGGGGTCCAGGGCAATCCAATCAATTGTTTGTCCAGTTCAATGGTGATAGCAAAATGCTGGCATCTCTCTTTCCTTTTCCCCATTTCTGTCCATCTGTTATCTGTCCATATCAGTCTCTGGGTGAAAAAGACAAACATGTCACCTTGTCACCGAAATGCAATCTATGCCATTTGAAACATATAACAAACACGTTTACACCCCCCACAGCTTCAATTTTCCAGGTATAGAAAAAAACAAACAAACAAAACAGTACAAAGCAGATCTGTGCATTGTCTCTCGGGAGAACACTGTACAGTATGGTGTGTTGGCAATGTCACTACAGTTTTGTGCTGCCAAACACATTGAATCTCCCCTAAATTGTAATACTAAAAATGTGTTTGTAATAATGTACAAAGGGCTCAAAACCATCCCTGTATAAGCTTCAGAGGGGTAAATGAAGAGGTGGATGTGAAACAAAGCATAGAAGAGACAAATGAACAGTCAAACACAATGTCAAAACACTCATTAGCTTCATGCAAGTACGAGTAGATATTTTTAGACACAAAATATTGATTTGAAAAGATTTTCCCAACAAGGTAATTTGCCTGAGTAGCTTCTGCTGTGGGGATATCTGCACCGAGAGGAATCCAAAAAAATCAATACCATCAATGGAGTTGTTTGCAGATAGCGAGTTCACTGGCCAATGAAAAGTAAATACTGTGATGCATGATGTTGGATTTTAGTCAAAATCCGATATGGGGATATTCTCCGACTCATTTTGGCTGTTTGCTGATGCCAACATATACTCATTGGCCACTTAGTACCGTGTTGGATCCTTTTGCCTTCAGAACTGCCATAATTCTTGGTGGCATAGATTCAACAAGGTGCTGGAAACATTCCTCAGAGATTTTGGTCCATATTGACATGATAGCATCACACAGTTGCTGCAGATTTGTCGGCTGCACATCCATGATGTGAATCTCCCGTTCCACCACATCCCAAAGATGCTCTATTGGATTGAGATCTGGTGACTGTGGAGGCCATTGGAGTACAGTGAACTCATTGTCATGTTCAAGAAACCAGTTTGAGCTGATTTGAGGTTTGTGACATGGTGCGTTATCCTGCTGGAAGTAGCCATCAGAAGATGGTACACTGTGGTCATAAAGGGATGGACACGGTCAGCAGCAATACTCAGGTAGGCTGTGGTGTTTAAACCATGCTCAGTTGGTACTAAGGAGCCCAAAGTGTGCCAAGAAAATCTCCCCCACACCATTACACCACCAGCAGCAGCAGCCTGAACCGTTGATACAAGGCAGGTTCAAGGTTGGACGTGTTGTTGGTTCAGAGATATTTACTGGGTATTTTCTCTTTTTGGGACCATCCTCTGTAAACTCTAGGGATGGTTGGGTGTGAAAATCCCAGTAGATCAGCAGCTTCTGAAATACTCAGACCAGCTTTGTCGACATGCCTAATTGCATTGAGTTGCTGCCACGTGATTGTCTGATACGCAATTTGCATTAATGAGCAGCTGAAGAGGTGTACTTAATAAAGCAGCCAATAAATGCACATATAATGTCGGCACAAATGTTCACTTTGGGCCGATGCCAGTATTTTATTTTAAATCCGTTTCCTGACAGTACATGATTGGCTGATACTAACGTGCATCCCTAATTTTGATGATTTCTAATAAGCCAAATCAAGATATTCCCTCCAGGCAGTGTCAGTCGCATGTAGCATTTGTTCACAAACCTACAACACTTCGAGGATTCATACTTCTACCGCATCCATATTTACCTCCTCCCTCTGGTTCCCCCCTACCGATATACATACACCCCCTGCCTACACATGCACATGCTGCTTAATTTAAATGTTACTTGTGAAAAGGAATGGGTCCCTATAGAGCAATAACCGACTTGATGGTGTTTGTGTGTGTAGATGAAGACGGGCGTGATGGTCCCTGGGGAATTAACATACATCATAGTTGCCTCTTAGTCACACACAACGGTGTAGCCTATTGTAGTTTACACACTGGTGTGTGTGTGTGTGTGTGCAAAAAACCAAGTCTTGAGCTGGGGTCAGGGGAGTTGTAGAGAAAGACGACCAGCTGTCATTGCTGGTTGAGCAAGATGTCACACATACAAACCGCCAACATATTGCACTCTTTTTTTGCAATTTATTGACACATTTACATTTCACCCATCTGTAATTATTACAACTAAGACCCACTTCCTGTCACTGGCGCCCAATATTACTGGAGGCATGTGCAACACTATGATGATTACATGCTAATGCTTGTGTTGAGGAAACAGGAAAAAGTGTATCTATGTATTTTTTTTTTTTTTTTTTTTAAAGAAACACATCTAAAAATGTAGAGCATTTTGCAAAATCAAATACTGTGGAGATGGAATTCTTATGCCACAAAAGGATTATTGGGAAATAATATGAATCTGACATGCCGTTATGCTTAGGTTTAACCATTGTTGGATGAAAATGGTTTTGAATCCAGCCGGAAAAAAAAATCTACAATCTGACATGAGCTGCTGAAACATAGCGATTGTATGGCTGCTTCTTGTGTAACCAGCTGCCATAAAGAAAAATAAGTAGAAGCACGTTATCTAAAATTGAGCCAGTTCTGAAAATTACAACTCTCTGGAGTAGAACCTTGATCTGCACATCTGAAGTCTTCACTCCTCGCCATTTATTGTAATAAGTGGAGTACTACCTGTTTTTACTCATGTCTCCACCATGTAATCCTTTTTCGTCACGGGTTCATGCACCTTAAAAAATGTCCATGTATTATTATTTGCATAAAATTGAGCTTTTTTCTAAGACCAGACTTAATTAAATCTACAGCGAAGAGAGATGAAGGGCTGGGAAGAGAAAGCAGGTGATGACACAACATTTAGAATCTGCAAAGGTTTGGGAGGTTCGAGCCAGGACGCAGCATAATGGGTGGTAAATTGGGTTTGTTGGGCAAAGGGTCAACTAATCAGATCGTGAAATGTCTGGGACAGATGGTGTGGACAGGAAAAGTGAACGAGACAGGCCTTAGTGCTCTTAGAAATTAAATAGTCCGTCAGTGACCAGCCACTTGGACGTATGGTACAGTCCTCGAAAGAACTAAATGCAATATATAAAATAAATATTCCCAGAGGAAAATGTATGCTGAAGTAAATATATATTGTACACAGCTGTGCTCCATTGACTCTAATGCAGTCGTTTCAGATTTCCTTCATTTTCAGGCTGGTTTTGTGGATTTGGAGCTAAATGTTGTGTCTGGGGCACGTTGTGTATTAATGATACTCGTTACCTGGAGAGGTTGGAAAAAGATATACGTTTCTTCCCTGATCCAAAACCAAAATCAACCCCTGAAAAGTGTAGGGTGATGTGGTGGTTCACTTTTACACTGTGATCTGTAGCCTATAATATCCTTCAAACACAGACTGTAGACCCTTCTGTCTGTTGCTGGACCATCACAAGGCGGAGGGGCTTAGCGAAAGGTCGGTTAGCACCCCAGGAATAGGTTTACACGCTAACGTAAAGTTAGGTACTTAACGTAGAGTTATGTAGGTTAGGTTTAGGAAAAGAAACATGGTGACGACGTACCTTAAAATAACTCAGTGTTAACTTGGTTTGTCACAGTTTGGAGCACCGGTCTCCTGAGAGAAAGTCCTGTCTTGGAGAGTCCCATGTTTTGTGACCCATCCACCACCCCAACCTATGTCCTTAGGGGGACAACTTACAGTATTTACTCCTGTCAGCACATTGGTCAAGTGATTGTAGGCTTCCTAATAATGCGGATTAGACAAATTCCTGGCTGATAATTACGTGGGATACATAGGAATTGTGGTACATTACCTTTTGTAGGTATATGTATAAACAGTGCATGAACACAGACAATAGGACAGCACGTCACCTATTCCGCTTGTATGTTTATAAAAAATATAAGGGAAACAGCGTTTTAAAAAAGACTTCACACCAAGTCTCACTGAAAAATGAAATAATAAACCATGAAATTTCCCTCAAAAGACAAATTTGCCGAGCAAGGTGGACGTGCAGTTCGTGTCATGCAGAGAGCCTCCTGAGTACAACAGACTACAATTTGCCACAGTCTGGGATTTTGCTCTGGTCTTATATCCAGGATTGTCTGTCGTTTCCACATGGGACCCATATTTTCCGTACCTTGCAAAATTGATTCATCACGCCATTGTGTAGCAGAAAGTGGCAGTAATTAAAGCCACTATGGCCAGGTCAGGGGGCTATCTTTTTCCAGCAGATTCACTTCTTACATTGCTTTTGAAACATTTTCTTTCTTCTTTCATGTATAATATAACTGAGCTTATTTGCCTTGCAGTTTTATTATTTCAATCTACCTTACATCGCCAGAAATAAGAAGGACAAGGACGTCCGGCTCAGCACTTTATCACTCAGGTTAAACTTGTACTTGATTTGGTCAGTGCTGTGAAAATATTATCTGTTCTTGAACTGAATAGAAAAAAAATACAGATGTACAGAAGCCAGGACATCACTGTCTGAGCTGCATGAAAAAAGCATTTGCTCTATTTCCGTGGCTGTGGAGGAAGCGGTGGTACAATGCCAGTCTAAAGGAGGACATATACTGTATATAGTGTGCTGGTGTCGCTGCCTGATGCCCGCAGACACAGATGGTTTTGTGACTGTATGCTGGCTGCCAGGAGAGAGCTGTTACAGCTGGTAGACACTGCCGAGGCTCTCTAATAACAGCTTGTGTATGGGCTCACTGGATGCTCACGGCGCATCACTGAAAAATTGCTCCTGTTGTGCCCACTAGGTCATTTATTACTTCTGCATTTACATCTTTTGGCATTCAGCTGCTTTTTATTGAGTCCAAAACGCTGTTGTGGGTCAAATAAAGAAATCTGGTTATTTCTGAAGGTGAGAATTTCCTAAATAAATGGATGCCATGCTTGATGATTAAAATTAAAACATCAAATTAAAGGAGCAGAAACAATGAAACCTATTACTCTGAACTGTTTATAGGCCATGTCAAGGATCCCTGAAGGTCATCACCGTCATATTTTTCACGTTTCAGATGCGGCGTATTTGCCATATGCCACGACACATTACGTTACCCATGTTTTATTTAAATGCAGCTACTTGGGATGCAAAACAAATTTTTACTTAAAAAGCTGACGTTACTACGCCATCTCGTCTCATCAGGTCTCATCATTTACCTGCCAGGGGAGCAGCGGCACAGCTGGCGACACTGCAGCGGTGCCGGGCGAACAGCTTGCCTCCAGACATATAGGACAGCAATGAAAAGAGACATAAAAAGACCTTATGGCTTTATGTTTCTTTCATGCGCTGGGATACACTGTGGCCAAAAATGCTGAAATCACCTATTTCAGTCTAAACCTTCATTGAGTTGCGTTTCGGGGAACACCTCTTAAAGACGACAGGATTTATGCAGCATTCAGTAGTCACATTGCAACCTAATTGTCAGTTGTTACATAAAGAAAAACAAACAGTAATTAAGAGACCCTATTAATCTAAAAAAACAAAAAAAAAACCAAAGGACAAATAATAAGAGCTCATTGACCTACATCTACTTCCTGAAAAGGTGGTTGAGAGTTTTCCTTACCCTTGTACCATGCACAATGATTTGGTGCAATGCAGTTTGTAAAAAAAAAAAAAAAAAAAAAAAGCCCTCTTAGCACCATTATTAACGGCATTAGACATGCACAGGGACTGGAATGATGCATTAAAGAATAAAGTTTCGCAGCTACAAGAGTCCACATTCCTCTGTCAGCTTATTCCAATCCCCTCGATGTAACCTCTGCAGGGATCTGCGCTCGCTATCTGAGTACAAAAGAAGTGGTGATGAGCTCGCCTTCCAATTTACCGTCCAGTATTTTCTTAATAAATAACAAAAACAACAAAGACACAAGCAGGACGTAAACAGGGTGATTGCTATTGTGTGTGCATTATGTGTGTGTGTGTGTGTGTGTGTGTCCTGAACAGGATAAGCGGTTTAGAGAATGGACGGACGGATGGACCCACTTAATCTAATTCAGGGTTCACGTTGAATTGGACTGGAGCGCATCCCAGCATACATTGGACGGATGACAAAAAGAACAATCTGAGCATGTCAGGCTCCATTATAGACCCTTATATGTAAACCAATGGAAAATTGTGCGCTAATTTCCCCTGATTTTGACAGGAAGAGAAAACAAGAGGATTAAATGCCTCATCAACAATTCACATACCAGCTTGGACCATCTGATGTTGCCTTCCGTGACAAATGTGTTCCGCAGTGCAGCTACAAAATGCTATGATAAAACTAGTCAATTATGCATAAACCAATCTTCTATGCTGCTCCTGTAGCACAAAGAGTTGTTAGACACGTAAGGGACCATTAATTGATATTATAAACCGTGGACACCAATGTTGTTTTATCTATTTATCACAGTCCTAACTCTTAAATCCTAAATGTGAATCTATAAATGCCCATAAATCTGACTAGAAAACATACAGAAAAGGTGCAATAACACTTCAGACCTTGTCTTATAATCATTGTCTGTACAGTGCAGACAGGAGCTGCTGCCAAAACAGCATCGCTTGTCATGATGCAGATGTGCCAAAATGTTATATGGCCAAAATACAGAGGTTTAGAAAGGTTTAAGTTCAACATTCAGACATTCAGTGAGGTTAATTCTCAATAACCTCTCATCAGTTTTCACCAGGCTAATTACACAGTGCAGGATAAAGCTGACTGATGACGCACACTCATGGTCTGATGATTGGCGCCTTGGTGATTTGACAGTATATGGGGACTTGCAAGGTGAAGTAAGGGACTGAAAGTAGTCTCAAAAGTGCATGTGCAGGGTGACCCAACGCATTCTCAATCCACGTTGTCACATTTTAACATTTGGTCATGGACTTTCCACGTCCACATATGACGTTAAACTTACCCTGGGTGCGTTGGTTGTTGATGTTCTGGGACACCATGTCAAGGTTATGCCTGTTAAATGCATTGTCTTCTTTCAAAATATACTTCCGTTTTCATTGGAAATTTACTGTTTATGTACTGTCTCTTTCTGAATGAACGCACTGATTGAGTGATTGGGTTTAGGAAAAAAGAACAGGGTTTGGCTTTATCATCCCAAGCGATGTGAACACCGTTCTCCTGGGTGAAAGTCAGTGTTTGTTGGACCCATCCACCACCGCTCCCACTGGCCCTATTTGGACCTTAACTTTCTTTCTTGTCCCGCTGTGTTTCCCAGTGACGCCATCAAGCAGCGTTAAACTATAACGGCGAGCAGCCAAGTATCATGCCAATGTCAATTGACGGCTTTTTTCATCAGTGTCTGACGCTGCAAGTCACTGCCCAAGCACCGGATTTCGATGACTTTGGAGTGAGACCAGGTTGGGTCGACTCATTTTTTTCATGAACACTTAAGTTCAATCTGGACCTCCTTTAATCGCATGCACACCCTCTGTTTTTACTCAAAAGTAATGCAGTATGACCCAAATGAGCTTCAGTGACTCTGACCATCTATCCATCCATTTTCGTAACCGCTTATCCTCTTAAGGGTCGCGGAGGGGCTGGAGTCTATCCCAGCTCACATTGTGTAAGACGGGGTTCACCCTGGTCACACACAGGTCACCAGACTATCACAGGGCTGACACATAGAGACAGACAACCATTCACACTCACATTCACACCTACGGACAATTTAGAGTCACCAATTAACCTGCATGACTTTGGACTGTGGGAGGAAGCTGGAGCACCTGGAGAAAACCCACGCTGACACAGGGAGAACATGCAAACTCCACACAGAAGGGCTCCCTCCTGGAATTGAATCAGGAGCCCTCTTGCTGTGAGGCGACAGTGCCAGCCACTGTGCCACCGTGCCGCACTTCAGACAAAGATTACAGAAAAATAATGCAATATAAACCAATGCATTCCCCACTGTTAAACCTTCCACTGAGCTCCACTTGGACCATGAACAGCTGGGCTGGAATGATATGTCCTGTAAGATTATAAAGCCAAACCCTGTTCTTTTTTTCCTAAACCCAACCATGTGCGTCAATTCGCATTGTTGCACCGACGTAGTGCGTTTATTTAGAAAGAGACAGTATGTAAATGATACATTTCCTGTGAAACTGAAGTGTATTTTGACAGAAGACAATGCATGTAACAGGCAGAACTTGACACAGTGTCCCAGAACATCAAAAAGCGACCCACCCAGGGCACCTTGCATGTCATATCTGGGCTTGGAAAATCTATGACTAATCGTTGATATGCTACATATAATCACAATCAGTTTCCTAATTACAAAAGTTATGTATTAATATTCCGTGTAACCCCATTTATTATCCAGCCAGATATAAAACATACACGGGTACATCCTACACATTATTGGATTATAAAATACAGCATTACATGAGTGAAGCCTGTAACTGTAACCAAGTAAATCACACTACATTTAATCTCTCTGTGTGTTTGCTCCTCTCCCACATGCAGCACGTACAGCAGCAAACACCAGGAGAGGGAAATTAAAACTTCAAAGGAGTAAATGCAGGGAGAGATAGAAAAAGACAGAGAAAACCCCCTCCTGGTGGTATAATTCCCTCATGGTGGTTGCCACATCTAGTTAGTTGCGCCACTGTGACAGCTTTGTTAGTTGTTTCTGTGTTTGTTTATGTGAGTTCATCTATTTTAGAGTATTTCACTGTCAAGATTATTTAAATGAAGCATGTGCATGCTGCCTGGGTGCATATATACCTATACCTGCATGCATTTCAGTGTCTGGGACTTTTTTTTTTTTTTTTTGTGTACGTAGATACATTTACAGCAGCATAATAGTGGGTATGTGTGTTTGCATGTGTCTGACAGCCACATGCTGTTTATCCTGGTGATGCAGCTCTCTCCAGTTGGGGGCATTGAGACTTTTTTTTTTTTTTTTTTTTTTACCAGAGGATCACAGACGGGCCCTGTCCCTAACAATACACATTCTCATCTCCATAATCCCTCCGTTCCTAAAGGGAGGAGAGAGGGAGAGACAGAGCGTCAGGCAGAGGGAGAGACAGCAAGAGAGGGAGAGGGAGATGAAAAGGGGAGAACGGAGAGAAGGAGGCAGAGTAAGAAAGGGAATGAGAGACACTGAAAATGAGGGATGTCAAGAGGAAGGGGTGAGATGGATCAGATAAATTGAGGGACTGAGATTAGGAGCCAAGCGGAAGCGAAGTGGGGGGAAAGGGGGAAGAGGGGATGATTTGGGAGATGAGGAAAAATAGAGGCATAGTGGAACAAAAAAGATGGTTCAACACATTGATGATAGGGACGTGGAGAGCAACGAAAGAGGAGGAGAAACAGATTTCATTGTCGTGACTCGTTTCTGGAGAAAGAAGAGATAAAGGAATTAGAGTGAAGTGGTGAAAGAGAGATGGCGAGAAGAAGAGAAAAGTCACTGGGTTTGGTGACAGCTTTATTAAGGGTGAGAGCTCACACACACACACACACACACACACGGATGCAAAAACACAGTGCCAGACAGGGAATACTGATGCACAGGAAGTGTGATGTCAGTTGACCCCGATATAAACAGAGCCACCAGAGTCACACACACACACACACACACACACATGCACACATGCACAGACATACACAAATACACACACACACGCCCCAGGGGCACTTGGCACAGCCCGTGCTTCAAATTGCAAACAGCCTGATACAGGAAACAACTAATTATGATTAGTGTGCTTAGACACACACACATACATTAACACACGCTCAGAGACACATGCATACTGCACGCGCTTCGCCGAGGCACACGGAGAGACAGCGAGGTATTTCTGACGACTGAGTCATCATTTGAGGAGCTACATGAAGTTTTCTCTGAGGGGGTGTCAACCTACTTCTACGCTGGGATCAGGGAGAAAATAACTGGAAACAGAGAGGAGGGAACAACAAAGACAGAGAAAACAAGCAGATAATGCAGCAGGTAGAAGCTCCAACCTGTCAGATGAACCCTAAACCATCACTAAATAGCTGGAGGCATAAAGTGAGTGATGCGATTATCGGAGGCAGCTGTGCATTGATATGAGAAAGTAAAGGGATGTATATGATTTTTCTCCCCCCCTCCTACATTTAGATGGCTTTGGCAGTTGATTCTGTGTTTTTCTTTTTACTATGCCGATGGATTCACACAAAATGATCAGTTATTACTTAGATAGCAAAACAAATCTGCTTCCTAGTTTTTAGTCTAAGACCCTGTGTCTTCATATGAGGACGTCACATTTTGGCTTTACTTGACCTCTTACTTCATTCTCCTTAACGTAGACCTGTTGTCCTCGTTCATGGACACATTTTTGTGCCATGTAGTGATCCTGACAGGAAAGCAGACAAAACCTGATCACATTTTAGGGTTGAAACTTAGTTATTTGTCATGAATAATGTTTGTAGTTTGATATAACAACAACTTTGACCAATTTTAGCAACATTAACAAGTTAGGATGCTGGTAATTACGAAGTACTCGTTTGAAGACACTGGGACTTAATATTGTTGACAATGTTTAGTTTTTTAAATACTTTTCAGGTCCTACTGATCCCAAACAGCTAGAAGAAAGTAAAAGTTCATACCAAAGAAAAGTTCGGGTCTCTCTCAGGAGGCTATCCATCTCATTTCAGACAGATCACCGCTGACCGATTAATATACTGTATGTGTTAAAGCGACTCTGACCTTTCTTGACATTTTACGCTTTTCTTTGTTTAGGTTAAAATGCTATCAATAAGCTGATGGCACACTAAAATGTAAATGAATTCTACCAGAGATAGAAACTCATAATTATACCTTTGTCATATGGGTCTAAGCTTCCTGTCTGCCTTCCCCACGTGGAGGCCTCCAGCTGACGTAACCGCTAGCGTAACATCACACATAACATTATGTATAACAACACAGCATCCAGTATCTGGGCTAAACTGGGCATATTTTAATGTATTAGTATCAGCTAAAATAAAGCAGATCACTTTAGCTGTTGCTAATTAGTGGGGATTCCATGAGTGACTTCAAATCAGGCCAAAGTAAACTTGACTGTTGTGTTGTTCATGTGCTCTGAGCAGGGGCTGTCAGCACTCATCAAATATATTTTGAGTGTGAAGAAGCTCCACACTGCACTTCTGTGCGATGCAAGTGGAAGGAACAGACTGATATGTATTCTTACTAGTGCAGTAGCTCCCAACTGGCCCAGCCACGGGGACCAGATTTCTCCTTAGTCATTAGTTCAAGGTCCACACAGTTTAATACATTCAGTGTCACACTTGTGTTTGGCCATGTTGTCAAGCTAGTTTGCTGTCTCTGTCAAGTTAAGCCTGTCTGTCGCTGTCAAGCCTGTTTGTCACTCACTCTTCACAGCAGAATGCAGCACCTCGAAAAAAAAAAGCTCTGCCCTGGAAATGAACTGTACTTCAAAATAAAGTGTGTTTTGACAATGTTGATACTTTTGCAAGTCACTCGTGGGGAGTGCATTAAGTCAGTTTCACACACAGACCAGTTAAACTTTCATCCATATATAATAATAATTTAAAAGAAATCTAGTAAATAATCTGAGTGTATCTATGACTCAGAGATTGTCTGCACATGGCTCTCAACATGGAGGTGGCTAAGCTGGCAGCTAGCAGCTAACAGTGCATTTAGTGCTACGGCAGCAGTGTTGACAGAGCTAACGGTGTGTACCTGTGAGGGCGGTTACAGCAGTATGATCGCAATGCAATGTGGATACACACACACACATGGGACTCACATGCATTCACATACACTAACATGTACACACGGCTGGATCATCTACCACAACAAAGAACAGAGAAGCTCAGATAACAATACACAGAGAGGTAGCCTAGCTTCATTCTCTGCCCATTACTCCACTATTACACCTTTACTCTTTATACTGCAAATAGCTGTTTGCTGCTACATGGTACATTTTTGAGCTCGTTAAAAAAAACAAGGTAGGCTGCGTTTTCAGCAAGTCAGATAAATATCTATTTATTATATAAGCAAATACAAACACCATACCAGACTCAGTTTTGGCAGATACCCAATAGGATTCAGACTGGGCCGATATAACTTCACCAGGACACCCCTACAACAGCATTTTGAATAACACATGATGTAAAAATTGAGATAAACCTTCTCAGATAGTGTCCTTCAGAATAAAATCTCATTGAATGGGACTTGCTGGTTTAGATCACATCCTCTACAGGCTCTCCCCCAAGAGTTCTTAGTGGTTAAATATAGCATCCTCTAAGCAAAACACAACAACCTGGAGCCCTGCAAGAGCCAGCATTGTGTTCACCAGCGGCTCTTCCTCCTGGCCAAGCGTGAGTGCAGGGATGCAACGGCAAACCTATTTAAATTAAACTGATTAAGGTTTCTGGACAGCCCCCCTTTACATAGCATATTACATTAAAGCTGTTTTCTCACTGTCTATTAAGTGCAAGACATGCCCTGCTGGGGTAAGACCCTGCAGCAGAGTTTGGAGGGCAGCCAACTCTATTTCAAAGCCCATGTAATTACAGTAAGTCACATTTCCAGAGCATGCGTTACTGATCATAGAAGGTGTCATGTAAAACACATTTCTGTCCTGAAGTCAGGTGAGCGAACCAGACAGATATATACTACAGCAAAAATTCTAATAGCTTATGTGTATATCTTAAACACAGACTTCTCTTTTTGTCATAAATATGTCATAGTATTTTTTTTTTTTTTTTTAGCATTTTCACCCACTGACTTTTTTTTGGTTAGTCTCCATTCTTTGCACACACACAAAATACAAAAAGCAGCAAAAGGGTGGAGCCAAACTTAAAAGAAGACCTCACCAAAACCCTCCATTAAGTGCCGCTATTGATCTTTAAAGCGTCAGTGTCTCCTTCTATTGATTTTAAATGGGGGCACGGGTGGCCAGAGGATCCTCTAAAGTTTCAGCTGAGTGCAAAACCGAGGATTTTAGGTAAATGATGGAAGAAACGGCGCTTCTAAAGTGACATAAGAGAAATCAAGTGAAGGTTGGAGTTAAATTTGCGTCCTTAGCTGCCCTCTTCTAAAAATGCATGACCCACAATGGCCCAGTCGGCCTCTCTTGCAGATGAAAAAGGTTTTTGTGATTTTATGTCTGACCTCCAGAATTCGGAAATGAAGAAGTGCTTGAACAACACAGTGATTCTTTGATTTTTCTGTGCTATAATTCCATTAGCATTCAGAGACGCCATCAGACAGTCTGAGTACAGCTTATTTTGAGGTCCATTACATGTAACTTACACTGTAATATGAGAGAGAAACACAGTGCTATTTTCTTAATGCACTGTGTTCCACACACACACACACACACATTATTATATAAACAGCTAAGAAGAGAATCAGAAAGGTTCAAATGCGGACCGAGATGGTACCTGCATATTACCACATGAATGCAGATTTGTGTATGCTATATACATGCAAAATACAACTGGGTATAGAATAATGAGAATACATGTTCATGGACACATACATCCATACAAATAAAATGAAAAAGAGATGGAGAGAGAAGAAAACTGAAATACAAACCAGGATCAATCAGGAAGCTTTTGCAAACCGCAGAAATGTGCTCATGGGATCGCAATGCCATCGAGTCTTAGTGAGCAAGTCTGGGTGAGACGGAAAACACAAAATGAATTATGTAATGTATCTAAGTGAGGAAAACTAAACCATGAGGTAATGACTATGCATTTAGTAAATGCTCTGGTGTTTGTTATCACAGACAAATAAATGGGAAAAGTGAAATCTATCATGGATTGAGGACACTTTTTGTTTATATCTGATACTGAGTTTTTCCAGAGTGGCTATGGCAAAATGGTTCTGCCACTACCACGACGTCTTTGGACTTATTGATTTTCACCCAAAACAGACAGGCCAGTGGTCAGATAGGCCACCATGGAGCCACATCAGGTGCATGTTATATACTAATCTTCAGGATGTGATACAAGACTCAAGCTGATGGGTGTCAAAATGCCACTGCCTGTTAATGTTCTCAAAGACAATTTTGATTTTTGAGACTGAAAAACGAAACGATGCTGCTGCTGCTGCTGCTGCTGCTGCTTGCTGTATGTGCTTATGCCCCTATAGCTGGTATCTCACTATCACTATCCTCACTGACACTTTAAGAAGCTACAAATTATATTCAGCCACAGAATAAGCCTGGAAAGCTAAAAATCAGAGTGGATGTACAGAGAGTTGTTGCATTGGTGTGAACTGGCAGGGTTTTAGAACTTTGAAGAATGGAGCATTACAAGTAGTTGCGTGTTTCAACTCAGCTTGTTGCGAATTTTTGGTCTGAACTGCGTCTTAAGCCTAGTTCACATTACGCGATTTTCACCCTGATTTTGCGTTGCGGAGACACCGAGCCCTCACTGATAGAGCCCCAGATAATGTGGTGACGTCACCAAATTTGGAGAGGACACATCGTAAAGGCGAGGATATTCTTTACTATCCTGGGTCTAAACACAATGCGCTCCCCTTCCGTCCTCCTGCGTGCTGACGTGGGACGTATCCCGCCTCTCATTGGCTGATACTCTCAGTCGTGTCAAACTTCTACGGTTTTCGAGCATGCCCGATATCCAATCCCAGTCACAGACGAGGGGGCGACTTGCTCGTAGGCTTGTTCACACATGAGGACTCATCGTGGCACTGCCGACCCACGGTGGCTCTCAAGATCCTCTGCGACGTCAAAATCGCGGTGAAAATCGTGTAATGTGAACTAGGCTTCAGTCTTACAAAGATCCCTTGAATATCTCTTTCTTCCAAAAACCTTTTTTTTTTTTTAAACAAATGGTTCTGGGTAAAACCTCAGCCCTTTAGGAAGAACCGTTTTGGAATCCTTATTTCTTCAAAGAATGTATTTGGCACACAGCTTTTGTGTCACTCAACAACACCTTATCATGATGGCTGCCGTTTTCTTTTGAACCTGTGTCACCTCTTCAAGGTGGGCTGTCACATCTGAAAACAAGACATTTGTGTCTGATGTCTCCATCAGTGACATCTGTTTTTCAAATCTTTTTTTCTGCACTTTGTTGGTAACACTTTATAATAAGGTACATAAAAAACAAGCAGTCACTAAGGAAACAGTGACAAATGAATGAGTCACAAAGCATCAGTTAATGGCCAGTTCTTGAGTAACTCTCAATCAAATGTCATAAAGTAGTTGACTCAATCTTTTGTGTACCTTACTGTGAAGTGTTGCCACGTTGTTTCCTCAACATACTGTGGCGTGCCTTTACAGAAGCAGGTGCCAAGATGCTTCGCCTTGTTCCAACTCTATTTGCGGTCACCTTGTCCCGCCCTACACTCGCACCTCTTCCAAGGGTGGTTTGTTGTACGCGTGTATGTTTGTGCGTGCACCAGGGCTGTGTGTCATTGTCACAATTCAGCATTCTATTTTTCTGCCCTCAGCTCCCGAAGGAATACTGTCCCCCATACACCACCACCATCACCCACCCATCCTCCTACCAACACATGCATACACACACCACACACACACACACACACACACACACACACACACACACACTCACAAATGCTCTATCTCAGTCAAAAAAGTCATTGGAATTCAGACCGTGCACTGTACTGTGGGGTCGTGACTTTCTGCTGTGTACATGGCCCAGAGCTATATAGCAGGGGAGAAAGTGCACACTCTCTCTGTGATCTCTCCCTCTGTCTGTCTGTCTGTCTGTCTGTCTGTCCCTCTCTCCAACGCACACAGGCAGCTGGTGAATGATGTTTGCATTCTGATCTTTTTTCCCCTCCCGGCGCCAGAACCAAAGAGAAGTGGTCCAAACTTTTGTCTTCGTGTCTTACCTCTCCAACCAGAGAATTACACCTGTCTCTTTCCTCATTTACATCTTTCTTACTTGCCATCTTTTTTTTCCCCCCAGCTTTCGGCAGCGTTAGTCACAGGTGAGAGTGTGTTAACAGGTTCATACCAAACAGAGATGAGCCCTGCCAACGACGTTTTGAATTATAAAATGGGACATAATTGCTCTCCTTTCAAAGGCCTGATACCAAATTAAGGACGATAATGGAGCTTTCACTACAATCACATTTATAAGATGGATTCCACTTGTAGACTGTATGGGAAAATACGCAGGGATGCCATTTGTCTTGCTACCAGGCAGCACAGTTAAGCTTAAACAAATGCATTCTCCTCTTGCTTTGGTTAAACAAAAGCACCAATGATAAACTTCCGTCTTTACTGCAGACTCCACCTCCCACCGCCTGATAGAGATGTCTATCACATCGGCCAAACGCAACCTCCCTATTTTAAACTCTCTCCCCATCTCTCTTCCTCTTCCTCCCGCATTCCTCTCTCTTCTCCATCTCTCTTCCTCTCACGCCTTTAATCTCCCAATTTCCATCTTTTTCCGTCTCCGCGGTGAACTTGAACCGACTCTGCCGCATGTTCCCCCCTCATTCAATTGTATCGCTGTAAACCCAAATCCTGTTGCCTCTCTCCCCTTCCTTTTCTCTCACCTCCTCATCCTGACACCCTCTCTGTCTTCATCCTTTTCGTCACCCTCTTTCTCGCTCAGCCCTCTCATCCTTCCTCCTTCTCCTCTTCCCCCTTCCCCCTTCCTCACCCCCCCTCCCTGCCTGTATCTCACTCTGTCCTAGTTTCCACAGCCTGCGTTATGAATTATGTGCAACTAGCTTGCCTCATGAAAGAATCATCTTGGCCGATGAATAATAGATGTTGAGGAGAATAGAAGTGTAGGTTACAAACTGTGTTTACCCTCACTGCCTCATCTACTGCCTTATTAATTTCATCATAGTTAAACAACTGACTGACTGACTGACTGACGCATCTTATCAAGCGGCACGCTAAGTAAAAACCAGGCAGCCAGTGTGATCCCAAATCCGCCATAGATGGAAGTACAATACTGGGTCACTGCTTCATGCTGTTTTATTGATTTCATCATACAACAGACTGACTGAGTTCATTAGGTTTCTAGCCTGTTAGAAATGTCACCTGCGGTTTCAGGAAGTCAGCTGTATTGAAAAAGTATGATGTCAGACAGACCTGTCCGAGCTACTAACTTACATTTTATCACAGTTATCAAATTAAAAATAATCATATGCAGCCTTCTGAAAACTCCAACAGACGATAATGACAATTCATGTCAAGGGGTATGTCCTGGTTCTTATTGGGATAGAGGGGTAAGACGAAGTGTTAGGGTTACATGGCTTGTTTAGATGAGTGCTACACAAACAAAATAGTATAATCAGATTATCATTATATCAGTGCAGACTGGCAGGGTAGGAGCATGGGTGGCTGATGTTAGTCCACAGGGCACTACTATTGGCCTAGTAATGAAGCAGTGTTGTTTTTTCTTTGATTACTTCCTTGATCAGCTGATGAGAAACTTCACTTGTGAACAAATTGCAAGCGTCCTGACAACCGCAAAAGAATGCCTGTAGCCAACGCAAAGGAAATCACCACAGCAGAAGATGGCATATTCGCAAAGTCAGGCAACACTTGACGTGTCCGTTTACACATACTGATAGCCGATGACCTATCAGGATCTTGAAAGGTAGTCTCATTTCATCGGGACGTTTTCAACCACTACCCCTTATGACTCTTCAGACGGGCAAGTCTGACCTTTGTCACTTGGGCACTCAAAAACGAGGAGTAGGGGTAAAAATGTGGGATTGAGTCAAAGTGCTCTAGATGACAAGCCACATTTTACACTCTCAGTCATCCAGCCTCTTGTGCGTCTGTAGTTAAACACTTTAAGTGAATGATTAGTGGTGTGTATATAAGGCTCAGCCAGGGTCACAGAGTTGGCAGTCTGACCCACCCCGCTCCTCCCTGCCACATGTCAAAGTGTCCCCGAGCAAGACACTGAACCCCAAATTGCTCCAAATGGTTAGGCTGGCATGCAAGCTTCCAGCAATTGGTATGTGAATAACTGAATGAGAGGTAAATCGTGAAGCACTTTAGATAAAATCGCTCCATAAATGCAGCCAATTTACTCAATGTGTCATTAAGTGGCTCAATCTTCTTGTTTACCTGCCTTGATATTGAGCAGACATCCATCTGTTGAGCACTTATTCCTGTACGAGAACACATTAAATCAACAACATCACAAATAGAGAATGAAAGCAAATGATTATTGTTTATTTTTACATCTATTGCCAATGTATTCTATATTCTTGCTAAGATATCAACATCATCTGCACATGGTAGCAGAAATATTGTGTTTATGGCAAAGAAATATATCATTCAGGTGATTAGGTAAGTAAGACACTTAAAATATGTTAGAAAGAGATTTGAATTTGAGACTGATACAAAAGGAAAATGTTAATTGTAGGTCTCTGACACAGTACAGACAAAGTCCAATGTACTTCATGGGCGTACACAGCCCCAACGTCTGTCTGTCTGTCTTTGGATTGGACATTAATTGTTTGTACAGTGCAGTCATCCATTTTAAAACACCTGCAGACGTGCTTTCCACATCCACATGCCACATGCAAAGTACCCCGGGTGTGTTGGTTGTTGATGTTCTGGGATGCTTTGTCAAGTTCTACCTGTTACATAAAGTGTCTTCTTTCAAAATACACTTCAGTTTTCACAGAAAATCTAACCTGTACTTACCGTCTCTCTCAAACAAATGCACTATGCCGGTACAACACTCTGAATTGATGTTCTCGCACACACTTTTGCTGCCTTAAATTTCGTTCTTGTCCCACCGTGTTTCCCCTTGACACCAACAGGCGCTGTTAAAGTATAATGACAACTGGCCGAATATCATGCCAACGTTAAAGGACGCTTTTTTTTTATTGGTTTCTGACCCTGCAGGTTGCCGCCCAAGCGCCAGATTTCGATGAGGGAGACCGGCTGATGATGAACTCAAATGAAATTTGAGTTATTTCATGGCACCTCGTCAACATGTTTCCTTTCCTAAACCCAAGCTAGGTAACTTCACGTTAAGTAGGTAACTCTTATGTTGTGTTCTTACGGTGACAATGCTCAACCGTGTCTCTTTTCCTAAACCTATCCCGCATACCTTTATGTAAAGTGTGTCAACTCGATCGTCAACAGTTTAGATGAAGATTTGAGCATGTAGCAGCTATTGTAGCCTTGAGCCCCATGCATCATGCAGAGATACACCCCCCCCCTCTTTTTTTCAATTTTCAACCTTCAAATTCATACAAATACACACACACACACACACACACACACACAAATAGCACATTTTGTGCAGCTCCCTCTGGAGCCATACGAGTCTTGAAACAACTTTTCTCATATATGCAGTTGTCACCTGTTAACAGATTTAAATGTCTAAAATTGGCAGAGTTCGCCACAGGACTATTATCCATGGCCCGACAGTGGTTAGAGTAGCACAGTTTTATCTTGTCTTATCTCTATCCTTAGTCTCTACACCAACTGACAAAAACAGATGTGAACTGATAAAAGACAAAACTGAACAAGATGCACTCGAGGCGGTGCAAAATTTAGCCAATGATGCATCTCAGCAGGTTTAAATGATTAATTCAGGAGAAAATGCATGTTCATCCCAAAATTGTATGACTCCTGCTACAATACCTGAGCTGGAAAATGTGGGTAACGGAGGCAAATACATGCTCAGCACACATTAAGAGGTTAGCAGCTGACTATACCAGGGTTAAAAAACAAGCTAGCATGAAAGGGAAACGATTATGTGGATGAGTTATGCTTTTTTTAGTATGGAAAGTATTAAAATACAATGAAAAACATCTGAGACAGATGAATGGTACATTTAAATGTGAAATTAGAATTACAGTAATGCTTAACAATAGCTTGTATCTAGTACATCTGTCATCAAAGTGAAAATACGTGGTGTTCAACATCATATTTTCCATGTTTTTCTACATAAGGGCTCATCCAATATATAGGTCATGATAACATGCAGTTGTCATACAGTTTGTGTTCAACATTCTCCTCCGCACATCTCAACGATTCTTATATTTGTTCACACAAACAGGACGAGGCTGTTATCGGAAGAAACAATGTTTAAATGATGATGTATGTATCCTGTGTACACTCTGAGACTGGCTGGCAAGCAAGCAAGCAAGCAAGCAAGCAAGCAAGGAGAAAGAGAGCCAGGGGTAGAGAGAGTTGTGTGGTAATTATAGATCAAGAGGATGGTAATTCTACTGAGTCTCTATCCCTATAGGGTGGGGGGTGCGGGGGGGATGAGAGTGGAAGAGAGAGCGGAGAAGGAGAAAGAGAGAGGGGAAAGACTCAGGGGGAGAGGGAAAGAACGGGGAGCGTGAGAAGAGAGACTCTGAGAGACACGGAAAGGAGGGAGAAACAGAGAAGAAGAGGTTCGGGTAGAGACAAGAAAGAGCAGGGAAAAAAATGAGTGGAGGGGAAGGTGAGTAGGAAGGGGAGAGGAGAGGGAGAAGAGGAATACAGGAAGAGGAAGTGGGAGAAATGGGGACAGGAAAGATGTGAGGAAGGAAAAGGGTGAGAATTTCAAATTTACATAGTCATTCAGTGATATCTTCATCGAATTCGCTTCTTTTTTTTTAAGACATAGTTTGGAATTAGCATTTACTGTACTTTTTCCTATAGAGTATCATTAAAAAAGAAAACACATATTGACATCTCTTGTTATTACCACTGTGTGAGCTCGGTCTCAGTCTGAAGTGATCGAAATGCAGCGCTTGGGTAGTGACTTGCGGTGTCGGAAACCAGCGGGAAAAGGCGTCCTTTCATGTTATAGTTTAACAGCGCCCGGCGACACCAGGGAAAGTTAAGAGAGTGAAAGTCTGACTGGGGCAGGTGGGAGAGGTGGAGGATGGGTCCAACAAACATGCCACGACTTTCACTCGCCAGAGTGGTGTTTGCGGCCCATAAGATTATAAAGCCAAACCCTGTTCTTTTTTCCTAAACTTAACCACATGCTTATGTTGCCTAAACCGAAACCATGTGTATCTGTTGTTGAAGGAAAAAAAAACTTCAATTTGCGTTGTGCTGACGTAGCGCGTTTATTTTAAACGAGACTGTATGTAAACAGTAAATTTCCCGTGAAAACTAAAGTGTATTAAGAAGATAATGCATGTAATAGACTTTGACACGGTGTCCCAGAACGCCAACAACCAACGCACCCAGGGTACCTTGCACATCGCATGTGGACGTTGAAAGTCTATGACCAAATGTCAATATGTGATGAGGTTTTAAAATGGATGACTGCACTGTGCCAATATATGGCAGCACACAATTTTCTGTTTGTCAAAAGTACAATAGACAGCAGTTGCACATCCTTATATCCTGACCAGCTGTTATTGTTCCAAGACATAAAGTCATAAAGAGCTTCAATTTATTGTCACCGCCCAACAATATAGAGCAGTTGTTCATTGGGTCCAGATTTGTTATTAGTCATTAGTTGAAAGTCCACACTGTTTAATACATTAAGCGTCATCCTTGTGTTTGACCATGTCGTCAAGCTAGTTTACTGTCTCTGTCAAGTAGCTGTCTGTTCGTCACTCACTCTACAGCAGGAAACAGCGCTTCAAAATGAAAGCTCTGTGCCGGAAATTCACTGTGCTTAAAAATAAAGTGTGTTTTTTACGAAACTGGCACATTTGCGCGTCACTTGCGGTCCATTCATGATGGACCCACAACCCACCAGTTGGGAACCACTGATACAGTGTAAGGACTACATCAGGAATGCTTCATGGGATCACATCACAGTAGTCGTCTTGGGTCAAGCATCCAGTAATGTAATGTTCATGAAGGAACATTCGGCTGAGCATGACTTATGGACCTCTTCTATTGTCACTGTTGGCTCTGATGTTTAGAGTTTAGTTTCTCTCCTGCGTCCTGTTTTTACTTTAGATATCTGCTTTAATTTACTGTTGCATGTTCGCGATCAGCCGTGTTAGAAGTTGAAGTTTTTACAAACAAAATAACGGGGGACTTTAGCTGCGGATCAGCTCACTTGTTTTAAAGATCATCACTTACGACAAGCGGTCATCAGTTTAAGACACATCTTCAGGTCGGTAGCCCTGTTGTATTCGAAACGCAAATCCCCACTGGGCTGTGCTGATGCACCAAAACAAACCAAGCCAGCCCATGACTGTCAAAAAGGGTATTACTGTTGAGTCCCACTTCATTAAACATGATTTTACTGTCTGTATAAAATCAGTTTCACTAAACTAACATGTGGCTTCTCCTGTTGGACTAATAAAGTCAGTCTTGTGCAGTCAAATGGTGTGTACGCCCCAGTGATTTAAAAGCAGACGGTAGAGGGAGGCGCATGCTGTGTCCTTCATGGTCGCAGAGCAGCTGCTGATAACGCAGTTTTATCAAGATTAATAGAAGTTTATTTAAGTTGTACAATGAAACTAAGCCAGGGTCATGTGCTCATTCACTCACACCTCACCTCTTTCACCTCAACTCCCAATTCACCTCATTCGTCCAATCACTGCATGTGTCCCTGTTGTGGCAGTTCAACTTAGGACCCAAATGCAAACACAACCAGGAAACAGGAAATGGTGAAAGGCAGTTGGTTGTAGTTTGATGAAGTGTAGCAGAAGGCTTGAATGAAATGATGGCTGAGGTGGGCAGGGAATGGCAAAGCAGAGCAGGCAGATTTGCTAAAGGCAGAGCCGACCAAACCAAGAGGCGGAAGACAAGAACGAGGTTGGAGGTGGCAGGTTATGGTTGAGGGTTGAGGTGAACCTGAATCACAAGACAGAAGTTGGCCTTGATGGCTTCACCGCAGATGAGACTGAATGATTTGCAAGTCTGGGAGTCTGAGCTGAGGTCTTATACTGCAGTGGCTTGATTGTAGATGTGGTTCAGGCGTGCAGGTTCAGCAGCTGCAGGAGGATCATCAGGAGGAGGGAACCAGAACCAGACAGACTGAAAACAAACATGAGACACTAAGAAGGGGAAACAGGAAACACAAAGTAGGGGCAAAGCTGAAAGCCTACAATCCCGGCTTTCTATAGCTCGTATTCCATCAATAAACTGGCCCTTTCTCTGATTTTGTATTTTGCTAGTCTCACAGGCAACAAAGCCACCGTAACTGCACTTTCCACTGAGAGGCAGGGGCAGTCCGGGATCCTCCTCTACAGAGCGATATGCTTCAGCCTCAGTTTGTGCGATCCATGAAGTCTGCACCACAACTTACTTCAATAAGTCAAGCACATGCTGATGGTAAGGCCAATCCAAGGCATGTATGTGGGCTAAAAAGCTAGGTCCCTTAAAACTATATATCCCCACGTTTAGTGCCACTGGACACAGTAATGACTTGCTAAATCATGACCCTTGTTGTTGTCCACCATCCCCTCCACATCCCGATCAAAAAGCCATCACATGTACTACCTCACTTTAGAAACGAAATGATTCGTACAAACATACAAATCCGTGGTTTGCAGAAACGCACAACGACATTTCCCTCTAGCAACTGGGCTGAACTTCCAAACACATAAAGAGTATCCTTAAGAAATTATACTTGAGTATCCTTTGTTTTGTGAACTTGAGAGCACATTTTCCCCTCTTAATATTGCAGTTCATTCTCCCACGCTGAAGTGCAGAAAGTCAGATTCATGCAACTGAAAGTTGAGCATGAAAAAAATGACACATCATTCTGTGACTTTGGTTGCTTCTGAGGAGGCGAGGTAAAGAACAGATATCTGATCTGATATTCATATTCAGACCACATAAGGAAAAAGTTTTGATATTCAGTTTGAAGAAGAGCAGGACTTAAAGCTTTGTCCTGATGTCGATCCTTGGGGGGATAGAAACATCAATGAGGTGTTGGAGCTTTTAAGTGTGGATGCAGGCTGCGCTTGTATCCTCCTGACTCCAACCAAGGAGACTGTACTGTGTGCAGCTCGCTGTGTCAATATTGAGATATCTCAGCTTAAAGAGACAAGAGAGCAGCCAGGCTCATTTCTTGCTCTCTGTTCCTCTGCCTCTGTTGTCTTTTTTCTCTTTACCCTTCCTGTCTCTCCTTTACCTCTTCCTCTTTCCATCTGTATCAACACTTTCTCTCTTATTGCTTTTTCCATCTGTCTCACTGGCACTCACCTCTATCACTCACAATGGCTCTGTCATCTAGTCCATTCTTCCTTAACCTGCCCCTGTTTCTTTTTTACTATCTTTCTAACTTGTCATTTAAGCCTGTCATGATGGATACCGCACTTTCTTTTATGTGGGTTCTTTCTTTACAGCCATGTCTTTCATTCTTCTTTGCTTCGCCTTTTCTTGTACAAACGAAAGCACAAGTCAAATGCAATCCCGAAGCCCAAAATAAGATTTTTATCCCAGGACTTTTTGGGTATAGAATAGCAAACTGAGCCCAGCCAGTCAGCCGACCTTAGCAGGTGACTGAGCCTCCTGTTACCATAAATCAGGGAAACAGTCAAGCTGAAGGCATTGAATATGGCAATCTGTCTATGGTGGAACCAATGTCTCAGAACAGTGGGTTATACAAGCTGCAAATTAATTCAGTTTGGGAGAGCTGGATGTTACTTTCTGGACACATTGAAATGTTTGTCAGAACACACACTGCTGTGCAGAAGTTGGTGGTTTCAGACATTCTGGATACGAAAAAGAGTAAAACCAGGAGCTTATTTTATTCTTATATTGGTGTAGCCAGCAGTGAAAATGTCCCTCTTGATCAGCCGTAGGGCTAGACAGGTCATTAGTACCTCTGTATTTTCTTTTGAGCAGCCCAGCAGCATACATGTTACCCTGATTTCCTACCTGTACTTTCATCCAGCATCATCTCGTGTGCCTCCATCATCGGACAAGGGCACCACGGTAAGTGTTTAATGGGTGTTAATTCATCGAAATTAACATGTTATTTTGACAGCCCTATTGTATATGTTATGGTTTGTTGAAACATAAAATGCCAATATTTTTTTGGCGACTGAGTTGAGAAGTTTTATTAAAGTAACCCTTCAAGTGGTATGTATCAATCCCGGGTGTGGGGGCCCTTCTGTGCGGAGTTTGCATGTTCAGGTTAACTGATAACTCTAAATTGTCCGTAGGTGTGAATGAGAGCATGAATGGTTGTCTGTCTCAATGTGTCAGCCCTGCGATAGTCTGGCGACCTGTCCAGGGTGAACCCTGCCTCTTGCCCAATGTCAGCTGGGATAGACTCCAGCCTAGAAGATGGATGGATTTTTGGAGTATTCTTGCTAAGACAAAAGACGCCAACAGTTTCAATCAAATTGTCAAACTACATTGTGCACACTTATTAGTATCGATCTAACACACTTGGTGCTACCAGCAGCTGATTCTCTTCACCTCCTTCCTATTCCCACCTCACTTCTCCCCTCTGACTGGTCAGTGCATCACCACTAATCCAATGGCTTCATTAAATGATAAAGAATGGCTTTAATGAGCACCCCTGTACATTCACAGAGAGGTAAGACGGAAAGAAATGGGGACCTAAAGAAACAAGTGAAGGAGAAGACAAATGGGTAGAAAGGGAAACACGAGGAAAGTATAAAGAGGGGGTCAGATGAGAGTGACAGCTGTTATGAGGCTGTTTTTTAAGATACTAAACAGAAGCAAAAACATAATGGTACACACGACTTGTTAAACTCATCAAAATAAAGTTTCACCATTTATTAAACATATAGCTTTCAATAATGTTACAGACCGAAATGTTAAGTATCAGACTAGATTTTACTGTCCCTGTGCTCACCGGCTCGGGTTTAATTTGTGTCTGAGCCTCAACTTCATAAAGGTCTGTGAACGTCAATCCACGCTTGATGTCCTCCCAGCCAGACCATGAAATACCCCAGTAGTCTGGATCTAAAGTGATAACACATTCATTAATATAAATCCAATTCTCTTTGTCAATACTAATTAGTAAAGTTTGACAGAAGTGTTACAGGGCGCAGAGCTTCAAACTTGAAAAAGGCAAAGCACTTCTGTGATTCAAAGGCTCCTACATTTATTGAATTGAATGCAATTGTCTATATATATATACGTATATGTATACATATATATGTACATACGTTTTCTGCAGACGGCAGCAGACCACTGTTTGAGACCAAGAAATGAGGGTGTTTTGTAGAATTTGGAACATATCCACAGTGGCCGATTTTCCCATAGAAAACACGCAAAATAAATAAATAAAGAAAGAAAAGAGAAGAAAAGAAGACTAGGAACTTTGCAAAATTTGCATGTAAGCCTACTTTTTTAACTTTTTTTGGAAGCTAAGTTGTCTGTTTCTGTTGATATCTCATTAGCTGTCGCTCACAATCATGATAAATGAAGGAAGCCATCTTTGTAACAACCGAAACGCCAACAACGCCACCTGGGAACTTACAGAGCCTTGGACCCTGTAAAAAGAGTTCACATGTTCTACAAATAAAATCAGGGGAGCACTAAAAATGTTTAGCAGTCCGCTAAAACCCTGTCAAGCAATCAGGTCCCTTTCAGCAACTCCTTCTGTTTTGACTTCCGTTCTTTCGGCATTACACCAACTCCCAGCCTTGCACGACTCCAATCATCGGGTCTACAGAAGAGCAGGGACGCCTGACGAGTAGTGTGCTCCCCCACTGCTACCCTGCCTTCAATATTGTGTCACCTGGCCTGCCTCCCTGTGTCGCCTCATTATATACAACGGGTACTCCTTGTTTTCCTGAGCAACAGCCTTCCCACTGCCTACCTGAACGGCATTGGCAGACGCTCTTGGCTGCACGTCTCCTTGCTGCAGCTCTCGTTGGTGTGGCTGATGTCTCTAAGAAGGACCGCTTGTCTCTCAGTTGCTTGGTGTAGCTTCTGCCATGACCTGTGTGCTCTCTTCCTGCTTCTCCTTGCCTCAATAAAAGTCTGTCATGTTGGGGTCACCCCACACCTGTCACTCATCAGGTATCCTACTTAGGTTCTATACCTCTGGGTGTGGGCGTGTCTTTCGGAGTCATGATAGTTCAACAGTCTGCTGTTTAAAATACACACATTAAAAATAGACTAAAAACATGCACAGAATGGCATGGACATGAATTTTTGACCCTGTCACATCTGTAGTAACTAAATCAGGTATTTTAAGCCAAAACATTATGTTTCTGAACCCCAACCGAATGTTTTTTGTGCCTAAACCTAGCAACATACACACAATGTTGCTACGACATAAAATTGAAAATCGAAACGTAAGGATTCAGCTACCAATCTGCTACTACGAAACATACAAATGTAACATCTGTGGTTTGCAGAAACACTCAATGCCAACATTTATTCTTGTGACTAGCAAGTCAGAGTCACAAGAAAAGAGATTTGATCTAATAACCAAAGAAAGTGAGACACACAAGCAGCAGAGGCAGGAGGGGGAAAAAAAGCAGTGTGGGAAGCCATTGAGGGATCGTGTCCCCGTCACTTCACTAGGAACTTATCAGGGCCTGTGCATAGACGAGATGAGACTGTCTCTTCAGACTAACAGTGCGCTCAGCAGCCTGTATATGGAGCCCATATGTGGAGCATTTGGTAAATTGAGAGGAAATTGAACTTGGTGGCCCTTGAGTTGTTCGGGGAGTTGTGATATTATTGCCGAGAAACCTCTTGGAGCTCTCTCTGGGCTCCTTAGAAATTTATAAAGGACATCAGGGGCAGTTCTATTCCTGACAATAAACCCAGTGAGTGACAACGGGGAGAAGCTCAAGGCAAACACATCTGGTGACACTTGGAGATTGTTCTCTGTGGTCCAGTTCTGGCATGGGCTGATCCATGGAGGTAGTTCAGCTTTGGGTGAATAGTCAGAAGTGGACATGGCGTAAGTGGGCTGACAGCTGGGGAAGGATGTTTAGGGGATCTATAGCAAAGAAATGGAGATAAACAACAGTATCATCGATATAGAAAATAAACATAATTAGAAAAGGGTTAGCTTTTGTTGTGTGATCACATCGTTTTTTCTTTTTGTTCTCTCCACAGTACAGTGACAAATCCTAGTTCACTAAATTCCTATGATGTTTTTCTTTTTAGATTCGAGCAGCCAAATTGATGGGGGTGTGATGGCCCTCATTTACAAGCTGTCAGTAGCTGCAATAGACGTGTGCACCCGCTGTGTGTGCGTGTGCATGCCGTGTGTGCCCTCTCATCGCTCTGCTCCTCTGCTGTGCCGAGATGCCCACTTAAAGCCTTTCAGCCTGAAGGACTTTCACATGAAGTTTGTTGCTGTCACTTGATGCACCAACAAACAAGCCTGCTGCACCAACAGTTCCCACGCGAACACAACACGCACACATTCCCATGTGGGCGCCCCTCTCTTTCTTACACGTGTCATTCTTCCTCAGTGTTCCTGTCTTTTTTTTCTCTCTCTTCTTTGTTCGGGGTAGGAGTGATGGGAAGGTCTTGAAAGATCAGGCCGGGATATAAAAGGACAAACGGTGCTCATTAATTAAACATATCCCACAGTCAAATCAGATTCAGTGATGATGGGCAGGGAACGCAGGGGTGCGCTTGATTCACTGGATGACAGAGCAGCTGGCCTGAGGTAACTCCCGTGGCCGCCATGTTTGCGTGCAAACTTCCACTTAGTGTTCATGTTCACAGCAGTGTAAACGCACAGGCAGAGGCAGGCCTCTGTGTGTGTGTGTTAATGTGCGGGTGTTTGTTAGGCTGTGTGTACGCCGCGGCTCATATTTTATTGACGTGCGCTCCTCAGAGGGCGGCTAAAGCTGGCACTGTGTGTGCCTTCAGAGAGCTGTGTGTTTTGGCTGAGGGGAACTGTAGCAATCACACACAGATAAAAACATCACAATACAGAGAACAAGGATACCTCAACACAGGAACAGAGGGGGGGAGAGGGCTGGGAAGAAGTGGCGAGGGCGCACGCACACGTAGGTGCGCTCTCACACACACATGCATAGATGTTGGATCTGCAGGCTTGTGGGTGAATGTGTGGATTTACAGGGGTGCTGTTATAGAAAGATAGACACACGCACAGGAAACTAATCGGGGATGCAAACACGCATTGTTACCCATGGCGCAGGGCATATTCCTTTTAAAGAGATGCAAGCGCACGGACATTCAGTTTTTATTTATGAGCATGGACACAATAAAAAAACATTAACACTATATATGGCTTGGCTGACTTAAATAAATCTTCGGTTGCATGCATGGGAAGTTACATCAATCACTCTCCTCTCCTCTCCTCTCCTCTCCTCTCCTCTCCTCTCTCCTCACATCTGTGCTAGCAGCTGGGTGCAGATTCTCTCCTGAAATAGCTGCCTAATATAATCACAGCTAATAGCATTATACTTCACACTATTTACATACCAGCTGAATACATTATCCTCCTTCCATCCTCTCTCCAAACCCTCCTACACCTGTGCCAGCTACCTCTGTCTCTCTATCTGTACTTCACATCTAATTCCGTCAATCTTACCTGCCTTCCTCCTTTATTTATCACCGCTCTCTCTCTCCATTTCGCTCTTTGTCTGTTCCCCAGTATAAGCGGCCAAACAAAAAAGGGATTGGAGAAAATATGAATTAATAAGATAAGATCAGTCTATCCGCTCATTAGTGTTTGCTGCCTCCCCCTCGTTCTAGACACAACTGTGCACATGCACTCCAGTGAATACACACACACCTATACACACACAGTTGTTGGGAGATCTGCCTCTCTCAGCAGTGTTATAAAGCTGTCATCAGCAAGACACAACGTAGAGGTAAGCGGGGCTACAGGATGGGAGGTGTACCCGCACCTTGTGAGTGTGTGTATGTGTGCGAGTGTCCTTGTCACCTTAGCTTACTTACTGGATCATAGAGCCGTTATTGATGGTGCTAAAGACACACACACACACACACACACACACACACACACACACACAAACACGAGAACAAGATCAAATCATAGCAGCTCCATTAACCAGTGGGACTCACTTAACATTTAAAGGGAAAGTTTTTGATGTTCTTTTTTTTTTCGAGCATCAAAATCTTCTCCAATCTTTAATGGAAAAACACTAAGATCTTCTAATGGCTTCATACTCAGTGTTGTCACAGTTTTGATATATTATTTGTGCTTTCTTTGTGAATGTTTGATGTTGAAAAGCCTGAATATTTAAACAGCGGAAAGCTGAGAGAGGAGTTCCTAATACGGTACATACTCTGTGATTCATAAATGCTAACGATTATGAACGCATTCTGGAAGTATATGGCAACATTAGCATTTTTTCAGAAGTTTGGCACAGTTTGTGACAGATAAAATGGAAATGATACTCGTATAAGTAAATGTCTACTTTACGACTCTTCATCCCAAAAACTGAACAAAAATAATAAAGCTTATTATACAATCATAAAGTCTGCAGTTTATCAAAATGACACAGACTTTTGTATATTGTGTTTCTCAAAAGGCACAGTGAGCATGAATTACATATTCATTTTTATTCAATTTCAAGAACGTCCTTCCAAGAATAAATATCAGAATCAGTCAAATGCTCCCAAAAGACATATGCTCTATGTTTAACTGACAAAGCAAAATGTTCACACCAAAAAATCCAGTCTCTCGATACCCTATCCATGCGTCCAACATGTATCCCAACCACCTCAACTGCAAAGACGCACAATAAAACTACCTGACTGAGGTAGTGCTAGACCAGCAGCTCCTGTGCTCAGGGAGGTAAAATCACTATTTTGGATTATATTGTGGACTTTGGTCTTGAAGAGAGCATTGATAAGTTTCGCTTTCTGTTCAGTTCCTTCTCAGAAAGCCCTGTGAGTTTAGCAAGAACTTAGCATAAAATTGGAGAATTAAGACTTAGCGTGTACTGCACCAGCTGTATGAGAATTTGCTGACAGTTGTTTTAATATAATTTTGCTGTTGTTCAATGTGTTCACTTACAAATTCATTTAACCAAAGAAGTTTCTCCATTTTGTGATTCTTCTTTCATCAGAGGCATGCTAGCAAAATAACATTTTCTTCACAAATTCAGCATAACACTGAGCGAGTGGCTAATATAGACCCTTTTACTGTTCGTAGACATTTTTTGGTGGGCGGGGCTTAGCTGGAGGCAAAACTATTCTCCACAGACATTAGCTAGCGCGAGCAAGTTCTGTTGGATTGTTTTGGACAATGAAGATGAAGTGAGTGCTGTATTCAGAAATTCTCATGGTCTCGTGCAAGTGCGCACATGAGAGAGAGGCAGTTAGAGCTACAGGCTACAATGAGGCTAAAAACAAACAAGTTCAAATGACGTGTTTTATGTCAGGGCTTCAGGACAGTTGGATCACTAGCAGTATGGAGATATTTTGTGGTTTCAATTATGTGTTTTTGGACATTTGAATTCGGGGCGCCGTAAGCCTGCATTAGGTGGAGTTGTGTTGCTACCCCCTCTCCCCTTGGATCTCCGCAAGTGTTGTGAGGACTCTAAAACTTCACCAGGGCCTCCATCGGCATATGGGTGAGTAGATAATGGCTGAATTTTCATTTTTGGGTGCACTGTCCCTTTAATACCTCCCCAGTTTCTGATGAGATGGACATGATAACCCTTAATACACATAAGGTTATTCATCCCTACAACAGTAAATGCTTCTCCCCTAACCTGATATGAAGTTTGCGCTTCACATGCGAGCATTTTTGATGATCATCTCCATCCAGTTCTTTCATCTTATCACATTTAACCATGGATAAAGGCAGTGCGGTCGGTACGTGATGAAATTTAGGTTTTGAGCTGTGACACCTTCTGTTGTGGCACTCAATAACATCACAAGATGACATTTTAAGATTTCCATGTAGCCTACAGCCCTGTGGTGGTGAGCTGTGTTTTCCACAGCTAATAAAATGACGTCATTGTGACGTCGGCCCTAAAAGGGTCTATACAAATGGTCATTAGTGGCGTGACGTACTCCTTTAACTCAAAGAAACTTGTGTGAACATAATTCAGACAGTTACTCGGTTATCACTATATTGTGAGAACAATTTAATGATATAAAAACATAATTTCTAGGAGATGAGGTTGCGTGTACTGCATGCACCTCCACCTTCATCACAACCACCCTGGTATTGAACTGTGTGGGCAAAACCATGAATACTGAAGAATATCAAAAAATATATCCTTGATAAATGCAATCGTGTTATGTAAGAATGTAATTGTTGGTCTATTGTGTGTGTCATCTGGAATTTTCGGTATGTAAGGGCTCATCACAATCAGCTGAGGGCACGTTTCGTTATGCAATCACCCAGCAGCTGTCTCTTAAACCAAGACTGTGTCAGTGAGTGAAAAAAGATGTTGCAATCTAAATAACTAAGGACAAACATTTGTTCTTCTTTTAAAACTGATTGTAAAATGTCTCTGGTTTTACCCCAGTGTTTGGTCGTTTGCACACGAGCGTGGAAGACAGATGCAGAGTAGATTAATTATGAGAGCCTCAACAATAGCATCTATTGTAGCAGAGCAGCTAGAGCCGGCTCTGCTGTCAAATTATCTGCAATGATAAATAATATCTTCATTCATCATAATAATCGCCCTCACCGCCTGAGACAAACGGGGCAGCTGGTAGGCTAGACACGAGCCAACCTGACCAATAGGATATGTTCATACTGAGGAGACCAGGGAGCAGCCAAACCTCAACTGTAATTACTCTCAATAGAAGTCTCATATCTCAGCACCATGACCTGACCTCCATCCTGACACTGTGTGTGTGAGACTCTGTCATTGTGTGTGTGCGTGTGTGTGTGTGTGTATGATAGGGGGGAGAAGGAGTCTGTAACACTGGAGAGTTACAGCACAAGAGATGGATTTGGGAGATGACGTGAATGGATGAGGCATGAATGGGGGTCCCGGGGTGTGAGGGAGACATGACACCTCATTATTCAGGTCTGGCTGTGTATGTGTGTGTGTGTGCGTGTTTATAGTGGGATAGAGGGCAGGGGGTTCAGGGATGCCAGATGTCTCATGAATTCAACAGAAACACACAAGCACACCCATGAACCCCCCTGGCCAACATGTTTGTTCACATACTGATCTTCTTCATGATTCCTAAATGTCGTTGCATGGTTTGCATGACGCTCGCAGCTGCTCAGTTTGGCATCACATACCTCGATTTTCTGCCCATGGAAACATCTTGAAATCCAAGCCTCTCACAGCCTCATATGTGCAGTGTAACTTGTGTTGCTATGTCATCATTTTGAATTACATGTAATCAACCAAATCAATATTTGCTACTTGATACAAAGAAGAAAGCTTGCATTTTTTGGGCTCGTCTACTGTTAAGATTTGTATTACAATGTGTTGTTGACTCAAATTTATTACACTGCATGATAATAAAACCTGTTCTGCTTGCGGAGACAGGTGTGAAACCATCTGGGTTTGTCAAAAAATATAAGCTTTACATCAGTTAGCAAGCACAGCTGCTCAGAATCTCAGATGCGCTCACGTTACTTCCAAGCTGAATCACTGAAAACGACAGAGGTTTGTTATTTTAAGTGGTAATTTCAAGATTTTTTAATAACATGCTCCACATTCCTCGGCTCATTTGCAGTATGGATTAGATCGAGGCTGGACCGCCTTGCCGATGTGCGCTGATACGACTGCACGGGCGGCGACTACACAGGCTCATACTTAACAATTCGATTTGCATGGTGCTCCATCTGGTGTGGAGTGCCATTAAATGAAAAGACCTCAAGTTGCAGAGAGGGTGCAGACACTCGCCGGCAGTACCATGTTCAATAACTGTTTCAAATCAAATCAAGTCAAATTACATATTGAAGATAATGAGCATGCATATTTTTATAAGAAAGAAAGAAACTAACAGACAATAATAGAAACATGGAAAACATCAGTTCTGTCTTCACTTGCTTTGATAAATGAAAAAGGAGCTGGTCCTCAGACAGTCTGGGGTGTCTGTATCCATATCAATACACTGGGCTAATCAATAATTGACTCCAGTCACACCACTTCCTGACCACTTTGACACCACTTGACCTTTGTCTCAGCTTTGTTCTACTTTTAGATGAACGAGGCAGCTTTTAAACACCTGAGAGATGTCAAAGGGTCCGGTGTGGAGAAGAAGCCAGACAGAACACAAAAAAATAGAAAGAGGAACTTAGATGAAAAATTTATTTTACCAAGTTACTTTTGTGCCAAGACCGAACTAAGCCTTATCTATAGCAGTGTACAGTCAGAAAATGTTTTTGCAGTTTGTCCTGTTGTAACATGCATCAGACAAGAGAATGCTTGTATGTATCAGGGAAAGTTACAAACAATGTGCTTTGTTTTTTAATTAATTATGGAGGCCTTGTTAGCTTTCTCAGTTGCTTGTTCACACCTACATGTCCAAGGGTTCATCATTGCCTCACCATTTCACCCATCTTAAACCTTATGTCCATGTAGTGGTAACCAGTGTTGGGCATTAAGGCACAACAGTAAAGTGACCAATGTAAGGGATTACTGTTTGAAATTCAAAAGTTGCATTGGATATTGATCGCAGTAACGCTACATTACTTTCAGTGTTTGTACATCCAGTGATGAGACTGGTCAGGGGTAGCTTGGCACAGTGGCTGAAGGTATCGGGTGGGACTCCCTGACCTGGTCTCACTCCGAAGTTGTCAAAATCCAGCGCTTGGCCAATGACTTCTGCTGTCAGACACTGACGAAAAAAGCTGTTCTGTCACGTCAACATGATAGGCTGCTCAACCACGGTGGGACAACAACTAACGTTAAGGTGTTGGAAGACCAGGAAGAGTGTGTGGGAGTATAATAATAATAAGAAGAACAACTTAGACCCAAGGCTGCTTTACAACAACAAAAACAATAAGGTGATGTGGAACTTGACTGGAAGCCAGTGTAGGTGTTTGAGGGTGGGGTTGATGTGCTGCCAAGGTATGTAGTAGATGGGTCCAACAACCAGTCACTTTTATCCGTAAGATTGTAATGCCAAACCTTGTTCTTTTTTCCTAAACCTAACCTCGTGCTTTTGTTGCCTAAACCCAGCCATGTTCCTGTGTTTGCTAACTGTAACCACGTGCATTTGTTGTGTTTATTTTGAAAGAGACTGTATGTAAGCTGAACATTTCCTGTCAAAACAAAAGTGTATTTTGAAAGAAGACAATGCATGTTGCCGGCAGTACTTGACATGGCGACCCAGAACATCAACAACCAACGCACCCAGGGTACCTTGCACGTTGTATGTCAGCGTAGAAAGTCCATGACCAAACGTCGATGTGTACCAAATGTATCCAAGTCTGCAATTACTATCGGGGGCTAATAACTGTCTGTCGAGTCATCCGAAGACAATAGAAGACAACACAGGCCCCGAAATTGAAAAAATGGGTTAATACAACGTGGAAATAGCATCTTAAGGATGTCCATCCATCCATTTTCATCCCCTTATCCGAGGCCGGGTCGCGGGGGCAGCAGGCCAAGCAAAGCACCCCAGACGTCCCTCTCCCCAGCAACACTTTCCAGCTCCTCCTGGGGGACCCCAAGGTGTTCCCAGGTCAGACGAGATATGTAATCCCTCCAGCGTGTTCTGGGTCTGCCCCGGGGCCTCCTACCGGTGGGACGTGTCTGGAACACCTCCAGCGGGAGGCGCCCAGGAGGATCCTCATCAGATGCCCGAACCACCTCAACTGAACCCTTTCGACGCGCAGGAGCAGCGGCTCTACTCTGAGCTCCCTCCAGATGTCCGAATTCCTTACTTTATCTCTAAGGCTGAGCCCAGCCACCCCACGGAGGAAACTCATTTCCACCGGTTGTATTGTAATTTTTCTTTGAGTACTTGAGTCAACCTCCACATTATAAAATAAAACGTGCCTTGTACTCTTGTATATAATTATATGATATATGCCATGTACCATGTACCGTGCCTTTCAAACAAATCAGAGAAAATGGTACCTATTACTAGACTCTTGTAACACACTCCTGATCTAAAGTGATATTAATATGGTGATACCTAAATAAATGGGAGCCCTGATGATTAAATACTCTACTCGCAACTGAGGTCCTGTAATCAGTCTCAAACCAGAGCACCTAAGAGCAGAGCAGCTGACCCAACCTGATCCATTATTAATTAGCCAGCAGCTCAATCAGTGTCGGATCGATTAAAGGTTCTGTTTTTACAGTATAGCAGTCAGACAGCCCGAGCTGGTAAATACGCCCCAGAGAGAGATCAAGAAAAGGGTTTGATGCATGAAAAGAGGCGAGAGAGGAAGGACACTCTACATTTTGTCGGTGTTTCAAATGGCTTTACACTTTGTTGCCGAGAAACTCTTTGCTGTCATGAGTCACTGGGATAAATGTTTAAGTCCTTAAGCTTAACACATGCATACTAACACACAGGTGTGAATGCATATGCATCTGCCTGCACACACACCCAGATTATACATAAAAGATTTTTACCTATAGGTATTTTCCCTGTGTGACAGAATGATATGCTTAACCAAACTGTGTGAGGAGTGTAGTGTTTCATTGCCCTCTGCAGGCTCATAAAGACAACACATAGAGAGAAAATTAGTAACTTTTAAATCACCAATAAATAGAATAATTAATGTAAAATATAGGGTAGAGTTTATATGCATTATTAGGCATTGTGACTCTGTATATGATTTTTATTTTTCGTTGGAGATCTTCATTAACGTGAGTGATGACTCTCTGAGGGGTGATCAAAGACCTACACACACGCGCACACACACACACACACACACACACACACACACACACACACACACACACACACACACGTTCCAGTCCCTTTATTCCTCTCCGAGTCACATCAGCTTGCCAGCTTTGTCTGCTACACATCTCACCGTATGCCCCGCCATCTGGGGACGTTTTCTCCTCCCTTTGTTTCATCCTTCTGTTCTCCCTCTCCATGCCTCCCTATCTGCTTCTTTTTTTTTTTGTTTCATCCCCTAACTTCCTCTGTTTCTCTACCCTCCTTCCCTCATTTCCTGTCATCTGAGAGTGTGAACTGTGAATTTCCTCCACAGTGTGTTGCGCTGGGTCTCAGGTGAGCGCTGTCTCCTTCTGCGGGCTTGGCAATTGCCTGCGAGCCCCCCCCCTCTTCTTCCCTTTGTAAGGCCCTCCGTCTCTCTCTCTAGGAATATGTTAATTGCTTCTGGACACTGATCAGTGTTCATTAAATAGGCCTGTGTTCACCGGAGCAGATGCTCATTCACAGTGTAGCGATTGTTGCCGGTTTCCTTAGCTCGCTCTTTGTTGTTTTTCCTCCTTCTAAGAATGCTATCTATGGATGGCTGAAGAGGCCACACATGTAATTAGCTTCATTTATTATTTGTTTAGTATTCTAATACAATTAAATCTGTCTCAAGCTTTTTATGTCAAGATAATGAAGTAATAAAAACTCTTTTGTTGGGTTCAGAAAGTAATTTTGTTGTGATCCAAAGCATGTTTGGATCGTGCAACATCTTTCATAAGTAAACATGATATATTAATGCATTAAAGCCTGAGCATATATGAGGCATCTGTAGCTGCAACACAGAACATTCACCAGTTCCTATTGATAATATTTATGATCGTGACCAATGAAATGTGTCTGCACTTATCTTTAAATGTATGACAAATGAATGGAATTTTGCGCTACTTTCCATAACATCAAATTAAGAGTGTGCATAATTGATGCCATGCTTCATCTCTGGACCTTTTCTCTCTGTACACAATGCCATCATTCCACTATGACCGGAGAGGCGTTTCCTAGATGACAACAAAGACGTGGATAATGATGACAGATGATGTGACATTGTGGTGTGGTTGTCGGGGTGATGAGTCAAACCCTCTAATAAGGAGCTAATGCAAGTCTGCAGATCAAAATATTGTGGATGGCACCAAACATTGTCTGTCTGTAAATACTGGCCTTGGAAAAAATGATACTGACACGGTAATTATGTTTTTGTCGCCTGTGTTAGGGCCTAATAAAGGTGATGTTCATCAGTCTGTTGGTCTGCAAACCAGGTTGTCATGAATTTCGTTTCTGGTATGTGTGTGATCCTCAGAGGATGATTTCTAATGGTCTGAGTTTACCTCTTGACATTTAAACATCGAGTCTTGTGGTCCTTTTGACTAATGCTATGATGCACGGCAAAGGGTCTTGAAAGTGAATGGTAGGTTGTGCATTGCTCCCAGTGAGTTAACAATGTGGAATTTTTGTTACGTGTTTGCTGTGCAGAAAAGGTTAACAAGCTAGCGTAACATGACAGTGCCACATCAGAAGGTTTAAGTTCCTGTTGCTGTGCTATGTGCCAGCATGATCTCATCCCTATTTGTCATATGTTGCTGCACATTAGTATTTTTTGTTTTATTTCAACCTTGATTTAACCAGAAAAACCTAGAGATTAAAAACATTTTTTTCAAGAGTATCCTGACCAAGACAGGCAGCAACATAATTTACAGACCAACAGCACAGAACAAAAATACAGAATAAAAAACATACAGCTCTAAAACAAGCAATATAAAACCCAAAATAAGATTACTACAAAGAAAAGCTAAAAGCTACTAGAAGTGAATCATAAAAATGCAAAAAATGGCAACTACACATGATTACAAAGACCAGCGAAGATACACTGTGACACTGGCATATGGACAGTTGTGTACAAAAATCCTGCAACAGTGCTTTGAAACAGCCGACAGGAACCAAAGAGTGCAACTTTAAATCCTTCTGCAGAAGGATCCACATAGAAGGAGCTGCATACATAAATGCTTGCTTGCCAAACATATTCTGTGAGCGGAAAGCACAGACATTTTCAATTCTTTTCTGAATGTACACACATAAGTATGCTGGAATTAGGCCAAGAATAACTTTGTAAACAAGAGAATGCCAATGAAAAAGTCTACGAAATTGTAAAGAGAGACAGCCAACCCGAGCATACAGGATACAGTGATTGGTTAGTGGCTTACTGTTGGTATTAAATCTCAAAACGCCATGGTATGACTGAACAGGGCCATTGGGCACAGGCGCAGGGGTCCAAAGTGTGAGGGCCTCCTGGCTTCACCTATAACATTCACTCAAATTAATACATACCCACCAGGGAGACACTCAAAATGACCACTAAAGGATGCAAAGGAACTGCAAAGAGACACAAAATAACTAGAACAAGTGGGTGAAACAACCACAAAGAGACACCAGACGACTACAAAGATACAAAATGACCAAAAAAGACACAGAAAACCACCAAAAAGATGCTAAACCACCGCTAAGTCAGTGTTTTTTCTTCCTGTGTAGGAGAGGTAGTGGGGCCTTTCGCATATCTGTTCTGCACTAGTGTTGTTCACGAATGAATTGTTCAAAAGGCCGAATCTGTTGAGGGAACATACTGAGCTCAGCAGCGAGCGTGCAGGCCGGGACTGGAACTGCCGATACGGTCCGTGCGAAGGATGAATCACTCGCGAGTCGCAAGGCAGCCAGAGTGCAGGGAGGGACTGCCTACTGCGTGACGAATCACTCGGTGAACAAATCGCTGTGTGAACGACGTAACCCCGATCCCTGAGTGATTCAAATCATTTCAGTTCAATCATTTTAGTTTCCAGATAAACAAACTTGAAACGTTAGGCTGGCCAGTAATGAGACTCACCAGTGCAGGGCAGACGCAGCAGCAGCTCAGGTGTGTATCAGTTCAGTGAGTCGGACTACGCAGTACACAGTCAGGGCTCCTCCCGCCAAGCACTGAACGATTCGGTGAACGAATCTTTTGAACGAATCTTTTTAAAGAACTGATTCTAGTGATACAGTAACATCTAAAGAACTGCTTTGCCCATCACTATTCTGCAGTGTCTCATTATCTGCCCAGTGTGTCACTAAAACGCCCCTGCAGATGTTGTTTGCTGGTCCTGCATGCTGATCTCCTGGGTAAAAGTCCTGTATTGTTGTATCCATCCACCACATCTCTATCCAATCTAAGCAGACCTTTGCACTCTTTAAACCACATCTGTAGCTCTGAGCCTCTAATAATGACACAGATGAGTTTACACTGAAGTTGGTGGAAAGCCCAGTGTGTCACACAGTCTTGTAACGGTGCCCCCAGCCAGACTGTAATGACACAGGAGACCCGGCTGTATGTGTGTAAAGTACACACAACCCCCGTCTTAATTTGGAGACACGTGCATCAATTTTGCTGTTGTGTGATGGCGACAAATACTTAATGAAGTCAAGGAAAAGGAACCTACATTCTACTGTGTATTTGTTTGGTCAGCCTGAGACAGTGTCTGAAAGCGGATGTAGCAAGCTAAAGGTGTGACACCTGGCAACACTGTGAGACGGAATGAGATGGAACTGAGATCTGACAGGGTGCAACTTGGATGTCAGGAGGTAGACCTCAGCTCCGGTGGGCTCCGGCTCCCAGTTTAACCCCTGTCAACTACAGTCAGTGGTCAATCCTCATGGGTCACTTACACACAAAACATGGTCACACAGCATGTTAAGGGCACTGGTAGTGTATCCCATGTACAAGTCTAAAACTTAACTCCAGTGAGGAAAACTTTCAGCCACTGTTAATGATATTCTACAAAGATTTCTTCATTTCTAGGTCAACTCCATTTAGAGTTCCAACTGAAGGACTCATCAACTGATGATGAGACTGTGGTCTGATTAGTATATTCATGTCCAGGTAGAATATATTACATTAGAGTGATATCTGGTTCTGTGTGACCCCAGTAGTCATTAATGTCCTGATACCCAAAGGGTTGGATTTCTCTCTCTGTGCCTCTCTTCCCGTTCTTTCAACCACCGTGCGATCCCCCCGCTTCCAATCACATTGTCCATCAGTAACGGCGTAATTATCTTCTAACCCCTCAGGATTGTTGGACGGATGAACAGGTAGGAACATATCATATCTTAGGTATATTAATAGGTAGATATTATAACAGGTTTTATTCATTTATCATGCATTCCAGTCTCCAGAGCTCATATGTCTCAGTCCCATATCCCATGTCTCCAGGCTCATGATGAATGCCCTGTTTTCTTTCTTTCTCCTTCGAATGACACGGATGGCGAGATTATCAATGTTGCAGAGCAGAGAGACAGATGTACGTCTAAAGGTATAGAGTCCAATAATTCTCAATTTGTAAAATGTCTGTGGGTGAAAAGCCCTCAGTTAATTGAGTAATAATTGGGCTGTTTAATCACATCCACACACGCACACACACAGAAGGATATACTGGCTCATATGTCGGTCATCCAGATGGAGCCATTCAATGGGCCTTTTAACTGTCACTTGAAACCATAAACACATGGGCCAGTTTCTCACACACACACACACACACACACACACACACACACACACACACACACACACACACACATACAAGCAATCAATGCATAGCCAAAGAGGAAAATATCTCAGACCATAATGGCAGTCATTTTCCATTCAAATGTCTTGGGAGTCAATATGACTTTTATTTACAAGTGCTGGTTAATTACCACCATTTAAATATCCTTTAACTGAGCTGTAAAACTGGTTTAGCTAACAGCTAACACTAGCAATAAACCATTATAAGACTACAGAACAAAGAGAGATATGCACATTTCTGTAATGTCCAACATGTGTTAAAGACCGTAATGTGTTTTAAATGGTAATGAAGTGTCGATGGGTCACACCGTAAACGTAGGTGTATGCACTGCTTTTAACATTACGGGGGAAATGCCAGACTCTTGACTTGTTGTTACCACAAGGTAAATTTCCAGTGGCGCTGCACGCCCACACAAGTGTTTTCAGTTACAGCTGATTGGACATATGCCCAACTTGAAGTTGGCTGGAGTGGTGCTAGAAATGACATGAAGTAGACAGACTCATGAAAGTAAAATGAAAGTGTAAGTTGTTTTTTTTTTCAGCTTCAGTGTGCAGGATTTAAGGGGGATATACTGGCAGAAAAGGACTGTAGAATAACAATGTTTTCTTTAGTTTATAATCACCTGATAATATAGATTGGGTAACACTTTACTTGAAGGTATCTACATAAGGGTGACATGACACTGTTATAACTATGATATGACACTGTCATGAACTTGTCCTAAACATTATGTACATGTCATAAAGGTTTATGACTGCTCAGTGTCATTCGGTTTTTGTAATGACAAGTTGACATTGTTTGGGTTGTCTTGATTATGACAACTTGACATTAATTAAAGTGACATTACCAGAAGTTGTCTTTGTCATGACAAGTTGACACTGAATTTGTTTGGTATGTTCTTATTATGACAACGTGACATTAACCAGGATGACATTACCAGAAGATGTCTTTGACATAGAGGTGCATTTCTTGTTCATGTCAAGTTGTCATGACAAAGACAACTTCTGGTAATGTCACTTTAATTAATATCAGGTTGTCATAATCAAGACAACCCAAACAATGTCAACTTGTATTACAAAAACAAATGACACGTAATGACAGCAGTCATAAACGCTTATGACATCTACATAATGTTCATGACAGGTTCATGACCGTGTCATGTCATAGTTATGACAGTGTCATGTCACTCTTATGTAGATACCTTCAAGGAAAGTGTTACCATGGATGGCTATGTTTTCATTATCTTAGAATGAGCTGTCAAGTCAAAGAAGGATCCTCAAATGGCTGAATGTTAAGGATCCTTCAAATTCTAACGAGGACAGAGTCCTTCCATCAGAGAATTTTCATGGATATATGTGTGTATCCTCAGCGATCATGAAGTACAAACAGTTCTTTGTGCACATTTGACGGCAGAGCTCGGCAGGATTTTGATGAATATGGCAGTTATTGAGATTAATATCTCCAGGAGTTTTTATCGCACAAGCATGAACAATTTGTTTTAGTGGTTTAAATCACCAGGTCCAGACAATTTGGGTCATCTCCTGAATGCCTGGATCAAAAATAAGGACAGCACACACTGAGTTATCAGAGAAAAAAGCTAAGTACACATTAGCAGGTGCTGGGCTAGTGTCCCATCTGTGGAATGAAACTGCTTTATTCAGTATTTTTGCCAGTTTTAACCACTTGGTCCGTTTGTTTTGGAGAGGGGGAGAGCTTATCAAAAAACTCCAGAACCACAAACACTGAAGGAAATCTAAACTAAATATTTTTTTTCTCCTGTTGAAGGTGTATTTTTGGGGAGTTTCTCCTTATCCAATGTGAGGGTCCAAGGATGGAGGGTATGCTGTAAAGCCCTCTGGGGCAAATTGTGATTTGTGAGACTGGCCTTTATAAATAAAACGGAATTGAATGGATGCCATGGCAATCAGCTAGTCTTCCCGTTTTCCACACCTGACATACAACACATACCACATCACAGCACATGATGAACATTAACTCCATTAATGTACATAAAATGACATTAATATACAATCCATAACCAGTCAACACCATCCATACAATTAAATAGCATACTATTAAAAATTCACATATAGATAATGTTAAAGAAATGAAAATTAAATATATGATGTGAATGAGAATTTTACAACTCATATGATCCAAAACCTGAATATTAAATCATATTAGTTAAACCTCCCACTCTTTAGTCTGTCTTCTGCATGCCAGTAAATGCCTCTGCTTATTATATTTATAGGATGATTACTTTTTATTAGGGGATATAAAGTGGTAAATTGTTCCATTTTTTTATGGCTCTGTATATTATCGGGGGGGGGGTTTCAACCAGTTATAAGTATGTGTATGTACCATCCGCGTATATGGCCTTAAAGATGACACCAATTAAAGTGACATACAGAAGAGCATTATTGAGATGTCATAGCATTACTTTTTGCTAGTGCTCTGCCAGCTGGACAGATACAGTTGCTTTTAATGTATTTTTGAAGGATACTGAATTCAGATTTTGGTAACAGACCTCAAAGCAGTAGGAGAAGCCAGCCAAACTCCTGCAGGCACTGGAAATATTGTCCAACAGTGCGAAATCCCTCCCAAAGATTATAAAAGTGACTTTAGCTCTGACCATATGTTTTATTCATAGAAAGTTCTAAAGAGATTTAGATATAATTGAATCCGTTTTACAACCACTATAAGACCATAAGAACAGATCTCTTGAGAACACTACACAGCGCTGATCATTGTCCATGACAGTTGTTCAGAAGATCAGCCACTGACCTGCTTTTAACCATAAAGTACTAATTAGATCCATTAATTAGTCCGGTCCAGTGAGATTCATGGCAATGAAATGGTCTGTCTAGAGTGTTTGATATATGTGTCATATATGTCTCATTTTACTCCAGTGTATAACACCAGGGTCATTAAAGGCTAATTACTGTGGTGCAGGATAGGCAGGTCAAATTAATTAACAGTATAACAAAATAAAATAAAGTATAATACATTTGTAGGCTAGCTTCATATTCTCAGCATTGAAACAGAAATGGTCATGCTGCAATTAAACAAACACCCCTCTCCTTTAACTGGATACATGGATGTGTAAATGGTGTTAATATGGCAAAAGATGGTGGCTGGTGATGGGAATGGTTAACACCAAGGCTTTTTCCATCCATAGTAAAATGTCTACTTTTGAATATTTTCAAGTCATAAAAGTGACTCAACATGGTGTGAGACACAGCCTGGACTAGAACTGTAATCACTTTGCTCATGTGAGGGATTTTAAAGACAGCATTTCATTTCCTTTGAAGTTGAGAGACAGTCAGGAGGTTGTTGTGCCTCCGCTTGAGGTAGCAGAACACTGTGCCTGAGGGGAGATAGCTCATTAAACCGTATGCAGCTAGCTCCCCCTCCTGGTCAGATGCCTTGTGGACTGTGTTTTGTCTAGTCCTGTGCCATGGAAAAAAAAGAAAACCTTTTTAGTGGAGATGTTGATGTAGACTACACAGTCTGAACTGTGCCCTAAACTATTGTCTTGTAACCCCTTTACCTTGTGTTGTACTGTTGTCTCTCTTAAATTCAAGACAAATCCAATGTGCCTTTGTTTGACATGGTTAATCACATTGTTATACCAGTGCAAAGAGCTGTAACAGCAGGTTTCATTTCTCAAATCCTTTTTTTTTTGTGATCAAATTTTTTATTTTCATTAAGTTCAAACAGAAATATTTCAGGGGATACAATATTATTTGAATGGATTCACAGAGAAAGACAGTTAGCCCAGGACAAAAGAACGTGTCATGGGTAGTATTGATGATGATAATAATAATAATAATAATAATAATAATAAAATAAAAATAACAATAACAATAATAAATAAAATATAAAAGTAAAAATAAAATTACATACATAAACTACAAAAATACACACAAACACACACAGAGTCACAAACATATGTTGACAAGACAGAGACATTTCTCTAATCCTAAAAATGGAAACTGTTATTAATTACATAATTTTTCCCTTTTTTATATCCAGGGCAGGATAATTCAACCTGCAGCTCCAGAGTTGCACGTGACTCTTTAGCCCCTGTGGCTTTGAAAAATCATTACATGGAAATTATTTTTTATCATTGGTGTAGGCCTCAAGTAATTCTTATATTTTCCCATTGAAAAAAATATGTTGCCCATACACTGAAAAAAGATAATAACAAAAATGAAAAAATAACCAAAACTTGTTAACTTAAATAAGCATCACACGTCTACATCTTGGTGCCTTTTTCTATAAATTGTACCAAATTTCAAGACCAGTGGCTAGTCTTGAGTGTCCTTAGCTAAGCAGTGTCGGTGAACAATGGAGAATTTAAATATGGACCAATTTGTCTGCTTTTACTACCAACACTGCAAAGTTTTTTTGGCCAAAATTGTCACTTTGAACTGTAAATGTTGCCAAACCCGGATCAAAGGGAGCAGAAGTGATTATAGATTCTCTATCTTTAACAATGTACCTCACATTTACACACATGTACAGTTTGGAGCTGCTAATGCCGGTTCACGTGTTTTTGAATTGCTTTTATGGTTTTGCTGCAAAGCTGTGTTTTAAATGATCAGTATGTACTGCATGTTATATTACCGAACGTATGATCAAACCTACTTTTATGTTCAAGACAGTAAAGCTAACTTGACTCACCATATTATTGACAGTCAAACTTTAACTGGAGTTCGTCAAAGTGCATCATCTGTTCTTGACTCGGGTGGCAGATAGATACCGACAACCAATCCATATCTTTGTGCCACTGACTGGCCTTTGACATGTTTTCAATTAAAAAAGATTTTTTTTTAAACGTTAAACATCATATAATTGGATCACAGTTTGTCCTCGGGCTATAGAACCTCATGGTACATTACCAGCAGCTGTGGATATACATTGCAGCCCATTGCAGTCGGATGAAACGTGCTTCTTGTCACCTCTATCCTGTAAATATGAGGAGTGTGTTGTCCCCGTATAAACTATCCAGTCTTTTAATTCCTTTGTGATATTGTTTTCTTACTCTTGCCTCAAGTCATCCCTTTTAAAGAGCACACTCTATCAATTCTGTTGAAGTATCCCTCTAAGCACTACTCTTTAATTGCACTGCTGCCTTCTCTGGTGAGTAACATTGATGTATTTTAAGTGGCCCCGCTGCCAAGCTTAAAAAGGTATACTTAATAAATTAAGTTCATGTCAAAGTATTATGACACTAATTCATTTTTACCAAATTTTGCATTAGTGGAAACTGGATTTTCTAGCCGGGCTCACTGTTACTATAAAGAATTCATTCTTTTATGAAATGTTTATTTCTTTACACTCTTTTATATAACAGGGCTTCAGGGAACTTTTAACTTTTACTGAAAAGGAGGCTTCAGTGTATATCTAACCAATCTGCAGAAGACTAAATTAAGTCCCCAGAGAAATTTATGTGAGAAATTGCTTCTTAGGTACTCCTGAACTTGCAGTGCCAGAAGTTTCCAAAAGATCTACAGGGCCACAGTTGGCTCATCTTCAAAAATAATTTCCTTTTTCTTTGTCCAATCTCAACAAAACTGTTGAAATTTTTAGGAGACATTACAAGAGCTCCATGTGAATGTTCGAAAAGATATATTTTGATAAAACCTTACAGAAAAGTGTAACGTCTAGAATATAAAAGTTCCCTGAAACCACCTTGCAGTGGGAGTAAAAACGGGTTCTGTTCAGAGCAAGTATTATAGACATGCTACCACACTGAGAACATAAAGGTTCTTTGTTGAAGACAAGGGGTCAGAAGTTAAGACCAATTCCAGACCCCTTATGAATTGGTGAATTGATAAAGCTACCTTTCCCAGAATAGGCAGACTGGAGCCTCCTGGAACCAAGCTCGAAAGGAAAGTTTGACAGCGAATGCCTGGTGATCAGGCCAACACTGATGGGACCTAGGTGTGCTCGGTTTGAAGGCATAATATTGGGCCCACCAAGGATTGAGAGCATGACAACTGGGTGGCGGGCAAAGGTGGGGAAATGGTGTGTTGACCCCAGGCTACAAGAACTGGATTTAACGTTAAACTATTCTAGATGAATCCCTTTAGTTTGATGCTCTAGCTTTCAGACAAGGTTCTGCCAATGACCAGAATTGATAAACAACCTTATTTAGCTCTAGATAGCCCCTCTGAGAATGCTAAAGCTAAAAAGACGTCTTAATTCCAGATTAGTAAAACACACCAGTCTATTTTAATGCATTAAGCACTTTAATTGTAGCTGTTATAGTGGTACCACTGTCTACTGGCATTTGTCTTTACTAAATTAATGAATACTTACACAGAAAACAAACAAACAAAAACAAAAAACAGGTGTAATTTCCTATATCTCTTTTTCAGTATGGCAGCTCTGCATCCACCCATCACCCATCCAAAAATTCACACATCCATCCAGCTATTTTTATCCATTCAACTTCTTACTACGTCTAACCACCTTTATAACACATCAGGCACAATGCAACTGTTAAATGTACCACTAGATGTCAGACCCAGCCAGTCTATTAGCCACGCAGGGCAGAACAAACATTGACCTGGTTTCCATCGGGGACTTCAAGGACCTGCCCAGGCTGAGTCATTTTTCATGACACCCACTTCCCCTCAAGAAATCAATTCACAGCTTCCATCCTATTTGGAATGTATTTATGTTAAAGTCTCATAATAACTATGGCAGCCTGGCACAAAACATACATTTGATTTTAATTGCACATCATGTGCATTTGCATGCATCAAAGAAGGGGGAGCTCTGGCGGGATTCAATCTTGAGGGTTTCACATGTAAGAGATTATGTTGGTCAGTTATACGTGTGGAGAATGTGAAAGCTCTGTCACCAGAGGCGCCACAAAGGAAGGAGGGATGGAAGAAAAGAAAAACAGAAAGAAAGAAGGAGGGATTTGTCAACATTTTTCTCGAAATATCCTGAAAAAATCCTTTAGAAGTATTTTGGAAACAAAACATTTGAGAAGAGCCATGAGCGATGATACTAGCTCATGGGCAAGATACCATGCTATTATTATTGCAGCGTTCTTGAAGGGAATCACAAGAAGTGATTTATGCTGTTATGATAAATTTCTAACCAGAAAGACGTCACTAGTCAAAACCAGACATTTAATCTGAAGAATGGGCATTGTGTGATCGTATCACCACTCAGGATGTTGATGTTGTTATGAATGATGTAATTTCTTTTCAATCTGAAAGGGGGGAAAGGTTACGAAAGCTGCAGCTGATTCACCTTGTAAAATGTCAGTATGCAAATTGAACCAATCATTCTCTCTTTAGCGAAACTTTGAAACAGTTCGACCTGAGCAGAACTCAAAGGTTTGCATTGTGAAATTCCACCCCGTCCCTGTTCCTGTAAGAGCTCTGCTTTAATTACCGAGCTTAAATGTGACTTTTACATTCAGGGCTGCTTGATACTGTTAGGAATAGATGCTCCAGCTCATTTGGGAGCAATATCTAAAAGGTCCCACAAAATTGCTTTGATAAGCCCTTTTTTGGCTGCTCTGCTTAACCTAATGGAAATTTCTGGATCTATTGTCTATCATTTTTGCATGCATTTCCCTGTAAGCCAGCACGGCTTACAATAATAGGTGCATTATCTTTGGAAATATTAGTGTTTGGACCAGGATTCCAATACATTTCTGTGGGAGTGAAACATGCTTGCCTGCATTTTTAACTTAACTATACGCGCAGAAAAACAGCCAGAGAATTTGTAGAGGTTAATATGTATTTCCTCAGGGGTGCTGCACTACCTGACTGACCTATGTGTTCCATATTTATAAGCACTCGCTGCAAGATCCCCAGCTACAAGCTCAAAAACAGACAGCTACCGGTGCAACAGTTTCTTCAGTGAGAAGTCAATTCTCATTAGCCACCATGCTAGGTCCATCAGTCACCAGCTGGTAATGGCTGCAGAAGCCAGACTGCTTGCCGCAAAAGTCAGTGTAACAACTGTTTACACAGATGGTAGCAGGCTAGTTTAGTGCAACCATAAATGCCTATTTATTTCTGTATTTAAAATAATTAATCCCCCAAATTGAAATGCATTCTTATAAGGGAATCTGACAGGAATCTTCAGTCTTGTTCAAGCCTCAGTGTCTTAAAAACAGTGAGGCGCGAACCTGTAAAAGCCTTATATTGGCAAATTAAGGTGCGCCATTTGTTTTAATTCCCCATTTGTTTTAATTGTCGCCATCAATCATAGTGTAAGAGAGGTTATCATTCTCTGTAGATATCTCATTTAGGAAAGAAAATGTGTTTCCTCTTTAATCTCATGCTGTCTGGCTCTTTTTTTGCTGCCTCCCTCACTTTCCGTTAGTCCCGGGTGTAACAGGTCAAGGAGACATTACAGCCTGTGATGCAGAAAATTTGATGGCATTATTCACTTTATCATAGGAATCAATTATTCGCAAGCTGTGTTCTGCATTTAATCAATCAAACCTGACATATTACAGCGCCATTTACCATGTTTCATGCCATTTTCGACTCGGCTCTCCTGCATCACAAATCAGTGGGGTGTGTGCACTTCCTAAGACTCATTTGCAAAAATGAAAATAAAGAGTTTGCACTGATTATTTATGAAATATACCTGGATTAAAAAACAGCCTAAAACTAAAACAAAAAGAAAACAAAATTATTTTTAACCAATTATCTTTTACTTTAATTACATATCTTCATACCCAGAAATGCACTGAGTGACTATTGTGGCAGGAGAGTTTGTTGTAAATATCCTCCTGTGGCACTGGCAGTCAATTAAAATGCATCAGGTAATGTCTATATAAGAAAATATGGTGATAAAGTGCAAATAAGCTGCTGATTATATAGTCCTATATACACTGAACAAACATTTAAACAAGACTTTTCACAGGATTAAGTGAAAGAGCTAGGATTTTTTTTTTTTTTTGCTCATAATACTGTAGATATATTTTTGTCAAAGTTTTGTCATGAAAGTCACAACAACAGGCCACTCTAAAATGTGCAGTTTGATCGCACAACACAATGTCCCAAGTTTTGAGGGAGTGTGCCATTGGCGTGCTGACTGCAGGAATGTCCACCAGAGCTGTTGCCCGTGAACTTAATGTGCATTTCACTACCATAAGATAATGTAATTTCCCTGAATTCGGCAGTCAACACATTCTCACTCCGACCTCGTCACATATCAGCGTTTGGTCATGGACCTTCCATGTCCAGATACGACTTGAAAGGTACCCTAGGTGCGTTGGTTGGTGACGTTCTGGGACACCGTGTCAAGTTCTGCCTGTTACATGCATTGTCTTCTTTCAAAATACACTTCCATTTTCACAGGAACTTTACTGTTTACATACAGTCTCTTTCAAAATAAACGCACTATGTCATTACAACAACGTGAATTGACGATTATTGACAACTAAGGCACGTGGCTGGATTTAGGCAACAAAAACGTGGTTAGGTTTAGGAAAAAAAGAACAGAGTTTGGCTCTAGAATCTTAAGGGACACGGACACCACTCTCCAGGTGAAAGTCAATGTTTGTTGGACCAATCCACCACTTGTCCTGTCCGCTCCACTCAGACTTTTGTCACCTTAACTTTAGTTCTTGTCCCGCCACGTTTCCCTCTGACGCTGCCAACCACCGTTAAGCTATAACCGTGTATCATGCCGACATTAAAGGACGGCTTTTTTGGTCAGTGTTTGATAATGCAAGTCACTGCCCAAGTGCTGGATTTTGACGACTTAGGAGTGAGACCAGGTTGTGGCAGTACATCCAACCGACCTTACAACTACATAACTTGGTTACATAGACAAACTGTTGTCAGGCAGGGGCGATTGTTCTGAGACAACAAGGGAGGCTGAACTTCCCCTAAAATTTCATAGAAGAAATGGTAAAATATACACTACTGGATTTACATTAAAATAAGAGTTTACATTGCATTCAATATGCGCTAGGATCGATTCACATAAGGACTATGGTGTTCAAACTTCAGCTGTTTATCACGCAACCTCCCTGTCATATATTCTCGTGTCAGCTTGGTGGAGCCTCCAAGCATTCCAATGAGACAGCGCTGAGCAGGTTTTTTTCATGCAGCAAAGCGAGACGGTCATTGGATAAATGTGACAAAATCGTCACTTCCAGGGAGGCTCAGCTTCCCTGGGACCTAATGGAGCGGATGGCGATGATGATTGGAGGAACTGTCTTAAAGGCTGAACCCCTTTGTGACTGATAGCGCTTTGGAAATACACACCAGCATTGTCGCATTTCGAGCTCTGTCCCATGCAGATATTAGCAATTAAGAGTCTTCTGACAGAGTTCCTTATTTCCATAAGCGATATAGTTCATTTTCCCCACAGTTCAGGTGTTTTAACCCATCTGAAAATCTTTGAGGTGTGTTTGCTGTGGTTCTATGGCATGAGTGTGGTTGAAAAACGGCTTCAATTAAATGTTCCTTTTATAAGTTACTGCCTCGCTACAATATGACAAATTTTGTAAGATGGTATCTGACAGTTTGTGCAAAATTCTTTGGTTGTGCAACCAATTATTACATTAGCTGTCCAGGTGGCTGGTCTCAGACAATTTTGCAGGTAAAGATGCTTGGCGTAGAGGTCCGGAGCCGGTGTGGCTACACATGGTCTGTTGTTGTGATGATGGTTGGATGTACTGCCAAATTCCTGGAAATGACATTGGAGACAGCTTATGGTGGTTTAATCAACACTCAGTTCACAAACAAGAGCTCTGATGGACACTCCTGCAGTCAGCATGCCAGTAGCACACTCCCTCAAAACTTAGGGCATCTGTGGCATTGTGTTGTGTGACCAAACCGCACATTTTAGAGTGCAGCCTTTGACTGTGATCATCCCAAGGAACATCTGTGTAGTAATGATGCTGTTTCATCAGCATCTTGATATGCAGCACCTGTCAGGTGAGGGGATTATCTTGGAAAAGGAGAGGCTCTTACTAATACGGATTTTAACAGATTTGCTACTAACATTGGAGAGAAATATATCTATTGAGTGCATTAAAAAAAGTGTCAGATCTTTAACTTAATCCTGGGAAAAAAATGAAAGCAAAGACAAAAGTGTTGCATTTAAATTTAAGTTCAATTTAGTTATATAGTCCTTCCAGGTAATGAAATAAAATAAAATCAGTTCAAGCCACAAAATGTTTGCGTAGTCCAAAGCAAAAATTAATTTGTTTCATTACCTGCTACGTTACTGCAGGGGACACATCTCCCTCAGTATTTAGAACATGTGCATTTCTGCCCCTCAATAAAAAACATTAAAATAGCAGCTGACTTTTATTTCAACATAAATAAAGCCATTTACACCATAAAGTGATGCAGGAAAGGCACAAATTGATTCATAAAAAATTACCAAAATGAAGGAAATTAAATGCTTGATGCTCAAAATTTTCTGGCAATGTACCCCAAACCCCTCATTTCATGTCCCCCCCAATGCTGAAACACCCAACACCCAACACCCAACACAATGCATATGTCCCAGTAAGAGTTGATGAAGAGTAAGTGCAACATTTCTCCAGCAGGAGAAGGCGGCATGCTTGCAGAGGGTAAGAGAGTCTGAGATGTTATTCCTGTGAAAACTAACAAACCCTGAGGTAAACACACTTAATTTGAGTTTGATCAGTGACTCAGAAGAACCTTTGGAATACCACACACTGAGCGGACTGCATGTGCTCAAACGCCTCACCCTCAAAGCAACACAGGGAAAAAAGAGAGATTACTGCATAACCAAGCTTGACTTCCACCATTATTGTCAAACTCGCTGGATTAAAGAAATATTTCAACAGTACACCAAAAAGTGAATCAAAGCTGTCCTGAGACAAAGTCGACTTCATCAGCATGTACCCCACATGCGGCAGCGTTCAGGGGGCAGACAGCGAGGGAAGGAGAGCTGAACTAAGTGTTACAAAGAGCCATAATGAATATTTACAGAGAGAGTGTGTAACAGAGGGAAACAGATGCAGAGGGAAGTAGATAGAAAGAGCTGAAAAGGCTCATGCTCCTTGTACACACACACACACATACACACCCACACTCCACGAATACAAATACTCGTATGCATGCGCGACTCCCACTAATCATATTTCTGTTGACATATTAATATTTAAATAGTGCTCTGCTCCTGCCTCAACACTTAGTGAAAGTCTCGACGTGAAAAAAAAAAACGGCAGCTGAGTTAACGTTTTCAATATCTTGCACTTCAGAACATTGAAAACGCAGCACAAGTGTCTCCCCGAGGTGATGACACCTCCTGTGGTGAGGATTAACTCTAACCCAGTGGAATGTGTCATTGCATGTATGTCTGTGGGAGTGTGTGTGTGTCTGTGCACATTTTGCTTCAGCCTTTATGAATGTTTTTCTGCCTGTGCTCTTCATAGAGAGCATCATAGAGACGTGTGTGTGTAGCGTGCTTGATGACAAAAGTTGTGGGGTTTGAACGTTTGAACAGGCGGACATTTTTCCCAGTTTACTTTTCAGCTGCCCGGTGGCCGTGTGTTTACTTTCACTGGTGTAGTGATTCTACATCTCTCTATAATTCGCCTGTTCGCTGAAACAGCAACACTGCTCTGTCCTTTCCCTTTTCATCTGCCTGCCCCTTCGCTCTGTCTATTTGTCTCTATTTTATTGTTTTTATATATGATCTCTTTGCTCCCCTGTTGGAGAAAAAAAAAACCCGACAACTTGTGTTTTTGTACCAACATGGTGCTTTATTTTGAAAGAGACTGTATGTAAACGGTAAATTTCCTGCGAAAACGGAAGTGTATTTTGAAAGAAGACAATGCACGTAACAGGCAGAACTTGACACGGTGTCAAAGACCATCAACAGGCAACGCACCCAGGGTACCTTTCACATCGTATCTGGACGTGGTAAGTTCATGACCAAACGTCGATACGTGTCGAGGTTGGAGTGAGGATGTGTTAGTTTACTTTATTGACCGATCCTAAGTCGCCACCCCCTTGGTTACTGTTGCTAAGTCAGACAAGCTTTTACCAAGCCAACAGCATTATGCGACTAAAGGATATATTCACACTGTTAACTTTTACGTATGAGGCAAAATGGTTTACACTGAAGCTGAAACGATAATTCCTGCCATCTTAAAAATATGTCAGATGATTGCCTGTTGGTCTGATGCCCTAGTTTTTGTGGTGGGTCCCGCACTGTTGGCACTAGTTGGCCCTTGTTGACATTTTTTGGCCAAGTCAGCCTGTTGAATTGAATGTGGAGACAGTGGAGACCATTGGTAAATGAAATCACTCTGATTGGCAGCTCAACTGAGTCCACAAGAACAGAAAACGGAAGTGAGGAAAGCAAATTGCTAAAGTCAAGAGGTAAAAGTCAAGAGATTTTTTTTTTTTACTAATGAGCTCTTCAGCAAGAACAGTTGGTAAGGGTTTGTAAGTATGCTTTGTTCTTTCAACATCAGGATGTGTTGTCAATGTGCAAACTGGCTAACTAGCGTCTTAAATTCGTCCAGTCAGTATTCTGGTTTCATTTTTTTAATGATTAATACAGACTACAGCTGCCTGCTGCGATGGAGAGTTATTTCCTTTCACGTACGTGCTGTGTTGGCCATCGACTGTCTTTGTCGTGTGTTCGAGTGCAACTTTTTGGCTTAGACACAGACAACATGAGGCGGCGCAACAGTCAGATTTCCTTGCCACTAGTTCTTCGATGTAGGTTTGGTATGTCTGGGCCTTAACTCTTGATATAGCTATAGGTTAGACAGGTAACTATGCAATGTAATATGTTTGTTAGGACAGCGAGAGTCACCAGTAACATCTTTGAACTATCTTCAGAACGTAGCTAAAGCTGACCTAGGTTTTGCCATGTTCCAAGCCAACCTGGTCTCATTCTGAGGTCGTCGAGTGCCAGCACTTGGGCAGTGACTTCCACGTCAGACAGAGACAAAAAAAGCCTCTCACGTTGGCATGATACGCAGTCGAGTGCCATCAGTGTGTAACAGTGCCTGACAGGGGAAGGGGGTAATGCGGCGGGTCAACAATATAAGTCAAGGGGGTCAAGAGTCCGACGAGGGCGGGTGGGGGAGTTGGTGAATGGGTCCAACAACCACCTATGTTTATCCAGGAGGTTCATTCCCTTTGCATGTAAAGCCAAACCATGTGCTTTTGTTTCCAAAATCCCAACATGTTCTTGTGTTCGCTAACCCTAAGTGCGTGCATTCGTTGTTGAAAGAAAACAAAAAATAAAACATTAATTTGAGGTGTTGTACCGATGTGAAGTGTATTTTGAAAAGACACAGTGCATGTAATGGGCTGAAGTTGACACAGCATCTCATCACATGTAGACGTGGAAAGTCTACAACCAAGCGATGTTATGTGACAAAACCGGAGTGAAAATGTTGTCCGAGCTTGCTCAACCATTTTGAGCACAGAGCGAAAATGGGTGGGACTTAGGAGGGGCTCAGCTGTCATCGCCAGACTGATGACTGAGCCAGCTCCATGACAACTGACTCCATTTTTCACACTCAAGGCAATTAAAGGTGACTTGTTTTTCCATATGTCTGTGTCCCTCCTGTGCTCCTCTCACATCCATTACATGTGTTTAACCCTCATGTCCTGGAGCGGGGCAGACCTGGTTGGATCAGGCTGAGTGCAGAAGCAGAAATGGATGATACTTGTCTACATCACACCAGGCTGTGACACTCCCACCACTGTTTGTTTTCTGAGGCACTTTGAAGTTTAGTCTCAAATTCTCTTAATTAAAAGAGGAAAAATGCTGAGATTCAAAACAAGTCTCACAAAAAAAGGCAGCTTGTTGCATTACATACAAATTAAATCAGTATAACAAATGTTTTTCATTTTATTTCAATAGCAAAATTCTCAGCAAACCACACATTTGGAAGTTGACCACGTCTGTTATATTTTAGCATGCGTCTTGTGCAGCTTTGCCATCAGCAATATAATAATCATTCCCCGTGCCCATTGGAATTAGAGTACTGAAATGAACCACTTAAGTAATGGAAAAAAAACACATAAATGAGACTATTTGAAATCGTACCGACACGAGTGTTTTTGAAATGTGACATTTCCTTGTACCAGCTTCAGCGTGCAGGGGCTCAGGTGTTTCAATCTGTCTCCAGGCTATTGGATCATGTTTTGCAGTGACAGCTGTGCTTCCCCTATTATGTGGCAGGCAGTGCAGCACATGCAAGAGTGATGTTTAAAAAATCAGTGTGTATTCAGGACAGAATGACTAAGACGCGGTTTAAGTTTCCAGTCAGGGATTCTTGTCAGTTGTGGAGGATTTTGACAACAAGCGGTGAAGGGCAAAGCAAACAATGTAGATATATTTACATCGAGCTTTAAGCAGTTTTCCCTCCTTTTACTGTGTTTACCTGCACTTTTATTATTTGATTAAAATTAGAATGAACACAAACGAAGTCATTTCATTTTCTCTTCATCAATTTGCCATTTGTATTTGTTTACTTATCGGGAACAGTGCGAATTTTTCGACATTAATAAAAATGTAAATGTGCCGAGTTAGCAAAGATTGACTCATTTTCATCTGCAGCCCTTTGTCAGAATGTTAAAATGACGTTTGCTGCAAAGATGAGGCATCTGGCATTTTAATTAGCTAGACATATCACATTTACAGCCATTACTCTAACCACAGTCCAACTACGGAAGGAGAGATGAGGTGAATTTCTAACAAATCTTTGAACAGAAGTGACTAAATCACCTCTCCAAATACAACTCATTTGAGATCTTTCTGGTCTACAACCCCCACAATGAAATGAGACATTAAGACGACTACCAATACTTAACAACTCATCTGTCTCTCTTTGCTTCTCTGTCATTCTTTGTGTATTTCACTCCTGCCTTCTTTCTAAACTCCTGCCTCAAAGTGCCTCTGCATCTCGTTCCTGTTTTGTGTTACTCCCTTTCTTTGTTTCTATGTTTGCGTCTCTGTCAGTTTCGTTCTGTCTCTGATGATTTTCCTCTCTCTCATTCTATGTGACTCTCTTTCTCTGTGCTTCAGTGACTTTTTGAAGTTGTTTGTGATGAGAGATGTTTCATCCATTCCCCCCTCCACCCGCCCCACCGTGTTCTCTCAATTTTATATTTCTTATTACATAATAACTTTCAGTCTGATGTGCTGTCACACTAAATCTCCCTGATGACCCTTAAGATTTGTTCACACCGACATTGAACAGTTTCCGAACTCTTTACAGTTTCCTCCTTTTGATCAGCTCGTTTGACCAACTGAGAATAATAATATTTGAACTGCGGTGGGACCAAAGAAACGCGCCGAAAATGTCGCAAGAGAAACATCAAAACAACATCAAAGTGCTTTGTTAGAAATGAGAACATAATGTGAGTCAGCTATAGGAAGCAAAAAAACTCCAAAACATTCAAAGAGTCAGGGGGAGGGAAGGCATGAATGGTTGTAATTAAGTATTTTGCACGAGCCTCGCAGAAAAATGCTCTGCAAAATTAAGTCACATCGGTAGAGGAATCAGACTGAGTGTTGGTCTATGTGAGGAGTTTGGAGTTATAAAGTTAATCACATTATCCCTGAGGTTACAGCCCTGCCTTACCACATTCTCTATCAAATCGCAAATGGGAGTTTGTCTGAAATCTCTAAGGCAGTGGTTTCCAACTGGTGGGTCATGGGTCCACTCTAAATGGACCACAAGTGACTCAAGGAGATATCAAGTTTGTAAAAAAACACACTTTATTCTTGGGTACAGTGAATTTCCAGCAGAGAGCCGCTACGTACTGTAGAGGTTGGGAGAGGGTTACTGCCTCAAACGAGGGAGTTCAAGTATCTCGGGTTCTCAAGTTATTATCTTGTGTGCAAGATAAAAAAATATCACCTTACAGGACTTTAGGGACTCTGTACATGTCCGCACGCAAGAGCAGCACGAATTTCATTGTATGACACTCCAAGGTGAGAATAAAACTTGATTAGCTGAGTCCTCTCCATGAGATGGGGGCTGTGCACTTCTGAAGTTGTCAAAGACATACGTTTTTATCGTAAATTGTCTTGTGCAAAAAAGATAATGAACTTAGAAGAAAATAAACTGTGCACACACACACACAATTGGGATTGTGATTGGCCTGATTCGGGGCAGACCAGCTGGAAATCTCTCTGAACAGCAGGGTGACCAGACTCATGAAACATGAGCTTGCAGGTTTGTCTGGTTCCCTTGCTGGTTTACACCAGATGTAGATTAAGATAAACTAGACAGCATTTCATCGTGTACCAACAAATGTGTGTTCGTCCGCTAACAATGTTTTTGCACCTACTCTGCTTGTTGTGGCTCAAATGAAGCTTGATGTGTCTGCCAGTTTGCCGCGGAAGATTTGGGCCAGAGTGAGAGCTATCAGTCAAACTCAGGTGCAGATCAACAACCCCACTGAGGTCCGCTGAAAAGAAGGATGCCAGCCTCGGGCCACTTACAGGCAAATTCTGGTGTGGTTCATTTGTGGTGTGAAAGCAAAACGGACAAGCCACAGAAATTTAAGATAACAGCTACGATAATATGGTGAAAAAAATTCATACATAGCTAACGTTACCATCGTCAGGTAGCTTGTTAACCATTCTCGGAACAGACCCCCAATTTTTTGGCATTCCGGTTTGATTTGGGCGACTTCTGTTTATATATAAATAAATATGCTGAACCATTGCGATGGATTCAGAGTTTGCAGTAACGCCAACTATGTTCTGCCTCGTTAGTTCACCGCACGGATCATTTAACCTGGCAACAACTGCAGCTGGCTCAAACGTGATTGGTCAGTATCACGCGGACTACAAACAACTTACAACCGGAAACCAGGGCTCTTCAGCTCTTCTTCCAGAGGCAAGATCTCCGGGGTTTGCCATACAGAAACGACTTGTTAACTAGCTAAATATCTCGCACTATCTGCCATCAGTCATCTGTCTTGCTCTGCAAAATTGTCGGAATTTTCACATTACGATAACACGCCAGCTAGTATAACTATGCTGCTTCGTAATGTTAGCTGGTTAGCTAGCTAGCAGAAGTCCCCCGTCATTTGTCGTTCGTCAAATGAACGGTAGGGCCAAGGGGGGGTAAGACATCTTTCTTGTCTTGTTCCACTTCTCTGTCCTTTTTTATATGAGATCTAGTTGCAGTCTGATTAATAACATTCTTAACCAGTTGATGCTTTATGAACTAATTTTGACACCGGAGAAGCTAAGAAGCTACAGGTGTGGAAGCAGCCTACACAACTTTGGCCTGGTTTGTTAGCTGAAACAGAATATGATCCAACTGCACAAAATAACCTCAAGACACAGGAGTGTGTAGGTAGATGAGGACAGATGTTAACATGCACTAACAAGCAGTTAATCGTACTTGTAAAACCCAGCCAGGGTAAACATTTAGACAGAATGAGCTGAAATTGTGGCTAAAAAGTGGACCAAAATCCTTAATAGGGAATGATTACTGATCATCAGGACTGTCCAATAAACAAGTTACTTGTGAGTCAATGTGACTTTTATTTACAATCCCCAGTGAATTCATAATTTGGCAGTCTGACCCTTAATGAATAAAATATCTAACAACTCGCTGCATGAGATTCACGCTCACAGCCTTTTAAATGAGACTTTGATGAGCCGTGTGTCTCCACACTGACATGCTGATTGTCAATACTGAGAGTCAAATGACTAAACACCGGTGTGTGTGCTCACATGTGTGTTTCTGTGCATGTGTGTGTTTGGGCTCGCACGGCCAAAGAGAGCACATCTCTCCATGCTGACATAGACGGTTGCTCGCTTGCCTGTCAACATTCATTAAGCTGTGTTTGTGTGTGTGTGTGTGTGTGTGTGTGTGTGTGTGTGTGTGGCTAATCATTTTAACTTATTCCCCCAGCCTGCACACCAACCCATCCGCTCCATCTCTCTATCTCCCATAAGGGACAATTATGTCCACTATGCTTCAAGTGTTTGTCTTCATGCATTGTTATGCAGCATACAGTTCATGCATCAGTGAGTGTGTTGTGCTACGGTGTCTGAGTTTGTGTACAAACTCACTGGCCACTTTATTAGGTACTCCTTCTCAATTGCTCATTAACGCAAATAGCTAATCAGCCAATCACGTGGCAGCAACTCAATTCATTCAGACATGTAGACATGGTCAAGACGACCTGCTGAAGTTCAAACCGAGCATCATAATGACAAATCTGCAGCAACTGTGTGATGCTATCATTTGCATTGCATTGTAACTGTCGGTGACTATATATATGTGGTCATGTAAAATAAGCTTGTGTGTGTTTGTCCTCTACTATCTAAATCATTCCTCATTCTGCTGCTCCGCACACCAGTCCACCTGTCAATCCAGCGCTGGGTTGTTGTTTTTTTTTCCCATGAGGCAATTATCTCCAGTCTGGTTCATGTGTTTATTATCTGAATATGTGTGTGTGTGTGTGTGTGTGTGTTTCAGGGGGAGAGGGAAACAGAGAGAGCAACTGCATCTGTAGTAAATGGAAGATGAGGATTTTCTCCTGGCTTTTATTTCCTTTGGGATCAGTCCACCACTTTTTCCCCCCTTTCTCTTGATCTGTTTCCCCTCTTTGTCCCGACCTTTTCCCCGTATCTCACTCCACCTCCCCCGTCTCCCAACCCACCATTCTCCCTTTTTCCAATCTACCTTTCTCCGCCCTTTTCTCTCTTCTGTTTTGCTCTTTCTCTCTTGTCCCCCCCTACAAGATAACCTTCCTCTTCCACTTCTTTCCACATGCAATCACCCTTTTCCCCTTCCACCTCCTCTCTGAATCTGCTCTGTTCACCCCTCCCTCCCTTCACCTCTCCATCTATCATCCTCATCTCTTCCTCCTTGCCTTCGGGGTGATACAAACATCAGCTGGGCAGAAGGAATCTGGATTTCAGAGCAGGAGACAAGCGAGACTTCAGACTTGAAACACTCTGGAAGAACATGGACATCTGCTTGTTCCTGCACACCTGCCAGATTACACTCATCTCCCTCAATGGATTACAGTATTCTTTTTAGCTCCCTTTACCTTCTCTGACCCTTGTATCTTATTCCTCCCATGCTGTTTTTATTCCTCTCCTCACTCCTCAGTCTTTACCGCAGCTCTCAACAGCGTCTCTCTACTCTCTTCTTGTCTCAGGGTTGTCAATGACGTGTCATTTGTCAATCATTTTAAGCAGCTGTTCTAGGCTGGTAAACATCACACAGGTATATGCATGCATATAGGCAGACACACACACATTTAACACATCCTCACACAGATTACATACTTAAGCAGATTGCACTGCATTGCACAATATGACTCAACACAAAACATCACAACAGCACGACCTTGTTACGCGCAGCAACAGCGTGTTACTGCACCTCTGCACCTCTGCAAGATTAGCTTTCAATTTAGTTAAGATTCAGTCTGAATTATGATGTAATTCGTAACTGTGAGGGCTCAGCAGTAAGCTATTTTATAATTAACCAATCCAGGACCTTATGGATTCCCTGAGAGATAACCTTTTTCAGTATGATACCGCTCCTTGGAATACTGGAGACTTATGTGCCAGAAATCGATAGTGCAAAAACTTCAGGATTATACATTAATTATTCGTATTTCTCAGCAGGTAGAGATTGCTCATAATTCTGCAGGGTTTGAGCTTCAGTCTCAAGCGAGGCCACCCATGTGAACAATGTGTCACGGCGACAGGTGCTTCATCTCCTCTGCCTCTAGGTCATCTAATTAATCTCTTACTGTGTCCCAATTCAAGGGCTGGGTCTTTCAAAGTCTGTATTTCGTAGACAGAGTATGTCGTAATGGGCCGCCAAGGGCTGTGTTGTTACAGAAAGGGGGGCTGCTAAATGCAGTCTTGTCGGAGGATATCCTTAGCACACCTCAGCCTTGTTTAATGAACCATTTAGGAAATCCTCTGCAACTTTTAAGATGGGAAATATTAACTGGCTATGTGGTCGTGATCTCTGTTAAATATATCAAAGCAGTCTTGGCACGGTCTAAATAAGACATAAAATCAACTATTTCTTCTTGTTAGCAAGGAAACTGAAGTTAATATATATGAATACGCATTTTTAATTTGCACTTTTCAGTATTTCAAGGGGAACATCCCGGTAATATACTCGCAAATGTTTGATGTTACAAGTCAAGGGTGTCTGCCTGTGAAGAGGCTCATTTGTGCAGCAGCCACAGATTCAGCCCAGCCTTCAGGTCCTCCAAGGATCCCGTCACCTGCTTCACCCAGCTGCTCGTCATCTGCAATTAGTGTCTGCACTCACAGAGCACATCCTGACGTGTGGTAGCAGGAAAATCACAGATGTAACTAATAACAATAACGATGACTGCACTCTGTTTGAGTGTCTCAAGTCATATAAGCTTGAGCTGAACTGAAATGCAGACATTGTTAGTGTTATTAGTTCCACCTGTGCCTTACTTATCAAAATGTGTGTGGTGAAAAAAGCAGAGTGACCAAACTACACCTGCAGCTGATTTAATGCATGTTAGGCCCTTCATTTGACAAATATTCTGTTATGGTACAGAAATTGTGGAGGTGAGGATGAAAGTTGGGTGAATAAATAATAATAATAATAAAACATTTCCTGTATTTTTGGCTGTCAGAAAAGAAAATATGCAGCTTTGTGATGATACAGTGACACAGCAGCCAGCTCATCTGAAACACTGTAAAGGACTGAATAATTAAGTGATAATGAATAATTAATGAATATCATGTAAATGTGTTCACATAATTTTTGTAGTCAAGACATAGTAAATTATTTATAATACAGAGTTTTTGATGCCCATATAATTTTACATGCGACATAGAGTTACAGTTTGACTGTGCAAATATGAGAATTAATATGATCTCTGTTTCTATGCTGATGATGCACACTCAATCCGAAGTCTGAGCTCTAAATTCAGCACTGGAAACCACTGGCCCATCTCAAAAGGAGTATATGACGAGTCTCCTGACAGACTGTTTTCATTTATATAAGAGCCACTTAAGCACATTTTAGTATTTGGTAAGAATTTCTGTGTTGCTATGACATATCAATTAGGTTCTGACGATGTTTAAGTTTACGCAACAGTTTCTGTATATTTTTAACAGTGGACTATACTGAGGTTATGTTTGTATTTACTTTATTTATGTGTTGGAATATGACCACAGGTTATTTACGCCAGATATGGTGCCATAAGGCAGTTTACTGTGCATGACAGCAGGAGATTGTGGACAGTTTGTGTTGATCTGGATTGTAATAGGTTTTTGACCATGTTATGCAGTGATGAAGTATAATAACCGGTAATACGTGGGAATCCATAGGAACAGGACACAGGGTTGGTTGTGGATGTAATTTTGGAAGGACTTCGCCTGCTGTTTTGTATTCTCAATAAACCTTTTTCAGCTTTTTTCCTGCCTCATTTGAATACTGTGGATCTCCAGAAAATAACAGAAACACGAGTCAAAACTGAGATAATTCACAAACTAAAGAACCACTACAGGACTTATATCGACGAAGTAATACACTATGATATAAATGTAGCCTGGTGAGCCAGGAGGCTGTAATCACGTGATCTATGTGCTGCAAGCTGTCGTTTGTTATATGATAGGAGCAAAGTTTTAGTCAGTTTAGTTATACTTCTATCTTTTGTGACCCTGGCAGTGTGCATCCATACAACCTTTCAGCTGGGTCTACACTGTGTGTGCTTCTCTCTGTCAGCCTCTGACTGTGCTGAAAAGTCCCAACCTGACAGTACTACAAAAGCCACCTCCAGGGAGACGTATAATATTTTGTTAGGGACACCTTAACACACGCTATCGGAACTTATTTGTGGAAACAAAAAGGGTCCCATCATGCCAATAGCTACACAATGCCCCAGATGCCTTTGCTCTGGACCGGCTTTGCTCAACGTTTCTGACAACATCAGCTGCCTGATCCACATGAAGATAACTAGTCAGTAGGCCTTGTCAGTCAATGAGGGCAAGGGGTGACTTCCCTTAGACATCTTCAAAAGCTCAGGCAGCATCGCAGCGCTCCACGATCAATGTCATGGAAACATCAAATATAAAATTATGTCTTTTTCATAAATATTGTATTGCCATCAATCTCTGCTGTTTTTGTTAGGGGTCAGGAATTCAAAGTGCTTTACAGAGAAAGGAAGAGATTTAAAAGAAACACAAAGCCATATAAAACACATTTTCAAATAAACTATAATGACATAAGACAAATAAACGAGACACATGGAGTGAAAGTCAACCAATAGTCGCCATAGCCATTCCTTCACTAGTCGCCCGCATATTTACGTAATTATCAAGTTATATATTCTGGGCGGGGCAACACAATGGTTTGAGTTGAAGGTGTGAGAAAGAATAGTGTCAGTAACATTGTTAACACTGTGCTACATTACAGAGAAATACAAAACCGTACTAATGAACCTTCATTAATATAGGCCTATATTTTATCTACAAGTGCACGTCACACACTGAGCGAGCCGCCTGTTAATGACGCTGTCGGCAAAGCAGTAATGATTGTGCTAAGTGGCTAATGGGCATGTAGCTACTTCCATGTTTCAGATGATGCGTCATGTTTGTAGTCGACCAATGAAGATGAGTTTACATATCACCTTGTGTTCGTCCTTCACCTTCTCAAAATGATTCCACACTTTGGATTTCCTGCCCGACATGTTATTAACTAGCCTGTGGAATAACCGCAGGTACCAGCCCTGGAAAATGCTAAGCAGCCTCAACAAGCATTGTATAGCACATTTACCTGAAATCCTGAGTGCAGAGCTGATCGTCTTCCAGGTGCTGTTTATAAGTGTGTAGACCCATCATCCGTGGGACAGATGTAAAGCTCTGGGTAGCCCTGCATTAACATGATCAACTTTTCCGTATTTATCAGACTGAGTATTTACAGAAAAAGGGAGAGATATCTGTCGGCTGTGATTGGTTTGTAACATGACTCCTGTCTGACTGCTGGGCGTGGCCTCTTACTGTGTCTGTCCTTTCAAATTAAATTCCCCCATTGTCCAGTCATACATGATTTGATTTATTTTGACAAGGCGCCGTCCCAACATCCTAAATTTAACGTAATTGAAATGCAGTCCTGAATAGAAATGAAACCCCAATTTATAAGAACTCACTACTAGAGATCTCAAGTTTTAAAAATACTTCGATCCGAGAGGTCAAAAATCAGTTTGGGCCCAAACCATCGAGTGCTTCATAAACCAGCAGTAGTCTTAAAATCAATTCTTTGACAAACAGGAAGTCAAGAAGGTCAAACATTCACTGTTGTTTCAGTGTTAAATCATCATCTCATGTCATCACTGCACTGCATCATATTTTTTATCATCTCAGTTTCTGTCCTCTTCCTCCTCTTGTGTCTGCACCAGTTATATCAAATATCGAACCACCTTGACTGGATTAAGGCTTAATGGCTCCCTGAGTGTTTAATGTCAAAGGGCTCTAGCCAAACATAAAAAAACAAGCTGTTCATAAAAGGATAAAGTCTGAGACCTTTCTTGTTGGAGATTTCTTACTGTTTCATATAATTAGATTAACACAAGATTATTTCCGTCTTCAAAATGTATACAATTTTTAAATCATTTTAATTGGCACTGATCCTGGATCTATGTACAATAATCCTGTTAACCAATTATTATCATTATTTATACATATTTTACACCATAGCAAGTGGTAAATGTAAACATAGTGTTTTATGCTGCTGAAATCTGCCCAAACCATGAAAAAAGGAACATTACTATCATTACTTTAATTTATTTTCTGTTTTTAAATGCGAGGGCCCATTTGCAAGCTGGGCCCCTGGATGCACACCAAGGACACCCTGATTGTAGACACGGCCGTAGTAAGAACTGAATATATTTGTCATGTGAGTTCTACTTCATCGTGTCCACTGTTAACAGGCTAAATAAAATCAGTGTCATTACTGAGTAATAATTATTTATCATTACTTTTCACGGGAGATTTTCTAACATGAATGAAGATAAATGCCCGTGTGTGCCACATGAAATAAATGACAATAATCCAATTAAACACACAGAAGGAATTATAAGGATTAGAGACGAGACAAGGTCACATCGAAGGCCAGGATAAGACAGCATTCGATAAACTAAATAAACAGTCGGTGTGTATTTATGTGTGGGAGTGTGTGAGAGTGCCCGGTGCCTACACCCTCTGAGAGAATGCAGAATTATTGATTGTAATGCTGCTGATGGTGAAATCGTAATGACCAGATTGAAAACATCGATTCTGTGAGAATGGACTGTCCTTGGACAAGACAGGCAGTGAGGGAGGGAACTGCATCATCCGTCCCCATCACACAGTCAAACAGTCACACACATGTCTGTGGGCGTGCATTGCAATTTTGACCAGATGACAAAAATAAATTGGTCTTTAAGTATTTGAATTTTTTGAATTTGTATTTTTTTTTCACCTAAATATACAATTAAATTTCTAAAAATGGAATTTCCCTTCATGGGAGTTGAAAAAGTGTCTGGAAGCCTTCGCCAAACTGCCAGAAATTACAATTCTGGATATACTAAATCCACATTATTGGTTTATTTTTGGCTGGCCTTAAGTTTAGCAGATTTTAATCCAACATGACTGTAAAATGCCCACAATTCCATTTCATATTTTTACCATTACCCCTCATTTTCAAGTGCTACCATGCCCCTCGGAACAGAGTTTAGGAAGGTAACAGTAAGAAACTTCTCCTTTTGAAATTGGTGAACTCTTCAAGACCCTGATACGTCATCGGTGTTTATGTAAAAAGATGAGACAAGTGTTGCTGGACATTGCCAATATGCAGTCTTCTGCAGTGGTCATTTGTGTGGGCTACAGGCAGCCAAACACACACTATTAACAAGTCACCAAATAAGAAAAAATATGGCTCCATAAACAGGCCTAACCCTACCATGTTGGCTAAAGTTAGCAAATTGTGCTCCTACAAATATCAGTGCCAGTCTGCACTAATGTTAGAGGAGCGAGAACAAGTAGCATTTAGGCAGCATATGCCTTCAAATGGGGAAAATGCGACATGGAAATTTTTGTCAATAGATGGGACTATCATTCACAAATCAGCAAAAATAATGCACCCTTAGCAAGCTAGCTCATTAGCTAGTCGATTATACGTTGGAATAAGATAAAACAATGTTAATCAGAATTTTTAAATCTACATTAAGAAATAAAATAAAATCATGAGTTTCTTTTGTTGCTCATGCAGCCATCTTGCTGATGGTTTCTTATAACATTCAGTCTGAAGTGTGCCTCCTAACAACACATTCTCACTCTAATACCATATCAGCGTTTGGTCATGAGTTTTCCACGTCCTGATACGATACCCTGGGTGCACTGGTTGTTGACGTTCTGGGACACCGTGTTAAGTTATACCTGTCCCATGCATTATCTTCTTGAAAATACATGTGCGTTTTCTCAGGAATTTTACTGTTTACGTACAGTCTCTTTCAAAATAAATGCATTCTGTTGGTACAACACCGCAAATTGACGTTTTGTTTTTTTTTCATCCAAAATCTAATGCACGCGGTTGGGTTTAGGCAACAAAAAGCCCTGTTAGTTGCCCTGGAAGTCAGTGTTTATCGGACCCATCCACCACCACTCCCGCTCACCCTACTCTGACTTTCAACGACTTAACTTTCGTTCTTGTCGAGCTGCGTTTCCCCCTGACACCACCAAATGCTGTTAAACTATAACGGTGACTGACTGTGTATCATGCCGATGTTTAAGGACGGCTTTGTTTGTCGGTGCCTAAGCGTTGGACTTCGGAGTGAGACGGGGTTGCTCTGAAAAACCTCTATTTGTATCTCTTGCACTTCACCCTATCTCTCCCTGCCATCAAGAATTGTGACACACTACCGCTAGACATAAACATGCAAAACAGAGAATGTACTGCAGTATGTAATTTCCCCCAAACTCCCAAATCCTCGTACATAGTATAAGCTATATTCCTTCAAAAACAAACTAATTAATCAAATGCACGTACATGTGTGTGCATAAACATACACATTAAAAAAGCCTGACAGCAGAGATCAGTGCCTCAATGCAGATATCATACTGTTTGATGTATGAAATGTGCACCGTCAGCAGGATGCCACCACTGTGACAAATTCATAAATCTGACATCAGATTAGATCAACTTTGTTGTCCCTGAACTCCGTCTTAAAAAAGCAAATGTACTTTTATGACATTTCTGCTTTATTGGCTGGCACACGGCAGACTGAGACCGTGAGAGACGGGATGATTTAAGACAGACACTGCAAAGTTTTCAGTATGTGGTGTTCGACTCAGAGAAACTTTAATGCCAGTTCGGTTCCTCCTGAGATGTCCAAAAACACATTAGCACATGTAAATAATAAATCATGCACTATCTGCACAAGGACACCAGTCCATGGCCTCAATTCTCAAATGTATAACCCACCTTCAGACTAACCACAAGGATGCCCACATTTTTGCTTTTTTTGTGACCCAATTCAGATCTCAAAACTTCATGATTATCATGCAGCATTATTTCGCCGCAGAGTTCACTGTGTTAAAGCTATAATGCTGTGTTTACAATAGCAATACTCTAACTTAGCTGAACAGACATTGCTGCATATTAGAGCTACTGGAGACTGTACAGTGCTGGACAAGACCCGTCTGCATGACTTTAGAATATTTTGAAGATGACAACACAGTACAAACCAAGTTTCAGTAAGATGCTGAGGTAACTTTGCCAGTGGTGTCACATTAAATCAGTTTTGCCTTTGTAGTGAGATTCAATGGGATAAACTGAGATAAATCCTACTCAGAACTGAGTAAAAAGATCAGTATTTTGTTAGAAATGTTTCATTAAAGCCACAGTAGGTGGCTACTTTTTTGTCATAATTGCTGAAACTGTCACTTTATCCTGACAGGAGTACATGACACAGATAATCTGTGAAAAAGGGTGTTTTTTGGCTCCTCTTAATACTCCTAATGGTATTTGCAAGAATCTACAGCACCTGAACAAAAATAACCATCAGCCGACCGACAATGACAAGCTAAAAAGAAAGAGCCAAACGGAGCCTGAGACAAAACAAGTGACATGACATGACACTACTCACGTGTGTAAGTTAAAATAACTCAAAGTTGACTTTTGGTTTCAAGCCGGACACAAACCTCAGTCTCCTTCGTCAAAGTCCTGAATTCGCAAACTGAAGATGCTGAGTGAGAGCATGCACAGGAGAGGGGGGCTGTACAGCATGTGCACGAGCAGTGACTGACATTTGTTAAAGACTCCTCTTGGCTCTATTCAGTTGTTTTTATTCCGGCGTGGTGGATTCTTGGAAAAAGGCTTTAGAAGTACTAGGAGGAGCCAGAGAAACATAATTTGTTTCACAGATTATCTGCCCCGTGTACTACTATCATGACATAGTGACAAGTTGTTGTTTTTTTCTTTAATAAAAGTTATCTAACTGTAGCTTTAGAGAAAATTAAGAAGTTTTACCTTACACCATATCAATATGTATCTGTTCCATGCATTGTCTTATTTCAAAATACACTTCCATTTTCACAGGAAATTTACTGCTCACATACAGTCTTTTTCAAAATAAACACACTACGTTGGTAAAACATAGTGAATTGTTTTGCCCTTAAACAAAACAAAACCAAAAAAAAAAACAGGGTTTGGCTTCATAATCTTATGGGACTGCTCTGTTTGTTGGACCCAACCACCACCCATCCCACCCACCCTACGATTTCGATGACTTTGGAGTGAGACTGGGTTGGACTGGAGATCAGTTGATTAGTTACGTGGCGGTTACCAAAGGGAGTGAACCACACCTGGTCCATGTAGATAATAGCATGGCTGTAAGGAGACTATACTGAAAAATCAATACGTAAATTGATCCACAGGAAGAAAGATTTTGAAGACAGAATGTTGGTTTATTGGTTGTCTTCAGCTCAGAAGTCAGAAAAGCCTACAGCCCATAACAGGTGTGTGTGTGATGGCCTCTCAATCAAGGAAAATATAAATCTGGTTTTTATGTATGAATATTCTTAAGTTCTCCACAAACGAAATACTGACTTTGATTTCCTTTTTTTAAAAAATCGAATTAATTTTTACATCCACTGAGGTACAATGAAAACAAAACGAAAATCACCCACGGTGGTTGTTGCTTGGTTGTGTCAAAATTACCCATTGTGCCTACTGTTAAATCATTTTAATTATAAAATGTTGCCTGTGGTATTTATTAATGATGGCAGCATGGTGTACTCTATAATTCAAAGGACCTACTGATTGTTTTTCCTTCCCACCCCTAAACAAATCCAACCTCCCACCCCTTCATCAATTAATGATAACTCATTAATTGTTATCTCTATTGTGGTCCTGTTTTCCCATCAGGATTTGGTGTTGGGGTTAATTAAGGGCAATTACACAACAGTGCAGGCAGAAGCTATTACAGAGGTGTTCTAAAAACAAATACTCATGTTTAAAAAAAAAAATACATATTTTCTCGTCACTTAGTCCCTTTTAATATGGTGTTTCTTTTCTCCTTGTAAAGCATCACTACACTACAGTGTGTAATGGGGAAAAAGAATACAATATAGAGGATCACAAACTGTTTAAACTCAAAAGAATTCAAACTTATATGCACACATGTGGCAGTGTTTAAACAGAGTATATATCACAAGTTCTTAGCTGGTGAGGGCTTGTTGCTACTGGAACCATTAAAGTGATGGAATACAATCCCTGAAGGCCATGAGTTAGACCCATGAATTTGAAGGTCCTTTAGACGCCAAGACACCCTCCAGCTGTTTGTAACACAACTCTTGAGAAGTTATCGCAGTGACTTTTTCATTTTATCCTCTATGTCTTGAGGTGAATGACAGAATAAGGCATTTCACGTTTTGTTGGATGATGTCATTTTATGTTGCAGCAAGAGCCAGGTTAAACTTTTTTTGTTGGACGACCCTTAATTAATTGTCTGACAGAACCCCCTCTGTTGATATATCCACTGCTTCAGCCCAATGCTCTCCTCGAAATACATGTGCAGGCCAGGATCCCTTGGAATAATTTTTATATTGGAGGACTTTGTACTTCACGATTTACATCCAAAGCCGACGTTAAGTTCAAATGCAGGAAGTAGTGTGCCCTTTATGTAGCAAGACAGAAAGTGTGAAGGTTGAGGTGTTTGATTTCTATGAATAATACAGGAGTTTAATCTCCAATCATAGTCTTGCAATCCATTTTTGCATTTTTAGTGGCCATAATAATGATCTTTCCCTGACCTTAACCTTACCAATCAGCCAAGTGCAGATATTACAGACTGCAAGAATTTTAAAAACACTGGTGATGGACACTGAACATAATTTAGGGTTCTGCAGGATCGTCCAATATTAAAATTCTTGCACAGCAATAAGGTTTAAACAAGAGACTGCACCAATACAACCATTTCAAGCTCTTCCAGCTACATGTGCCCAACTCGACCTTCAGGCAGATTACAGACTTCCTGTCTGACAGGAAGTAGCACATGAGGCCGGGTAAATACGTCTTTGACTTATGGACCAGCAGTACTATTTCCCTTCAAGAATGTGTCATTTCTCCTCTGCCCTTCTCTCTGTAAACCAACGGCTGCACCTCCAGTTAAGTCCGTCAAGCTCCTCAAGTTTGCAGATGACACCATCCTCACTGGACTCATCTCTGGTGGGCATGAGTCTGCCTACAGGTAGGAGACTACCTTCTGGTGCTTTGGTGCAAAAGCTAAACACTCTCGGAGATGGTTTTGGATTTAAGAAAGTACGCACCTGCTCCCATCACCCTCTGTAACTCCCCAGTCAACACTGTAGAGCCCCCATTCCTACGTACCATCATCACCCAGGGCACCAAGTGGGAGCTGATCATCAGCAACCTAATCAAAAAGCACATCAGAGGATGTACTTCCTGTGGCAGCTGAAAAAGTTCACCCTGCCAAAGACAATGATGGTGCACTTCCACACTTCCATCATCAAGTCCATCCTCACCTCCTTCATCACCATCTGGTAAGGTGCAGCCAATGCCAAGGACAAGGGCAGACTGCAGCATATCATCGGCTCAGCGGAAAAGGAGGGCCTTTATGCCTCCAGGACTGTAAGGCAGGCAAGAAAGATTGTGGCTGACCCCTCCCACCCTGGACAGAAGCTCTTTAAAACACTCCCCTCTGGCAGGAGGCTGCAGTTCAGGACCAAATCCTCATGCCTCAAAAATACTTTCTTTCCATCTTCAGCTGGCCTCGTCAGCAGGCAATTGGGATTCTACTTATAACATACCTCGGCCAGACTGGAAATAACTTTTTGACTTCTGCATATAAGAATCGCCCTGTATTTTATTTTGTTTTGTTTTGTGGAAATTTGCTTTGAACTCTGTTATGAAAACGTTTTTATAATTTATGAAAGCTGCTGTCTCTCGCTTTTAAAGGAATAAATGCGATCACAGAATAACAATCTCTGGCGAGGCTGGCAGAATATAGTTATTTGTGATCCAGATGAGGCAGTGATACCATGTTAATGCCTTACTCTTAGGGCAATTATGCATCCAGCTCTCTTATCCTCTCTCTTCCCCTTCTTCTGCCAGCCTTTTAAGCCATTATGTGATTAGGCTGGGATTGAGCTGATGACTGTCAGACGGATAGAAATACTGTAGTATCTAACGACCCTTCCCTCAGCCCACATATCCACACTCAGACATGCACAAGACTGCAAGGAAACACCCACATGCTCTCAATGCAAATGAAAGCCAGTACAAAGCACACACATACACGCGTAGTCTAATGACACTCCTCTCATCGGGTTTTCTCTCAGCTTTCTGTCAATACAGCCCTCTCACAGCCACAGCTATGGTAATTAGATACAAAGGCTATAACAATATTAGCCTGCTCTTGTATAGAGAGGCCACTAACACTATTAGCATAACGCAGCTGAGAGTTATTAAAACAAAGGACCTAACTGAATTAGCGTGGGAAGGAGCAGTTTGGTTTGATATGCTGCTGTGTAGACGATGCTCATTTAAGTAAATGCTGATTTATGGAAGGGAGAGACGCATCCATGCACATATACATTAACACCCACATACTCTTAGTGCTCTATGTTGACCCTAAAGAAACCCGAATCACCAACGAATCAAACTTTTTAGGAAAATATGAAACATGAAACACGGCTTACATTTCGACAACTCTAAGATTTAACAGCCATGCAGGCATGTGAGGCTTAATGTGTGCCGGGTTCACATCATATGGGATGAATGCACAGCATCCATTAAATGTGGGTTAATCATATGGACTGACTGTCTTTGGCTGACATGAGGCCCCTATATTTCTTTGATTTCCAGGCACTTCTGTCGGATATATCGGAGCTTTCAGAGAAATCTCCCGGTTGTACTTAGGACTTGGAAGTTGACATAAAGGCTACTTACAGGTAAAACTGGTTACGAATAACTCCTATATGACATGAACACGGCATTAGGCACAGCCGTGCTTTGAGGCAATGCTAAGATGCTGAAAGCAGGGCTAATGTTTTCCAAGTTAACCGTCTTATATCAGTGTGTTAGCAGCGTTGGGATAACACTTTACAAACATAGTAGGAAGTGTACTGTAATAAATTACTTTACTTTAGTAAATTAGTATTATCAACAGGATTTTGGATAATATACTTACAGTTGCAACGTCACATAGCTCATTATTACCCGATATAAACTGTTTATTGTTTTCATTTTCCACTTCCACCAGAAATAGCATCCCCTGAAGGGTCTTGTTTATTGTCATGTCATTCATTATATGCTACCTTATAGCAGTGTGCCAGTGACCATGTGCTTTATCATGTCCAGTGTGTTTCCATTCATATACCTACACCATCTGCTTTTGCGTCCTCGGGCTGCCTGAAAGCAGCAGGGATAAAGAGCTGGCCTCCGGTTTGTTTTTTGTCCTCATCATGGTCAACAGCACATCTGGGTGATGTTGGTAAATGTTGCATGTGTTTCCATCCACATCTCCTACAACTGCAGAGCAATGTTGGCACACCGTCCCGTTCTTATGCATAACTCTTTCTCTGGTGTAGTGAAATAAGTAACTTATTACTTTACACAGAGAGTAATAACATATTACTTTTAAATACGGTTAAGTAGTAATATGTTATATATTACAGAGGCTGTTGGGGATGAGATTATTTCTGCAGGTATTTGATCATAAACCAAAGTATTGAACGAACCAAATTTTTTACTAGGTGGTGGTACTAAAGGTGAAGTCAAGGGATCACCAAAATCAGAGGGGTTCATCCTCTGGCCACCTTGAATGCCTATGAGATTTCATGTCAATTCATCCAAAAAAAAAAAATAGGTGTCAAGATACTGAAGTATGGAACAAAGTAGTGGACCAATCAACAGATTAACCTACTAACATTACCACCCTTGAATGCTGCTAGCATTGCTTAAGCCACATACCATGTCTTCAATATTGCTGTGTATACAGTAGAAATTTGAAACACTCCGGATGCTTTTGCCAAAAATAAATGTTTGAATATGTTATTCCTTTTTAGTCCAAATCTGCAAGAAGTTGTCAGCACTCTTAAAGTAGTACTGCACACGCACAAACGCATGCCTGTCAGCTTTTCCTTGCATCCTCTGCTGGAGGTGTGGGCAGTCAGAGTGATGGTTAGAAAGGTCTAATCTTGACAAGGATGTCAGTTGTAAACCTCTAAACTTATATATCAATTGAAATACAAGAGACAAGAAGTGAAGGAAGAAGACGACGGAGACGGGGAGAAGGGCAAAGGTTTGACATGAAGGTAGACAGATAATGAAGCAAGCAGGAAATAAAAGGAGGAGAAAGAAGGGGAGAAGAGCTGGGAGAAGGGGGAGGGAAGTGAGGGGAAATGCTGACATGAGTGGAGAAATAGGATGAGGAGAGAAAGAACAGGAAATGAGGGACACAGAGAAGGACAAAGCGTTTAATTCCACCATACATCTCCAACTTTGGAGGAACTAGGACTTTTTGTTCAATTTACCAAAACTCTACCACTCCAACTAGTTTAAGTGTGTTATGCAGAGAAGTTTACACTCAAAAGACTGCTGCGGAAGGCTGCCTAATATTGTAGATTTGTTTATCATATCTTGAAGCTTTGCATAATTCAGTACCTCACTTCCAGGTGGTAATTCCCCTCAAATCAGCAGCTGCAACGAGCTGCTAAATTTTACTGTGACTGACAACTCTTTAATTTTCATAATACCTACTTCTTTACACTTTTGGCACTTCAATGTTTTTAAATCACAGAATGCTTTATTTGTATGATGAATATTTAAAAGTGCCATAGCTGTACATGCCTTGATTATCTTAAAATGAGACGTCAACCTGAAGAGTCTGAAGTTGATTAACAGTCTAAATAGAAACATCTGCACCCAAGCTTGCCTTTAGGTAACAGGAGGAAGAACAGGAGGGCAGCAGCAGGAGGTGATTGCTGAGCAAGGAAAGACAGGAAGAACGGTGAAGAGAAAACAGTTGTATAATCAAGAAGCCTTCAGAGATCAGGTTAGTTGAAATGAGGATAGAGTAGAAAAGACGAGGAGAAAGGGGGAGCAGATGAAGTGTCTTAAACAATGAGTGCTGATGTAGGTCCACCTTGACACTTGAAATATCAGTGTAATTTATATTAAGACAATCTGGCTAGTGATCCGAGTTCAATTCTCTGCAAAGCATGAAGTAATGAAGGCAATGATCAGAAAATCAATGGAAATCAATCACGGTGAAAGACCTGATGCCTGTTAAAGACAGCGGTTGTAGACAGGGTGCTTTCAGGTCAACTTCCTGTCTTTAAAAAGATCCTGACACAGTGAATTACAGAATGCTAAAAGGTAACCTTTGCTTATTATAAGTACTGAGGCGTCTGACAACTTTTAGGAGAATCAATTGTTTTCGCAAGATTCAGGACACTGGATTGCTGAAGTAGCTGTCTGCTTGTCTTGTAAAAAGCAGACATTTGCTTAAAAACTCTATGGACGTACACTTTGATTGTTCGGAGAAAAAGAGGATGCCAGGATGATTTTGAAGATTACAGTAGTATTGCTATAACTACTTAAGTGTTTGATGTTGGTTTCCACCGAACACCCCCAGAACCATATGTAACCTGTACGGAAATATGCCTAAACCGTAGATCTGTTTCTGTGTTTTTACTGCAGACTACTCTTATACAGGGAGGCTTGTTACCAGATAGTGATAGCCGTGTCGCTGCTCCATCTAGCTCTTGCGGTATTTCCTCTTCACCAATTAAGAGAGTGCACTTGCAAGATAAATGTGACACTTTCTAATGTCACAATGGAGGGACAGCTACGCAGGTTGATTTTAGCGCTGCTCATCGTGGACTATATTGCTGTCATTGTTCATTTTAGTCAAACCATACAGTTTGAAAACGAGGCGCGGCTCCAATTTATAATCCTCCAGGACTGTAACATGCTCATGTTTAACCCAAACAATGTGTCATGTGACTGCAGTTGGTTCGGATCGAGGTAGGAACACGTTCTCACCGAAAAATGGACCGCACCAGAGTTTGTTTTGGTGCACACCTGAGCACGATTTCTGTGTTCGCATCTGCCGAAACACTGAACTGTAACAAACAGAGCAGGTGTGAAAGCACCTTCAGAGTTCTACTACACCTCACAGATGCTTCACAGACTTCGTCCAGCCTGTCACTCATGCCACCCTTCCCTAAAATATGCATAACTTTGGGCCTTATTAAAATGTAAACAGGTAAGTTAGAATAAAAAAAATCACTCCTTGTACAGTTATCATGAATGTTGAAAGTAGATATAGAGACAAAACACATTTTTTGTACCAGGCTGTAAACATTTCTGCAGTGAAGTTGGGCATTTTAATACGGGGGACTATGGGGATTTACTCTGTTTTGGAGCCAGCCTCAACTGGCCATTTGATGAACTCTAGTTTTTGGCACTTCCACATTAGCTTCATTTTTCAGCCTCAGAGGTTGCCCCTTGGTTGTGTGACATTTTCAGAACAAAAAGAACTGTCTGGAGTGTTTGGAGTCTGTGTCCCATTTGATGGGATATTTGAAAATGGGGGTATGTGGTTTGTGCATAGAGGCCTTGTTGAGTAAAAGTGTCACTTTTCGATTAGTGTTCCTAGCTCGACCTTTTAGTATCGGATCAGTGTGCTAGCTACCTGCACAGAGGGGTAACGAATGAAAAGGATGGAATGTATAATACACAACTTTTGAGAATGGGAACGCAATAATAAACTTTCTTATGTATAATAAGCTGAGCTGAACCCAGTCAGACTGCTCGGTGGAAACAAGGCTTTAGTAACTATTGTACAGCTTATTTATTACTTAGTTCTACAGTTCTGCACACATCAGACAGTGATGGCAGCCTGTGAAGATCCTTCAACATAAAAAGATTGTAATATTTATGATTTTTGTTCAGGGGAAAGCTGCCGAAGTAGACTCATCTTCTGGGTGAAGGCTGTGATGAAGCTATTCAGCCTGATATATGTGCAAGTCACACACATGTAATGCTTGCACATAAACATACATTTAATGTTTAGACTAAATTTACGGACCTAATAAAATGCTTAATTTATTGTCCTTTCATTTAGCGTAACATTTTATGTAAAACACCGAACACATTCGTGGAAAGTTACAGATTCAAGGGGCCACGTAAAAAGTTGTCTCCATATATTATTTGTAAGCCGTTTTGTTTAATTAAAAATGTTTAAGATTTTTTTTTTTTCCTGTCGCATACCTAAGGAGCAGAGAGGCGTGTTTCCAGAAGTGACTGTGTCAGACGGTCTGTAATGAGCTTTGCCTGCATCACCACTGTAGAACCAATTAGCTTAAAAGGGGTCTAGTAGACGGACTATATGGGATGGATCACTAGTGTACTGATGTGTGCTTGAGTGTGTGTGTGTGTGTATGTGTGTGTGTGTGTTGACAGGGTGGGGTCACATGTGTGTGTGCGTGTGTGTGTTTCATTATATGCTTCTGTGTGGGCACAAGCTGTAGTGTTGTGTCAGCACAGATATATTACCCAGATTTATGCTCAGCTGTCAGCGACACACACACCTACACACACTGCACCCCTCTCTGTCTCACTCTCTTTTCAACACACTCGTTTCACTGTTGTGAAATCAGAAAAAAAAACAAGTATGTTTTTGAAAGAAATCAGCTGCATTCCTTTGTTATAACGGCAAACTCATAACTGCTACATCAAAATAAATATTAAAAAGAAGATGAAGATGAAGATATACAAGAATACACAGAAAGAAAGAGAAGAGTATACTTCCACAACAGGAAAAAAAGAAGTCAAAACCAAACCTCTTTTTTCGTACTCAAACATTGATGATTACATGATGAAACTTACGTAACACTTTGAGTGCGGAAGCCACACACTGTCAAAGTCAGTATCTTTGATTAACAGCTCCAGAAGGCAGAGAGCAGTGCTTACTGCTTCCTGTAGCACTCAGCTGAGATACTTACACATCACTATACATGGGAAACTAGTCAGCTACACCAGATGGACAAAAAAGATGACCAGCCACCAAAAGAAGAGATGACAAAATAGCTGAATGACACATCAGGCAGGTAGAGAGGAGCATCAAGTCTGTAAGTCAGGCATGTCATTATGATGCCGGTCGCTGCAGTGCAAACTCAATTGTATTAGCTGTGATCATATTCACAGAGTTATTATTGTGGCTCCAGTCATGTATTGCTCACTCTTCTGTGTTGCTGGTTCCGAGTGCCTAATTAAATCACTTCAGACAGACTGCTGCAATCGGAACTCGCCGTGAAGCCATGAGTCATTCGCTTGTAATGAAATAAAACACTGACCACCAGCTGAGGTTCAGTTCAGCCTTCTTAAGGGAATTCTTCATCCCTCAAATGACCTGTTGTACATCAGCTCTTCACCCTGTGTTAGACTGAATTTGGGAGGAAAACTTTATTTTTCTTATATGGCTAAGCAGAATTCAGAAATTGAGAAAATACCTTGATGTACTGAGGTCAAGCAAAACAGCAAAACTACATTAAAACATCTGTTAACAAACTCCAATGGTGTGTCTCAAATCACATACTTCCGTTAGTATACTTCTGCTTCTATACTGTGTGCACTATCTACTCATTGGCGTAGTGTTAGCTCAAACCAAACAAGGCCGTTGTGTACTCATCGGAAATGATGACTGCAAATTAGCCAGTTAGCAAACTAGCATTAGCATTCGTGTTATCGTTCGCGTTACCAAATCATTACAGACTGCTAAATTAACCCAATAAACACACTGCTGGCTTATACCCGACAACAGCATAATGGTGCTTAGTGCACAGCCTCAGTCAGTAGTTGTGTTACTGTGTGACTTTGGTGTTAGTTCACCAAAAGCACACAAGTACACGAAGAAACTGACTGATAGAGGCAGCAGTAGACCAGCAGCTCCCATGTTCAGTGAGGTAAAATTACTATTTTTGTATCAACAAAGTCTGGCTTTGAAGAGACAGAACATTGACAAAGTTTACTTTCATTTCAGTTTTAAAGGGATAGATTGTAGTACTTATCCAGTTGGCACGCCCCCAGTTTGGAGAAGCAGGTTGTAGTCCGACACTGAAGCTAAGCAATGTACAGCTGTGGATGGGAGTCAGCAACAAAATGTATTTTAGCCAACTTAGAAATATCAGATCAAGTGTTTGCTATATTAAGAGTATTTTCACTGCTTTACATATCCGTCAGACAGCCTGTTGCAACAGGGAAGCCATTATCAACTTAAGTGCCCCAGGTATGCTCTCGTCAAAGCCACCACACTCCACTGGCAAAAACAGTCATTTTAGCTCACTAAACATGAGAGCTGCTGGTCTACCACTGCTTCGATCAGTTAGTTTGTCTTATTGTGTGACTTTGGTGAATCTGAATTAACTGTTTATAAAGCCTAAGTCACACAATAACACACACACACACGCAAAAAAAAACTACTTGAGGCAGCGGTAGACCAGCAGCTCCTGTGTTTAGTGATGTGAAATCACTGTTTTTCTCAAGGGAGTCTGGCATTGTAAAGAGCAATATAGAGGCTTTGTTTTCCTGCAATCACATAAACTGACGCTGACTTGTTTTAGGTGGCTAAAACATGTTTTGTTGCTGACCCCTCCACAGCAGTAGATTACTTGGCTTGGCTCTACTGTACTGTGCAGTATACTGTCTACGGATAAGCATCCCATACAACCTCATTTCAAAAAGTCTGAACTATCCCTTCAAATACTTAGGTCTTTGCAAAAATGCATGTCTTTGGGAAGTACTGAGCATAACACTGGATAAATCAGACTTAGACTATACTGCACAAGTTATTTGGGAGTTTGGTAACACATGCTTTGGCATAGCTCTGCTGTTGTTACCCGCCGTCCCCTATGACTTCAACTCATCGAGAATTCTCTCAGTCTTTGGAGTCTCCATTCACCAGAGGCAAAAAAAAAGTTTTCTCCACCAATTTAGCATAACACAGGGTGAATATGTTATTAACAAATTGTCATTTGGGGGCGAAGTGTTCTTTTAATCACAAGAACATTTCTCAACTCGACCACGTTTAGGCAATGTATTAATCTAAGACGTGTATTCTCGGCATGGATTAGATTGAGACATTTCATTAGCTGTATTTCATTTCCATTTATCATATTTTATTTTAGATAGTTTTAATCACTCTTCCAGTCTTCCTAAAGATTCACAAATGAAGAATTTCATTTCACTAAATAATGAATGGCTTTTTTGATAGCATTGTCATGGAGATGAGTTTTAATTAATGTGTGCATCGTGGAGAGTTCAGTGATTAGTGCGGACTAACACATCAGCTGTCTTAATCTAAGTGTACTTTCATGAATGTACTGAGGCTAGACTTACAGCAGACTTAAACTGCATTTTGTGAAGTTTGCTGATAGTTTTAATGGAGTATAAAAGCACATAAAAAGCCTGTCAAACACACACACACACACATTTACTGTATTTTTTTTTAAGAATCAATCTAGCCATCTCGTCTATGTGTGTGCTGCTGTGTGGGCACTCTAGCTCACTTAGCCCCATGCTGACACTGACATGATGCAGACATTTGCTCCACCATAATACCTTTAAACACCCCAGCACGTCCCTCACACACACACACATTTTTCTGTATGTCTTACAACAAATGTAACATTCGGGATTTCGGGACAGACATGGATGCACCAGAGCTGAACTTTCCTCAAAATACCTCATTCAAAAGACAAGATATTAAAAATACAAAGTCCTGCTGCGCTGCGGTGTCACCTGCTGTTTCACGGACTCAAATCTGGGAGAGAGAGAGCTGAATTAAGAGAAGGAGACAGGGGAAAAAAGAAAGAAAGTGTTTGCCATGTTTGAAGCAGTCGTGGGACTGTCTAGAGTTCAGACTTGTTTTTCTCCTTCTTTAATCCACTGCCATAAAACAGTTTGGGGGGAGGCAGGGGGGAGTTGTCAATTGATCCACTGGGAATTTGACCGAAAGCCAAGAACAGCCAGTGTGAGCATTGGCTGGCTGATAGCTGCTGTACCTTACCAAATCAATTTAGTAAGCAGTAACATTGTTAAATTAAATCATAACAAAGACTGGATTCTTTTTTTCCCCGAGAATGAAACAGCTCACTTTGCGATTTTTGTAGTTTTAAAGGTGAACTCAGGGAGGTGTTTCCAATACTTTTCTTCCAATATTATTTAACTTCTATTAACATCCCAGCATGTACTGAGCTCGATCCATGTTCCTGCAGTGTTAGTCGCTCTTCTTTCCTCCATCCGTTCATGTTCCTGGGTTTCTACAGATCATTGCTCCTTCAACCTCATGTTGTTGTAGCCTCAGGCTCCCTTTCGGCTACGTACTCTAATAGAAATCCTGGGAATTCTATGCAAAAAGGATCCGGTTTGATCAGTTTAAATTACAAAGTAGAAATGCAACAGAGGGGAACACCTACCTTCAGATTCTATAGACACCCTGTATACAGCACTAGGGATGTCCTGATCAAAGCTTTTGGCACCGATCCTAAATCGAACCATGAGTAGCTGATGCATTGAAATAAAAGCTGTACTCCAGTCTCATTTCTCACAAGCTTCCTAATCCAAATGCTGGAGGACCTGATCAAAGGTATTTAGTTTATTTGTAAGCTTAAATTATTGATATGATATGACTGAAAGTATATCCGGGACGTTTTAACATGAAGTGATCAGCCAGAGCAAACAAGAGGAAAACAAGTATCAGCTTGTTGTATTGCAGGAACCACTAAACACTCATTCCACTTGGGAGATTTGCACTGGTGTTACAGAGGGACAGAACCTTGGACCTAGAGCTGTTACACTACCCAGTCTGCTCCTGGCTAATGTGCAGTATGGCAGAGTGAATTGATGAAATAGGACTCAGGCTGGTCCAGCGATGGGAGTTCGGAGACTGTTGTGCCCACATCACTGCATTCCACATTGGAGGTCCCAGTGTGCCCAGCGCAGACAGAGCACAGGACTCCAGTGGTACAAAGGGAGGCAGACTCTGTGTTTGCATAATTGGTGCTTGGTGCACAAACAATTAAAGTTGATGAACAATGTTTCCCTGGTGTCCAATTTTTCATATTAAGATGCCAGCATGGAAATAGAATGAGAGAAGAATGGACATTACAATTCAAATCAATGTAGCAGGATGGTCAGAGCCGAGCCAACCCCAGCTGACATTGGGCAAGAAGCAAGGTTCACCCTGGACAGGTCGCCAGACTATCACAGGGCTGACACATAGAGACAGACAACCATTCACACTTACGGCCAATTTAGAGTCACCAGTTAACCGAACATGCATATCTTTGGACTGTGTGAGGAAGCAGAAGTACCTGGAGAAAAACCCACATTGACACGGGAAGAACAGGCCAACTCTGCACAGAAGGTCTACCCCACCCCAGGGATCCATCTCACTTTGGGGCAAGAATGCTAACCACTGCTCCACCGTGCCATTTTTGTTTGTACTAGTAAAACAACCACAGGACTTCAAATTAAAAAAATAGATGATGCCATAAAACTGGATGGAGAGGCACTAGAAGAGGTGGACACATATACATACCTGGGAAGCGTTGTCGGGAAGGATGGAAGGCAGTGACAAAGACATACAAACAAGAACAGGGAAGGCAAGAACAGCCTTTTTACTACTTCAACTCCAGCATTAAATCAGTCTTACTATATGGGTCAGAAACATGGAGAACTACAAAAGCATCATCAAACAAGCTCCAAACATTCATTGACAGATGCTTACGACACCTCCTGGGAATTTACTGGCCTAACACCATCGAAACGAAGAGGCAAACCACACAACAAGAACAAATTGAAACCCAAGTCAAATGCAGGAAATGGGGCTGGATTGGGCACACCTTGAGAAAACCATCCTCCAACACGACTAGACAGGCCTTAACCTGGAACCCACAAGGGAAGAGAAAGACAGGAAGAAACAGCTGGAAAAGGTCTGTCGAGGCAGGGACTCAAGGGAACAAGATCATCCTGGAAGGAAGCAGAGAAGATCGCCCAATGCTGAACCAGCTGGAGGAAGTTCATGAATGACCTATACTCCCCAAACAGCAAAAAGGTTAAAGTCAAGTAAGTCAGTAAAACAACCACAGTGAACAGTTCAATGACCTTTCTACTCACTCTATTTCTATAGATGCCAACCACAGTATGTGCCCAGAGAATTCATCAGTGTTTTGCTGCTGCTGTTACTTTCCTCCTGAAGCTAATTCAGAAATGTACGACAGGGATACACGATATGTTGTTGCTTTATTTCATTTTTTGTTTACAAACAAACATTCTTGTGTTGTCCAGTGACGATTAATGAACCTTAACGAATCTTGAACTAATAATCTTTGTCTGAGTACAAACAAGGGCTGCAGAGAGCACACACACACCTGACCAGAGTCGGGTTAGGTTTGGTCAGGTGTCATGTTGTTCACAGAAGTACTGTTGATCAGTGATAGCCTTATGTTTGTCATTTTTACCAGTGAAAGTGATGGTCAAAGCAGGCTAAAAACCAAGAAGCTGCTAGCTGACAGATTTTGTACTCTGCTGTTTGCTGATGAGAGAAAGAGAACAGATATGACAGATCTGTTAGCTTTGGAGTTTAGTGGACCGATGTGTTTTGCCAACCCTTCTGCTTGAACTCACTCACTCACATTAGTGCATTCACACACTTAATGATAATTTTCACTTGCATATGCAGTGAAATCATAACATGCTTGCAGACTGCTGACAGCTAGTGCACTGCTTGTGTAGACATAAGAGCGTATCCTGAATATAAGTGTACAGTGAGTCAGCACACATATAGACACACAACCAAGACTACATTACAGGTGTCAACACACCATATACTTATTGGAATTTCTGTGTATACTGTATGGCAAAGGGATACAGAGAAACAAATAGAAGTGGCACAAGATTTTTCTCAATAAGCAACCGAACTGGAATAAAAGAGATGTGACAAGGGTATAAATCAGCTTTCTGGAGAGGCAGTTGACAGTAGTCGATGGAAAAAAAAAGGAATATGCCACAGTCTGAAGAGGAAAAGGAGACACTTTGTTTTGCACTTGTCACTGTTCTTCAAATTTCTCAATGTATAATACCTGTCCAACATGCTTATATCTTCAGTGGAAAGCCAGGGTTGTGAGACAGTTGTGCTGATGAGCAGGAGGAAAGTTGCTGGTGTTTTTAGAACTGCAGAGTCAGATGTACGTATTCATGAATCCCACTGGAAGTCAATCCATCTGGCTTTGTATTAAAAGCAAAGTCTGTGTATAGTTCAGTCAAATATAGCTTATATATAGTGGGGAACTTTTGATAATAGAAAATGTTCAAGGCATACTTTTAATATATTGTTAGGGTGATGCAGAGTAATGGTTTGACTTAGCATAGTTGAGTGTGTTTATGTGTGGACAGATATCAGCAGAAACTTTTTCAAGAGAAATGACAGGCTCAGACGTTTCAGCAAATCCCCAAAAATGACGTTCATTTACTCATTTTCCATGACTGCTTGTCCTGTTAGGGGTCGCGTGTGTGCTGGAGCCTATCAAAGCTGACATTGGGCGAGAGGCAGGGTTCACTCTGGACAGGTCACCAGACTATCACAGGGCTGACACATAGAGACAGACAACCATTCACACTCACATTCACACCTACGGACAATTTAGAGTCACCAGTTAACCTGCATGTCTTTGGACTGTGGGAGGAAGCTGGAGTACCCGGAGAAAACCCACGCTGACAAGTGGGAGAACATGCAAACTCTGCGACAGTGCGACAGTGCTAACCACTGCCAAAATGACATGGTAATGTCAAAATGACAAATCACGGATCAACAAAATGTCTGACTTTGACACAAAGGTTGTTCATGCACTGTTTGCTACTAATCAACATCTGTTTCTTCTACCCACGACTGTGATGCTTCCCAGTTCAAAAATGTTTATGTGCATCAGTCTGGCGGGTAATTCCTAACAATGTGTTTTCTGTTTGATTTGGAGCACTCCTACCATCAAATATGGGCACACTGATAGGATGTAACCCTGGGACATGAGTTCATATATCATTATACGCCTACATAAGTCTCAGATCTTGATCCCAAAGAGGCGAGGAATCATCACAGAATCATCTTTGGTTCGCCTAATGAATGCACCAATCCTAAATCATATTAGCAAACCCTGTGAGCTCATTAAAATTGCATGCATCTCATGTACAATTGTGTGTGAATGCGAGTATGTGTGTGTCCGTGTGTTTGTGTGCTTTTAATTGAGGAGATACCATGAAGGATGTGCGTAAACCACATTCATGCTATCAGGCATTAGCACTAATGAGATTTTACCCATCACAGACTCTTTGTGATTACAGTTATCACCGAGAGTGGCCCTTTTCAACCCTCCCCTGCCCCTACGCAGTCATAAACACACACACACACACACACACACACACACACACACACACAAATCTGTCTAGCTCTGGGCTCTACAAACCGCAGTCCACCAAACTGCCATTACAAAGAATCAGACTATTTTGACAGGAAGATGTCTGACTGCCTGGCAGACAGGTAGACAAACAGGCAGTAAGGGTGACTACCCTGACACTGACAGACATACCCACTCACCACTACACATAACATTTAGTCGGGCTTGAAGAAACATTTTCAGACATCAAGCCGCTCTGGAGGCACTAATTATCTCACCGGATGAGCTAAATTTAAATGAGTGGAGCCACTGGCCCATCTTTTAAACTAACATTACCGTATGAGAGGGCTGAACACACATTGCCAAATTAGCATCTATGTGTCTATATTTTGCATCTGTAAGAGCTTTTGGTAATTTAATTTCAAGATTATCTTTGGCCAAGCCAGCAACATTGCCTTATAAATGGCAATCTCAGTGTGTCGGCCGGTCAGTTGGCCGGTCCACCACTTTGGTCATTCATCATCCCAAGAGCATAAACCCTACTAGCTTTGGTGATGGCCTGGTATGTCCTCTAGTGCCACCATCATGTGGGTGATCCCCCTGACTTGTCCTCTGGCGATATGATGAGATGGTCCCTGGTGGCTTCGAGGAACATGTCTCAACAGCTGCAATGAAACTACAGACTTTCATGTCCCCAAGAAATAAATAGGAAAAAAGTGACCCCTGAACTTCCTCTGGCACCATCACCGGGTCCAAATTTTAACTTGCCAAGAAAAAAACGTTGGTTTATGAATTTTTTTTTTTTTTTTTAAAGATTTTTTTTTGGGCTTTGCCTTTAATGGACAGGACAGATTGAAATGGGGTGAGAGAGACAGAGAGTGGGGGTTGACATGCAGCTGTATCGGAGTTGAATATTTGCATTGGCGAGTTAGCATTTAGCTTAAAGCATCACTGTGACAGGCGCATCCTCTCAGAGCTGCTATCATGGCTGTTTGACTCTTACGCCTCGTTTCCACTTATGTATGTGAATGGAGACGAGGCAACCAGAGGTCCATTCATTCCTATGGAAATCTCGGTGATATCCGATGTGCCTGCGAAATTCCTCCTCTTTTGCAGTGGATTTCCGAGAGACCTTATGACAGAGTGCTAGCTTAGCTAACAGGCTGTTAACTAGCTAACAGGCTATTTCTTACAATTCAGTTGCCTGTTTGATTGTCAAGTGAGTTTGTATGATTAAAAAGAAATGTTTATTTAGTTTTAATTTAAAGTGAATCTGAGAAATGTTATTCTGCTAAAATATGGTTATACAATTTATAAAGTCAGATGTCGCTATGACTCGTTCAGCCGTTCATACGTCTTTTTAATTTAATATTTCACAACACATGCGATGACGTGGTTCGTGCATCTGATCAGGATCCTTCTGGGCGCCTCCCGTTAGACGTGTTCTGGGCATGTCCCACTGGTAGGAGGCCCCGGGGCAGATCCAGAACCCGCTGGAGGGACACATATCTTGTCTGGCCCCTGAACGCCTAGGGGCTCCCCAGGAGGAGCTGGAAAGCGTTTCTGGGGAGAGGGATGTCTGGGGTGCTTTGCTTGGCCTGCTGCCCCTGCAACACGGCCCTGGATGAGCAGATAAAAATGGATGGATGGACTGATGGATGCCACAGGTCCTGTTTCTGTCCTGGTAATGGCTAAAGGTAGTTTCTATGAGGTATCTATCCAGCCATAAAGAAATACACTTCCTTGCGCTGGACACCAGAGACATCATCCATATATTTACACATGTCACATGCGTAAGTGGAAATAAGGCCTTAGTGTTGTTTTAATTGAAGGAACCACATTAATGTTGTGACTCCTAAAACATTTTTTAAATCTGCTGCCACTGCTTGCTTTTGTTCACTTGTAACAGCAGCTCTCACTCACAGTGAACATTTCGATTTGTCAACAGAGGCAAAGCTAATAACATGAATTCTGGCTGCTTTCTATGTAAGTGTGTCAGTATCAACCCCCCTGACATTGTACATGCCGGTTTACTGGTACAGCTTACGGGCACATTAAAAATGAATGAAGTGATCCTTATTGATATTTTAAATCACTCAACACTCCTATTTCACTTTTTGGGTGCATACTGCCTCTGCTCTTCATTATGGTGACTGTGAAATGATCTCTGGGAAGGATAAACAGCAATGACCTCTTAGCAGCAACATATCATTACGGTAATAGTCTTGTGGAACCCTTTAAGAACACCATGAATAAAACTTGGGGGATTTATGACCGAGGTTAAGAAGTTCTAACAAAAACAATTGTACCAACATCTGCAAGAGGGTGATGGAGTGTAAGTGGAAAACTACAAACTGTGGTCTCTCTGAGAACATCTTAACAAAAAACAATTACACAAGCTATTTAAAAGAAAAATGCCACCGTCCATCAACTGGGCACCCCATTAAATGTAACTGGCAGTATTGGCGGGTGGGAAACTGGTGAGGGATCATGTTCTTGTCACTGCACTACCGACTCCAACAGCGCGGCCACAGCACCTGTGGAGAAAGTGACAGGATCTGGAGGGATAGCGTGAGCCTCTGTGTGAGTCACATCCTCCCAGGGAAGCTCCACTCTGTCAGGTGAAAAGAAGTAGCTGTCAACTCTGTGTTTATCAGAGGAGACACGTGGCCGTCCAAACCCTCCACGGAACAACAGTGAAAGCTGGAAATGACGACAGCTGCAGCGCACGGGGCATCGGTCACTCCAAATTGGAAGAAGAAAGCTGGAATTAATTGGTTGATAGTAAGCGTTTATCCATTTTGTGCAAGAAAAGTATGAATTTCATTGGACTTGGCAGAGGTCTATTACATTAAACCCTAAAGAGCACCGGCAAATACGACAGGTCTGGTCACGTCGTGAATCTCCTGTCTCAGCGGTTCGCTTGAGTATTTCTCTCCCTCTCTCTGGACACCTTATGAACCTGTGTTAAGCCCTAATATGATGGGCTCGGCTGGGAATGCAAACTGCTGTCTGTGGGAGTTTTAATGCCAGAGGGCAAGGGCCTGGTTGTGGACAAAGTATTGCAGGAGTCTGCCAAAACAGATAATGACAGCCATCAGCAAGGTGTCTGTCTAATATATAGTTGAAGGATAACAGAGTTGACTGCAACGGTGAGTCTGTGTGCACCATGTGGCAAGAAATTTGGATGAAAAGTGCGACCACAATGTTGCAAGCCCCTTCCTTACAATGACTGTGTTCGACAGAAGCCAGATTAGAGTGTGTTTGTGCATGCTCGTGTATGTTCAGCTCGAGCAGTCTAAATGAAAACCCTCACTCTCTTAAAAGCCCATCTAGCTGTTTTTCATCAAGCTCAAACTGAGTAAAATAACAGCAAAGTAGCCTATAACCATGCCAGTCCTCACAAATACATCACAAAGGATATTCAGACTGCGCCAGCGAGCTTATTAGACAGCTGGATTAAAGAAAAAGTCAATTTTCTGGGCTCAAATTTTTATTTAATTCATGCCCTCTGTTCAAGAAAAAAACTCCCGACGTAAATTAATTCACTGGTTGCATGCTGAAGAATGCACAAATACAACATTCCCCTGCTAATCCGAAACAATAAAGCTGATACAATCAGACGTGGCATTGCCCTATAAGGCTGTGTGAGATCTAAATGTTTTCCTAAACCAATTACCTTGAGTAACAGTCACATACTGTAGTGGTCAAATCTTGGCCTAAACAGACTGCTTCCCCAAAACGTAAATTAATTTTCTTTATCATCGTGGCAAACTTGGCTTGGACTTGTAACACACAAAATTTCAAAGGCCAAATTAGTTTATTTAATTAATAAGGAAAATAAGATTGGGAGTAGAGACGTGGATGGGAGCAGGTAAAGGCATGTGTGAGTGCTGTAAAAGACGTAAACCTAAATGATACCACAGAGGTGTGGAGGCCGCGAGGAGATGTTGAGAGTGGCCTGTGCGAGCAACCTTTTTGTGCTTTTTGTCACTCCCACATCTCAGGTGCAGCCAGTTGCCCTGACGACCCATCCTGGCTCCTGCGAGAAGAAAACAGAGCAGACGGCCAGACAGGTGGGCCGACACACTATTGATTACAGAAATCTTGTAACAATACAAGCTCAGGGGCTTTAAAGTATATGAAGCATAATGTTTTTTTTCTGAAGATATTACTGTCGAAATAGGCAATAAGTAATATACAATAGACTTTTAAATTCTATAAAAGCTGACAACCATTCATGTGTATCTTTAATGATACAGGATCATTTAGCGCTTGATTTGGGGTGCGTATTCAGACATGCCCTGACATGCAAGAATTCAAAATGACACTTAAAGCTCCGACTGCATGTGTAGGTTTCCACAAGTCCTCAAATCTAAACAGCAAGGTAGGTTGACATATACCTGCTACAACAATGACTTGTAGGGTTGTGATCTGTTAATGCTATGGTTAAGGTTTCGTTAAGTGTGGGTCATTGTGAGTTAAAGGATTAGTCCCCCAAAATATAAATAATGTATAGTACAGACCTCTTGAAGAGTGGTTCTAGAGATGGTTTTCTATTTATAATATCTTCTATTTCCAAAAAAATGAAAGAATCTGTGCAGACAGACTTCAACAGAGCTCAAACAAAAAACAGCTAAAATGTTTCAAAACTTTGGAAAACCCTTCCGAAATCCAAGGTGGCGTGTTTGGAGGGAGCAACCATGCGGCCGTCATTCCAAAGCCAGAAACCAATGATTGCCAGAACCTTTCGGAAACATAGAAAGTTCAACACATTCTCACTCTGACCTCGTCATGCATCGTCATTTGGTCCTGGACCTTCCACATCCAGATACAATGTGAAAGGTACCTTGGGTGTGTTGGTTGTTGACTTTCTGGGACATTGTGTCAAGTTCTGGCTGACACATGCATTGTCTTCTTTCAGGGAACACTTCCGTTTTCCCAGAAAAATTTACTGTTTACATCCAGTTTCTTTAAAAATAAACGCACTACGTCAGTAAAACAACGTGAATTGAGGTGTCTTTTCCCTCCAACAACTAACGCGCGTGGTTAGGTTTTGGAGACAGAACAGGGTTTGGCTTTATAATTTTATGGGACACGAACACCTGCCCGACTTGGACTTTCGCCGCCTTAAGTTGCGTACTTGTCCCCCCCATGTTTCCCTCGATGTTGCCAAGCGCTTGATATTTTTGCAAAACTTTTGCCTTGCAAAACATTTTCGGATTATCCTCAGAAATGCTTAATTGAATTAGCAATAGTTTACAGAAAACAGCTGTGTTTGGATTTCCATGAGAGCCCATGGAGGTGAGTATTATTTTGGGGGACCTGTCCCTTTAAAGTTTAGAAGTGTTCTTGGTTGTGACTAAATGCCATGTTGACTGAGATTAAAATGGAATTGAACCTTCATGTCAAAGTCACATGCTTATACCTATACATTTACCCTAACCTGCACCCCAAGGGGTTTAACGACGTTGCTAATAACATCTCACTGCCACTCTTGTTCTTGACATTTAAGTACCATAATGCACATGGCTGCAAGACGTCAAACAATGAGGCAGAGGTCTTCTCAGACATTCTAACAAACCGCAAATGCTGTTGTTTTTCTCGTGAGGTTTCTTGTAAAACTGTGCATGGATGAAACTGCAAATTGCCTCATTTGTGGCAGGCAGAAGAAAATGCTGCATTCATATTTAACAGGACATTTCAGCCACTCTCTATTTTCAAACCGTCATCTGCTAAATAAACAGTTACAGCCTCTGAGTCAACTAGCTCTTTGTTACGGCATACTCATACAGGCACTCTGTTGTCTAGTTTATCCAGTGGCCCTAATTGTTGTTGGGGATTCATGAGAGCGGGCGAGGAATACAGCTGGATAATTGTAGCCAGCTGCAGTGTATCAAACTGACTTCATAGGATTGTGATGTGTTTATTTTATTCAGTGTGTCATTGTGTGTGAATATAATGGTGCATCAAACATATTGAACAGATGTGTGATTGAGCACTGCTAAATTACCGCCATCATGAACACTCGTGTTTAAACATACCTGGTTCAAACTGAAAGCAAACCCTGCCGTGAGCTAGTGAAGACCAAAAAGGGCTAAAAATGACTGTGTCAGACAGGAAGAGCTTTGGGGAAACACGGGTAGCTCAGCTGGTGCTGCACTGTGTGCTCCATCAACAGGAATGCTAAAATTTGAAATGGCAAAACTGACTTTTTGATCCCCATTTGAGCTTCGCTCAGCTCTCCTGAACCAAGTGAGATGTCAGTTTGATGACTGCATGGGCAGGATATAAAGTTTGCAGTATCATCAGAGGACTCTTTCCTGGAAACAGCATTTTCATAACCCTCCATACTGGTGAGCACTTTATCAGATATATTTCCCATTAGAAGAGTGCTTTATGTGTATTTTTTTTATACGTTTCTACTGACTTTCACATAATATGACATAAGTGAAAGGACATTATCTGTTCTCTTTGGTTGTAGCCTCCCCTCTCTCTTGCTGTATTTTTTATTTTTGTGTATTCATCTTATGTCTGCACGAGATTTAGCATATTCATGATTGCTTGGGGTCTGAGATCCCTTGATACAACAAGACGGATGTGAGCACGCAAAGCAGGCTCTACAGATAACACAAAGAACGAGGAGTGACAACAGGAAAGAGAAGAATGGCGAAACGCCTTCTGAGATTGGATTTCTGACGGGAAAGAGAAAAGGATGAAAAACTAAAAAGCGGGGAGGTGAAAGGGGAGAGCGACAAAGACATCTTACTGGAGAGGACTCATGGGTGAGCATCCTGACAAGCGGGGTGACGTGGGAATATGAGTGAGGGAAATGGGATCAGTAAAGGGAGGGGAGTGGGAGCAAAGTGAGGAAGGGGGCAGGAAAAGATAGCAGAGTGGAGCTGAGAATAAGAGGTGAGAGGGGAGTTCAGGTGTGGTGCTATACAGAATAGGTTCTGAGTGAAGAGGAGAGGGAGAAATGAGGTGACAAGGTGCAAGGAGGAAAGAAGAAAACTGGGTCAGAGAAAGGGCAGCATATAAGGAAACATTCAAATAAAGCTTTGCTGACTTTTTCTGGTGGGTTTGGACAAAATCATGGAATATGTACGGAATTTAAAATCCTCAGAAAGTGAAAACCTTTTTCAAGTCTGTCCGTGGTGGTGAGACAGTCGACCCCCACTTGGTGTCCAACATCGTTCTTAATTTGCCACTTCAGTATTCCTAATAAAGTGTGGTATAGGAGGGTTAGGGTTCCCTCTCCCTCTGGTGGACCACCATGGGAACTTATTTGTTAAAAAAATATGTATGGTGGTTGATGGTTATCCCATTGAAATCCTGCCATGAATTACACGTTGTTTGTCAATTTAACAGACAAGTGCTGGCGGTTGGAAGCGCAGAGGCTGGAGCAAGCGTCCAATGTGCAGGGCCACTGTCCTTGCCGCAGCCCCCCCGCCACATTTGCTTGTAAACCAGTTGAAGCATAAGACCGTAAAAATACATGATTACAGCTTTGTTTAGCACTGGGATGCATTCACAGTTATGGGTCTCACCCGTTTTGCTTTCATGCTGAAGAGAATGATCAGCGGTCGCTAAAGGAAACATATCCATGAAGTCTACCATGTTGTACCACTATAGCCCTTTTTAAATAGGAATTGTGCAAATCTGCAGGAAAGCCCAATCAGTCTTCTTTCAGCATTGGCAGTATAAAAACAAAATCGGGGAGTGCGGCAAAATACTGCCTGCCTACTTTTGTTTATACAGAATGTGCCTTTTTCGGGGCAATGGGGGGCGTGAGCAAGTGACAAAACGTGTGGCTCAGCGTGTGACGTAAACAGTGACATACTCCGAGGGAAGTACTCTTATAAGTTGGCCTGTCCTTCACCATTCCCGTCATTTCACGGTTAATGGCCTCTTCGTTTGCGAGGATAAGGAGGGCGCGCAATTCCTTGTCTGTCAGGTTTGTGTTTCCCTCATGCTACTAGCTGCTCATTCCCACTATCAGCTGTTTCCTGTTAGTCCACCGCCATTGAGTCGCACGTGCAGCGTCATCAACAGCCCCTCCTGTTGCTGAAGGGTGCCTTGGTCTGCCAATACGACTACCCTATATATATAAAGCAAACACTGGCACTAGATAGAGCTATTAACATTTTTCCTTCAGCCACCATAGTTAGTCTGTGACAAGCAGTTTGTACAAACACAAATCTTTAATGTGATACTGCTTTATTAATTGCTTGTATGGGTTTAAATCACCAGGTCAGCTTGTTTTTTAAGAGGAGGAGACATCTGCGGATAATTCGCCTCCTGGCAAAACCTCCTAAACGTCTGGATCTTCGGTTATCAGAGAAGAAAGGTGAGCACAAGTTAGCAGGTGCTACACTAGCGGCCCATCGGCCTGAGTCAAACAGCATCGAAGAAACAGTGATCTGTAGTGTGAAATTGCTTCATTCGTTTTTCGTTTTTTTAAGATTTATTTATTGTTTGGGGCTCTTTGCTTTTATTAGATAGAACGGTCTAAGCATGAAAGGGGGGAGAGAGAGAGGGGATGACATGCAGCAAAGGGCTGCAGGCTGGAATCGAATCCACAGCCGCGAAAACAAGGACATTACCTTTGTATGTGGGACACCTGCTCTATCCACTAACCACTAGCCCTTATTCAGTTTTTTTAATGGTTTAAATCACCAGGTTTGTTTGCTTTGGAAGAATAATGGATCATGGACTGCCTTTTTTAGTCCTTTTACATTTTACACTGGATGTCACATTCACACACCAGTGGCGAAGACGACTATAGCCTACATGGTTCCACCTGCTACTCAGTAACCATTCACACTAACTCACACACCCAATGGAACAGCCATCAGGAGCAATTTGGCGTTTAGTATCTTGCCTAAGGAACCACATGCAGCAAAGAGAAGCCAGGGGATCATCTGATTAGGGGACAACCTGCTCTACCCTCTGAGCCACAACCGCCCAAGAGAGGGAGAGACCGCTGCAGATAATTTGGCTCCCGGTAAAAACCTTCCGAACTCTGGATCACAAAAAAGGTGAGAATACTTTGGGTTATCGGAGAAAAAAGGTGAGCATACATTAGCAGGTGCTGGGCTAGTGGCCCGTCTCTGCCACGAGACGATTCAGCTCAAAAACAATTCTGACCTAGAGAAGTTGGATTCCACAATTCTTACCACAAGATGCAATTATATGTTGAACTTATTTTTTTCCAAATAATACACAAATTCTTTCCCCAAACAGTAGCTCCAGTTCCTGTCTGTGTCTCGCTCTACAGTGCTGGAGCATCCAAAGAAGTTTAGCCATGGTTCTAAAACGCTCTTCAGGTAAAGGCCGTTTCAGCTGAATGCCTTTAATATTTAACCACACAGGGGAGTTAAGCAAGCAAAATGGCTATCCTTCACACTTTGGTGCAGCTCACATGATCTCGTATAACTGGATGAAAGAAGAGCAAATATATTTTTGTCAGATAACGCTGTGAGAGGGTAATAAATTGCTCACAGATGTTATCGAACACACTGACACCTGATCTATTTTAAGCCTCTTCTTATCCTTATTTGCTGAATCTCTACAACTGAGTGCTTTGTTTGGAAATCCAGCCCACAGGGATGTCTAAGGAGACATGTGCAAACCTCCTTTTGGTAGCATCATGAAAATAAACATAAACACAAATTATTTGTTTTCTGCTAACCACCAGACTCCATATTACGTCACCGTATTTGATGAGGTCATCACAATCAGGCTTCTGAGACTAATTCCTGGCTCTAAACAACAGGAACTTGGATGCATTCCTCTTGCGTCACAACGGACAAGTACAAGTAAATAAGAATGGATGGCTCCAGCAATAATAGTGCATTGCAAACCTGGAAAATGTTCAACTTTATATCCTACTATAAATGAGATCACAGGCTGAATACACTCAATAAAACACACACACAGTACATAATACAAGAGGTGAAGACAATGTAGTTTTCTAGGAGACAGAAAAACTAAATCACAGGTCACAGAGCCATCTATGTAGCATGACACACAGCAAAAGCCATTAATAATGCATTAAATGAAATTTTTTTTTATGTATTATTCATCTCATTTTTCTTCCCTCTGACATAAAACACATATAGTGGACATAGCATGAAATATTCAAACATGTCACTGGAGGCTCAGTCACTCTTTGTTCTAGCTCTGCTCATTTTGTGTCTGCACTGCTGGAAGTAAACTCTGTTGAAAAGTGTCTGCAACTCATCGAGAAAGCTGCTTTGAAGCAACTTGAAGCTACCAGACAAGACTTACCTATCTATATATCCTGTTGCTTGCACTTTATCTGTTTGTTTTCATGGGTGAGTCTTTGACCTCCAGTTGACAGTGTAATGGCAAGTCTGTAATAAAGGCCACTGTCTGATTTGTAGACACTATTTGGATCCACTGCCCTCTGTACTTTGAGCCAGACCATCAAAACACGTCGCCTAGGCAGTGTTCCCAGAGTCACTGTGATGGTGCCGCGGGCACCGTTTAGCATCTGTGTGAGCACACTGGGCTTTCCACCATTGCTAATGTAAACCTGTCCATGTCATTTGAGACACTCACAGGAAAGGATGTACAGTAGTTTAGGCAGAGGGAGAAGAGGATGGGTCAAACAAACACTGGACTTTGACCCAGGAGAGTGGTGTTCGAGACCAACGAACAACTTGATTGCAGTGTTTGTGGCACTCACAGCCAGGTTTATTTAGCGATGTGCAACCTTTGCGTGTTTCAATTCCTTCTGCATCAAGATACAACGCAAAAGGCAGTCCTCTGCATCGTTTTAGTAACACCAAGGCTTCAACCCAAGTAGCAAAAAGTGACGATTATGGATCATAAACTGTATAAGGTAATAGACATACTGCAGGTACCACAATGTTGCCCATTGGTTTGTAAAGTCTTAGGGCTGCTTAGAGCAACAGAAAAATTTAACTTTGGTGTCTTGGTGCAATGGATAACCAAGAAAGGATGGCAGAAAGGATACCAGCACACCAATACAACTGGGCTGGACAGCAAGATAAAAGGTTCACCAAAAAAAATCAATTGATTCAGAACATCCGTGCACAAAAAGTAATAAAAAAAATAATGAAAAGTTGTCAAAAACACCAGCAAACATTTCAGTCCTTGACTATCATCAGTGCTACTGACAAGTGTGCTTCACAGAGCAGATAGAAACACAGACAGATTCCTACCAGGTGTGATGAATCAGTCAGCTGGTGCCACTGATTAGATGAGATCAACTCTGAGGAGCAGAGGCCTGACTCCCAAGTCACATGACCTGTGATATGAGCATTGCACAAATCACTACATCCTCAAACACCAATGTATGACAGCAGACCATATGCAATGTGATATACATTTGTGTGCACACATGCATTTATATACATACATATATAAATAAATACAATTAAATAAATAAATATATAATAGAATAAAATAAATAAAAAAATATATTTTTGTTTGTTCATTTCATTTTTATTTCACTTATTTATTTTTTGCACTTTGGGCAACCTTCTTTTTGTGCACAGATGTTCTGTATATATTGACATTTTTTGGCGTTGGCGATCTCAGCTTGTGAACCTTTTTTGTAGCAGTCCTGACTCAAAGACTGTAGCGACATCTTGCAAACAAGGTGTCACTCAATTGGCCCCAACCTTAAAGTATGCATAACTTTAAGCCTTACTAAAATGTAAACATGAGATATATAGACATTCACCCCCATGCAGTTGTCATCAGTGGCAAAATTAGCCAGAGACCAAAACCGTTTTTTGTACCAGGCTATAATCATGTTTGTTCCTGCTGTGAAGTTTCAACATGGGTGTCTATGGGATTGACTGGCCTCTGGAGCCAGCCTCAAGTGGCCATTCAAGGAACTGCAGTTTTTCGCACAACAGTGTTGGCTCAATTTTTCTTTTCTCGCTAGAGCACAATTTGAATTTGCTCAGCGAGTTAATCTGGCAATCAGTAATGATCTTTCTAGATCTGGGTCTGGATTTCCAGGCTAGCTGCTTGTTGTTGTATTTTGGAGCCATTGCTGAGGTCAGTTGGCTTGTTTAGTAACTGTAGCATTTTCAAAAGTGTTGAGAAATTTTGTAGTTTTAAATGAATGTAAACTGTATAAAGATATGTTTTTTCCACTGTTAACCTCTGCCTCTACAATACACGCTACTTGTTTGGCCTTGCAGTGTGTTGTCTGTAACACTGTGCTAAGATGTCTTGATGGGTTGTTGTGAGTCCACAGGGAGCCACTTTCTGCAATTCCTGCTTCTTTTTCTCATTATCTTGAGGATAACTGACAAGCTGTTACTTTATCCCGACTGTGCTGAAAGCTTTATTTTAGGGCTGCGTGTTAAAAGAATAAAAAGTTTATGTATTCATATTTAATCTTACCAAAGGAACACTTTCCCTACACATCTGTCAAGTCCTAAACAAACTCCTGAGTTGATGAGGTGAGCGCTGCGAAACAAAGCACTCTTTGATTTTACTGTAAATAATCCCACCTCAGACACACACACACACACACACACACACACACACACACACACACACAAAACAGCTGCAGTAGTAAATTACCACATCATAAATCTGTGGTTTCTACCAGTGGACCGGACGCCACGCTCTGCAGCTCACATGCATCACCGCTGCAATCAGCAAAAAGTGCATCAAACAAACACACACACACACAAAAACACACAGATACAAACATGCAGACAAACAGAACAAAGTAGACTACAATAAGAAAACTTGTGTGCTCATATCACACACACAGTTCATACAGTACAGTGAAGCTGCATGCCCACACAACACTGTAAAGCACCACGTGACATTTCAACAGTCACAATCAAGCATCATTAGCTTTATTCGTGCACATATCCATAAACTTAAGGATAGACTGAGTCACATTTTCCACTAAAGGGAATATTTAGTCTGTTTCAAGAGCCACTTTAAACTCTATTATGTGTTTTTAAATATTAACAGTAAATCAGTGCCTTTCTGTAATTAGACAGAAAACTGATCTCAGCCTCTCCGCCTCGCTGCAGCTTTCAGCTTCTCTTGGTTTTACAGTTGGGATTACACACACACAGAAGTCAAACATTTTGTAAGCCACAAAGACTTTGCTGTTTTTGGCTGGTGGCAAAAAATAGGGCCATTTAAGCAGCTAATTGTTAACTAACAGGCTGTGTTTGTGTTTGTTTTGAAGTCGTCCGTGGAGTTATATTTGTGCCTCTTTCCTGCTCATTCTAGTGTAATTTTAAGCCTTTGGACACTCACTCACAGTCTTTTCCAAAATCTCTGTGCTCAACCTAAGTGGTACCTTGGTTACAGAGGAAGCAGAGAAGCACTGGAAAAGTATGGATGCACACATGAGCCATTCAATGTATCCTCATACAAACAACAGTTTGCATGAAAGTCTACGTATTATCGCCCAACAAGAGACGCTACATACTTAATAAACTACATAGGTAGATTTAGGCAAGTTAAGTCACATAGGTTAGGTTTAGACAAAGGAACATGGTGATAATGTACCTTAAAATACTTAAAATTCACTCAGAGTTCACACAGTTATGAACACCAGTCTCCTTGAAAGTCCTGTGTTTTGTGACCAATCCACCGTCCCAACCTGCCTCCTTATGGAACCCTGCCTTCTTTACACCCATCAGTGCATTGATCATGTGATCACAGCCTTCCAAAATACGTGGGCTACACACAAATCACTGGCTCATGATACATGTGATATATACAAATTTTGGAGCATTACTTTTTGTACGAAAACGTACGAACCGTAAATGAGAACAGCCTGGAGTCAGTAGTTTAAACAGGTTTCGGCTGCATTCCTAGTTGAGATATATGATCCGAAACAGGAAGCAACAAACGTGGAGGAAACAGCAGACAGTGAGGGCATACATACTCAGATTTCATCTCTCCTTTATTTGTGTTAGATCGTTGAACCCATCAGCGATCATCTGATGACGATAAAGTCTCGTAGGGCGAGGACAATATTTCAGGATGATCCAGTGTAGTCAGCGGATATCGGAGTCTAGACTTCCTCTTCTGTGCACCACTCATGTCAGCTAATCTCTTTGAATATTTATCTGCTTGAGAATGCAGATACATTTTTTCAAAAAGGTCATCATCCGACATAGCGGATGGGTTCTGAGATTGCATTTTGGCCTCCACATACATACCTACAGACCTGCCATTCAGGCATGATTGGTCGACATTCCTCGGCCTACAAACAGACTACAGCCAAAACCAGAACACTTCTGATACCAGAATCTTGTCCCATCACCTACAGATTCTGTATAAATATTCAAAATGTGTACATGGGCCAGCTTTTCGTACCAGATCTGTGTGCTAGGTACCCCAACAGAAGGGGTGCCAAAAAAAATGGGGACGTAAGGAACAGCTCTATTGGCACCATCCACAACTTTTCATAGTGTAAATAAAGCACACCCAACTGAACCGTGGAAACAGGGCTTAAATCGCCAAAGGCAACCTTTAATATAAAGTAGTGTATTTAAATAATAGCTTTAACTTTGCCTGTAGGTTTTAATAAATCTAAGATCTACACAAAATCATAGGTAATACAGATGTAAAGAAATGCTCCGGCAGTCTATGTGTGTGTTTGTGCATGTGTGTGGCCCATTGATTAGTTAACAAAAGCTGCGTGCTCAGGGTTTGTGGTTTGTTTCTGTATAAGTATTCCCCCCATACCATCTCTCTTACTTTAATATGCATCAAGAGGAGACAGAAAAACAGAAGGAATGGGGCACTGTAAATACAAAATTCAAGAAAAAGACAGGAAAAGAAAAAAACTGAAGAGGCGGCAATGTAGGTGACAGGAGATAGAAAAGGGAAATAGGAAAGAAAGAATCACGGCTTCTGAACAAGGGCCAGATGTAGAATTAAAATTCCCTGTTTCAGTGTTTAGTATGCTGAACACATCGTGGATCACTCATCACTATCCAACCGCCTTGGCACTCGGGCAGCGCTCTCTCTCTCCCGCTCCCTCAGTCTTTGATGCCAGCTGAGCTGGAGAAAGGGATGGGACATGAGGAGGGGGTTGGGGGGAAACCGCGCAGTGCAGATGTTACGTGTGAAGTAGAGCTGACACGCTGTGTGCAAAATATTTCACAAGTTTAACCCTGTGGGCTCACGTGGAGGAGGAGACTGTTGTGCAAGAGCTTGCAAAACAAGAATTGGTGCATTACTTTGCAGATGAGGAGCGAAACAGAGACTCATCAGTCAAAAGCTTTTGGGCTTCTGAGGTGATTTGGGCTTTCGGCTTATATCAACTTGAAAGCCTACAGAGAGATGCTACATGAATATTAGAAAGGAACATGCTGGCACAACACAGAGGCCACTGGCTGCTTATTTCTTATTTGCATTGAGCTGTGGCGTTTCTGCCATTTTTATTTAAAATACTTGATCTGAAAAAGATTGAAAAAGATTCACTTATGAGCAGCAGTAAACAATTAGGTGTTATTATCTGCATGTCTGCATGAACAGCCAGTGAGGGCTGTTGCGCTTCATGCTACACAGCACTTGATTATCTCCTAATCATGTCAGTTCTATACTAAGGAGCATCTAATTAATCCTCACAGGCACTCAGATTCCCTAATGCACATCATAATCAACATGATGTATTTTAATTGCAACGGTTTATGGTATTGAACTCTGTATCTGTGCATTCCACACAAGGTCTTGCATCAGATTACAGCACTGTACAGTTATCTTTAATGTATTTTTTATTTTTAATGCATTTTGTGAGGGGGAATTTCGAAACACTGGACGAGTTTTTTCCTGCAAAAGCCAGATGGTTTGTACAAACATGGCATTATAGGAAGCTAACATATAAACTATTGTCAGTCCACAAACAAACCCAAACTCAAAAGAAATCTGGAGAAAAGCCTGTGCACACATATTCATACACTCAAATATGTACTGTATATTTGGGAGCTGCCTGGTATAACTGTGGGCATCTTTTATAGGCCACTGGTGTGTAGGATTGATCAACTGAGATGGAATTTAAAATAGTAAGTATGTTTTCTTTAATGTGTAATTACCTGAAAAAATAAATAAATTGTGTTCCATTACCTTATGTAATGAGCCGTTTATATCTACGTAGAGAGTAGAGCAGGCCCTCATCTATAGAGTCCACCATGTTGCCCACCATGTTTCTACAGTAGCACAGAATGGCAAAACCAAACACTGGCTCTAAATTGGGCCATTTGCACTTTTGTGTCAGCCACCGTAGTCAGCAGCTCCTCGATGATGAGCCAAGCAGCATGAGAAAAAGCCAGATTTTTCACATGAAACTGCTTTATTCACTGTTTTTAATAGTTTAAATCACTGGGTCTGTTTGTTCCAGAGAGGTAGACACCTCTGCAGATAATTCAGCTTCTGTAAAAAAAAAAAACACTCTTTAATGTCTGGGGCCAGTTGCACAAGGCACCTTAAGTAAAGACTTTAAATCTGACTTACGGTTTGCTTTATCAATCAATCAGTCAATCAGTTTTATTTATAAAGTAATTATATTTATTAAAGTAATAATATTATAATTCTAATTACGGCTATTGTGGTACAATATGTTGAAAGTATATATTAATGTCTGATAGCATAAATAAATAAATAAAAGGTTGCACAAAACATCCTTAAGTCTTTTCCTTTAGATTTCTTTAAGATTTTCACTTTATCTTGGTCTTACACTTAAGGAATTGCTTAAAGTTTGTTAAACTGTTGCAAAGAAGACTTTAGCAACCAAAGTAAGGAAAATAACACAAGGTACCTCTGACTACATCTTAACAGCAACATGGCTGCGTTTGTAGCGAGGAAAATAAAGGCATCCTAAAAAGAGTGTTCCACGATTGGGTGAACCTGATGGACACCCTCAATGATGAGCAATTGATTTTGCACTATAAATTTGACCGGAGATCAATTTATGATTTGGAGTTGGATCACTAGGCTTTTCAAAGCTGCGCTCTTCCAGCCTCATAATTAAATTAATGACTGATCTGTGGTTTTATGCAACAGGATCTTTCCAATCAGTTATTGGCGAGGCATTTCATGTACACAAGTCAACTGTGTGCTGCGTCATTCACTGAGTTTCAAACACCCTCAACCGGCTGCCAGACACCGAGGTGAAGTTCCCCTCAAAATGTTGCAAATCCTCCCATGTTTGCTGTTAGTTTCGGATCAAATTTACACTGCAGTATGTTCTTTCTTTTATTGAATTCCTCTAGAGCTCTTCCTCCAGCCGCTTTTGTCTTCTTATCATCTTCCAATTTGTTTTACTATCAGGCCAATTTAGTGAGATGATACTTATGTGCGACGGCAGGTACTTAAAGTTTCTTTGACGCAACATGCACGCAGTTGATCTGCAGTTGCTGTGTGCCTATCATAGTTCTGCGTCCTGTTGGTCTATGTCGCTATGCAATTCCTGCCAAAGCGCTGAGAGCGCAGTGTTCTTTATATACCAGCCTAGACTCTGTGACGTCTATGGTCGTTGTTCGTTCATTGTTTGTTTATCTTTCAGCTTTGCGAGAGAGAAAGACTGTTGCTGGAGCTCGAAATGATCGACATTGAACAACAAATGCTAAACGCTCAAAACAAACTCAATACACAACCGATCACAGTGGAGACTTTTGAAAATGGCGTTGGTGTTGTGGTGCTGCAGCAGGAAGTGACACCTTGTGAAATGCCAGAAATGATGTAGTTTTAGGGACCAATCATAGCTCTTGTGGTCTGCGTCAAGCAAACAAAAGGTCTCAATGAAAACTTGTTGTTTATTCTTGTTGTTTATTCTGTGCAACACCCTTAAGTAATGCCTCAGCTAAGGAAAAACTAAAGTGTCTACTACTAAACTAAAGTGTCTACTAAAGTGTCTAAAGGAGCAAACTTAAGGTGCTTTGTGCAACCGGCCCCTTATCAGAGAAAATTGAAAATTAATTGAAATAATCAAACATGCAAATAACCGTCAGATTCATGACATGTGCGTAGCTGCTGAAATTGCTGTGTACGTTAGTGAATCAGAATCATTCTGAATTGACAGGTGCTATTAACCATCAGCATACTGCCACAACCTCCATTTCTCTATGTAAGGGGATATGTTTGCATGAAGCATATCACGTAGAAAGCAGTAAAGTTGCTCCCTTTAAAGCCCTGACACAGTGTCAGGCCGTCAGTGAGTGTGTGTGAATGTCTTGGCAGTCAGAAACAGCTGTTCAGCACCGTCACTCTCTTCAGACATGTTACGTCGGCCTCTGAACGCGCTCTTTCTTGAAGTCACGGGCTGCAGTCACTTCAGCGAGGCTAGATATGCCACTGTAACACGTACTTGGAGATAAATCTAAATCTTTCAGGTACCCTGGATGACATGTTTATGTCAGTATTAATAATTTCATGGCAGCCATTAATGCAGGCAGATTTAATGAAAAACAATAAAACCCCAAACCGTTACAGTTTAATATGGACACAGGGACATATGGGAACACTCATTGTAACCTAGTACTGAGATACACAGTGTTTATAGTCAAATATTTAAATTACAACAATTATTGATGAGCATGAAAGGGTGTCAAAGTGTATGCATTAGTAAATCAATGATTTTAAATATTGTCTGTTAAAGCCTTTTTCAATGAATGCAGATTTACTTTACATGTATGTGCATTTCGTAAGGTGTGTGTGTTTCTGTTTTGTTATGTTGTATCCACACCGGGCACGAATAAAACAATCTGTGCGAGTGACATATAAAGTCAATGCAAAGACGCAATTAGACGCAATGTTCTACCAGGCGGTGCGATGGACACAATGGGCGCAACACGAATGATGTGAATTAAGTGACGTGAATGAAGCGACTAGTGTTATTTTGCCTCATATTCTTATTCGTAAGAGTTGAAAAATCAGAACTTCAGCAACCAATTCACACCGCGATAGCAAACCAGCATAGAGATCCTCGGGGACGTATGACGTCGAGGACATACTGTTGGAAGTTCATTCATTGTTCAGCGATGTCACGTTTATATGATGCAAATTATCCACGATTATAAAGTGAGTCAACAGAAAATATTCCAGCTGGGTCTTTAACATTTGTGCGTACTCATCGTCTGAGCGGTTGTAAAATTGTTTGCAGAGTATAAATGTAAGAAAATATTGATGAATTTCAGATTTGTGCCTTATCAATTGTGCACAGTTTAAGCACAGATTTGTGTGTTCCCAGTGTTCGTAAATGAGGCCCATTAAGTTATCAGAGGAAAAAGGTGAGCACACATTTGCAGGTGCTGGGCTAACGGCACGTCTGCAACAAGCCAGACAGTATCAATCACTGCGTTCAGCCAGCCAAAGTCATCAATGCATCAATCACTGGGGGAGTGGTGTTTGTGTCCCTTAAGATTATCAAACCAAACCCCATTCTTTTTTTCCTAAACCAAAGTGATGTTGTTGCCTGAACCCAGTCACTTGGGTCAGTTATTGAAGGAAAAGAACGTCAATTTGAAGTGTTGTACCTATGTAGTGTATGTATTTGAAGGAGATGTCTGTAAATGGTAAATTTTCTGTGAAACCGAAGTGTATTTTGAGGACAAAGCATGTAACAGCCAGAACTTGACACAGCGTCCCAGAATGTCACCAACCAATGCACCTTGCATGGCACATCTAGACGTGGAAAGTCCATGACGAAAGTTGATATCTGACAAGGTGCAAAAGAGAATGTGTTGCCTCTGTGGATGATTCGGCTCATGGTAAAAACCGCCTGAACAAAAAACCCTGAAGGAACCTGAGTGAGAGTTCACATTTGGCACATGTGAGAAGTTTCACTGCTTGCAATCTGCAGTCCTTACCGCTAGATGCTACGAAAATCTTCCACACCTTTAAGGGCACCTGAATGAATGTGGGAAGGGATAGTGGTTCAGTTTGCTCAACTCCAGTCTGGGAATTATGCTTCTTGTGATTATTTCTTACACAGCCCAGCGTGAGCCAGGCCCAACATCGTGTACATTTCCTAATCAGCTAAAGAAGAAATAAATAATAATATGAGTTTCGTTTTCCAGAGGGACCGTTGAACAGCTCAGTGGATCTCAATGGTACAAATCGGCATGGCAACAGACAAGACATGATGGCATCTCCTCTTGCCTGACAGCTACTATTATAACCCCGTTAAAGAAAGCCACTGTTGTGGTAATCACAGCTCGGCAGAGTCCAGAGGATGAAGATGTTGTGCATGTGTTTGTGTGTGAATGTGCATGCTTGAATAGGTCAGAAAGAGACAACACGGGGAAAAGTTCGAGGAGGAGAAGAGATAAGGAGAGAGAGAGAGATTTATCAAAGGACACAGACACCTGTTTATGTTCAGTCTACCAAAGTTGATTTTTCTGACAGGCTGGAATTCCAATTAGCACACAGGGGAATGCAGCTATTGGTAAAACAATCCAATTATTGTTCGGAGCAGATGTTCTTTCTAGAAAACAATGCGCAGTCAGAGACTGTTTAGTCATTAGCAAGGTGGCCTCTGGAGCCTCAACAATATATGGTTAAAGTGAATGTCCCTTAATCCCTGCACACTCTCCGCCTACATTTCCCATTTCTAACTGCCTGCCTGTACTTTTTCTCTAGTTTTTAGCTGTCTACACAAAGATAACAGAAACAATAGGATGCTAAAATATGAGTCACCAGTGGTGTATCATGCAAGATGTCCACCTCTGCAGCCTTCTACATGGATACAGTCCTGAATTTCATTAACTTGAGTTCATTCCAACATACTCTCTCTTCAACATTCAATGTGGCAAGTAATAGCATGTAGTCATTTTGTGTACATAAAAGGTTGCACAAGACAGCTTTAACATCTCTCTTTGCTTTACAAATCAACAATATAGAGGTAGATTTCTTTTACTTGGATAGCCCTCCCTTCAAATAAGGACTACAAAGTGCTTCCCAGGAGCCTAATAAGCCAACACATTCTCACTCCCAACCTGTCAAATGCAGACGACTGGTCAGTGACTCCACACGTCTACACACTAGGAAAGTGTTTCCCAACTTGTCAAGCCTCGGTCATAATTTCAAGGTCCACACAGATAATTATATTCAGTGTTATACTGAATGTCCTCGAGCGAGGTTTCTGTCTCTGTCAAGTAACTGTCCATTAGAAACTCACTCTACATTAGGAAACGACACTTCAAAAAAGAAGCTCTGTTCTGTAAGTCTACTGTACTTATGAAATGATGTTTGTTTTTTACAAACTTGACATGTTTGCAAGTCATATGTGGTCCATTCAGAATTGAGCCTCGCCCACTTTTGGATCATGACCCACCAAATTGGAACCACTGCTCAAGGTGACCCTCCTGAGTCAGTTTTCGATGTGCAGGGATGGCGTGTGAATGTAGAGTTGCTACATGCATGGTGTTTTTTCAAAATAAACTTAAAGCTTAAAATCATGTGTGGATAGCCAATTAAACTTGGTTTCTCACCTTAAGAGCCAATCTCCAGAGCTATGACTTGCCAGGCAATATCTTTTTGGCCATTGTCTTTATAATGACGGGACTGAGGGTCGTTTAGCTATTATTATTTCTCAACCTCAAACATGAATCTCTCGTCATCCAGTCTTTGTCACACACGAATGTTCTCTTCATGCATCCATGGTGAGGAGAGGAGTCGAGCTGCCACAGGAGCAGAGAAGAGGAGCTGCTATGTACAAACAGAGAGTGAGTGGGGGGAAAAAGGGATTTAATTCCAGGGGCGGCAAGGCTGGAAATAGGACAGTGGCAAGAAGTGCCGCGAGGTGGCGCATCCAGGAGTGCAGACACATGTCTAGCCACCACCAGTGTGGGGCTGTACATTGAAAATAATAGAGGCATATTTTTTTTGACCTGTGGCATTCGCCGGCGGTGTGTTTTGGCCTTATCCCAATTTCCACCAGATACGTGTTGGTTGCGTCTGCGCTCTGGCCCGGCAGCAGAGCCAATAGGATTCAATTCTAGTCAATGTGTTTGTTTCCACCGGCTGCGGCTGTGCTGTGTACCGGCTCTGTCTCAGCTGCGGCCCTCCGCAACAGATCCACAGGATTTCTATTTTTGCCGGACGCCGGAGCACAACGCAGCAATTCAGCACAGAGCAGATCATGTGGGGCGGGAAGTCGTGCACAGAAACAAAATAAAACAACCGGTTAATTTTCAAAATAAAATACACAGTGTTCACAGCGGATCATATTACTCTGCCAGGCCTGAAGTCAACAGATCAGAAGTTTTCAGACGTCATTTCACCCTGTTGACACCATGGACGAGGAGATATTAATCATGGTGATGCACTGATATGTCTTCTGGCAGAGCTGCAACACTCCGCACAGCAAACGCAGCTGGGGGGTGTTGACGGACGGCAGAGCATGCAGCGGATAACCAGCGCTGCCGTTGCACATCCAGTGGAATTCTGGCGTTAGGGGTAGATACATCGCCAAACAAATGTCACTTGCCATTATGCTACACATACTAGCGCACTACGTTGTTCTTAAATAACTCAGTTGACTTTTGATTTCATACAAGCAAAGAACAAATGTCTTCCAGTTGAGAGTCTGAAGTTTATTCGACCCACCCACCATCGCTCCTGCTCGCCCTGTGTGGACTTTCTCGCTCTTGCTTAAAGCATCAAAAAATGCTGCTGCCTGGTGCATCTCATGCCGCCACTACAAGGTGCTTCTATCTGTCAGTATGTGACACCCAGAGCCACCGACAAAGCACCAGTTTCTAAAGAGTTGGAATTGAGCCTGGGTTAAATAATCAGACTGAATTGCCATTTCGTTTCGCTGACGTTGTATTTGTTTTAGTATATTTTCTGTGAGTGTGGGGTTCTTTTTTTACCCTTTCCATTTCATCAGCATCGTTTTCAGCTCTATCAGAAGCTGCGGTACTGGTAGCTAAGAGGGGATAACCATGATCAAAGAAAGATGCCAGTTTAAGAATTTCTATTTCTGTAAGTCAATATGCAAGCCAGACAGCTGCTTCAATCTCATCCCACACTTGTTGCTTTTTTTTATTCAGAATGAATTCTGGTTCTGTCACAGGAGGATGCCCATTATGATTGGCTCCCTTGGTCTCCAAGGAAATTTATCTGAAATGCAGGCAGCAATACAGAGTCTAAAACCAACTAGCTTCCCAGTGAAAGACAAAAATGACAGAATCATGTTTGTGGAAGTATTAAATGGTGAGGATTATAGGTGAATGCTTTTTTCCTACATTCTGACGGTCAGCTGAGAATTATTATCATCATATTATTTATTATGACATTCATTTGTCCAAAAATTATCTGCTTTATGCCACTTCCTATATTTATTTCCAATGTTCAAAGGATTGAGATATGACAGCACATAAAAATGCATGATATGCTGAGCCCTGGGGTGAACATCCAAAGTTTGGCCACATGCTGGGAGCATGTTACAGGACAGGAAATCTATGATTTTGAGAGTCTGAGTGGTGACAGAGAGGTGGATGACATGTTGAGCAAGGTGGATGTCTGAAAAAGGGTTCGGTTATTGATCCGTGATGCCGTGGAGTAATGACTTCGCTGTCTCTATTTAACCTGCCTGTCTCGTGACAGACATACAAACAAAGGTGCACACACACACACACGGGCGCAGGCAGAAACAGACTATTTCTATCTATCTCGGATGTTCTGAAGAAGTGATCAGGATCCCATCTCACTCCTCCGAGGTTCCCATCGGGCTTTCTAATTGCTTGATACGGGTTCTAACAGGATTTCCCTCACGGAGCAACTCCAGCTCTGATTGGTTAGAGGGTCCTGGAGGGCACACTGGAACGTGGGAGGTCAGAGGTGTCATCATTATCAGGAACAAAGAGGAGAGGGGGAGAGAGATGGTTTCCACTCACACACAGCCATCTGTCTCCAGCCTCTGTGTCTGTGTCTGTGTCTCTCATGGGATCATATTACACAGAGGGGCGAGCAGAAGTGATGTGTGCTATCACCCTGCAGGAAATACATCCATGAATGATCAGACAATTAATGCTTGTGTCTGTGTGTCTGAATGTATGTACTGATTCACTTCTCTTCCTTTTTTTTTTACACTGTCAAACCCTTTGCGAGGACCGTTTTGAGTTTCTGGAAAATTTGGACATTCTCACTTTTTCTTTTGGGTTGACACTTTATGAATAAGGTTAGCATTAGGTTTAGGTTAAGGTTAGAGCAAGGGTTGAGGTTATACATGTAAATGTGATGGTCAAGGTCACAGGGTGATCTTAGGGTGCTAGAGAATGCATTATGCCCCTTGAGTTTAAGGTAGGTTAATATTTAAACATCATAAAAGGTTTAAGATTTCACATCAGGCACCTCAAGCTCAAATTTCAGTGGTTAGATATGATTCAGACCCGGATTCTATCAACACATTCTCACTTCGACCTCGTCACATATCGACGTTTGGTCATGAACTTTCCATGTCCAATTTGGATGTGCAAGGTACCCTGGGTGCGTTGGTTGTTGACGTTCTGGGACGCCATGTCAACTTCTGCCTGTTACATACATTGTCTTCTTTCAATTTTCACAGGAATTAATTAAACTATAATGCCGACCAGCTGGATATCATGCTGACGTGAAAGGACAGCTTTTTTTTGTCCGTGTTTGACACTGTAAATCACTGCCCAAGTGCTGGATTTCGAAGACTTCGTAGAGAGACCAGGTTGATTCTATCGCTGTCACCTCGGGATGTCCCGATCAAGTTTTTCTTGCTCCTGATTTGAGTCATTTAGTATCAAGTATCCTGGTGCTTTGTCATAATTCAGTATTTCTACTATCATCCTTTTTAGATAATACAAATGCACAGTGGACAATCCAAGTATATGTTAACAACTGAATAACTGCAATGCAATAAGAACAAAAAATTATTGCATCCAAGCTGTTCCTTAATGTCTTCCGCATGTTTGTTCTTACATAATAATGAAGTATAAAATAACAAACTCTCTCCATGTCTTCTCTTCCCCTTTAGGAGAGTTCACTCCAGTGTTAGTAGCTTCAGTGCAGTCTTTGCTTGAGTTACCTAAGTGTTTACCACTGAATGCTTATTTTCATCTTTTGGACAAATTTTACTACATCACTAATCACTCTTTTTGGCCTTTTGCTAGCAGGGCTTTTCTTGCACTTGCAGTTGCGTTGCGTGTCTCCATGGTGAAACACCATGTATCGATGAGAAACAAGCAAAACGCAAGCTTGTGTGTGAGCTGACACGAAATGAGTGCATGTAAATTAGGTAAATAACATAGATAATACTGCATTTTGCTGTCGTTTATGGTGTGTGGTGTTTCACCGCAGGGGCCCTTTCTTGTACAGACACACAGGGAGGAGAGGCATACAGCAGAAAGTTGAAGAGCTGATGACAGCTGTACTCCATGTTGCTATGCGTGTGGCAGCTGATGTAAAACAAAGCATCGGATCAGGCTCTATATAGCTCAACACGTCAGATCCCAAGGGGTTAAAATGCCTTGATAGCCCTGATACAGATCTTTGAGATTGTGTCGAGGCATCTTGTCAATACAGTTGAGGTGATAACCATGGATAAGTGAAACCTATGAGAATAATCACTCTGATGACTCACATTAGGCTCAAATCTATAGTGAATTAAACGGTGAAAATAAACTACTCCCCTGGAACTACCTTGAGGGCGTCCCTGGAGGTTTCCGCACACCTGGTTGAGAACCTGGCAACCTGAGATGTGTGTTTGCATGAACGTCAACATACAGTATGTGCATGGTTGTAAATACCGTGTGCATGTGAATGAGAACATCTGTATGATTCTGTAACTACAGGTGTATCTACAAATAGGATGTGCATTTGTATATGGTGTCACTCAGTGCACACTACTCAGCATATGAGCACTCATGTCTGCTGCATATGTGCATTTTGAATATGTCATGCCGTGTGTGCCTATATGCTGGTGTGTGTTGAAGCATATTTTTGACCACTTTGGTGTATCATACATATGTGTATATACAAGTGTGTGTGTGTGTGCTTGTGTTGATGTTTTCCATCCTGTGCAGTTGTGAATGTGCAAATGTCTGCATCTGTCTCTGCATTTGCAAGTGTCTCCTCATACTTTGTGTGCTTTGTGAGTGTGTATGTCTGCATGTTTATTTTTGTTTGTAGGTGCGTGTGTTCATGTGTGTCTCCAGCGCATGTGTGTGTGCGTGTGTGCGTCTTAGCAGGCCCCCAAGTGGCAGGTCTGCTGTCTGTCACAGTGATACAAGTTGACAGCAGGGTCTTCTTCAATGAGCTCATTGGAGCTCAGCCAACAACCTGCTCTCTCCCTCAGTTAGTGCCTCTCCCTCTCTGCCCTCTCTTTCTCTCTCTCTCCTTCCTTCTTCCCCTCCTGTAAACCTCCCTCTTCCCCCTGTGGCTCAATCTCTTCCCCTCTCATTTATATGCTCTTTCTTCCGTCTCTCTCTCTCTCCCCTTTTTAACCTTCCTCTTACCTTTTGAAAGGTATTCTACCTGGGTATAATGAGAGTGTAAACACAGGAGGAAGAAAAGCCGCTTGGTTTTCTTTCCCTGCCTCTGTCACACAATGTCAACACATCTAAAGGCACAGTTCCATCAAAAGCAGCTGATACTTGAGAGCAACTAAACACCGGAACATCCCACAAGGGACGAGGCTATGAAAACACAGCCAAATGGCATATGAATTCGGGAGATCAAACCTGTCGAACGCTGCACAAGCAACTATGGGACGGATGGTTCAGACAGTAAAGGGGGGGTTGGACTGAACGCTGCAACACTGCTTGGTTCGCTACAATAAATGGCAGTGGATTACACTAAGAATTAAAGGGAATAGAAAAAAACAGAGTTACTACCTCAAGCGATGGAATTCAAGTATCTCCAGGTCTTGTTCACAAGTGAGGGTAGAGTGAGATGGATCGATGGTTTGGTGATGCAGGCCCTGCGCCGGACCGTCATCGTGAAGAGGGAGCTGAGCCGGAAGGTGAAGCTTTCAATTCACTGGCCCATCTACGTCCCAACCCTCATCATGGTCATGGCTCTGGTTAGTGACCGAAAGAATGAGATCGCTGATACAAGCGGTGGAAACGAGTTTCCTCCGTGGGGTGGCTGGGCTCAGCCTTAGAGATAGGGCGAGGAGCTCGGACATCCGGAGGGAGCTCAGAGTAGAGCCGCTGCTCCTTTGCATCGAACAGGATCAGTTGAGGTGGTTCAGCATCTGATCAGGATGCCTCCTGGGCGCCTCCTGTTAGAGGTCTTCCGGGTATGTCCCACTAGTAGCAGGCCTCGCGATACACCCAGAACACACTGGAGGGATTACATGTCTCATCTGGCCTGGGGTGCTTTGCTTGGCCTGCGACCCAGCCCCAGATAAAGGGATGAAAAAGGATAGATGGAGAAAAAAATAAACAAATAAATTCTGATTTTATTACCAATGCCATTTTTATGACTATGCTATAACGGCAACCAGCCACGCATCACGCCAAAGTTGAAGGATGGCTTTGTTCATCTGTGTCTCATGCTGCAAGTCACTGCCCAAGTGCCGGATTCCAACAACTTTAGAGTCAAAGTATGTCAAAGTGTCCTTGGACAAGATACTGAACCCTAAATTGCCCCCAGTGGCTGTTCTATCGGTTGAATGAGCACAGAGTAGCAGGTGGCAGCCACCAGTGTGTGAATGTGAAAAGTAGTGTACAAGCACTTTGAGTGGTTGGAAGACTAAAAAGGTGCTATACAAGTGAAGTCCATTTTCAACCTGTATCGATCGTCTCACCATTCGTGCTTGTTGGACCCTTTTTTTAGGTATGCTGCAGCTCATCTAACCAGCACAGTGTGGCTGTTTGTCCTCAACTAACTTTTGTGACAAATACGATGCATTGCCTGTTGTTGCCTCAGAAAAGAAGTCTCAATGTGATCCGCATATGCAGACAGTGACTATGTTTACATGCACAAAATATTGTGGTTCTTGCCTTTATTCTGAAAAACACAGTCTTTCTAATAAGCTGTTCACATTGCTAAAGAAAATGAATATTCCGCTAATATACCCGTTTACATGCAGCCATGCACACTCTGATTCACGTGCCCTAACATGTCATCATTTCGTCTTGTGTCCCAGGCCTTCAGCTGTTTCACATAAATATACATCTTGCTATATCTTACTATATAATGACAAAAACTCTGTGTGTCTGTGTGTCTGTTCCACGTTTTTCTCCTCACTGACTTGGTCAATCTATGTGAAATTTGGCACAGTGGTAGAGGGTCATGGGAGGATGCGAATGAAGCAATATTACATCAATTGGCCAAAGGGGGGCGCTATAGCAACCGATTGAAATTGCAAACTTTGAATGGGCATATCTCATGCTCCGTATGTCGCAGAGACATGAAACTTTGCACAGAGATGCCTCTCCTCATGAGGAACACATTTGCCTCAAGAACCCATAACTTCCGCTTTTATAGATTTTCCGCCATTTTGAATTTTTGGAAAAACTTAAAATCGATCTCTTCCTAGGAAGTTTGACCGATCTGCATGAAACTGGGTGAACATAATCTAGGGACCAATATCTAAAGTTCCCTCTTGGCAAAAGTTGGAAAACTTACTAAAACTGAGCTTATATAAGGCAATGAATATTGCGGAGGGCGTGGCTCATCACATAAAGGTGTATAACATCTCAAGGGTTTCACCCATCACCACGCAACTTTGTAGGCATATGAGCACACATAATCTGAGGGGACCCCTCCATTATTGACCCCATCAAACAAAATAGGGACACTAGAGAGCTAATTTCTTATCTAGGCCTAACCGCCATATCGATTTTTACTAAACTTGGTAGATATGTAGAACAGGATGCCTCAAGGTGACTGGAGAAATTTAACTCTAATTGGCCAAATGTTGTTTTTGTTTTTGTTTTTTTGGGGTTTTTTTTTGCTATGACTAAGTCATGGTATGGTATGCTGTACTCAGTAGGTATGGACTTGTATACTATAATACAAAACAACATTTAACCAGACAAATAAACAAAAAGGAACATACTACAAATCTCATCAGACGTTATGAAAAGTGGATGAATTGGCATTAACCTATCAAAGTCCCTCATCGCCTTTAGGAAAGCAGTCTCCTCAGTGAAAATTACCTTGTGATCAATTTCAACCTCCACAGATCGACAGGTCGGTTGCAATTGACAGGTTGATAATCGCTGCACTGAAGTAAAACAGCCTACTCTAAAAAGAGCTGCCCCATTCATTCCTCCAGACATTCAGACATTTGTTTCTCCAGCTTAGATCGGGTCACTTTATTTGATTCATGTTCCTGGAGGATGTGGGCGACAAAATATGGGCCACGTTCCTCTGTAACTACTCTCACCCTTCCTCAGGGATTGAAGCCAGTCCCAAATAACAGGACATGGTTAGTAATAGACGTCGCATTCCCAGGGGACTCCATGGGATAATCACGTGACCCACCCAGGCAGAAGGCTTGTTAATTATGTGTGGCTTGTTGCACATAAAATCAGACAGCCAATAGCCTTGATAGAATATACCTGGAGCTGACATTGCAAAGGCACATTTGATGAGCTTGCAGCGTCCCACTTGGCTAATGACTTTTCTTTTGTTCTCATTCATATGGGTTTACAGGTAAGATTGTACGTCATCTATCAGCTTAGCAAATTCTCATACATGTAAAGTCACAAGGCGTCAGTTTGAGTGAACATGCAATCCTTTAGTGGAGGGAGAAAAATCACCATATGACATGCACCTTCACTTTAGAAATGAGCAATCTGATGGTCATTTGGATGAGCGACTTAACATTTAATAAACTGTGGTTTTAAGTTTTGCAACTCTTTGTAATATTTCGGTGTCAAGATTTATTGCAACAGATCGGAAAAATGGTTATGTTACAATTATTTCTTCTGAAATATCGACAGGCAATACCATAGCTGCATTCATTCTTTAATTCTCCGCCTGTGTGCTGTAACAGAATATGATTCCACACTGCCTGTTTTATTTTGTTCCTTTAGAGTCTATTGCACTTGTGCTGAGGCAGTGAGCTTATGGAACGCAACCCACTGCTTTGTTGTGCAACCCCCAGTTCCTTATATTGATCGATCCAATCAAAATGATTAACTGAGAGAGAGGGAGGGAGATGGAGGGTGGGAGGGGTGATCGGGAGAGCAAACAAGAGCAAATCGAGGATAGGAAGATGGGGATGGATGAGGGGAATCAGCGGAGGAGAGGAGGCGTAGGGAGTAAGGAAAGGGGTAAAATGTCGATGCGAGGGAAGGACGGGAGGATGGATGTCGGATGGCACCGTGGGGGCTGAGAGGGTAAATCAGACTGAGAGAGGGGAGACGAGAGGAGCGTAGCACATGGCTGACATTTGTCTGAATCATCATTTGTTGTCCATGTCCCGACTTCATGGCTCTGTGTGTGTGTGTGTGTGTGTGTGTGTGTGTGTGCTCGTTTGGCCAGAATTAGCACTTGAGAGCAAAATCTGAATTAAAATAATGTACGCTTTTCAATATTTCACTTGCTTATCACCTTTAGACCAGTGGGTTAGTGTGTTATCTGTTATCTAAAGCCACTGTGAAAAGTTGTGGATGGTACCAATGGAACCGTTCTGTACTGTCCCCATTTTTTGGTCCCCCCTCTGTCACCGGTAATGAGGAAATACACAGAGTGCTGGACGGAGCAGTGAGTGACAACAACAGACATAAAAGAGTACTGTTTGCAGTGGAAACACTAGGGTCTAGGTACCGTGTCTGACGGTTTACTTTTGGTTCCAAAGGTACCATACCGAAAGTGTTTGGTGGAAACAGGGCTTACGTGCATGGCTATTAAGTGTGCTCAGGGTGTTACACAAAAATAGAAACAACTTCATCAAAGTGACACAAAACAACTTGTGCAAGACATCCCGCCTCTGCTTTAAAATACCAAAGATCAGCCTGCCAGGCTCTGTTAGATCCAACTGCAGCTAATGACTATTCCAGCACCTATCAGCTCCTGTAACCCAACAATTTGTGTTCTTTTTATGTTACACTCAAGGTGTGCGCATGTAGAAAAGCCTCTCAACATGACAGTAAATTGTAGCCTGTCCCCCTTTCAGTCTCCCTATACTATTAGATTTTTTATTTTCTAGTTTGCCCTAAAAGCATATGCCTGAAAATACAAATTATATTTAGGCAAGAACTGCATTTTAATTTGCAGTGAGCCTTCTTTATAGCCTAGTTCAGTGTTTTAAGATTCAGGTGGAGACATTAAGCCTTTTGTGTACATTCCTCCAGCTGATAGGTCACAAAAATAAATATTACTGACCTATGAGTGCATAATGAGAACTGGACAGCTGCATTACTGAGAGGAGGAAGGACGACTTTGTCAAAGCACTGCATAGAGTAACCTGTAACCTAACAATTGTTCTGATATACTTTTATTGTCCCCATGAAATGAAAAATACATTTTCCCAGTTTCAATCATGTGTCCTTCCTGAGTTCATTTTAAAAAGACGTGTTTTACATCAAAACCTCTGTGCTGTCTCTCTCTGTAAAACCAGGTAAAATGGGTTCAAATGTCTGATGACTCATCCTGCATCCACAAAAGTTTACAAAAGTTCATCCAGTCAAATGAGTCTTAGGCGACTACCTAGCCACACCTGTCATACTGAGCGACACTTGCTAGCTAACAGAGCAATATGGAAAGAGACAGGAGGAGATGTGTGTTTGTGGGCCAAACCTTTGTGCATATTTCCAAAACAATGTCACTGATGTCTACTTCACTCATCTCTCCATTGTCCTCCTCCTGATCTCACTGCATGGGAGGTGAGGAGCCAACAGTCCCCTCAGCAGCAGACTCCACTGTAGCCTCTCAGCCCGCCCACTTTTTAGCGGTCCAATTAAATATAAAGGATTTGATTTAAAGCCCTCTTGTAACTGTATACTACTCATTCAGTTTCACTGGGAAAAAATAAAGAAGCTAAAAACGCTCTAACTTCCGTTTCACCGGGACTTTAAGACAACAACATTAAAATACACTTGCTGCCCTAGGCAAGCCTTCTCCTGGCATGTTTTGGGATTCACCTGATGTCAGATAACTTGCCCATCTCCCCCAGAGACCAGGTGAAGTGTAACAAGCTGTGGAGGGGGGCTGGAAGGCTGCAGGAACCCAGAAAAACAGCCTCTCTAGTTATAGTATAGTTTCAAAATAAATGTAGTAATAGCATTAGTAAAAAACAGTAGAAGATAAACATTTTGATTTTCTTACATTTGTGGCGTCCCCTGTGGATGACAATGCCCTGCCTATGCCATGGGCTAGCTCTGTACCGCAAATTGACAATTTTTTTTCCTTCAAAAACAAACACACATTTGGGTTTCGGCAACAACATGAAGTGGTAAGGTTTCGGAAAAGAGAACCGGGTTTGGCTTTAGAATCTCACGGGATGCAAACGCCGCTCTCTCGGGTGAAAGTTTGTTGGACGCATCCACTACCCCTCTGCTCGCCCCTACTCAGACTTTGGCCAACTTAACTTAACTTCAATCCTTGTCCCACCACCTTTGCCCTGATGCTGCCAGGCACTGTTAAACTGTAACGGCAACTGGCCACATATCATGCCGACATTAAAGGATGCTTTTTTTGTTGGTTTCTGACTCCACAAGTCACTGCCCAAGTACCGGATTTCGAAACTTTGGAGAGAGACTGTGCTCAAGAAATGCCAAAACATTAGATGTAGAGATATTACTCTGGTTAAGTGAAAACTCTGACTTGCTGGTGGCGCCGGAAATAAGTTAGGGGATGCAAAACAAATTTAAAATTCATCCCCTGGGGACCCTGAATATCTACACAAAGTTTCATTGCGATCCATCCAATATATGTTGGGATATTTCAGTCTGGACCAAAGTGGTGGACTGACAAATCCATCAGAATAACCACAGAGCCATGCTGCTTGCATAGCTAAAATATTCTGATGCTGTCAATATCATGTAGGAATTTTGAGCTGGAAAATATGAGAAGCATGTTTTTTCTTACACGCCTGTCCACACACATAGTGTATGTGTGTGTGTGTGTATCTGTGTGTGTGTAGCACATGTCTCCTTTATTTACCTCGGGGCAGTAAATCAACCTGCATACCAACCTGTTACGACTGTAGTTTATCAGTTGACAGCAGATGCAGGTAGAGACAGAATGACAGATATAGGACTGTGTGTGTGTGTGTGTGTGTGTGTTGTGTGTGTGTCTAAGTGTGTATATACACCCCACTAACAACTCCTGTTGGCTGACAGACAGCCATGAAAGCCACACATGTATTCCTACAGTAAAGAGGAGCCAAAGACAAGTCAAACACACTCGCACACACATAGCAAAAGCAAAATTTGTAAGTATATGCTATGTCAGTTCCTGGTGATGCCCCAGAGGCTGCTCTTTGGTTGGAATTTAGGTCTTAGTGTGATGCAATTATGAGGCATTTACTTACAATTACATTTTATTAAATCCTTTCCTTAGTTATCAAAACTTAAACGCTTCATAAATATTCAATTTTATACTCGTTATGAGTTTGTTGTCCATTCATACATACTGTTTTTTGTCCTTGTCATACATATCTTATACGTTTTAGTTTGTCACAACATATAACAATTCTTATTTCACTGTTGTTTTCTTTTTATTTATTTGAAATTGAACCTTTTTTCTTGTTACTAAATATGTTAATATTTAAAGTACACATTTATGTCATTTTCATTTCTGTCAATGTGTTTTTTTGTCTACTAAGCTATACCAATATATCATGTGACCTGTGAAACATAACCCTCACATGAGCTCTTAAATTGCAAACCTGTTTCCAATGCAATTTACACCCTGATGAAGAGTCTCTATATGAAATGCATTGGTTATCCAGGTATTAATAAAGGATTTTTAATGACAGTCAGAGTGCCCAGGATGCATTTTTGGACCACCTGCCTATATTAGGGACTTTTACACTGTGTGTCAGTCGTTGTTTTTTATCTTGAAGTGGCTGTTTGTCCCATCCTTTAGGAGCACCTGATTTTTTACAACTACCTACACAGAGCCTTAAAGCGACACTTACCTTTCTGAAAATTTTACGCTTTTCTTTGTTTAGGTTTTCCTCTAATGTAACATAGGCTATAATGTTATGGATGACAACACAGCATCCAGTTGCTAATGGCTATTGTTAGCCTTCTGTAGCGTAGCCTCTGAAACATTAACGTTATCGTCCTTGTGCGTTTCCACTTACTAGTAACGTTAACGCTACTATCTAACATTAGCACTATGACCTTATTCTAAAACTCATCAGTCATCACTGACTCCAGTTGAGTTTTAAAACTCCAGGATTGCGTTTGACCGTCTTGGTTGTAATGTTACACTCGGTGTTACTGTAAAACAATTTTGAGGCATTTACTTATAATTACATTCTACGAACGAAATTTAGAATAACGACTTTAAAATTGCTCTAATATCACTAAATTGCCCCCTGAGCTACGCTACCTGTTTTAATATGTCAGCAAATATACATACCACCAATGTCAGCTAATAACACAGCACCTTATTTCGGAGTTATTCAGATTGCATCATTATTATCATTTAAATTTCCCCATGGCTGCACATGCCAACATGATCACACAATAAAAATTATTAGCAGTCAGCTGCAGTGATGGGAAGGCTTGTAAACCCATTGCCTGCTCAGCTAAACAGGAACTTGCAAAACAGAATGTAATAGTGATTAAGTGTACCTAAATAGAACAAAATCCAGTGTGTAAACATCAAGTCAACCATTTAATGCAATGCTTGATTAAATCGAAGCCAAGTGTACTGATGCTGCCTGCTGAAGTGGCAGAAAGGAGATTAAGTGTAGAGAACTTAAATGCATGCGCAGTCACATACGCACACAAGCCCTTGCACTGTCTCTTGTGTATACATTTTTGGCGTCCTTCTAATTTTTGTAAAGCCCCTTCTGACGAGCCAAAATGCTTTATAAATATAGCTGACTTTGAATTTTTTCGACTTGATAACTCCTCACCGCTTGAGGTAAGTGATATAAATATGAATGCAAACAAAGGAAATGTTTCACGGAGGTACATGATTCATCTCCGACAGTGTCATACCGCATGAAAATGTGGGTGAGACGTTGATTATTTATGTTGAAATTGATGACTCATACGTGCACCGGACTCCAACAGAGGATTATGTAAATAAAGAAAATTGCCATCGTGAAGGTTTAATTAGATTGGTCTTTAAAACATGGCAATATATGTCAAGAATGCAAATTTGCCCCAGTCATTTATTATATTTAAGGCTTGCAAGATGAAATAAAAAGATTATAAATGAATAGGTTCACATATTGAACAAGTCACCGTCCCAGATAAAGTGCTTAATACAAGAGCATAAATCTGGCTCTTGAATAGAAACGTGTTGAAGCAGTTTGCCCCTTTGGTTCACGGTTTACTTGATAATGTGTCACGTTAAATGCAGCAGGACTCAAAACTTAAAGGGACAGTTCACCCCAAAATCAAAAATATATTTTATGTGTATCTATTTTCCTTTTACCTGTGGTGCTATTTATCCGCCTACATTGTTTTGGTGTGAGTTGCAGACTTGGAGATATCGGCCACAGAGATTCACGCGTGTAGTTTGATAGAAAGAAAATATTTCCTGCTCACAACAAGATCTGTGGATTATCTTGAGTATCTGGGTCATAATTTCTGGAAAGAGAAATTGCTGCTCAGTTTTTCAAATGTATATTTTTGGCTCTGTAAGCACCACAAGCCGAGTGCCATCTAGTTGCATTACATAGGAGAGAGGCAGACATCTCTACAGCGGAGTCCTACATCAGGTCGCAAAAGGTGATTCGTGGGTGGTATTTTGCCTTAATTTCATTTCTGAGTTCAGTTCTGGGTTAAAAAAAATCATGAGGCCAGATCGTGGTTGTTGGGTGATACATATATTAAAACAAAATGAGAAGAATAATAATTAAATATAATGTTTCAACATTTGAATTCTCCGACTGCTGACTGTGTGTCGGCTTTGTCTCGTGTGCCAGCTGGAATATGAGGGCCGCTTCAGTCAGGGGCGGCACTAACAGACAAGTTGACTGTGGGGATGTGCTGCCCAATATTTTTTTTTAAATCATTAGAATTGTATTTCCTGAATTACCTTTGTTTTGAAATATGTTATCTTAGTTTGACATGAATTAAAAGCCCTAAAATAAGTACTTTAAACGTCCTGTCGAACCAGATTATTTGAAAAGTGTATGGTTATTACAGGATTTGTGGTTTCAGGTGAAGCTGCAGATCTTCGGGTCACGTCAGGTTGTTCAGCCCTGTCTGACTCCGAAGTTGTCGAAATCCAGCACTTAGGCAGTAACTGCGGTGTCAGAAAACTAACAAAAAAAGCGAAGGGTCAATTCAGCCATCATTGATTTCAGTATTAACGTGTGCTTTTGCTTCTGTGAAAAGTCAAAATGTCCTCTGTGAAGAATGACCTGTTATGCTTCTTTTTTTTTTTTTTTTTGATAGAATGAAGCGCTATGTTTATACAATATGAGTCAGACAAAAAGATGGTTGGAACGGATGGCGGTCTTAAATAAAGCAGTACGTTAACACCAGGGATTTCATTTCCTCATATGATGATTAAAATCAGTATTTATTGCATAATCAGAGCATTGTTAGGTTTGTCTGATTAATCAGCAATAGAGCTGTTTCACTCAGCAAATCACTCAGTTATTCTATGTCTACAGTTATTTCTCTTTCTCACTGTGTGTGTGTATGTGTGTGTGTGTGTGTGTCGGGCTGTGAACTCCATTACTTTTCTCCTGCTGTGAACCCCATGTGCCTGATGTGTCGTGCCTTGCCTTTGCTTGATGAGTGCGCTGTCTCTCTCTGTCACACTGTCTGATGGTCAGTTGGACAACACACACACACGCACACACACACACAAACAAATACAACAAACAGAAATATCTCAATAAATTCACACAGGGCCAATTTTAAGTCAACTCTTCAAAACAATCCAGTGTCTGACAAGGAAACTGAGGCTTGAGCTGAAAAAAAAAATAACTCATGCAAAGCTGTGTGAACACGTACAGTACACACAGGCACACTCTCACACACACTCACACTCACAAATTCAGAGGGATATCACAAAGTGGTGCCCAGCGTGGGATGTAGTTAAGAAAAACAGGTAGACAGAAACTCGGTGGGGGACTGAAGTTAAAAGTTTCAATTCTTTCTTCTAACAAGACAGCCGGAGACGTCCATCGAACCTAAACACACCCAAACAGATAGCACCAGAGCTGCTGCATCATTTACAAGGATCTCCTCGCAACACTGACATGTCAGTCATGCTAACTTTGTATGCGTGCTGGGAGTCGAGGTGCATGTGTGATCTGACTTTGTGTCTTTGTCTGATCTGTTTTCACCACCAGAGACTCAAAGTGATAGCCTACAGTCACAGATTCGGCCAAAAAAATGGCATGACATTAAATAACGTAGCACAAAATTAAGAACGTGAGGAAAGAAAAAACAGGCAATTCAGGGAGAGAGAGGAAGAGAGAAGTCCACGTCCTGCAGTTGTAGCATTTAAGCGGACAGAAACTCTCACAGAATTCAAAACGTTTTGCTTCAGGCAACTCACGAAACTCCCTCTCTGCTTCCTCCGCATGGCGATGACGACAGGATATTCCATAGAGCGGGCGAAGGGAAGATTGGCTGGCTTGCCGGCATGAATGATCCAGTGCATCCCACCTGATACTGCAGTTGTAGGACAGAGAGGTAACAGCATTATACAGCTTCATCATCCCCCTCCTCTCCCATCTCAGACTTAATAGCTGTGGCAGTGTGTTTGTGCTACAATCCTAGATTAAATTGTGGATGTGTACTGATGTAATTTCCTTTTTTTTTTAAATCTCATGTCATGCAACCAACACTAGTAACAGTATGAGCTGACAAAGACATGCTGTATGTGTTATATTTAAAACATTTTGAGGTTTTATCATTATTATTTTGTACTAAATGTGTTCCTAAATGCCATTGTTTAGTTTTGTTGATCTTCACACAAATATTGGCTCAGTCAGAGGGGAGAATTTGGTAGAGACAGCAGGGATATGTCCCTACAAATATCCAGCTACTGAAGTGTCCCTCTGGTGTTATGGAAGTGACGACTGTCTTCTGTCAACTTTAGGGAACACAACTCGTAATACACAACACTGGATTCCTAAACCTGGAGCAAACACAACAGCAGCCTGGCCCCGCACCTATCACTTCCTGTGTCGATGTCACAGACATATCCTTACGTCTTGGACTGCAAAAAATAGTACCATTACATTACAGTCCCTAGCAGCAATTTTTATCAAAAAATGACAACATTAGTTAATTAGTTAGTGTGTTAGTGTCTCGGCAATGTCTGTGTTTCCCAAGCGCTTAACAGATCTTGTTCTCTCAACCCGGTCTCACTCCGAACTCATTGAAATCTGGTCAGTGACTTCTGGCGTCAGACATTGACGAAAAAAGCCGTCCTTTCATGTCGGCATGATACATGGTCAATTGGGTCAGTTGGGGAAAATGCGGCTGGACAACAACGGAAGTTGATGTGGCAGAAGACAGAGGAAGGCGGGTAGAAGGGGTGGTGGATGGGTCAAACCAGAAAGGGCTCTGGGCCCAACAACCACCAAACTTCACCCAGGAGGCAGGTGTTCGCATCCCTAAGATTGTTAAGCCCAAACCTGTTCTACTTTCCTAAACCTTACCAAGGGATTTTGTTGCCTAAACCCAACCGTGTGTGTGTTGGCTAAGTGTAATTACATGCATTTGTTGTTGCATTTGTTGTTGTTACTGTTGGTCTCGCTCCAAAGTCGTCAAATAGCAGCGTTCTCTCAGTGACTTCTGGCGTCTGACACTGACGAAAAAAGCCATCCTTTCACGTCTGCATGATACATGGCCGGTGGCCGTCACTCTGTAGTGAGAACATTGTAATTTGAAATCAGACAATGTATTCAACAGGCTGAAGTTGACACGGCATCCCTGTACGTCAACAACCAATGCACCCAGGGTAAAGTCCATGACCAAACATCAATATGACAAGAGTGAGAATGTATTCAGTCTTTACTATGAATCCCGCTTTCTTAACCCAACATCAATTAAACTGGCTACCCCATTTCCTGTTAACGTGTGAGACTGTAGCTACATCTGGTTGTAAGAAGCACCAAAGCTCCATCAACGACACTATGTGTTCAAGCAGGCTGAGTGAGGAAGACAAATTCCTTTCACTTACAGTTCTGTGCACAATAGTGTCTCGTAATGATTCATTAAGAGACTGTGCATCTCATTTTTGAATGATTACACCACGTAGACCACATTTATTTTCCTGTCAGTCGCGGATCGGCGTCAAGGCTGCTGTGAGCTCATCGCAAGATGGTTTCAAGTTTTTTGTTTTGAATTCTCACTTGGCGCCTGCATTTTGTGTTTCCTTTTACATTGATACCAACATTTCCACCATAAAATTATGCAAAAAAAAAAGCATGAGAAGGCAGGAAATGACATGTTTGACACCTAAGGAAGGGCCCTCAGACTTGCCCCCTGTCCTATGTCCTTCCAATGTTGAAATGAAACCTACACCTGGGCTTAGCGAACATGCCACCGTGCCAAGATAAGGTGGCCTGGGGGGTGGGCAGTGCCTCAGGTCCTGTTTCGTACATCATTCCTATTTGGTCCAGATCAGGACTGGAAAAAAAAGGAAAGCATGCTGCAAAAATATACAGTTTATAGCACATCTGTGAGTTTCCCCTGATCAACACATCCCACAACAAACAGGATCTGAAGTTAAAATGCCAGAGTAGATTGATATCTGTACACAGTAGACAGATTTTCATATGCAGGGCTTGTAAACAGGGAAGGGAGGCACACACGTCGCAAAGTCAAACAAAGTATGTGGAAAAACACATCTCTGAATGCACCCACTGATGAGAGAACATCTGTCACCGCGCAGCACACACAGCCGCGCGAGCACACACTCTTTCGTGAGTCTGCGTTTCCACCTGCAGCATTCACAGCTTAAATTTGTTTGCACACTCTCGCTGTAGAGTGCACAGCATAGCAAGCACGCGTCCCATGGGCCGGGCAGGAAGGTTAAACAGGCAGAGAGGAAGAGGAGAGGACGGAGGTCACTGCAGCTTATCTTCTTTTCTGTCATTCTGTCTGCAGCCCCTCAGGCTTAACAAGGGGAGCACACACATACATCTCTGCACATACACACGCGCACACTTCAGGCCATGATGATCACCCATGAGGACACTCTGTAAATTGGTGTGAGGGACTTATCTCACACGCCTGGCCCAAAACTAAGAGGACAGGCTGTTCTTCCATATGATTAGCAGCCATTCTACATATTAGTCTAAAGCTTTCTATTGGTATTCTTTCAATTAGCATTCTAATGTATCCTTATTTTAACTAACTGGAGTGGTTTCTATATCAAGTGTGCACATTTCAGTACCAAATTTTTTTAACTTGGCTACATCATAGCATCATGTAATGAGTCACTGTTAGATATGCACAACTGTTGGGAGCCAGTCTCTGGAACTTGGTCCATGTCAGGATTTTAAGAGTGCTTTCAGACCTGGAGTTGTCTTGCTTTGGTCTGACTCAGGGACTTCTTTTGTTACGAACTAGCATAACTTGTTCTCACGCCAGCGTTTACAAGCGGACCAGATCAAATGCCTTGTGCGAGAAAGCTGCTCTTGATTGGTCAGAATTTCAATGCGGGAAAAATCCAGGAAGTAAACAAAACGTTGAAGAAGAGTACACTTGCAAGATAAATGTGACACTTTCGGATGTCACAATGGAGGGACAACTACGCAGGTTGATTTTAGCGCTGCTCAAAGAACGTTGGTATTATATGTTTCTGCAAACACAAATATACTACATTTGCACATTTCATAAGTATCATATCAATGTTTTTCTGACAAAATATAAAGCTGACTTTTCAGCAGGAGCTAGAGGGGATGGTGTATGGGGTGTCACCTGGGTAGGATGCCTGCCAAGCCACAGACAACAGTTTGAGACTAACAAACAATCAAACTGGTTGTTTTTCAGCGAGTCAGTGCAGTGTTTCCTGCAGCTTTTCACCCCCCAAACATGGCTATGTTTTTGCGAGCGGTTGCTGTTCTTCCAGTGGGGATAGTGCCACAAAAGGTGGTTGTCTTTTACCGAAATGTTGCTGGGTTTCTTGTGGCGATTGTGCCCCTAGAATCGGTTGCTTTAAGTTAAAACATGATCTTTTCCTAACCATAACTAAGTGGGCTTTATGCTATAAGCTAACCAGATGTTAACCACAGCATTGTTGAAAAGTTCCAATGTATCAGCTGCATAATAATGTTCAAATGTCACATCATTATCATATGTGTGGTTTGCAGAAATGTTCCATGCCATAGGGTTTTAACTGCCTCTGTCTTTATGCATCTTTACTCTCTTTTTTGATGTCTCTGCTTCTCTTTTCTGATCAGTCTTTCCTGCACACAGTCTTTCTCTCTCTCTCTCTCTCACACACACACTCTGTATGTGTGTGTGTCTCACTCTCGTCCTCTCTTACCTGCAGCATCAGCAGGATTTGCAACAACAGGTCAGGTGTTAATGTGAATTTCCTGACTTATATAATCTCCTCCTTACATAATCTCGCAGAGGCACAAACACTGACAGACAGACACGCCGTGATGGCTGCCCCACTCTGCTTGCTTTGCTGCCTCCGTTTGCTGTTTACAGCAGCAGGTACGTGGAGTTTGAACTAATGCGGAGATGATACTCTACAGGCGAGCCGGCAGTCTGGAGCAGTTGGTGACATCTCTAAGTATTGCACAGTTTGCTTTGTTTCACGTCAAGGTTTATAAAATGCAACACGGCACACCGACCACCAACTAAACTGACTTAGAATGACCTAGCAATTTTTTGCAGGTATTTTGTGTTAGCATGTATGACTCATCACAGTCCCTGCACTGTTGTGGCGTTTATTTCCATCCGACTAGTTACATTTTCCTTCCACAGAAATTTCAATACAACCTTTTTCTTGGAATTTGTGTAACAGTGTGTTGTGGGAAAAAAAGCTTACAAATATTCCGGCGACCTTTGATGCAGCAAAGGGGTATTACTAGGTCACTGAATCTCAGCAGGCTTGTTTAAAAGTCAAAAGGATTAGACTGCAGGAAAAGAACAGTAGGTGGGGACTTACACTTTTAGGTATTTTAAAGCAAAGGTGTTCTTACTCACATCAGATTTTTATTCAATATTAGTTTAAAATAATGTATTTTTATCATTTAGCTGTTTAACCTTTGACTCCACCCGCTGATGTTTCACTCAGCCAATCAGATGATTTCAGAATTTCTGCCTCCAGAGTAGCTCTGCACACAACTCTGTTTATGTAACTACAAACATGAATCGTATCAGAGAGTGATGAGCAAAATCCCGGAAACAAGTTTCCCCTACTGCATCAGCCCATTCAAGAGCTGTCTTGTCTGTGTGTCTCACAGTAATCCTGCAACACAAGCTACAAGAGTTCTGAAATCCAACAGAGTGTAAAAAAACAAAGAGTTTTTCACATTTAACACTGTGCCAGTATAGAGTATCCTGTCATGCTGTTGGATCGGTGCTTTCACAGAGCAGAAAAATGTGAGGAAAATCAAACTGTATGTGAAATAAACAACAGGATTTAACTTCCACAAATAGAAAATGACAATTTTTCATCACATTATACAAGTACATGTTCAGCAATAGTGTTTCCAAGACACCTGAGATCTGGTGCTCGGTGCATTTGCGAACATTTGCGTCACATTTCAGTAACACACAAACAGCTTTAAGTAATCAGTAAGTACTAGTCCATACTCATTGAGTGCACAGTTGGCCACGTACAGTTTCACATGATCTGTTTGGGATACATGTCATAGGAAACTGCACATTAAATAGCCACCTGAAACCATTAAGAAGAGCAACGTATTCAGACAGAGTTTTTGTGAATTTGATAATACGATTGCTTTATTGAAAGTACAGTAGCACCATTGCCAATAGTGGGATAGTTAGTGGGCTAAAGCTGTACATTACTAGTTGAGGTAGCACGTTGACAGGCACATAGTTTAAGTGTTTATATGTTGTATTGACTTAAAGTGGGGGGCACTGGTAGAATGACTGACTGACAGAATGACATGCTGACAGTTTCCGTGATTATGTACAGCGACTGGTCGCATTTTAGCCATTTTTAAGCATTTTTCTGTTGTTATAGCGCCACCCAGTTGCCAATTAGAGTTAAATTTCTCCAGTCACCTTGAGGCGTCCTGTTCTACATATCTACCAAGTTTAGTAAAAATCAATATGGCGGTTAGGCCTAGATAAGAAATTAGCTCTCTAGCGCCCCCATTTTGTTTGATGGGGTCAATAATGGAGGGGTCCCCTCAGATTATGTGTGGTCATGTGCCTACAAAGTTGCGTGGTGATGGGTGAAACCCTTGAGATGTTATACACCTTTATGTGATGAGCCACGCCCTCCGCAATATTCATTGCCTTATAGAAGCTCAGTTTTAGTAAGTTTTCCAACTTTTGCCAAGAGGGAACTTTAGATATTGGTCCCTAGATTGTGTGTCAAATTTCACATGGATTGACCAAGTCAGTGAGGAGAAAAACGTGGAACAGACACACAGACATACAGAGTTTTCATCATTATATAGTAAGATACTGAAAGAAAAATGGAACACTTTTGTTTTTGCTCCCATTTTTTTAAAGACAAGAAATAAGACTTTTTAAAGCACTCAACAGATTTTTTTCTCCCAAAACTTGGTTGCAAATGTGCTAAAATCTGTGTTCATGATCACTTCTCCTTTTCCAATAATCCACCCACCTGACAGGTGCGGCATATCAAGATGCTGCCAAATTCAGACACATGCCATTGGAGACGGCTTATGGTAGTTTCATGAACATTCAGTTCACGTGCAACAGCTCTGGTGGACATTCCAGCACGCTCCCTCAAAACTTGGGGCATCTGCGGCATTGTGCTGTGTGTGATCAACCTGCACGGTTTAGAGTGGCCTGTGACTGTCACCATCCCAGGGCACACCTGTGTGGTAATCATGCTGGTTAATCAGCATGTTGATACGCTGCACCTGTCAGGTGGAGGGATTTTCTTGGAGAAGGAGAAGAGCTCAAATGTGTGACTAAAATCTGAGAGAGCACAAAAAATCTTTGACGGAAACCTGTGAAAAATGGGAGCAAAAACAAAAGTGTTGCATTAAAATCTGTGTTCATTGTATTTCTCACATTTACATGATGTTTTTTGGTGATAATATCTTAATGAAATTAAAAGTTCGAGTAATCTGGTGCCATCGATTGTAGATTTAAATAACAAGGAGAAAAAAAAATCCATTAAAATCTTCCCCATTATCAATTTGATTCGTAACAAGACTGCCTAAAACGGGATTTATAGACTTTGTGATGTTCCAGTAACCCAGTCGGCTTCTGCAGCAGTTTAGCAGAGAATTCAGGTAAGTCCAGTTTTGCTTTCCTGATCATTCTCATACATTTATTTCTCAGCAGCCCGAAGCTCTGCCAACAGTCTGGGGAGCCAGCAGCTCTGGCCCCGGCCCACGCTTTGCCTCTACTTTGAATAACTACCAATAACTCAGGAGAAAAGCAAGGATTGATTTCTCTATATTTCTGACTGTCTTGTGAGGACAGTGTCTGTCTCCAACATGATCAGACCAGAGCCTTTGGGCAAAATATTAGTGTAGATTAGAGTCCGAGTAAACACCGGAGTGGATTACACACTGTCATTATCATCTTTCATTAATTGTTTGTATTTGAATTTCCCTAAGATCGATTTTCATTTGCCGTTGACAGCTTGCGTGGTGAAATTTGTTGTTTATTTGTTTCCTGGAGTGCAAATCCAGATCTGAGATGTGAATTCCAATGAAATGTGTGTGACCTCAAATTGACTGGTAGCTGTGAACATTCAGTATTCCCCACACTGCAAAATAAGCAAGTGTACCAAACATCAGTCCCGGCAGTCGCTGCAGAATCAACTGAAATGTTAGACTGAAGCAGGGTTGGCAGATATGCATGCATATAGAGCGTGATCATGCCTTCAACACAATCTGCTGTTATAAATTCGATATATATAAAAGTCATTTCAAGGTCGAAGCTGCACCTCTGTGAAAGGTTTTTATAATGATGTCCATTCAGCTTCATCTGCTTCTAATTATAATGTGCGCTCACATCGTACATGAATGATGTTTTACCAACAACAAGATGAAACAAGTTCACATATGACCGTAGTGCTGCAGCTTTGAGTTGCAGTACTTAAGCTGTTTTTCCTCTTTCTACTTGTAGCTTGTGGACCGTCATTAAGATTTTAATGAAATGATTCGGCCTGTGGGGAAATGGAATTCCACTTACGCCTCTCTGTTCTTCAGATTAGTAGAATACCCTCCTCACCAGTGGGCGAGCGCCTTCAGTCACACACACAAATATGCAAAGGGTCCTTACGGTTCCTTACATCCACTTTGAAAAAATGACTAAAAAGAAAGTGCCTTTAGTCAGATAGAGAGCAGACACAGTTGTGCTGGCTTTCAAATATTCTGTTCCCACCATTGCTCTCATATGAGCCTCCATTTGTTAACAGTGAATGCATCACATTGAATCTAATCGTGCACAGCAGTCATGTATGTGAGCACACTAACACTCAGCACAAAGATAGAAAAAGAAAATATGGAGTTATCTAATAAGCCATTGCCAAAAATGCTCAGCAGTTTCATCCATCAACTTTTAATTTTACAAAAAAAAAACAAGCTATATCAGCAGATGATTTATATTTATTAACCTGCAGTGACAATTTTAGCCTTCATAATTATGCCTTTTTCTACTTGTCATGTTGAGTCAGCTTATGTGAGTTTCGTCTCATCAGGGGAAGTACAGTAGCCCAACATAAGTCAGGGGTGTCAAATATAGAACCAACACGTTCTCACTCTGACCTTGTCACATACTGACGTTTGGTCATGGACTTTACACGTCCAGATACGACGTCCAAACTACCCTGACACTTGTCGCTGTGGGTCAGCGTCAGCTGCAATACAATTAAAGTTTAACTAGCCTCAACTTGCCTTTGGAGTTTACAAGTTAGAACTGGGTTCATCAGGACGTTTAGTGTGACGGTGACTATTATGCTGCTACGCTAAACCTGGCTCAGGAAACCTCATAGACTAAGGCTAGCAAGCCCATGACTTGTGCTGTGTCTCAAATCACGTACTTCTGTACTTACACTTAATATTTTGAGTGCATAAGTGCGTTCACACTGAGAAGTATGGAAAAATGCAGTGCACTATGAGTACCCGGATGGTGCGCTCAAAACAGTCAAGAAGTTGAGTGTGGAACTTCTCGCCCTCAATGGTCGCCATCTTGGCTACGTAGCAGAAGGGAAGGGACCACTTTTCAAACTGGAAATAGCGTCCAAGGACTGTGCAACCGTGAACGTCGCTGCATTGTACAAATACATGAGTTTTTTGCATTAAGCACCACTATATATATTGTCAGGTACAAGCCAGCAGTGTGTTTATTGGGTTAGTTTAGCAGGCTGTAATGATTTGGTACCACGGACAATAACGCGAATGCTAATGCTAGTTTGCTAACTAGCTAATTTGCTGTCGTGTGTGTCCGCTCAGCTCAAAGGCCTCTCCAGCTCTACACCCAGGTGCTGCTAATAGCGGCTAATGAGTCAATACCACCAACCCCCATGTGTGACATCAGTGCTGACCCTGCCTCCTACCACCTGCCTAAACCACACCCACACGTACAAAACATTCATCAATCTACCAACAAAACTACCATAACATAACACAATACAGTTCCCTAAAAAAAGTTTACTTATTGTAGGCATATTTAAAGATATTGAACATAGTGCAAAACATTGTCAATCAGCAGCTTCAGTACAAAAGATTCTGTATCAGATGAATATCTTAAAACAGCTTCCTCAATAGCTTCCACTCTAGTTTGGTGTGGTGACGCCAGCTTTACATGGGTGGAAATGTGTGGGAAAATGCACATGTAATGACAGTGAGTAGCAGATTAAACTCAAGCCTCTAGCTGTTCCTCATCTGTTTTTAGAATGGACTGGGAAATATTTGGAGGTGTTGTTATTTACAGGCCATTATGCAATGGTTTTACTGGCCCGGCCCTCTTGAGATCAAACTGGACTCTGTGTGGCCCATGAACTAAGATTACTTGGACACCCCTGACCCACAACTTCCTGTGTAACTATCAGTGAACTTTGTTCCATGTAGGATGTGGTAGCTTTTTATGATCCGTCCTGCAGTGTGCCCACAGCACATGGGGGTCAGATCTGACTGGCATGAATTATGCTTTATCATTACATAAGCTTTGCCTCTAGCCAAACTGTGCACAATTACTCTGAGCGCTGATTTTCAAATCTAATTTAAATTGATTAGATAATTTAATACAAATAATTTACAGCTGGCAAAATAGATGTTGCCTCAATAGAAAATATGTACACATGTCTTTTTGATTGGCTGCACTGCTTCACGCAAGACTTTTATTAAATTTGACACTGAAGGATTTGCTTCAAGTTGCCGATTTGTCATCGCTCGTCGGTAACGGCTATTACGGGAATGCATCAGTCATAGCAGCCATTACGTATGACTGCATGGCTGATGTGATGTTAATCTTCATGATTACCAGCCTCTAGAATTGCCCATTCTCCCAGACAAACGCAAACACACACACACACACAAAGTCAGCCTTCAGCTTCATCATGCAAATTCAAGTTCACTCACACAGAGATGACAAAAGGGCATATGTGACTTGCTCACCACATCTACTCCAATCATAACCAGTGAGACACACACAGACACACACACCTACACACACACACACACACACACACACACACACACACACACACACACACACACACACACACACACACAGAGTTATACTTTATGACTGATGTGACTTGGCTATGATAATCTTGGCATGGCGTGGAGGCTATTATTACAAATTCCAACGTGACAGGACCAGGCTATTGCCAAATAGGCCATTTTTAAGTCCAGTTCCTAAAATTAAGTTTCAAGCTGTGTAGGCAGTTTTATTTTGGTGTCAATGGGCAAAAATCCCATAAAAAAAACTTTGAGCATATTGTATTTAAAGTGGTCTGAAAGAAAACCAGACTTCTGCACCTCCTCTTCGCTCAGCTTTAAGGCTTTAGAAAATATAGCCGATGACGGGAGACTTTGGTCAATCAAAAGTCATTTCAGAGAGATGGCGTGCCTACTGGCTATTCTACGAAAGCTGATGCACAAGCTTGTGCTTTTGGTGGAAGGCAGAGAATCCTGCAGAGACAGTTGGTATTCCAGCACTGGCAGCAACGGAGGACAGACTCTCAAAAAGAGAGTCTAAAGAGAGTCTGACAATAAATGAAATAAAACATGTTAATATCAGCAGTCTTTTAGAGATGGACTGAAAATCTGGCTCACAGTTTAACCTTATGTTAACCAGAGCCAGACACTCAAAGCTGCAGCTTCAAGTTCAGGTTTAGCTAACATTAGCTACACCCTCAAATTTCAGTGTGTCCCCAGCCTCTCTTCCCGCCGCCAGAGACCATCTCGCCAAGAGGAGAGTGAACAGCAGCTCCTGAGACTGACACCTGAGTCAGCAACCACAGCAGCCCAAATCCAGCCAGCGCAAACGCCAGACAGCCCCTGCTCCCTGCCAGATCAGTAAACTTTCTGTTGCTGCCTTTACAAAAGTTAGACCCGGAACTGCTGCTGAGCATTACCCCGCTGTGACACCTGCCACTGGGGAGTTTGTGCTGGTAGTATTTGAGCTGATACAGCTGCTGACTGAAGGTCTGTTTCTCAAGCTGCTGGCCCCTCTCCCCCTGAAAAGACAGTGGTAAGAAGTGAGGTGGTCGGACTGTGGGGTGGCTCGCTTGACACCTTGTCTCATGAATGAATTAATGTATGGGGAAGACTTGGTTACTGTATGAAGCACGTGCATATGCCTGTGGTTGTTTGGTGGGAGGGGCTTAGGATAGAGAGGGGAGAGCTGCAGGTGGATGGAGTATTTTCAAATTCTGCCATTTCACTTATTAATTTAATTTATTTTAAATTATTTATTTTGCCTTTTCCAGATTCCTGCCTACCATCCTGTCAGGAGGTCCAATAGGTTAAATTCTGTTTTCACCCTTCACTTGTTAAGGAAACAGCATCTTTGGTATCTGGCACAGCTTTATTAAGGTTATCACTACGCCCACACACTGTAACCTCTTTAAAATGTAACCTGTGTGAGACCCACAGATTTTACTCTCACCAACAAAACCAAACGGAAAATTATCTCTGGCACCCACTCTGCTATAATCAGCTGGAGAGCAGTATTTTACAGCAGCTAATTTTTCAACTCTGATGTTTATGGTGTCACCAAAATGCTCCGGGGCTTAATATTCATTATAACTGTGAGCGGGGGCAAACGATTTCAGACCGTATCAGGCTTCAAAACCTTCGCCTTGTTTCAAATCATCAGAGCATCTAGCTGCCTCCAAAATACCAGTTTAATTATTCATTAGTACGGGACATTTTTATATGCCATCTGCTTTGCTTAATAAAATCAAATCCCACTCAAATAAGTTCAACAGTACGGCTTGTTTTTAAATATCCATCCTAATTACATGAATTCAGCATTTCAATTATTCTCAATACTTTGTGAAGCCTGAAAATCAATACTGAGACCAGCAGTGAAATAGAGACAGTTACTCAAATGCATTTAGTTCAGAGGCACATACGGGCAATTTGGCTCACAAAAGATGCCACAGATAACCACAATAGATATCAAATGGGCACAAGTCCAGTGAGAAGTGCAAACAGGGACTTTTCAGAGGCTTCATATTTTAAAACGCAGCCATAGTTCTGCGTCTACAGAGAGCATCATTAGCTTCTTAGAGATTCTGCAGAGGATCTAAGACTCTTTTATTCTTTTTGTGTCAGTGTCAGAATTACCCCCATTATACTTCTCACCTTTTGGCAAACACTGTGTCCTCAGGGTGCACGCTGTCTGTCTACCTGGAGTCAGACATAAACAAAAAATACCGATAAAGAAAATGCACAAGCAGAAAAATACCCAAACTGCAAAAACAAGCATGAAGACAATGAGTACAGTATCAAAACATGTGGGCAGAGCCAGACTAAATGTCTTGCAGTAAAAAATAGATATAAGACAACTTGAAATCGTGCATTTATACTGAACAGTAGGTGGATGATTCACTCCAATATGTCAGAGTGCAGTATCACGCATACACACAAATGACACACAACCACAAATACATGAGCAAATAAAAGATTTGTACATGCACATGCATCCGCACCCCCACTCACGCATGCGCATGGGCCACGCTACAGTCATTTTGTGAATCTCATCATCTCACTTCATAAATTTCTCTCCGTGAAGAAGTTTTAAGAGCCATCCCCCATAAAAGTCTATGATTCATGAGAGGGGTCAAGTAAATCCCACGGAGGCGAGCCAGGTAGCCTGTAAAACTTCAATACACATTCTCAATTTCCCTTTCACGCTCGACACCTCCCCAAAGTCAGTCCCACCACGTTCTTCGCTTCATACTATCATTCCTTCCATCCCATTCTCCTCACTTTTTTTTTTTTTTTCTTTCTCTTTGTTACTTTTTTTTCCCCTTGGTCTCAACAAGTGCCAGAAAAAAATGTAGTAGCACACCCTAATATCACATTTTGACAACTTTAAGGGGATTCTTACCATACTATTAATTATGGCTGCAAATAATGGTTCATTTAATTACACTGATTACTTGCTTCAACTACAAAAAAGCACTCAGTGGAGAGCAGATCAACCGCTGTTGACAATTCTTGTAATTTCAGCAGAAACTCACAAGCATGTTTCGGAAGTGTCCCAGAAACTAATAAAAATACATGCCTTGTCTTTTTAAAATACATTGCACAGACACAATCAATTCCTCCTGCTAACAGGCACTCTATGTGAAATAATTAAGAGGGTGAATGTATTTTTAATAACTAAAACATAGCCACAAATCTTTCGGTCATAATTGGCCTTTTTGTGTTATTTGTTTTGTCTGAAGGTTTCAATGAGAACAGACAAAAAAGAAGGAAACCACTTAACAACCTAGACCAGGGGTACTCAAATACAAATCTTAAAGGTCCACAAAGGCATTTTTCAGTGAGTCAAAGGTCCGACTTGGCGACGCAATGTGGTCGCGCATATGCATGCGACATAAAGGACCAAGGTGAATCAAGGAACTCAGAAATTCAAAAATTAACATACATGCTAAAATAAAACAAAATGTCCCCTTCAATTTAACAATAAATCAACCCCTCCATAGAATCCTTTGGTAAACAGATGTCTCAAGAACTCAGAAATCAAAGTGCAATGATAAAATATTCATATTGTGTCAAACACCGCTGCTTAATGAGAAAAATGGATCCTGTGTCTGTGGCCAAACTTTGAACTGTGGCACAAATGGTGTGATGGCCAGGGGGGAGACACTGATTGCAAGTGCTCATTTGTGAGCGTACCACAAAGTGAAAGTAAAAAAAGTGTTGTTCTCGCTAACAGCCTATCAGCGCATTGTTGGTATGGAGATGACAGCCGATTTACAGGTGCCGGATGCGGACTGCTGGCCACTATTTGAGGGCCGCTGACCTAGACTGCTCACTCACGTATGGTCGAAGCACAAAAAGTAAGGCAAATGACCATTCATTTATTCATTTTCCGCTTATACTGTTAGGGGTCGCGGGGGCTGGAGCCTGTCAACCTCTTGTGCAAGAAGTGGGGTACACCCTGGACAGGCTGCCATAGGCTAATACACAGACAACCATTCACACTCACATTCACACCTACGGACAATTTAGAGCCACCAATTAACCTGCATGTCTTTGGACTGTGGGAGGAAGCTGGAGTACCTGCAGAAAACCCACATAGACACAAGGACAACATGCAAACTCCACACGGAGAGGCTCCCCCACCCCGAGTTCGAAGTGCAGTGAGTGGAACGAAAAGCCTCGGCTTAAAAAAATAAGCCAACATAATATGACACTTGAAGCTTAAAAACTCATCGATATGTATCCCCAGAAATTTGGTGGAATTCACTCTTTCAGTAAAATCTCCATTTATTCTGATAGAAACAGGTTAAACATTTTTATCGATTTCTAATGGAATGAAAAATAATGAAGCTTGTCTTGTTTACATACAGTATAAGGATAATTTGTTGCATTTAAGCCATGAATGCATACATAACTTAAGTGGATCATAACATATTGGGTATGGAATTAATCTGCAGATGGTCTGGTTCAAAATGAGACCAACGTTTTCTAAGGATGTAAGTTTTTGAGCCACAATGACAGCCCCAACGTGGCAGAGACAAGTGAGGAGTCAGCAGTTATGTTACGATGGTATAAAGCAGTCAATAAACAGGCTTTTTCACCAATTACGAGACACCGCAACCATGAGAGGTTCTTCAGCATACAGTGATAAATGTGCACATAAAATATGAGGCTTATTGGTCCAGTAGTTTGCAAGATTAGCTGCGGACAAATACACACACTCACACACACGCCCAGCAGAGATCATTAACCGATTCACTGCTTAAAGATGTCAAAAACTGAGAAAAGCCCAACCCAAAATGACATTTTCAAATTACTTTTGTGTCTGACCAAAAGCCTATAACCCAAAGATATATTCAGAAGACAATGATAAAATTGAGAAAAGCACAAAATGTTCAGCATTTAAAAAGCTGGACCAAAGTGTGAGATCCTTCCTTTTTACTGTAATCTAACCCTGTCACATCTTTCTCACACGATCTCTGCCTTTTCCCTCCTTATTCTTGTTGCCGTGCAGTAGAGCAGGAAAACCATTTAGCCTCCTGACCCAGCAAGTAAAACCGTTTCAAGTGTATTATTTTAACCTTACATTTATGCCACCACCCTTCCTTGTTTTTGTCAATCTCTTCTGTCCCCCTTCCTCCACCTCCACCGTCACTCCTTCTCCTCCCTTCAATCCATCTCCAGTCAAAGCATAAAAGCTGTTTAAAATTATTATTGCATAAATTCTTCATTTTACCCTGCGGTCCATCTCTTTCTATTATCTTCTCATTCTTCTGTTCCGCCCTCTCCCCCGTTACTCGACTCTAACACCTTTTCTCTGCCAGCAACAATCAGGTCAAACTCATGAAAAGATGAATGAAGCCTTTTAAAATTTCACCATTATCCTTCTTCCCCTCCGTCCCCTTCCTGGTTTGTTTCGGTGTGTCATGTTGACTGTTTTCCCTTGTTGCTCCTTTTGCTTTCTTTATCTGCTCCACACAGTTTGTATTTTCCTCCTCCTCTGTCGTTATCACGTGTATGTATAAATAAAATGATCTTGAATCTGCCTCCTTTCTTGTTTGTTGCCATCAGTCTTCTCCTCCTCCCCTTCATCCCTCACATCCAATCTCTGTCACTATCTTCCCACACAGTAGCAGCTCAGGAAAAAGGATACAAGCTTCCTGGTCAGTGAATATTGTGTGCAAAGATTAAGGTGGTAAAATCAAACAGTTCATATTTTTAGACAGTTAAATGAGAATTTGATTTTTGCCTTTTCAGTACAGGCTTGTGTAACAGAGAATATGTGAGACTTTGCCAAAAAAAGAGTAAGAACATGCACATACTATGTTATGCTAATACAAGAAGTACATAACTAACTTTAAAAGATATAAATAATATTTTATAACCATGGATATGAAAATAGTCACTCATAGTAACAACCTCTGTGAGGCTGTACTCGGGCACAAAGGTGCTTTGAGCAAAATGCTTGTATCATCATGTTAACTCCTCCTGGTCTCACTCTGAAGTCTTCAAATACTGTATCAATTTAAAGACAAACCCTGCTCTTTTTTCCTAAACCCAACCATGTGCGTGTGTTGCCTAAATCCAACCATGTGCGTGTGTTGCCTAAATCCAACCATGTGCGTGTGTTGCCTAAACCCAACCATGTGCGTGTGTTGCCTAAACCCAACCATGCGCGTGTGTTGCCTAAACCCAACCATGTGCGTGAGTTGCCTAAACCCAACCATGTGCGTGTGTTGCCTAAATCCAACCATGTGCATGTGTTGCCTAAATCCAACCATGTGCATGTGTTGCCTAAACCCAACCATGTGTGTGTGTTGCCTAAACCCAACCATGTGCGTGTGTTGCCTAAATCCAACCATGTGCATGTGTTGCCTAAATCCAACCATGTGCGTGTGTTACCTAAACCCAACCATGTGTGTTTGTTGCCTAAACCCAACCATGTGCGTGTGTTGCCTAAACCCAACCATGTGCGTGTGTTGCCTAAATCCAACCATGTGCGTGTGTTGCCTAAACCCAACCATGTGCGTGTGTTGCCTAAACCCAACCATGTGTGTTTGTTGCCTAAACCCAACCATGTGTGTGTGTTGCCTAAACCCAACCATGTGCGTGTGTTGCCTAAATCCAACCATGTGCGTGTGTTGCCTAAACCCAACCATGTGCGTGTGTTGTCTAAATCCAACCATGTGCGTGTGTTGTCTAAACCCAACCATGTGCGTGTGTTGCCTAAATCCAACCATGTGCGTGTGTTGTCTAAATCCAACCATGTGCGTGTGTTGTCTAAATCCAACCATGTGCGTGTGTTGCCTAAATCCAACCATGTGCATGTGTTGCCTAAATCCAACCATGTGCGTGTGTTGTCTAAATCCAACCATGTGCGTGTGTTGCCTAAACCCAACCATGTGCGTGTGTTGCCTAAATCCAACCATGTGCGTGTGTTGCCTAAATCCAACCATGTGCGTGTGTTGTCTAAATCCAACCATGTGCGTGTGTTGCCTAAACCCAACCATGTGCGTGTGTTGCCTAAACCCAACCATGTGTGTGTGTTGCCTAAACCCAACCATGTGTGTGTGTTGCCTAAACCCAACCATGTGCATGTGTTGCCTAAATCCAACCATGTGCGTGTGTTGCCTAAATCCAACCATGTGCGTGTGTTGCCTAAACCCAACCATGTGTGTGTGTTGCCTAAACCCAACCATGTGTGTGTGTTGCCTAAACCCAACCATGTGCATGTGTTGCCTAAATCCAACCATGTGCATGTGTTGCCTAAATCCAACCATGTGTGTGTGTTCCCTAAACCCAACCATGTGCATGTGTTGCCTAGATCCAACCATGTGCATGTGTTGCCTAAATCCAACCATGTGTGTGTGTTGCCTAAACCCAACCATGTGTGTGTGTGTTGCCTAAACCCAACCATGTGCATGTGTTGCCTAATTCCAACCATGTGCATGTGTTGCCTAAATCCAACCATGTGCATGTGTTGCCTAAATCCAACCATGTGTGTGTGTTGCCTAAACCCAACCATGTGTGTGTGTGTTGCCTAAAACCAACCATGTGTGTGTGTTGCCTAAATCCAACCATGTGCGTGTGTTGCCTAAACCCAACCATGTGCGTGTGTTGCCTAAACCCAACCATGTGTGTATGTTGCCTAAACCCAACCATGTGCGTGTGTTGGCTAATGTTACCACTTGTGTTTGTTGTTGAAGGAAAAAATGTTGAACCGCAGAGTTGTACCGAAGTTAAGTGTATATTTCCTGTGAAAACGTAACTGGTGACATGGCGTCCCAGAACAACCAAGGCACCCGCAGTACCTTGCATGTCATATGTAGACGTTGCAAGTCCATGACCAAGCCTCCATATATGACAAGGTCAGAGTCACTCACCCAGGAGGCCAAATTATCATCCACCAGTCAATAATATTCTGTCCTGATATGTTTGCAAAGGTCAACACAATCCAAACCTGATAAAATATTTAGTTCAAAATCATGTCACATGTTCTAATCTCATCACATATTGTCCATTCACATGTAAACATTGCCGATAGCTCGGTATCAAAGTGGCCTCTGCGCTCTTACTTTTGATCGACACCTCACTTGAGTGCAGAAAATGGACAAAATGAAATAAGCACCTAGAGGTCACAGATGCCACAGGTAATGGCAGGAGAGACCGAGATTTTAGGACACTCTCATTGTTCAAGCTGCACAGCCAAGACCAGGATATCTCTGGTCCTGCTGACTCTAGGAAATTTCCATCATCCCATCCATAAAACTCAGTTTGCTCTGTGTGTAAATCAAGAGCTCAAAAATTGAGGTAGTTATTTAAGTAGTTCAGTGTTGGTAGATTTGACTGAATAAATTGGCACTGCATAATTTAGTAGAATTAGTCCCCAAATTATCACATTTACCCTCTTATCTTTCTCCGTCTTTTCTCTCCCCTTGTCTTCTTCCTCCCACAGGAATACATCCATTTAAACTTTTATCAGCATTTACTCCCTTATTCCAACCTTGTATGTCTTTCTCTCCATCCATCCTCCCTCCCCTTTCACCTACTCTCTGTCTTTCTTCCCATTAATAACCAGTTTACAGTTTCAGCCGATGGTGTAAGGGTGTTAAATGTTTCATCACTGCTCGTTTTCAGCGTCCTTAACATCCTATCCTCCCTCCATCCACCTCTCCGGCTCGATATTCTGGTATATCCACTGGAATCCCTTGTATTTCCACCACCTGCATCTCTTCTCTTTCCACTTAATATTCATTCATCTTTCCATTTTTTGCAGGGGTTTAAACTGTTGAGCAGCTGGGATAAGGCTGTTAAATTTTTTATCGTAGTGCCCTTCCTTCCTTACTTTGATCTCTTCCTTTATTGCCCTGCCTCCATCATCTTTCCTCATACTAATCGTCACAGATGTGCACATACATGTAGTAACAGAGCAGAATAATTACCTTAAACTTCTGGAGTAGTAATTAGTGAGAAAAGATAAGCTTTTATTATCAGTTTTCATTCTTCCACTGTGTTGTCACCATCCCATCCTTGGGTGGATTATGAGACAGCGGGCCCCTGGGTACGGAAATGCAGAGCGCTTCAGCACCTCTCCTACACAGGAGCAGGACATGCAGACTTTATAGTTGTTTTGCCTGTATTTTGATGTTTTGCATCTCTTAGTCATGATGCATCTCTCTGTGGTTTTGTGTCCCTTTGTAATTGTTTTGCATCTTGGTGTAGTCATTTTGAGAATATCTTTAGTTGCTCTGTGTCTCCCGTAGTAATTTTGTGTCTCTTTGTAGTCATCTCTGTACATGTTTACATCTCTCTGTTGTCATTTTCTGTCTTTGAGGTTGTTTACATCTCTCTGTTGTCATTTTCTGTCTTTGAGGTTGTTTTGAATCTCTTGATAGACATTTTGAGTCTCTCTTTGGTTGCTTTGCATCTCTGTCCTCTTAGACCTAAGCACAGCATTTGATACAATTGACCATGGCATCTTAATAAATTGTCTTAAAAAGTTGGTTGGTTTTGTTAAGCTGGTTCAAAACAAACATGTTAAATCAGTTTTGGGAATCATGTGTCTGAGAAGCACAACCTCGGTTTTGGGGTTGCTCAGAGGACCTGCCTTGGTCCGTTGTTATTGTCACTGTACATGCTGCCACTTGGTGACATCATTAGAAAACACAATGTTTGTTTCTATAGTTACGCCGATGACACAAAACTTTACATCTCTGCTGTGTCAAACGATGCTGCAGCCATAAACTCCATTACTACCTGTCTGTTGGTAAAAAGTAAATGGATGAGCAATCATTTCTTACACTTAAATGAAGACAAAACTGAAATCCTGCCTGTCAGCCCTAAAACAAAAAGAGAAATGCCACTTAATAATCTGGGGAATTTAACTCCCTGGAATAAATCTGAGGTTATAAGTCTTGATGTGATCCTTGATTCAGATCTAAGCTTCAGGTGCAACATTATCAAGGTAATGAAAACCTAATTTTTCCACCTCAGAAACATTGCTAAGGTACGATCATTTCTAAATGAAAAAGATGCCCAGAAATTGATTCATTCCTTTATTTCAAGCTGACTCGACTACTGTAACGCACTTTTAACTGGCCTCCCAAAAAACACCCCTGAGAGACTTCAGCTCATTCAACACTCTGCAGCTCGGCTATCAACCAGAACCAAAAGGAGTGTCAGGCCAGGCTAAGCTGCTCCGCACTGACTTCCTGTTACATTTGGTTTATTTGAGGTTCCCAGCAACAGCCGAAAGAAGATCAGGGATGCAGTCTTTGTCTGTTATGCCCAGAAGTTATGGAGCACACTACCTATAGATATCAGGGAAGCTAGCTCATTAAATAATTTAAAGAGAAAGCTAAAACGTGTCTGTTCACTTTAGCCTTTAACTAGCTCTGATGTTCCTGATACGGGTCTGAAACTCTATTTTTACGCTTCACACTTACATTTACACTTCACGCTGCTGCAACTCTTAAAATCTTACTTGATTTAATCATTTATAATTTTACAGTTCTATGATTTTATGAATCAGTTCTGTTTTATGTTCATTCTGTGTATTTGCCTGATAGGCCCATCCTTTTATTAACTATCCTCATAATCTTGTCCTCCCTGTTGTCTATCCTCTGTATTTAACTGTGATTGAACGACAATTACCTTCTTCCCTTATCTTCCCTCTCCTCTCCTTCTCCACTATAACCGCTGTAAACCTCCTCCTCCCCCCCGCTAATAGTGCCGAACAATCAGTTTAGAGTCTTGGAGTGGTGATCAGTGGAACAGTTTAAGTTTTATTGTCCATCGGAATGAATCTGGTCGATACGGGTCAGCATGGAGATGAAGCTGATAGCTGTGAGTCAGGACTGAGTCCAAATCAATAAAACTCTAAACTTTATTACGCCCATAAAACGCATGCGTACACACAGAGGTGAATCCTCACCCACCCTTGCAAAAAAAACAAAAAAACAACTAATTTCCTCACACAAACATGGTACAACTCTCACTTCCAACAAAATGAAAAGTCGGATGCATGCACACAAAGATATCAACAAAAATTGACCCCAAATCCATATTTATGCACAAATATATACTCCATCACTGAAAATGGCATTCATTTAATATGCATACAAGCACACACACACACACACACACACACACACACACACACACACGCTGGCAGTTTTGCTCATCCATCTGTCTTTCACACAAACATCTGGGAGACCGCCTGACAACAGACAATGTCTCTATTCAGCTTTAGATTTTCCTGGGAGTGTATTTTCTGGTTTGCACGAGTTTTACACATTCTCACTTGGAGTCGGTTTTAGGGTTCAACTAGAGAGTACAGCTGCTGAGAGAAAAAGGACAGTGGGGAGAGAGGTAAAGGAGGGCAGAGGAGATGGTGTGAAGGGGATATAAACACTCTTAAAGGACAAAGTTGGATCGAAGTTTCTTCTTAAACAAGGCCGGCTCTGCTGGCAGCGCCACAATACTTTCTTTCCACCCTGGGAACAATTACCCCCTTGCTCGATCTTTCCATCTTAATCTATTTGTTACTGTCCTTCTGCGATTCTCTCTTTCCGTCTGTCTCTCTTCTCTTTTCTGTCTATCCATCTCCGTCTCCCTCCCCTTTTTTTTTTTTGCTCTAATTGTGGTGTTGTTGGCTTTTGTGAATCTCCCTCCCCCTGTGTTTTTGTCTGGTCACATAACAGCTTCTCTGTGTCTGGCTGACTGCTCGGTATTCACTGCAACACATACTTTTCAACGTGATGAGTGTTACTGAATATAATGCATTCACTTACCGAAGAATGCTGCGCGCGTTCACTTGTGTCTATAGAGTTTGTGCCTCAGTGTGTGTGTGTGTGTGTGTGTGTGAGTGTCTTCAAGTGCGTGTGTTTACAGTGCGTCGAGTGATGTACTGCATGGAGTCAGAGAGATGCATGACCAGACACTTCTGTTATGACAGCTAGCAATGAAAAACCACTTCTCGGCTAGCACCCACTATTGACATCGCCCTTCTTTTGCCATCCATTCTTGTGTCAAGCAGCACATTACTCACGCTGAATACACAGCACGAGAGCAGAGTGGCATGGTGGTGTTAAGGACAATGATTAAGGCAGCACTCGACGTTTCACTTTTACACGTTTTCCGTCTATTTAACATATACTCCGAATGTTGACTCTTGTTTCTTGACTGGTAATTGCTCTTTCACTCACATTTAGTTCTAAAAGGTTGAAAAAAACTGCTTCGAATGCAGTTGTTAAAGTTAATCTATCGCTCTGAAGGAGAAAACAACACAGTCTGATATAACATATTTGAATGCATTATATACATAGCAAATAGCACAAACCCATGAGTGCAAATTTATATGTCATCCTAATGTGAGGCACTTCTGTGATTGCATGCAGTGGTCTGATTTACAATAGTCTAACTATTAGATGCTGTAATTTTCTTTTCTTTAGTGTCCTTGATATACGACAACACAACTTGGAAGTGTCCTCAACTCACCTTACCATAAAAATAACAGCAGTTGTGGTTTGTTCAAACATTTAAACCAGCCTGTGTTTAAGTTTTAAGTGGGATTGTGCAAATAATGAAAGTTCTCTCTATGTAACGTGATTTTAAACTCAAGGGAGGTGGATGGTTGGGTGAGAAAAGAGAGTTCAACCAACTAAATTATCTGTATCTGTATTTCGAATGGGCAGAGTTCATACCAGAGGTAGGTAGGTGGAGTTTAAATCCAAAGTGGGTTGGGCCTAATCAGCAGTTGTGATTTTAAGCCTGAAATTTATATGGATTAATCAAAAGTTGAAATATTTATTACCTATGAAAAATGTTTCCACAGAACAGCCACAGAATTGAGCTTCAGATAATTTTCTATCACAAGAGTAGTAGATTAAACATAGCTACCAAAATGAGGATTTTCCTTTATCGGGAGTACAGATAACACATTTTACACGTCTGATACTGGTACACTTTAAAAGTACATTACCTGTACCAGATACTTGTTTCATCCAAGCGCTCGGCTCAACCCTACTAAACATGAGGTACAGCTGAGCCTGACAAGAATGTTATATGTTTTGTAGGAATCAATCATGAACCAATGCATTGGACAAGTTAAAAGTTTGACCAGATGAGGGTACTGTAAAAAGTCACAGGGTCGCTGAAGAATTTATCATGAGAGGGACATAATGTGTGTACCAAATGTCATGGCAATCTGTCTTCATTCCACTCAAAACCCAAAGACACAGAGTCATTAGGATAAATGCTCTGTCATGCAATGTGGTACAGATTTTCATGGTGCCCAATCAGTCCAGCTGCTGTCAAGATATTTCATTTCAAAGCAAAAATGCCAACCTGTTGTTGGTGACTGAACTAAAGTCAGTAGGATTCATCCTCCAGAGATCCAGCACAGTCGCTAGAATAAAATGTTGGAATTGTATGTTTCTGCAAACTGCAGATACAGTTACATTAATACATTTTATATATGAGTTTATCTTCTCTATCTCCTATAACTTTAGCTTATATTGGAGTTATACTATGTAGCGTGCGAAATAAAGTATGGTGAATGTGCTAGGAAAGGTAGTATCGGCACTGTCTCTACCTGGAGCTTGCATAAAGGGAGCCTGGGTTTGTTGAAGGTGGCAGTGCTGTTTGGGCTGAGAAAGCCATGTGTAAGTAAGGTAAAGGAGGTTGTTGGGTTGGTGTGGGGAGCAGTGAGACCTGGCATTAGGGGAGTGTCTCTGGGACGCCAGAGATCACTGTCTAGCCTCCTGGAGGTGTCGTGGGACCAACTAGACGAAACACTGGTGAAAGGAGGTTCCCACCCGATGACCCCAAAGACATGTTAGTTATCACTGCTCACTGGTCTGTATAGTTAGGCTTTGTCATAATAGCTTATCATAGGGCTTAGGAGGTTATTCACTGTGTGCTGATCCTTTTCTAGAGCACAAACTTTATTTGAACTCTATGTGGTAGTTCACACTGCCACAGCTGAGTTTCTTATCAGGAGGATATGGAGGGGGTGATGGATGGTGTGGCACCTAGGCAAGATGGCTGCCAAGCAGCAGACAGCACCAGACCAATGTTCGAGACCAAAAACAGTGGAGACGTTTTGACAGGAGTTTCAGTCTTTTTAATGAGCTTTCGGGACATGTCCAGCTGTATTTTTTAGCGACAGAAGGAGGTTTTTTTTTTAATGAGAGTCTGGGACATATTCAGCCATATCTGTAGCAACAAAAGCGGGTGTTTTTTAACAAATGTCTAGGACAAATTCAGCTGTGTTTGTAGTGACAGAAGGGGGTATTATTCAACAAAAGTTCAAGTGAAGTTCTGTTTTATTTGTAGCGACTAAAGGCATTTTTTTTTTTTTATGAAAGTTTGGGACAAACTGGCTACAAAACTATAGCGACAAAGGATCATATGTACGATGCTAACATTTACTCTGGCAAATAAGAGATTATGAATGTCTGTACAAAATTTAATGCAATGCTGAGACTGACCGAAGTAGAGCTTAGATCGGGCCCCAAAAAATCCAGCCCGACCCCACCCGAGCCTGTGCATGTTCTGTCCAAGCCCGGCCTGTTTCTTTAACTGTAATTATGAGCCCGAGCCCGGTTTTAACCCGACATTTTTTTAAGGATATGAATGCGGACATTGAAGGCTGACTCTTGTCTTTCTTTCCATGGCAAGCCTTTGTCATTTGCCTCTTAAGTGTCGAGGCCCCCGTCTTTTTGCTGTCATATACCAGCGTTGTGCTGCACTTGGTACGCTCAATGAAGCCGACACACACGTTGTCACCGTCGCACCATCGACAACTCACATGTGCGTGGTCAGTGACGCCGTGATAAGTACTTGGTTCCATAGCCTAGGTCTATTATGAGGAGCTGGGCTCGGGCTCGGGCAGAGAATCTAAGCTCGAGACCAAAGAGACCGACCAAAAGACCAAATGGACAGGCAAACATTTCCATCACTAGAACATGGCTAAAAAGACGCAGAGATGTTATAACTTCCCAGTGTTGTGTGTCGAGCCAACAAACTCGTGGGCCACGAGAGTCACTAAGCTATTCAAGACAAGAACAGACCCCAGCTAATGTGCTGATCACATTTCTTCTACAGATACACTTCATTCAATTTCAATGCTCACTGCCAGAAATTAAATTCCTCTTCAACGTGTCAGAAATGATCAGTTAACATGTTTCCTTTCGTCGCACACAACACGGATTTAGATCGCCGTTCCAGCTAACATGCCCAAAATAAAACTCCATAAGGTCTCACGCTCCAAAACAAGCAAGTACAGACAAAAGATAACACACACACACACACACACACACACACACACACACACACACACACACAGCACCAATGTCATCAGAGCGGATTAGTCACACATGGCAAAAAAGACTAGAGTGATGGAAGATTGGGAGTGAAGAGCATGAGAAAGAGAAGAAGGGCGGGCATGAAATGGAGATAAAGATAGCTGAGAGAATAGAGAGCGAGACACAGAGGGGAGAGTGGCCTGCTGGATGACCTGTCTTTGTTTGAAAGACAGGGAAAGTCAGACAGAGAGGAGCATGACCAGCGGCATCACCCATATCTGAGACTTTCCTCTGTGACTCTGAGAGACAGCGAGCGGGACTGAGGAAAAGAAAGATCTACGAAGCAACTACATCATCTCTAAGTTTTACCTGTGTGTGTGTCTGCGTGTGCAACAGGGTGATAATACGGTGATGATGTATTCTGTCTGTAAAACTGTTGTTTAATGATGTCTTCAGGCAGTGCACAACTGGTTAGGAAATACACACATTCAAGGCAAAACCGCTCGCTGCACGCACACACACACACACGAACATCCACACACTATACTTCGAAGGGTTTAAGCTCAAGGTCACACACATGCACAATCATATCAGGAGCTTCACATTTTAAGACTACACACACATATCCATTTTTTTCCTCAGTCAGTTATGTAAACTGTCTTCCATAAACTCAGTTTTATAGGCAAACATATTGATATCATGTTCTCTGTAGACCTGCACAGTCATTGTTCTAGAGGGTAAATCTATATGATTTCATGCCCTGAGGCTGTTAAAGACTGTGATAAATAATGTAAGACATGTTCACCATCTTCAAAAAAAAACACCTTATGTGGAGAGGATGAATTGGGGGAAAGAAAAAAGAGAAATATTCCCGCAGTTTCTTCTTGAAAAGACAAAATTTCTTAGTCACTCAAAAGAGTCCATGCACTTTATTGCTCTCAGAGACACACACTCTGACTTTCTCTGCATCTCACCAACAAGCCCACACCCATAAACAGATAAACACACTCTTTCCTCTCCACACACACACACACACACACTGGCACGTGCACGCAGGCGCCCTGACACACTCGCCCTGCGGGTGGGCAGGATGAATGGCTCAGCTGCCCTGTATTGACAGCAGGATTGATGCCGTCTGATTCCCAGGTGACTCATTTGACCACAGTCAGAATAGACCTCTTCTCAATGCTTCACTGGCTGGTGTGTGTGTGTGTGTATGTGTGTGTGTGTGTGAGAGAGAGAGAGAGAGAGAGAGAGAGAGAGAGAGAGAGAGAGAGAGAGAGAGAGAGAGAGAGGGAGGGAGAGACAGGAAAAGACGGTGAGTGCATATGTTAGTGATATATTGCAGGTCTCCGGTTCGATGAGCACTCATCAGGAGGAACACAATCAGAGGAAGGGAGGGAAAAATATCGAAGTCAGAGCGAAGAGTTTTTGAGAAATTCTGAAAGTTGAAGAAGAAAACAGCTGTTTGTATCACTCTTTTCTAACATCTAATACCATCATATTTCTATTGTATGATCTCCTAACAGTCATGTCTATATACAATTAGTTTGCAGCAGCAAATAACTGAAAGAGTCACTAGTAGCTTTCTTTTATTGACTTTTAACCAAAACCACGATCTTTCAGTAACCCTGACTAAAGTCATACTCAACAAGCTGAGCACTGCAGGATGTTGCATAAGTTTGTAAACCTGAGAGAGTTCAACCTCCAGTGCTGACTTGTAACTGGTTCTCCCAGAACAACCCAGAAAATGCAAATTGGTAACCATAAAATCACAAATTTCCCTGAGGAAAAAATACACAAAAACAAACCAACAAACAATAAAAATAAATAAATATATAAATAAATTCTACTGACAGTCCAAGTCCCCAAAAGTATAAAAGGCAGCTTGAGTGCAGAACTTTTTTATAGTGTTCATTGCAATTGTTTTATATTTTTCTTTCTTTTTTCCTTTAAATCATTTTTATTTATTTTATTTTCAAGCAGAATAAAAATACCATCATATTTCCATACACACATTAGTCATATACATTCTCATTTTGTCCACTTAGTACATCTTCAATATTACATTAATACAGATGCTGGTAGCAATGAATGCATTTTACACAACTTCTTCAGCAATACTGGAAATTTCAACAGCTTTGTATATTTATATGCCTCACTGCTATCCAAAAAAATAAAAATTGACTTGACTGAATTTTTTATTGTATAAAAACCACCCAACAATGATTTGTAGCTGTGATCACCCAAGTAGAGAATGAAGTCACTCCCAGAGGTGTGCACTCGAATCACATGACAGTTTTAACGATTTAAGACAAATTGAAAAAGAGCTGCATCTTGACTTGGAGTCTAACTCTAATGACTCGTGACATTACTTGAACTTGAGTCTTAAATACTGCAGTCACATGACACATTGTATGGGTTAAACATGAGCATGTTACAGTCCTGGAGGATTATTAATGTGCACCTCCTCCTGTACTGCCTTAATATGCACATTCAGCACATCCAATGCATCAAAACATTGTTTTCTAGTTGGAGCCGTGCCTCGTTTTCAAACTGTATGGTTTGACTAAAATGAACAATGACAGCAATATAGTCCACGATGAGCAGCGCTAAAATCAACCTGCGTAGTTGTCCCTCCATTGTGACATTAGAAAGTGTCACATTTATCTTGCAAGTGTACTCTTCTTCAACTTTTTGTTTACTTCCTGGATTTTCCTTCCAGCATGGAAACTCTAATCAATCAAGAGCAGCTTTCTCGCACAAGGCATTTGATCTGGTCCGCTTGTAAATGCTGCCATGAGAACACGAACCAACTCTAGGCAATTAGGCAACTTTGCAACAAAATTTGTCCCTGATTCAGACCAAAGCAAGACAACTCTAGGTCTATGTGATTCCCTTCCTTTATGTTCCACTGGCAAGTTAAATTCAGCTGCTCTGCATTGCACTTATTCAATTCAATTCAGTTGTTATTTAAATTTATTAATATGATTTTAGGTTGCAACTGAATTGACATTAACAGTCTAGTCTTACAGTGGTTGATGCTTTCATAACCCATGATGGTGGGCCAAAATGTAGCCTGCAACAGACTGGGTAAGGTTGTTTTTACCTGACTTTATTGCCAGGGGCGCTTTTTGCAATGAGATTTAATCACGCCGGTCAAAAGGAGCGAGGATTCAGCCGTCAACGATGGTATAAAACAGTCAATAAAATAGGTGCCGCAACAATTGCGAATCCTTACGCCTGGTGGAGATAATAACCAGAGTGACAATGCTGACTTGTGTTAATGAAACATTACAATAGCGACTGCAACGCTTGTGGAATATAAAGACTATATATAATTGATGGGATGGTCTCCAGTCACTTGTTACATATTTAAAACTCCATCTGTTGGCTTTAGCTGAAAGACTGCAGTGCCGAGATCAGCGTGCACCTCCGCAGGCATGCTACATGTTTTACAAATAATGTCGTTTTATCGTTTCATGCTTAATTAATTGTTATAGATGTGGAAATGTGTCTCTGTAGTTCTCGTGCCTCGCGGGCTTGAAACAATCATTATGTAATTAGTATGCTGCGTGAGTGTTTGAAGTTGCAGGGAAAGGTTTGGGAAGTCCAGGTACAAGTGACGAGAAGTGACACCTCTTTTGTTGTTGAGGCTCATTCAAGCTCCAGGGCTTCGGTTTTCTTCTCATTTACATGTGAGAAGAATTAGTTCTTCCTAAGAGCTTTAAATAAGCATTCTTTTGAGTCTTTAAAAGTGCGGTGTCGCCCTCATCTACATGTAATACACATCTCTCTTCAGACAACGGCCTCTACTACAGTGTATCAGAAAGGAGGAAAATTATCTGTATTGCAGCAATTTGCACAACCAAATGAGCAAGGAGTGTGGGAGCAAAAAATGTTCCATGTGCAAGTGTTGCCACCTGTCACAATGGTTAATGCCTTGCACTGTCCTCAACCAGTATCTTGTCAGTGCTTGGTAATACTGTAGGAGACAGTGGACATATGTTTAATTCAGCAGCTTGTTATTTGGTGAAAAAGTGTGATGCAGCATAAAGTGTATAAAAAAAAGGATAATGCCCATGACTTTGTAGTTCAACCTCATATAGGGACCATTGATCCATACTTAATATTTCCATCAATGTCAAATGCATAATACATTTCACATATTAAATTTCCATATTGCCTCTCGTGCATTCGCCCCTCAATTATCTGTCCAATCTATTTTTCACCGGCTCTGCCCTCTTCTCCTTGTCGGCCTCAGTTTTTCATTCCCTCTTTTCTCTCCCGTTCTCCTCTGTCCTTTTTCTGCAGGAGCTTCATGTGAAATTTCCAGAAGTAAGATGATGCCCCGGACCTCTCTCTCATCTCCCTGGGTTGTCTGCTATGTCCTACACCGCAACCTGCCAGACAGCCCTTTTTTCAACAAGTGTATCGCACTTCTCAATTTCATGAATCTATCATTTTCTATTTGAGGCATGGCAGTTGTTGCTAAATAAGATGCAGGGGTGAGTTCTGGGGTATTCAGACAACAATACAAACTCAGTGTTCAAAACAGTGTGTTGGCGTCAGTGAGGGGTTTAAAGGAGCAGTGTGCAAGATGTGTGTAAGATTTAGTGGCATCTAGCGAGAACTTCTCACGATTAGAATTCCTTTAATGTTCATCATTCAGAAAGTTTTTACCAGGAGCTGAATTACTACAAATCACACTACAATTCAGTGTTTCTTTTGTGCTCTCTGCACATTGTAGACAGGCTGCTCGCCCAGCGCCTGCTATGTGTGCTCACCTGTTTTTTATGACTCCATGCCATGTTTTTGGGTTGTCTGTCCATATGGACGAACATACCATTCTCATAAAAGTGATATCTGAAAAATATTTGGCACAAACTTCATTTAGACTCACAATGAACTGATTAGATTTTGGTTGTCACGGGTCATAGGTCAAGGTTGCTGTGACCTCTTTTGTTGCATACTTGTGAAAGCAATATCTCAAGAACAGCACGAGGGACTCTTTTTTAAATTTGTCACAAACGTCCACTTGGACTCAATGATGAATTGATTTAATTTTGGTGATCAAAGTTTGAGGTCACTGTGACCTTATGTCCATCTCATCCACGTGAACATGATACTTTAAGTCTGTTACATTCTTGTGAAAGCAATATCTCAAGAATAGCAGGAGGGATTTTTTTTTTTTTTTTTCAAATTTGGCAGACATGTCCACTTGAGCTCAGTGATGAATTGATAAGAGTTTGGTGGTTGAAGGTCAAAGTCATTGTGACCTTGTGTCCATCTCATTCTTGTGAACATGGTATTTTAAGACCTTAAAGGATTTTGTTTCAATTTGCCACAAACATCGACTTGGACTCAGTAATGAACTGATTAGAATATGGTGGTCAAACACCAAGGTCACTGTGACCTCGTCCATTACATTCTTCTTCTGAAAGTGATACCTCAAGAACACCATCAAGATTTTTTTTTCAAATTTGCCCCACATGTCCACTTGGACTCAGTGATAAATTGATTAGATTTGGGGGTCAAAGTTTAAGGTCGCTGTGACTTTGCATCAGTCTCATTCTTGTGAAAACCATATTTGAAGACTAAAGGATTTTGTTATGATTTGGCACAAACATGCGTTGGACTCGAAGATGAACTGATTAGAATTTGGTGGGAAAGGGTGAAGGTTGCCCTGACCTCATCCGTTACTTTCTTGTGAATGCAATATCTTAAGAACACTGTAAAGGATTTTTTTTTTTCAACTTTGGCACAAACATCCATGTAGATTCAGCAGTGAACTGATTAGAATTTGGTGGTCAAACACCAAGATCGCTGTGACCTTGTCCGTTACATTCTTATGAAAGTGATATCTCCAGAACGCCTTAGGGGAATTTCTTCAAACATTGACAGGTTCTGCAAACACAAATGGCCCTATCTAGAGCCGGTGTTCGGTTTGTCCATTCATAGCTACTGTAGAAACATGGTGGTGCAACATGGCAATCTCCTACACTAGTACCTGCTTCCTATGTAGATATAAACAGCTTCTATTAAGTTAACAAAAGAACAACGATTCTTATTTTCAGGTGATTATACATTAAAGAAAAGCTATGTATTATAATAGATTTATTTTTCTGCTAAGGTAGCCCCTAAATTCTATACACTGAACCTTTAATTGTTGTTATTAAATATAGTGTAAATTGCACTTTGTCTCTCTGACTATCTGATGGTTGAACTCATAACAGGTAAAATCATCTGCAAGGCTTCAATAGGACTGGATGATGCCAAAGTCACCCTCCAAAACCTTGGTCAAAAAAACTGTGGAGAGGGAATCAGGATTGGAGTACGAACCATGCCAGATTGTTTTTTATTGACTTTTCCACAGCTTGTAATTGTATATAGCCCCATGTTCTCAGAAGCTCATATCCAACTTTGACATGGACTTTAATATTGTCTGTTGGCTGGGGGAATTTTTAACAGCGGGACCTTGGCAAGTGCACTTTCATCCTCTACTGCATCCCCACAGGGCAGCTCCCCTCCATCTCACCTTGTTTGTAAATGCTTGCCAAATTAAGACTCAGCATACAGTAAATTACTGAGGAGATACTGTAGGTGTGCTTGATGATGATGAGTTCAGTCACAGTCATTAATTAGCCTCTGAGTTGGTGTAACCTTTCTACGGTTTGATGTCGAAAATGTCACTTTTCCTTTGATACCGGCTTTTCTCTAAATGGCACTTCACTCTGCCCTCATGGCGAGGCCGTGTTTGCCCCCATGTGCTTGTTGTATGACTTACCTCCACATTCTCTGCACAGACTGTGTTTATCACTCAAAGTGCAGGAGGTGGCACTGGCTCTCTTGTGTGTGACCAACAGATTTCCATGACCAGAGCACCTGCAGCACTGTTGTAAAAGTGGTTGGATTAGGAGGATTAAATTATCAGTGGGTGTGATAGCAGCTGGCATCAATCAAGGCCAATCAGATCAGCTACTCTCAAGCCTTTTAAATGCAGCACACACCACCTTGCTGTGGTGGACCAACAGCTTTGTAATGTAGAGGAGAGTCCGGCACAGATTCCCTTATGAGGGAACCAGCTGCATACAGCAAATTAAAGGTACCCTGTGGAGGGGTCTGTCTCTTTTTGTTGTTGTTGTAAACAAAGTTATGCTTCCATCCACTGTTTCTCACCAGAACACACCTAAAAAAATCATATTTTAAGGCAATTCTTATTCACTGTTCATACTACGAAAAGTAGTGCACTATGATTCGTATAACCCATGTAATGATGAGCCAGAGGATTGTAATTCCATGACCTACGCATGATATGAATGTCATATCATGAAAGCAAAGGAGGAAGTCTGTGGAGAGACACGGTTAGGGTCATGGCTCATTCACCCAAACACAGGACTTTGACCAAGGACACAGGTGTTTGTGTCCCATGTGAAACCAGCACTGAGTTTTTTTAAGTTACGTATGTACATAACTCAACTCAGCTTTATTCATATAACACCTTTCATATAAACATGCAGCCAAAGTGCTTCACATGGCAAAATTGGAATGACACAGACACAAGACAATGAAATATTAAAAAAGCAAACCACCAAAAACAGAACAAACTAACAATAAAGATGATTCAAACTCTGTAGCATAAAAAGAGAGTAAATTAATAAAACAAAATTTAAAAAAAAACAGGAGACATGAAAAGGGCAAAAACCAATAGTTAAAACTTAAAAAAAGAAGACTGTAATGCTGCTCCACGTTAAAAGCCAGATTAAAAAGATAGGGTTTCAATTCACGTTTAAAAATATTGAGAGTTCGCCATTCTAATATCCAGAGGTGATTTCCATAGTTAAAGGGTGTAAAAACAGGAAGTACGTCACACCCTCGAGTGTGATGTTGCTTTTATACAACAGTTCAACAACTAAACACCAATGCTGAGTAAGGAAATGTTAACAAAATAAATTATTTAAGTATGTTATGTAGCTAAAGCTTTATAAACAAGTAAAATAATCATGAATAAATTCAAAAAGATACAGGTAGCCAGTGTAGTGACTTCAGCAGGAGGGTAATTTCTTATTGACTTTTTGGGTAGTTTAGTGAAAAGGGAATTGCAATAGCTTTAGTTGCAGTTGGTTGTAGTTTACTGTAGTAACTGGTAATAAAGCGTGAGTATTTTGGCATCTTTCTGGGTTAAAAAAGGTCTGACCTTAGCAATTGTTAGTCCGAAGATGAAAAAAGATGACCCTGTTAAAATGAGAATTAAAATTTAAATTGAAGTCTAAATCAAGTCTTATCCACATGTATTTGGATAGACTTTTATGTAAATTTTAGTGTGCAAATGCGTGCTTATGATACGAGGAGAGCATTACCCATAGAGTCCATTAGACGGCTCAACCTGAAATAGAACTGAGGTTACAATATAGTAACCCTTGTTATTTTATAGTGACACAGACAATCAGAATGCGGTTTTTAAAGGTCCATATTTGGAGTCTTTCATCAAGTAAAGCTAAAAGAAATGTCACAAAATGAAAGCCTTTGGGATTAGAGTGGGTTTTAAAGGGCAGGGCTCAAGTATGTTTTCAGGTACCGATTGCACTTGCACATAGATTGCATTTTATTTTTCACTGACCCCCCTTTGTTGTATACTCCTCACATATTTTGGCACAGGTAATGCCACGGAAAGCCACAAAAGCAGAGAAAATTCAGCTTGCAGTGAAATTACCCCTTTGCTGGCACAAGGTCATTGCACTTGATCCCTGCTACCCTAAGGGCTGGCTAGCTGTGTTTTTCATGCATATCAAAAAATGGAAAAAAGCCATGCATCTCATAAAATGACTGGTTCCCAATTCTAATAAAGCAAACAGATGTTAAAAACAACATAGTATAAATATGCAAGAAATTCAACATATTCCCCAAACGCAAGCATCTTGATTAGTCGCTGGGCATTCCTGTGCATGCCTCTGTGTTTGCCTGAAAGTACATGTGTGTACACTGTGGCATAGGTGACCTCAGGGTGCACCTCTATTCTGCTGAAAGAGGAGCTTGCATCTGGCAGGTGGGGAGGGTCAAACCCCGCCTGACTTGAGCTTGATTACTTAGCCTTCTGGTGCAAAAGCACACCGCTTTACAGGAGTGGCTTATGACCTCATAAGATGTCAGGTCAGTAATCTCGGTTTGTTGGGGCGCAACCATTCAATTAGAAAGCAACACTTGTAAAATGGTAGTCCAATGTCCTGCATTCATATTATAACAGAACACAAAAACAAAACAGGGTTCCATGTTGAATCATCTGCAAGAGTATTTTTAGAGACTCGGATGTACTACCGGGTCACACACAGACGAGGACCCCACATTACCATCATCGTCATGTTCTTATTCATGCAACGGTAATATTCATGACAATCTACCTTCACCACGTCTGCTCACATTGATATTCCGTCCACGGGTCAACCTTGCCTCCGGAAGTTGACATTACACTAAAGAGAGTTACCAGTAACTAATGAGGGACTCAGACAGCGTCTCACCATAGATTAGAGCCAAGGGTAACTCGAAAGGACACATGGTGATGACATCAAACAGATTCCTCATGTCCCTCTGGCACCCTGTCCCCAATCGTCTACCACCCTTGAACACATGCACACACATGCTGACACAAGATGGAATTTAGAAAACGCACACACACACACGCACACGCAGGAAGTAGCTTGTGCTACTACTTCAACTACTCACTTAAAATCTCTACCATGCATACTGCAACTGAACTTGCCTGTTCTGCATCTTGCATGTGTCTCCCAGCCACTTTCATCCACACACATGCTAACTGCCCCTGTTGCAATCTCATGTAACATTTGCTCCCAGATCCTATAGTTATATGCAGGTTAATAATAGTTTGTGTCAAGACTCAGTGCTGCTCGCCGCGCAAACAATTTACCCTAAAGATTGCCTGTCTTCTTCTATATTGGTTCACACATGGAAGAATGTGCTCAGCATTAAGGTACACTAGTGAGCCTATTGCATTAGGGCACCAGCTCCTTGACATTGTGGTAATGAGGCGCAAAGTTGAGCTAAGAGTTATTAGGATCTCAGTTATTGGACATGGTAGATACATTTTAGGGGAGTGAAGCATCTCTGCAGCCTATAATCTTATTTATGCTGATTCCAATGATGATAAACAAGCTTTATTGCAATACTGACTTTACTGACATAAGTGTGTAGAGTGGCAATTAGATGCCATTGTGAAATCTGCAGCATAATGACACACTAATCCCAATGGAGACTAGGCGCTGGGGGTGAGGCGACAGTGGGGTGGAGGCGGTGTCTGGGAACAGCAGCAGCGGAATGACAGCTCTCTATAGTGGAAGCAACATAATGATGCTCTGATGACTCGGGGAGAGATCTGATTAGTGAAATGTCACAAAATAACAAAATATGAAATGGCAGCATGAGAAAACGAAACTAAATGAGATGACAGCGAGTACAGCTGTATCTGAAACTACAGAGTGCGTGTAGTTTCTCTACTGTCGTATACTTAATATCTTTCCATTGTAATTCTTGTTTGAATTACTTAAGCCTTTGCTTTTTAAATACTCAGCACATAAAATTTTGACTGTTCTAAATGATGCATGTTTACTGACCCATATGATGTCAAGATGGGCATTAATTTGAAATGTGGCCACTATGTTTATTTTAAAGACTCTATTCTCAGCACCTCTCTGGGGTTAGAGCTGCTGCTGTTCCCCCTGCCTGACCCACTCAGTTTGTCACCAAGTCTTTTGTAAAGCACTTAAAAGTTTAAACTCCGGTAGAGAGTTACATGTACATAAAATTGGATTCGTGCAATACAGCGAACATTAAACCTCTCTCTATCTTGGACTGTCTGGTTCACAATCCCCTTAAAGGGCAGAACTTTATTTTGTGATTGTTCAGCTATCCCTTTGGCCTGACAGGAATGTTGACATCGGGCAATTCTGCAAAACTCAAGAATAGTTCTGATCTTTTTTTTCTTTTCTTTTTGACATCCAATTAAACATTTCTAAACTTATTGTTGTAGTAATATCTGCACATAGCAAAAGTTGTGTGGTTAAAATAGAGGAAAGATCATGGTTATGGCAAATAAACTGTAGTTAGGGTTTGGTAAAGGAAAGGATACCTCCCCAAAGGAAGCTATAACACACAGGCACCAGTTCTTTTTTATGCTGATAATGTCAACAAATCATATATAAATAGGTTATAAAACCAAGGAAATGGTTGAAACAACAAAGAAATTACAAACTAGGGATGGAGCAGGATCAATAAGCTCATGGGGCTGCATAGCCTAAAAGATGCTGGTGAAGACTCTCAGTCATCCAGGTCATAGTAATTTTCAGTGCTATGCCGTAGGCAACTGGACGTGCTTGAGTTTCTTGAAGACCTTTCACCTCTCATCCAAGAGGTTTCTTCAGTTCTAACGGACTGGTGCGGAGTCGCGGGCTTCAACCTCTGTGTGGGTGTGAACCCTTACAGACTCGTCGAGGTCATATATGAGTCATGGCCCACCCAGCCATCATGTGTGTACACACAACTTCAAGAATCTCAAGCAAGTCCAGTTTCCTGCGACACAGCACTAATAACAACATAGCCTAAATGGCATCAAGACTCATGTTTTACTCCCCTGTATCAGAGAGATCTGAGGGACCACCACTTGATTAAAAGAATATCCTGTATTCACATTACATGAACCCAATGTTAAATTAGCTTTTAAATAAGTTTGAGAAGTGCTGGGCAGTCTGAACAATCAAGTTTAAAGGGATACTTTGCCTATTTTCAGCCTGCTCTGTGTCATCGATGACATGCTTTGCGTCACCCGGTAGACCTCCATCGGCAAATGAGCAGGGAGCTCCAGGCCCTTGCGGCACTGGGGAAAGACAAACACTGTTCATCTGCATGCACTGCAATGACAAAGAGCTGGTTGAAAATCTTCAGTGTTTCCCTTCAATACCCCAATCTCCTGTTAACAAAGAGTATATTGCTAGCATATGTAGAGGGAACCCGGAAGAACCAAAACTGCAAGTATAAGTGCTAAAAAATAAAATACTTTGAAGGTAAGTGCTATTTAGTCAAGAAATAAAAGTGCTTAAGGACAAAAATAAGCATACAAACATTAATATATCTTAGTGCACCTAATAAAAGGAACACAAAACCAATCAGGATCAACACAAACAGTAAATCATACATGTCACATGTAAGGGACGAACATTTCACATCTTTTTGTGGTTGCTTTGAAGTCTGAGACCAGCCTTTCAGTCTTGAGATATGCATAGTAACGTGCTCCAGAACTTTCTCTATTCAATCCTTCACATCTGCCTGTGGTGAGCATTGGAGAAGCTTTATTTGTAAGTTTATGTTACATGTTTCATCTTTATGGATTAATTTTATGCATATCTTGTTGTTTTATTTCATATTTGGGGAGATGTATGGATGATTACCCCTTCCCCTTCATGTGTAGTGCAGCCATCTGTCTAATTATGTAGCATCGAGCAAGTATTTACATTTCTGCACTCTTTTTACTTCCATTAGGAACACGTCCTTGTGGGTTTACTTTCAGTTTCACAGAGTTTCCGGAAAAAGCACTGTCAGAAAGCAAATGGAAGAAGATAAACAAGTAAACAGCACTCAACTTTACTTCCATGTCTGAGTCATCATTTAACTCGTTCAGTGCCTGGTGCATCTGTTTAGCTATCTGCCACTTCGTATGGAGCCGTGCACACAGGGGACAGAATACCAAGTAAGATAACTCTATTGCAGCAGACTCTTACCCCATGTTCGGTTTTTGCCTTTATTTGCAAGACATTCCTGTTATTAAAAATATATATTTGGGGTTATGGGTCTGTGAGGTGAACTCATGAAACTGCATGAAAGCTGGATACACTACATGTGTGTTCGCATCCCAAACCCTTGCTTTTTTACTGACATAAAAGTGTACTCTTACCTTCCTGCTTTGGTGTTGAACATTGGAAGTGGACATAAATTGTGCAGAATCACCCAATAGGGATGTGCGTCCTTCAGATACTGAGCTGGTCAGATACAAATTTGCACGTCAAAGGGTGCTTTCAGACCTTGAATTTTCTTGCTTTGGTCCGACTCAGGGACTAATTTTGGTACAAAGTTGCATAATTGCCTAGAGTTGATTTGTGTTCTCACACCAGCATTTACAAGCGGACCAGATCAAATGCCTTGTGCAAGAAAGCTGCTCTTGATTGATTAGAGTTTCCATGCTGGAAGGAAAATCCAGGAAGTAAACAAAACGTTGAAGAAGAGTACACTTGCAAGATAAATGTGACACTTTCTAATGTCACAATGGAGGGACAACTACGCAGGTTGATTTTAGCGCTGCTCATCGTGGACTATATTGCTGTCATTGTTCATTTTAGTCAAACCATACAGTTTGAAAACGAGGCACGGCTCCAACTAGAAAACAATGTTTTGATGCATTGGATGTGCTGAATGTGCATATTAAGGCAGTACGGGAGGAGGTGCACATTAATAATCCTCCAGGACTGTAACATGCTCATGTTTAACCCAAACAATGTGTCATGTGACTGCAGGTGGTTCAGATCAAGGTCGGAACACGTTCTCACCACAAATGAACCGCACCAGAGTTCGTTTGTAACCGGACCAAGACCACCTCTTCAAGAAGGTCTCGGCCTGGTTTTTAGTGTGCACCTGAGTGCGATTTACTGTGTACACACCTGCCCAAATGAACCGCACTTTAGGGGCAAATGGACCAAACAGGGCAGGTGTGAAAGCACCCAAAGTTATCAGAAAGTTATCAGAAAATATTGATAAGAGCATGCTGGTGTTAGAGCATTCACTTTTGATTTAGTGTGGTATCACATTTACAAAAGATGACTCGCTTGTCTCCTGATTTTATCCTTGATTAATGACCCTGAATTTGTACTTAAAATCACATTATACCTTAGCTTATGTCTGTATTAGCATTTGTCTGTTTATATTGTCTGCACTACTGAAAAAATGGGATTAAATTCTGGGCTCCTCTCCTCCTTTCATTTATATTTCATTTGAATAGATTTGGCAACAATTTGCATAGTCTCTAATGCATTTACATCTTAAATGCACATGCACAAAGTCTTAAGCGCTCTCTTACTCTCACGCCACACAGCCGCATTTTCTACAACCATATTACATGGATATCAAAAGACCACGCAGCAGCTCCAGATAGTGTTTTATATCCACACTTAATAAGAGCTACTAAAAGCAGTGCTTTCTCCACACTGCGTGATTTCCAATAAAAGCTGACACTGAACACAGTCTTGCCAACTAACTTGGCCCTTTTCCACAGCACGCACACACACACACACACACACACACACATACACAAATACACACACGCTGATAGAGCTGACACATTCTTAGATCTATGGGCTGTCCCTGCATAACCTCCCACAGCGCTAAAGAGCAGAAATAAAGCTGTTTTCACATCATAAAGCCAGCAGTGTAACTGCACTGTGCTTCCGGGGCTTATATCATTTATCTCTGTGACTTAATGAAAAGCCCTCAGTGCTCCTGAAAGAATTTGTAAGACTAGGAAAACCTGACGATGAAAAAACAAAAAAAAAGAATCGAAATCGAGGATAGTCACTCAGCACAGCATTTGGGTAACTTCAGCTGCGGCCGTGATGTATGGACTCAGCTGGGGAAGTACGAGGCAGCTGGGGAAAGTAAAAGAAAAGGAAAGGAGAACTTGAAAACAATGCAATGAAAAAGTTGAAAAGAAAGCGACACCAAAGGTGCAGCCAAGAGTTCAAAAACAGCCAGAGGGACGGCTGGTGTGGCGACAAAAAGAGAAGGAGACACCCATGGGTGCAGAAGTGCTGAGTGAGAGGAGCGAAGAAAAAGAAAGACAGAGGTGTAGACAGAAACCGAGTAAGACAGAAACATGCAGACGCGGGGAGACAAGGGAGAGAGACAGACAGAGAGACAGATGCCGCAGGACAGAAAAAGCAGGCACAGGCCCCTGTGGAGTAAGCGTGTCAACAGAGTTGTAATTGTCATCTCATGGTGGACAGTCCGGGTGGTAAAGTGATGCGGGGGCGAGGAAGACAAGGGAGAGGGAATGTGGCAGAGATAAGACGGTGAAAGACAGAGGAAGGACATGGGGAGTGGCATGTCTCGTAGGATTAGGATCTGTCTGGGTTGTGAGAATACAAGGTTATCACTACACTGAGGTGTTCACACGCACGGATACACGCTGGAAGACACGTGCTTTTATCTTCTATGTGCTTTACATTGCAAATGACAAGACATTTAGTCAGGCATTCTCACATGTAACAAGACTGTCATTACTCACAGATCATCTTCATGGACACTAAATAGGGAGTGATTTGGGACACAGCCAAAGTCTTTATCTTCCTGTCAGACAGCAGTGATAGGAGAGCTACACGCACAGACTAGAGCTACCTCTAAGTACGTAGTTAAAGTTCCCACATGGCACATTTACCTCCTTCATTGTGGTGTTTGTCTGGGTGAAGCAAATTTAGAGATCATAACAGCTTTCTAACATGGTGCTGAATTCATTCAAATGGAAGTTGCTCACGGAGCACTACAAAAACAAAACATTCATTGTTTGAGGCTGTGTTCAGATCAACTCTAGCTCTGCGTGTAAAATGTGTTTAAATGGAGGCAGTCTGACTTTCGTGGTCGCTCTGTAACTGATCTGTTACTCAGACTGGACTCAGATTGTATTTCACATTCCCCAGTGTTGTTCTTCCACAGGGTTCTTTTTTAGTCTGAATCCTCTCTTACAGCTGTTTCTTTTGTTATTATTAATAATTAATTTGTTTGTTGTTAATTTGTTTTTGGCCAAGTTGGTGTCATGTGACCTGCAATTCCAACTGTGGCCACTATGCCAGAGTCAATAGCCCAGGAATTGTGCAAATTTGCAGGAAAGCCCAGTCAGTCTTCCTTCAGCATTGGTAGTGCAAAAACAAAATCGGGGAGTGTGGCAAAATCCCGCCTACCAAGTTTTGTTTATGCAGAATGTGCCTTTTTCGGGGCAATGGGGGGCGTGAGCAAGTAACGAAACGTGTAGCTCAGCGTGTGACGTAAACGGTGACGTGGGAGGGAAGCTGCGGCGAGTCAGTCGCAACAGCTCCTCCCACATGTCTTCAACAGGCCCTCCTGTGGCGGTAGGCCGCCTCGTTCTGTTTAAACCAAAAAGGTTCCGCCAACATGTCTCCCCTGTGAGGCGGAAAATTGGGCACCTCGGATCAACTCGCCAATCCGGCTCTGTGTGTCTAAACGCTTGCAGCTTGCTGGCAAAACGGCCCAACATTCGCAGAAAATCTGTCAGTGTAAAAGGGGCTAGGGACAGTTTGACAATCTGCTGTGAATCACTGGGCCTAATTACAGTTGGTGAAATGTTAGAAAGCAGTTACAAAAGTAATGCGTTACAGCAGTACCCGCAACACTGCCTACAATCACCACTGCCTCCCTTCCATCACATCTCTCACAGAAACATAGCAGTCTCCAGCTGATACGTACAGTGTGTTATCTGGGAGGAAGCCTCAGCTGCCTACCTGCTGTCACACTGCTGTGTTTCACGACCACCAAATTGTGTGACCGCGGGCGACGCAGATGGAATCTGAGACAAAACAATTTCTTGCTCTTTCAATTGCTGTGTCTGCAGTTAACACATTCTGACAGCATCACCATATTTACAGCACTCCAATGTCACTACCATTGTCATGTCAGTCCGACAGAGCGCACCTTTTGGCTGCTGGGAGATTGCAAATCACCTAATTGATGTTGAAACACCTTTTGTGCCCAGAACAATGACAGGGAATATTGAACATGTTTGATTTTGTGACATGGGTCAAGATAAGAGGAGGAGACAGCTGCAACGTTTGACACCTAAAATGTGTCCCAAGAGGATGTGTGCAGACTAGGAAATGTGTGTAATACCCTAAATTTGCTGTAATGAGTGGTTGGTGAATACTATCGCAATAGAAAACTACATGTTGTTTGGCTACAAAATGACACTTGATCTCTGTTGCTGTTTGAGTTAGTTTTTGTTATCATTTTGGTTTATGTATGTATTGTTCCTGGAAAGTATTTCATCCTGCCGGCTTTAAAACCAACGGAACTTATGTAGATAAGATTTTTGTGACACAGGCTAATAGCTTGCTCACAAGATTAGGAATCCGAATGGGAACCAACCTGTGGGAGCATGTAATCTGTTATGCAGGCTTGTGAGAATACAAGGTCACTGTCTCACTGTTAATGTGAACACAAGGGTCGATGTTACGATCTTGACAACACATACGGGCCACACAGCTGGTTTTGCTTGTTTAAAATGAACATACAAATCATAATTAACAGCTTACAACAGCCCCTTTTGTTTTTGATCCTTTATGCAGTTAGAAGTGTTTTGATACCTCCTATGATGACACATTCAACCCTTTGAGTTAATTTGTGGTCTTGTAATTGCAACAAATTACATAGATTTACATCATCTATTTTATTAAGTCCTTGTTTGTCTACTAGGTTAGATTTTTGCACCAGCAAAGCTGTGGACACATTGCCCTTCAAGCTGTCAATACTCAAATCTTCCTTGACAAACTACCATGGAAGGTGTTCAAAATGTTTGCAGTTCAAAGGTTACTCAGTGTGCATCCAAGCAAAATTCAAGTCTCTGCAAGGTCAGCAACACACCATTTGCTATGAACACAGGTGAGACCAAAACGCAGGACACAGACAGAGTGATGGCGGTAAGAAGAGAGTTTTATTGTAGCAAAGGATCTGGACAAGCGGTAATGACAGGTAATGGAATCCGGTGGCAGCAGGGGAGAGTAAAGTTGGAGACTGGGACTGGCATGAGCGTGTATTGAGGGAGAAGCCTGGCAAAGGGGCGGCTTGGAAGGTAGAAGATTGCTGGTAGGTAGGCAGGTGATGATGCTGGAGCACAGGAGAGACTAATTAGGAACCTGAAAACACAAGAACAGTTTTTTAAAGACTGAGTTTAGTTGGCTTGAAGTGTGGATACAACTGTGGTTGAAACAACAATGTCTTCATTTACCATTTTGTCTGAAATAACAATATTCCTACTTAGCCATTTACATGGCTTGAAAAGTGAAACAGCTGGAGCTGCTTGGGCCATTTTGCTTCTTTGCATCATAAAGGATTTTTTAAAAGTCTTTCATTGCTGGCAGATTTATTCGACCGTACAAACAGCCTCCCTCTTTCATTCGGCAGCATTGTGATATTTGAATATATCCAAAAACCTGTTCATATCCAAGTCTTTCATAACACACCAGAAATGTCGACTTTTCTTTGGGGCATGCATCTCTGCTCAGCCTTGTAAACTCTGACCGTAAAGTTGTATGTTGCAAACTGCGGTAAAAACCCCATCGACAAATAAGTGTCTGAATGTGCCGTATATGTTCAAAGAATGCTCCAAAAGCCTGAATAATGTCAGCTAGCTCAAAATAATTGAAAAATGCTAAATTCAGAAAAAGGAAACAAGAATCTACTATTTACATGACCTGTATCAAATTCAGAATACTGTCATATTAGGAAAATAATGGAACATTAGTGTGCATGTAAACAGTCAGTCTGGTGAAGAATGGTTAAAGAGCTGGGACAGACACCACGAGCTAATGAGCTGATGACAGGCAGGTGAGCAGACTGGGAGTGTTGATTAGTCCCTTACAGACATGTGTGCATGATGAGCAGCGCCAGGAGCACAAAGAAGGGAGATCACACCCAAAACAACAAAAGCATTATAATACCAAATGAAAAAAGAAATATCACAGATGGTCACAAAACAGGGAGATAAACCAAAACATTGATAGTTTTTATTTAACATACCAGTCCTTGAAATATTCCATGCAGTGCTTATGAAAAATGGGAGGATATTATAGGCTGCCCATGTGGACACTAGTTTTCAGTTTGATATATAAAAAACACAGTTGACTCATTCACAAGGTATTTTCAATTAAAAAAATGTATAATTTTCTGGCTACTAGAGAATCAGATGAATACCGGTTTTGTGGTTCAGTCCATCTTTTTATGTACTGTCTATTGTATCTGCATTTTGGGGTGAGGTTAAAAAATGTGCTCAAAAATGAGTTCACCTGGAGCTGGATCTCTGTGTGATGTTAGGGGACGTTACAGAAGCAAAGACTTAACTGTTGTGTTTGACCGATCTGCATGAAACTGGGTGAACATAATCTAGGGACCAATATCTAAAGTTCCCTCTTGGCAAAAGTTGGAAAACTTACTAAAACTGAGCTTCTATAAGGCAATGAATATTGCGGAGGGCGTGGCTCATCACATAAAGGTGTATAACATCTCAAGGGTTTCACCCATCACCACGCAACTTTGTAGGCATATGACCACACATAATCTGAGGGGACCCCTCCATTATTGACCCCATCAAACAAAATGGGGGCGCTAGAGAGATAATTTCTTATCTAGGCCTAACCGCCATATCGATTTTTACTAAACTTGGTAGATATGTAGAACAGGACGCCTCAAGGTGACTGGAGAAATTTAACTCTAATTGGCAACTGGGTGGCACTATAACAACAGAAAAATGCTTCAAAATGGCTAAAATGCGACCGATCACTGTGGCTCCCCCTGTGGACCAATGTTTTGGGTTTTTTTTTTTCTTTTCTAATTTTTGGTATGACTAAGTCATGGTATGATATGCTGTACATAATCACAGAAACAGTCAGTGTGTCATTCTGTCAGTCCCACGTTTTTCTACTCAGTCTTTCTCAATCTATGTGAAACTGCACATAGGCATTGAGGACTGGCACATGTAGAAGGTGACAAAGCTACCAATGGGTATAGACTAGTTTAACTGTATAATTTGCGAAATGGTCCAGTTATATGGCAACTGGAGTAGAATCGTTAAACATCTGTAGTTTTAAGCGATTCCTTAAACACCAGTTTATTTTGGAAGGACATTAAACAAGTAACAAAAGTTATTTAAATAGATGATAGATTGTTAACTTTTGAAGCCGAGGGGTGGTGAAAAAAGATATGTGGCCTAACTCAAAACAGTGACGGGTCTTTTTTCTAATCTCTTCAAGAAGGCCTTTTTTGTCAACTTGTACTTGTCGTGGTCAAGCTAGTTTGGAACATTGTTATGCCGATATGAAATTTCTATTGTATGACTATTCGTTCCTTCGTTGTGTGAGGTACATTCTTTAGTTTTTGTCTGCTGTTTATATTTGTTTCTGTTTTTGTGATGATGGAATGATGCTGTTTGTGTATTGGCTGTGTTGTACGTAATCACCACCTGCCCACACTGAACTCCTCTTCTAAATGTGGAGAAAGAAAATGATAATAATTTGTATTAATAATGGGAAAGAAAGGCCAAATAACAAATTAAAAAAGTAAAGAAAAACAAGCAAAAAAATATCAACACAAAGGGAGTGGTGGTTGGGTCAAAAAAAAAAAAAAACCTTGAGTGATTGGCCATCAGTCTGGTACCGTATTATAGATCCCTGCATTGAGTGTAGAACAAATCTAATGATTGATAAAGTAATACAGTGATTGTAATGGTTAACTGTCATGATTTTGATTTAATTTTATAAATGTATATATAAATATAAAACATTTAAAATTCTTTACCAGGAGGCAGATGTTTTGGGGCAGTGTTGCACTCTGCATACTCACCCACGTGGCACAGGGACAATAAGTACAGGTGCAGTTGGGGAAGGTCTATTAAGGGTACGCTTTTTTGCAGTTCAGTCAAGCGTTGGGCATATTGCATTGTTGCAGTGATTAAAGTGCAGCGCTGTCTTGCCGGGTCATGGTCCACTGTGCTGTGCTCAAAAGAATTAGGTGCTTGAAATAAATTATAAAGACTGGAGAGTGGAGCAGGAGGTGTGTACAATGCCAGCAAGGTCTCAGATTAGAGGGTGGTGTGGACATTGCACAGTAAGCAGTACTACACTGTAGATACGGGCACAGTAATGGTATATATTGCATATAAACAGCAGCAGGAGGGAAAACGGTTCGTTTTTCACACAACTACAGTCACAGCGGGGCATTGTGGGGCTTCACATGAGCTGGTGGGCTTATTAAACAGGTTAACGTCTCTGGAGGGGGAAAGGAAGTTGTCATGGATTTAATATGCTGGCACACTGTGCCAAGAGAAAGCATTTGGAACAGATGGCTGGCTTGGTGAACAGGGATGGTGGCAATTCTTCCATTTCCTTTCTGCAGCCTGATGCAATGCATTTCATTTACACAGCTAACACTCATTCAGCCACTCTGCAGTGGGGGAGCAGCCCGTGGAGCAGGAGTTTCGCCAGGTGGATCTTTACCTCAGTGAAATGGAGAATGTGAATATATGTTTAATCACTTGAGTGTAAAAGTGGACCACGAGTGTTTGTGAGACATCAAGCTAACTTGGTTGCAAGAATATTCTGTTTCATCACTGGTGTGTCTGTCTTAGCACTATCAGAGTAGATATCAACAGTTTCTTCAAAGGTTGTGCAGCACCCTCAAGTGTCTGAGTGTTAATTACAAACACATGGTGGAACAAGCTTGTTGCATCACACACCTGCAAAACATCTTGGTGTGTGATTGAATTCCACCAACACAATGTTGGTCCATCACCCAAATATGTTTGTCACTATGCTCCCACAGTTGACGTTACCCATTGATCAAGAACCTTAAAGCACTTTCGTCATGAGACTAATGCACCAAAGCCAAAACAAGAATCTTTTGTTGGGATTCTCAGTAGATCAATATGATTGAGCTTTCAAGTTAAAGAACGTGCTAGCCTACTGTCCATAAATGAGCTGAGACATCACTTGTTTATGTGATTTAAAATGTGAAAGTGGGTCAGATCTGGGAAATTGTCTTAGTGACATGGAATCGAATGAGCCAGTGTGCTTTGAAGTACAGAACCTATAGCTGTTGGCTCTGATACACAACAGTGAATCACATGAACTCCCTCTGAACTGGTGAGCTACTGTCACTCGAGGCCTACAAATTAGTGAATTAGTCTAAAGAAATAATGTGTTCTCGTCAAATAAACAATTCTACAGATGAAATGCATTTAATCCTGGAAACTCAGTTTCTGAAGTCAGTGTAACAGTCGATTAAACTGCATGACCGAGTTGTATGTCAGACATCAAAAATACGACACGGTTATGTTCATGAACACATTTTGAAAATAAAAAAAGCTTAGGATGTTTTCATTTACAAGCTTTTAAATGTTTCAAACATTAGTGAGAATGGCAGAGTTGGAGGATCCCTTGCACTTCAGCCCCTCCACAGATGGAGGTAGGTGCTCACAGAAAGGACAATGCAGCAAACACTTCAATGGGCCACTTCACAAGGACTGAACCAAAAGAAAATACCTGAGTACACAAGTCACTCATATGCTTAATAAGGTGCAAAACGACTAAAGCCCAGTTCAGATCAATGATTGATGACAAGACAAAACAGTTTTAGAACGTTGTAGAGAAAAGTACCATTGGTGTTAACTGACCCATCTAAGCTCAACTTAAGCTGGTTGATGGTGTCACCTGAAGCTCAGGTGGTCAAACCCCAGACACATCACCTGTTTCAACAGCCAGTCATCTTGTAGTGAAGTCTGCTGGTCAAGTCAAAATTAAAAGTATTTGTGATGTGCTTCTGGTGGTACAGTGGTTAACACTGTCACCTTGCAGCAACAGGGTTCCTGATTCAAATCAGGGTGGTGGGTTCGAACCCCTTCTGTGCAGAGTTTTTATGATCTCCCCTTGTCAGCGTGGGTTTTCTCCAGGTACTCCAGCTTCCTCCCACAGTCCAAAGACATGCAGGTTAATTGGTGACTCTTAATTGTGCGTAGGTGTGAATGTGAGTGTGAATGGTTGTCTGTCTCTATGTGTCAGCCCTGTGATAGTCTGGTGACCTGTCCATAGTGGACCCTACCTCTTGCCAAATGTCAGCTGGGATAGGCTCCAGCATCCCGTGATCCCCAACAGGATAAGCAGTTATGGAAAAAATGAAAAAAGTAATGCTCATTAATGTTAGTGTAGCGTATTTATCATGACTACAGTCTGTCTTTGTTTCTGTTTTTCACTGTTTCATCTCTACTACAAATGCAGCTGTAGCCAGTATCTCACTATCACTATCCTCATTCGTATTTAAAGAAGCTACAAATTATATTCAGCCACAAAATAAGCCTTAAAAGCTGGAAATCAGAACGGAAGTACAGAGATCTCATCTAGTTGCATTGATGTGAACCGGCAGGTTTTGAAAACGCTGCCAAAAGACGGATTGCAAGTAGTTGCATGTTTCAACTCGCTTAACGATTCGATGTGTGCTGCATCTTCATCAGAGACAACTAGTCATGCTACAGATTGAAAATATTAAATAACCTCCTCCACTGTGAAAGAACAAATACATCTTGCCTATCACAGGCTATAATAGTACAAAATCATCTTAATGACACACTAGTCCGTACCCATTGGTAGCTTTGTCACCTTCTACCTATGCCAATCCTCAATGCCTATGTGCAGTTTCACATAGATTGACCACATCAGTGAGTAGAAAAACGTGGGACAGACAGAATGACACACTGACAGTTTCCATGATTATGTACAGCATATCATACCATGACTTAGTTATACCAAAAATTAGACCCAGCATTGGTCCACAGGGGGAGACACAGCGATTGGTCGCATTTTAGCCATTTTGAAGCATTTTTCTGTTGTTATAGCGCCACCCAGTTGCCAATGAGAGTTAAATTTCTCCAGTCACCTTGAGGCGTCCTGTTCTACATATCTACCAAGTTTAGTAAAAATCCATATGGCGGTTAGGCCTAGATAAGAAATTAGCTCTCTAGCGCCCCCATTTTGTTTGATGGGGTCAATAATGGAGGGGTCCCCTCAGATTATGTGTGGTCATATGCCTACAAAGTTGCGTGGTGATGGGTGAAACCCTTGAGATGTTATACACCTTTATGTGATGAGCCACGCCCTCCGCAATATTCATTGCCTTATAGAAGCTCAGTTTTAGTAAGTTTTCCAACTTTTGCCAAGAGGGAACTTTAGATATTGGTCCCTAGATTATGTTCACCAAGTTTCATGCAGATCGGTCAAACTTCCTAGGAAGAGATCGATTTTAAGTGTTTTTCATAAAATTCAAAGTGGCGGAAAATCTGTTTCACCGGAAGTTATAGGTTCTTGAGGCAAATGTGTTCCTCATGAGGAGAGGCATCTCTGTGCAAAGTTTCATGTCTCTACGACATATGTGGCATGAGATATGCCCATTCAAAGTTTGCAATTTCAATCGGTTGCTATAGCGCCCCCCTTTGGCCAATTGATGTAATATTGCTTCATTCGCATCCTCCCATGACCCTCTACCACTGTGCCAAATTTCACATGGATTGACCAAGTCTGTGAGGAGAAAAACGTAGAACAGACACACAGACACACCCACAAATAGAGTTTTCGTCATTATATAGTAAGATGGGTCACAAATAACCTGAGAGGCTTTGAGGTTCAACTGAGTTTAATGTGTATATCCAAAAGGCTTCCATCCTGACTCCCTCCATATTGTGACTGCGAATAGCATTCTTGCGTTCAGCAAACTGTAGTGTGCAAGAATAGCATTTCACTGGTGGGATGGTCACAATGTATGACGAAGCAACTTTCCTGGCACGAAATGAATTGAATAAAATGCCAACATTGCTCAGGGATTCCGTTTGGCTAATATTAACATTGAATAACAAGCAAATATTTGTTAAACTGGCAACAAGCAAGTTGATTTTCTCCATTTCATGGTACATGAAGACAACCCCTTTCTTTGATCCCTCCATAATCTGCTCATCTACTCTTCATCCCTCCATTTCTCCTCTGTCCTTTTTTATCGCTCCATCTCTGGTCGTCCTCTTCATCAGATGAGGAGTCAGAGAGTATCTATCTTAAGTGCCACTCCCCGTATCCATTCCTCCTCCTCTCTTCCCCCCCTTCCCATCTCTCCACCTCTTCTTTCATCTTCTTATTGCTCTGTTGAAGTGCTGTAACTTTTTTCTGGCCTCCTTTCATTGCCAGTTTTACTGCAGTTTATAGATGCTCAAATAAAATGCACCATCAACTTGAGGAGCTACAGTAAACTGGCCGACACTCCCCAACAAAAGCACAGCGCTCGATAGAAACCGAGTTATGACCACCATAAATGAACCCAAAGTTGTTCCCAAAGACCATGGCAGATCAAGTCTTATCTAAGTTGGATAAATGGGCAGCAAGCCTCGTAAAAGAGAGGACTGATATCTGTTTTCAATGTAGATTTTCTTGGATGGTGATATATGCATTCAGCTGGGTATTGTACTGCAGGTCAGATAAATAAACACCACTGAACTGTGATCACATAATCCATGATTTTAAGCCTCAAACACATCGTCTTTGGTATATTTTCAGCAGCATATTTCCTGTTGCATCTTGGTATTTAGATGTTGTGAACGACTTTATTATCTCCACCCTTGAGTTTTCAGTACATAAAACACACTGCACTAAATATTTTTTAGCATTTTAGCATTCAAGACAGTCTTGAGGGAGGTGCAGGGAGTTCAAGGAATCACTAGTGTGTAGTATCATTGTTGAAGTGGCTATATATTAACAATATATCAAACAGCTATGTAAAAAATATGTGTCAGTGTGAAAGGGGAAGTGATGACCTACAGAGAATGGACCCTTTCCTAAAACCCGTAACCCGGAAGCAGACTGGCCAATCATAACGTCCGACAACAACACAGCTATGCTCCACTGACTCTAATGCAGTCGTTTCAGATTTCCTTTATTTTCAGGCTGGTTTTGTGGATTTGGAGCTAAATGTTGTGTCTGGGGCACGTCGTGTATTAATGATACTCGTTACCTGGAGAGGTTGGAAAAAGATATACGTTTCTTCCCTGTTACAAAACCAAAATCAAACCCTGAAAAGTATAGGGTTAGCTAGCTAGCTACTGAAGATATAGCCTACTGAATGTATACACATGCTGCTTTTGCTTTTTAATGATTATAACAGTGAAACAAAGGCCGACCCTGCTGTACAGGAACCAGTGAAGGGAAGCAGGGAAACTTTGCTGATATTCAACCAGCTGTGTGTCATCGCAGTGTGTGCAGATGAACATTGTTTGACTTCCCCTGGAGATCCCTGACATCTGGCGGAGGAGGTCCGAGTGCTGGCACAAGGGGATGAAGCCAAACACGGTTCATCTGCACACACTGCGATGCCACACAGCTGGTTCAACATCAGCAAAGTTTCCCTTTATATTCATTGTCTTGTGTGGCGATCAGCAGTGATGTGGTGGTTCACTTTTAGTCAGTTTGATATCCTGGATATATCCTTCAAACAGACTGTAGACCCCTCTCTCTCTGCTTCTCTCTGGAATCACTGTTTCAGTTTTCAAAAAAAATATGATAATATGTCTTCAGGGAGTGCAGTTAGTTACAGTGTGGGCTTCATGCTTACTCTGACAGCTTGTTGGACCATCACAAAGGGGCGGGGCTTAGCGAAAGGTCAATTAGTAGTCAAATCTGCAGCTCCTCTGAGCTTTGTAGTGTTTTTCACATCACGGTTTAATTAGCCCTTACTCTAATCCAATTAGCAACTAGCTGTTGAGCATCATAGAGCATTTAGCAGATGAAAAAGCATGAGATATGAGATATTCCTCTCAGTAGTTGGTAGAGACCCAAAACACAGCTAAAAGAGTAATTATTGGGCTTACATTTGACAGATGGCTGGTGACATGACTACTAATGAATGATAACGTTGCTACATAACTGCTGGATGTCTTAGTAACTAACTGCTTGCTAATATATCAAGTTAAAAATTAATTGGTTATTGCAGGTGTAGTGGTTTATTTGACCATGGCGGCAGAACAGGCCTTTAGGTTTTAAAAATACTTTCTTCTTTGTGTAATTTCTCCTCAATCTCTCTGACTGTATCGCCATATTAATAGAGCAAGAGTTCTGTTACATCTAGTAATGCTGTGTAGGCCAAGTTCCTATCCTTTCTATGCTGTGTAATGTAAAAATAGTAACATCAGACAATGTTTTGCCTCTTTCCAGGTGGCAGGAGTGCACATTAGTCATCCTCAGCATTTGTGTTGTTATGGTTTCAGGATGATGATGACAGTTGGAGAACAATTAGATACAAAATAGGATGTAGGCTAGACAGGATGTTATTTATTTCCTTGGCAGCGATCATGTTTTGCTCCAAATGATGTCCAAATTTTTAGCCATTCTTTTTTTCTCAAATGACTTGAAAAATTGTGCGTTCAGCTATTGTAATTAGGAAAAAAAATCTCATGCCATCGGACCCCCGAAGGTTTAGGCTCAGCTCTGAATGTTTGCAACATCTGGCTCCGGCCTTGACAAGGACACTGTCAGCGCACAGTGTGACATGGATGAGCATTCCCGCAGTGGTGGATGTCAGTGCTCAGCAGCCATTAGCAGCTACTGTCGGGCTCTTTGTGTTAGGGAGACCGGTGGAGTTTTAACAGTCACCAGAAACACAAGTATGCTCGTGAGAGAGTATCTGTGTGGGTACCTGTGTTGGAGCAAGGCAAGCAGCTCACACAGTTGGAGTGTGAGAATAAATCTCTTGTTCATGTATAGTAAAAATAATTATGATGGGTGGAGAGTGAGGGGGAGTGTCAGATGTATTTAGGGAGTGAGTTCCAGAAGGTGGGAGCAGCAACGGAGGAAACCATGTCCCCCCAGGTGCGGTGGTTAGTCCTGGCAGAAGAGGACAGGAGGTTGGCATCAGCAGACCTGAGAGTGCGGGAGGAAGTGTGCCAGTGGAGGAGCTCAGACAGGTAGTGGGGAGCCCGGTTTTGGAGGCCTTTGTAGGTGACGATGAGGAGTATGAAGTGGATACGCTGGGCGATGGGGAGCCAGTGGAGATTATAAAAGATGAGGGCGAGTGTGAGAGTGTGTGAGACAAGCAGCGATGTCATCTTTCAGCCAGCATTCGTATCGTCTGGAAGGGGTCCCTTGGAGCCATTTTGGATTCACATCACCTCCAAAAGTATGTTGGTATTTATTTGTTGTCTTTGGGTTTAGGTTCAAGAAAAGAAACATGGATCCAAACCCACAACTGGGAAATTCCCAGGGGAGAGTCTAGGTTTCGAGACCCATCCATCACCCCAACCTGCCTCCTTACAAGGCCACTCGGGACTGCTTCCTTGTTTACTCCCAACAGCACACTGGTCACATGATCGCAGCCTTTCAAAATACAGATATGCCCAAATTTTGGTGCATTATTTTTTTGTAGGAAAACATCCAGTTTGTGAGAACAGCCTGGAATGTTAATCTGTAATTCCTTCATGGGGTCATGTGACAGCGCCTCTGACTGCTTCAATGGAGCTTTGGACACAGGATTAAGAGCAGCGAGTGTGTTTGTTTGTTTTGTCCTTTGCTCTGGGAGCTTTCAGCTTGCACACTTTATTGCCTGGATTTATGTGGCAGGATATCCCTCCCTGGGTATGATGTCACCATTGCGCCTGGGATCTGCATTAGGTCCAAGTTTGTTTCGCTGCAGAACTAAACTCCCTCTTGGCACCAATAAACTTAAATTTATTAGACCCCCAGAAAAACATTTAGGAGTTGGGAGTTGATTGCAAAAGAGTTTGGATTTATCTCAACATCATTCACTCCCAATTATCAAGAAACGATCTCATAATTGTGAAAAAAGATGTCGTTATTACAAGGAAACTCTTTCGTAAAGGTCATCCTCGCTACACACTGTCCTGGCATCTACTGTAGACGGGCGCGGGGTGAATATCAATTACTGTCAGTATCACAGAGAGAGACCTCAGAGCTGATCCTGCCAGCTTTAAAATATGCTCCACGCCAAGTCCTGGGCCAGCTCCATTGCTCAAACATTCACGGGATTCACATCAACATTGCAAAACCCAGTTCTCGAGGAACAATTCTAAATATGTCCTTAAAGAATTAGACGTGTTGTCTGAACAACAGTGTTGCATGACAAGCCATTCCTGGCATTTAAAAAAGCACTGCAGTTACACACTTCATCTACACCTCTACCTGAACATTTTTTTTTTTGCTTCAACATTTGATCTTTCCCCTTAAAGCTCTTAAAAATGGGCATTTGGTGAAGGTACAGAGTGTCCTGACTCTTTGTCGCCAGCTCATTGAAGAATGTGTCCCTTTAACAGTTCCTCATTTAACCTTTCTTTGCCTGCTTGCTGGGAACAGTGAAAGTTCTGGATGGGCTTGTCAGCAGAATGCTGCCTGAAAAAAATGTAGTCACACCAAAATGATCCGCCTGTATCATCAAGATGTGAGCAGAGCAGAGGGGAACGAAATTACTTCAATTAGAGGTGAATGTGATGAAATGTAAATGCAATATTTCTGTAACTGAAAAGAGAATAGAGAAATATTTCCACAGGAAATCATTTCTGTTTAACATATTTATTTTGTTCAGGTGGCCGGTCGTAGTAGCCAGAGAGCTGGAGGTAGTAGAAAGCAGCATGGAGCCACAGACAGCAGTGTGATTTTCCAACCCACTCTCATCCCATGATGTACAAATAACACGGTTTTAAGCTCTCCCCCCTACATGCAATGTGCATGCCACAGTCAAACATTGCATGTAGTTAATACGCAGAGTGCTCCAGTACCCTTGGAGTTTGAGTTCATCTTAAGCCCTATTCGGACGGGATTAGTTTTACATAGGCACGTGGGGTAAAGTAATAATTACCAGAGATTTTAGTCCCGTCAGTAATCATTACCTCACGATGTCAGTAAAGATTATCGCGACTTTTACCTTCTGTAAAAGGGTCCCGGAAAATTACCTTAGGTAATACTAATCCTGTGCGAATAGACCAGCAGTAAATATGCATGTAGATATTTCGTCATATCCTGTTTACAAGTGGTTTTCGCAGATTTTCGAGCATGGAGGCTCTTGAAGAAGCACTCAGTTTTGCACTTCACAGTCAGACAAGTCCATGTGAAACCTCAGGTACTGTGGGCCTACGACAAACACGATTCAAAACCAAAAGAAGGTCGCACGCACTTGTCCGAGGCACGGGACTTCTGATTGCTTTACTTGCACATGCCTGTTTCGACCTTGCTGTCGGTTTGGAAAGGCCTCACCTGTTGTGATCTATGTTGTGCAGCATGACAAAACCACTTCACAGACACAGGCTGAATCTAATGGGCCGTTCTATAAAGATCTTACCGCTAGTAAGACGGTAGGAAAGACAAGAAGCTGTGCAAAATTACGCAGCAACATGTCATGACACGCCTCTTTGAAGCGGTTCTACCAGTAGCGGTCTCGTATAAACTCAGAGGACCATGAGTTTTGAAAGACTGACGAAAGCAAAGATGGCTGCACCCTATATTTACCGGAAGTGGCTGTGCTCTTTACTGTTATTTTTACTGTTTAGCAAATGTGAGTCTTCATTTTATGCCTTATGGGAATCCTTTATGATGTGCTGCTGTGCATGGAATATCGTGTATGTGTTGTTTATCCGTTGGTGTTGGTGAAAGTAGCTAGCAGTGTTGCTAATAATAAAGGCTTTTGTAGAAGATCTTGGTACCCCGCCACTGCAATAGCGACAACTGCTTTCTTGGAGGCATCCATCTTTGTTTACGTTTAGGTTGTAAATGTTACAAATGCAAACAGGGACACATACCGCCAATTTAAACAGGAAGTTACGACATCATCTTGAGTCTCACCGCTCGTAGCAATGTAAATGGATCACACAGTTAATGTCCGGACTTCACTGCACTTTGTCGGCACACTCCCAAGAAGTCTGGGAGCATTGAGGGCTGTCCAAATCCACAATTGAACCAGCCCACAAGGGGCCTCAAGGGGACTTTCTTCCAGAGAGTAAGAGGACGTGTGCAGAAGGAGGGAAATGGAGATTGGCTGACAACAAGGGTGAAGCAAACAAGAGAAATACAGAACAGGTGTGAAGGGAAGACTCTGGGAACAGGGAAGGACTAAGTGTGACAGAAAACAGGCAGGAAAAAACACAAAGACAGGAAGTTAAACCAGACATGACACACAAGGAGAGAATCTACAAAATAAAACAGGAAGATTCATGTTTCATGTTATTCATGAATGAATAACATGAAACAAGGAACACAGACAGAGAACTCCTAAACAAAGTCCATGGGATAACATAAAATAAACAAACCCAGGACCATGACGGCACAGTTTGAATGAGTTGATGGAATGCACTGACAGATCTCAAACTTGTGAGATACTCCTGACCACAAACCTGTGAAGCACGAAGCACACAAACACCCAGATACTTGCATCAACAGATCTATTATGAAGCGTTAGCCGGAGGATCGATCTTCTTTTGTATGGGGCTTCTTTTTTTTTTGCTTGTTGTTGTGCATTGCTGGCTGCCATTCACAGTTCACATCACATGAAAAGACCTGTTCTCTGCTGCACATACCAATGACGAATCAATCAGGAACTTAAAAACAAACTGGTATCTGCCATGTATGCATTTCAGTGGCTATCACTTTATTTTGGCACAAAAGCAATGTCTGATTCTGGTCACATAATCCAAAGTGACAGTTATTGATGGATTGGATGCATGTTCGCCACATTAAATACAATGTCAGTTGACCCTGAATAAAAACCTCTTAAATATCACTATAAGAAGCAAACCATTACTCTTGCGCTCAGTGTCAGGCAGTTTATTTTACTTTCGTTTTTCTAATTGGTCCATTGGTTGAAACATTTTTCCGACCATACAAACAGCTTTACAATTTGCATAATAGGAACACTGGGCCAGATTTTAACCAGTCCAATTTGGCTCCATTTATCTAGACTACTCATTTGGAAGAGAAACAGTGGAGGTTAAAATGGAGGAGCATTCGGGTGTGAAAACTGATCTGACGAGAATTGCACATAGGCCTTCTTATTTATGCAAGATTGACACATTTTGCTCATTCATCATTTTACTGCATGTTGAACCAATTGTGGTTTTTGCGTAACTAAATTTTCAATTGCTTCTTTAATGATTAAACATGTAGTTCAAAATTTCTTGTCACCTACAATCAGTTTTCTGTGATGCAGGTGTAGATCATCTGCACATTGGGTGATAATGGAAACGGGTCGCAAGTGCGTGAGGTTCGCGTGCCACAAATGATGTAATCGCGCACCTGGCGACAGCTGCGTGCACTAGCGCTTCGCAAGGTCGTGCACCTCCGGGATTTTGAAACTTTCCGCAAGCCGCGCTAGTGTCGCTCAGTTCAAAATGGATGAATTTGAGGGAAGACTAGCTGAAGTGCATCTCTTCATCTACAGCTCGCATTGGCTTCACAAGCTGGCTGTGTTCTCCAGTCAGATATCTCGCTACATGTAACAGGCGGACAGACCATCTTCTTTTGCGGCGCTTTTGTCTGGTAAAAAGCCAAAAACATAATTCTTCCTCCTCTGCAATCCATACTTTTCGTTCTGCCATCATTGCTGTTTACATTGTTTTCCCCTTGCTTCTACTTCTACTGTTTTTTGCCTGCTTTTACCACTTTCTATAGTATTTTTTTAGGCTTAGTATTTAGGCTTCGTTATCCTTTGCAAACTTGAATCAGTCTAACTGACCCCATGGTTACCTGAGCACCAGTTAAGTAAAGGGTCGGTGTATAACTCATTACTTCATTTACATTTACATTTACATCTCATCCACCACATATCCAGCTATATGCGTCATTATTTCTTTGTAGCTGCAGCTGTCCATGATTAAAATCCATTTTTGGTTGTTTAGCTAGTGTAGTGCTTCAGCCGACGTCCACGGCCGAGGAGGGCTCACCTTTGGTGGGGTGTATTTCCTGGAGCTTCATGTTGTTGTGTTGTCGGTCGTAGTGGCCGAGGCGTCTCAGACCCGAGACAGGTGTTTTTCGCATCTTCCGAACTAGCTTGCTGCTTTGTGCCGTGCTTGCACAAGTGCGACGATTCCAAAATGAGTCGTGATTGAGTTGTGATAATGCATGTCTAAAAATACCCTGCAGCTTCATAATAAGAGATGACATTTATTATTAACTGTGGAAGTAAGTAAATAACATAATACAAACCCATTAAACACATTTTCAGTAGAACCTAGTACTTCTTGTAAAATACCAAAAGTTAAAATGTCAGGGTATCTCCTCAAGTGTATAATTCAGTTCAACAGCTGCAGCCTGTCCTCAGAGAAAATAAGCAAATAAGTATAATGAGATGACATTCACCTGTCTGACCATCTACTACGCTAACACTCACACAGATACTGGAACACACAAACTTGAATCGTTGACTTTCTCTTACTTATTAAAACTTATTTCTGTCGACATCTCCTGCCTTGTCCTGTGGTCATTAACCTGATATTCTTACCCTAAAGCAAGCTCTCCCTGGCAGCCATCTTTATACAGACTTTCAGAGATATTTTTATCAAGTTTTGTGAAAACTTTTGGACCTCATAAGGCACAAATGACACAAATGTCATTCTATCTGTCCCTGTGTGTCTGACTCTTCTTTCAGGGCAGCCGCTCTCTTAATGACTCGGCATCAGTTCGTGCTGTCAGGGGGGACAGAAACTGAAATATAGATGAAGGACAGGTTTTAACGCTAGTCTGTGTGTGTGCGTGCAAGTGTGTGTTCTTCCTAGGCTAGATGTTTAACTGGTGTGTAGCTTAATCAATAGTACAGGGACATTTGCCCTTGTTTTACACTCCAGGAGGGTGGAAGCTTTCAGACTTCCTAATTCAGTGAGAAGACTCACCTTTTGAAAATGTGGCAAAGAAGGTCAGTTATAATATAAATGCTCAACGTGTTGTGTTTGGAGATTCAGTTTTTCTGACTTCTGTCCATAAAAATTCCCCTTTCACCCATTTATTAGAAGTTGAAACAAGTCCAACATTTATGACATGTGACATGGGGAAATGCTTTCACATACTACAGTACATCATAACATATGTGATGACATAAAAGGGTTGGTTGTTCGGGTTGGGGTTAGGGTTATAGGAAAACTACCGATTTACCCCATCGCTATGTGTTGTCTTGGGAATAACTCTTGATAGGAAAAGTCTTAATGATGTTGGAAACTGGGAGAAATGGTTGTGGTGAAGGAGTTTTTAACTTTCACTAGGAATACCATACGGGCGTGAAATTTGGTGTGTTTGTGTGTCTGAAGAATTGTCACAAGTGTTGAAAATTTTTCAAGTGTATAGGTGCTTCCTATGGTCACTAGTGTTTCAGTGAGTTATGATCAGAAATTACCTCCTGCTGGGTAACTTTGTGTTTTGGGAAAACCTTTGAATGGAAGCTTGTATCAACCTGGAAGCAACTTGCGTGTAGGTATTACTGATGATTCTGCATTGATCAGTGCCTCGCACGAGTCTGTAGATGTCTGCATTCCCAAGTTATGACATAGTTACCAGACATGGGGGCAAGTCACAAGCAAGTCTCAAGACTTTACCTTCAAGTCTTAAGAAAGTCCCAAGTTAGTTGTGGTGAAAATCAAGCAAGTCAAGTCAAGTCTCCGCTATAAGTCAAGCAAGTCAAGTCGAGTCATTGCTCAGGTCAAACAAGTTATAAGTCAAGTCATATGTCACATACAGCAAACATACAGGCTGGTCCAGGCTGCACCAACCAGCCAGCGCAAGCAAACACACATGAACGCGGTGCCCATGTCTCACTGTGCGTTCAAGAGTCAATGCATAGACGCGATAAGACGCGAATTGGCGCCAGGTGGTGCTATGGACGCGTCTAGTGCGACGCAATGGATGCGATGGCCGCGTAGGCGTGGCATGACAGCCGTGAAATTTGTGTCCATCGCCTCATTGCTCGAGTTGAAAATATTTAACTTTTGAGGTGAATTCATGTGACGCTGCGCCGCAAAAGCCAATCAGGACGTCACTGGCGTCACTGACGTCAAGTTGTTGACACAACAATAAACTGCTACTCACCAGAGACAGATGGACAGGCGCTCCACAGCTGAAATGGAGCGCCTGTAGTTGGTGTTCTGCCGGGAGATCCTGGTGCCAGCCCTCGCCAACTGGGCCCCAGTCAGCCTGAAGTACCGCTGAAAGCGGCTTTTATCCAGACAGAGTTCCTGGAGGAGGTGGTGAAACACGCCGAGCCAGAAGCGCTTCTGCAGGATGGGGTGAACCCAAAAACGACGGCATTTGGGCCTCCGATGCATCTGGGACTTCCAGAGGAGGTACAAAGCAGTGATGGTGGTTATCTCAGCCATGGTTGAGGAGAGAATGGCGGGCCAGATGTTGTTATCTAGTGAAAATGGGAGGGCTCGCTACTCACGCGACTGACACATTAACGCGAATTAACAAAATGGTCCAGTGTCCAAACTCACGCAAGTCAAGCAAGTCTCAAGTCATCATATTTGCGACTCCAGTCTGACTCGAGTCATGTCATGTGACTCGAGTCCCCCATCTTTGATAGTTACCCCCCTTATAAGTGGCGGTCTATGTAACTTTGTGAGATTTTTTGGAATAACTTTTGAATGGATGATCTTAGCGTCCATTGGTACCATCACTGATTTTACAGGTTGTTTCTGGACTCTGTGGACTTTGTGGACTCTTTAGTCTGGCCTAAGCGATCTTGGGGACCCCTGCCATGACAACTCAAAGTCCATGATAGGGTTTTATGGCTTTTTGTAACTGAATTTCATTTTTTTTTTTTTTTTTTTCTTATTAAATATTTCCATTTTCCTCTAGCACCAGGGAATACAACTGTCTGGGCAAGGTTATTTAAAAAAAATAAATAAATAAATAAAATATAAGTCAGAAAAAAAGAAAATGACACTTTTAAAGTGGAGTTTGAAAGTTTTTTTGGTGTGGTTTTTTTTTTTTTTTACTTTTTTTGTAATTTATTAATTTAATATTCACATTTTTTTAAATAAAATAAATATTAAAATTAAAAACAAAAAACACTAAAATTCAAATAATCCAAACCAAGTTTTGTATGGTACAAATAGAATTAAAACTGTATAAAAACTGAGGAAAAAAGGGTCCTCTCACTCTCACAAGATCAGAGTGATCCGAAATGTCCCAAATTTAAAAAATGGTTTTGTACCACTCCTCCATCTCTCGCATTGAGGGATTCATTTCCATCGTCCAAAATAAATAAAAAAAATATGGGGTTAAGGTTTCGGGTTAGGAAAGTTCAGGAAATTTTAATGAAGTCTGGTTGGCATATGAGATTTATTTGAACTCAAATGCTGCAAAAACTTCATTAACACCGACTATTTTGTGGTGAGTAGTGGCAATGATCAGAGCATTGCACTGTCAGGGTTAAGGATTTAAGTCCCACTGGGCCAATCAATGCTGAAAGGAAGTCAAATGTGCTTTAGGCAAAAGGATCTGGAAAAAAAAAAATGGACGTGTTATACACACTGAGAAAGCTTCATTAAATCTTCTTTTGTAAAGCACAGGGGCTTCATCCATTCCCATGATGGCAGCTGGATAATGGAGAGAATCAGGGCGAGAGAAGAAGAGACGTTTGACACTCAAACACAGAAACGGATGGCAGACAGACAGACAGAGGATGAAAAGGCAAAAGAACAGAAAGACTCGACAGAACAGCATGTGTATCATGAAAAGAAGAAGAGGAAAAAAGCAAGTGAGCGGAGGAGAAGTGTGGCGTTATCAGGGCACAGCAGCCTCACCAGATATAATGTAGCAGTACAGTAACAGGCAGTATGGTGGAAACCCCATTTGCATTGAATGAGAGGCCACAGCCAAAACCTCCTGGCTGGACACACAACCAGACGAGGAGAAGCAGAAAGCCTCCACTTCTCTTTGTTTACCTGTCTCTCTGTCTATTTCCGTCTCTCTGAAGCAATTCAAACTCACAATAACATAATTCACCTTTCGTTCCTTGTTCTCTTCTGCTCTTTCTTTGTCTTCTTGACTGTCATTGCCTTTTACTTGCTTTTTGTCCCCTTTAATTTTGGTACTCGAAGTCAAAGACAGGTTGCCAGAGATCTAATGTTACCCTCACAAGGTTGCGTGTGTAGCTGTCTGTGCGTTAAAGTCTTACATAACATAGCTGGAGTTTCACCAGTATCTTCTTTCACCAAACTGGGACTCCCACTGTTTCATCCCTGCAGGTAAGAGAGATGAAGGGAAGTCAGAGAGGGAGAGGGAGACAGAAGAAAGAATCCTGATGACACGCGTGACAGAGAGATAGACAGTGGAATAAAAAAAGTTGGAGGGGGAAAGGGAAACTTCTGAACTACTGACACGAGCACAAACCCAGGAACCAACATCTTAATAAATAAAAAAAACAAGGTATGATTTGCCTGAAGGGACACACAATTTGAAGTACTTAACAAGGAACATTTAAAAGGAAAAATCAGGATGTGCTGTTTACTATTCTGTGCAAAAGGATGAGTATTACCTCAGACTGTCATGTATTACAAACAAGATATAAAGATCATAATATAAGGAACATATTGGCATTATTCCTTTGACTCCAGCCTGCCTGCAAAACCTATGTTTTCACTTATACGTCACTTAAGAACAGACGACTATGCTAATGAACCTAATGATTTCTCATCTGTGACTATCCACATTGACCACTTACTTAATGAATCGTTGCTGGTTAATTGAGTGAATTGACTGTACAGCCACCGCAGCACTATAAAGCCAGTGAGGCGTTCGGCATGTTTTAACTTTTCACGACACTTTAATGTTCTACAGAAACGGATCATCTAAGAATTTAAAGATGTGCTTATGCAGGTGATTTACAGATCTTAAAGTTGTCTCTCAAACAGATTATGTTAAAGGTCCAATGGGGGGGATATACTGGCAGAATTAATCACCTGAAACTAATATTCATTGTGTTTTACTTGCCTTGGAATGAGTCATTTATATCTACATAGTTTGGTCATGGACTTTCCACGTCTAGATACAACACAAAAGGTACCCTGGGTGTGTTGATTGATGAGGTTTTCTGAAGCCGTGTCAAGTTCTACCTGTTACATGCATTGTCTTCCTTCAAAACACACTTCCGTTTTCACAAGAAATTTTCAGCTTGCATACAGTCTCTGTATGGCCTCTAGTTTCGCAGACCCTTTGCAGCAGTGTTAATCAAATCAGGTTAGGTTTCCATTACGCGTGCCAAACGTGCCAAATGGTGCAGATCCCCTTAGATCTGACATCAGATGTGACGGGACAGTCGATACAAAGATACATTTATGTGCTGATTGCAGATAGTTGCATTGAATAGTGGTTTTGTGGCTATTTATTTATCATTAATGTGCCTGACATTCTGGAAACCTGCCTGTGAGGTTTTGGTCCGCCGGCCAGTCAAACTTAACCTGTTTTAATCACCTGATCTGCTTGTTTTGGAGAAGACGCTTCTGCAGATAATTCGTTTTCCTCAGAGAAAACCTCAGAGAATAATGAACACTGAAGGAATTCCAACCTGAAGTGTCAGCAAGGTGCAGTGTGTAATCTTCATTGCTATATGCTACCAAATCCTACTAAACCTTACACACTGAACCTTTAGGCAGCTACTTTGAATCACAAAAACATGTATTCATAGAAGTTTCATTTTACCTGGATTAACACACTATAGTTGCGCATGAATACATAGGAGAATTGGTTGAACCTAATTGAACTGAAGTGGAAAGCCAAGGTTCGTCAAGGGCCAGAAAAAATGGCACTTTTTACATTTTTGAGGTTTTCAGCGTACCTCTTCTGTCACTATTGTTTTCCTGGATATGTAACACTGTCAAAAACATGCACTTGAATATGAGTAGGCGTAATGGCAATAATCCAAAACTGTTTTTCACTTAGCGGAGGCAGATTCACACAGAGCAAGAAGTGACAACTGACTGCAAATTAGAGAGGGTGATAGGCTGGTTCCAAGGCCTGCGCATTAAGAAATCTAAACTAAAAACCACTTGATGCCACATCAAGGACCCACCAAGGTTCATTTAGCTCAGAACTGAGAGCAGAATACAGTTCCAAGGGGTGAAAAAGAGCTGGGAGCTTATCGAAATATTTTCATTACTGCCTGAGCTCTCTGGGGGTTGTCTTTTATGTTATGGATCAACAGGCTTCCAAAGCAAATGAATAGGAGAAGGAGTGTGACTGAGAGAAATTGGAAGGGAGAGAGAAATATATACAGTAGAGGGAAGAAAGACACAGCGTTCTTGGCTCACAGAAGGACATCATTCTATCATATTGAGAGTCAGATATGCGATCAATGTCAAGTGAAGGTCCAAGGAAGTCTGTCAAAGACAAAGGATTGGACACAGTCCACCAACACAGATTCACCCACACTAATTCTTCAAGTGCTGCTGCAGCTGCTGTATGTACATTTCTCAAAGGTTTCATCTCGGTGGAAGGTAAACCCAACCAGCTCTTTCAAAATTAATCAAATCATTCTTTGCATACAGCATAGTACAGCATAGTATCGCGATATTTTTCTGTGACAATATCGTATTGTAACATAGATGCCAAGTATCGATTTTTTAATTCTATAAATTAGTAATATTGCAAATAAAAATTCAACTTTTGATGGCCTACTAAAATAATATAATTAGTTTCTTTTTCAGTTCACTGGATACACTACAACAGATGCTGAAATGTTTTCCTTTGGGAACATAATTTACAGTTGAAAAAAGGGTAATATATTGAAATATATGTTATCGCAATACATTTGAAATCGCAATAATATTGTATTGTGACTTAAGTATTGTGATAAAATCACATTATTGAATCTCTGATGATTCCTAGAATCTCTGGTAGAGATCCTACTGAAAGAAAATGATACAATTTTGAATATTGGTGTTTGTATTGGAGAATTTTCAACCTGAAAATATTAGCATGGTGGAAAATGTGGTGCATCTTTAGGCCAAAACGCACAGGCGGGGAACACCACGTGTCAGAAAAGTGCCATTTACGCCGTTGTCTTATTTCCAGCCTGGCTGCTCCCGAAATTTAATGCATTTTTCTTACTGCGGATGGATAAAGAGAACTCTGTTGCTGTTGCTTTCTTGTATGTGACAAAGACTGGATGACAAGAGACTCATCGTTGAGGTTGAGAAATATCTTGACCTAAATGACCCACAATTCTGTCATTATAAAGACAATGGCCAAAAACATATTGCTGTCAAAGTTTCTAAAGTCGCGTAGTTCAAGCTAACCTTGTCAGGTTGGCAGGTGGAGGGGACGGTGGGTGAAGTGTCACTTAGCGAGGTGCCTGCCAAGCTGCAGACCGCTGTTCGAGAACAACAAACAACAAACCTGTCTCAAAGCAGTCTGTCACTGTTTTATTAGCGGGGATACTGCCATGAAAATCAGTTGTGTTTTTACAAAGACAGTGCTGCTTTTCGTGACGGGAAAGTGGCACAAAAACTTTTTGTTTCTTACTGAGTCATGACTTCTTTTCCTGCCAGGATTGTACCCTCAAAACCTGGCATTTTAAGCTAAAACATGATCTTTAACTAAACATAACCAAGTGGCTTTTGTTTAGGTAAAGGAACGTCTCAATGTGATAACGTTCAAATATAACATTTGTGTTTTGCAGAAACTTTCAATGCCAACTTACATACGTTGCGATTGGGTTTACGATTGAACAAAGTAACGTGTAATATCTGGTAGCTGCTGTGTGATCTTGGGGAGTCATGGTTATCTTCAGTTTTCATTTATGTAGTTTCACCTCTGAGAAATGCAGATATTAATGTGTTCAAATATACATTTAACATGGATTTCCATTTTTTTTAAAACTCACAAATCACATTTTGCTTTAGCGCGCTAGCCAATGAGATAAAACAAAAAGTGACATCACAAATAACATTTTACTTCTCAATGATGATTTTGTCATTGTTTGAAATTAGCACATATCATTTAACAGAAATAACAAGATGTGAAATCTGTAATGGATTATGCTGCCGAAGTGTCCTCACAATTTAAACTGCTGAAATGATGGATGAGGACCGTCAATGGGAATTGAAACCCAATGCACACGCACATGCGACTGTGCTGCCACAATGCACACAAGACACACTGCAGAGAAACACTTAGAGTTTTACAAATGCACATGTGGACTCAAATATACACAATTTATATATACACAGTTTAAATCAGCTCACCTCCACACACACACACACACACACACGCACACACACAACTCTGGCTGGTGGTTAATTGCTGCCTCATTAAGTCCCTGTAAGTTTGTGATGACTCTATTACTGAAATAGACACAGTGGGGCAATCAAAGAGTGACAGAGTGGAGACAGAGAATGAACCCTCCTTCCTTCTCCTCCTTCTCTGCTCTTCACTGTGGATGGAGGGATGGATGGATGAATGGATGGCCAGTGGCACAGGACTCTCACATAACTAAATCAGTGGAGAAAAGCAGAGCAAAAGAGGGAGGCGCAAATGGTGGGAGGACGAAGGAGGGGGAGATTTATGATGAAGGGAGCGTATACAGTATAAGATAGTAATGGGTAGTAAAAGAGAAATGGCAGCATAAATTTCAAAGATGGGCAGAGACAGGCAGCCGGAGTGACATACAGAAATAGGGAATGGGGATTCGAGAAAAAAAAAGTAGCAGTAAGAGAGAGGCAGATCATTTCAGGCCAGCTTGTGGTGTAATACCTCGGTGAGGGAGCCCCCCTGCCGCGCCAGTAATCCCCCTGCCTCTACAAAACAGTAAATAGAGAAAAGTTTGAGAAATCAACTAAATGCTGACTCCAGTACCTCTTCGAAATAAGAGAGTCCAAAATATTATTGGATTATTTAGCTGATTTCACAGAAAGACAGGCCGACACTGAGGGTTTTTGTTCAGTGAACATTGCACACTCTGACCTGCTTACTGGCATTGTGTTTGACTATTTCCAGCCAGAAAAACCAATTGCCAGAGATGTTAGGAGGCTGCATGCATATAACCTGCTCAGCAGCACTTACTGTACACACCTGTAATTCAAGCAACGGCTTCTTGCTCTAGCTTGGGTTGGTAATAACGCATGCATCACTGAACTGTCTGTCGACTCCATAAAGGAAATTAATATTCAACACAATACTTAAAGAGCAATATAAGATACAGTCTTCATACTGACACCACAGGCTCCCCTTAATAGAGCTGGTGACCTGATTAGATTCTGGAGCAGCTTTCTACATAACTTTAAATATTAATTAGAGGGAAAAACAATTTTGTTGGAACAACTTTAGCCCTAACTGCTAATTGTTTTAAGATACAGACTGTGTGAGGACAACTTGACATTCCTATTCATTAATTTCCCATTTGCATAACTGGTTACATTCAACGCAGTATATCATTATTATGGTGTGACATTAGGCAGCTCAAGTGCCTCTCATCCGCTTTTATGTGTGCTGTGGACATGTAATTCCATTTGTGAAGCGCCTGCTTCTCTTCACCTGGAGAATTACAGTTAGGTGAAGGTGAGGTTATGACTGAGTAATTTACTGTGGGAGATTGTTTGCCCCACGTTCATATGGTCGTGTTTTCTGTACATAATGGGTGCAATATAAGTTGTCATCACAATTATTAATACAACAACCAGCTCTGGTAAAAGACTGCCATAGTGCCATAAATAAATTTAAGGTATGAATGAATAATTTAACTTAATTAATATAGCACCTTTCATGCACAGAATGCTGCACAAGGAAGGTGTTTAGGAAGGCATTACAATAGTCAAGACAAATGGAAACAAAAGCATGAACAAGGCCTTACTTAGATATACGGCATAAATGATGAATGCAGTTTTTGTTAACTAATTAAAAAGAGGTTTAAAATTTTGATCAGAATCTAAAATGGCACCAAAGATTCTGACTTGAAGTTGTGTGACCCAGTTTAGTGAGAACCAGATCCCTCTTGTTTTTTGGGCCAAAAAATTTGAGGATCTCACTCTTATCTTCATTTAGCTTAAGGGTGTTCTGGCTCATTCATTTATTGACGGCAGACAAACTGTCAACAGTATTTGGGTCATCTGGCTTCACAGACACAAACAGCAGTGTGTCATCAGCATAGTTATGGAAACACACACCAAACTGATGGATGATGGATCCCAATGGCAGCATGTAAATTGAAAACAGCAAAGGCCGTGGACACTGCCCTGGGTCACACCATAGTCAACATTATTTGCTTTCAGTAGGCCACAATTCGAACATGAAATTTCCACTCAGAAATGTACGAGTAAAACCAGTTCAGAATTGTACCAGGTAGACCAACCCATTCCTCAAGATGCCTAAGTAAAAGATTGTGATCGAGAGTGATGAATGCGGCACTGAGGTCAAGGAGGATGAGGACAGATATATTTCCACTGTTGGCATTTAATCTAAGGGGGTTCTCTCTAAAGCCTGATTGGAAATTTGGAAAAATGCCAAATTATAGAGAGGAATTTATGATGAGGAATGCAGTTAACAACAGTTGGTCATAAGTGAACATGAAAAGGTCAAATATAATAGAGTCAAAGGAGCAGGTAGAAGGTTTCATACTGAAGATAGTTTTGAGTAGTTCAAGTAGAGATGAAAATGTGGTCTATATTTTTTCTTCTGCAACAATAAATCTGTGCTTTATTCCTGACATTTTTGTTCCTTCTCAAAGCCCAAGGTTACCCTCTGGTCTTTCAACACAGAGAACTGGGACTGAGTCATGTTAAAATGTTGATTGTTTGAGATGTTACAATGCCAATAAATGTGTGTCTAGGCTGTAAGCTGGCCTTATATGTGAGTGCCCCTGGGTTAATATGTGTGTCAGTGGCTCTGCCCTGGTCAGTACTTTTCAAATACCCACTTGCAGCCATGGAAAAAGCTCAGACACTTCAACATGCACTCACTGTCAACATAAGTACCTGTCCCTGCTGTGTGCCTTTTACTCCTCTTATCTGCAAAGAAGAACCCCACCAGTCAAGGTCACGTGACTTTCCATTTACAATTGAAAAATGTGGTTGAGATCTGCCATCCCCTATAGAGAATGACATGGCCTAGAGGAGGGTGGAGAGCCGTGTATCGGTTGCAGAATGAGAATCTTTGGCTGAAGACTGAAGGCTGTTTTTCTTACACAGCCCAGAAAGCTTGTTAAGAAGCGGTTTTGATTAGAGAGTTGTTGGTTAAATTCCATGAACCTTTCTCAAAAACAAAAATAGGCCACTGTTTTGAAATATCATTTCCAGGGAGACATACTTATAAAACCCAATGTCACTCCGAAGTCATTGAAATCTGGCACATGGGCAATGACTTCCGCAGCGGCCCAGGTTCGACTCCAGCCTGTGGCCCTTTGCACTTGACTGTCCTATCGATTAAAGGCAAAAAATATCTGGGTGAGTGGGAGGGTTTGTGAATAGGTCCAACAAACACAGACTTTCACCCTGGAGAGCAGCATTTGCTCCCAGTAAGATTATAAAGCCAGTTGGAGTGAGAATGTGTTGACATGTGGCATCAATGTCTTTTTTTATATTAAAAAATGGGTATTATGTAGTACCCTGCTAGTCTTTGAATGGATGTGGAGTGAAAACTAAAAATACATGTATTTTTCATAGCAATAATATGATAAATATTCTCTGGTTCACAAGAGGGGATCTGAACGGACAATTACTGGATGTGGAAACAACATCACTATGTGCTTCATAACCGCCTTGCAGTTTTTGGCCTTGGACAAGGACCACGTCACCGTCTGACCAATGTTTGCTCGGAAAGTGCTGTAATTATTTAAAAGGAAATACATGAAGCGATAAGTTTCGCCTGTATCTAAAGACTGTAACACCGACTGATGAGTTTTGCATCCTTTCAGTGCTCCTCTGACCAGTCAATGACCCCTCATGTACATGTCATTTGGAGAGACTTTCCCAATCACAATAAAATCTTCTCACCATGCTTCAGAATAAATGATGAGTTGTTTTGTATTTGTTAACATTTAGTTTGTCCCCAAGGATTTCGGCTGGAATAAACTTCGCAAAGAAATATACTCCTCATTATGGTAGAAATGTATGAAACCTTTCCTGGTGATGTTTACTTCATACTGTATGCATAGAGTAGACTGGATTGTTGCTATTTCCTGTTTGGGTTGTAGGACGATACCTCACAAATCTTGTGTTTCAGTAAAGTTAACTAAAAGACTTCAAAACTGCAGCATGTGTGAGATCAGCTTGGGTCACATGTCGACACTGAGCATTCAAGAGCTATGTTATCAGACAGTCAAGCCACAAGAGCAAACAATAACAAAAGGTACATATGGAGTTTGGGAAAAAGAATATGAAATTGTTTCTTGTATGAAAGAGGGTTGCTGTTCGACAGTGTTGGGTTTATAAGGTAAAAATGTTGTTATGGCAGTTTGCTTTGACAATATTTTGCCGTTGAAGCTTCCAGCTTGAGTTTTCAGTGTGTAAATAAAGGTGTAGTATGTGATTCTGGAGGAAGATTGGTGATTCATTCCAAGGTAATCAAATACAGACGCTTTGGGCTGGCAGTGGGACTGAACCACCAGTTCCAAAGCGTTGGTGTTTTACAACCTTGGAATGAGAATTAACAATCAGTTATGTAACACACAATGCTGTGCAGTTCTTAACTAAACCAGCAAAAGAATATATACACTGTTAAAGAGATGACTCTCAGGTTGGCTGATGATTTGAAACCGATATAATCACAGCACTGACAAAGGCAGAGGTTAAAATTAAAATGGGCAGCTTAAAATGGCTGAGAGAAATATGAATATGTCCAAATATAATCTACAAAATCGGCCACAATGGGCAGCAAGGCACCGTCTTTAAAGAGTCCAAGAATGTCTGTAATGTGTGTAAAATCATTCAGAAAGGGGAAACTTTTACTTGTGCTTTTAAGGGGAGATAGCAAGGGATAGAAGGGCAGCAGAACCGCGTGGAGAAGAGATGCTAGGAGACCAAAAGGAGCGGCTGGAGGACAACTGAACAAGGCCTACCCTTGGAAACTTATACTTACTTTTAAGGGGGGGTAGCAAGGGGTAGGCCTTGTGCGGTTGTCCTCCAGCCGTTCCTTTTGGTTTCCTAGCGTCTCTTCTCCACGTGGCTCTGCTGCCCTTCCTCCCTCGGACTGCTGCTGTCCCTGTGGAGGAGAAGATCACGTCCTCAGACACATGTAGACACAAACAGAGGGTGCCACATACACACACAAGCTATCTTAGCTTGGTCACTTTCCTTTCTGTTGCTTCACGTCCACACGCCAGTCCGGTCTCAGCCGCTTGCTGGTCCGTCTTTAACCTGTGCAGATCCTCTGTAGAGTCGCCTCTGCTCCGCGGTCCAACTCCGTGTCGTGTGTGTTTGCAGTCCTCCCTTCTCGTCACACTTGTGTGTGTCTGGCCTGCTTCCTGCTTTCTCTGATACCTGTGTCCAATCACACTTAAGAGAGCACACTGGCCTGTGTAGTGTGGTCAGTTAATTTAAGATAATGTGACTAAATATAACAACTGATAAAACAAAGGCGTAAATTCCGAAATACAAATATTAAAACATGCAACCAGGATAAATTAAAATCAAACTTACATGCTGCACCTTTAACCACTATTATAACGAAGCACTGTGACCTTTTTTATCAGAAGAGTCCTTAACTCTGCTGAGACCACAGTGACTCATCTGACAGCGTGTCCACTGCTCAGCAGATTGCTACCATTCTTTGCAAAACTTCATTTACGTAAGTGCATATTTAAGTGTAGTAAGAGGTTTATGCAAAGCGTCCCTCTCTGCCTCACCTCCTGACTGACACTTGAGCAGCTCAGTTCACTCTAAATGTCACTCGTCTTTCCCCTCATGTCGAACAGAATTTTGCACAGTTAAGTAGTGCAATTAATGATTTGATTAAGTTTTCCACTCAGACTTGTCGAGATCATCACCTCAGCAACTCTTCCTGGTGAAATGGTTTTAATTTGCCCAGACTTTGTCACTGGTGTTACGGCTATAAATGCCCCAGCAGTCGCATCTAGTTTGAATATAGCCTGAAGAAGAGCTGAAAGGTGACTCTGTGTTTTGAATTTGATTAATTTCACCATCAGCTCCGTGATAACAAGGTCAATTTTGGTGTATTATCCAAAAGCAAAGGCATCCAAAACAATATGCAAATAGGTCTGCCCGTTATTGTTAGTTATCATGCCATTGTATCAGTTATTGTGACCCAAACTTTAAAGAGTTAATTGCTTGAATATTGTGTTTTTCTTTGCGGTATCCTCAGTATCTTAGATAGCAGATAAAACTGAAACGCCTGCAAACATATCTCCACAATGCATCTCACTCTAAATTACAGTTCCACCTTGCGCTTTGTCGCCGGGTTCGTCTTACATCATGTTCATGTGGCGTGCTACACCCACGTTTGCCTCATTAAAATAAGGTAATTTAGCAGCCTCCCAGACAGCTTTAACAGCTTACATGCGGCTTATCGCCCAAAAGCTCCTTCCTGTTGTTTACCTCATCGTTTGGCTGTTTCCAGGAGCACCTCTGTGGGACAAATAAAAAAAAAAAATCTTTTTATTTTCTGTTCAACATGTGCCTGACTGACTGGATTTCAAGCTCGGAGTCATTCACACAGGTGCCTTAGATGGCGGAAAAAAAACACAATAACACAGTGGGGGTGAGGCGGCATAATGCTCTAACCTGTCGGATCTATTGATTACGGAATGAGGTCTAATAACTGTGACTGTGTGTTTGTGTGTGTAATTCCACGCTCGCTCAGGTTTTGCATCTATTTTTAGTGAAAACGGCTCGGTAATGACGAGAAATTGGGGTAGAAAATCGACTTTGCTTCCCTCGATTCAAAGGCAGAGGTGCAGTCGCTCTCCAGTGCATTGCATGAAGAGCAATTTTTTTTGGCAATGTGCAGTTTTTGGCTGCAGAAAAAAGCATGTGACAGAGATGTGGTAAAGTTTGGGGGTTGACAAATACACAGACTGTCAGGCCTGGGGCTGTGAGTGTTTTGCCACTCAGGACGCCAAAGAGAAAACATATTTTGGGAGCCGTTTTACTGTAGAACTTGCATTAGAACAATATATAAAACCAAATCAAGCCAACGACAACCATCTTCAGAATCCTTAGGGGGGCAGTTGTGTGATACGTCACATGTCTTAAGCCCTTTTTATAAATCTCTTACACTAGCAGTATGATTTAACTGAGAGTTTACCCACCAATTAAATATTTCTGGGTATGAATCCACAGTCTCAGACAGCTGTGTTGGTTTTAGCTGATGGGATAGTGCTTATTGGCGATGGCAATCTGTCTGGATAAACATTCTCTCATTACCAACAGAAAACAGTAAGGACTTGCGTGTTGGTTGCGTGCAACTGCTCTCTTGTACATACAGTGCACATGAACACACTGATAGTGCTGTCAGCCCATATGGGACTGTCAATACCACAGACTCTTATGCATATGGCATAACATCTGTCAATTCAGACCCTCTATCATAAGTATCGTGAGCTGCCATCTGGGGATGAAATCTCATCATTTTAATCTAAAGAAAACAGTGTGCAGCTTTCTCCTTATTTTGCTTTCGGGGGAAATGGTATTCTGTAAACAATGTAATTGTGTATTTGTCTGGTAAGTATGCACCACTGAAGCATAACATAAGGTGACTGCAGTATCAGGATACACAATATTGAAACTCCATCTCTCAAGAGGACTTTAAGTGAAAATCTAAGTTTTCAAGCTTATATTAGTATTGGTATAAAATGCCAAAAAGGACTGCATTACTTTGTTCTTCATTGATTAATTTAAGATGTAAAAGTGTTTTATGTGTGTTCTACAAGGTGGTCTCAGGGTGCTTTCACACCTGCCCTGTTTGGTTCGGTTCAGTCGAACTCAAGTTCGTTTGCCCCCTAAGTGCGGTTTCTTTGGGCAGGTGTGAACACAGCAATCGCATTCAGGTGCGCACCAAGACCTTCTTGAAGAGGTGGTGGTTACAAACGAACTCTGGTGTGATTTGTTTGTGGTGAGAACATGTTCTGACCTCAATCCGAACCAACTGCAGTCACATGACACATTGTTTGGGTTAAACATGAGCATGTTACAGTCCAGGAGGATTATTAATGTGCACCTCCTCCTGTACTGCCTTAATATGCACATTCAGCACATCCAATGCATCAAAACATTGTTTTCTAGTTGGAGCCGCGCCTCGTTTTCAAACTGTATGGTTTGACTAAAATGAACAATGACAGCAATATAGTCCACGATGAGCAGCGCTAAAATCAACCTGCGTAGTTGTCCCTCCATTGTGACATTAGAAAGTGTCACATTTATCTTGCAAGTGTTCTCTTCTTCAATGTTTGGTTTACTTCCTGGATTTTTCCCGCATGGAAATTCTGACCAATCAAGAGCAGCTTTCTCACACAAGGCATTTGATCTGGTCCGCTTGTAAATGCTGCCGTGAGAACATGAACCAACTCTAGGCAATTATGCAACTTTGTAGCAAAATAAGTCCCTAATTCAGACCAAAGCAAGACAACTCTAGGTCTGAAAGCACAATTTCTTCTGTCTGGGATTACTATTCACCCTTCTTCAGGTATGTTGTCGTTGTTTAACTCATTAACATGTCAAGAGTTTTCAAGAGAGTAAAGTGTTACATTTTGAGTAAACAGGTAAAGATAGCACGCCCATCCCAAAAGACTTGATGCTGGGTGCTGGACCAAAATGTGAGAATGACATAAAAGATAAAGTCTGCACACCAGAAGCTACTCCTTGAAGAATTTATTTTATGTAACATTTCGGGCTCCTGCCCTTCTTCAGACAGTTTTGAGTAAATCAGAATTAGATTTTGCCAAGTGTAGTAAAGATGGTCTGTGAGCAAAGTCCCCACTTCTCAGCAAATAATGACCCGCAGCCAAACAATTGTGAACTGTACACATACTGTAATGTATCACAGTGTTTTCTATAAAAGATGTTTTCATGTGTGCAGTTTAGTGACATTTGCGAGAGTTTTCTGAGGGTAAGATATTATGTGTGGAATAATATTTGTGAAAATAGAAATTATGTCTCAGGTAAATACTGTGCACATTGTAACCAAGAAAGGGGCGTATACTTTCTTCAAAAAGACATTCCTGTAGTTGTAACTTGTAAATTCTTATGTTTTGTAAATTTGCTGGAGTAAAGCTCTTGCTGAGGAAACATCCCTTTTACCCTCGTGAATATAATGCTCCTCTTCAGTGGCTGTGTGAAGTTACTGGATATCAGCAGGAATGAACACACGCCGATGTAGAGCTTCCCAAACATGCACAATGAGTGACATGTCTGGTGAGGATGCAGGCCACGCAAGAACTGAGATGTTTTTTCAGTGTCCAGGAGAGAGTGCACAGATTCTTGCAACATCTGTGGCATTTTGCTGTGATAAAACTGCTCACCAACATGGATTTTAACAACCAGAATTTGAGAGTAATACTGTGCATCTATTAAATGTATAAAAAGACCTTTAACTTGAACCTGTGATAAATAGGAGCAAATATAAAAAAGCTCAACAGACGCCCATAGCTCACTTTAGAGGCCCAGAGGCCCTCTATATTATGAAATGTACATATAAATACATTTTAAAAACAAGCAAAATGAAATCTTGGCCTAGGCTACTTTAAGTTAAACTAAACAAGCCTTTAGTCAAAACTTTGAACAGGTCTCTACATATTCAGTGACTCATTAGAGAAACTGTCCAGCATTTTAGGTTGTAATAAGGTGAAAACACACACATAATTTTAGGTTATTTAAATATGCGAGATATCTATTAATAAAAAAAAACACAGGGGTCCATAATGAGACTGTAATCTTAATCAAATATGAAGTAGGTGTACCGGTGTCCTGTCCCAGCTCCATGTTTGAGCAACAATGATCCACCGTCTGCACTCCTCCTGAAACACAGCATGCTGCAGCCGGTGTCAGCTTCAACCTCTCTAGAATCTCCCGTGTCATTCGCTTCCTAGATCCCCTCCTTTGGCAGCACTGCGGGGGGATTGACACCTGCATATCTCCAGGCCATGATCCAGCCCTATGCCCATATACCTCCCGGCCAAACCCATCAGCACTGTGCTCTGCATTCTGACACTTCTTGTCAGGCAGGCTCGACCCTTCTGCGCTCTACCAATGGTGTGCTGACCTTCCCACTTTTGTTAAGGAGCTCTGACTCTCAGGTGTACTGCACTTTCTAGACCAAAAAAATATCTTTTTAAGAATTAAAGATAGCATGTTCTTCTCTCCAATGACTGCTCTGCTCTCTGCTCTCGCCTCAAAAAACCCTGCACTACCTGTCCTGCTCTATTCAGCACTTTATTTTAAAAGTACTTTTACTTCTGACTTGGCCTTAATGGAGACTTTAGGGTCTTAAATGTTACATAAGGGCACCAAAGCAATCCTGAAATTTTATGCAACTGCAATCAACCAATCAGGATACCAATCCTTATTTGCAGAGCACACTTGATAACAAATAAACCATAAAGTCACCCAGAGCAAAACAGAATTTGCAATTAAAATCAGCCACCACAACATGCATTCAACAGAATTAACCCTTTTAAACTTAAGTTTGATTTCTTTAAAAAAAAAAAAAACATGGGAAGAAGGCAGTGAGCAACAAAAGAGGAAATGATGACCCAAAAAATTGCAGGAAAATTCGTAGAAAAATCAGGGGAAAAAAATTAAACACAAAAAACAAGGAAATCGTCCAAAAAAAAAGTGCTTAAAAACTACAATTATTTGCAATAATTTTAAATATGTATATTTTTAAATATATATATTATATTTCATTAATTTTTTTATATCATATATTTTATTTTATATTATTATATTAATCTTTTACTATTTTCTGGGGCATTTTTTTTTTTTACCAAGTTGCTCATTGCCTTTTTCCCCATGTTTCTGAAAGAAATTGCACCAATTTTTTTTTCTCTAAATTTTAAGATATCTTTTAGGCCTTTTACATCAGTTGTCCTTGCTGTGGCGCCCAGCTCGACCAGGTGAGCTAATGCATGCTCCAAAAATTGCACTGATTTGATCAAAGCTTCAAAAGGTTACATCTTTGTTAAAAGTGTCTGAAAGCAGCTCAAGAAAAGTGACGTCGCTCCAGGCTTGAAACAGTTAAATATGATTTATAAGACTGGATTGATTCATCAGATTTCCCTCTTATTTAACATATACAGTATGCTCGGACTCTTCAAGCTGAGCGCTGTGCTGGCTTACGTCCCATCTCTCCAGTACAACCATCTGTCATGACAAGCAATCCATCATCTTCGCCAGGCAGCATCACCTCTGGGGTTCACTATGGCTCGGATAGGCCCCATCCTCATTTCTCTCTCCATGCACCTACTTGGCAACAATAATGTGTATACGTGCTGTTCATCTCCTTCCAATTGCCATTCACATGATTCCCAGTCCTGCATCTCATTTCATAAAAAAACAAAAAATTATCAACATTCAAGTGCTGGAATTCTTCGAGGCAAATGTGAGATGGAGAGAGAAGTTTACTCTGTAACCTTACTTTGAAGAGCTGGTGTAAGCAAGTACATCTGTCTTCTTTCTTTAAAACCAGTACAGCCTCTTCATAAACATCTTTTCACCAGATGAAGGTTGTTACTGAGAAAAGTGAGCTCAAGTGATCAACAGTGTGTGGGATTCTTTGCTCTTCAGTCCACGGAGTTTTAGTCTTGTGAATTCCTCTGAAAGCCTTCATGTTGTGCAAGAACATTTCTAAGTGTTTTACTTTTAAAAGGACTCATTGTATTTACACAACCTTCATAACAACGAATGACACACTGTGCAAAGCTGTAATCAGCTTCGTGTGTTTCTCAGGCATCGTGCAAATGTTCTCTTTCCATATACTGTCGCATCACAGCACATTACCATTTTGGTGATCAGATTATAATGTGTGCTCCAGTTCCAATTTTAGCATTCTATTCAAATGAAAAGCTCTGCCCTTTTTCTAATAGGCAGTGACATGCTAGGGATTGGCATGAAGCTAACGTCAGCATGAGATTAGCATCGCAGGGATGATGGCTGCTGCTCTGTGTCAATATTAGCATTCTCTTGTCTCTGCCAGTGTCATCTGCCGGATAAATGAAAATGCACATGAGCTGGTGTAATAAGCATCTCACTGAGATGAGTGAGAGCTATTGATTAAGTATTGCTGGTGTTTGCAGAAGCAATTACCTAACGCAGTATGGATCATGATGTGGCATTTTGGATGAGACTGCAGATTTCGAATGCTTTACTTGAAATCCAGCAAAAATGATTTACAAGTTGTTGAAATGGCAGATTAGCCACGGCATAAGGACACTTAAAGGACACAAAACAGGATCTAACTATGGATCAGTCACTTGTTGGTGCAGTAAAAATTGTCTGCTCCCTTCTTTCGGATCTGCACAGCAAAGTGTTGATGCTGATGCCAAGAAAAAGTAAAATGGGCGACCTTTTAGATACCTTTCTCTCCATTAACAATAAACATATAGTGGTGTGCTGTTGCAGCTCTATGTGTTCTGTACTAGTGTCCCTTCTCCCTGCATTGTAGATCCGCCCAGGTGTGCTGCATTACTTAACAAGGTACATTGCACCTGGCATGGAGGAGGTGCAGCAGAGGAGAGAGGCCTCTGGTGTGGGGACTGCTGGTCCTTCTGCCTCTCAGCCTGGGAGTTTTTGTTGTCTTGTTTGCTTATTTATTTGTTAATAAATCTCATGAATTTGAGTGTTTTAAAGGTGTCTTACGTGGGTATTGTGGGTCAATGTTGGAGTTTATTTTGTCCCATAGGGCTGCCCAAAAGTGGGACGTATTAGATAGAAACCCTAAAGAAAGATCTGTTGTAGCTAGGTATCTAAAATACCACTGAATTCTTGCTAAACTTATCGGAAGCCAAGTTGCTGAACAGACACTACGTAAAAAGTACAGAAACTGCATCATGTGCCAGGCCGTTCTCATGCACTGTTCATACGTATACCTACAAAAAGGTATATGTATGAACAGTTTGTGTATAACTCTCATAATCATGAGCCAGAAATATGTGTATAATCAATGTAATCGGGAAGGCTTGGATCAAGTGATCTATGAGCTGATGTAACTAAAGAAGGAAGTAGCGCAAAGAGTGAATGTCTGTGTAAGGAGGCAGTTTCGGGTGGTGGGTGGGTCAAACAAACACAGGACTTTCCCCCAGGTGACTGGTTACAAGCTAACATGTTTGAATTATTTTAAGGTATGCCATCACCATGTTTCTTTTCCTGAACCTAACCCATGTAACTTAACGTTGACTACGTAACATGGTGACACCCTCGTACCCTTTTGCCTTCAGCACTGCCTTAATTCTTGGTGTCATAGATTTTGAACTTCAGGAGGTCGTCTTGACCATGTCTACATGCCTAAATGTATTGAATCGCTGCCATCTGATTAGCTGATTGGCTATTTGGGTTAATGAGTGGGGTTTCAAGTTATCATTAAAAACATCTTTAGATTTTCCATCATCTAATATTTCCTTCACTGGCACCAAATGTTGCCAGTGACCATGTGCTGCTATTGCACATCAATTGCATATTGCGGATGTAATTATTATCCAGCTAAATGTTCTACTGCAGCATTGTTTTAGTTTCCTGGAAGGTGTTGCAGTTAAAACAAAAACTTGAGTCATGCCTCTTCAATGATGCATGTACAGCCCAGCACAGAGAAGGGTGTTATGAGTAACCATAGATCAGAGAGGCTCCCAGTAGAGCAAACGCTCAACAACACCTCACGTCAAGCAAGTGGCTGTGGCTGATTCACCACCTGTCAGTAGGCATTTTCAAATCTCAGACGTGAAGCTGTACAGACAAGCACCTAACAGCCATGTCAACATCTCTGCGCCCTTGCCGGTTCACCTACATGCAGCCCAGAGAGGCGTTCTTCCACTGAAGTGCGGCGTGCAGCTCCTCTGTCAAGCAAAGTTTAGTATCTCAGGTGAAGCAAAATCAGAAAGGGCAGACTTGAGGGATAGGGCAAGAAATGGGTCACAGCGAGAAAAAAACCCTCTCTGCCTGGACCTCATTCTCCTCTCACAGACAATCTTTGACTCCACTCAGGCACTCTAACATCCTTGCAGTGTAAATGGATGAGAGGAAATGAATAATTGGTCTCATTTCTCTCTTGCCCGAATCTACCACTTTGCTTCAGCAACAGTCAGAGATACAGTATAGGGAGAGCCCCTTATCATCATCAAATCAGAGGGCTTTAAACCACTCACTGCGATCTTTTAACTCTCCTCAAACTTTGAAAATATGCTGAAAATACCACAGCTTATGTCTGCTTACTGTCTTGTTTCTTGCATGTTATTGTTCTCAACTTCCAATCGGGCCAAGGAGGATCTGTGGTCTCAAACAGATATTAGATGCCAGTTTCTGAAAATGGCACTGCATTCATTAATGTTCATTTTATCGTGGTTTTAATATCAGTGTGTGCATGGGAGGCAACGTTCAATAATTTGGCTCAAGTATTCGTCATGCCTCGCTTGTCTTTGCACCCTTAGCATTTGACTAAATGACAGGATCTAAAACAAAGAGATGGAAATTGGAAACAATGAGGAATAGAGTTTTAGAGGCAACAGAAAATTTAGGAGAAATAGACTAAATAAGACCGGGCAGAAGAGATAACACAGCAGGACTCAGCCCTCCCCGACTCCTGGTCTGTGTGGCACCATGCTGTCCTTTGGGTGGCCGGCTGAAAACAAGGGTATTGTTCTCGTCTGCCGAATCTGGGTTCTGTAATCTGGGGCAACGGTCCAAAGGGGGATTGACAAAGACTGCCTGTCTGTGAGATAAAACAGGGCTTTGGAGTGAAGGACTGTTGTAGTTTAATGCTGATTAGATTGGAAAACAGAAAGAGTTAAAAAAAAACAGACTTTGCCCCTTTCACTCTCCGAAGCTGTCTACGTCTCATGTGTGTTTATACCCGGTCTCTGCCGCTGTCCCCGACTCTTCTCTGTCAATTTTTCTCCCTGCCTATCTTGTCATGTTGTATTCTTATTCACTCTACAGTCTCAACACAAATAGGAGTATAAGACCCAGAGATGACTCACTCCAAACTCTGAAGGTTATTTATGAACCTGGATCCCAATCATCCCAACCTGCCGTTTTATATGAAAGTCTTGTTCCTTATCTTCTTTGGATTCCACTAAAGCCTCCACTACAGCAGAGAGCTATTTATCCACTGCTGTATTAAGCCGCATGTGTTCCAGTGTGCACATTTTGAGTGGTGGTTTTATTGCATTTTTGTACTCTGTGACCTTAAACATGATAATGAAGACCTTGCAATTTTCAGAGATTGAAAGAAAGTCCTCTTTAGAGTACCAGCTGATGTCATATTGGTTAGGATGTAAATGTTGCCGTAAAGGCGGATTATAAGACAAAGGGCCCCTGGGCACAGACATGCAGGAGGCCCCACCACCTTTCCTCCATAGTAGCAGAACAAACAGAGTTCATCGCTGTTGTCTGTTTTTGTTGTTGTTTTGCATCTCCTTGTGGTCCTCACACATCTCTGTGTGGTTTAGTGTCTCTTGGTCATCATTTTGATTCTCTTTCTAGTTGTTTTGTGTCTCTTTTAATTGCGTTGCCATTTTGTGTCTCTTAGCGTTTGTCATCAGGAGTCTTTTTGTCTCTTTGTAGTCACTTCGAGTCTGTTTTTAACCAATTTACTTGCTTTGTATCTCTTTGCAGAGCAGTTCTCGTCGTTGTCATTTTGTGTCTCTTTTTGGTTGTTTTGCCCCTTTCCGGAGTCTCTTTGTGTCTTTTTGCATCTGTTTGTAGTCATATTGAATCACTTTGTAGTTGTTTTGTGTCTCTTTAAGTTACTTTGCATTTCTTTGTTGCCATGTTGTGTCTCTTCATGGTTGTTTTGCCCCTTTTTGTAGTCTTTTTGAGTCTGTTTTCAGTCATTGCGGTTGCTTTGCATCTCTTTGTAGTCAATTGGAATCTGTTTCTAGTCGTTTCAAATCTCTGTAGTCATTTTGTGTCTCCTTCAGTTGATTTTTTGGGGGGCATTTTGCCTTTAATGGACAGGACAGGTAAGCGTGAAGGGGAGAGAGAGAGACAGAGAGAGAGAGAGTAGGGGGGATGACATGCAGCAAGGGGCCACAGGCTGGATTTGAACTCGGGCTGCTGCGGCAACAGCTTGTACAGTACATGGGGCGCCTGCTCTACCACTAAGCCACTGACACCCCTCTTTGTAATCTTTTTAAAACTGTTTTTAGTCGTTGCAGTTGCTTTGCATCTCTTTGTAGTCATTTTGAATCTCTCTGGCACCATTTTGTGTCTCTTTCCTTTGGTTTTGTCCTTTTTCGTAGTCATTGGGAGTCTCTTTGTGTGTCTCTCTCTCAGTTGCTTTACATTTCTTTGCTGTCATTTTGAGTCCCTCTCCGGCAGTGGTGTAGTGGAGGGTATACTCAGGTATACAGGGTATACCCACTTCTTTTTCTATCCAGTTACAGTATACCAACCTATCAGCTAAAAGGCCATTGTAATAAATAGGAGAGTATGCCCACTTCCTTATCAGTAAACTACCAATGTACCTAGCAGTACACCCACCTCATCAACTACGACTACACCACTGCTCTCCGGTCGGTACATGTTAACTTGAATGACATTTTGCACTTGAAAGCCAGGGGGGCACTGACACTTTGGGCACCTGGGCCTGCGCCTGGTAGGCTGTTTAATTAATCCCTTTCATCATTTAGAGTCTGTTTGTAGTAATTTTGAATCTCCTTTGCAGTTATTGTGCGCCTTTTCGTAGTCATTGGGGAGTCTCTTTGTTTCTCTCTGTTTTAAATCACAGTGTAGCAGTTTTGTGTCTCTTTCAGTTGCTTTGCAAATCTTCGTTATTATTTGTGTCTCGTTGCAATTGTTTTGCCCCTTTTTCGTAGTCATTGAGAGTCTCATTGCGTCTCTTTGTGGCTGTTTTGGAAGTTGTTTTGTGTCTCTTTGTCATCATTCTGAGTATCTTTCTGGTCGGTACATATTAGCTTGAGTGACATCTTGCAGTTAAAAACCAGGGGGCCACTGACACTTTAGGCCCTTGGTCCTGTGCCTGGTAGGCCTTTTCATTAATCCCTCCATTTTTCCTTTTTTCCCTCCTCTATTATCATGAGCGATAGCATGCATAAAAAGCTATTAGTGGCTAAGATTTGAATGTTAAGTGTTCTCCCTTTAGAGAATAGCTTTCATTCAGGTTTTTATTCATGAGAGGTGCCGGATGAGGTTTAATACACTCTGTACATTCTAACATGTTGAATGAACTCCTTCATCACTTGATGTGTAAAACAAACTGCACGGTCTCTTCATCAGTAAAAGTAGCGCACTATAACAGTTTAAGCTCTGGAGAATGAGTAAGAAATAAAAAACGCTTCAGTGAAAATGTTGCAGTGGAATGCATAATGAAAACATATGGACACGCTACTGGAAACCACTTTAGTTCTTGTTTTGTGGCTGGAACGCTTGACCTTGACTGAGCGGTGCTTTAAAATCTTAAGTCACACGGTGGTGGACTGATTGATTGCAAGCGTATCAGTCCTTCATTTCTTTGTCTTCATCCTGCTTTCTTTTTTTTTCTCCTCTGGAAACACTGTGAGTGAAGTGGTGCAAATCAAAAATCTTAAAAGTGTGCTTTTGTATACACCACATAAATCTGATTTCCACCAAATATACTTCATCACTCAACGCACTCCTAATTATGGATTTTTTCGGCGAACAACAGAAATATTTCTTTGTTTTGCTTCTTTAACACCGACTGCCTCGCTTGACTAAATCTCTTCATTTGAGACTCACAAGGGAAGAAAACAGCATAGAAGAAAGTGTGTGTTCGTGGCAAGATACTTGTAAAAGGAAATAAAAGTCGTCTGAATGATATTTGATGAGGAAAAAATAAACATTTAGGAAGCAAAAAAAGTCACTTTAAAAGTTATGGCAACAGCTCGAGGCTGTGACAGCAGAATGAGGGGATTAAATAATTAAAGCCGGGCGTTTGCTCATGCTGGCTCGACTGTATCAAGGCTTCAACGCAAGCATGACTAAAACAAATAGTTATGTGTCAGTCAGACGACAAGGGCAAGTTGTTGTTACTCAATGCCCACGTTGCAAAGTCAAACACACTAATCCGTTTGTACCTTTGTCCTAATCATACAGCTTTAAAATGATGGTCTTGTAAAGATCTTAAGTCAATTCATATAGAATGTAAATTAAAAAATGCATTACTCCTATCTTTTAAAGTATAAATAATCTAAATTTGTTTTGGTGTCCAGCTTTTCCTTCTTCAGATGAAATTTTTAAGCTTTTTTTGAAAGGCACTGACCCATATTTGATCCTGTAAATCAGTGTACTTGTATGCATGGTGAGTTTTGTGTCCGTGTGACCTCTGCGTGTTGGCGCATTTAGACCCGTGTGATCGGCTGTGTGTCTAATAGGTCCTCTAACCTTCATTTTTTGTGTGTGCGCGAGCCTTCAGGTTTCATCTGTTCATAAGCCCTGCTGCTGGAGAGGGAATTGAACCATGGAGGAATTTGGTTGGCAGGTGAAAGGGTCAGCAAAGTCTGCAGCATCACTATACAGCGAGCTGACTAACTGTGAGACAGGCGGCGAGGCAGAGCGCCAAACAAGCAGACAGTTACGCAATGATGCCGACAGAGGAAGAAGGAAGACAGGTGAAGGAAATGGTCAGCAAATCGGACAACCAAAGCAGACACCAGGGACACGGATGAATATGCAATCAGACAAGGGGTCAGACGGATATTCAGACAGGGACAAAAGAGAGCGCCGACTTACAGGTGTTGGAACCAGGCGGGAGGACAGGCATGTGAAATCGGATGAGGCTGCAAGCAGGAAGACAGGAGGACACAGGGCAGGGACACGCAAAGACTGGCAAACATGTAGAAATCAAAAGTGGACGAACAGGCAGACCAGCAGCACAGAAATAAGTGACAAAGGCAACATATGTTGTCAGGTTAAGTTTTGGTTAGGCATTATTGACTATGATGTAAAAATATATCTTAAAAAAAGGTATAATGTGTGTTCATAGCTAGACTATAAGATTACTCTCCCTAAAGGACTGAACAAAAATCTTTTGTTCCCTCCTCCGCTGAGCCAAAGATCATACTATAAATATCAAACACAAGATACTGTAGGAACATACCTCATGTCCACTGCCTGCAGAGTCTGGAAGAGAAAGTGAGGCAGCTGTGAGCGAGAAAGGCCCCAAGTATTACACTGGGCTTTGAAGCCAATTTTCATCGTGGCCAAACAGTGGAATTACAGCTTCCGAGTCCATCACGTGACACCATTGGGCACCAAAATACTTCTCCCCATAGACTTACATCAAAATCAATAGATACATTTTTCTGAGTGTCACAACCCCCACAAAATGACTCATTTCATCAGATTTGATCCATTTGGTCCAATAATATTTGAAAGTCTAGAAGAGCTGCACAATTAAATCATGTTATCCACAAGTTAGCAGCGTGCTACACATGAAATAAGTAGCTCAGCCAGTGAACGTCTTTATTGGCCTTGCTCTTTAGGTCCAAGGATAAGGAAGCAGCACCCGTCATCTGACTAAGTTTGCAAGCGGCATTTGAATGTTTTTGGCTTCATGCACTACTAAGCAACTTTCATAAGACTAAACAGAGACCACATAGGTTGCTGTTAAACAGAAATTATGATCTACATTTACATTTTTTTGATGGGAAGCGACCTCAAGAGGCCTTACGGGAGCAAAGGGGGAAGCCAGCAACACAATTAAACGGAGCCACAAAGTTTGCTTGGGGCTGATGGTCAAACAAGTACAGGACTTTCATCCAGGAGACTGGTGTTAATGTCCTGTGTGATACCAAAAGTCAAAAAACAATATAACCTAGTATTTAAAAATGTCAAGTTCGATACTGTAGTAAGAAACACAGGCATTGCAAGCAAGCATTAACTTCCGGGCTGAAAACTTAGGCCAATGCAAAGTGCCGAAAAACTGCAGTTCCTTGAATGACCACTTGAGGCTGGCTCCAGAATGGGTCAATCCCCATAGACCCTCAGTGTTAAAATGCCCAACTTTACAGCAGAAATAAACATGTTCACAGCCTGATAAGAAAAACTGCTGTGGCCTCTATAGTTGATTTCAACATTTATGACAACTGTACGGAGGGTGGATTTTTATATAATACACTGGCCAAAAGGCTGAACTCAAGGCTTCAAAAACCAGTGAATGATGTCACCATAGCTACAGCCATATTTTATAGTTATTATTTATAGTTATAATTATCTTGTATTGTCATTGGTTATTGTATTCTCTTATTTTGTATTATTGTAATTGTTTGATATGATATACCTCAATGCATTCTTACAGGGCAATTAGTTGCCAACTTTGCTCATCTGCTTCAGTGAAGGTGTTTTGTCTTTATTTTATTTTTATTGCTCATTGTATTTCTTGAAATTGTTTCATCTTATTTGCTTGAATCCCACATTATTTTTGAGTTGGAGTCCATGTAGAGCTCTTTGTACCTTTGATTTGAAAAGTGCTTTATAAATAAAATGTATCATTTTGTTTTATTTTATTTTATTTTATTTTTTTTTTTATTTAATTTAATTTTTTTTACTCCATTTTTTTATTTTATGTTAAGCATTTAATTATTTTATTTTTTATAATACATAGAATATAATAGTCTGTATTTTTTTTAAGCCAAACCATGATTTTTGTTCTAAATCGGAGTTTTGGTGCAACAGTTTCACAATGTTAAGCAATTGTTTAAAACTGAGACCATTAACAGCCATGTACAACATATTGTGACGTGCACAGATAGGAGTGTTAATCAAGAAGATGCTCCTGTGGGTCGTATTAAGAGGTAGGAACTTGAGACCTATGTGATTGTGTGGGCTGGAGGACTTGTTAGCTGGTTTGGTTTTACACAAAGTCATTTATGTACATAAATCTCTACAGTACGTGTGGATTACAGAAGAGCTAAGTGTGGAAGAGTGTTTGTGGTCCAATCTGTGTGTTTGATTTCACATCACTGATCAATAGAACAAGTTGACGCTAAAGGCAAACTATTTATTTCTAACTTCACCGTATCATCTGCAATTCTCTTTTGTGTTATAATGAAGAATACAGTGAAAAGCTAGAGTGGAAAAAAAGGCGGTGTTCGTTTGATCACTAAAAACTAACAAGAGCAACGTGCACTGTGTTTTTTTTGGTGCTATTAGTTTCGAGTAAACATTGGTATAAAATCCTGGATACAGAACGAGAACTGTTTTGATGTGCATATTGTGAAACACACCCGTGGACCCATGGAGCACCCACAAGTCATGCCATGTTATTATTTGATCTTTTTTGGTTTGGTAAATCTTACAATTAAAGGCTGGAATAAAACCACTCTCCAAAAATCCATGCTATAAAATGACATCTCCCTTCCTTCACACCCCCCATGGATGCTCACACAGTCCCTAAAATGTCCGAAGAGAGGCCCATGGGGAGGGAGCCACTGTAGGATGGGATGGTGAATTTAAATTTGAAAAGTGTGAACTTCCTCCACTGAGCTCAATTCAAATGGCGGACGTAATCTTCGACATTTGTGTGATTAAACTGTCTTTTCATCACGAGCTGGAATTAGAATTAACACTCTGACTCTGAAGCCTTTTTGAAAGTCCTATGCAGCATACAGTACGGCTGCCTGATATGCCATTCCTCCACGCAGTGCGAAATGTAATAGCAAAGAAAAAAAAAAAGGGGTGGGAATTGCTTTTTTGGTGCAACAACAGCTATGATGGCTCGCTCAAAGATTCACTCTTAAATCTCACCTTGAATCTTTCGCTCAATGCAATTTTCTCCCTTTTTCCCCTCCTCCCTCTGTTGTTTCGTCTCCTCCAATAAAATATCTTGCTCCTGTATGTGTAATACCCTCGATTCTTTAAAGCAGCTGAAGCATTCTCCTGCATCGCCTCTCATTCCTCAGTCTTCATTTATTTGTTCTCCTTTCTTCTTCTCCTGTCTTCACAGCATTTACTCCTGCTCTCCTCCCCTCAACCCCCCCCCTGATTTCCATCCTTACCTCCCATGCTCCTCTCCCCTCTCCATTACCCCTGCTTCTCTCTCTCCTCCAGTCCCCTCCTCACCGCCTCCTCCCCTTCACCCCCCCCCCCCCCCCCCCCAAAATCCCTCCTCCCTGTCTCTCTCCCTTCTCCTCCAGTCTCATCCTTTGAGGTCATGATGTATCAGATCGATCGGGGTCATTGATCTTCCAATATCCTGGTAGGCGGGCCTCTCATTTCAAGACGGACCATTAGCCAATCATTAATCTACATCAGACCATTAACCAATCATTAATCTGGGTCGCGATTAAAACTGAGGCTGCTGATTGGGTCGATTGTGACCTCTGACCTGTGGGTTACCACAGCAACACGGGAGGCACATCCGTTAAACATCCCCTCCCTCAGCAGCTGTTAATGATCTAATTGGGTGTCCTTATGATTAAATAAAACAATCATACTGGGAGCAGGTGGCTGTCTGGTTTGGTCTAAATCGGCTGAGCACACACACACACACACACACACACACACACACACACACACACACACACACACACTGCCGGCCATATCTCATCAATGTGTTGCACAATGTAACTTTTCTTTGACATGTTTTGGATTATGCATGCGAGATGAGCTTACACTGCTTTTAAAGCCTGCCACCTTCTCCACACACACTCGCTATTAACCCCCCTACATCACACCACTTTCCTCCCAGCTCACACTGATGCCTTTGAAACTAAATAGTGACGTGTGTTGAGCTTTAAAACAGCGACTGTGAGCTTAGGGGACACTCTGGCATTTTGAGGGATGATATTTTATGCTGGGAGCATGTGTTTAAAAACACAGACCCTGGTTTCAAAACCTTGATTAGCTGAACACACAGATGGATTACTGAACAGCACTACCAGGCACAGGCCCGAGGGGCCCAGAGTATCAAGGGCCCTCCCTGACCTTCACCTGCAAAATGTCACTCAAAATGACAAGGAAGAGTTTTACATGACAAGGAGATTAAAAGTACCCACAAAAAGGGCCAAAACAACAACATAAAAACAGAAAATGACTAAAAAAAGACACACAATTACCACAAAGAGACACAAAAAGATGCATAACCACTACAAAGTGATGCGAAATTACAACAAAATAGGCAAAACAACTACAAGTGTCTCACTCTATGTAGGCGAAGTGGCGGGGGCCTTTTGCATATCTGTGCCCAGGGCCTCTATCATACCCTAATAAAACTTCCCACACAATGTATCTGATTGTGTTTCCCATCTTTGCTGAGCAACAGTTTTGTGTGAAAGGAATTAAAGACCTGTCCCATATAGACGCCAGTACCACGATGCTTCAATTAAAAGCCTAGTCCCTTTGACTAGCTACACATTTTGACAGATAAAGGCCTGTCTCGATTAGAAGCATTGTTAGCTCGATTTATTTTATTTTACTGACACCATGAGCACCAGAGAAGACTGCAAGTCGATGAAAAAACAAGTGGGGACTTTTATCCGAGTACTCCGGCTTCCTCCCACAGTCCAAAGACATGAAGATTGGGGAGAGGTTTACTGGTGACTCTAAGTTCTACTGACCGACTCTAAAGTCAATGTGAGTGTGAATGATTGTCTGTCTCTATGTGTCAGCCCTGTGATAGTCTGGTGACCTGTCCAGGGTAAACTCTGCCTCTCGCCTCCGCAACCCTCAAGAGGATGAGTGGTTAGAAAATGGATGGATGGATGGATAGTCTTTAAGGGTCCACAATCCAAAGAATCAATGTGTTTTTCATAAAAGTTAATCCAAGTTATGAATACTGTTTTGACAGGATAAAGAAGTGTTTGACCAAGTGGCATAACAAAACTGATATGTTATTTGAAGCCTAACTCTAATACAATTTAACAGTATTTCCCATCTTTTCTGAGCAATGGTTTTGTGTGAAAGGAATTAAAGGCCTGTCCTTGATACAAGCCTGTTGACTTGACGTGATAAGCACATAGTAGCCTGGGCTACTAATAGAAGTTTTACGGTACTTTCACAAACAGTAAAGCCACTGCACCTGCAACATCTGTGAGTAAAACAGGTGCTGGACACTTTATGAGCAGACAGGACTGCAGCACTGGATTGCATTCAGCTACACTGTCAGGCTTTTAGATTCTTAAATGCACACACACATATCTATCTATCTATATATATATAGATAGATATTGCCATTAGGAACACTTTGCACATCTTTGCAACCAAGAAAGGTTCAAAACTGAGCACAAACGTGAATCATCACCTCTCTGACAGCTCCACAAATTCTGTTAAGTATCGCAGGGCTGCTGTATGGGTGAATGCATGCTGTGTCAAGTTTCAGCAGACCTGCAGAGGTGATGTTTTGCTTACATAAAACTGCACCTGTAAATTCAGCCAGCTGTGTGCCTGCTACTGCTGAGATTTGTTGCTCTCTACGTAAAGCTCCGGTTAAGATCATTTGATCAGATGCATCGGATGTGCATCCAGGCTCCTCTCTCCACCCTATACCCAAAATTTTGTCATTTGCCTTTTTCCTTTCCTACGAGAGTTGATGTCTATCTATCTGTCTGTCTCGCGTTATGCAACTTCTTCATTCATAACCTCTCCCCCTGACACTGCTGAAGGGGATGGGGTGGGGGTAAAGTGAGGACGGGGTTAATTCTTATTGGAACGCGCGCAGAGGACCGCGCTCTCGTGCCGGAGGTCTCGCCGGTACAAGTGTTGGTACAGAGGTTGACTCGAGCCAAGCAGCGCGCGCGCTCTGGAAAGCTTCTACTCGGGTGTTTAACAAGGGAGAATTAAAAACATTTCTTTTTCTTTTTAAATCTCCAGCACCGGGACGAAGTGATGTTGCCTTGGCTCCTGCGCTCTGGATAATAATGGAATAATTTTCCTCCGAAGCCATCAGATGTTTCCAGTGGTGGATTTCACTGTTTTGGAATGTGTTTGATGCGCATTAACCTTTTTTTCGACATTTCCTCCTCTGGGCTTGCCTACACACTCTGCTTCAGATTTTTTTCTGCCACTGGAATATGTGGATTTTTTTTTTTGCGTTTGATTCCACAACCTGTTTAGTAATCAAAAGGCTTGAATGATGAAAATCTTTTGAGATGAAAAGCAGCACTTTTGGGGATCATTTTCTGCTTGTGCGCGGCTCGTGCCTAATCTCGCGCCTCAGCAGCCTGTTGTCTGTGTCCGTGGAGAAACGCACAAGTTTGCCGCGAGCTGGAGCCGGAGCTGGAGCCGGAGTTGGGGCTGCAGCTGGTCTGAGCGGCGCACCAGGGCCACACGCAGGGGGCCAGGAGGGGGGCCGACGGAGCTGCCCCGGTGTTCCGCCGTTCTGTGGTTGGACGGGGCATCCGGTGCAGCTGTGGAGCGCGGATGATGAAGACGGTGGTGATGATGATGATGAATGGCCCGGCAGCTCGCGCAGGCACCGGGGTCTCGCCACCATTATGTTTACTGCTGTGCGCTCTTGTCTTTCTCCCGCCGTGCGCTCACTCGCACCCGCAGCCGTGCCAGGTGCTGAAACGGATCGGCCACACGGTTCGGGTCGGGGCTCTGCACGTTCAGCCACGCTTGCTCTCCGCCACCGCGGGCAGCGGGTCTGAGGACTGGGACACCGATCGAGGTTCGACAGGGTTCGGGCAGCGGCGGATGGAGTTGGAAAAGCAGGTTAAAACAAGTGCCGGTGCGCCTGGATATGGAAGCCTCAGGACCAGAGGCACCGTTAACAGCCAGCGGGGAGCCAGCAGGAGTAAGAGCCAGGCACGGCAGCGAGAGGAGAACAGCTCGAGGGAGAACCGCGTGTTCGCACCCCGAGACTCGGTCCTGCTCGCGGTCGAGGCTCTGAACCGGGCCGGATTGTTGCCATACAATTTATCCCTGGAGCTCGTCATGGCGGTGGGGTCGGGACTCGGCGAGCTGCCCGCCTTTACCTCCTCCTCAGCGGGGAGTCCCGAGGGCGAAGACCCGCTGTCCTTCTTGGAGAGCGTGTGTCACACCGTGGTCGTGCAGGGGGTTTCCGCCATGATCGCCTTTCCTCGGAACCGGGACGAGTTTGTCAAGTTGGAGTTCGTCTCGCTTGCGCTTCAGGTGCCGGTAGTCAGCGTTGTGCAGAGGGAGTTTACGCGCCACAGTCAGGTAAAAAAAAAGTTATTTCTAAATTACATCTGAGCTGTTGATTTGTGCACTTGTGCATACAGCTGCGGTGCACCGTGTGTGTGCAGATGTAGCGTCTGTTAGGCTGCATTATAAAACACTGCCAGTCATGCCCAGCGTCCAGTATAATCACAAAGCATTTTAATTTACGCATAAAAAGATGTATCTCATTTTAAAGGCGTGCGTAAGTTTCATGGTAAACAAGGCCTATGTGCCACCAGTGGCCCACATACTTGCTGTTGCTCTTTTCCTCCCTCTCCCCTTCCTACTGTGTATCACACATTCTTCCAGATGAAGGACAGCACATTTGTGTCCTCTCTTCTTCACCATTGATTTCACCGCTCTTGGTTAAATGGCCCAAATTAAGCCAAAGTGGCGACATAATTTGCGGCAGAAGCTGATGTTCTTGCTTTCCACACAAACCTGCTTCAAACTGAGCCCGAAATTAGGGAGCATGGTGAGAGCACACGCAGGCTCTGTCCATGGTGCTGGAATCCACAATAAAAGCATTACCCACGGTGTTTCTTTGCAGAGTGCATTCTGTCCTCTTCTATAGACAAGGTTTCCAGTAAAAAAAAATGTTGATTGAAGGCTGTGTGCACCCAGCAGCACATGCCCTGAGGTATATATGCACAGACAAACGCTTTGTTGGTGTGTATACAGAAGTTCACCTCCATACAGAGGGAGCACAACAGCATAGTGTGGAAAAGAACTTAGCTGGAAGTGCAGCTCTAACCTCAAGTTGTGCTGACATCTACTGATGTGAGCACAAGGAGATAATGAACTGATTATGATCACATATATCATAATCATGCTTAATGCTGAGATGTGGAACAACTGCCCATTTGAGTAGCTCAAATCTCTCACTAGTTTCTGGCCCGTTGTTATGTCTGTACAAGCAAAACCCATGTTTGCAGAGGCGCCCATCAACGAGAGCAAGTTGGATAACCCCTCTGGCATTTGGCCTATTCCAGTGAATGCACACTGAATAGCACACAGGGAGTCAACAAGACATTTCCGAAGGCGTCACACTGCTTTTACGATGAGGTCAAGTTGCGTTTCCCTACCTGTTCTCCAAATGGCTTTGCAATAGCTTTGGCTGGACGACAGTTTACGGTCCTTTAAACAATATACCCATTTGGCAGGAAAACATCATGAAAGGAGCTCAGTCATTAAGTATAATACAGTCAGCAGTGGCATTGTCGTTTTTTAGACCAATGGGCGACATCTTTTTCATGGTGTCTGCAGATATATCCAGGTTAAATCCAGGACTTTTTAAGACCTTTTTAAAACCAATTTGTATGAAATTGTATGAACACCAAAACTGCAATGGAAATACACATTATATATACATGTGTGTAAGTACTCTTTCTAAGTAAACACACTTGTGTCAGTTCAAAATCACCAGTAAGGAAAACTGGGTTCGTTTAAGTTTAATGTGTTTAATGTAAAAAGAAAGCTACTATAAATTACTGCAATTCTTCAGTCTGTCCAATAATTGTTAACAGTCATTGGGTCTGTCAGGCTGGAGAATTTTTGCGGTAATGCGACGGAAAACATTGTAGATGCCCTGCTTTTACAGCCACGTTTTGTTTCAATCCAGAGCAGCCATTCCATAACAGTAAGCATCACTTTTTGACACGTGGTGACATTTTTTAAATTAAATATTTAATGACTCAACATGTGACTTGCCCTTTCTGTTGCTTAGCTTAATGGTAGTTCAGTCACACAAGTCATGATTTAAATGTTTATTTCAACAGCAGAAGATGAGAAGTGAGATTTATGCATTTTTTTTAAGAAATGGGACAATATTTTTTAATAAACAGTCACTTGAAAATGCACGTGATTATAGCCAGGCGGCTAATTTCCATCTCCAGATTCATGGCAGGTTGATATTAAACACAGTAGGCCAAGAGTTAGGAGACCATAGGAATTTTTATATATCAAGTTATAAAGTGCTTGAGTGCTAGTTAAAGTGACGAGTGCTAAAGTGTCTGCTTGTTTAACTACTTGTTTTATTGCACATTGCTCAAAATTCCACCAAATAGTAAAGTGCTAGGTTGAACTGCATGATGCCCATAGCACACAAATGCAGGTGTGTGTCGAAATACTGCACAAAATTAGCATACATAGGTGTATTATGTACGCACTACTGCATAAAATTGACAATGGTAGGTAGAGTTTGGTGTGTAGACTCAGGCCTCATTGCTCCCCGCAGCTATGTTTACATGAGATATTGGGGGGTGGTGATTATATCTTTCCCTCCAAGTGGATGGTGGGACTGAAAGAGCTACTGATGCAGGACAGAAGCAGCATAGACAATGCAAAGGGAAGATGTTGCAGCTTAAATAGACTGCCGCATAATGAGGGTGTGTTTTGTAGATGACATATGGAGAGTGACGTATGATGTGTGTATGAATCAGTGCAGGGCAAGTTGACTGCCTGAGCTAGCTCACGGGCGTCACCCTATTAAAGAAACCTCTCCCACAACATCATGTCAAACTGAAAAACTAGCTTTAAAATTGGCTTAACATTTCCTGATCCGTCCCCCTTATGAATCTATGGTTAAAACAACAGCTACCTGGTTTAGGTTAGAGAAAGGTTCGCCTTCACGTTTGATGAAAATCAGCCGTGACGGTTGGTGGAAAACGGGAAGTGAGCGTGACGACTTTCCCGAACTGAAAAGTGGCTCTTGTGCCAAATACTCTAATTGAAGATTATCTGTAGAGTTTGCAGCTGGAATGAGAGAGACAGAGAGAAAATTAGTTAAAAGTGTAAACACTCTAGATTAATCACTGGGATGGTTCATCAATAAGCATTCTCTCTGGAAAATACACCTGCTGAGTGTGCGTGCGTGCGTGTGTGTGTGTGTGTGTGTGTGTGTGTGTGTGTGTGTGTGTGTGTGTGTACGGGTAGAAATCGCTCTCACAAGTACAAGCAGACGCACCTACACACAGACACATGCACAAAATGATTTAATGTAACTATACACTGTAAACCTTTTTAATTAGGTGGCACTAACAGGGCAGTTATTGCATATCAATGAGAAGCGACTAACGGTTAGAGTGTGTGTGTGTGTGTGTGTGTTTTACTTTCCACGCACAACCTTCCTGGGAGGGGCAAAGAGCATCATTGTTTATTTTTTTTCTCTGTACGAACACACACACACACACACACACACACACACACACACAAACACACACACACATCCGAACCATTAGTTAGACTGAAGGGTTCTGGGACACTTGCCACCTACTGAGCTATAGTAACGTGTGTGTGTGTGTGTGTGTGTGTGTGTGGTTTTGTGTTTTCAGGGTAATATCTAATTTCCTGCTCTGTGCACAAGGAAGAATTTCGCTGTTCGCAGTCAGCAGGTGTTTAAAGCCCAAACTGGTTCTCAAGAGTGAAACAACAGGTATCGATAACAGAGACACCAGCAGAAAGATATTGATTAATTAATGGATGGATGGAGGGATGGATGGATGGATGGATGGATGGATGGATGGATGGATGGATGGACATTTGCTCAGCAACAGACAGGCAAACACAGACAGCGCAATGCCCATGTGTGACTTTTAGAGAGATGGCTTAACTCCCCTCAGACTCAATCTAGTCTTGCTAGCAAATCCCAGCTGAAGGCTGACAGCAATTTCGTCCTCAGATTGCGAAAACGTCTTGAATGTCTTGGGAGGATCTCGTTAGTGTTTATTTGCTAACCTCCTTTGACCTCTGCCTAATTTTCCTGCCGCAGAATCTCATACTTTAGGTCGAACAAAGTTCACTTTTAAAAGTTTTCTAATATAATAAACCAGCCAGCAACCTTTGGCACTGTATTCTGCCCACATTATGTTATGTAAGTGTTGGAATGATGAGGCTGCATGAGAATATGGAGCTTACGGACCAAAATATAAAGCGACCTCAGAGTAAAGGGACTAGGTGGGTTGGGAGTAGGTGGTGAGAGGCTTTGGAAGCAGCAAAGGGGAGAGAATTTAGCATATAAAAGACCTTGGACTGAGAGACTCCCGGGGACAGGAAACTCCCTGGGAAAGACCAGTTGTCTCTGATAGGAGGACCTAGTTTCAAAGTGGAAGTCTATCCCACGCTGGCCCACAGCTCTAGAGCTTGAGGGGAATTAAGATACAGCATCTTCGTAGACAGCTTGGAGCGTATATGCAAATATTGGTTGCTACTTAATCAAATTATTTACAAATGTATGCTCTTTGCATTAAATTTTAATAGATATTCCCATTACATCGGCAGGCAGATGTACAAATATGAAGTTGTGCAATGTTAATTAGAAATGTTTGAGGTATACACCATGTTGTCAGTTCATGAGATACTTGCATACAGTCTATCCTTATGTACAAAATTCTTGCACTAAATTCCCCCTTTGCTAAGCTTATCATGTTCAGCTTTTGATTAGATGTGATGCGATTTCTAAAACTGTTTGGAGGTGTTGTATCGGACTGCATTAGTTTCCACAGGTGTAACTAACAACTGTTCTCATGCACATTTCTTTAGCCACGAAAAGTAATGCACCAGAAGTAATATAGCCCATGTAATCATGAAGGCTGCAGTCACATGATAAATGTTCTGATGCTGATGTGGATGGGTCAATCAAACACAGGCATTTACCCCAAGAGACCAGTGTTCATGTCTCGTGTGAAACCAAGTGAACTTAGTTTTAATTTAAGGTGCATCATAATGGTGTCACATTACACTGAGTACGTAACTAAGGAAAGAACATTTAGAAGGTAATGTGACAGTGCCCAACCCTGTTTACTTCCCTAAACATAACCTACATAACTGTACGTTAAGTAAGTAACCTGACAACACCCAATCCTGATTCTCTTCTTAAACTTAATCCAACCTGCAAAGGTGCTAATTCATGGGGTGCTAATTCATTAGATATCATAAAAACCATTGTATGAGTGTATAAGTGTAAATACAAAGCGTCAAGAACCCACATTTGCTCAGAGGCCCTTGGTGTCAGATACTGACGCACTGAGACACTCTTAAGCGTCTGTATGAGACAAACTAGGACACTCCAAGCAGCGAGTGTTCAGTTTAGTTTAGTTTAGTTAATTGGTTTAGTTGACAGGGGCCATGTACAGAACAGGTTCTATACCAGAGTTAGCTGAATAGCTAATTTGCATCTGTGGTCCCTGGGCAGGAAGTTAAAAGGACAATAAAACTCATACAGACAATATCAAAAACAAAACAGCATCAACAACATTACAAAGTAAACATCATACAGAATACATAATACATTTCATGTTCTACAAAGATCAATGATCACAGGATTGATTCTCTCTTAGCCATGTCTTCAGAGACTTTTTAAAACTCTTAAGACTTGCGCAGTCTCTAATATGGAGTGGGATTGAGTTCCATTTTCCAGCTGTTTGGAATGAGAATGCTGATTGCCCAAAAGTGGTCTTCCTAAATTTGGTGAAACAATCGCCTCTCATTGAGGAGCTGGATACCCTTCAAACACAAGCTCAAGCACAAGCACATGTCAGAAAACCAAAGAAAACTGTCAAAGGTTTCTTGTCTAAAAAACAAGAAAAAGCGTAGCGGGGAAGTTAGGTCGGTGGATGGGTCAAACAAACAGAGGACTTAACCCAGGAGACTGCTGTTTGTGTCCCGTGTGAAACAAAAAAGTTAGTCGAACTACATATATGTGATATATATGTTACATTAGTAAGTAACATACTTATGTCAATACAAACCATGACCTTTTCTAAACCGAACCAAGTACTTTTGTTGCCTAAACCTAAAAATAAAGTACATCTATTTTGTTTAAGTTTATTCTTAAAAGACATTAAGTATGTACCAAGCGGAAACAGGCATGCCAACCCTAAGCATCCAAAACTGGACTAAATAATCTGGTCTCACTCCCAGGCATCATTATCAGGGCACCATTTAGCAACTGTGTGAGACACACCAGGCTTTCCACCAACTCCAGTGTAATCCTATCTATGTCTTTATAAAATGCTCACAGCTTGGATGTAGTTAAAACAGCATAAAAGTCACCTGAGGGTGGGCAGGAGGGGAGATGGATGGGTCCAACAAACATTGGAATTTGATACAGAATTTGACCCAAGGTACACAAGAACACAACAAACAACACTGATTGTAGTGTGTGTGTGCTTTTAGCAACATCTGCGATCTTTTCCTAACCACAATCAAATTGTTTTGTTGCCTTAACCTAACCACCAGCACCTTCTGCAAGAAACAATGCAAAAGTCTGCCCCAAGCCCCAAAATATAACGAGTAGGGATGACATCATGTCAGATCACGTGTTTGAATTTGAAGAGTTGGGAGTGAGAACTTGTTTGCAAAAAAGTCACTGGCTCTGGAACAACTTCATCACAGTTACTAACACTGTCTCACAATTGGGTCATATTGGATGCTTCTAAGCAGAGTCTGTCAATGTCAGCGATCACAATTAGCACTTTAATTTGTGAGCCCCAAATCACTGGCAACCCAAAATAGTCTGGATCGATCCGTACAGCAGCAGCACTGATGAAAATGAACAACAGTTATACATTGAAATTTACTAACAATCATATGATTGGTATGCAGTATGTGAGGTATTGACGGGTACTTCTACCTGGCATGCAGCATCTTAACACGACCCACCTTTGTCCTTTGTCTTAACTGTCATGTGCTTCTTATACCCAGCAGTGAGTTTGGGCTAAATTTGCGTTGCACATTTTCACTGAGAAAGTTTTAGAAAACACACTTGTGTACACATAGTAAGCCTGAACTTTACTTTTCAATTAGATGCTGGTAAATTAATTTTCAGATTACACTGATTAGGATAGATTAGGATATTGGAGTAATTATGTCCTGAGATGACTGATAGGGCTTTGCTGACTATGGGGAGAGTTGCTGGAGTTTCTCATTGTCCCTTCATAAATAATGCTGGCAGTGACACAGAGGCCAGTTGGATGAAAGGCTAAGAGCTATGGGTAGGTCTATGTGGAATTCTGGGTTGGAGCCGTAGGGATTTCTGGCCGTGAAAGGAATTATAGCCCCTGGGATTTTTTGCAACATTTGCAAGATGTTGTTGTTTTGCAAAATCAACAGTTTAAGGATTGTAAGGATTGGGACAGTGCCTCATATGTTTATTAAAGAAACACTTCTGCAATCTTGTAAAAGAACACCAGAAACCCATTTTAATCAGTTTTCACACTTTCCCTACAATGAATCATCCAATCAAGCAAAGATCAATACCAAGTCATTACTAGTTTATTTGATTTGTCCACTGGCTTGTGATTCTGCCGCTCCCTGCAGTTTTTACTGTACAGCAAGGGTTGCAAGTTTCCTCGCATAAAAAAACTCCCAGCGAATGTAGTTTGGCTGTGGAAGTCACAGGAAAAAAAAAGGTTTCTAAAGAGAGAAGAGTGATGAAACAGAGCACAGTGACAACAAAGCTGGGATTTCCCAGTGCATCGAAAGCAGCAGATCTGTATTTGTATTTATGTAAGAGAGCAGGCAGCCGCACTTCCGAGCAAATTTCTCCCTGTTTATTTACATGAGGAACAAAGAGGGGGTTACAGATTTATGGTGATCACAGAGCACAAGTGCTGCAGCTGAGAATAAATCCCCCAATCCTCCTGGGGGATGAGAGGAGGTGAGAGTCTGATGCCCTGTGGACTGCATTACCATTTCTTCCCCTGAAACAGGACTTCTAAAACTGAAATAAAACACATAGTGTTGCTTTTGTCGGTGCTTTTGTTGCAGCAATAATCCATCCGTGTGTATGCAATAAGCAGATGAATAATGATTGTCTGATTTGCATGCCCATTGGGTAGAGTGATTAATGGGATAAATGAAATTAACCAATAGATTAATCTAATGGACTTTAAGTGCAAAGCTAGTGGAAAAGTTGTAAAGTCAATTAAACAGAGTCGCTGAGGGCGTTTTAAGTGTGTGTAGTTCTCTGTGTGTGTGACTGCATGCAGGCCAGTGTGTGACAGATTGATTGCCTGGGTGACTGGTATGATGGGGACAGTATGCCAAGGTACACTGAAGCAGATCTGGCAGCTCAGTATTATGGGGATGATTGTGTCAACTTTGAAACATATCTGCTCTGATCCTTTGGCTTACTCCTGCAGGTGCAGCGCACTGCGAATGTAGAGCACAGTAGGTTTGCACTGGTGTGATCATAATGGCACTGAGGGAGTCAGCAGACCCATTTGGGGTTGTTGCCTTTTTAGCCAAGTATCGACAAATCATTCATATTTAACATTACTGTCAACCATTTTCTAGTGCATAGTATTTTTAGGATTATTGTCCAACCACCGGGGAGCTGTTTCAGTTGATGTAAATCCGGTTTGAAAAAGACTGTCCTGTTTAGTTTGGTTCAATCAAACTCAAGTTCATTTGCCCCCTAAGCGCAGTTCATTTGGACACACTGTTTGGCACTCGGGTGCGCACCAAACAACCTGACTGAGACCTTCTTGAAGAGACGGTCTTGATCCGGTTACAGACGAACTCGTTAGGAATGAAGCACCCACTGCATTTTGACTTGCAACGTTCCTCAACGGTTTTGTCTCGTCACAAATCTTTAGTCTGAACTGTGCTTTAGGAACAAACATACTCATTTTAAGCCAGACCATGATGTTTTTTCAGACTTAAATCGTGTGCTTTTGTTGCCGAAACCTAAGAAAGTTCTTCACCTACGCCTTAAGTTTCTTGTTTCCTGTACATTTCCCCTGAATAGGAAGTCAGTTTTGAAAAGACACAAGTCATGACACAAGCATCACATCATCCCTGTGCATCCAAAACTGGCACAGGAGCATCATAGTTAGACACGTAGGCCACAGACCAAGTGTCAGTATGTAACGATTTGGGAGTGCGAATGTGTAATACAAGCTATAACTGGGATCCTGTTCATTTCAGATTCCCAACAATATGTAGCGTATATTCAAACCAGAATATGACTTTTTTTAAAGTGTGTGTTTATTATAGTCATCCTATCTCTATCCTCAGCGAAGGTGCTGCCGAAATGTTTTTTGAATATAAAGCAGAGCATAATCAAGCCTCCCATGTTGGTATCTTTCTTGAGCATTTAGCCATTTGGTGGATGGTTTTCATTGCAGCGCCTGACACCACTATGAGACCACACTTTTATCATTCCTGGTCCAGGTGGAAATCACGCCACTGCCGTGCTCCTACCCATTGATCTGTCCGAGCCTCATCAATCAACTGATGAACTCATGAATTGCAAAGCAGAGGTGTGAATTAATTTAAGTGGTCCGCGTACAGTATGTGGAAAGCACCGCCGAGTTTCTTCAGGGTTTTAGGTGTTGCTTAAAATACAAATAGGATACACATAAAAATAGCTGTAGTGTATTTCTTATGATGTGAATAATGATATTCATGGGAGCAGGTAAATGGAGGCTGAAATCTATTATATCCAGCAGACTGTGTTTGTTCTTTAGGAACAAATTGAATTCTAAGATAGAAAGTAATTCTGCTGTCGGATTTATAACCTTTCTTTTTTTCCTTTATTCTTCTCTTCTCCGCTCTGCTTCATCTGTTCCTCCCTCCTGGTGTACCATCCTCCTATTCTACACCTCTGTAACCTTCTTCCCTAATGTTCCACCTATAACCTCCTCCTCCAACGTCCTTCTGTTGTCTTTACTTTGCCTTTCTTTATCTAATTCTCTTTGTCTCTACCCTTCATTGCAAAAAACATTCTCTGTTTTTCTCCGATGTCTCTGACCTCTATGAAATCTAACTGACCCCCTCTAACCCTTTGTCCTCTCCATCACTACTTGTTTATCACTCCCATCACCCTTACATTTTCGTTCCCTCTATTTTCTCCTGTTTGTTTAACTGTCCCTCATCTTTATCGCATCTGTCCAATTCCATTTCCGATACTCTTTCCCTTCTCAAATCACTTGCCCATTCACCCGTTCACCTTTTTGCAATCTCCCCACAGAATCCCCTCCATTTCCAAATGGCGATGCAGACCGTGGAGGCCCCGCCATCCCGTCTCCTCCACACCCTCCTGATGATGAATGGCTGGTGGGACATCAGCATTCTGCTCTGTCAGGAATGGGACATAAGCGACTTCCTCCTCCTAATCAAGAACAACACCCGCTTCCACCTGGGTAATCTTGTCAATCTGACAACCACCGCCTCAACCTTTTCACCGTCTTCATCTTCATCAACGCACTCCGGAGTGGCAACAGGAGCGGAGGCATCATCGTCGTCATCGTCTTTGCCTTACTTCTCCCCCGCTGCCTCATCCTCTGCTTCTTCGTCCACTTCCTCGTCGAAATCAGACCAACAGCAGGCTCTCATGCGGCAGCTGGAGGCCCTGAGAGAACCTTCGAACACGAGAGGAGTGGTGACATTTGGGTGCGAGATCCGCGAGGTGCGGCGTCTGTGGACGCTCGCCAGTCGGATGACGCTCCCTGACTTTCACTGGGTTTTGGGGGACAGCCAAAATGTGGCCGAGCTGAGAACAGAAGGGTTGCCACTGGGGTTACTGGCACACGGGGTCATGGGGTCCCCTTCTCTGGATCACTACGTGCATGACTCAGTGGAGCTGGTTGCGCGGGCAGTGGGCAGCGCAGCCCAGGAGAATCCTGCCCTGGCTCTCATACCTGGAACTACTAACTGTATGGATGTACAACAGAGCAACGGCAGCTCGGGGGAATACTTGTCAAGGTAGGGACTCATACGAATGCTTAACTCATAAATACACCCTTACATTCTCACAGACTAAATTCAGCAACCACATTATTGATATTTTGTGCTGAGAGCATGGATGATGTGATGATTTAATGACATGATTTTGATTGTTTCAGCAACATGACGCACCATTTATGCATTTATGTGAAGACAACGAGCACTTAAAAGGAAGATTAGGCAGCATAAACAACACTGGGAAAAAAAGATAATGATAGCTTCGAGGCCAAGAAGTGGTTTTGCATCTTTAAGCACATTTTTTACAAACCACACACAGTTAAGATCAGAGCTAAGCCTCTTTGTAAACCATGCTGTTGTGTTTTAGAATTTGAATGCATTTTTTCTGTGCTCTAGGCATCTTTGAGTCTACATTCATTTCTATATTGTCAAAAAAATCTTCTTCTGGTCGCTTGGGAGCAGCAGTAACAGGCCGTGAACGAAACACTGATAGCTTTGAAGTTGAGATGGCAAACTTGTTAACAAACAGCTGCCTATTTGCACATAAAAACATAAGCAATCAGTTGTGTTTCTGGCCACATGACAATTGCAAATCCAATAGTTGCTCTCTTTTTAGCTCCATTTTGGTCCCCACCAACTCCTGCGGGAAATGTCTGGCTCTGTATAACTAAGGGGAACTGTAGTGACCCCTAACACATGTGCAGTCATTTCATCTATTGTCATTATACACTCTGTGTCCTCATATGGGGCCATCACATTTTGGGTTTACTTGATCTTATACTTCACTCTATGTAATGTAGACCTATTGTTCTCATTCGTGGACACTTTTATGTGCCATGTAGTGGTAGTAAGAGCACAGTAATCCATGTAAAACAATTCATGTAAAAACAAGATGGCAGCCATTTTATGAGTGAAACTTGTTTATTTATTATTAGTAATTGTTGCAGTTTGATGTGATTTGACCTATTTTAGAAACAGTAAGAGGCTAAGACACCGTTAATTAAGAAATACTCATTCAAAGACTTTATTGTCGTCTTATTTTAGGACACTGGAACTTAATTATCGTTGACAGTTTAGTTGTTGCAAGGCTAAAATATTTGGTTTTTTTGCGATCATTATTAAATCACAAAAACATAACTCTCTCTGTAATAAATTGGGGATTGAACTTGGGTCATCTCCACCCAACCGCCCTACCTCCCACCCCTCACACCATCTTCCTCCACTGTGCTGTTGACGTATGTGATTCTGCTTCCTGGTTCTACTTTGAGTCCTCTATAATCCTTTTGTTGTGTTAGAATTTACATATCTCACACTGTGCAGATGTTTGATCACAGTCCAGCTGCCATGTCGCTCTGGAATTCCCCCCCGAAACACACATTTATGCACATCTGTGAAGGCGCGTGCATGCACAAGCGCACCGTGTATATGAATGAACGCGATATACACTGCAGCAGTTTAGTTAAATGATAACGTGTGATGAATTGCATTTAGCAGCAGCGCCTTAATCTGCAGCCGGGCCACTTTGCTTTATAGTGCTACAGTGAGATAAGAGCGGTGAAGAGTGTGTGATCACACACCACTGCATTACCATTAAGAGTCTGACCTTTCCTGCTGTGATTCTATTCAAAACACCTGAATCAGCAAAATGGTTGTAAATTATTTGAATGTGATGAGTCTGTAGAGGCTGGGAGAGATTTCTGATTGTGTTTACATTCCTTTGGTTCATTTTAAGCTGCTGTAAAGTCTTAATTAGTCTCTCTGTGTTTTACATATCACAGAACGAAGAACCAGGATTATAGGAGGCCTGTCATTGACCTTGTGAAGGCAGGGGATTTACCTGAAGGGGTTTAGTTTCCCGTGTTGGATACAGGGTCTAATCCAAAATGTTACACACACCTGGGATTTGCAATAGTCAGCCATGTGCCTGGCTAAAGAAATCTGTACATTTCACATAGCAGTATATTATTTACTAACCAGGATTGGATGCTGGGGAAAAGAAAAGGATGTATATTTGTATTTTTTTTAAGAGGCTGTTTTCTCTCAGAATTTGTTTCTTTTTTTTTGTAATTCAATTTTTAGTAAAGCCGTGGGATTGTTTGGACTGCCGCGTCACATTCAAGCTACATGGATTAATAGATGTTGACTTATTGTTCTTTTTCCAATTTCCGTATGTCTCTCCAGGTTATAAAGATTGGCGATAAATTGAATCAGGGTCGTGATCATCATCTATTGCCATTAACGTTTGTTGTGCAGTCTAATGATTTTATTAGTTTCCTTTTCTTTTTGAAATGGTCTTTAATCTGATTGTGTTGGCAGCGTAGTTTAGCTGTCAGATACACTGACCTTTCATGGGTATATTTTTCTGACCTGTGTGGAGTTTTAAAGCAGCACCACTTGTGGGTGCAAGGAGCTCTTCAAGATGTTAAAGTGTGAGAAACTAGTATTTTTGTTGTCTCCCGTGTTGCCATAGGTTTTTTTTCCCCCTGACATCTCACCTTGTCCATAGTTTTCTAAGCGCATGCCATGACTGTTTCATTAAGTTGTGATATTCCACACAATGACAGAGGGCTCAGGGGCTGCAGACCGCCTGGGGGAAGAGTGAGATATATAAACGAGTTGTCTGGCGAAAGGTCGGAGTTGACTGTCCTCAAGTTTCTGACGAGGATGAAGCTGATATTTGCACATAAAAGTTGCTGAAAGTGTGACTTCCTATATTTTGAAAGCAATTTTGACTTATTTTGCTTCAGGGCTGACATTTAGACACAGGAGGAGGGCTCGGGTACATTAAAGTTTGATATCATTTTATAATAATGCTATTTTTATTAAGTCTGAGTTCAGCTGAGGATCTGGGGATGAGAGTGAGATGGTTGCAAGTTTGGGAAATAACAGTGCGCATGATGAGATTTTAGAGAGGTATGAATACCTGCAGGCCCATATTTTAATTTTACAGAAAATTTAAGCTTAAACCCCTGATTTTCTTAAACACGGTGCATTTAAATACAGTGATCTTAGTGTGTTTTCACACTTGGTCCTTTTCAGCCCTCTAAACAGACTCAGAGTGATGACTCAGCATTTTTTGTGCATATATGAACACTTCAAAAGAACTCAGACCCCTCAGAAGCGAACCGAACTCAGACCATCTCGGCAGGAGCTCCAACACATTCTCGCTCCGACCTTGTCACATATTGACATTTTGGTCATGGACTTTCCATTGTCCAAGGTACGCTGGGTGCGTTGGTTGTTGATGGACTAAGACACTGTGTGAAGCTCTCCTCTTTCAAGATACAGTACTGTTTTCACAGGAAATTTAACGTTTACATTCAGTCTCTTATAAAATAAACGTGCCACGTTGTTGCAATACTGGGAATTGACATTTTTTACTTTAAAAAAAAAACAGGGTGGTTTTAGAACCTTATGGGACACAAACACTGCTTTCTCAGGTGAAAGTCATGGTTGTTGGACGCATCCACTTTCCCTCACGCATGCCCCATTCGGACTTTCGCCCCCTGAACTTTCGTCCTTGTTCCGCCAACTATAATAGCATTTTTTTATTTTAGCTTTTTTTCCGGATTTTGACAACTTCGGAGTGAGACCAGGCTTGCTATTGCATTGGGACACTTTAGAAAACAATTAAAAACACAATGGCCTTGCAAGGATGCAGGATGAGGAGCAGTTTGGTCCACGGAAGATATGCTAGAATACATCAAACAGCAACAGTCTACAGCACAGAGACACACTAAGGTTTTCCTCCAATTTAAGTTAATCTGAAGGCAAGGGGCTTCATAACCACACTGCAGTGCCACGTCAAAATAAAGACAAAGCCATATGAATATATATAATATATATAGGCTATAATGTGGACAGAAAGAGGATGTTTCAGTTGTTTCAAAAAAGTTGCCTAATGCAGGTGTATTAATATAAGTTAGACTGATCAAACAGAGGCTGATGCAAAAAGAACCTTTGCTCCAATAAAGGTACAAACAACGTGCAGTTGTTCTATATCTGCTGTAACACAGGAAAGTAAGTAGTCACAGATAATGGCCTGAGGATAAGACATGAGATGAACAAGTTGTTAGTCAAACATTTGGCATGAGAAAAGAGAAGCAGGTGTTAAAAGGAGGAGCTGACAAATAGGAGATGTTTGCCTTCAAACAAAGCAGCTAAAAAAAGTGTCAGCGAGAGCGCGTCACAGTTGTTCAGTGCAGTTTATGTCACTGTCTCACAGTCCTGTTCTGGTGCACTGTGCACTTTGTAGGTGTGAGGCAGTGTGCAGGGCTGAAGTGAGTGACTGTAAACTGGTTCAAAGTCTCCACCGGTTACAAGCAAATTGCTGCAACAAGGAAATCAAAGCACTAATTAGACGCTACAGTTAAAAAAATCATCAATCGGCCGACTTCCAGCTCAGTGGCTTTTTGTTGTTGTGCTTGTTGTGTCTGCAGAAATTGAAAAGTGTGGTTAACACGGTCTCACCAAGATTACACTGATTTAAGACAGTGACATACTGTCAACAGGCATGATGACATGTCAAAGTTTATACCTCCATTTTCCTTAGTGAAAACCTATCGTGCAGAAAGTGAATTAAACTCTCATGTTTTTATTAATGGACTAATGGAAATGAAAAGGTCTTAACTTTTTCTTCACCCTCCCTCTGTGCTCCATGATCCCTCCCCTCGGAGCCTCCAAACGACACATAAACACGCTGTGACAATGTGTAAACAGGATAGCAATTTTAGCTTACAATGCTAAAAATTAGGCTAACGTCTCCGTCGAGCAAGTGAACAAGTGTTGACAATATTGCAGACAAAAAATGTTTCGAAAAAATAACGGCAGCTTTCACAGTCATAATCCAGCAATGGCATACACTTATCTATGTCACAACATCCACGATAAAAGCGAAATATTACCTGTTCAACAAAAACTCTGCTGTATCAGCATTACTTTTCAGGCCCAGATCTTGCCGGAGCTTTCTCCATCGGTCAAAGGATGACCTGATGTTTACTCTGCTTTGAGCCCTCTAATTGTTGCATTTCCTCTTTGTTTGACTTGCGCTTCCTTTAGGCAGCAGAGGCCGCTTGCTGCTGTCGCTCTCTTTATTTTTTATATAGAAACTCGTGTAGCTGAATCGCTCAGGGCCTTACAAACCGCTCGTACTTTCAAATGCAGAGGGGGGTTGGATGAGGCGGGACGAGGAGCAGAGGAGCGTCAAAATGGAGCGTCAAAATGGAGCGAGGGGATTGGACGGAGAGTAAGAGAGAGAGAGAGCAAATTTGAGCAATAACTCCCATGCAATTTCCTTGCAGGCCTGCAGCCGCCAGAGAGAATGGATTTTTTTGTTCCTTTTGCTCTTAATAATAATAATCAATCTTTCTAAACGTAGACCACATCTTTAAATTACAATAAAATTAGGGCTGTCTAATGATTATTATTTTAAATGTGATGAAGTGCTGAATGTTTGAAATTCTATTATTTTGCATTTCAGAACAGTCTTGAAGTTCATATTGACAAGGCAAAGCAATTCTTAACAGGTTGTCTTGATTTGGAATTAACTTAATTGCAAGGTTTGATGCTTTTCAAATAAGTGGCATCCAGAGTCACGTCTGACAAATTATTAAATAGAAAGAAAATAGTTGTATCAAACCACAGACCACAAAACAATAAAGCACAAAGCAAATGATTAACTATATCACCAAAAATTGCACAAACAAATAGATCACAGTCCAGTTAACTTCAAGAGATGTGTTCATTTAGCAGACAAACAAGCAATCTTGGTGCATTTGCGTCACAATCATCCCACAATCTGAGGATTTTATTTTCCCTTTCAGTGTGTGGAAAGACACAAACATAGCAGCACCTGATTAATACATTAACGCTGACAGCCCTAATTTAAAATCCACTTGGTTAGTCTTGATAAACGTTAAACTTCAGGACCAGCTCGGGTGCATCTGCGTTCTTTTCTGTGTTTTTCAAATGTTAAGACTTGAGCTTTGAGCGTTGGAGCATTAACAAGACTTACAATTAGAGAGGCTCGAACATGGAGTTGCACATTTGAGGGTTTACTCGCGAGAAAGCCAAAGACTTTGTAGTGTGTGACGAACAAGCATTTTAGGCACTGTACATGCTTTTGAGTGTCATTTCCTGCCATTCAGACACCGAGCTCAGAGAACTATTGCTTCTGCTCACATAAACAAATTTGGCCTGAGTCAACGCCAGATCATTTAGCTGAAGTCACGTCAGGATAACAACAACAGTTTCAGCAAGGTCATCTCCTACACTGTATATTCCCCCCTCTGAGGGTCATCCAATCCCATCAGTCAGTTAAGCCTTTAATCATTTAACAGTTCAACCATCAGCCAGTGCAAGTGTTTAAATTGGCTCATCATGTATTTAGAATTTGTTTAGTATCAGTTTAGCATTAATTTAGCATTTGTTCAACATTTGTTGTCTGTTGGGAAATTCCCCCACGCCCCCTAACTGTCCTACACTAAATTTATCATTGTAATCTTATCTAACGGCGACCACATCTTCCACTTGCACTGACAGATTATATAGTCAACACAGATTATTCACTACAGAGTAAATGTAATGTAAGCACGGCAAAAGATTCTTTACAGTTAGCACTCGCCTGCCTTGTGCAATTATGTGTAAGTCAGCACCAAGTATGCAGATAAATGTTAGCATGGATTTAAAACACAACCCTTTAGAAACAGTGTACACTTTATAGTATATACTCATAAAGAAATACTAACCCTAATACTGATACTTTTGCGTTAAATTATTAAAGGAGTTTAAAGATGGTGCTATTTTATTATTTTAAAGCTTGTATTTAACCAGGTGAAGACATGGTGAGATCCACTATAATTTAATTTAATTTAATTTAATTTAATTTAATTTAATTTAATTTAATTTAATTTAAATTAAAAATTAAAGATTAAATTAAATAATTAATTTTAATTTAATTTAATTTAATTTGATTTAAATTAAAAATTTAATTAAATAATTAATTTAATTTAATTCAATTCAATGCTACATTTGTACTGTTTATTTAAACTAATATTAATTTATACTATTGTTGTGTTTTAACACATTTAGAGATCCATAGTTAGTGTATTACCTACAATACATGGCGGTCAGAATGCAAGAAGCAGGCAGGGGTACTTGGCACAGAAGCCAAGCTATGTACTGCTGTGGACGCCACGTGAGGTCGGTTCGGAAAGTCACATTATGAGACAAATTAAAGCTGTTAAATAGCTTTCTTCGAAGCCACCAGGTTCCATTTACAGAGAGAGTAATTTTACCTCACAGCACACAGGAGTTGCTGGTCTACCACTGCCACAATCACTGAATTGAATATGGCGTCCACAGCTGTACATTGCTTAGTGTCCATGGCGGTACTCAAGCCTGCTACTCCAAACTCACACAATGTAATGTCAGGTCATGTGGGAAAACGTTTGTAAAAAGGCTTGGAAAAGTAGCATTTTGATGCTAGAACACACACTTAGACCAAAAATCGAATTATCTTGTTGCTGGCCCTCTTTGACACCAGTGTTTCCCAAGCTACTGACCCCTAAAAATGAAGCTATGTCTATTTGTGGCCTCTTTTCACATTTCTACAGGAATGTTCTCAAAATCCCAACCCCTACTCTTCAAACACCTGCTGTCATGTCCTTTCATTTTCAGACATTTCTGTTGCAGTGAGAGGACTGCCGACACTTGTGTGCTAAGAGCTTTAGTATCAGGTGCTCTGGTGGATGAGCTGACCTGGAGAGAAGTGTTGTCAATAGTGTTGAAGCCAGAAAGCATGTGACAGATGAGCAACAGAGAAGCTTTAGCAGTTCTCACGCTGGACAGTGAAACCCTCCAGGGAATCTATTGCATGATTATTATGGACTTACAGTTGCAGCAGAGTCGCTGGCCGAGACATAAACCATTCACAGGGGGAAATAGCTGATGACATATGGGGGTGTTTGTCATCAGATAAGGGTAGTGTCATAGAGGATTATGACAGGTGAGGCTCTGTAGAAACCATCAGCTAGACGCTAAACCAGTTCCAGTGTGACCAAGCAAGTTAGGAGCCAGGTGCTATTTGCAGGGAGAAAAAATCCACATAGTTAACAGCTGCTTGAAAATGTTTGATATAATTTTACTCTATTAAAATGGCAATTAAAAATAAATGCCTTTTTATCCAAACAATAAAAGTAGCTTGTAAAACAGTTAAAGAGCTGAAAAATAATACTTAAAAAATGACATATATAAGGAAAAAAACAACAAGACCGAACTAATTTGGATAATAGAATCTACATACAGCTGCTCAAAGATTACTGACTGGAAACAGCAACATTTGGCCAGGTATTTACCCAGATGTTTTCCTCCAGGCTATGTGATAAAACAGGTGAGCAGGTGTCAGATAAGGGACTTCCACATGGATGGTGAATACGTAATGGACGAGGGGGTTGTTAGGGAACGCCAAATACAAACAGGGAGTAATTTGAGGTCAAATAAGTGTGTGCTACTCATTAATTAAGATGCACCGGCCCATGTTGTTATTTGAAAAAAAAACAATCCAGTGGTATCAGATAGGGCTGGCATCGAATATTGAACTATTTTTTATTTGTTTGTCGGGTAGAAATTAGGCTTTTAATTTTTGGACTGGGATTTTTTTTCCTTTTTCTGTTTCACAGTGCTTTGTCAGGCATTGTCAGAGAGAGGCAGATTCAGAGCCTGTTATTATGATCATTTATGGAGGTCTATAATTTATCCATGCTAAGGAAAAATTGTCACAAGCTGTTATTATGTCACAACAAGTGCATGGATAGGATGTCATCCAACCAAACCCCTCAGGATTACAAACACACCAAAGCATTTTATTGCATCACAATAACAATGCATAGCAATACACACTACAATACTGAAGAATCCTAAAAAATTAATGCCTTTAAAGTCCCCCTATAGACACGTTTTATAGTATGTAAAAATTACTACTTAATAATGTATTTATATTATGATAATTTATTGAATCTGTTTCCCCGTTGTATAGCGCATCCTGTGTTAAACAATACTTGGCTTTCATATTAGTGTAGTAATCTTGCCCACAGTACATTTGAATATCAAGGACTGGCTGCACAAAACACCTTAAGTTTTCTCCTTAAGTATGACACTTGAGAGCTGAGGGACTTATTTAAGGATGTTGAACAGATTCCCTTAAAAGGTTTCTTTAGTTAAAAGAAGGCATTTGCTGCATTGAAGGAGATTTTACAGTGGTAAAAGTTTCCATAGATAATGTTTGTTCTGATTTATTTGGTTTATTTGTTTATTTTGTGAGGAAATTGCAATTAAAATGAAATTGGTCAGATGTATAGAGTAAAATCAAAAGCATATCCAATTGCTTCTCCCAGTTGTGTTGTTGTTTTTACTATACTGTGGTTGCTAAGGACTTTTGTGCAAAGAGTTAGGGATTACTATAAGACCAAGAGAAGGAGAAAACCTCAAATACTTAAGTGAACATTTTAAGGGTGCTTTCAGACCAGATAAAACAGCTTGTGCGAGAAAGCTGCTCTTGATTGGTCAGAATTTCCATGCGGGAAAAATCCAGGAAGTAAAGCAAACGTTGAAGAAGAGTACACTTGCAAGATAAATGTGACACTTTCTAATGTCACAATGGAGGGACAACTACGCAGGTTGATTTTAGCGCTGCTCATCGTGGACTATATTGCTGTCATTGTTCATTTTAGTCAAACCATACAGTTTGAAAACGAGGCGCGGCTCCAACTAGAAAACAATGTTTTGATGCATTGGATGTGCTGAATGTGCATATTAAGGCAGTACAGGAGGAGGTGCACATTAATAATCCTCCAGGACTGTAACATGCTCATGTTTAACCCAAACAATGTGTCATGTGACTGCAGTTGGTTCAGATCCAGGTCAGAACACGTTCTCAACACAAACGACCGCACCAAACAGGGCAGGTGTGAAAGCACCCTAAAAAAACCTAAAGGAAAAGACTTTTTGTGCAACCAGTTGTTTTTTGAGGAAACCTTAACTTTACGGAAAAGCTGAACTCAAGGTGTTTGGTGCAGCAGGCCCCAGACATTGCCCTTGACAGTAGAGGAATGTGTAACACCTGTAGTGACAAACTTTGCACAGATACAAGTCAGTACAGTCAAGGTCAGACATGTAAAGGGAAATAAACAGAAGAAAGGGGGACTTAAATTAAACCAAACACGTGTTGCAGTGCTATGCCGTCCATCTTGGCCCGGAGCAGCCAAGTCCTTCCTGAGTCATGTTCAGCTGTTGATTGAAATGTAAAATGTCCCAGGATCAATCTTCCTGTGCATTATTAGAATATTTATGCACTAAATATTCTGCCATAAATAATGTATACTATGAATGAAAGATGAAACGAAACTAATCTAATAATGTAGAAAGATTAGCATTCCATTATAAGAAATCAGATGATTAATTATTCTTTATTTCAAACAGGGTTAATCAGTTATTGCTGGCTTTTCTGCTCGGCTAATTAATTAATTTATTACTACTTTCACGTCCATCTCTCTCTCCATTCGCTTTCTCGGGCTTCGATCAGGCTGTACCATGGAAACACTCCTCCGGTCACACCCAGATCGTTTTAATTTATTGAGCATTTACTGAGCACTCTAAGAGCTGCGCTTTTTGGTTATTCATTTAGTCGGTCCTATGGGAAAAATCATTCAAGGCACATCACTTACCATTATGTTTATGAAATAGCCCAAAGGGAACCCTGGAGTATACTGTGTAGTGCAGCACAGTGATGGCACAGTGACAGGAACTCTGTGTCCTGTGAGCAGAGACTTCTTCCTCTGTGTGCAGGTGAACCGTGTTGCCAGCACCCAGACCTCAAACACAGCTGGTTGAACATCAGCAAAGTTTCCCTGCTTCCCTTCACTGGTTCCTGTACAGCAGGGTCGGTCTTTGTTTCACTGTTATAATCATTAAAAAGCAAAAGCAGCATGTGTATACATTCAGTAGGCTATATCTTCAGTAGCTAGCTACAGCTACACTTTCCAGGGTTTGATTTTGGTTTTGGAAAAGGGAAGAAACGTATATCTTTTTCCAACCTCTCCAGGTAACGAGTACCATTAATACACGACATGCTGATGGCTGAATTAATGCCGCTAGCAGATCCTATCAGCTGTAGCCAGCTAGCTCATAAGCCATCATTGGTTTCATGAGTTGGTTGAGCCTCCAAATGACTTTTTAATGTCTCCAGCTGACATGTTTCAAAAGAGACTTAAATATGCACTTGATGGCTATATGATATGATATCATTAAGCAAAAAGACCCTGAGGGTGAAGCCACATGTTCCAGGCAAAAAGTCAGCACCCTCACCAGTTGATGAGAACATGTAGAAGATATGGAAATAGGCTAAAGAAAGAGCATTTTTTATTTTATTCTAAATAATTCCATAAGCTGCTTAGATAGCTTTTTTTATATGGTTGACATACGTGGACAAGCAATACAGGGGTTAGATTTCTGTTTTATTGCGTTTTGTTTTTTGTTTTGCTTGTATGTATGTCGGCTAACCAGTGTCTTTTGTAAACCTATCTTTGATAACAGAGTCGGCTTCAACTGACCTATAAACTTCTCAAAATCCAATAGAGAAGGACAGAGCTTCTGACCTTAGCCTTCGCTATGGTAGTGCAAAAGCAGTGAAATACTAGTGAATGTGTAAGTATTGATTCTTTTTTTTTAAAGGTAACTTGTAAATAATGTAGTAGCCAATGAAAAGCCCCTGGCCTTGGAAGTAATGCTGGGTTGGGCTACTGTGGGAAGCAAACTATCCATCCATTCATCCATCTATGAGCTATACCTGCTCATCCTTTGGAGAGTCAGGAGGGGGCACACCTACAGCATGCAAACTCCTCCGAGATAGGCTCCAGTGAGAACCCTGTGGTAGCAAAGCAGTTAGCTGGACATGCTAACTGTAGCAGCTTACATCAGACCAGATAAACAGAGCAATCCATGCCAACAGAATTAGATTTTAAGAAACTGTTTTAGAACGTTGCAGAGAAAAGCTGCAGTGGTGCAAACTGTCCGATCTGCGCTCGACTCAGGCCGGATGATGGTGTCACCTGCAACACAGCTTGTGAAATCGCAGGTTTTAGAAGGCAAAGCGTGTCACCTGTTTCTACAGCCAGTCGGCTCGTAGTGAAGTCTGCCGGTCAAGTCGAATTGACTGCAGACTGTGTGTTGGCAAGCTGCAGCAGATGCTCCGATGCCACCGAGCCCTCTGTTTTCATCTTCACGATGTGCCGGTGTCGGACTGTGGGTCGCTGCTGCTGTTCGCTGTATGTGCTTATGCCTCCTTCACACACACACACATTCTCACTGACTGCTTATTTGTATTATGGTGGCATATTTATTATGATCAGTATGTCACTATCACTATCCTCATTCATATTTTAAGAAGCTACAAATTATATTCAGCCACAAAATAAGCCTGAAAAGCTGGAAATCAGAGCAGAAGCACAGAGAGTTGTTGCATAGAGATGATACACCATCTTATCGTTACATTGGTGTGAACCAGCAGGTTTTTTGAAAGGTGCAGAATCGTGTATTGCAAGTTGTTGCCTGTTTCGACTCATCTCGTCACGAATCTTTGGTCTGAACGGGGCTTTAAACACTCTGACTCGATGAAGATCAGTGTGCAGGCGTTAGACTTGCACCTACACATGATGTGTGTATTGCTGTAATTATGCTCCTTGTATTTAAGGGGTAAAGAACAGCACAGTGTAGGCTTTTCTAAAGCATCTATATTTATAGGGTGTATAAGCCTTTGAGAAGGACTGATAAGGTTTGCCCACCAGCCTGAGAAGCTGAGGGAGGAGAATCGCCGGATAGGTGGCAAAAAGATGCGATAACCGAGCAGGGAAAGAGAAAAAGTCGGGTGCAGAAAAAGAAAGAGGAAGACAGAGCTGAAAATAAAGAGAGAAAGACATTTTCCCATAAATACTGTAAATAACCCCTGCAGATGCAGATACAGATAAACTACAGGGGGCAAAAGTCCTGTATTAACAGATAAGATATAGCCAGGATGAATAGCAGAGGCTTATCTTATTCATTTTTTCCCACCAGAGACAATCCGCCGTGATAAAAAAAATCATTTTAAAGTGATGCATGCCCACCAAAGCCCTGATATAAGTATAAGTTTAGTACCCTGATGTGCCAGCCAGCTGAGCGATAAAGATAGAAAAGGCTATATAAGAAATGTCCCCTTTGAGGGTTGCATGTCCTGAACCAATGTAAATAAAACCCTTTCTGTTTGCTTCAGGGAGGGATTGCTTTAACAAGGAGGGATGCTCTTGGCAGACACTTTTATGCTGCTAAAAAGGCAGCGGCATTTGCTTATTTTTGAATCTCCTGGTGTTTAGAACAAGATGTTTTGACATCAACTGAAAAACACGTTTCATGTTGTTGACTGATATTCTGCAATATAAGATATGAGCATTTGAGGGTACTCCCATCTGTTTTCATTCAGTCTTACATTACACTCAGATTCTGTTTTGTGGGTGATTCATTTGAAAGAACACGAGGCGGACATGACATTGAGTTAATGTCGCTGCGTAATAGACGTGATTCACCCAGACGTCACTCTGCGTCAGATGCCTCCATTTTTCCATTCATGGGGTGGAAATGATTCATGTGGCATTGTATGAAAAGTTAAAGCATAGTTTGGATATTTAGACTGAAGCAGCAGCTCCGGATGTAACAGAAGTCAATTTCTTATTAGACACTCAGTGACCTGGAAAAGTCCCCGTGTATCCGACATGCACCTGCCCCTGCATGAGTCATTAGCTGGACAAAAGCTTTTTATCATTCAAGCTTCTGCAAACTAACTCATTCATGAAAAGGAAAGCAAAGTTCTGTAGAAGTTACACTGCATGTGATTCTGTGCTCTATTTAGGAACATGAAGATTGCAAGTCTCAGTCTGAGGCTGCGTGAGCTAGGCTCCAAACCTGAAATTATTTTAGGGGTGTTTTCATGGTTGCAGTTCTGCGTTTGCATACATGTAAACTAAAAATGTTTTGATGTCGTGATAACACCTACATGGCACCTATCTTTGGAATACACTTCAAACTCAGTTTCTGACCTACCTATAAAAGAATATGTGCTGTAGGAAAGTATTCAGTTAGAATAACTTAAAAATAACATTTAAATGCTTTAAAAAAATGTTACAACAATTAACCCTTTAGAACTCGGAGCAACATCACTTTTCTTGTGCTGCTTTCAGGCGGCTTTCCAGATATTTAAATCTTTGAACCCTGAGCAAATGCTATATTTATAAAATTACTTTTCAAAAAGAGGTAAGGAAAAACTATATTTATAATGATTAGTAGTGTTTTTATTACATTTTAAAATTATGTCACAGAATGATTATAATTTCTCAGCACTCTTCCCAGGACAGTTTCTTTGTTTCTTTGTTTGTTTCTTTCTTTTGACTAATTTTCTTGTTTTTAATTTTCTGTTTTTACTAATTTCTTGCTAAGTTTGAGCGATCTGAATGAAACTTGGTGAACGTAATCTAGGGACCAATATCTAAAGTTCCCTCTTGGCAAAAGTTGGAAAACTTACTAAAAATGAGCTTCTATAAGGCAATGAATATTGTGGAGGGCGTGACTCATCACATAAAGGTGTATAACATCTCAAGGGTTTCACCCATCACCACGCAACTTTGTAGGCATATGAGCACACATAATCTGAGGGGACCCCTCCATTATTGACCCCATCAAACAAAATGGGGGCACTAGAGAGCTAATTTCTTATCTAGGCCTAACCGCCATATGGATTTTTACTAAACTTTGTAGATATGTAGAACAGGATGCCTCAAGGTGACTGGAGAAATTTAACTCTAATTGGCAACTGGGTGGCGGTATAACAACAGAAAAATGCCTAAAAATGGCTAAAATGCGACTGATCGCTGTGGCTCCCCCTGTGACCCAATGCTGTTGTTTTTTCTTCAGATTTTTGGTATGACTAACTCATGGCATGATATGCTGTACATAATCTTGGAAACTGTCAGTGAGGAGAAAAACGTGGGACAGACAGAATGACACACTGACGCAGTCAATCTATGTGAAACTGCACATAGGCACTGAGGATTGGCATAGGTAGAAGGTGACAAAGCTACCAATGGATATGGACTAGTATGTTACTTTATTCCTGATCTCATTGACCTTCAACAACAATCTGTTGTTATTTTCTCTATCTTTGCCGTGAAGGTGGCCTTCAGTATCTTGAAAGTCTTGGAGTTTTCCTTATCAGCTGTGAGGGTCCTAAGGACAGAGGAATGTCGTATGCTGTAAAGCCCTCTGAGGCAAATTGTGATTTGTAATACTGGGCATTATAAATAAAATTGATTGATTGATTGATTGATTGATTGAAAGGTGTCTATTAAATGTATTCTCAATATGAGGATTGTGTACACGCTTGCCGGCAAAAGTGAAAGTAAAAGCCGGGGTTCAGCGCAGTGTGATGCCTGCTGCTATAGTCTGGCACCTGGTCGCTACCTTTTTATAAAGCCCCGATCTCATCTGACTGCTGTGGGGCTACACTCCCATAGATGAGCACAGAAACAAATAGAAAATAAGGAAATACACTCAGAGGGTAAAGTCTCTGCAGAAAAATACACCACAGAACACTTCTAGTGGGTCCTAAGTGATGACTGAGAGGGATACTTCTGTATGAGTCTATACATTGTTTTTTCAAGGACAATCCTGCATAGTGTGCATGCAAGTAAAGTTCAGGGACTTCAATTTGTACTTAAGTACTTGCTTGTGTAAATGTACCTACATCCAACCACTGGAATTGAATAGCAGCAGGAAAAGTGGCATCTCCACCATCACTGCCGCTTCTTTACTGACTGATTACTGATTTCTAGACCGTACCTACGTTCTTAAACATCCTAAGTCACCCCAGGCACAGCAGTCCTATGGGTGTGCCACTTCAACCACTGCAAACCCGTCTGATTAGAGGAATTCAATAGTTCATTAATGAGTGGAGCCAATCAGGATCAAGCCCGGTTGTAATGAGAACCCTGGAGTTCTGATTATGTGAGTGAAGTGGTAGTAATTTCTGCTCCACAGTGAGTGTAGTCTCTGCACGCCGCCTCTCCCTGCTCCCTGCTCCCTGCCTGCTTCCACTTCATGCATGACGGAAAATGGTCCATTAAATCCCTTAAAAAGAGTTACATGGGAAAACCCACATGTACACTCGCAGCACTTATCGCTTTAACATTTTTATCTATGTTTGTTGCAGCATGTTTGTGGGTCACAGCAATGGTGGAGCTACCTCTGAGTGAAAGAGAGTGCCTGTGACTTTCTAAGAAGCGGCTTTCCGCTGGAGGCAAAATTAGGAAACTCAACTTCTCTTACAGGACTCCACTCTGCGACATACCCTACTAGAATTAGTCTGAAACTTCCAACAATGAAACACCCTTAAATGCCGAACACAAAATATTAACTTTTATAATGTGTATTTTTTTTTACCACAATGTGACATTTCACTTTTAACACGTAACACCAAGCGCACTGTCAGGAATGTGCAAGAGCATGTCACTTCCATTGTGTACAGCCAGTAAAAAAGACACATTCCCCAGGTAGCTTAACAGCTACAAGCTGCAGTGGAGACACTGACCTTCAGACGGACTAGTTGAGCTGTCAGGTTGACTTAACACTAGCTAAAGACATAGGAAAGCAGACAAGGTGGTGGAAAAGGGAACTGAGCAAGGTGACACAAGAGAGACATTTCGGAAAAGGTCGCATCATTTACGTCATTACCTCCTAAAGGTGTATCGAAGAGGTGTGCATCTGCTTGCACACAACGACTGCCTGCATTGTTTCTTACATCCAAACATATCCATTCCAGTGGACCAGCGCGTGTGTGTTTTTTCTTTTTTGTTTTGTTTTTTTCCCTGTGTGTGGGTGTGAGTGTGTGCGCCTGCTCCGGTATCTGACACTCTCAGACAGCCAGTAGCATGGCTCAGTGAGAGAGATGGCGTGATCACTGGACCGTGGGCTGTCTTATCCTGACACACACACACACCCACACACACATACACACACAAACACACTCCAGACAGCCACTGAGGCCACCTAGATAATACACCTCTCCGGTGCTGGTGTTACACCATTAAATTGGGATTTTTGTATAAACTAACCAAGGGTAAAATATAAGCGTACGTGTAAGCCTGTAAATCCCAACGGCAGAAATCCTAAAGTATCTGGAAAAGGTGTTTTTCTCATTGGCAATTGTACAAAAAAAGCAAGCAAGCAGAAAACTTCTGTAGCAGCTGTGTATATTTCTCCAAGAAAATATTCTGTATACATTGATACAAAGGTCTTTAACTTGAATACAGTAGGAAGGTCAATAATACTCTGAATTTAGCCGTCATACCCCCGTTGGATAGTTGTCTTCACCAGAAAAACAGCAGCATCAGTCACTTGTTTAGATGCTTGTATGACATGTTTCTACATGTACAGAAGTCGGATGTAGTGTAGCGTGATGTTGTCCCAGCACAGCAGACTTTCTCAGGGAGCATGCTGCTGCGGATCGAAGAGTCAACAAAGCGTGTGGCTTTGACAAGGGAGGCTGCTGTTTGTTTCCCCCCTAACCCCAACAGATGACCGCACTCATGACCACAATCTTTCAGTAACCAAGTCATTCTTTTTTTAAAGGTGGCCTATTGTGCTTTTCCTTATCCTCTGTAATATATATAATATGACAGTGTCCAGTGTTTCTAACAAACATGACCAAAGTTTCAAATAAAAAGGTAAATGTTAGAAGACGTAATCCCCGTAAGCAAAAACCTGAAGAGTCAGACTATTCTAAATGTGTTTTCTTTTGTTTGTTTGTTTGTTTGTTTGTTTGTTTTTTTTAGGCCACTGCAACTATTTACATTTCATAGCTGACGCCAGTGATTCTCAAATGGTGTGCGGATTTTGTGATAACTACACATTTCTACCATTATTTTCACCGTTAAAAGTTTTTTTGGGGAGATTTTCCTTATCCGCTGTGAGGGTCCTAAGGACAGAGGGATGTTGTATGCTGTTAAGCCCTCTGAGGCAAATTGTGATTTCTAATATTGGGCTTTATAAATAAAATTGAATTGAAGTGAATTATTGCTATATTCATCTGGGCCTATACAAAAACATTTTGAATGAATTTTTAATTGTATCAGTATGGTGTGCGCACCCATTTCCTAATAAAGAGGCGAACTCTAACTTAAAAAAAGTAATTTAATTCAATTCAATTAAAAAAAACTTTCTTGGGAAACCTATTTGTTGCTGTTCGCGCATGGGAATTTTAAGTGTAAGCCCTGATTGGCAGCCAGCATGAGGGATTATAACATTAAAAAAGGAGAAAGCCATGCGTGAGACAATGGATCACTTTATTGTACGCAGCAAATTACAACAAAGCATCAGTAAAGACGACCTACCACTGAAAGAAAACAGAAAAGTAGACCTGTCTTATTTCGTAATAAGAGTGACAACACATTATAGAAGCTATTGTGCACAGATATAAATACAGGTGTGTCTTGAAAACCACTGGTAGTTGCTATGGGCCCCAGTGTGCACTATTCTGACGAGCCCTAGTGCATGCAATCGTTCACATATCATCGAAGAACATGAAACTTGACACTGGATAACATCAACATATATTTTACTCAACAATCATTGCATATCTTTATATCACAAACTAAAGAAGAAGAAATAATTACTTTAATTTAACCATTTTATTAGTTGATTAATAGCTATAAAATAATTGATTTATAAATTAGGTGATTTATAGTTATAGAATAAGCTTATACTTTTGTTATAGATGCTGTTGACTGTTTTACCAGAAAAGAAAAATGAAACATGACAGAAGTGGATTTGCTTTTTTTAGGGCTTAAACAGCAAATGGCACTGTTTTTTTATTTAATGAGACTTCTTCTTTGAACACCGGCCCCACTGTCTAAATTTACACCCCTGCCGACGCTGATACATGTCGCCATATGCTAATGTGAGTATTCTTGGTTGTTCATGTTTGTCATTTTTTCCCCTATTTTAGATCTGCTGCAACGTGTCAGGTCGTGTTTAAAAACCCATCGTGGTGATTTTTCATGGTAACGACAGTACAGGCATGCCGAGGTGCAGAAGACCTGGAAGCGCTGACCAGTCACATCAGACTGGACTGTTTTGAGAGGGGAGTGTGAAGCGACTGGTGCTAAAAAAGTGTTTCAGGGTGAATATAGGTACAGCACAGACAGTGTGAGGACACAAAGTGTTTTTTTTGTAGATTAAAGCATGTTAACATGTATTTGGGGTTAACAAATATGAACCTGAAACCGGATACTTGGTCCTTTTTTAAACTATGACCAGTATTTTTTATTTATTTAACCCAGATGACAATCTTTGGTAGTTTAATGGTGTTTGCATCTATCATACTATTCATCTCAACTACTGGATTTTTTGTCTCAGCTGCCATCCATGGGGTGGAGAATGCATTAAATAAAGACATTATTAGCATAAAATAAACTACATTTGTTACATTAACATTGTTTTAGTTGGTTAACAGTTTATATTAAGAAGTTGTTCAAAATCAAACCCTTTTTGAGTAGGATGGAATTAGAATAAATAAGTTAGAATATCTTACATACAATAATTTGCCACTAAATATCACCTCAACTTTTGGATAAAAGTTAAGTTGGTTTAACTTAATTACACTTTCATGGTCAAAGCAAATCATGTGGTTGAACTAAACTAATTAAGTTTGTCAGATTATACTGAAACATTTTTTGGAGTGCATCCTTAAAGTGATTCATAGGGTTAGTGGATAACGCATAAAATTACGAATTGTTTCTGCATAAAAAAAAAATTACATTTGTTACATTAATGTGTTTTAGGCAGTTAACAACTTTTAAGATGCTGGTCAACATCAAAATAATTTTGACACTATTAAGCAGGATATCTTAAATTAAATTATTTGACATTTAACTTAATGAAGCAAGGTCAAACCAAATCATGCCAGCTGTATCAAACTAATTAAGTTTGTCAGATTATAAAAGACTCATAGGACTGACTCAATAATGTCAGAGTTGAAACTACCTAAAAAGATGCATGCAAATTGTTACCTTCATTTTTTTAAGCTGAACCGGCTAATAATTATCAAAGTACATTCTCAAAAATGATTAATGGGGTTAGTGTATGACACATAAACAAAACAAGTTTATCAGCATAAAAAAATATTAACGTGTGTTACATTAATGTGTTTTAGTCAGTTGGCAACTTATTTTAAGACACTGGTTAAAATCAAAACAACTTTGACACTTTTGAGTAAGGTATCTTTAATTAAATAATTTGACTACTAAAGGTCACCACAACATTTGGATAAATATTAAGTTGGTTTAATATAATTAAGCCTTTTCAGAGAAAATCATGTTGGTTGTACTAAACTAATTAAGATTGTGAGATTATAAAACACTCATTGGATTGATTCAACAATGCCAGAGTTGAAAGTACTTAAAAAGATGCATGCACATTGTTACTCTCATTTTAATTTTTTTTTTTAAAGTTGAACCAGTTTTTTTGTTTGTTTGTTTGTTTTAAAATGCACCAAAATGGAGAAAGGTAACTCTGGCATATTATATATGTACAATGTATCAAGATCTGTGATTTGTTGAGGATCAGTATGCGATTATTTTGTGACACATGGTCAAACGTGTTTCTATTCTATGGAATATTGTGGGTTGGAGGGCTGGTAAAATGTTCAAACACGTCTTTACAGTAAAAGCACGTCGTTTAAAACTTTAAATTGCTGCAGTTACTGCATCACTACAAATTTAATTTAAGATTAATTAAGTGTTTGATGTCTTTTAAACCTTTTGGAAATGAGCAAAGACCATCATACATAAAATGTTGAACTTGTAGTTTTATTCTCAGTTGTCCATTTAACAATCGATTTATTTTGCAGGTAGGATGAAGATAATTATTGCCTAATAATCATTATGAGATTAACAGACACCACAGTGCTATTTTTATGATATTAAAACATTTAAAGCCAGCCTGGCTGAATCCAATTTCTATTTATATTTTCTTAACATTATTTTTACTGAAAAAAGGAATACAAAACAGAATACAAACAAACACATATAAGCGTACTAATAAATAAAAAGGTCCACATTGCCCTGTCTCTCAAAGCTATTCATCCCTGTGTCACTTAGAGTCTCTCATCTTGTTGCTGACATGGAAACTCTGCACATTTCTCCCACTGCTCTCGACATCGCTCCTCTTGAGGAGGATTATCCTGTGGGTTAACAGTTCCATATCATATATTTAGTTCCAAATTTCCATGCGTTCATCTTGTGTTGGTGGTTCTGCCTTATACCATCTCTTCGTGATGGCCCTTTTACAGGCTGCCAACAAGATTTTCAGTCGGTATCTGTCTTTTCCAAACACAGTTCCTCCCGCCATCTTGCCTGAGTACATACCATGCATGATCTAGGTATATCATAACCCAGAAATAATTACCATATGATACACATTTATTGCCCCACATCTTCTCCAACATGGCTGTGCTATAGACAGGTATTTGCCCTTTATCTGTGTTGTAATAAAGAATCTAATTATATTCTTCCAACAGCGCTCTCTCTCCAAGAATGAGAGGATATTGTAGACCTTTGTGTTCTCCAAATATGCAGCCATTCATCTCCTGTGATATTCACATTCAGTTCTTTCTCCCATTTCAGCTGTAAATTTAGTGTCCTGTTTCTTCTTCTCCCTTATAAACATTGATATAGTGTCGATAGTACTTTGTATTTCTTATGAGGTGTATGTTTTTATGACTAATGCCAAAATCAATTGGACAGTTGTTGGTTTAATTTTTAAGACACTCCTGGATCTGTGTGACGAACTCCTTTCAGTCATTTCCAAGGACACATCTGCAAGGAAGGAAATACCCAAGACAAATTATGTTTATATATTGGTCAAATGATGGAAGCACCTAAAATTACCTTTCCTCCACCAACCCGTCTGCTTTCCTCTGTCCCTGTTGTCCTCCTTCCACCTCTCTCCTCCCCGTATCTCCCTGTTTCCCTTCTCATTTCTTTTTTCTCTCTCCCCTCATTCCCCTCAGATTTCTATCCAACACATCATTCGAGGGCCAGAGCGGTTTGATATCCAGAGACACACGCAGCCAGAATGTCACCTCAGAGGCCCATCACTACATCTGGTCCCTCCAGCTGGATCCTCTCGGCCAGCCAACCTGGACCCGCATGGGACGTTGGCGAAGGGGGAAAGTTCTGATGGACCAGCGGGCCTGGCCAAACCATCAGGGGTCTGGGGGTGGAGGGGACTGGCGGCGATCCACGCGGCTGCACATGCGGGTGGTGACGCTGGTGGAGCACCCGTTTGTGTTCACCCGAGAGGTGGATGGGGACGGGATGTGTCCCGCGGGTCAGTTGTGCCTCGACCCGCTCACCAATGAGACTTCAGTTTTGAAAGAATTTTTCAAGAATCTTTCAGGACGAAACGGATCTGTTCCCACGGAACTGAAGAAGTGTTGTTATGGGTACTGCATAGACCTGCTGGAGAAGCTGGCGGAGGACATGGGCTTTACTTTTGACCTCTACATCGTGGGCGATGGGAAGTATGGGGGGTTCAAGAATGGTCGCTGGACGGGATTGGTGGGTGATCTGCTCAGTGGCGCTGCCCACCTGGCAGTGACGTCTTTTAGCATTAATTCGGCCAGAAGCCAAGTCATTGACTTCACCTCGCCCTTCTTCTCTACCAGCCTGGGAATCCTGGTCAGTACTGCTCTCTCTCTTCCTCTCTAACACTTCTCTTTTTCCCTCACTTTACACAAATTTCTCTTTTTCCTTACCCTCTACAAATCTCGCTTCTGTTACTCTTTGGCTCATCCTTCACCGCTCTCTGCTCTCTGTCCATGACCTCACCTCAGCTCTCTCCACTTGGTATGCTGGTGGTCAGTATCAGTATGGCAAAGTCTTATTACTCCAAGCCCTGTGTTATTGGATTCGAATTCAATTCCCTATAAGGGGCTAGACTGGTGAGTGTACAGCTTTGTGAGTGACCCTATTACTGCAATTACTATACCCAGTCCCATCTGGTGACAGGCATAGTGATGGTGGTAATCACTCTCCCCTCTCTAAGGGTCTAAAGAGGAGACGCCCTGCATTAGATGCTGCATTATCTCTTTGTATCACTTCATAAATCAGAAAACAAAAGTGTTAACAGCCATAAAATAATCAATTTTTTTCCATGTTTTCAGGTATAAAATGTTACATAAATCAGTATGCCAAATTTATTAGGTACACCTTACTAGTGCCAGGTTGGCCCCCTTTTGCCTTCGTTACTGCCTTAATTCTTGGTGTCATAGATTCAACAAGGTGCTGGAAACATTCCTCAGAGATGTTGGTCCATATTGACATGATAGCATCACACAGTTGCTGCAGATTTGTCGGCTGCACATCCATGATGTGAATCTCCCGTTCCACCACATCCCAAAGGTGCTCTATTGGTTTGAGATCTGGTGACTGTGGAGGCCATTGGAGTACAGTGAACTCATTGTCATGTTCAAGAAACCAGTTTGAGATGATTTGAGCTTTGTGACATGGTGCGTTATCCTGCTGGAAGTAGCCATCAGAAGATGGTACACTGTGGTCATAAAGGGATGGACACGGTCAGCAGCAATACTCAGGTAGGCTGTGGTGTTTAAACCATGCTCAGTTGGTACTAAGGGGCCCAAAGTGTGCCAAGAAAATCTCCCCCACACCATTACACCACCACCAGCAGCCTGAACCGTTGATACAAGGCAGGATGGATCCATGCTTTCATGTTGTTTACACCAAATTCTGACCCTACCATCTGAATGTGGCAGCAGAAATCCAGACTCATCAGACCAGGCAACGTTTTTCCAATCTTCTGTTGTCCAGTTTTGGTGAGCCTGTGTGAACTGTAGCCTCAGTTTCCTGTTGTTAGCTGACAGCAGTGGCACCTGGTGTGCTCTTCTGCTGCTGTAGCCCATCTGCTTCAAGGTTGGACGTGTTGTTGGTTCAGAGATGGTCTTCTGCAGACCTTGATTGTAACCAGTGGTTATTTGAGTTACTGTTGCCTTTCTGTCATCTTGAACCAGTCTGGCCATTCTCCTCTGACCTCTGGCATCAACAAGGCATTTTCACCCAGAGAACTGCTGCTCACTGGATATTTTCTCTTTTTGGGACCATCCTCTGTAAACCCTAGAGATGGTTGTGTGTGAAAATCCCAGTAGATCAGCAGCTTCTGAAATACTGAGACCAGCGTGTCCGGCACCAACAATCATACCTCATTTAAAGTCACTTAAATCATCTTTCTTCCCCATTCTGATGCCTAGGTTGAATTTCAGCAGGTTGTCTTGACCATGTCTACATGCCTAAATGCACTGAGTTGCTGCCATGTGATTGGCTGATTAGCTATTTGCATTAACAAGCAGTTGAACAGGTGTTACTTAATGAAGTGTCCCCTCTGTAAAACCCCTCAGAACATAGATAGGAATAATACGGGAAAGTCTGATGTTTGTAAGTGCCACTGAAGTGGATATATTTGGCTCAAATTATGAGAAAAACTATCTAACTAACAATGAAATACATTTTTGTCTCGTTAATGCTCTGCTATTAAATCTGTAGCTTCCCTGTGAGAGCTGTTGTCAGTAATTATAGTATTTCTATGTATTACAGTGTGATGGGAGTGATATAAACTTTCTTCCAATCTAGCATGCTCCCAATTTATTCCTTCTTGCTTCTGTGCCTTTTTTGTGAGACTCCTGATCCTGTTTCAGTTCTTAGCTCAAACTGGTGGAACAATCTCGTGTATAATCTTTTAGCAAAGTTTTGATGAGCAAATAAGAGAACTCCTTAAAGCCCTTTTTATGCTACGGCAGGTCGACACTTTTGATGAGTATCACTCGACAGGAATTAAAGAGCCGCACACTGGTTTTAATAAATCCTTTAGCGACAGGTTTCAGTTATATCCATGGTAACCCAATGCTATCCTCCAGCAGGCCTGTTTAGTTACTTTATATCATCCCATTTGTTATGTATATTCTTCTCAAAGCTGTTTGTATCTATATTTGTGCCACTTTGTATCCTTTTGCATTTCATAATGGATTGGACAAAGGGATTTGATTAAATCTGTGAGTTATCTGAAGAGAAAGGGATTTTAAACTTACTTCTGGTGGTCACTGTGTCCTTTGAACCGAACAAGGGAGCTACAGGGTGAATATATTTTGGTCCATGAAGTGCGGGATGAACAAGAAGATGCACTCTCAGTATTTTTGGATATTAGCCAACTGTTTTGATGATCTGGTCAACCAGGTCCAGATCCATGTTGCTCTCACCACAAAAACACACAAAACTCCAGTAGATGTGTCAGAAAGGTCCACCATTACTATCCAACCACACTGCACAACAGCATATAATGGTGTCCGCAACATAACAAAATTGTCCAGGCGCGCAACATTTTGATGAGTGACAATCATCGAAAGTGTCCCTACCATAAATTGGGCTTAACCCATCGCTGAAAAACCTCGACCACCTCACATATTGACGTTTGGTCATGGACTTTCCACGTCTAGATACGACGTGAAAGGTACACTGCCCTCCCGAGTGAAAGCTGTTTGTTGGATCCATCCACCACATCTTCCATGCGCCCCACTTTCGTCACCTTGACTTTTGTTTGTGTCCCCCTGCGTTTCTCCCTGACACAGCCAAGTGCCATTAATCTATGACGGTGACCGGCTGTGTATTAAAGGACAGCTATTTCGTCAGTGTCTGATGCTGCAAGTCACTGCCCATGCGCCGGATTTCAACGACTTCGAAGTCGATCCCATCCACAACTGATTTTTGATTTTCCAGTCCTAACCCTACCAAATCCCTGTGACGTGCCACTTTCAACCTGTAAAAAAAAAACATCTGCCACTGTCTTTCTTTCTTACTTTTCAAAGTCTTACTGTCTTACTTTTATAATATCAGTTACAAAGGTTTTCCCATCCTGTGTGCCCCCCTGCCCAGGTTCGTACTCGCGACACAGCTGCACCCATCGGTGCCTTCATGTGGCCTCTCCACTGGTCCATGTGGCTCGGCATCTTCGTCTCCCTCCACGTCACTGCCATCTTCCTCACCCTGTATGAGTGGCACAGCCCGTTTGGTATGACGCCACGTGGACGCAACCGCGACCGAGTGTTCTCCTTCTCCTCAGCGCTCAACGTGTGCTACGCTATTCTCTTCGGGAGGACGGTAGCCATCAAGCCGCCAAAGTGCTGGACAGGCCGCCTGCTGATGAACCTCTGGGCCATTTTCTGTCTGTTCTGTCTGTCCACCTACACTGCTAACCTAGCTGCTGTCATGGTCGGGGAGAAGACCTATGAACAACTGTCAGGGATTCATGACCCAAAGGTACGCAAGTCAGAAAAAGTGCAACACTACATGATAAGTTGATGTTTTAAAGTGCTGGAGTTTCTCTGTGCTTTTCCCAATGGTCTGAAGTTCTCAGGACTTTGTTGTAAAAAGATGATGTCATGTACTAACCTTGCACCAATCAGGATTCAGCAACATTTAAACCAGAATCTGATGACATTTGCTGGGTTGTCGGGTCAGTGTGAATCGAATCTGATCAAACCACCCACACAGTCCTGATAGAGCAGATTAACTGAGTTTTTGAATGTGAAACCTGCAGATACACTTTAAATTCTTACTTAGTCATGAATATTTCATGTGCTAGCGCAGTTGTTCTCAACCTTGGGTTCGGGGACCCACAGGATTCCTTGAGGGAGTTCCAGGTCGTTCAAAAGAAAATGGTTTATTTTGACTAATTTAGTCATTACAAAAGTGAACCCAATCCCAATCAAACCTGCGTAGTCAAAGTCCAGGTTGTTGTGGACTTTCTTTTTGAAAACGTCCCTGTTGCACACTTGATAAAACTGCAGGTACATTCTAAATTTTGGAGGAGCCCTTCTTGTGAGGAGTGCAGTCTTTTAAACTTAAAGTCAGCAAATAGATTCTTTAATTAAACCACCTTTTGTAACGACAGATGGGGTGAGGTAATAGGCCCTGTGTCAACTCACCAACTCTGAATCACAGGTGCAGGGGATATAAAGAGTCAGAAAAGGAAAGCAAAGAATCATTTTAAAGTTTCACAAGAGCTTTCCTTCTGCATCTGAGAATTGAAAATTCCAGGCCAAAAAAAAAGAGACACAACAGACAAAAATGAAAAAATATCAATAATAATCAATATTAATGCTTTCTGAAGGCATTCTAAGGGTAACATCTGGCTTTCTTCTTTCCTGCAGTTGCACCATCCCTCTCAGGGATTCCGATTCGCCACAGTGAGAGAAAGCAGCGCCGAGGACTACGTCAAGAAGAGTTTCCCTGAGATGCACGAGTACATGAGGAGATACAATGTCCCAGCAACACCAGATGGCATACATCAACTCAAGTAAGACAATGTTTTACATAATGTATAGTCCACATACATCATGCAGACACACATTGTGCATTCAGGGTAGTTGTAACTGGTACCACTGTTACCTGATAATCAGCCAGATATCCCTTGTGGAGAAAACAAACTGAATCAAGTTTGGGGAAGAAAGGAATGTGAGCTACGTGTCCTAAGAAAATCTAAATTTTAGGGGAAAGAAATTGCTGTCACTCCCCACCCGAGCCCGCCTGTTTGCATTCAGATCTCACCCTCCTCCTTACCCTGCCATTGCTGTCATCCTAAGCTGCTTCGACATTCAACTGGCATCCCCCGTGGAGCAAAGCAGAATATAGTGAGAAAAGGCAGCTGAATGCACAGCCGAGGCTGGGTAGGACACAATTTGAATGGATGAAACAAGTTTTTTTTTTGCTACTGAGCTTATAAAATGCTGATTAGAGGGTTCAAGGGAAAAATGTCATCTTTAGAAAATTACAACGAGGGAACGAGACAGCGTACACACGGCCCACCATGCAAATTTCAATACTTGGTGCTCGGGGTTTACTCCCACGGTGACCAGGCATTATTTATCACTTACTCTATGATGGACACTTAAATCATGTTGTAGTACAATGCATCTATTCATACTGCACTGATAGGAGTAGCCCCATGTTGAGATTACATACACGGACTGGTCCAAAAAGAACTGATGTTGGGATTGCTACCTATATACATAGAACAGGTGTTGTAGGTGGTGTATGGGTTCAAGCTATTGCACAGATTGAACAAAGCAAAGCTGCAGTGCTTCTCTGGCGATTGTATTTCTTTAACATCAGCCAGAACCGGACAAACAGAAGACTTTTAATTCTCTTCAACTGTCATTTTGGATCAGACTTTGAATCATCAGCCAAGTCACCAGATTAAAATGCTGGCATTGTACGTTCCTGCAAACCACGGATAAGTTATGGTTGTAGATCTCATACGATCATATCAACATTCCTAAAGTGAGCTCGTCATCAGAAGAAGGAGGGGATGGTGGATGGTGTGACAGCTAGGCAAGACAGCTGCCAAACAGCCGACAGCAGCAGACCACTTTTCAAGAACCAACAAACAGAAGTGGGTGTTTTTAATGAAGTGTTGGGGCGTTTCCAGCTTTTCTCATTGGCAACCAAACCTGGTATCTTAAGGCAAAACATGTTTTCCTACATTGTCACAACATAACATTGAAAAGTGGAACAGAAGGAAACATAAACGCCTGCCACATATGAAACATACAAATGTATCATATCTGTGCTTTATAGAAACTGGTGACTGGGTTGGAATCATGATCTTGACAGAATTTTTGATTTTGATTTTATTAAATGTAAGTTCCATGCGCAACCCAGTCTCACTCCGAAGTCATTAAATCTGGCACATGGGCAGTGACTGCCGGTGTCAGACACTGACACGCTTTTAACATCAGCATAACATGTGGCTGCATTATAGATTAATGGTTGATGATGGTTGACCATATGGAAAAGTAGAATGGCTGCTTGTGGCATTTTGCTTCTTTGCATCGAATTACGATTTGTCAAAGTTTCCTAGTGGTGGCAGACTTGTTCGCCCGTGCTAACACAGCTTCCCTCTTTCATTCCTTTAACCACCTTTTTGAAAAATTTCAATATTTGTGCATATCAAAAACCTGTTGACATCCACGTCTTTAAAAGTAGGTGTGTTTCTCCTTCTGACAGCCTTGTAAACCATTGTCGGTTGTTGTTGTTGGTTGTTGGTTTGTGTACAAGGTATCCATAACAAAGCACAAAGCTGACCATAAACAGGCACGAGGCCTTGTGTTGCAAACTTCAGTTAAAAAAACCACAGTTGAGAAGCATATCTTCTAAATAATGCTATTAAAACCCTAATAACATCAGTATATCCCACATGTCCTAAACAGGGAATTTAGAATGAGGCCTCATCCGTAATATCTACACAGAAAATGCTATTTACGTGACCATATTTGTAATAATAGTGCAATATTAGTGTGCATGTAAACGTAGTCATTTTATTTAGGATCACATGTAACCTTCTCTGGTGTAGAAAATGGTAGATGTAATGATTTGATTTTAAAGTGATTGTTAAGTGTAACCAAGCAGCTTATAAATATCGGAGTGAAAAACAAGAAATTTACAGAAAACAAAAAGAAATGCCACCAAAGAATCTTGGGAATTGGTGAATTTTTAGGCAGCCCCCTTATTCCAACATCTCTCCATTTAATGCATGTATAGGTCCTGTTTGTGCATGTGTGTGTGTATTTCGGGCCTGTGTGTATATGACAGAGTGAAAAAAGTGTAATCATATATAAAAAAATAAGTTTATTTTTCTCCAAGTTACGTAAAGTTATGACAGTTCTTGTTTCTGCCAGAGAGAGGAAAGTTTGTCCTGAAGCTTTCCACAGTATTTACACCCTGAAGGGTTCTCTAGTGAGTCGTGAGACAGTTCCTCTTCCCATCAGGGACAGTCTGGTTTGGGAAAGGCCCACAGTCTGTGTCCGTGTCCTTCCTCTCCAGCGTTATTCCTTCACTGCCATTTTCCTTCCATCCAAGATTCACTCACACTTCCCCATTACCTGACTGCTCTGCCCACCTACACACCTGCTCTCACTTTCCTAATCAGCCCTGCAGTTACCTGACCTTCCGCTCCTTCTCTACCACCTGTATCCACTTCTCCTCGTCAGTTCTCAGTCTCTTGTTTTTGGACCGCAACCTCTCCCTCAACCTTGTGACAAGTCCATATAATATTCCATGCACCCTGATGACTATAACACCATAGCTAGAGGAAATTTACTGAAATTTAAAGGCCCATTTGCACTCTTGGTTCTCATCCCTGCACACTGTGTGGCCATAGTGTTGTAGCTTAATGAACATGCTTCAGCACAGCAAATGAAACAAGCAAAAACCACTAACTGCAGCCTGTCTTAGAGCATTTTGGGAAAGTGCTCTGACTGGAGCATTATCTGCCATCACACAACTGTCTTGGGCTATTTTGGCTGGCTTATTAAAGTGGCAGACATATTGGAAATGCTGCTTTTGTACATCTTAATACAGTCTCACATAAGACAAGCTCAGAACACTTTATTAGAGAGTATTTTTAACCTGGGGTGACAACAGGTATTATTTCATGATGTGAAGACTCTTAGTGATGTACCCCAGAGACTCAAAATTAACCGAACTGCCGTGTCGCGCATCACTTTGTATTAAGTAAAGCCATGCCACAGTAATGTGCCCTTGCTGTCACCGACGCAGTTTCCCATTGATGCAATCCGGATGCAAATACATGATTCAGCTACTCTCACAAGCATCACTGCAAAGAGGATGATGCAGGAAGGCGTCATGTTTTAATCATACTGGTTAGGTAATTGGTTGATGTCAAGGTAGTGCTCTGATCACAAAATACATAACATCAAAACATCTGTGGTGGAAAAACCAAGGACGTAAGCTGTAACCTAATTCAACCTGTAATAATGAACAGCCAGCTTGTGGGTAGAAGATAGCGGAGGATTTCAAACACTGTCCTTGATAACAAGCAAAAAAAAAAAAAATAAAGAGAATATCTTGAAAAAGGCTTTGCAGCATTTGTATCCCAGTGGGCTGTACCTGTCAGTAAAGACATTTCACGTTGATTTGTAAAAGCCTCGCCGAGAGTGTTGTGAATTAATATCTCACCTTTGTATAACAGACTTGGAGTGAGGAATGGGAGTAAATTGGCAGAAACTGGCAGACAGGCAGTAATTTTACTGGTATATGGCCAGTAAAATTATTGGAGAACCACAGAGACCAGAAAATATGCGGTTCAGATGAGGGAAAAGGTTGAGAGAGGTTTGTCGAATCCTTTACATTCCATTTTCAGTGATTGTGGTAAAGTGCCATCTGAAAGGCCCTATAAAACACCCATAGGCACAAAGCAAAACTATAAATTCTCACAGGCTTTTTGTTCTTTATTCATTAAGTTAAGTTTTTCTGTTTTGTTTTGTCACTTTCAACCGATTTATTGGACCATCATTGTAGATTTCTAGGGGGGTAGCAGGGGACACGTCCCATAGCTGAAGACTGACAAGACTAAAGACATTTACATCAGAAGCCGATGCATTAAAGGCACAGATGGATGAACAGAAAATCTACTAGAATGCAGGAAATTAAGTATATGATGCTCACTCCTGTGGTGAAGAGGGAGCTGAGCCAGAAGGCGAAGCTTTCGATTTACTGGTCCATCTACGTCTCAACCCTCACCTATGGTCATGAGCTCTGGGTAGCGACTGAAAGAATGAGATTGTGGATACAAATGAGTTTCCTCCGTGGGGTGTCTGGGCTCAGCCTTAGAGATAGGGTAAGGAGCTGAGACATTCGGAGGGAGCTCGGAGTAGAGCCGCTGCTCCTTCGTATCGAAAGGGGTCAGTTGAGGTGGTTCAGGTATCTGATCAGGATCCTCCTGGGCGCCTCCTGTTAGAGGTGTTTCGGAAACAACCCCTAAATTTCATGTGCCCCCCCGATGTTGAAATGAAACCTGTGAAAGTATATAAAGTTTACATCCAAGACCTACAGAAAAACCCTTTCCTTTTTCTTTACACTCACTGTGTGTCAGAGATGTGACATGAGGACACAAACAGACAGAAAGGAAAATAAGCCCCAGAGAAGCAGAGCAGAAGTGAGACGACAAAGTAAGGTTCATTTAAGTTTGCGTCTCAGGAGGTTTTAAAGGTTAATTTTCCAGAGGGTTGCTTTAAAATGTCAGTCTCGAAAAATCCCAGAAGATGTTAGATTCTTCGTAGTGCTATGGTTACATCTGTCAACACAATAAATTTGGAAGAGTGACTATGGATCAGTCCCAGTCCATCTGTTCGTTTCTCCAGTCATCCATCAAAAACACCTCAAATGCCACTGATCAGATTGTCATAAAACTTAAAGGGATAGTTTGGATTTTTTTTTTTTTAAGTGGGATTGTATGAGGTGCTTATCCTTAGTCAGAATAATACATACAGTAGCAGGCAGTGTGCCCTAAGATTGAAGAGCAGGCTGGGGTAGCACCACAGAGGCTGAGTAATGCACTGCTGTGGAGGGGTTAGCAGCTAAACAGATTTTAGCCACCTAAAAAAGTGCCACCAAAATATCAGTTGAGTGTACACCATATTTAGAGTATTTCCACCCTCTCCAACAGGGAACTGAAGTTGTTTTATCGCTCTCTTCAAATCCACCAGATACTATTGACAAAAACAGTAATTTTCCCACACAAAACACAGGAGTTGTTGGTCTACTGCTGCCTTGAGCCGTAGTTTCTTCATGTTATTGTGTGACTTTAGAAAATCCAAACTAACTCTTTAAAACACCAAAGTCACACTTTAACATAAACAAACCAACTGATCAAGGCAGCAGCAGCTCTGCAGCTCCAGTGTTTACCAAGGTAATATTACTGTCTTTGTCAATAAAGTCTGACTTTGAAAAGACCACAGATAAGTTCCACTTTCAATTCAGTTCCCCTTCAGAAAGACTGTCTGTCATCAAGGTAAAGCGGTGAAAATATTTTAAATAGAGCTTACACTTAGTTTAGTTCTGTTTAGTTTAGTTGCACATATATGTGTAGAAAAAAACAGGAAAAAGAAATTAAAAGATAAAACACTGTGCAGGAAAGAAAACACTAATAAATATCATGAAGTTAAGTTTTTCTATGTTGAGAGCGAGTTTGTGGTGGGGTTTTTTCTAAATGGTTTGTGAAACCATTTAGAAATAGATGATAGCTCTTCGTTTGCTTCTCGAATGAGTGTGCCATTAGAAAACAAAAAAACATGGTACATCTCTGCAGACCCTAGGTAGGTCATTTATGTAAATCAAGAACAATAGAGGTCCAAGAATGGAGCCCTGAGGTACTCCACAAAGTGGCTTAGCTCTGTTTGAATCGTACCTATTAATAGAACACAACACTTTTTTAGGTGGGACCTTTTTAAGGTTGCTAAAATACACTGCTTTTCCCGTCCACAACAGTATATAGTGTAGCTTCTGTGACGATACTCATGCCTGCCTTTCCAAACCGGGGACACACTGACTGCATTCTACTGTAGGTAATACAATGACAATTGATATGTAACTTACACAGCCCCAGCTCCAAGAAATCTGAACTATCCCTTTAAAGGCACCATTCAAGTCAACACAATCTCCTGTGAAACAAGTGCTTGCAAAATTTGTGGGCACCAAAATATTTAATTAGTCCGACATGTTGTGTTAGATGAATGCTGTATAGTTTGTTTTTATCGAAGCTGAGCTCTCACTGTCTCAGTCAAGAACCTGTCGTTGCAGCTCAGCTCAACCCACGCACAAAAAGAGTGATTCCTTTTTGCTACATCTGCTACTTGCATTGCACCTTGAGTCTATGTACTTGCTGTGTGTTTACAGGGCTGACCCGCAGAGACTGGATGCATTCATCATGGACAAAGCTCTGCTGGACTACGAGGTCTCCATAGATGCAGACTGTAAAACACTAACAGTCGGGAAACCCTTTGCTATAGAAGGTAACATATTGCAGCTTGTTACAACACAAAGTATTTCGTCACAAAATAGTACTTATATATGAGGGATGAGGGTGTTAGTTGATTAAGAAAATGTTCAATTAAAATAGTCAGTTCTTGAAAACAGTATTCACACACATTTTTTTTTTAAATTGTCCCTATTATAGCAGGTCTTTCTGCATGACTGCAGACAGACTGACCATGAGCATTTCAGGACAGCTCTAGATTTAACAATACCAATCTCTCAACATTTGCACAGCAGTTAATCTTCTTGCTTTCAACAGCTTAGATCCTCCACTGTCTTCTGTTAATCTCTGGTCCATTTAGCAAGCTTCTTCCTCCCACTGTGAAAATGTTCCCATGGTGGTTGCTTCCATTACAGGCCACCACAGTCCCAGATTCCAGTGTTGTTGTTAATTACTTAATGCACCCTTAAGCCTTCAGGATACAATACAAATCAACCAGTGTCCTTCCTAGCAAGGCGAGGTACTCCTGTAATTGGCTATTGCTGAATTTGTCACACTCTCCTGGCATGCTAAGAAACTCTGCGATTTACTTACAATGTTAAGTACCTGTTTTGTTTAGGAATGACAGTGGTGCCTTCTGATAAGAAATGGCGAAACAGTAATTGCTAAGACTCCCTTCTTTCTGATCAGCTGTTATTTTCCGTATTCCTGTGCACAGCTGTAAACCAGTGAACGAAGATAATTACAGCACATGGAGGTGAAAGTTAAAATGATGTGTCACAGAGAAATAATTGCAGCCTGTGTTTGTGTTCGTGTCTGTTGGCAGGCTATGGCATCGGCCTTCCTCAGAACTCTCCTCTCACCTCCAACATCTCAGAGCTTGTTAGTCAGTACAAGTCAGATGGCTTCATGGACACGCTGCATGACAAATGGTACAAGGTTGTGCCCTGCGGGAAGCGCAGCTTCGCTGTGACTGAGGTAGGAACAGAACCACCTGTTGCAAACAAAAGCAGCTGCTGTACTGTGATGTGTGATGGAGACATTTAGATTGACGTTGAGTTTTGACGTGTTGTGTCTTTCTGTCACCACCCATGGGTATGGCTCAAATATAAAAGGGTGTTTCACAGGTTTTATTTTCTGCCGCGAACATCAAAGATAAATGACCCACTTTAAATATGACCTTGAGTTCGGCATTTTGGCCGTCGCCATCTTGGATTTTTGAAACCAGAAGTGACCATATATGGACAAAGGGGTGGAGCTGTGGGGGAGTGATGAGTGGATCTGACTTATAGACTGTGGCAATGATTGCAGTCTGTCACTCAAAGCAGCCATGTCCTTAATTATGCCTAATTTTAAGCCTTAATCAAATTTAAACGGATGAGTAATATAAACATTCCACACCCATGAATGTCGTGGATGTTGAAAATAGTAACAGAGACTAAAAATATTTATCGTACCAGGCAGTAAACATCTTCATTTCTGTGGTAAAGTTTTGTCTATGATGACTGACTCACTTTTGGAGCCAGCCTCAGGTGGCCATAACAGGAATTGCAGTTATTGATACTTCCGCACTGGTTTTAGTTTTCAGCCCTGGAGGTTACCGCTTGCTTATAAATCTCTGTTCAGAACAAAGATTCATGACGAGACGAGTTGAAACATGCAACTGCTTACAATGCACTGTTCTGCAATGATCTGAAAACCTGCAATCACACAATGCAATTAGATGAGATGGTGTATCATCTCTATGCAACAACTCTCTGTACTTCCGTTCTGAGTCCTCCGGCTCATTGTTTTGGTTTTCCAGTTAGTGGAGACCAAACTGAGAGTGGCAACTTGACATATTTGTTAGATGGCCAGTAACGTGACTCTAAGGGAATGCTAATGTTGCTCAGCCTTCACTGGATGTGTCAATAAGCAACTGTTTTCTGACACATTTGCCGCACCAACTTTATAAGTCAGTGTTAGAATTTGATGATGCTCTAAGTACAGGACATTACATATAGATAATGTTCAGGTCACTGTGAAGGTAAAAGGGGTAAAACATAAGTGGCAACCTGTAGAAAAGACATTTATTGTCTTAAATAAACTATATCTCTGGTTCTTGAAAATATAAGTGCATCGTAGCTTACCTGTCACTAAACCAAGTTAAAGTTTTTATGTCCTTACAGAGAACTTTTCTCCTTAATTTCATCATTTTTGCTGGCTCTCTGAATGCTTTCCCTGCACTGCCTCCACAGCCCCCATGCACCGTAATTGCTCCTTACTAATTCAGACTCCGGCCCCTGACCCTCCAGCTGCTAACCGAGCTGTGTCTCCATAACTTCAGTCCTAAACAGCCCAGGCCCCGTGGTCCATCCTGTTCTGCTATTACCAAGCACTTAGCTCTCTCGGCAGTCTGGCCGTCTCCCCACCCAGCTGCGACTCTGGAATCCCCAGAAGTGGCTGCTAGCTCGGTGCTGACTGCACACTCCCTATTATCAGGAAATGAATTTAAAAACTCCCGTCTTCAAAAAAGGAATTTGTGTCCCTCCTCTCCCTTGTCGTCTTCATTTGTACTTTTCTTTCTATATTATTTATTTTTCCGACCGACTGTGCATCACTTCCGTGTTCAAAGGCATGCAACCCCTGCTGGTTGCTCATTATGATGTCTAATTAAGGAGCACTCAAGGTTTGTGCCTTTGAATGACGGCATCACCTAAACACCTAATACATAAATGTAAATCAGCATCCTCCGACGAGCAGCAGAAGTGGTACACTGCAGTGCAACGGATTCAGTGTCACTGAAGTGAACCATTTTTCTCTGTGTAACAGCTAGACGTGTTGCAGATGCTATCTACAGCTGCAGACATTTAAATTGCTCCAGGTACATTTCATTTTGCAGCATCATGCCTCCACCTCCCTCCACTGACAGCAGAGAAAGCTGCTTGACCGATATTTTTGCTTCACCTGTGTCATTTAATTTTACATAAAGCTACAGTATATCAGTCAGGTGTCATGCAGAAATCAGTGTGACAACCATGTGCACACATCTAGTTCTTATATTACAGATAAAGTTGTATGATAAGTTACATAGAATATGTATCATTAAATTGAATCAGCCTAAACTGAGTAGCATGTTTTGCACTGCCAGCCCTAGCACATTTGGCACCCTAGGCAAGCTTCCCCTGGGCCCCCCACCCCCCAAAAACATTTTGTTAATACTGCTAGTACTACTACTACTACTACTACTACTAATGATAATAATAATAATAATAATAATAATAATAATAATAACAACACACTGCTAAAAAAATAATATAGGAAGCACAAGTGATTCAGTTTTACCTGCTTTGGTGCAAATCAAAGTGACAACAGATGCAATGGAGAGGCAACAGCAAGACAACCCCCCCCCACTACCACTCCTTGTCACTACTGGTAGCATGAGGCGGTACCTGCAGCCCAATCAGATTGCACAGGTAGCCCAGCTCCTCCAGGATGGCACATTCATACGTGCAGTCGCAACAAGGTTTGCTGTGTCTCCCAGCACAGTGTCAAGAGCATGGAGGAGACACCAGGAGACCGGCCGTTAAATGAGTCGAGCTGGACATGGCCGTAGAAGGACATCAACCCAGCAGCAGGACCCGTATCTGCACCTTTGTGTGAGGAGGAACAGGAGGAGCAATGCCAAAGCCCTACAACATGTTTCTGACCGCACTGTCAGAAACAGACTCCGTGAGGGCGGCATGAGGGCCTGATGTCCTCTAGTGGGACGTGTGCTCACATCCCAGCACCGTTTATCTCAATTAACATTTGCTAGAGAATGCCAGAATTGGCAGGTCCGCCACTGGCGCCCTGTTGTCTTCACAGATTGAGAGCAGGTTCACACTGAGCACATGTGACAGGTATGAAAGAAACTGGAGACACGGGGGTGAACGTTATGCTGCCTGTAACATCATCCAGAATGGCCAGTTTGGTGGTGGGTCAGTAAAGGTCTGGGGAGGCATATCCTTGGACGGTCGCACAGACCTCCATATCATAGCTGTTAGGTACCAGCTGTTAGGTACCAGGATGAAATCCTCAGAGTGATTGTCAGACCTTACGCTGGTGCAGTGGGCCCTGGGTTCCTCCTGGTGCAGGACAATGCGCGGCCTCATGTGGCCAGAGTGTGTAGGCAGTTCCTGTATGATGAAGGCATTGATGCCATTGACTGGCTCTGACTGACATCCCCTTGACCTAAATCCAACTAAGCCCCTATGAGATCAGGAGCTCACTGATGCCCTGATCCAGGTCTGCGAGGAGATCCCCCAGGACGCCATCCACCGACTAATCAGGAGCATGCCCACATGTTGTCAGGAGTGCATACAAGCGCAAGGGGGCCACATACACTGCTGAATCACATTATGAGTTGTCGTGATGATATTCAGGCAAGTTGGATCAGCCTGTGATTCCTGAGTTTCCATTGTTACCTCATTTTGCTCTCAACAAATTATACAGTGCACCTCAGCAAAGATTTTCAACTTGAATAATTCCTTCATCAAGATCTGATGTGTGTTTGAAGTGTTCCCTTAATTTTTTGAGCAGTGTAATAACATTTATATTTATTGCATTTATTAAGAACAAAAACAAGAGCTAACAAGAAATCAACATACTTAACTTAGTAATGAAAAACAAAGGATTGCAGTATGTGCAAATTTACCAATTTCAGCGTCTTCTGGGTTTTGTCATTTCATTTTGTCTGACTCTAACGCTCTCCACACACACTCCTCTGCACAATTTTCTCTTATGTTCAACACCGCTCTCTGGGTGGTGCCTTAAGTGGCCCCACATGTCGCCCAGAGGAGGATCCACCACTGATGTTTTGGCGTGGTTACAATATGCCGTCAAATTGAACACTGGACAAAATCAAAAGGAAATTCATGAGATATAAGCGATATGAATTACTGACAAGGCTGGCTCAGTTTAGTCTTGCTCAGCATTTTTTTTTTTCCTTGCAATCTTTTATTCCGATGAATGACTGCTACACCACCCGCAGCAGCAGCAGCGGGCCTGGGATCCTGAAAAGATGAAAAAAAACCTGATGGATTGGCCTCAGCGATGGCAGCCAAACACCCTGGCACCCATCCAGCTGTCTGTCACCCAAAAGAAGTTGATCCCATTTGAAGTAATAAAATCAATACCAATAAATGACATATTATTCAATTACCTAACATTAAGAGGGCCAAACTTAACATTACGGAGAAATAAATTGTGATCAAAGGGACGAAGATGATGAGCGCCATGTGCTTCATTGAAGCTATTCATAGATTTTTGCAGCAAATGTATGCAACTAATCAATGAGTGAGAGTGAACCAAAGACGGTGGAAAAACAGTGGAGTTATGAAGATCAATGTGAATTGTTCTGTATGATTGCTTGAAGTGAAAAGAGACAGGAAGTGTGTGTTGCCAGAACTAGGATATAGAATATGTGCTTAAATGTGCTGATCCGAGGAATCCCAGAAACTGTGGGGAGCCTTGGAGTTGGTTAATACACAATAAGTTACACAGCTTTGTACGCACTGGAGCTAAGTATTAGATTAGATTAATGTCATGTATCTTCAGTAAGCTCGTCTTGCTGTTGTAGGGAAAATACCACTGTAACTGTATATTTCCCTAAGTTGAAAATGTCTTCCCCAGCAGTCAGATGTGGCTCGTGTCTATATTGCCCAACTTCCCAGGAATCATCGGCTCCCACTCTGCAAAATTTCATTACGGCCAGCTCGCCAGAGTCACAATACTGCAATGACGGATTTAATCCATCATGTATTTTTTTTCCACCAGCGTGACTTTATAAGGCAATCATTGCAGCTGCTGCTGTATCACAAGCTGTTCCATACTCAGCAGTAAAAAGATTCATATGTCGATGTGCATCTGCGCTAACTGCAACAGGCGCTCAATTAAGAAAAGGGTGATATCACAAAAGGAGATGGCCGCGCTTGCAGGCTCATCTCGGAGAGGTTTTCTGCTAAGTGATACATTTAGAATGGAACGAGTGCCGATTAAGATGTGAGGGGGAAACAATCCTAATCTTAGTGAGACGTGTGGTATCCCAGAGAGAGACGATCTCAGGGGTTTTCTCAGGAGCAGGATTTCAGGAAAATCTGAAAATAGTAAAAATCTCACAGCGATTTAAAATGAAACTCGTGCTTTATTTTTCCAGGAGGAGCAGCTGAGGGGAGGTGGTATCTAGATTCAGATGTCCGATGCTTTGAAAAAGAAACACTGATTTCAGTCCTGCACACAGGCATTGCAGGTTTCTCTTTACCAACTTTGTAATGCTGTTACTTATTCAGTTATCAGGCCTTTTTGTTTGTTTACCTCTGATAGCAGTGAAAACAGAGTTGAAAGCAAACCTGAGCAATAGTCTTCTCCCACTCATTTTTTTTTTTATGGAAAGCTTTTACAACTGCAGCTGCAGTGATTGCGGCGTTATAAAGTCAAGCTACGGGAAGAAAAAAAAATACATGATGCATTACATTTGTCAATGCAGCGTTTTGTCTATGCGAGCTGTTTTTAATGGAATTTTGAAAAGAATGGGAGCCGATGACTCCTGGGAGGTCGGCCAAACTTGCTGTAATAGAGACAGTGCACTGTAGGAACTTTCGACTACATCAATGGGTTCGCACATTTCATGGGAAATAGAAGCAAAGAAAAATACAATTACGCCAGTGTTATCATTACAGTATTAGCTGGAGAAACAATTTTGCATACACCAACCACAAGCCGCTGCCACGCCTACTACTGAAAACATCTGCTTTTATAAGATAAGGATGCCCAAACACAAACAGTTTTATATTGTTCTCGGTTAATTTTTTATGACATAAAACACAGAACACAAGTTATAAAAGACAGTGGATTGCATAAAGCAGTATACCATAAGAAAAACCAGAGTTGCTTCCGTAAATCCATAGTTGCAAAAACATGGATGCTTCACACACATCTCTCCTCTGGCAGCACAGAAGATCTATACAATCACAGGACACATAAAATCAGTGTCACCAGTTTATATCTAACCAAGTATTCCCCCTTCTGTTCTTGAGTTATGATGTTGAGTAATGGTCAGAAAAGTGTTTTGCAGAACATTATGTTGTCACAGTGATGTTGACCTTTGACCTTTTGGATATAAAATATCATCATTTCATCATTTTTATCCTGCTAGACATTTGTGTGAAATTTTGTCATAATTAACAAAGTAATTCCTGAGTCATGGCCAAAAACATGTTTTGTGAGATCTCAGTGACCTTGACCTTTGACCACTAAAATCTTATCAGCTTATTCTCAAGTCCAAGTGGACATGTGTGCCAAATTTATGGAAATTCTCCTGGGGTGTCCTACAGAGATTGTGTACACAAGAATGAGGTGGATGCAAGGTCACAGTGACACGGTAATATTGTGTTTATGTTTTGTGTTTATCATTTCATCATGAATGTTTGTGCCAAATTTGGAGAAAATCCCTCAATGCATTCTTGAGATATTGCAATCGTGAGACAAATGCTGTCACAGTGACCTTGACCTTTGCCCTTTGCCCACCAAAAACTAATCACTTCATTCTTGAGTCCAGTTTCTTTTTTTTATTTGTGTCAAATGTGAAGGAATCCCCTGAAGGCAATCCTGAGATATTGCGTTCACGAGAATGGGACTGACAGATGGACAACCCAAAAATATAACGCCCTTGGCCACGGCCACGAAAGGCCCAGTGTGTAGCAACCAGGAGGATATATTAGCAGAAAGGGAATGTAATATAATCAGTATTTTTTTTTCAGTGTATAATCACCTGAAACTTAGAATCCTCATGTCTTCTTTACATGAGGATGAACCCTTTATATCTACATAGGGAATAAATCCTCTTTCATGGGGATCGCCATTTTTCGCCGCTATGTTTCTACAGTAGCCCAGAATGAACAAACCAAACACTGGCTCTTAAAAGGGCCCTTTGAAATCTTACATTACCTGAAGGCCACCATAGGTTCTCTACATGCGGGCTGAGCGGAGGTGTATTCAATTGATTGCAACCTCACCTTTACATGATTAAAAACAGCATTGGAAGTTATTGTTAGTTGCAGCCATATTTATCAAATATTAATGTCTCAGTTGTAAAGTTTCTCACGGACTTATTGTACTTCCCACAGAGAATTTTTCAGACTCCTCCATGAGAAGCAGCAGATATGCATCCCTGACCTCCTCCTCTCTGTGTCTCCTTCTTTCTCCTTCCACTTTCTTCCCTTCTCCAGACGCTGCAGATGGGCATAAAACATTTCTCCGGTCTGTTTGTGATGCTCTGCGTGGGCGTGGCCTTATCTCTACTGACCACGATAGCGGAACACATTGTGTACAAGCTGGTGATCCCCAGGGTCAAGGAGCCACGCTTCAAATACTGGCTGCACACGAGCCAGGTACTGAACTCACACACAAATACACACATGTCCAACACAGTGAAGCACTCTTTCACTCTTTCAATACACCAGAAGAGGTGAATTGTGGTTCAGATTAATTACTTACTACTGATTTACAGTAAACATGTGACAGCTAATGTGTTGCTTGTTTTCCAGAGATTACACCGGGCCCTCAACTCAGTCTTCACTGACGACAAACTACCGACTGTCACCAAGCCTGAGAAGAGGTACTGTGTCCGTCATTAAAGGCCTGACTCAGCACAGTTTCAGTTCAGTTCAGTAAATCCAGCACACTGCTTTGATATGTTCCTAATTAATATTTCTTTAATTAATTTTATTTTAAATAAATCCCTTCCCTAACAGATTGAACTCAATATGAACTGAGCCCAGTGGTGTTTTAATTATTTATGACCCATTTAGTACATTTTGTTTGGACTTGGGACTTAAGTTCATTAAAACTCTTTTCACACAAAGACACATCAGAGACAGGCTGGCTGCTGACTTAAGGCAGCTCCGAAATGCAAGTAATGCTGACTGAACAAAAGCTGTTTTTGACTGAATTTTCAGAAAGTCAACTAAAGGAAAAAGTTAATTAATCTGTGTTTTTATGCCAGTGTTAGGAGGTTCATCGAGATAAACAGTTGTTGGCACTAATTCCAGTCATATGCCTTTAAACAACTGCAGAAGAAAAGAGTTTAACAACTTATAATAGTCTGCAAAACATTACAAACTCACTGAGAGAAAACCTGCAATGCCAATTCTACTCCTACTGCACTTTTTACTGTCAACACGCGAAGTTGTCCACCTTTGCAAAGTGTACATTTTTTTTATGTTTATAATACTTCAAGTTGTTTGTTTGTTTGTTTGTTTGTTTTTTTCGGCATTTGTGCTTAGGTTTTTTTTCAAATCCTCATATTAAATGTGCCCATAAAAACAGGTGAATGACGACAGGCTTAGTTTTACATGCTGCGTTTTAGGGTTGTACCTGACATACACTTTGATCAGTAGAATTAGATTCAGCCATTATATAATGTGATTATATAACGATATGTTTTTGTCTTCTCCACATAAAGTTTTAAAGGTGAAACGGGGCTCAGCAGGATGTTTAATGTGACAGCAGCATTCATGTAATATAGCAAGCAAGCTAATGGCATTAAGAACTGATTGGAGATGTGCAACGACATTTTTTGCAGACTAGATATCAAACAAAAGACAGACACTGTCGGATTAAGTGTCTGTGAGCTGTAAATTCACCATTCCCAAGCAGAAGCAACAAGATAATGTTATTTTGGAACCTTAGGCTTGGAGAGTTTCTCCTCCTCTGTGTCACTGCATCACATCCACTGTTGTCTGTCAAGAGCGCTCACTCCGCAGCAAATGTGGGGACAAAAACATCACCAGAGATAGACTGTACAGCACATTGACTAGCAAAGAAACAAAGAAAAAAACGACTGCTAGACTTCATGCAATCTCAGTTGAATTCTGACCAATCAAGAGCAGCTTTCTCGCACAAGGCATTTGATCTGGTCCGCTTGTAAATGCTGCCGTGAGAACACGAACCCACTCTAGGCAGTTATACAACTTTGGAGCAAATTTAGTCCCTGATTCAGACCAAATCAAGACAACTCTAGGTCTGAAAGCAGCCTTACTCCTTACAAAGTGGTAACAATCTCTTGCACCGTGTGCAAAATGCAATTTATTTTCCCACCACTTGAAATTTTGAAACACCATAAACAAAAACTTTATTACAAACAGCACGCAGACAAAGAAATTATTCAGATTTGGGAAAGATACCATGCTGATTCTGGTGTGTCACCCACTTGCTGTAACCTTCGCTCACACCAAAAAAGCATCTCAGGAAGCCAGTTTTCCAAACTTTAACAGCCCATTGGCCAAATTATCAGGCTGCGAATAAGTGACATCAATTAACATCCGAGTGGCAGTTGAGGGACCCATTTTTAATCAGGAATGAAATAGAATGGTCAGTCTGTTAGAAGCTAATTATCAGTAAGGGAAATTGAGGAATTAATCTCAGGCTGACGTCACCGACTATTGTTTGACTCAGTGGGTGAGAGACGGAGATTTAGTGAATCATGAAAGCTTCTTTTTGGTCAGTTTCAAAGTCTTTTCAAATGTTGCCTGGGCACACTTTGTCAGGGTTTATGTAACTAATCTGGACAGTCATTTTGACACCACAACAGTGTGTGTGTCACAGTGGAGCCTCCTTTTGCTTCACGTTTGGCCGCTGCTCACACCGCCGTGTCACTCTGGAACTTCCACCTTGCTATCAGATGAGCATATCTGATGTAGGGCAAGCAAAGTGGGACATTTATTACTCCTTTTAAGGTCTCCGAGGGGGGATCAAAAACAACCCTCAAGCTTTTGCTCGGAGCTCCATTTCATCTTTCATCTGTTTGATTCTGCTGTACTCCGTTTCACACCTATTCCTACTTAGCACCACGCAAGGAGGGGACACTCAGGTGGAGCACTCAAAGTGGGGATTAAATACACGTAATAATTATGGAGCCAAGGCCATGTGAGGGATGCCTGTGGTAATGAGGATAGATTACCTACTGCTGCATAATTAGGCTCATTCAATCAAGCTCTTCTGCATCGAGCCTGCACGCTGTCTAAGAGTCAGAAATTATTACCGTCATATTGTCAGCGTCCCGCAGAAACCTTGCGCGTCAGAAACGTCTGTTTTGCAAGTCATCTTTTTCCATTTATGTGTATGAGGTTTATGCTGGAGACGGTTCCAGCTTTAAGAAAATACACTTCTGCTGCCCACACTATAGTTCATCTTACAAAGTGCTATATACACCTGTGTTTCATCAGCATAATAAAAAGGAGGCATTATGATACCGAATGGAGCATATGGGTAAAAAGCAAAGTGGCTTAAAACGACTACTTATGATGGAAGAGTAACATATTTCATTCCCTAACTGCGCTAACAAGGACGTGGAAAAGCCCAAAGGCATCAGAGGAGTGTCAGTCTGAGAGAATTAGGAGCTGTGTCTGTAAAACCATGAAACACTCTCCGATGTCCAATTAAGATCTTGTGATTTAGTATCAAACGCAGTGTCGAGATCATGTAGCTCCAGAAAAGACCTTTAACCGACACTAAAACAAGATCATTTGTCACTTTTAGTAGATCAGCTACAACTCAGCTGCTATATATAATGGAGGAATTATATAGGACAGGTCCTCTGCTCCCACTCTCTATACTGATTATTTAAGTTGCTTTTTTTGCATTATATTTTAAAGCAATTTTAACATTTAACTTTTTCATTTTTATTTTCCTGATTGGCCTATGGATTTATAATATCTGAGGGCATATGACCACATAGTGCTCTTTCTTTGGCAGAAAAGCAGTGGCAGGGTGCTGGCGAGCCCTTCATCCCAGCAATTCATAAAAAAAAAAACACTCCCAGCACTCTTTCAATGACACACTACATACAGGTTTTGTTTCTGTGAAAAACAATGCTTTGACAATTAGCTATGTAGCTAATGTGACAATAACAGAGGCTTCACTACACAGTTAATACCAAGCTTGCAATGCGTACAGTGATAAAAGCACCAGAAACGCTCACCAGCAACATTCAGTGTCCGGCCAACCTGCTCCCACAGGTGGGTTTTTCTGTCATTGTTATCGTAGTTTCTGACTGAGGCAGGATTTATACTTGTGTGCAGGTCTATGCAGAGCAAACGCATGAAGCCTACACACGGCCTATGCTGTGAGCATTTATACTCGTGCAGCGGTGTGTCTGTGTAACTCTGCAGTTACACTTCAAAAAAAAATTGTCGGCGGTGGAGTTTCTGTGAAGTGCTGTTAAGTTTAATTGATTCAAAATACACCTTAAACTGATAGTACACAAATCAGCTTCACTATAACTCGCAGCATTCACAGACAAATGCTTGTCTTTATCTGGACACATTTTCCCCACAAATACAACATGCTAATGTTTTTAGCACAAGCCTATGGCATTTTACATTGTATAAATTAGCCTAGTGGCTAGCGGACTTTTCCTCTACTGTTCCTCAGCCAGGGACAACAGCAACATTTAACAAAGGCAACGTTAAAAAATTTGGCTTGATTTCAAGAGGTTTCCTCTGCTCATATGAAGCCAGGATAAATCACACACAAGACTTTGAATGCTATTTCGTCTGGGCTTTATTGTCTTCACAATTTATTATTTCCTATCTGTGAAATTAAAGCAAATAAAAGCTTCGTTTCCACTGAGGGAAATGGTTTCAGCTCACAAAAATAGACAGGAGGTCTGCATAGCTGACGGTGTAGAGGGTAGAGCATAAATCCCGCTTGACACATCACACAGCTTGGGATCGACACCAAAGGAGCAGCAGTGAAGACACCAGCACTACGTTTAAAGATGGTCAACTTGAAGCGCTCAGAGCGACTGCACAAAAAAGCTGAAGTGCTCTGAAAAAAGGCGCTGCATCAGTAGTTAAAAACATTCCAGCTGTATGTCATTTATCAGATTATATCCATGTATGAAATCATGCAGTGTCTGCGTCGTCTTGGAAACAGTTTGTTGTGCATTTGATTCCTCTCTTCCGTGGGCACATGCATTTTTCATCAAAAGTTCAATTTTTGGGCAACAGGAGCATCTCTGCAGTGTCGAAATAATTGGCCATTGGGATTGTGCTTCCCCGTTTCGCTCCTGCTGTTTAATTCTTGCATAGCACACCATCACAACAATTTGAAAGAAATTACCATCACCATCTATCTACTGGATAACACACGTACACCAAATTTGATATTAACATTTTCACCGCCCACAGGGTGCCAAAAGAGGTCATTTAAAGCTGCACAGACCTGCTGGTAGGGATTCAATATCTTGCTCAAGGACACTTCAGCAGGGTGCATATCCTTTCTGGTGCACTTGTGTGCTGCTTGTTGGAGGACAGGGTCCGTATTCACTGTGCTACAAGCTGACAGACATCTGTACCAGCAGATGGGTTGGAAAATACAGATCAATGGTAAAAATCCATTCTAGTCATGCTGAGGATGTAACGTAGACAACTGCTGTATAGGGAAACATGTCCTGAGACAGAGAGGTATCCCGACAATGTGAGCAGCTTTTGGATTCTGCATTTGTGTGTGTCTAACAACTCTGTATCTACAGTAGGTTGCAAAATTGTAAATTTGTAAAACCACTGCTTATTTATAAAATCAGCGTTTATGAAAATGTAAATGAAGGACTGGACAGATCTTAATGAGAGGAATCTGGTGATGCTGCAAATTGGACGTAGGAGGAACCAAATATCTCCGAAAATTATGTGTAGGACTCTGAGAACTGTAAATGGTGCGGAGGAGGAGGAGGGATCTGGCCTCTCTGAGGAAATCGAACAGGGTTATCCTCAGCAGTTGTGAAAACTAATTTATCTCTCCATAAATGATGAAGGGAAAAAAACAGGCTGACTTGCAGTTGTGCACATAAACTCTTCATGTACAGATTGTAAAACAAAGAGCTCCACTTGCTTGGACACTAAGACGCCCTCTGATGTCACCGAGCGAGCGCAATAACAAGCTTTACATTTAAAACCTCGTGTGTGTACTTTTCACTTGAAAAATAATGACAATGTGAAGGACACCCTAACGCTGCAGGAAGAAATAATGATTTGTATTTCAGCATGCTTTCCAACTGCTAAACACACTTTGCCGACACTGCATGGTGCACAGTTCCCTTTCTGACCTTGATATCATTATTTCTTGCGGAAAAAGTTAGAGTTTATATTTTCCAGTGAAATGATGTGAGCTCCATCTCAGTCATCGCGTCCGTTCACATCATGAAAGTTGAAAGCGCTCCTCTTTGACACATGGACTCCTAAATGTTAAGGAAATTAACTTAGAGGCCGGATGGAAAAACAACAAAGGAACAGGGCTTTTATGTTGTGCGTGAAAAGATCAGAGGCTGTACTAATAAAACGGCTTATCGTTATTTGCATCGCACTTTTCCGAGCTGCCACAGAGTGCTTTTGAAATTAATAAATAAGAAACAACAGATGATTCATCAATAAAAGCAAAAAACAATGCATGCAAAGCAAAAAAAAAGGTCAAGAGGAGTTATTTATAGATAAAAACATGAAAGCAGGTCTGTAAAGGTTAGTTTTAGGGCGTGATTTAAAAGCCGAATGGCACAAAAGCTCAGCCAGCAATAGTTTCTAATTTAGATGGTCAAACCAATCACCAGAAATATGTTGACATTGTACATTTCTGCACATCACAGATACGTTACATTTGTATGTTATTATGTAGTTTATACATTGAAACCTTATGTTTCTTTACATTTTAACGACAATGTGGTTAATGTCTGGTTATGTTTGGGCACAATCACCACTTGGTTATGGTTAGAAGAAGATCATGTTTGGGCTTTAATAACCTGGTTTTAGTGGCACAATCCCTGCTGAAAACACAGAAATGCCTTTTAAAAAAGCACTTTGTTGTTGATGTTCTGGGACACTGTGAAGTTCTGCCTGTTACATGCATTGTCTTCTTTCAAAATACATTTCAGTTTTCACAGGAAATTTACTGTTTCCATAAGGTCTCTTTTAAAACAAACGTACTACAAGTAACACATGTGGTTGGGTTTAGGCAACAACAACACGTGGTTAGATTTAGGAATGAAGAACAGGGTTTGGCTTGGGTTAGGGTTACAGGATGCACACACCACTCTCCTCATGAATGTCATTTTGTTGGACCCATCCACTACCGCCCACCGTACTCGGACTTTCACTGAGTTAACTTTCGCTTTTGTCCCGCCGACTGGCCGTGTATCATGCCAACATTAAAGGACGGCTTTTTTCAAAAGTGTCGCCGCAAGTCACTGCATTACTTTTCATTGGTATACATACAAATGGTGCATGAGAATAGCCTGAAAAGCTGTTGGAAACACAGCAAAAAAATGCACCCTCAAGATCATCTGGCAGCTGTGATATAGTGTAATTAGTTAGAGAACATCTGCTACAAAGTGTATACATTAACACCAATACATAATGCCTATACAGATACTGAAATGGGGAGATTATCTTCAGCCTGAAGGCTCAAGAGATCTGATCATGTTCACCACATTGCAAAATAGTCTCTCTTTCATTGCAGCCATGATGTAAGCACAGGTGCCTTCTTGTCAAAAGGTGCATATATCATTTTAAGACAAGATTCTTTTTAAGTTTGTATTCTGACGTCTCATCCTTCAGCTTAAGGTTTCTTTTGATGTCAGGAGTATCTCATTAGATTCTTCTTGTCACTTTTTTTTTCATTACTGGTGAAAACACCTTTGATTCGGAGAGTTCTTCAGTTAGGCTTCAATTCGCACGAGCAGGGAATCTCTCTTCTCGACTCCTTAAATGAAACTGTGGTTATTTCTCAGCTAGCAGATCTGGTCCAAAAGATGTGAACAGTTTCTTTTTAAGGGAGAAAACCAAATTTAGTTCTTTTCTAATACTCAGGCAAGTCAGACCTATCCTATAAATGACTGCAGGAAACTTTAGAGTTGACAGGGAGTACAGTATATATAATGTTGTATTGGTGCTTTATATACCTACTAGGTTGTGTTCTCATTTTCCATGCTAGAGAGCACAGTGATCTCAGGGGCTTTAAATAATACTTTAAGTTTATGTTCATAAAAAGTTTTTAAAGTTGACTTTTTTATATTGCACCATAACTCTCCCATTAAAATTCAATAGTAATCTGTTTACTTCTATACCATTCTTATGAATTTAATTTGGTCTTAAAATGCAACTTCACTTGTTTTGTTTGTTTGAGTAAGAACTTTTAACTCATTGTTGACTCACCAGAACACCTTGTAATACTATTTTAATTAAATAAAAAAGAAACAGAAATACCATAAAGCTGATTACGTGTTAACCCGATGATAAATATTTCCATTATAACCACATATTTGGAATAAATTATCTGGACAGAAGCTAGGTCTGCATATATTTCCGTGACTTAGTGAGGCATAAAAGCAAGGACACTCGCTGGTATTTTCTCTAAACCCAACATGACATCAGCCTTGTGTAATACCCAATCACGTATTGCAGATGCCACTTTCTGTCGGCTTTCTTCCGACCAAACGCTTATGCTGTTTAAAAAAAAAGAAAGGCGGGGGAGGGTATGGGCAAAGGTCCAAGGTGACTTGATGTTGCAGGAGTTTTTCATGGTCAGTGCAATCAAAGGAATTGATATGTCACCAGGAACAACCCTGTCTGGCTCAGTTTGTGTAGCTTTAAAGCTCAAATTAAACAGCTTTGAGATATTTTTTCCTCTCTATATATTTTTTCTTTGCACATGAAACCTAATTTTGCAGGATGAATGTGCTGAAAAGACGACAGGACAAATGCTGTAAAATGAACACTGATTGAGGACCGCTCAGGTCCTTCATCACTCCCTGAAGCAGCCTGAGGAGAAAGGATTTGTCAGGCGACATACTGCATGTTTAAGCCTGCACAGAACATGACATTAGTGATGTTGTGCCGAACTGACACGTCGCACCTCCCACCCACGGCACTGCTGCTGGTGCTCATTAGCTTCAAGACGAAGGTAGACTTCCTGGTTGGATGGGAGCCGTTGGTGGGGTCAATGCTGGTGCCGTAAGAAATTAATTGGACTTGAATTTGAATGCTAACAGTGAGCCTTGACAGTCAGTGGACTTCTTTTTTTTCCATTAGTACCTGCATTATGTGGGGGGCTATTCATTGCTATTTATCAATGCTTATTTGCATTATATATGACATGATTATGGCTGAATTCAGGCATGCTCATGGCTGCTCCACCTGCAGCATCACAGTCCTGCACCATGTTTATTGGATGTATATTTCCTGCTCAAATATAATGACCATGTTCTGACCAAATGGTTTACGAATGTGACCATTATGCCAGCTAGTCAGACCAAGAGGGAAGAAGGTCACACAGTAAAGATGACATGACTAATATACACAGAAATGCATCCAATCCACCAAACTGATGCGCACACTCATACACAAACCAATCAAACCAAGCCCCACCACAACCCAAACACCTTTGAAAGAGCCTTATATGATCTTGGTATACATTTAAATAAATGTCATCATGGAGGCCAAGACAATCAAATGAAGGGTCTTGGCCCAACATGACAGGAGTGACCTCGTTTATTACATAATATAACACAAAATCTACATCATAGACACCCCCAAGAGGAGAATCGATCATTAAACCTAGTCTGTCTGTTTTGATGATCAAAACAAAACTAAGAGTCAACAGCAATGCCAATGGCTCTGCACTTTGACACAGCAATGATTTGAGTTGAAGCACAAGCCAGCATGCTAACGTGCTTATAACTGTCATTGTTAGCATGTTCTGAGCAATTGTGAGTGTGTGGTAGCAAAATTAATACAAAAAATAATGGGCATAGCCACCGTGACATTACCCATCGGTTTGTAGACTCTTGTTTTGGAGCATTGAGTTCAGCATTTTGGCCAATGCCATCTTGGATCTTTGGAGCCAGAAGTGACCACAGTTGGACAAGAGATTGAAGCTGTGTAAAAGCAAAGAGTAAATCTGACTGACAGCCTGAGGACAGCCTGTCATTTAAAGCAGCCATGCTCTTAATTCTGCATAACTTTAAACCTTAATCAAATGTAAGTGAGTTATATAAACGGTCATATTAGCTATAGAGACCAATTTTTATTTTTATTTTTTTATTCATTATATTTTTGATCACAGCATGAGGGATATACATGTTTTTTTGGGTTGTTTTTTTTAACCAGGCTGGAAACATGTTTACTTAACTTACTTGCTGTAAAGCTGGGCATTTTAACATTGGGGTCTATGGGGATTGACCCGCTTTTGATGTCAGCCTCAAATAGCCAGTCGAGGAACTGCAGTTTTTGGCACTTACACGTTGGCTTTATTTTTCAGCCCTAAAGACTGATGCTTGAAATTAATCCCTGTACAGTTGTCATGAACGGGAAGGAGCCAGCCTCAAGTGTCTATTCAAGGAATTGCAGTTGTTAGCACTTTGGGTTGGCTTTGTTTTTCAGCCCTGGAAGTAGCTGCTTGGTTAGCAATGACAATTTTCTAATTAGCAGTAAATACAACTGCGGCTGACTGGAATGTCATCTGTTTAGCAGGTATTTGGTCAAACCAAAACAATGGACAAATCAAACTATGACCTGATGATGGCACCAGAAGGAGAGTTAAGGTTGAGGTCACCCTGAAAAGAACATGAAGGTGTTACCCATAATGCATTGCAATCCATCCAATACTTGTCAAGATATTTCACAAAAAATTCCACCTTGTGTTACTTGTATTTCAGTCTGGACCAAAGGCGTAGACTGACGGACAAACCAGTATCTCCACCCCTCGAGCCAACCTGACATGCAGCTGATAAAATAAAAACATATCACATAATAACTAGCTGAACAATACACCCAGGGACATGCATGAAAAAAGGATTTTTCTTTTGATGGGTCATTGAGGGAGAACGCTTGTACTGTAAAGTGTTCTCTTGGAAAGCATTCATACTGGTTGTTGTTTTCCTCCAAGAATATCTACGTGAGCCTCTTAACAATAATGTCTGGAACGTTCCCATACAGCAGTAAAGAAAAATGGTCTTCACTTTACATTCTTGTTCAAGGTCTGGTCTCCCTGAATTGCAACATGCACAGAGTGTAAGCACAGGGTTAACATTACCTGTGTACCTTGAGATATGCCATCTGAGCCACTGGTTTTATGTAGGATTCAGTCTGAAAACAGTCGGATGATACCCACACTGGCATTCTCTGTAAGAAATTAAATTGGCCCCTGACATTTTTCTATGTATCTTGCTTATCTCCAGGTGCAATGAGGGAAACAACCAGTCAACATCTTGGAATCCTGCAGAGTCCTCCCACTGCAACAGACGAAGGGTCCTTCCACAGGAGATGCAGAATGACCTGGAGCGCCCATCCTCCCAGGAGCTTCCTCCACCGCCACCCCCATCTCCCCTGCCCCATCCCCACTCTCTTCCCCTACTGGAGAAACACCTACCCATAGTAACCAACTCTAATGGTCGCTCTGACCTGTCAGGGCGGGGGTTGGGCCAAGGACTCGGGCCGGGACAGGGGGGCTCGGTGCAGGGCATAACACCAGGATCATGTCGGGGATTGGGTGTGGGCGACTGCGGCCCCGGGCTGGGCGTGGGCCGGAACCCGCTGGTTCAGGAACTGTCAGAACTGGAGGGTCAAATCCTCGTAATCAAGCAGCAGTTACAGTCAGCCATGAGGAGGAAGCGAGAGCTAGAACAGTTCCAATCAGAAAACCAGCAAGCAAACCAGACTGCACCCAGTCAGCCCACTACGCACCAGTCTAACCAGTTTGCTCAGTATACCCAGTCCCACCAGCAGACTAACCAACACACAAACAAGCTCCCGGAGTTCTGAAGCTTTTTTTCCTTTGTTCTTCCCGGAGAAACCTGGTTAGACATGGGACGAGTTTCCAAAACGTCTGGAAAAGGATCCTTGTCTGAGTTTTGGAGTTGGAACCTTCACAGAATTCTGGGAGCTCAATCCTCCGTTCAGGCTCAGGAGGTCCCCCAAACGCCGGACTGAAACATTCTCCAGGGATCAGATCCTGCTGTGTAACTCTAGCAGAACATTTCCTGACCTCTGGAACGTGTGATTCGCTCAGACAAGAGGCACTGGACAAAGGTGAACCAGGGACCCTGAACCAAATCTGTTCTCACTAGCTTGTTGCTGTCACTGAAGAGCTGTGCAAACCCTCCTCTTCTTTACCTCCCTTCCCCCCGTTTTCTTCACCTCACTGATCCCTTCATTTTTTTTCTTCTATTTCCATTCCTACTCCTCTCTGCTCCATCCTCTTGTCCGTCTCATCTCCTCCCTCTAAGCCTTGTCTTTTCAAGGGTACAGATTTGCTTGCCGTGATGATAAGCTTGATCATAGATATGAGGACTGGTATTTAAGCTTAATGGGCTAATTCACCTGAGTCTTATGTTGAGACTCATTGAGAGTGTACATGACCTGGAGTTGAACCCACCCAGTTAAGTCTTTATGGCTTCATGCTGAAACCTTGTATCTTTAAAGGGGAAAGAAAAGAAATGCAGCTGCTGATAATTGGTTGATTTCACCATCGATGACCTAATGTTTCTGGACTTTGCCGATGCATTTGTGTGATTTCTCCTGCCCGTTTTCGCGGGTTGGTGGGGCCATTGTTACGAGTAAAGAAAAAAGATATAAAGCTTCAGCAAGACACCTCTATATTCATTAAGAACATCTGGTTGGCATCTTGTGGTGAATCATAGGACAAAATCTTATTTTAGGGATCACTGTATAATGTTGTCCTGCACTTCACCGATGCACTTCTAGTTTCTTAAAGAAAGCTGCACCTACAAGTCATAGTTTAACTTGTCAGAGTTTGACTTATGGTCTGGATGTTTTTCGTCTTTATAATGGCTTCGGGGTTATAAACACAGGATGTGAGAAAGTAATACATTAAATGGTATTAAGTCCAAGAGTCTTCAGCCTTTTCAGTCAGGGACCCAAAAACAGGATCTTTTTACCCAGCCTCTTGAGATCATACCGGTGCTTTTGCAATCTCTGGACACAACCAACACAGAACTACCACTCAGTTTTTTTTGGTACAAGCCCATTGTTGGATAGTAAATGTAAACATGAACATAGACCACTATTGTCAAACTCTGACATCTTATTTGGATCTGATGATCATTCACGACTGAACACACTGAAACAGTCCCTCTGTGATGAGACCTGTTTTCTTGCATCTTTTCTGTTTTGCGTTTGGATGTGTTCTGTTATTAAAAACTTACCTCTCTTCTTTGCACTTAATTTAATTGAAACATTTTTTCTAGCTACCCTACACGTCAATATACAGTCCAGCACATATTAAAAAACAGAATGTAGGACACTGAGAGTCTTTCATCCTCGTGTATAGTTACATCTGAGTTCAGTTTTTAATTATCACGCCTCCATAACCTTGAAAAGTGTTAGACATGAAGCGACTCCTCTCAGTTTTATAAAAGCATCAAATCAAGACCAGACTCTTGATGATTTCAAAAGACTATTATATCTTTTCTTTTTTTCCCAAGGACTTCAGGGATGTGCTTTCACTGATAGGAAGTTTCCAGTTCCTGATGTGTCAATGAAACCACAGGTACAGAACAGCGGCTGACGTACAGGACACATCAATCTAACTGTGCTTTGAGGATTTATTTGCTGGAATATTGATATTTTTGTGTGTCAAGTTGGCCGTTGAGATTCACCTGCAGTTACTCATTTCCTCCCATCTTAATGGATTCCATTATGGTTTAAAAAACACCCTGCAGCTATATACATAACCAACCCACACAGAGCTTTGCTTCCCGCCTTGAAACGATATTTGGTTGTTGCACTATTCTTCACTCATATTGCTAGGGGACAGCAATTTGGGCAGGAAGGCGTACTCAGAACAGCCAAGGATGACATTTTATAAACACACGGCATGGTCAAATACTGCCGCGCACACACACACACACACACACACACACACACAAACAGTCCCTATCTATTTAGCCAGTGTGTCTGCAGGGTAAGCGCAGGCTGTCACAGCTGAAATGAATACCTGACAGAGCAAAAGAGCAAGTGCACTGGCTGAGCCGTCAGCTTCCTTTGTGTCTGTGTGTGTGTGTGCCTTGCTTAGCGGTGACATAAACATCACTGAAGTCGCTTCGGTTGTAACAGGATGAATCAACAGAAAAACTAAATAAGATCCTGGTTTTAGCATATCTATGCTCATTCCAATCGCTTGTCTGGGAAGCATGTGTAGCTGTGCAGGAGTGTGATGTGCAGAGGAAAAGCCTGCCTCACAGGTTGTTATAACATGAGGGGGTAAAGGGTCATATTGATATTGATTTTTTGGGGTCTGTCTAATCAAAGGTTGCTAAAACTTAATCACATTTTTCTCCTTACTTGTTCTCAAAGGCGACAGTTTGGGGCAACAGGATTCTTCTAATAAACTGCACGCATTAGCATTTGTTAGTTCACAAAAGAAATGTCAGATTTCGTCCAAGAACAACCCTGAAGGTGTACTAGTCCTCTCAGAAACGTTCTATTATCATAAATTCATTGCATGCTTGACTACATATTGGAAGAACATTTAGAGCAAGATTTCTTTCCTCTTAACTGAGCCTCCTAGGGAGCACCTCCCTCCAGACTGTGTATTGCACACTGTATCCTACATTGTTGTTGCTCAAACTGCAGCCACTGTTGACGCTCAGAAACATGACATGGACTGCATGCATTATATTTTAATCATTTGCAGTCCATTTCAATACTTACACAGTCATTATTTTCCTGCTAATACACAAGGAGGCTGCATCAAACTGTGACCCCCTAACAAGCGTCTAGCTCAAGTTAGCAATTTCGGTTGACAACTTGCAACTCCCTCAATCATATGCTGGTTCCCTAAATTGCTCTACATGTACCACCAAATGTTTAGAGGTCAGGTCACATCACACTTCTACCTTCCAAATATTCGTTTCCCATTCACTGCAATCGAAACCAGGGCTCCCCTTTGTGCAACTCTGTGTGTATGTGCACAATAGAGCTAAAAGAAAACACTGACGTATGGTGTTTTTATAGTGTGTGCCATCACCCTGTTTAGCATGCTGCACCCCTCCGTCTGTCTTAGAGGATGACTTGGCCAACCTCATCAGGCAGTTGGCTGACATGGGAGGGTCGTCGGCTTGATTAAGCTCACCTGGGCTTTCCTGGCTATAAAAGCTGCCCTGTGTGTTAACTCACCGTCTGCCTTACCACAGCAGACATCCACCCTGCGTTGCTGCCTTTTGGTTTTGTGCCATAAATATCGCCACAGCTCACCTGACACATCCATGCATGGCTTTCATTACTAAGTACTCACTCCACTGTTTATTTGAGTTAATCTTAGTTCGATAAATTGAGGTTGTTTTGGGTAAATCTTTCAACTTCCATAGACGTTAGGCCTTTCAGCTGTAATGAGCTGTGGTTTAAGTGAGGGCCTGTAACAGCAAAAAAAGGAGGCGTTTGTATGCAGCAGAAGAGTTGCACTGTTGGGACATCTTTGCCTAGAGCAGGGGTCTCCAACTTTTTTTCAGACAAAGGACCCGTTAGCTGAAAGAAACAGAGGCAGAGCAGGGACTCCCAAAACATAAATTGTGTAGAACTGAATTGCACTTAAAATAATTCTCTGAATATTTACGAGGCTTCTCTCATTTGTGGCTGCTAAGTCAGCAGCAGTTGTGGCAAGGCTAGGTGCATTAGCCTCACCTGGTGGTTTCTAGGCTACACTGTATGTCACAATCTCTTTCTCAAAGAGTTGCAGAATGATCACTTGTATCTCAAAAAAATAAGTAGTTTTCCTCGCTTTTATGCATAAGTGCCACATTGTGGTTTAGTATAAGCTGGCTCACATAATTACACAAGGGCTCATGGGTAATAGTTAGCCTGCCAATAATGGTATGTATTGTGAATTATTGTAATTGGCAGTAGGGCCACCCCAGATAAGAATTTTTGTCATTTAGGGCCATTAGTCAACTAGTCGCCCGCATGTTTACGATATTAATGTAACTATTAAATTATATATTCTGGGCGGGGCAACACAATGGTTTGAGTTGAAGTTGTGAGAGAATAGTATCAGTAACATTGATAACACTGTGCTACATTACAGAGAAATACAAACCGTACTAATGAACCTTCATTAATATAGGCCTATATTTTATCTACAAGTGCACGTCACACACTGAGCGAGCCGCCTGTTAATGACGCTGTCGGCAAAGCAGTAATGATTGTGCTAAGTGGCTAATGGGCATGTAGCTACTTCCATGTTTCAGATGATGCGTCATGTTTGTAGTCGACCAATGAAGATGAGTTTACATATCACCTTGGGTTCGTCCTTCACCTTCTCAAAATGATGCCACACTTTGGATTTCCTGCCCGACATGTTATTAACTAGCCTGTGGAATAACCGCAGGTACCAGCCCTGGAAATTAACGTGTGTGTGGGGGTCTGCAAATAAGCGACCAATGAAATTTTGCTGTCTAATGACCTTTCTGATTGACTGATGCTTGGTCGACTATTAGGGGGCAGCCCTAATTGGCAGCCCCCCTGCAGTAACTCTAAGGACCTCTTTGGGGTCACGAACCCCTTGTTGAAGACCCAGGCCCCGGAGAGCTATGTGCCAGAAAGGCTTGGTTGTGCTTAGAAAAAAGTTGTGGTTGAGGTTAAATTTAACAGATGAAAACCCTCTAGGCAAACTTGTCCCATGTGCAAGAATCACTGTAGGGCTGCCTGCGAGGCACAACTCAGGGCATGAAAAAATAAAGTAAACAAACCTCAAAATATTCCAAGAAACAAAAGGGCAGATGTGTTTCCCACTTCTTCCCGGGAGGTAAAGTGGTTAGACTGACAGTCAAGATGGGGTCCAACCCTCTGCGGTTTTAGGAGAGGATTGAGGCTATTGTTTTTACCTTTCTAACCAATTATCCTTCTTGTCTTTGGCCACCTTTTTAATGATAAGAAAAGGAAAGTTAACACAATTTGAGCATGTAATGAAAAACACAAGACTACACACTGTTGCTACTGACTATTTAATTTGTGGACAAACCAAGAAAAAAAATATATGTAGCATTTCAAATGAAATGCTTTTTTTTGTTCTGAAAGTAAAAGACGTTTATAATCACAATGATAATGAGTATAATTGAAATCATGAATATCTATAAAACATCTTGACTTCTCTCTTCATGCTGGGCGTTATCTTCCAATGGGAAATGGAGTCACAACATTGCATCACAATCCACTGGTGGGTTGGGGCGGGGGAGGGGTGCCTCAAGGAGGAAAAGTGAAGCAGGAGTCATTAGCCTGGTTTCCATTAGAGGGGCTAGCCAGGCCTTAAATAAGTCACTCAGTTTCACTCCAAAGAGCACTTCTGTGTCTTTTTTCTTTTTTTCCCATGTATTTTCTACGGATGTCTTCCATTGGGATTTCAGTTTTAAATTTAACTGTGCAGCCACACCAGTGAAATCTTCAGGTAGATCTGGCACAGGCTAGCCCCACAGGACTTCTCTGTAGAAAAAATTCTATTAACATCACAGTGAATCAGGAAATTGGGGTGAAACACACTCATAGTGAGAATTCCAACCAATTATATTTCATTTTCATTGTGGCTGATAACATGGCACCACAAGTGCCAAACCCCATTTTCTGACTCGGAGGATGTCACTGACTCTTCCTTGTCGTTTCCTCCAAAGGGGAGAGGGTTCATTCCCCAAAACACCTAAACTGATACCAAAACATATCCAGGTTTACACAGCAGGCAAACAGGTCCAAATGGATCATAATAGTCATACAGATTGACAAAAAATCTTTACAAAATATGACCTGACGAGGTCAATTAATGTACAGCGATAATAAAAAGAAGGATTCTGTCTTTTTTTTTCTGTACAAATGACAAACATCACAGAACAACAACATCGATATTTTTTCCATAGCAGATTTTTCAGACTGAGAAGGGAATAGATGTGGTGATCGACGAGGCAAGTCACCTGACAGGATGTGATGTCAAACAGAGTGAGTCAGCTGACAGGAAGTGCGCAGGTTTAACACCGTCAGGATAGGCTACAGCACTCGCTCATACAAAATGTACAAAACACCGTCCTCTAACTACAAACAGCGCACCTTGGAGGGGAAAAAAAACCATCCCATGTTTCCAATGGTTTCAACTATCTGGAAAAACAATCTGTGCTTACGTTTGCCTTGGGATACTTTTGCCAGTGATGCGATAGATGTGCCTTGGCAGGTTGAATTGAGCATAGCCCAACTGAATGAGAACCATTAGAAACATGGCGCATTTTGTCCCCCAGGTGAGTTAAACAGATATATTAGTTGTGTGTTTTTGATAAGCATTCGGAACCACGTGACATGCGTCCTCGTCATTGTGTCTGGAAGTGCTGTGGAGACGCAAACGTGACCCGGTGCTGCCCCCTTAGTCATGTGACCTCCGTCATCGATGCTGAGTGGTTCTGAAAATGGACGTGGGAGGAGGGAGGGATGGAGAGAGGGGTATGAGGATTAGGAGAGACAAGAAGGAAAGTGGGAAAAGGTGTGGAAACGAAGAGGTAGAGGAAATCATTGTCAGTATCAGGAGTGCTCTGTGTGAGGTTCTGAGCGTGTTTCTGTGCGTTGGGGAAGGAGGACAGGGGTGTAGTGCAAAATGTCATGCCTGTATGCTCTTCTAAACATGTGTCATTGCTTTGTGTAGAAAGAAAGCAAGAAGAAAAGAAAGAAGAAGAAAGAGAGTACATGGTTAACTAATTATGTGACTGTAAACCCTGTTTTTAGTTGACTCATGTAACACCCTGTCTTTATAGGAACTCTGGAAAATGAATCAGATTACAAATAATTACAGGAACAGCAAATTACAGTGAAAACCAAATTACAGTAGACTAAATTCTGGAGGGGTATTTTTTCTTTTAAGCACAGTCTTAAGGGAGCTCTGCCAATTAATTGGGAAAGATAATGTGAATCACAGAGATTACGATTTCTGGGAATCCAGGTTAAGTGTTTTTAGCTACCTGTGCGCTGAGGGTCTCCAGAGGGCTCTCTACACGGGGGAAAGTCATCAGAGGCAGACCACGGTAGTCTTCAGTTTTCTGTTTAGCTGCTGCACTGTGGACGCCTTTGAAGTTGTTTACAACACATATACCCTGTAAGGTATGAGGAGGGTTCAACATTAATAGCAAGGTAGGCTGACATGGACCTGAAACATCAAGGGTTCATTTTAAGACGGGGAAAGTTAGTTTCAGCTGTGAAATTCTGACACTGTGACTGGTGGTGGTGTGACTTTTACCAAACCAGACTGGGTCTATATTAGGTAATTATAGATTCAGTTTAATTAATCCATTATGAAGTTCTCTTTTTAATTTAGTCATGCTATTTTTTTCTACCATTAATAAAAACTGTCCAAATACACATTTATTTGACAAATCATTGTAATGTTATAACAAGACAAATACTTGAGATGCTAACAATGACAATGCTAGTGAAGGTATAATGATTACAATGTTCACTGTTTTAGGCCAGAAATATACTGAGATATACTTGCTTTAACTACATAATCACATGCACATGATGGCTGGTTCGTGTATACTTGGTGTTGCTCAAAGTCAAGGATCCTTGCTTGGTAGGTCGAGTCTTTCAAAGGAAGGATCCTAGAGAGGCAAGGCAAGAGTCCTTCCCAACATTTGGCGAACACACTGGAATAGGCTCACGAGTGCCCTCAGGTGTGCGACATTAACCCTGACCGGATTGAGGGGGGATCAATTTAGACTTTGCACTCTCCAATGTTTTTGAACAAATTTGAAAAAAAATATATATATTCAAAGTCATGTGACTTTTACAGAACATATATTTCTGGATTATAGTAAAAAAAAAACAAAAAAAAAACAGGTGTGCTAAAATTCTTCAAATTCTTTAAAGAATCCTTAAAATTGGAACAGTCTTTCGGCTGGATTTGATGCTGTAGCATCCCTAAAATTGAGCTATTTAAGGATCCTTCCTTGACCTTGAGTTGTTGAGACATTTCACTCAAGCCCACAAAAGTCAACTTGCGGATAGCACTAGAGAAAAAGTAAGGGGCTCGCCAAAGTCCTTAAGCTTCATCGTCTGGGAACCACGAAGGTTTGAACAAAAAATTTTGCCAATCCGTCCACACTTACTGAGATAATTCAGTCTAGACAAAAGTGGTAGACCCACAGACTGAAGGTGCCACCCCTAGAGCCATGGCTAAAAATCATGCCTTGATAAAGACTCCATACACCAAATAAAAAAACTCACACTGCACTGAAGGGTTGTCTGACAATCTAATAAGCCTCTAACAGGAAATACAAGGGTGTGTATATACATCTGGTCCCTTGAGAGAAATTTTTACTTCCTATTATGAGACAACATAGAGTTATTGAACAGATGCAACCCTGTTATCTGCAGGTATACCTTAATATAACATGAGTATCATACCATTGTTAAAAGAGAACATCACCTAATGTCCATATTAAAATGAAAACACTTGTACCTTAAATCAAAATGCCTGCCAACCCTTGTGTCACTGCGATATTAGGCTCCAATTAGAAGGACTTAAGAGCACCCATGAGTTTTTGAGAGAGATGTGACCATATTTTTAGCTTCCCAACAGTTATCACCCTAATTTAAAGTTTATATGGGTGTAAAAGCTCAATCAAACATCGTATGAGTTCACAAAATGCAGCCATCATTTAATGCAGTCAACGGAGATGCTCTGGGTTGTTCATCTTTGTGCAGTGGCACCACGCCCAGCAGCCACTGAGAACTGACGCCTTATTTCTTCATTTATATGTCTGTTAAAATGTTTATAAATTACAGTTACTTGTAAATGCTGTTTTTTGTCCGGTTCGTTTAACTGCAGAGACACCACCAAGGTTGCCGTATTTCTGTGCTCCTCCACGGACTGGTTAATCAAAGAAGGCAGCCCGAGGGGGAGTCCCCCCCTGCAGGCCACCCATGCCCTCAGGCAGTGGCAAAGGAGAAAATGAAGCGGGGGAGATTCACTGCTGGAGGATGCTCAAGGTTTCCTTGTTTGTGGCAGTTCATGGACGGTGCTTCTCTAATGATCCTAGACCAAGCAAATGAATCACAGCTGCTGGGCAAGAATCCGAGGATGACACTCCAGCATCACTGTTTCATAAAAACAGATGAATTCTGTACAAGACGTGTCTGTCACAGTGAATCAAACTTTAAGTTGATTAGGCTGAGCCATGGGCAAGTGCATTACTTTGAGCTCAACTCTACACTGACACTCGCTTCTGTTGTTTTCACACGACTGTTCTTATCTAGCCTCGGAAGAAACCTATCTTTTAAGCTCCAACCATCCTGCTTGTTTCAAATACATTTCAGTATGGTTTCTGCTTTCTTGCTTTCACTCAACTGAAGCGCCTCCCCGAAGACCGTGGAAGACTGCTTTCCTTCCATTTTTGCGTCTCGTCATCCGTGCTAAGACAGGCTCGGCCAAGCTGCCATCTATTGTCTCAGGTGAGCAAAGTGAAATTTGCTTGTTGCCATGAAACAGCTGCAACATCTGATTTGAGCTTTCGGATAAAGGTTGTATATTCTCTTTGTATGGGATTGTACCAAAAAAGTTTGGAACTGACTCCATGTGCATTATGGGTTTTTTTTGTTTTCAGATCTGCATGGACCTGTATCTTGTGTTTTAACACAAAAATGTGTCAGACATATGGCAATTCTACATATGTTTGCAGCCTTGAATTCGAGGTTTAGATTGTAAGCCATTTTTGAATTTCAAAGGGCTTCTCCTCTATCAGACCTGGCAGGCAGTCGGCATGTGGCTCTACTTTGTCTTGGATCAAGTGGACACCTCTGTCTTCCATATCATCCTGCAGCTCCACGACCAAGTGCTTAACACTGATCCCTCAATCTGCTGGCAGAGGACAAACCTCTTGTAACACTAAAGGCAGTAGCTGTTTGACGAGTCCATTCAGATCTCCTCGCTGTCAGCTCTGATAGCGCAGGGATCTGAGCTATACCTGCTTTCTGCTCTCTTTGTACCAATTAATTTCCCTCCAGATAGCAGTCCATCATATTGCCTCAGTTTTCCCGATGACAAGACCTTGATAAGCTTCATCAGGACCATTAGGTGAATGTGTCAGGCAGAGGCAGCCCTCCTCAGCTTGCTGATAATAAGCTGTAAATGAGCAGGTTCAAAACTGCCGACGTGGTGATTGATTTTCTTGTGTCTGCTTTCCCCCGGAGATCATCCACTCAATGTATGTCAATTTTTAAAGATCAATCATTGAAAGCTAATATCCTTCATGAAAGAGTGGGGTGCTGTGGCTCCCCCTCCTCGTGGTCCAAGGACAAACTGCTTCTAGTCGACCAAAGCGTATCACTTTAGCTTCCTCGCAAGACTGCAACACAATGGCAAAGACAGGAGCAGGTATGATTGCTGCTACTCACCCAGAAATCTCAATAACTAAACATCTATTCAGACCAAAATCTAAATGTCTTCTATGCTCCACCCTTGGAAAACTTTCACTACTATTAATGGCTGTTGCCCCTTCCTGCCCAAATTCATACACACATCAAGAAAGGTGTGGCTGTCTGGGAGATGTCGGTCAAATCTTTGGTTAAAAAATCTTTCAGATCAATTTGAGGAGTGCCTTTGGTTTGCATGTCCCACATTTTATCTTGGGTCTGGCACAGTCTGGCCTTGGTCTTGGTCTTGACTTGGTCTCATCTCCTGAAGTCTCGGTCTTGTCTGGGGCTTGGGACCATGACTTGTGTCTCAGTTTAGGTGGTCTTTACAGCACTTTTCCCTTCATGTCTTTTCCTCCCTTCCATCTCTCTCATACTCCTTACTTGAGCACCAGCAGCAATTAACATGAATTGAAGCCTCCGAGACTTTTAAAGTTTATGTCTTTTAAACTGTTGTGGTTTCTCTTCGCCTTCCCTTCTCCTCAAGGGTATTTTCGCTTCAACCACAAAAACAAGTCGACGGTTTCAGCTGTAATCATTACCCTGCATTTAAACACTCAGCTTAAAATGTGATGTTGACAAAGTGATTTCGATTTTCAGTGGAAGCCAGGATATCTGACAGCTCGATTCTACATTAAAGGCTTTGGGACAGGGAAATTCATTTTCTTTAAATCCAGTGAGAACAATTTGTACCTTGCAATGACATTTATTTCAACGAGACACATAAAAAGATCCTTTCCCAACCAGAATTTATCAGATCACATATTCTCTTCACTGGTTCCCTCAATTATCTTAGAATTAGAAACAACCATGGTGATTCCTTCGTCTTTCTAACTCCTGGTCCTCCTGCCTTTCACTACCCTTCCTCACTGAGCTCTTCAGAAACAGAGCGTCTGCTGATCTCAGTAGAAATCCAGGTGCCACCTCAGTATTTTCTTTCCTTTCTTATCTTCTCCTCCTACCCCCAATCAACCAGTGCGTCCTTACCCTTTTCCCTCTATCCTAACTCACCTGTATCTGAACCTCCTCCAAGCTCAGTATAAACCATGCTTCATCCTGTTTCACATCCTCTCCCTCACCTCTTCATGAACCGCTCTTCTTAGCTCCTTTACCAAATAAGTGTTTAGTTCCTCATTACACAACTTACTTTAACATACACTTCATGGCCTTTACAAACAACAGCTATTTATGTCATTAAAGATCAATATAGATTAATAGTATAAAATCTGCTGTGTATAAGTATTTCAGGGCATAAATTTGCATTCAGGCTGACTTTAAAAATGGCACCAAAACCCTGTTACAGGCTTTGGTAAGAGCTGCAGCCTAGAATAATCATCTAATTACCGGTTTGGGTCGCTTCCAAAATGAGACTGGAAATTATTATTATAATTTGAAAATAAGTCATGACCAGAATCCACCTCAGAATAATCATCCTCTCTCCTCCTCTAATCCTCACTCCCACACTTGCCCAAACTTTTCACTCTTCCATCATCCTCACCAGAAACAGAGCAACAGCTGATCCCAGTATAAATCCGGCCACTACGTCCGAACAGTGGTTTCGGTACTCTGAGACTCGGTTGAGGCCGGTGAGGAAGGCTGAACAGAGCGTGCCCAGACAGAGCACAGGCTTGGCCAGGCGGCTGGACTTGGTCTTGATGGTGCTGGTGATGTACATCTGGAAAGGAGGACAGAGGGCAGATTAAATCAGACGGTGAAGAAAGCCATGACAGCTGACAATGCTTCAAATAGGGTATGGATGTTGCTGCAAAGAAGCTACGTATACATATAATAATGGCCAAAAAATGTTTTTGCAGAACATTATGATGCCACTGTGACGATGACTTTTGACCTTTCGGATATAAAATGTTACCACTTTATCGTTTTATTCTATCAGACATTTCTAGGAAATTTTGTCTTAATTACCAGATGAATTCATGAGTGTTTGCCAAAAACATGTTTTGTGAGGTCATACTGACCTTGACTTTTACCACCAAATTTTGATTAGTTCATTCTTGAATTCAAGTGGCGGTTTGTGCCAGAAATGCCTTAAAGGCTTCCTTGAGATGTCAAGTCTATAAAAGTAAGACAACAATTAGGTCACAGTGGCCTTGACTTTTGGCCACCAAAATAAAAACAGCTCATCACTGAGTCCAAGTGGATGTTTGTACCAAGTTTGAAGAAATTTCCTCCAGGTGTTCTTGAGATATCATGTTTATGAGAATGAGATGGACGCAGGGTCACAGTGACCTTGGCCTTTGACCACTGAATTCTAGTTGCTTAGTACTGATTCCAAATGGAGGTTTGGCCCATGTTTGAAGACATTACAGGTGTTCTTCAGATATCATGTTCACGAGAATGACATGGACGCAAGGTCACAGTGATCTTGGATTTTGACCTGTAACCACTAAAATATAATCCTCAAGTCCCAAATGGATGTTTGTGCCAAATTTGAAGAAACCCCCTCAAGGGGTTCCTGAGATACCTATTCACAAGAATGAGACAAACATGAGGTCACAGTGACCTTGACCTTTGTCCACTAAATTCTAATTCATTTATTGTTGAGTCTATGTGGATGTTTGTCCCAAGTTTGAAGAAATCTAAAGGTGTTCTTAAGATATCGAATTCATGAGAATGAGACAGATGCAAGGTCACAATGATCTTTGACCTGTGACCATGAAAATGTGATCAGTTCAGTCTTGTTCAACTGGATTTTTTTGCCAAATTTGAAGAAACTCCCTCAAGGTGGTCCCGAGTTTTTCTGTTCACAAAAATGCGACCGAAAGATGGACGGACGTACAAACAGAAAACATAATGCCTCCAGCCACTGCTACCAGCGGGAGGCGAAAAAATATGTTCTCTACTGTGTCCTAAAGATCTAACGTTTCACCTGTACTGCTCTTTAGGCAGACAAGAACAGAAGCGATCCCATGCAGAGTATCTGGAGGTGTTCCCACAGAAATGGAATCAAATATTTTACCATTTTATGAGAGCACGGAGCCTCCATTGAACAGCAAAACGGTTAAAGAAAGATGTCACACACTTACATCATATGAGTGAAATACCTTTCCAAAACAAGGAGCTTTTTTTCACAGAGAATAGAAGATTACAAGATTAACCTAATAGGGGGAACCTCTAACTGTGAGTGAAAGTTGTGAGAAGACTGTCAGCATTTAAAAACATCAGCCTTCCTACATATGTTCTCACTTCTTGAACTTTTACCTCCTCCCACGTCAGAACTTGGAGCTGCGTGAATCAAATCCTCTTTTCATCAACAACCTGTCTTTGTATTCTTCTCACTTGTGCTGATAAAATTTGCACCTCTGCTCTCCCTCCTTTCACTATCCGTCACCGTGATATCACACACCAGTCCTTCAAAAGCCATTCTTCATGAGTTCCTCAGGCCAATTTTCTAAAAATGCCCGGACCCACCCTATGCTTGTATTACACATTCCTCGACACACTTCCAACAAGTATGAAGTCCCCTCACCCGTTCCTCCATCAAAGATAGATGCGCTACAGAAAACATTTCTCCTTATTCACAGCCTTTTTAAATAACAAATTTAGTGTGGAACTTTAATCAGTCCCGGCTAAAGAGATCTATTCATCTCTCATTGTTTGGGTGTTTTTTACTATGTAAAAATTGTTTACACCAAGATTTAAAGTAATTACACTCAGAGAAACTGTAGAACCACAAGTACACTTGACAATGATTTTTAATTAACCTTGCTCGGATAGCACTGAAGAAAATCTGCAAATTTGGTGAAGAATTTTAATATATGTTTTGTCTTCACTTTATTATATGATATTGATTTAAATTCAGAAAGCAGTTACGCTCAGGGAAATACTTGTTAGTACACTGCAGTATACTTATACTGTATTCATGCACATAATTGCCTTAACTTTTCACTTTGTTTTTCTATTTCAAGTACTTAGAAACAACTTCGGGTTTAGAATGCAAACTGCAAAATTGGAGTCTTATATTTTAGTTCAGCAGGGAACAGCTCTTAATTGTCCACATTGAAACCGACGACTCTGTGATGGTTCCAGCCTTCAATAGGCAAGTTTGATCCTCACAAATGTCCTCATTCCTGTAGTCGCGCCACCAGACAATCAGAGATCTCCGCCTTCTGATAGTCTAGGGACACTCCTTTCTAAAGTGTGCTTAACACACCGGAGAAAACGGCCAGCAACAAAGCAACGCCTCTTGCATTTTTTAAAAGGACACGCCCTTCCGGAAATGTGCGCTCCCCGTTTTCTCGTCCGAGCTTGAAAATGGATGCCGAGAGATTTACGTCCGTAAGACGTAAGATCTTGGAAATGAAGATTGTGGAAATGAACTACTTACAGCGACTTCATTTAAAACTTTTATCGCAGTCGGACTATGTTTATGAGCACAAGAGTTCAGCGAGCCACCGAAGGACCGCCCTGTGGATTTACTGTTGGTTCTGCAACGTAGAGTTTTTTTAAACTCTGAAATTGTATCCGCCCATCTAAACACAAAATCAGGGAGAAAGACATCAGTCTTTAGTTAAGCAAAGTGTATAACGACTGACTTGTGAGTCTATCATTCCTGTGACTGATGCTTTACCACCACATGGTCTGGAGTCACTGCACTATAGAGTCAACATGCCCATGCTTAACGGGACAGTCCACCCCAGAATCAAACATACATATGTTTCTTCTGACCTGTAGTCAGATCAGCTATTGGGAAATATGAGCAGGGGGGCAAGAGCTATGTCTCAATTCAGGGGCTGGAGCCTTCAAAGGCTACATTTGAACATCACATCAGCGCGACCAAGGCTCTCCCATTTCAAAGTCTCCTTCAAATGCGGCTGAGAAATGCAGCCTTCTTTCCCAGAGTTTGGAGGATGCAATGGATGAATTCTTCGTGGCCCAGCCTATCCCAAGATGCCTGTGCGCCAGTGACTATATTAAGTTAACTAACAGTTGTTAACTAGCTGTGATTAACTGTTGTTAACATTACTATTAGCTAAAAGCACACAGTTTGAACAATCTTAATTTAATAAGTTTACCTGATAAACGGTCCTCCATCAGCCTGAAAATTGTCAAACAGCGGTGTCTCTGGCAATGAATCATCTCCTCAAGTATTAAATAACAATCTCTGGGTCCATGATTTAGGGCTAACTAAATTACTAGCTTACTCCCTCTTACGTCAAGCCCAGCTAGTTGCTAAGTAACAGGGACATCAACGGATCAGGGCGACCGCAACTGGTGATGCAACCAGGAAATCCTCTGCCAACCAGACCATTCTGTTTGGCTGATGCGGTCTTTAAAGGATGTGGCCGACGCAGACCGTGAAAGCTGCATCTTTCAAAGGCTGCAGCCCCTGAATTGAGACACAGCTAAGGGGACCACAATGCAAAATTTTACACTTCCTGTGAGCATAATAATCCAATTAATCATATTTCCACATGTATTTTGTATCCACTCCGTTTTAAGATCTTACATTTTGAAAAGCAGAGGTAGTCACATGTTTGTCCGGCGCTTCGTTCCAATGAAGTCGAATCAAACATTGATTTAAGAAATTATTGCAAGGTATTAAATCATAAAATCAAATCATGGGTGAACAAATATGCCTAATAGTTTACTTGATTTATTTATTCAACCTTAAGGGCTACTATAACCCTCTCGCGGGTCGATTCTGAATGGACCTCAAGTGACTCGTGAACATTTCAGGTTTGTTGAAAACACACTTTATTTTGTACAGTACAGTAAATTTCTGGCAAAGAGCTCTTATTTTGAAGTGCTGTTTCCTAGACTGGGTAACTAATGGACAGCCACTTGACAGAGACAGCAAACTAGCTCTACAACACGGCCAAACACAAATATGGTGCTAAATGTATGATTGTATGGACCTTAAACTAATGACTATGGAAAAATCTGGACCACATGGCTGCACCAGATGGGAACTACTGCTCTAGTTTAATGTGATACCAGTGTCTTCACTATAGCTTTAAAACTGAGCCCGATAGAGCAGGTGTTATTATACAATATTAGTCTGCCTCACTTTTCACCATCAGCTCTGCCTGTACCTGCTGCCTTGCCTTGCCAGACATTTGTCCATTGCCTCTTTATAGGTGTCAGAGCAATACACAAGCAAATGTAAGAAAACACTAGAGTTGTTCTCACGTCGTAAGCGAATCAGGTGATACAATGCCATGTTACAAAATAAGTTCAACAGTATGTGATGTTATGTGATGGTTTTTCCGTTGTTTAAACCTCCCGAACTGTAAAATGCCCACATTAAACTCTATCATAGTGCCTGGTGCTCGTGTACATTCTCCTCACCGTCAGGTAAACAGCCGAGTAAACACTCAGCGAAGCATCCTTGGATGGGAACGACCTGCGCGCGTTCTCCACGACAACAGGGTTCCCAGTGCAGATGTTGCCGTTGACGATGAACTGGTGATTAAAACGGCACTCGGTGCCGGTGTAGTTGGGCTTGCAGACAGACAGGAAGTAGGGCGAGAGACCTCCCGTCACCACCTGGCCCGCGTTGACGAAGATGTCTGTGGCAAACAGACCAAATGCAAACACACCTGGGACACACAGACACGCAGATACACGGATGAGAATTTATAGCTCATGAAAACCCAAAGCAAAGGAACATTAACACATAAGCACAAAGATATAAATGCTTCACACTCATTTCCGCCTTAGATCGTGGTAATCACCTTATATCCGGGGTTAAATTGGCCTGTGACTATCTGGCTCCCAGTGCTGGTCCATAAGCTCCCAACTGTCATTAGGCACAACTAAACCCCAGGATATCTACTGTTAACAACATTACAGTTATCCTATACTAATAATTTAAATGCAAACAGTATTGGAATCAAATGAAGGTAATATGGAGGGAAAGACGAGTGGACCACAGGTAGAGACAGAAACATAAACATGCAGAAAAAAATTGCATTTAATATGAATGATTGCACTGACACTTTCAGCCCACCAACCCTAACCAATGTCTGCGTCTGCATTCCTTTTGCTGTGAAATATGACTGCTGATTATCTGGCCTGCTTAGCCATGAAATTACTCTGCTTTGTATTCTCATCCAAGGGGGGGCTGCAGAGGGCCGGGGTGGCGGGGGAGCGGGAATGTACGGGTGCCAGTGAGGGGTACAGGGACACGATTGTGTGAAGGGCATCATTGAGGGAAATAGAGATGGGGGAATTAGGGTGAGAGGAGAGGAGATGGGAGCGAGCAAGAGAGCGGGAAACGAAGACTCGGTGACCCTACAAATTTGAGAGATTGTTCGGGAGCAGACGGAAACATAAATCATGTGAATCGCCTAATGAATTTCTGATGAGTGTTTTATAAATTGGAGGGATATTATTTAAAAATGAACAATGCAGTTCCTGATTACGCCAGGAAAGTCCAGCAGACGACCTCATTTACTGGAACAGATAGCAAAGAGTCTGTCACTCTGCCCAGTGCTACTCAAGCTTTGTGGAGAAGTGGCTGTAAAGATTTATATTCAAAGGTCATAGCTGGACGTCTTGTGCGGTCTTTTGGAGGAGTGACACAGGTATGTAATGTGAGGTTACAAACTTTACCTGTAATTGTGGTGCAAAGCTGCCCTATTGTAAGAAATCTTTTAAATATTGCTCTATGCGATCCAACGTCTTTGTTAAAGATGTTTAAATTCAATTTTGTTTCAGTGGCTAATGCAGTTTTAGAGAAGCTGCAGTAAATGCATCACAGCTGGACTTGATCCCAATTGGCTCCCTTCACTGAAGAATTACTAAAATCAGTTCAGTCAGGCCAGTTTGCTGTATTTAAACTGAAAAGCCTCCACCAGCAAGTTTGCCTACCGAAGATTTAAATCAAAGCAGATGGTGAGGTCAGCCAATCAGGATCAACCACACACACAACACATGACATAAGCAGTTCTGATTAAGCCACACTAACTCCCACAGTCCAAAGGCACAGGCAGGTCAGGCTAACAACACTCTAAATTGTCCTTTGGTGTGAATGTGAGTGTGTCTGTCTGGTTGTCAGCCCTGTGATTGACTGGCGACCTGTCCACGGCGTACCCCGCCTCTCGCCCAATGTCAGCTGGGATCGGCTCCAGCCACCCGCGACCCTCTAAGGATAAATGGTTACAGACAGTAGCTGGATGGATGGATGGATTTCAAAGTGTAGACTCAAGAGGAATACAAAACAGCTCAATATTATTTCTTAGTATGCATGTGCATGCTTATTTAGTGTTTTCCTCTGTAACGGGTATAATGTAATTTTATTTACACTTGAAGAGGGTTGAGCTCTTGAATCATTTAAAGGGAATGTTCACCCAAAATCCAAAATACATATTTTTCCTCTTAACCTGTAGCGCTATTGATCAGCCTAGATTGATTTGGTGTCAGTTGCTGAGTGTTGGAGATATCAGCCATAAAGAAGTTTGTCTTCTCTCAAATATAACTAGACTAAATTCACCACAATCCGAGTGCCATCTAGTTCCATTATATTCAAGTGTAGGCAGACATCTCTACAACCGATATCTCCAACACTCAGCAACTCACACTGGAACTATCTAGATTGATAAATAACTCTACAGGTAAAGGGGAAAAATATGTATTTTTGATTTGGGGGTGAACTGTCCCTTTAGGCAAAGTCTAATACCTACTGAATACACTTAAGGACACACAAACTGGCATTATCTTGACACGTATCACCACTGTGCTACTTCCCAGCATCGAGTATCAGCACCTCAAATAAGCAGGAAATGTATATTAGTTCCACAGCTGCTGTATTTCTTGTGTCTTTGTGGCATCAAGTCAGGTGTGTGCTACGCAACAAACACAGAGGATCAAAATCTGCTGCTCCAAACACTTAAAGTATTTCCAGACAACCTCATCTTTACATGTCTGTGCAGAGGAAGCTGCTGCCATGCCCACCCCTGACTGACCTTGTCAACCTCATCTTCTAAATTCTTTCATTTCATCCTTCACTGTGCATCGACCTGTCTCTGACACAACGGAAAAACGGTTGATCCCGTCATGTATCGTGTTATTCAAAGGTTGGTGATTGCTTGGTGACCCTGTCTGTTGTTACGCTGCTTGCATTCCAAGTCGAGGGTCACCCTCTTTTGTCCTTTGTAGGATAAATGGGCGCTTTGGCAAGCCCTCCTTACATAATACTGACGGTGTATAGAACATAAACAAGCCCGTCTTAAATACCAAAATCCTCAAGCTGTGAATCATCATGGTTGGTTTTTGGATCGGTAGCTTTCTGCATTGGAGCTCCCCTCGCAGGTGACTGACAGCACCCACATTCAGCTGTCAGCTTAGCCATGATATACAGCGTGTTGCTTCCTTTTCAGAAGCTTCCTCAAAGACTATGAAAGCCACATGAAATAAAAAGAATCCCATTGTTGCAGATGCATTGTTTATTGAGTTATTAACCTTATAAACTCTGCTTCTGTAGTTTAAGTGCATTATTGTCACCGTAATATGAATGGTGATGTGATCACTGGGGTGCGTACAGATAGGAACAATAATGTGATCACTTAGCGACAAAAAAAACAAATGTAACAAGCCAAAGAGTGAGTACAAGTGTTTGTGAAATGATCCATATCAGCTAAATGATCCTCCAGACTCCTATTTAAAGCAGTTTTTACCGGAACATTAAACTACATTTAATTATTGTTATCATTGTCTCCCATAAGATAAAAACCTCCCATGTTATTCCAAAGATATGCGCATATATTTTTGATGTGTGTATGAGTTGTCAGCTACTGCCTGGTACCATCCACCCGAAGGAGCTCAGGGCAGTTTGGCCTACCTGGCATGAAAACGTTCTTACCTATGAAGCGTATGATGCGGCGGATAAGGGGGTTGAGGTAACAACAGTCTCCTGTCACAATAGTTTTCTCCTGGGCCAGGAGAGCTTCCCTCGTTGATTTCATCACGTACATGGACACCTCTCCGATAAAAATCTGCGCACAGAAAGACACAGAAACAGGTTTGAGATCCAGACAGAAACACACACAGACAAGGGAGGAAAGAAAAGATCAAGTTGGGCATCCCATTATAGGGCAGAGGGACATTTTGCCCCTGTCTAGCCTGTGTACATAAACCACTGTGTCTTAATGCAGCCTTTCTTCGGGTTCATTATGGTGTGGACATTACATCACGTCTAATGGAAAAACTGCTGCTGGACACACAGAATGAAACTCATTGCCAGCTGCCTTGGGTGATGCGGGTTGCTGCAAAAATGTGTGTCTATGAGCGGGAGTGTGTGCATACAGTATGTGTGTACACACGTGGTTTTGGTGTTTGGTGTGTGTGTTTGTGTTCATAAAAGAGGTTGCTTCAAGCCTCAGGACAGGTAACAAAACTCCTGTGTTTTTCTCCATCCCTCACTTTTTTCATCATCAACATGCTCTCGTGAATGCGGCTCTAATCTATTTCTTTCTTTCTTTGCGGCTACAAGCAGAAAGAGCCGCTGATTTCGTGATGTTGGGAAACTCAAAAAAAAAAAAAAAATAACAATGAAGAAAGAGGGACTGACAGCAGTCACATAAAAAGGGTATGAATGTTTTAAAGTTGTGGACCGGATTCAGTCCTGTCTGGATATGTCAGCATGAAGGAAACTGAATTAATATTTCCAAACACTTTCTTTTCCCACTGACATAAAGCATGCAAATGCCAAATGAAACTCTCATCAATGCATCATGACAGAGGAACCCATCTTCTGATGCATTATGACCCAGAAACATCTGCCTTCAAAGGCGACATAACCAAAAGAGGGCCTTTATCTTCAAGCAGACTGTGACTGTAAAAGACAGGCAACTTGTATCATGTGGTTTTGTTAGTTGTGACAAATGAAAATGCATATTTGCAGAGGCAAGAAAGGAGGGCTGGAGCAGATGTAACGGTTAACTAACACAATTTCACTACAGGCAATGAATCCGAGGTGGTTTAAAGGAAAAATTCATGATCTAAATGTAAACAAAATTATTCATGGGCCTCTTCTAGCATCATGTGTATATTTTATAATCAACATCAACAAACTATTTTGTTTGAAGTGCGCATATGCAAACAGACCTATGCTAAGTTTTAACTGAAATATAGGTCAGTTTCACCAAGACGGGAGCTCAAATGTGCCTTTATCTCCACTGAGTGTCAGTTATTGGCAAACTTTTAAAATAACTTTATTTTTCAAGTGTGTCATTTCCTGATATTTTTCTCACTAGAATCACAGCTCTGCTGCGTACGCTTTGACGATACAGTCAAGTTGCAGTTACAGTATACACTTATGTTTGTAAAAATATGGATGCTTCACACACGCATTTTCCCACCCAGCAGCACAGAAGATCCATACAGTCAGAGTTTCAAGGTGGGCATCCACGATTAGTGTCACCAATTGACCTTTTGCTAAGTCCCGCCCCTTTGTGATGGTCCAACAAGATGTCAGAGTAAGCATGGAGCCCACACTGTAACTAACTGCACTCCCTGAAGAAATATTATCATATTTTTTGGAGAAATGAAAGAGTGATTCCAGAGAGAAGCAGACAGAGGGGTCTACAGTCTGTGTTTGAAGGATATATCCAGGATGTCAAACTGACTCAGCAACAACAGGTTAAAAAGACAGAGATAGTTAGAAGCTAAAGCCGAACTATAGGCTACAGATCACAGTATAAAAGTGAACCACCACATCACTGCTGATCACCACACAAGACAATGAATATAAAGGGAAACTTTGCTGATGTTGAACCAGCTGTGTGGCATCACAGTGTGTGCAGATGAACCGTGTTTGGCTCCGACCCCGTGCTGCTGCCAGCAACGTTCATCTGCACACACTGTCATGACACACAGCTGGTTGAATATCAGCAAAGTTTCCCTGCTTCCCTTCACTGGTTCCTGTACAGCAGGGTCGCTCTTTGTTTCACTGTTATAATCATTACAAAGCAAAAGCAGCGTGTGTATACAATCAGTAGGCTATATCTTCAGTAGCTAGCTAAACCCTACACTTTTCAGGGTTTGATTTTGGTTTTGGAACAGGGAAGAAACGTATATCTTTTTCCAACCTCTCCAGGTAATGAGTATCATTAATACACGACGTGCCCCAGACACAACATTTAGCTCCAAATCCACAAAACCAGCCTGAAAATGAAGGAAATCTGAAACGACTGCATTAGAGTCAATGGAGCACAGCTGTGTTGTTGTCGGACCCTGGTCAGAGCCGGCTCCATGCTACGTTATGATTGGCCAGTCTGCGTCAATTCAGTACCTGACCCAAAGTCTCCCCTTCTGTTCCTGAGTATTATGACATTGAATAGTGGGCAGAAAAAAAAACAGAATAATTATGATGTCACAGTGAAGTTGACCTTTAGCCTTTCAGATGTATAATATGTCATCACTTCATCATTTTATCCTATTAGACATTGGTATGACCTTCTGTCATAATTAGTGAGTGAATTCTTGAGTTACTGCCAAAAATATGTTTTATGAGATCACAGTGACCTTTGGTCTTTCGACCACCAAGTTCTAATCAGTTCATTCTTGAGTCTAAGTGGACATTTGTGCCAATTTGAGGAGACTTCCTCAAGGCCTTGCTGAGATATCACGTTAACAAGAATGACATGCCACTGCCAACTTTGAAGAAAATCCCTGTTGTTTTTGAGATATTGTGTTCACCAGAATGGGATGGACGGACAGATGGAAAACTCAAAAGCATAATGCCTCTGGTCAAGGCTACGGACGGTGCAAAGGCATAATAATGACTTTAACATTTCCAAGCAGCTAGTAATTACGTTGAAGAATTTCTCTCCCAAGACTTGAGTCTGCCTCTGCCCTGAAAAGGTTAGTTACCACTGACTGATCGCCTCATTTCAACTCATGTAAACCTGAGTCTTCTGTATACAATGTCATGAAAACTGAGCTGTACTGAGTAAAAACAACAATTTCGGAACGCAACATTACAGAAAACGGAGGAATAACTTGGCATTCAGCTGAAACTGTGTGGTGTCTGAGCAGAAAATGACAGACAGCTGAACAACAGACACCAAATCAGAACATGCTGATCTATTTCTTAGGAAGTATCTTTGCCTAACATGAAACAAACAGATTTCTTGTTCATCTTAATAACACTGACCCATCCGAGAGTGTAATAAATTTATGGGCGCCCAGGTCCGCAGTACCCTTGAAAGTCCATAAAATCCACTACCTGTGACATTAAACAGACAGACAGTGACTGCCCACGGTATTTAGGAGTTCCTTTTTTTTCCTGTATGTGTGTTTCACCCCTATTCACATTTTTATTCACCCACATATTAAATGTGACAACTGTCCCCTGTGGAGAGCCATAAATGATTCATGGAGCGGCTCGTTCCATCATACTGACTGCCAAAAGTAGAGATTTTTGAAACATAATCAAGCATGCAGCCTGAGGCAGCAAAAAACTTGTCTTGACTATTGCACTTTACATTCTGTTAAATACATGTGTTAATCTTGGTCACTCCTTTTCGCATTTTACGTTGGCATGGCTGTGGTGAGCAGGATCACACATTCATCTCTTGTGGCATTGCCCCCCAGTGAGACATTTTTGGGACAAGGTGATATTAAGTTTGTCTTCTACCCTGGCTGTGAAAATACCTTGTTGTCCACCAGTCTGCCTCTTAGGCACAAGGATGGAAAACATACAGTCAAAGCTTACACACTGCATTGTTGCTGTAGCTTTTATGTCAGCTACATGTATCATTATGATGAATTGGCAATCACACAAATCTTTTTTTTTTAATATAGATAATTGGTTAAAAACCTTCAGCTTCAGCTCTTTGTGAATATGACCATGGAGATGATGGATCCTGGATTTTTACAGGCTCTTATCTAGGTCAAATGGTTCACGAATGAATTTCACTGTATTTATCCTGCCCTCTGACCCTTACAGACTAAAGGAATATGAATAACTCGCAGGGTAATTGAGCAACAGACACACAATTTGAGGTAGCCAACAACTTGGTTTTTATTTATCTGAAGAACGTCTATGAAAACAAAATAAACTGCTTGGCATCCAGACCAGGCATCAAATTGAGCCAGGCCTTTATTTGTCAAAATGTGTAGCCACACTGGGCACTCGCTGTTTAACTGGGACTAGGCTTCTAACTTAAGTTTTACGGTATGTCACCAGTGTAGCATACTACACATTCCTGTTGGTGACAATTCTCAGTCATCCAGGTAATCTTGAGAGCTTTAGACAACTGGAATTGCTTAAGTTTCTAGATACACGTGGATCCATCTAACCTAAGGACACACATGATGGCCAGGTGGTTCAACAACTCACGTGACCTCAACAACACCCACACAGAGTTTAAAGCCTGTGACTCCGCACCAGACTCTTAGAACTGAAGAAGCCTCTTGGATGAGAGGTGAAACGTCTTCAAGAAAGTCGAGCAAGTCCAGCTGCCTACGATATTGCGCTTAAGATTACACGTACTTGCATAATACTGTAGGCTAACACAAACACTGCTCTCCTGGGTGAAAGTCCTGTGTTTGTTTGACCTGTCCACCACCCCTCTTGCCCACACTAAAGGGCCTTCTTCAATATTTAAACAACACTGAGCAAACTGTATCGCTTTTTATGCTACATCACGTTACTTCCTCCTTTGCTACTGTAATAACTACTGTGGCCACTAGAGGGTGTTGCTTTACAATAAACATAATTATGGGTTGTAATAAGCTGCTTGCATGTGGTCAAGCTCTGACAAACCCCCTGTACACTTCCACCATCAAACTTCAGACATAGTTGTTGACTAGCTGGAGAACACAGTTAAACATTTAGCAGCCAAAGGCCCAGATTTATATCATCTGACACCAAAACAGAGCCAAAATAAAGTGAATATCACTGCGTGGGCAGACACATGACACCAAATAAATGCTACTGTTGCTCCATGTCTGATGAAGGTCTAAACAGGCAACAGTTTGCTCTCATTCACACTGATGCATTCACTTTATAAGGTGATAATATGTAAAGTTGTTGTGTTCACAGCTTGTTATGCCTCCCCGAAGTGGAGAGAGAAAAAAATCAATTAATGCTCCTTTAATGTCTTCCTAATGAGTCGATTATTTTCAGTATTGCCACCAAGACACACATAAAAGTGAGTGGAATTAGCCATCAAGGACCTTAATTGGTATGGAAAGAATGTATTGGATTTTTTAGACTTCAATAGCCTTCGTCTATGATATGTCTCTACCTTCAGAGAAAGTTCATCTTAAGAAACTTGGACAGGCAGTCGGTACCTGGATCAACACTTGACGGGCAACAACAACACCAAGCTTTCATTATGTTGAGGATGAAGGATTGACTTTCTGATGCCTGTCCATGGCTAAACAGATTTATAGACCGTTGCATGAATACAACCTCTCTAACCTCCACAGCCTCCCATTGGTCCGGCCATGTGGAACATTCTGAATAAATTACTGCCTCTTTGCTAATTGGCCAACATCCCAGCCCTGTCATCATTAATTCTGATTGGCTGCTCCTCTGGTTTATGACGCATGTGGCGACGGAGCGATATACAGTGTGAAGCACAACTTAAGCACCTGACACAGCACTCTCAAAGGGCACAATTAAAAAGTTTGGGATAGCATACAGATGGGTAAAGAGACTCAGGCCACATGTAGGCCAGCGAGAGAGAGAAGAAAGAGACTGAAATGCGGGAAACGACCAGCAGTGTTAAAGAAAAGTCGAACAGCTGACGCAGCACTCAACAAGGAGGGGTGTGTGTGATCAGAGACGAGCAGGATAAAGGACGAAAGGATTCATCTAATCAGGATTTAATGAGTTTTACGTAAAACTGAACACCAAAAAAAATTACACTGTGTAACCATAAGAGACATAAAACACATGATACATAAAGAGAAACGAGTTCTGTGTGCTCAGAAGTTTTTGCTTATTTTCCAGTCAGTCTATAATTATATTTCTTGTTCTGTGAAGTAATCAGTGCAGAAGAGTCTGTCAAAACTGCACACAGATGCACTCTAACCAAATCAGCTGTGAATAATACTGTCTGTCACATTTCCTAGCCAATCAGAGCACTCTTCCGGATTTTAAACCAATTTATTTCATTCTGTTGTGTATGTCAGAGTGTGTAGGTGTGTAACGCTGCGGACTGCTGATGCGTCTGCACACCAATTAGCTACGAGGAGGGAATGCGAGCTCCAGGATGTGCTTTACTTGTTCAATAAAAGTAACAATAATTCAGATTTTTACTTCCGACTAACACGCCGGCAACCGCACTCGGTGTTTAGAGCCCGAGAGCAAAGAACGAAGTGTCCCAGATAATAAACACAAAAAGCGGGAGACACAAAGAGGCAGCAGAACAGTAATATCTCATTACAAATAAATGCGTGGCGTGTGTCCAGGAACCAGACATCTTTTACGATCACATCCCAGATTAAGTGCCTCTTGAAATCGTAATAGAAAAGGAAGATGTCTGTTTGGAGAGGGACCTGGGATATAAAAATGGGACACATACAGTACACTGCTAAAAGCCTTTTCACAGCACTCCACAGTCCTAAAACTAAATTTTAGATTTGCTGTGGAGCATTCAATAGAACATGACTTATTCGACCAAGAAAGGGACTGACACCAATTTCATAATGACATCAATATATTAAGACACACTCCAGTGGTGACGTGGGTTATGAAGAAGTCTGCTGTAACTACATATGTCTCCCCTGCTTATGAAGTATACATACAGGACATAAAATGACAGTGGAAAGGTATGGTAATTATACTTAGGTATAATGTGAGTAAGTGTAATTAGTGACTCTAAATTGTGCGTAGGTGTGAATGTGAGTGTGAATGTTTGTCTGTCTCTATGTGTCAGCCCTGTGATAGTCTGGCGACCTGTCCAGGGTGAACCCTGCCTCTCGCCCAGTGTCAGCTGGGATAGGCTCCAGCCCCCCCGCGACCCTCAAGAGGACAAGCGGTTAGAAGATGGATGGATGTATGCAAACGTTACATTTCCTTCGAAAACAGAAGTGTAATTTGAAAAAAGACAATGCAGCAGCCTTTCACGTTGTATCTGTATGTGGACAGTCCATGGCCAAATGTTGATATGTGACAAGGTCGGAGTGCGAATGTGTTACAAAGGCACATTTGACAACCCTGAACTGTTTATGTCATAAAAACACATTAAGGTGTTTATCTTTGTTCGGATTTCTGTTCTGGAATTGATGCAAAAAAACACATACTTATTTTAAAAATGCATCTTTTGCATCTTTATACATAACTAGTCCATATCCACTGGTAGCTTTGTCACCTTCAACATATGCCAGTCCTTAATGCCTATGCGCAGTTTCACATAGATTGACCACATCAGTGAGTAGAAAAACGTGGGACTGACAGAATGACACACTGACTTTTTCTGTTGTTATAGCGCCACCCAGTTGCCAATTAGAGTTAAAATTCTCCAGTCACCTTGAGGCGTCCTGTTCTACATATCTACCAAGTTTAGTAAAAATCGATATGGCGGTTAGGCCTCAATAAGAAATTAGCTCTCTAGCGCCCCCATTTTGTTTGATGGGGTCAATAATGGAGGGGTCCCCTCAGTCCCCCAAATTTCACATGGATTGACCAAGTCAGTGAGGAGAAAAACGTGGAACAGACACACAGACAGAGTTTTTGTCATTATATAGTAAGATATTTAGGAAAACTTTATTCTGAAGGTTTTTAAAGAGGGGTTTGTTCATATATCATTCACAGCCTGATTTATAGAACATTGTTTTTAATGGCTGTTGACAGATTTTTTTTTATTCACAGAGTGGCAAAAAGAGATATCCAAAATTCCCTCTGTAAAAACCTTTGGCTCTGATATGTCATCAAATAACAGGAATTTTGAACCTTGCTTTATCCAATGTTCAGATTTCTGTTTGGAAATGTACGCAGAGTAGTGCAGATTTGATTAGATATTGCATCATTTGTATATTGACGCATAGAATTTCACGACTTGTAATAAAAAAAAGAAATTGTCTTAATATAAGCAATCACCTGGGGAAGTTTCTTGGTGATATCTATTAGCTAAAGGTTTTAGCCTTTTCACCTGGTGGCTCCCTCTACAATGCATTTAACATACAGTTCTCATGTACAATGATAAATGACTATAGGAAGGCAATAGGAGGGGATGGCTCATTGGAAGAGACAGATTCAGCAGATTAGCTCCGGTTGGCTCACATAGATCATAAAAAGAGTCTTGCTGTCTTAATTTTAACACCTAATAGACTCATCATACACTCTTGTAGAATTATATGTCGGTGAACTACAGCAGTTTGACAACAACACGGTTAAATGCAAATTACTTGAAGTGGCTGTATCATTACAATAGACCTTTCTACAGCACTCACTTTGACACGTCATTGCAGGAAAAGCACACGCGTATTCAATAACATTAATGATAGCTCAGGGAAGGTTCTGGTATTGTGCATGGGAATCGCTTCCTGAGACACTTAATGGAACTGAGCCGTCGTTAATGTTATCAATCTCACCTGTGGCTTTCAGTGCTGTGACAGGTTGAAACGTCTGCTGTATAAAAGGTCCATTGTGGCACACTTTCACATGTGACAGTAGTGGATGGAGCTTTTCAAACAAGGTCTGATTGACTGAATTAAATGAACCAAAGATAATGATAATGACAAAGAGAACAAACACAGTCTATCTAATAATTTAGGCGAGTAATTTCCAGTTTGAATCCTTCAATCAAGATCCCTTTACTGTTAACACCTTCCAACATAGAGCTCCACAATACAGTATTTTTTGTTATCTTGTTCCCACACTATTTCCTGACTCATTAATGCACCACATGACTCTAAAATATAGAGAGGCCCCGGTCTGACCATGAAGCATCAGCGACTTCAAACACACTGAACCTGCCTCTATCTGTATTCCGGGGTTGGCTCGTCCTTTGCGGCGCATATGGCCCGTTCCAAACGTGAAAAAATGAATTATAATATTAAACAGACACATGCAAACACTCTACAGGAGGTGTCCGGGAAAATCTTTGACACAGGTTTAATAATGAACTGACCCGGGGGCCCGGAGACATATGGCGCCGGGTCTGGTGTGCCGAGCTGGAGATGCAAGCGTGGAGCTAGACTGACACCTGGTGGCTGAATGTGGGTGCTGCTGCATGAAGCGTCTGAACCAGCAATGTCATTTGTCGCCTTTGCCCTACATTCACATACAGCTCAGATTTACAAGCAGCTTGTCTCATATTTTTTGGCCATGACGTGTCCAGAAAATGATTTTAACAAAGCCTTTCCACAAAGATAGATTTAAAATGTCCCAGCAGGTGGCACAGGTGTAATTAATGACACTAATGAGGGCTGCACTCTGCTGTGTACGGTGGCCCACTGGCTCATTAGCAGTATTAATTACTCCTGTGCGTCCTGCTATGGCAAGTATGAATATGTTGCTGTGAACGAGGCCCATTGATGTTTTCGGTTGCTCCTGTTGTTTTCCTGCAGTGTCATGTCACAGTGAAAGCGTGTCCCAAATCCACGCTATTGTGCATGCTAATCCCATACAGCGTGAGCTGCATACTAATTGTCACAGGGTACTGATTTAGCACCACGTGCTTGACAGGAAATGATGCAATGAGTGCAAAGTGAGATGTCGGTCCGACTGGAACTTTGGTCACTGACAATTCGATTTCACAAAGAGGCGATGTCTTTCTTCAGATACTGTTCTTTTTCTGAGGCTGTTTTCACCACCATCTATCAATTTATATTCATCCTAGCTTTGGCTAGTTCCTCCATTTAGTGGACAGAATAGTGTCCATCAACAGCACACCCAAAAATCAACCATATTTATAGACACTGTCTGGTTTTTATTTTGTCCTATTTCCAATGTGAATCCACCACACACTCAAAATCTGCATAATTTGTTTGCTGTATGCAGTTTTTATTTGTTTTTTTAATTCAACAACAGCTGTAAATGGACTGGAGCTGGAATGAAAATTGATCGCCAGCTAATCTGCTGATCAATTATTCAGTGTGAGTAATTTTTTGAAGAAAAAAAAAAATCAAACTTCTCTAATTTCAGCTTCCAAAATGTGAATATTTTCTGGTTTCTTTACTCCTCCATTACATTAGCAAGAATATCTTTGGGTTGTGAGCAGAAGAGGACCGTTGAGGATTTCATTTTGGACTTTGGAAAACAATTTTCAACATTTTCTGACATTTTATGCTCGGGCTGCAATGATTTGTCAACTAATCGATGACTAATCGACTATTATAATAATCAGTGACTATTTAAGTAGTCGACTAATCAGTTTGAGTCATTTTTCATAGAAAAGTACTATAAAAGTACCCAAAAATACTCTTATTGCAGCTTCTTACATTCAAATATTGGCAGCTTTACACACTTTCCCATGACGGTGAACTAAAACCGCTTGGCATGGGTATGAAACAAGACATTAGATGACATAATTTTGGGGTTTGGGAGAGACAGACCGACATTTTCAACATTTTTACACATTTTTCAATGAAATGACTAGTCGACTAAATAATCAACAGATTAGTTGAAAATAATCGTTAGTTGCAGCCCTATTTTATACACTAAACAACTGATCTATTAATCCAGAAAATGTTGTGGTTCAACAATGTTGTGACAGCAAATGTTCGAAAAGGAGTAGATAGAGGTAAACCTTATATGTCCTTACCCTCTTTCAATTTTCTTCTATTAACTTAAATTATTTGCATAATTTCCTACATGTATATATTGGTGATGGCCTCATGAAGCCACATGAAGCATTTTCTTTATTTTCTGAGCCCACTAGATGGCACTCTTGGTTTAAAGAGAGGCTCAAAGAATGGCAATTCAGTGTGTTTTAAGCCTTCTGTTGAACATCTAGTGGGCTCAGAAAATAAAGAAAATGCTTCACGAGGCTTCATCTGGCCATCACTAGTATAGTTACATACAACAATTAACTCATAAAATGATCAAACAATGACAATAATCATTAGCTGCAGCCTTAGAAAGGACAAAGTCACATCAGCTACATTCTACTTAAAAGCACTGAGTCAAAATCCACTGCACTGAAAAGTTTCAGCGTTGCATGTGTGTCTCTTTCATTCAGCCAGACTCAAAGAATCGTGATGAGCAGTGAAACACTTTCCTCCCAGCTATCGGGAGCTACTCTGTGGCCTGTATGGCTGAAAACCTCTTTTCAGAAATCACATCATAGTCCAAGAAAATGTTTGTTTGTCATATGCAGCCCACATGCAGCACACTGCACTGGTACAGCGTGACTTTACACTTGGTGTGATGTTTTGTGGTGCCAAACAGCAAACAACAAGTTTAAGAGATGCTGTGTAAAGTTCAAAACGGAGGGGCAAAAGTTCAGTGTGTGAAATCGCTACCAAACTTATCAGCTGACCCATAAAAATATATGAGAACGGTCGTCAGTCAGACAGTCGGCTGTGACATTTTGTGCCATATTCTGGTTGTGAAAGTGGAATTTACTGAGGCTACGGGGACAACTGCAGGAGATGACAGATGGATATGATGCATAGCATATTTCTACTTAGCACAGATGGCCTACTTATCAAATATAACTTGTATAACTCAACACTGAATGTGCACATACAGCCACTGTCACAGACGTAGGTCATGTTAACATAAGTAAGCAGCATAAATTTTTTGTCGTTCTAGTTTATAAAGAAACAAATGGGGGCAGTGAACAGACTCTGCATAAAATCACATCCATGCCACATCTGATTATTGTTGTTTACACACCAGCATGTGTTCTCCCGGTTTTAAACGCTGCAGTAAAACACACATAAAATGTTCTGTTACTCACTATAGCTGTGGGAGCAGCCGCCACGACGCAGTACAGGATGAGAGGGGGGATGAAGCTGGACTCCTCTGTGCCGGGGTACGGCTTCATCAGCTCAGCGTCGTTGCAGAAGAAGCCCTGCACATGCACGCTGAACAGGTCCGTGCACTCCATGTAGTAGGCCAACAACACCGTGCCGGACATGATGACGAGCTGGAAGAAGAACATAGTCGGAGCGAGACGGAGAAAGAGTAGAGAAAGTTGGAAAAGAAGAGGAGAAGAAGAAGAAGAAGAAGAAAAGGGAGGACTTGTTAGTTGTATATCCAGAGGCACTGAAGGCTGATTCAGTTTCAGCGTTTAAAAAAGTCGATTTCCTCAAACGAGTTGCTTCGTGGCTGATCCCTGAACATCACTCCGCTCCTCTCTTAGCTGTGACGTGTCTAACAGGTTTTTAAATACAAAACAACCGCATAAATCCTCTAAAACCATCTCCTCTCCTCTCTCTCTCTCTCGCTCTCTTTCTCTCTCTCTCTCTCTCTGCTAGCTCGTCGTGCACCAGCCCCCTCGCCACCATCACCACCACCACCACCACCAGCAGCTCCACCATCACTTACCACCTCCTCTCCTCCCTCACCCCCTCATCCTTTTATCCCTCTAACATCATCTTTTGTCTCTGGCCTCTTTTCGCTCTCTTTCCAGAATTGGCTCCAGGCAGTCTTTCTTTTTTTTTTTTATAAGAGATATATATGGTATCCTTAGTCATCTGCGTTTGTGTCATTCAGCCACTAATGTGCCGATGCTGCCGCCAATTTAGCCAACACGCTGGCAGTGTGCTCCGGTTTTAATATCAAAGCAAAGTAATGAGTGTGTTTGTCTTTATTTTAAAGCTGGAGCGGCAGCCAGATCGAAGAAAAGGCCCTGTAATTTCACAGGAACTGGAATGAGTGGGATTTCTTAGTCAGTGAAGGGGGCTGCCAGTAAATGTAGACCTTAGTCATGTGAAACTAACATTAGAGGAGCTGCTCAGCTTTTTATGATCACACCAGAAATGTGTAACGTGACACAGAACAGAATCAATACGGTATCAGATTATTAAAAATAAATAAAACTTGTAAACATGTTAAAAGCTGTCTTGCCTGACAATCCTTTCACATTTGCTTGCTGAAAAACTCTAAATATTTTTAATGTATTAAAACATCATAGAAGTGATGAATGCTTCCTGATTCTTGAAACATGGAACTTGTAATACCCCCTCTCGAACACCAGGTGTCACTACGCTACCACGCAAGGATCAGTCCTGCTTCAAAAGGAGGACAAACACATCTTAGGTTGTTTTGTGTACAATACGAGGACTCCTTTATTCTATAATCTACCGGGACCATTTTAATAAGTCTTGAGCCAACTAGGACACTGATTATGACTGTGTTTGTGAAAACACTGTGTGCATCAAAGTCTGGCGTAAGAAGTTACACATTTCATTGAGACATCACAGACGACACTTTATAAGGCAAGATAATTTAACAGTGTGATTTAAAATAATAAAGACATCAAATAAGCAACAAATTCTGGGTCACAGAAAGGAATCGGTGCTTTGGGACTCCATTTTTTATTAAATATTCCAAAGCGATTTGTTGTTTCTAGCTTTATATCCATAAAATATTTACCTCCCTTTGTCCCACTACTGAGTGCACTGGGAATTCTGCACTTTTACCCACAACATTTCAGCAACCACTGATGATATTTTGTCATGTTACACATTAGAAAAAAAAAAAAAACAGCTAAACTTTTAAAGCAGATTCATTCCAACCACAGCAACAAGACTTTTATATGAATTTCAGTGCTATCCGATATTGACTTATTTTGCGTCGAAGACGATGAAATCGATACAGCATAGTATTGCGATATTTTGCGTTGCGATATTGTATCGATACACAGACGCCAAGATTCAATATTTTGTTAAATACATTTGCTGCGTTTCCCAGATCCAGTTAAGATCTTAGCGCGAAGAGCTTCTTAAGAACGCTCTTAAGCCTCCCATGAAAGAAAAACACGTTTCCTAGATTCACACTTAGCTTAAGAAGATCTTTCACCTTAAACGTCTTCTTAGCGACCAAACGCTCACAGATCCAGATCGTCTTAGTTTTCATTAGAATTATTAGAACACATACACACGAGCAGCAGGGAATTAGTGCGTCAGGTAGCAGAGCTGTGTGTGACTTATGCGCTGATGAAGTGGTGGGTGATCGATTTGCCTGACATCAATTGATTTAGTTTCAGCACCGCAGTAGTGGGCAGCTCCTGTTAAGAGCTTATCAAAGAGCGATCCTACGAAGGGCATTAAGGACTAGTCAGGGAAACACTCTTATCTTAGCTAAGATGTTCTTAACTGTGCTCTTAAGTCTTAAGATCGCTCTTAACTGGGAAACACGGCCATGATCATTTTTTTACAATAAACATGTTAGTATAACTTTTGGCACTAGAATAATAAAATCAATTGTTTTTTCGGTCCACTAGATGGTGCTGATGTTTTTTTTTCCTGGTGTGGTCAGTAGAGGTCTCAGTCAGCGGCATTTGGCACAAAGTTCATCAAAACAAAGATGGAGGCAACAGAGAAAGAAATCAGAAATGTGCCGTCTGCGTTTAAGTCAAACATCTGGGCTTATTTTGGATTTTTTTAACACAGAAGGAAAGACACTGTACAACCCTTTAAAATGTCAGGATGGTATGACATCAAATAACAGATACTGTCCAGCACATGCACTAACACGCACACACAGCTGGACCAGCTATTACAACAAAGAAGAGAGAAGCTCGGACTACAGCACACGCAGATGCATGATTTCATGCTCTGCTCAGGGCGCCATTACTCCACTATATCTTTAGCAAATAGTGGCTTGCTGCTACATCAGTGTTGTTAAGGTCTTTAACAGCTCCCTTAACTTTAGTGTCAGTCAGCTCACGGATGAGCTTGATGACTACTAACTGAGATCACACTTCACAAGCTGTGTCTCCAACTGTTTTGGAGTACAGACCAGGGCTGAGGGCAAGATGGTTGTTACAGTAACATTTACGGCTCATTTTTGAGTCTTTGCAGGGTATCTAGAAATGTCAGAAATGTTAATTTATCAAGTTAATCAAATCTGACTTTTGAGGAAAGCCTCCTCTTTAAAACTGACACTTCATTGACTTGTTGAACCGATGATGACAGATGATGACTGCACGAACCACAACTTTACTAGCTCAGTAGGAAAGGAATAATTGAGGGTGTCTTCTTGACTGTCTTGGATTATGGTGATGTTATCTATAGACATGCTAGAACTCCTAGATCCAGTTTATCACTTCGCCCTAAGATTTATTACCAGTAACCGTACCTCTACTTATCATTACATCATGTATGAAAAGGTTTGGTTGCCAATACTAAGGGTGCTTTCACACCTGCCCTGTTTGGTTTGGTTCACTGGATCTCAAGTGCGTTTGCCCTCTAAGTGCGGTTCATTTCGGCAGGTGTGAACACAGCACTCAAAGGTGTGCACCAAAGCAACCGGACCGAGACCTTCTTGAAGAGGTGGTCTCGGTCCAGTTACAAACAAACTCTGGTGCGGTTCGTTTGTGGTGAGAACGTGTTCCCACCTGGATCCGACCCAACAGCAGTCACATGACACATTGTTTGGGTTAAACATGAGCATGTTACAGTCCTGGAGGATTATTAATGTGCACCTCCTCCTGTACTGCCTTAATATGCACATTCAGCACATCCAATGCATCAAAACATTGTTTTCTAGTTGGAGCCGCGCCTCGTTTTCAAACTGTATGGTTTGACTAAAATGAACAATGACAGCAATATAGTCCACGATGAGCAGCGCTAAAATCAACCTGCGTAGTTGTCCCTCCATTGTGACATTAGAAAGTGTCACATTTATCTTGCAAGTGTTCTCTTCTTCAACGTTTGCTTTACTTCCTGGATTTTTCCCACATGAAAATTCTGACCAATCAAGAGCAGCTTTCTCACACAAGGCATTTTATCTGGTCCGCTTGTAAATGCTGCCGTGAGAACACGAACCAACTCTAGGCAATTATGCAACTTTGTAACAAAAGCAGACACTGATTCGGACCAGAGCAAGACAACTCTAGGTCTGAAAGCACCCTTAGAGTAAGATGTTAAAGGCATTCATTTCTATTTATTTATAAAGCCTTAAATGGCAGCATGCCTTCATTCATCACTATCTATTAAACTGGAATAAATAACAGTTGAATGAACAAATGCATGGAAAAACATGCATCAAAGGTGTTTCACTGACTTAATAATATATCCTGTCCGATCATATCAGTTGACCAGACGTAGCTTTTGTTTAATGCAACACAATTTTATCCACTGAAAAATATGGCGAGTGTTTGAACCAGACTGGACAATATGGTCTGTGAGGTTCAGACAGCGAAGGCAAGAACGCGACTGTGATTACAGAGGAGAGGAGAGAAATGTTGGCAGATCTACACTTGTGACAGATGGCCGTGCCGAGATGTCCAGGTGTGTGTGTGTTATGTGTGTGTATCTGTGTGTGTGTGGCGTGTGCTTCATCGGTCTCTGTGCCAACTTTCTGAATAACACTAAGCTAGTTAGCAATATTTTTCTGCTTTCTCCTGTTATGACAAAGGTACCCTGCAGTGGAGAACATTTTTACACACTTCACATGCACCAGCAAATACTGGTTAGGGGGACCATAACACTCAGCTGCACAACATAACTCGCCTCATCATGGTTAACTAAAAGCAAACAGCAAAGTGAAGCCACTTAGATGAACACAAGTTTTCAAATTGTACAAAGACAAAATCCTCTTGCTCCTTGATCTTTAAGCAGCTTGTCGCTGAACAGCATCCGCATCACAGAGGCAGACAGATACGGGATAATTTCAAGATTTCATGTTGTTCCACAAACACGTTTCAGCGGGGTAATCGGCTAAAACATTATTCATAGGCCTCCTCTGAAAATATGTAAATTCCTCCGCTTGCAGAAATGCCATGCTAATACCTTGTGGGATCACATACCAAAGGATGTCAGGTTTACAAGGAAATACCTGAAAAGGCTTGGACAGATTAATAAGAGCGCTGCACACCAGAGTACACTTGTTGAACTTTATTATTACTGTGATTTCATTTTATTTGACCTTCACCTTATTTGCATTTGAAAAAAAAGACCAAAGCTTGCCTCAAGCTCAATCACAACCACATTTGTATTCATCCACCGGCCGGGGTTCAGCGGTAGCCTGGAAAGTAAACGCTGTTGGTGCAAAGCAATCAGCTTGTTGGGAAGATCGAGATGCCCTTGAACCATTTCTTCCCTCCTACATTCATCCCAATAATGCTCGCTCTTCTAGAGCTCTATAAAACTCATATTTCCTCTATCACTCACCCCGCCTCCTTCTACTTCTCCACACTATAAATCATCGAGAGCCGTAAACAAGCAGTGAGCTATTAGACATGATGAGAGTCATCGGGCTGTGGCAAATTACCAAAACAGGCCATGAGAGACGAGCAATTTCGGCTTGTTCAGCCTGATCTTACTCTCTTCTCCTCTTGTCTGTCCTGCAGTCTGTAGCAGACCTCACTTGGTTTTCAGTCAGGGAGGCATTTAATTAATTAACTCAATTACTGTATTTAAATACAATTTTGAGGTACTTATACTTTCCTTGAGTATTTCTTAAGCTACTTTTTACCTCTCGTCCACCACATTTAAGAGGCAAATATTGTACTTTTCACTCACTAGTTACTTTGCAGATACTGCTCATTAACTCTTTGTGGTCATGGGTATAATTTACCGTTTTGATTGTACGTTTTAAATTTCACCTTAAAAACCGTTAACCTTGCCTTGTTTGGTGTCATTTTTTCAGCACAACCTCACCTATGTGACTTCAGTTATTTTTCATTTTGACATACTGTATTAACACACTGACCCTGAAATCACACAAAAAATACCACCAATAGGAAAGAGGGTGTCAAGCACTTTCTGCTTGCAAGCACTTTCGTTAGAATAGCCTGATTTTACCGTTTGTTCCTACACCAAGGACGCACTCAACGTGACGACAATAGGATAAAGCATGGCGTAAATTATTTATCAATTATTTGGTTTTACTTGGCCAATCAACACAATTTAAAATTGGTATATAGTTTGAAGTTCGCACTTCTGACACAAGTTGAAACGCAGACTCGCGTCTTGCTGCTACGTCATCTTGAATTGGTGTGTTCGTGGACTCCAGAGGGTTAAAGTAATACTTTATCTCCAAAATTATCATTTGTATATCAGTTACTCAGCCCATGTTATGCTGAATTTGTGGGGGAATAAAAGGTTTTCTAGCATGCCTCCATGATGAATGAGGAAACCCAAAACGGAGAGAATTCTTGATGAACTGACGTCACTGGGGGCCGCATTTAACAACAGCAAAACTACATCAAAATATTCATTCAAACTCTCACACAACTCGTGCAGTATAATCCAAGTCTCATTTATCCAGTCGTATGCTCAGTGCTTCCCAAACAGACAGCCCTTTCCAACAGGGAACTGAAAAAAAGTGAAACTTATCAGTGCTCTCTTCAAAGCCAGACTCCATTGACAAAGAGAGTAATTTTACCTCTCTGATCAGGGGGGCTGCTGGGCTGCCGCCACATCAATCAGTAGATTGTTAGTGCTATTGTGTGACTTTGGTGAATCCAAACTAACCGTAGAGAACACAACATCACACAACAACTCAAACAAACAAAGTGATTGAGGCAGAGATAGACCAGCAGCGACATCATTCAACAAGGTAAAATTAGTATTTTTTTCAATGGAGTCTGGCTTTAGAGAGAGTATTGACTTTTACTTTCAGTTAATTTTAAAATATCAAGGTTTTTAGCAAGAATGCCTGTGTTTGGGAAATACTGACACTTAGCTGATACTGCACAAGTTGTGTGAGAGTTTGTAAACAGATGTTTAACCCTCACCTATGGTCATGGCTCTGGCAGTGACTGAAAGAATGAGACTGCAATACAAGTGGCCAATATCAGTTTTAGAGATAGGGCGAGGAGCTCGGAGTAGAGCTGCTGCTCCTTCGTCGAAAGGGGTCAGTTGAGGTGGTTCGGGCATCTGATCAGGATCCTCCTGGGCGCCGAGGTGTTCTGGGCACGTCCAACTGGTAGGAGGCCCCGGGGCAGACCCAGGAAACACTGGAGGGATTACATATCTCATCTGGCCTGGGAACACCTCAGGATCCCCCAGGAGGAGCTGGAAAGCGGGGAGAGAGACGTCTGGGGTGCTTTGTTCGGCCATTAACATAACACGAGGTGAGGAACTGACATACAAATGGTCATTTGGGATGTGAAGTATTCCTTTAACACAAAATATAATCAGCTAATTAATTACAATGCATTAAAATGGATTAATCTCTCGGGCAGTAATTAGCCACCTTTACGAACAGCAATACATCAATCATAATTATAACCCAATAATTTGATATCTATTACTCTGATCATGGGACATTCTGCATAATGAGTACTTTTACTTTGAGTACTTTAAATGGATACTGCCACTGTGACATTGCTACCTTTTATTTAAGTAAAAGAACTGGCTTTTTCTTCCACCTCTGGCCAACACTACTGAAATGAGACTAGTGGTGCAGTGTAATCCCTGGAGGCCAGCAGCCATTTCTATAATTTTTTTATGAGCTGGCTTTTCTGTGACAGTTCTACACCTGGACAAGTGTCCCTTTCTCTGTAAAGCATAACTCGTGGCTCTATTATATTCACTCTCCAGCCGGCGTCATGCTGCATTAGCTGTGTGAAGGGCAGACTGACGAGACTGGCTGTCGTAAAATGGCTATACAAAGATACTGCAGCACGCCATTATCCTTCTCCCTTGGAGGGTACAATTCACCTCTTTTACCCTGGTCTCTGGTAGGGCATTTTGGTGCAGCCACCTCTGCTGAGTGTTAACGCACTACATTTCCCAGTGCCTTTTGGGTAAGTATATCACTTCAGAGGAGTGGACAAGGATCACCTACTGCCACCATTACAAATCAATTACCTCTAGGCCTCTAACAAAGTCAAATCTCTGACTCTTTCTCAAACTTTAAACTGTTCTCATAAACATGTTAGGATTAAAACTGAATCAGATGGCTGCCAAGCCTTCACACGGAGAAACACCACCAGATTCTGAAACTCTATTGACATTTGTGGCGTCTCTAAGCACGCTGTTGTGCTCACAGCCTTACTGCTTTGGTTCATATTCTCTGCTCTCAGCAGCACCAGGAAGCTGTTTTCAGCAAATAAGGTTGAGCAATTCCACTGTACGCTACGTAACACCAAATGCAGGAAAAGTCAGAAGCTTCTGGTGATCACAGTAGAGCATTTAGCAACGAAAGAAGCCGATACTTCAATCAGGAGTTGATGGAGACCAAAACAGAGCTCTAGGAGAGTGACTATTCAACTTACATTCATCAGGTGGGCAGAAACATGACTTCAAATAGATGCTAATACTGCACAGTGTGTGCTGGATGTGTGACCGGGTGTCGCGCCTGGTGCATATACTCAACGGCTCCTGTTGGGACGTCTCGTCACATTCTAGCAACTTAAAAAATTGCCCAAAAAAAATTGTTTATTAACCTAATCTTTTCCTCAACCCCGAGATCAAACCGACAGGAGACCTCCAGTCTAACTGTGACTTTAAACAGAGATGATTTTTTTGTGATCATTGATTTATGAAAATACACTGAGGTTTTTGCTCCTTGTTCTGCTGGCACGACTGCAAGCATGAGTAACATTACACTTCTCTGCAGATATTCAAATGACTTTTACCTGACTGCTGAAAAATTCTCAGATTGACCACTGTAACGCTTTACGTGAAAATATGCACAACTAAATAGGGCTAAAATACAATGACATTTAGATGGACTAAATTATGTCCAACAACAAAAATCTACTCGTATGTAGTATCTGGCACATTCTCAGAACCCATCAGCTGTATCAGCGTCTGACGGCGATACAGCCTCCAACTTCCGTTTATATATAAGTAAATATGCTGAACCATTGCGATAGATTCAGAGTTTGCAGTGACGCCAATTATGTTCCGCCTCGTTAGTTCAGTAGGCTTACAAGGCAGACTATCAGTTACCATGTAGCCTATAAACAGGTAGCAGGCCAAATATACAAATATACTTGTAGCATGTATTATTCAGTCTAGTTTGCCTAATTTTACAAGCTTTAAAGTAAACTAGCCCACACTTTGTTACTCATTCCAACTACAATAAAATTCCGAACCTAATTAAATTTTTACCCATCCCTCCCCTGTGTTTCCAGTCTCTTCCCTCCTTCCGTCTCCTTTACTCCAGAATCTTTTTACTGTCAGTCCCACCGCCCATCTCCTCCCTCACACCCTGAAAACAACCAGGAAAACGTTATATAAATCCTACACCAAGTCCTAGATTTTCATTTCACTGTCATGTTGCGTTAGTAGACTGGAAGAAGAGACTGACAGAATGGGCATCTAAGTCTGGCTTGCCCGGATTTGGGCCGTGATGCTACACTTGTGTTGTCAAACTTGTCTTTAAGTGACAAAGAAGACAGCTGCTTGCTTCTGTTTTTTTCGAACACGTATTCAAAAAGCTGGGATGTAATGAGGAAGAGTCAGCTGTTTAACTTGAGTCTGGGCCCCAAATCAAGTCAGAAAACGTGTCTTTATGGAGAAAAAATTACAAACCACTGTGTTTAAAAGCTTAAATCAAAATTCCCAGGTATAACAAAGATGTTCATCTCTTGACCCAGGCTTATTAATATGTTACGTATAACATCTTTTACCATTCAGGATGTGTCTATTGAGGGTCAGATACTAAGACTTTTATGTCTGTTTTTTGTCCTGCCCCACATGCAGTGTATTTATATTTTGTGGATCTTATGCTATCTATTATTCATATCCTATAAACGTTACCTGTCTCCTAGTGGATCTAATCTTACTAGTTCTAAAGATTGTAATAGAGACAATATTTTCAATCTCAGGTGAAGTTTAATTCAAAATAAATTCTGTTGAGTCAAGATCATCATATTATCTATTTTATAAACTCATAGAAATCCCACTGCTGAATTTAGGCTAGAGTATTAGATCATCTGCATAACTGCAGATAAAAATAGGTTATTCTTAGTTAGGCTTTAAGTCTTAAAGGGATAGTGCACCCAAAAATGAAAAGTCAGCCATTATCTACTCACCCATATGCCGAGGGAGGCTCAGGTGAAGTTTTAGAGTCCTCACAACACTTACGGAGATCCAAGGGGAGAGGAGGTAGCAACACAACTCCACCTAATGGAGGCTAACAACGCCCCAGACTCAAACGTCCAAAAACACATAACTGAAACCGCAAAATATCTCCATACTGCTCGTCCGTAGTGATCCAAGTGTCTGAAGCCCGACATAAAAAGTTGGTTGGAAAAGTGCGTACACATGAGCGCAGTGCGCAGAGAGGCAGTTAGAGCTACAGGCTACAATGAGGCTAAAAACAGAGTTCAAATGACGTTTTTCCAAACAACTTTTTATGTCGGGGCTTCAGGACACTTGGAACACTACGGACGAGCAGTATGGAGATATTTTGCGGTTTCAATTATGTGTTTTTGGACGTTTGAATCTGTTATCTGTTATCAGTTATTCCACAGGCTAGTTAATAACATGTCGGGCAGGAAATCCAAAGTGTGGGATCATTTTGAGAAGGTGAAGGACGAACCCAAGTTGATATGTAAACTCATCTTCACTGGTCGACTACAAACATGACGTATCATCTGAAACATGGAAGTAGCTACGTGCCCATTAGCCACTTAGCACAATCATTACTGCTTTGCCGACAGCGTCATTAACAGGCAGCTCGCTCAGTGTGTGACGTGCACTTGTAGATAAAATATAGGCCTATATTAATGAAGGTTCATTAGTACGGTTTTGTATTTCTCTGTAATGTAGCACAGTATTAACAATGTTACTGATACTACTCTTGCTCACACCTTCAACTCAAACCATTGTGTTGCCCCGCCCAAAATATATAATTTAATAATTACATTAATATCGTAAACATGCAGGCTTTCACTGGCGAGCACTGAAGGAGAGGATGGGGATGAAGACGTGGAGTTGGCCTGTTTTCTGTTGGACAGGTAGGTGCCTGCAGTTTGCTTAGTGAGCCTGCTAAAGTATGACTCCCATTAGGCGACAACAAATAGAACGTTCCTACAATAAAAGGCTGCAGTGCAATACAAGCAGTAAAGGACGAAGTCTGAATGTTAGTCTAACTGTTACGACACTTCCTGCATGGTATGCTTTTAAATTTTAATAATTTTAGTCAGGCATTAAAAGAGAAGTGACACTTATTATGTTGTTCCACAGTGGGAGTTTTCAGGCTGACAGCTGTTACTCTGAGTCCCCCTGTGGGACGTACGCCCATACGCAAATTCATACCAGTTGGATATTATCCCTTCACAGCCGGCCTGGTGCTCCTGCTCTTGTGTGGCTCTGCTGTGTATGGGTGTGTCCTTCAGGAGCTGCTCTCTGCTTCAGTGATCACCTGCAAACAATCACAGTGCAATCAAGCCAACCCTATTTTAGCCCCAGTCTCCCTCTGGCTGTTGCCAGGTTGTCTTGTGTTCCCGCGAGCTCTCAAGCCACTTGCTCAAATCTTGCTCCTGTGACCTGTTTGTGACTTTTTGCTCCTGTTTTCAAAACAAGGTTTTTGCATAGCCGTGTACCTCCCGCCTCACTGCCTGACCTTTTTGGATTGTTGACCTCAGCCTGCCCGCTGTTTGTTTTTTCTCCTGCCTGTCCATGTTTGCCTGACTTTTGCCATTAAAACTCTCTGAAGAGACTGCTGCTCCTGAGTCTCCTCCACAGTGTTGCACAGTGCAAGTGTGAGCAGTAAAAAGAAAACACATGAAACAATGAGTTAACGATCCAAGTCACAAATTAAGGCTGCAACTAACAATTATTTTCATTTCAATTAATCTGTTGATTGTTTTCTTCATTGATAGATTAGTTGTTTAGTCTATAAAATATCAAAAAATTGTAAAAAAAAAAAAAAAAAAAAAAAAAAAATGCCGCCCAAGATGACTCAAATGATGTTTTGTCTACAATCCAAGTATATTCAGTTTACTATCTCAGAGGCAAAAGTAAACCAAAACATATTCACATTTAAAGCTGGAATACTTTTTTGCAATTATTATTTTATTTATTTATTTTCATTTTTATTTCATTTTATTTATTTTTTTTTAATTTTTTTTAAATTTATTTATTTATTTATTCACTTATCTTTTTGTTTGTTTATTGTATTTTATTTTAATTATTGTTACAAATTTTATTTTTTTTTCTCTTAAATTACTTAAACTGATTCATCAGTAATCAAATTAGCTGCTGATTAATTTGATACTTAACAACCAATCAAATAATCGTTGCAGCTCCATCACATATGCTTTTACATTTGATTTCAGTCCCATTTTGTGGGTCCTGACATGAAAACAACAGTTCTTTAATGAGTGTGACTCACAGGTTAACTTCCCTCCGCCCCAATTTCAAAAGACAGAACCACAGCTGCACCGTACATAAACGACTATCTACCTGTCATCCCCAACCCTCCTCGTGTCAAAACCTCCCAACTGCAGGCATCACAGATTGCAGGCATCTCTCCGTCCAAACATAATCAAAACTAGCCGGTTTAATTAGGCTGTGTGGAAAAACTGGATTTAACATGCGATTCCCCAGATAAAAGCCCTGTTTTAGAATCCCTCAAGTTAAAAAAAATCATATTGCGTCAGCGCAGCCAAGAGAGAGACTGAGCGACATCAAAAACAATCTCTCCCCGCGGGGATGGGGTTTTTGTTTTTTGAAATAATGGCAGCCCTGAACATTATTACACCACACTGGTGGAGGAGATTGAGCAAGATGAAAGGAAGAGATCATCTTCTGAGGTTGACGGTGGGAAATTTTCACAAATGGTATTCAAGAGATCGGTTCATTCCCTCACAGCCTGGTGTTTTTGGAAAAGGATTCACAAGGCCCTCGCTTGCGTTTTTGTACACAGAACCTGAGAAGTCTAAGTGGTCCTAGTTAGCCGAGTGAAAGCCTGGGGCGCTGTGTATTACATAATCTCATCCAGGGGGAGGTACAGGATATATCTGTTCTATCCTCATTCTTCACTGCTCACCTCCACTGCTCTGCCTTTTAATTAATTTCTCATAATTTTTGCAACCTTTCACTTCCTTCCCACGATTGTACTTTCCTCGTCCTCCCCAGCTCATCTCTCCCTTCTCCTCCCTCGTGTCCCATCTTCCTGTTGCACTCCATCCTATTCTTATTTCTATTCCCTTTCATCTCACCGTCCTGTTTGTCTTCGCTCCACAGTGAGAGCAAACGGCAACAACAATCTTGAGGTAACAGAAAAGCAACAAGTTACATGACTGAATAAACAAATCACCCTGAATAAGCATCCTCCCTGTCACACCGCCTATGGCACTGGAGCTGCTCCAATCAGGACGCTTTGTTTCGGTCACGTGACGCAACTGTCCCTCTGCCTTGCTCTGTGCGTGACAGGCAGGGTGAGTAAGAGAAAGACGGCCAAAAAAAAAAAAAAAAGATGAAACAAAGGAGAAGGGAAAGAGCGAGGGGCAGCGAGATGGAGCGACACAGAGGAGGAAGAAGAAGGTGAAGGGAAGGAAGAGCTCCATGTGACAATGTGAGAAATGGGAAGAGATGAGGGGAGGGAGGAGGAGCGAGAGAGAAATGAGGCTGTGAGGATGTGACAGAGACATCAAAGAGGGAGAGACAGCGAAAGCAGGGACAGGAAGAGTGAGACAGGGAGGTGGATGGTGCCTCTGAGAGCTGTCCGTGAAGAAGAGGGGGAGTGAGTGAAATAGAGTCGTGAAAATTAAAGAAAGCTTGCTACTCAATGGGCTGTTACAGTGTCTCTCTCAGGAGCAGTCTGCCTGTGCTCGGCTGCAGCGTGGAGAAAATATACATGATGTGATGCATATTTTGGATATTGGGATTTTGTGCTCATAACGATCCTGAATGCAATAGACTGTGTAATAAAATCAACATTTTCATGACGTGATTATGAACTTTAACAGCACAGGAATGAGTGGCGATGGGTGCCATGACATTGATGCAATGACCCAAAATTCCAAAGCCCCAAAGTAAAGTGATCTAAATTCATCAACTTCCCAGATTTTTTTTATTTGTTTTAACACTTGCCTTAACCCACTTGGTCATTATATCAACATTATTGATGATTATTATTCAAAAATCTCATTGTGTTAATATTTTCGGGGTAAAAAATAGTCATCCCGACAACTTTTTTTGCCTCAGAGAGAGTATTTGGTCAGAAATATTGTTACGTTTGATTTTGTCTCCCTGTCCTGACATTAATGAAGTGCTTTTGAGATTTAAAAATATTGAGATATATATCTCAATATTAAAATATCATGATATAATTTTCAGGACATATCACCCAGCCCTAGTTTAACTGCCACTAACTGGATAATTTGGTGATATTATTTATATATATTATGTGGGATTTAAAATGTGTACATGCTGGTATTTTCCCTTGTGTATTTTTCAGAAGTAGCTCTGGTATGACGTTGGGGCTCACAGGCACATAATATATCTTTTATTCATATTCATAAAGAAGGTTTACCTTCTTTATGAATATGGGCTACAGGTGTGGCATGTCACATGACTGGCTCTAGCAGCACTATGGGTATTTAAGATAGAGCTTAGATTCTCTACCCAAGCCCGAACCCAACTGGGACCCAAGTCAGGCTGTAATTTCCCGCCACTATTCTTGGGCTCGGACAGGTCGGGTTCCTCATAATAGACCTAGCTATGCAACCAACTACTTATCACACAATAAACATTATGAGTACAGATTTGTACTGTACAAATCGAGTGTACCAAGTGCGGCGCGATGCTGGTATATGATGGCAAAAAGACGGGGACCTCGACACTTAAGAGGCACATGACGAAGGCCTGCCATGGAAAGAAAGATGTGAGTCAGCCTTCAATGTCACTGCATTAAAATCCCTCTAAACGGTAAACAGGAGCTACTTGGTGTGCAGACTGTTTTTTACAATGCCAATGGACCAAAAGCCCATTTCTTTGACCCAGCTATCCCAAAAACAGACATCCACTGCTCCAGAGTCCAGTTTCTCGAAAACACACACTGTCTTCAGTTAGTTTCAGTTTTACCAGCAGTGATTTTACCAACCCTTTGCGGTGTTTCCCAGCAGTATATGAGCCACCAACACCAGATGTTTCTACCAAGCCTTTGCAGTGTTTCCAAGCTGCATTTGAGGCACTGATCCCAGGTGTTTTTACCAACACTTCAAGACATTTGCCAGTGGTGTCTGAGCCACCAAACATGGTGTTTATCACTTAGTTTCGGTTCTGAGGCACCCAACATGGCAGTTTTAAGCCAAAACATGATCGGAATTTTGGCTTTCGGAACAATGGACAGTCCCTTTGACAATGCTATACTATCATTTATAAGCTTCCATAATATTAAATTGTGCTATTAATGTCATTACTGTAAAATTCTAGTAATTAATCTTGATTTCAACCAGATTAAAACTAAACTCCTGCAATTTAGTAAAACACTCCCATAAAGTTGGCAGCATTTCAAGAGACAAACTAAAGAGGAGATTCAAGTTGAAACACATAGGCCAAGGTATCCTGACTTTGAATCTCAAGTATGGGTCGAGCCAGCACAATGGATTCTACAATTCTCATTATGCATGTTTCTTAAGACCGTCCCTGTCTGTGAAAAACTCATGTCCTTCAAGCACAATGTCACACAGGCTTTCCGCAAGGAAACTGTCCTAACAGCCAGAGCTGAGATTACTTAATGATGTCATAAGGTTATTTTCCAGAGCTTTGAAAGGTTCAGACAGAGACACAGGACGCTTTATACATCTGTAGACACACTCTTTGTGACAAGTACACTGAACCTGATGTGTAAAGTTGGTGGATTGTCCCTTTTAGCAAAAGATCTGTTGCTAGTGTTTCCATCCTGATCGGAAAACAACTGATACAAGTAAGTATGACAAACAGGGGGTGAGAAGGCAAATCTGTACTCATAATGTTTATTGTAAAGGTTAAGAGGGAGACATTTTCTAATCCTATAAGACGTTGTTGATGACACCTTCAGCATTTCTTTTTCCGTCATCCTCTGCAGTGATACCAATTGATGTGATTCAGTTATATAAAAACCATTACTGGGATTTGTAATGATTTTGAATTTTCTCATCAGACAGTAAAACCCTGCTGGAGACTCATCAATAACCAATAACAGCTGCCTGCTAATTTGCTTCACTCTGGTCGGGCTACGGGCAATGAAAGACTTTGACGATGCACACGTTGCTATGGTGACAGTGAAGTGTTCAAAACTGATTTTTAACACAAAATCCGATCATTAATCTGATTAGTTGATGGTTTCATCATAAACAGTGATGACGTTTCGCAGTCTGACAGCCCATAGTAACTCAGTGTCATGCTACAATTCTTATAGGAATGATGCAAATACCAAATGAGAGGAATATACATTGTTTTGTTTGGTTGTTGTTTTTGTTTAGCTTTCAGACTTAGGTCCACTTTCTAGTTGTACGAAACATCACCACTAAGGTCAGCTGGAAGGGCAGTTTTCCATATTTCCAGCACTACTGTATAAACATCCTGAACGCAGAGTTTACCACCTTGATGTGAACTGGGGATACTGTCAGCAACATAAAAATCACTTAATAGGATTAGGCACTTGTTTCTATTTTCATATAATCCACTCATGGTTACTTGAGATCGCCAATGACCAGGGGGCGACGGAAGTTGGAGGGAGTTGAGGAGTTACGTCACAGCACACCAGTGAAATGCCAGCATGCACGACTTTGTCTTAGTGTCAAATAGAATATAACATCTTCTGACATTTTATTTAATATATTTAAACATTAAAAAAATATTCAGTTGCCATGTCACCTCTGTTCAAACAACAGGTCCATGTGTCTGTGCTTGGTGCAACAATATTACAGCACCATGTTCCGTTTAACATCATTAGCTTATCTTGAATAACACACTCCAAATTATATCCAAAGCACTGACTCTGTTATTCTTAAAACGGTCATCCACACCAAGAACAATAACCACAACTATAATAACAGTAACAATGTGAGCATCCACACAGATGAGTGGTAAAATTCTGTAAACAGTGGCAGAAAGCACACGCTGCACACTCAAGCTGTGTCGCCCTGTGAATTCAGATGGATTTTGTTTGGCTGTCAGTGTCTCTATCGTTCATCAAATCCCTCTGAATGTGATCCCAGCAATATCATTACCACAGCCGGAAAATGGTTGTTTGCCCCCTCCAGGTTGGGAGAGAGTAACTACCCCAAGTAAGGGAGTTCGTGTATCTCTGGGTCTTGTTAACGAGTGAGGGTAAAATGGAGCATCAGGGCCGCCCCTCCCTAAACGCAGAACATGCGCTGTGCGTAGGGCTCATTTTCCATGGGGGTCCACACTTTGCGCGAGGGGACACATTTGTGCATATGTGCAATGGATGCGCACATGCTCTACCGTGAGGCGCGCGTAGAATCAGCTCGAGGAAGGAAAGAAGAGACCTGACCGCCCATGCGTCGCTGCAATGATTGACAGCACTCGACATCTGAACAATCAGAGGTGTGCGCCGGCAGGCACTTGCAGAGCTGCAGCAGGTGAAGAGTTGTCGACATGTCGTCCAAAAGAGCTTCAGGAGTATGCGCGGGGACGGAAGAGCGGGTGGGCTCCACGGAGGGGGAGATCCGAGCCTCGGGGGTATGTGCGGGGCTGGAGGTCGGACGCTCCCAGATAGGGGAGAGGGAGAAATATAGCTAAATAAGATGAAAATAGAAAAAAATGTCTCTGTATTTTATTTCTGTTTTCAGTGTTTAATGAAGGTGGGAGAGGCAGAGGGCTGAGGGAGATCGGATGCCTCCAGAGAGGGCAGAGGGAGAAATATAACAAAATAAGATTAAATAGAAAAAACCTGTCTCCCTCTTTTTTTTTTTTTTCAGTGTTTAATCAAGGGTGGGGGATTGAGGTGGTGGAAGTTACTTTCTTTTGATGAGTAATTGATGGCTATTTGTGACTCAGATTTATTTATTTATTTCAGGTTGAATTTTTTATTTTATTTGACTCATACGGCCAAACTACTGTATCTACAGTACAGTTCATTTGTTATTGCCAATAAAGGTTGTCAAGTTAAATAGCAAGTTGTTGTACGGTCATTTTGTACCTATGATACATTTGGGATGGGGGCCTCCAAATAAAATTTCGCTTAGGGCCCAGTTTGGTCAGGGGCAGCCCTGTGGAGCATGATGTGAATCAGTGGTTTGGTGTGGCTGCTGCGCCGGATCTTTGTGGTGAAGAGGGAGATGAGCTTCAAGGCAAAGCTTTCGATTTACTGGTCCATCTACATCCCAACCCTCACCTATGGTCATGAGCTCTGGGTAGTGACTGAAAGAATGAGGTCATGGATACAAGTGGCCAAAATGAGTACCCTGAGAGACAGGGTAAGGAGCTTCGACATCTGGAGGGAGCTCGGAGTAGAGCTGCTACTCCTTTGCATTGAAAGGGATCAGTTGAGGTGGTTCGGGCATCTGATCAGGAGGCTTCCTGGCCCCCACCTGATAGAGGTGTTCTGGGTACATCCAACTGCTAGGAGGCCCAGAGGCAGACCCAGAACACACTGGAGAGATTTAATTTCTCATCTGGCCTGGGAACACCTTGGGGTCCCCCAGGAGGAGCTGGAAAGCGAGAGGGACGTCTGGGGTGCTTTGCTTGGCCTGCTGCCCCCACGACCTCGACCAGATAAGCAGTTGGAAACAGAATGATGGAAGGACTGTCGTCACTGTTGTGTGGACTCAGCCATTTAAGTTAAAACAATTTTGCAAATAGCATTTATAGTTATTGTTATAGTTGCTGTTCTAGGTGTGGACGGCCCTTTATGGAGGGCAGAACAAATTTTTGGCGAGTAGGCACATGGAGAGAAGAAATGCAGGGTGTCACATCCATCTAAAAGAGATGGCAAACTGGTTTCTAATTAGGCATTAAAAATTCGCTTGTCACTCATGCTGATTGACAGGGCTCAACGGGCGGACATGCTGCTCAACCAGGAACCTCTCTAAATGCACAGTAGGTCACAGATTCTAGAGGTTAAAGAGGCATCTTTGTTCTTATAGCAAGTGAATTAAAAAAAGGCTTCATTTTTCATTCAAGAAAAAAACAACTATTCTGATCGTCCCTGTAATTGTCTATATACGATCCGATCAGTTACTCAATAGCCCCCCTCTAGTTACACATCCTAATTAAACAAATTGCACAGCCATGATTAGCAATGTCCAACTGAGCATTTCACGCTGAGCGCCAGCCAAGACACTTGAAAGCTGCAAATGAGCAAATTGCTGTACAATGATGACAGGCTGTCCAACAGGACGACTTTCTATAGAAGATGAAGCACTTTGCGATGATTAATTGTGTCACGATTTAAAAAAAAAAAAAAAAAAAAAAAAGAAGACATTTTATAGGAGGACGGTGCTTGAAATATGCCTGCATCCCCTGTGTTTTTCATGTTAACAGTTATTGTAAAGGGCGATTCGTCGTGGGAGTAAAAGTGACACTTTAATTGACACGAGTGGGATTTCTAATATTGCAATCATAGCATGTATATCTCACTAAATCTGACCAGAACAGAAATAAGAAAAGGCCGTGCAGCATGTACCAGTATATTTACCTGATTTCAACCACCACTCAGTGAACACAGGAGGGTGAAGTGCTTCTTAGTCTGTCTTAGAATAGCTTGTACCTGATATTAAACTTGCGATCTGTCAAAAAAACCAAAAACGATCACCCTGGCTCACCCACCTGTTTTTCCTGATGTGTGGAGGTGCTACAGAGCTGAAGTGCAAAGTCACATTTTGAGGTGTCAAAAAGAAAATTAGAATATCACAACAACAAATTTTTGCCATCTTTTCTTGCTCAGAGACACAAAATCCCATTTAAGTTATTGATATATGACTAATCAATAACTGGGGGAGTCTTGAGTTAATGTATCAGATGTGGGGGGGGGAGAAAAGTGCCGAACAATAATGTGATTCTTACATAACAAGTACTGAGGCAACAAAAATAGGCAGTATCCCATGAGGCCGCTCCGAAAGAAGCAAGGTAGAGAGAACATTATGAATCAAAGGGGAAATTATAAAATAGCCACATTTTCACTTATCTTAGAGGACATACCCAGACACATCGTCATAGCCGACAATTACATTCATTTAGAGTGTGAAAGAGTCGTATGGTGGAGGGCTGTCAGAAAATATGACACCGAGGTCAGTCAAAAAGAAGGCATGAGATAAAAGAGGAGGCGTTAACTCATCGGAGACTGTTATGCAGGATATTTCATCAGAGAAGCGTGTGTGTGTGTGAGGGAGAGAGTGAGGAGAGAGATTAATGCAAGGCGTCCTGAGACATCTCCCTGATTAAGGACTTTCAGCTCACATGGTAATTAAATATGGAGGAGCAGAACAATTCTTACACACACTCACACACACGTTCAGCTTTCCAGTCATTCCAACACTTTACGCTCTGGTTAGCTGTGTATAATTTACCAGAGGAGGTCATTTGCTAATGGTTAAATTGTCACTCACACACACACACACACACACACACAAATTCATCATACACTCAACCCCCCAAACGTGGATTAAAATTCACACTCAGCCTCTCACCTCTACAAAGATGAAACATGGGATGATGGAGTAGCTGCGCAGGGTGTTGTTGGACGCCATCTTGTCTCCTGTCGGGAGACTTCTCCTCTCAGGATTCACGGCAGCTCACTCTGCAAAGATGGGAACATCAAGTGTCAGAGCTCATTATCTGATATTGACAGACATGCAGCGATGCCATTTCTACTTATCACGCTAGATCTATATTAGTAGGTGTACTCAGTATAATGGAGTATTGATGAGAACCACGCTCAGTATTGACCAATCACCTGCAGCTTGAAAGTGCAATATTAGGGGTGACACACCTGAGTACTGTAATATTATGTTTGGTTATTCAGCATTGATTTGTGGCAGTTGTTTGTGTAGTTTTTAAACCCGCGACTGCTAGATAGCAGTCTATCTTCAGCCTTCTGACTCTGACTATATTGAATCGTAACCCCTGTGTCATGATACATATAACATTACCAGATTCTTGCCAAACACAGGGGTACTGATTTCTACTTTTTTCTACATGTTTTGACAAATAAAGGCCTGTCTTAATTAGACGCCTGGGCTGGTTGCCAAGCTGTTCATTTTAAAAGAAGTTCTTTGCATGTATAAAACAGGTTGTTGGCTACCCACTTGAACTAATATTAGATAGCTGTTTAAATCGCAACCGAAAGGCATCTCCCAGTGATTCAAGCAATTAATAGCCCAGGCCCCTACTGTAAAACCCCTTTTACACTGCCAGATTTTCAGCGAATGTTGGGCCGTTTTGCCGCCAAGCTGCAAGCATTTAGACACATAGAGCCAGATTGCCGAGTTGGTCCGAGGTGCGCAATTTTTTGCCTGGTAGGGTAGTCATATTGGCGGAACCTTTTTGGTTTAAAAAGAGGCGGCCTTCCGCCATGGGAGGAGCTGTTGAAGACTTGTGGGAGGAGCTGTTGATGACGCTGCACGTGTGACCCACTGCGGTGGATAAACAGGAAACAGCTGACAGCAGGAATTAGCGAGCAGCTAGTAGCAAGAGGGAAACGCAAACCTGAAAGACGCTGTAAAGATGAGCAACTCTAGAGACAAGGAACTGCGCGCCCTCCTTGCCCTCGCAAATGAAGAGACCATTAACCATCAGATGACGGGGGCGGTGAAGGACGGGCCAACTTATGAGAGAATCGCCGCCTGACCAGCCGTGGCTTCCCTCCCACGTCACTGTTTACATCACATGCTGAGCTACAAGTTTTGTTACGTGCTCACACCCCCCATTGCCTGAAAAAGGTGCATTCTGTATAAACAAAAGTAGGTAGGCGGCATTTTGCCGCACTCCCCGATTTTATTTTTATACTGCCAATGCTGAAAGAAGACTGATTGGGCTTTCCTGCAGATTTGCACAATTCCTGTGTAAAAAGGGCTTAAGTTTTACGGTACTACACATCAAAGATCTAATTTCATTTATTTATTTATACAGAAAAGGAATTAAAAGTAATGTTAGCTGTGTTACAGTTAAAACTGCCCTGACTCGGTTAAGGTTTTCATCAGCACACAAACACATTACAATACAGGATAAAACCTGAAACAGTCAACAGAGGTAAAACAACAAAACACAGGCAGCTACACAGACATTGCAGAGTCGAGGACAAAATATATATGAAATGGATATGAGATTTGAATCCGTGGTTGCAGGTCTGTCCTTCCATCAAATAGTCTTTATATGCATGTGGTCCATATGGTCTGATCGTGTTGTGGACATACAATTTCTGGTTGAGCAGCATTGTAAGGTTCTGAATGTGGTGCTGATAAGTGAGATTTGAGTCAAAGAATACTCCACAAGATATTTGTAGGTTTCTGCTGTGGTTAGTGTCCAATTTACAAAATGAATAGGGTAGACATAGATATATTCTGTTTTCTTGACACTGATAGTTAGATAATTTTGTTTCATCCAGTCATGTAAGTGGTTAAGATCAGAGTTCTGAATTTAAGACATGAGGGTTTGGATCGGAAATAAAAAATACAGTGTCATCGGCATCACTGTTGTTTTCGTCAACGATGACGATGACGAAATTATTTCGTTGACGCCCCTTTTTTTCATGACGATAACGAGACGGTGACGAGATAAACATGGCTCTTTGATGACTAAAACATGACGAGACGTGTGTGAGTTTTCGTTGACGAGACGAAAATGGACGTAAATGTTAGTAGGTGGTCTGTCAGACGTTTAAAATACATGATATTTCTGCTTCTTGTACGTGTAATCTAATGTCCAGTTTTCCGTGTGTGTGTGTGTGTGTGTGTGTGTGTGTGTGTGTGTGTGTGTGTGTGTGAGTACAGCACGGGCCGCATATTTATGTCCGAACCCGGACCGAGCCCGACATTATTTAATGACCAAAGCACTGAGTTTGTGTCACACAGTTGTTACGGTTACAGGGTATTTAACAGGTCGGACGTGCTCAGCTGAGAGTGAGACCTCCGTGTTTGAGACGGGAGCGGAGGGTCCGACGCTTCCAGCGAGAGGAGAGGTAGAAATTACACAAAATAAGATAAAATAGGAAAAACTTGTCTCCCTCTTTTATTTTATTTTCAGCGTTTAATCAAGGCGGAGACGGGCGGCGGGAGGTCTTGAGGTCTCCTCTTCCAGCGAGGGAGAGGTAGAAACAAACAGCCAATGTGTGTCTGTGTGTGTTCTGTTCAGGTGTTGTCACGTAAATAACAGTGCCCAAGCAATAAACATGACAGACAATAGGATTTTATTTATTTTTACACTACATTTTCACTGAAAGCTGACCGAATCCGACCCCAGCCCGAATACAATTTATAGCTACATTTTTGACTAAATCCGGCCGTCACGATGTGTTCAACTTATAGATCTGCTATTTTCACAACTTATGTGTGACACTCTTGTATGATGAAGTAGGCCTAGGGCATCAATTCATGAAAAAAACAGTGGAAATATGTTTTTTTTCTTTTTTCTTTTTTTACTAAAACTGACTAAAACTAGACTAAAACCTTTTTGAGTTTTCGTCGACTAAAACTGGACTAAAACTATCACATATAAAAATGACTAAAATTTGACTAAAACTAATAAGCATTTTAGTCCAAAAGACTAAAACTAAGACTAAATCTAAAATGCCTGCCAAAAACAACACTGATCGGCATATAGTAGACAGTTAACTTGATGACAGTTAATTAAACTTTCTAATGTTAGTCCATTTATCTAAAAATAAAAAAGAGAATAAAGACTAAAACACAATGGATAAAGTGAGTTCCTCTTTCCTAACAGAACAGTGCTATGCCAAAATCACATCAGCTGTTATTTACTCTGCATGCAGATGATTTGATGAGATATTTGTCTAAATCACTACTTTCAGCAGGCTGACTTGAAAAAGCACCACTACCCTAGCCAACCATCCATCCAATCAGATTTGATTGCTAGTCCCAGCAGCAGAAAAGGACCAGCAGAGCAGCTCAAATGACCTTTTCTTTCATTAATTCCTTCTGGGGGAACCAAAGAACTCCCAGAGCAGCTAGGAGATTCAATCCTCGTGCTGTGTCATAGGCCTATCCTTGCCCCTGAAACCTCAAGGGAGACGGACTGGAGGCTTCCTCCATAGGTGCTAGTTAGGGCTGCAATTAAAAATCCCTGTCATTATCCAATAATGTGTTGATTATTTTAAAAGTAACTGTTTTGTCTAGAGGCCAAGATGACAGGGGTGTAACGCTATACTGATAAGGATCAATATATCAATTCAATGATTAACTATCTAATATTATCAAAGTCAAAACATCAATACATATCATCATCTTGAAGATATGCTTTTATATTGAAATCTCCATGGCACATCTCAGGCACCATTTCTGTCCAAGCACACTTCCTTCCTAAACATCCCAACAGTACTAGGAGCAGACAATGGTGAGCAGCCAAGAAAAAGACAATGAGGATATTATCTGATATTGTTTCATTTCACTCACAGGCCCCTGCATTTGATTAAATCAAGATCACATCATGGAAGACTTTGTGATATCAGGAAATATCAAATTGCTGTCCAAAGAATCGATATAATATTGTGATGAAATTTGTGATTTATACCCCCACTTGGTGACATATTTTCAATATTGCTTGCTCCTCATATTTGATAAACTATAGACTCAGAAAATCAACCGGGTCATTTATCTAGCGTTTTGCTTGATAAATGACCCGGGGGAAGAGGGGCAGGGTTGAGGAAGATCCTGTTTTTGTGGACCTGGCTGGATCAAATGTGTACAAAATATAGTTTACAAAAGTTATGTGTTCAGGCCCTTAAAGGTCTAGTATGTAGGTTTAAATTCCAACTAAACAGTGAGGTTGTAGATCTTAAATTTCCCCTGTGTGCCTAGCATGTAGGAGAACAGTGGCTGATGCAAAAACACAAATGGCCCTAACTAGAGCCAGTTTTTTTAATGGGTTTTTTTTTTTTTTTTCACATTTTGGGCTACTGTAGAACAACATGGCATATTCCATGGAAGAGGACCTGCTCCATTATGTAGATAAAAACAGCTCATTGTAAGGTAACGACAACACAACTGATGGAGTGTGCTTTCTCTCTCTCGCCTTCGGCTTTCCACATAGGCGCGTAGAAGAAGCTTTGTGCTTTGGCCTGAGGAAAGGCAGAAGGGTCCCAGAACAGAGCCATATCAATATAACCCTGCAATGGAAATAAAGTTTTCTTTGACTAAAGTGCTCCTGACTGAATTACTGTTTCCAGGTCATTATGAACTAATAAATACATAGTTATGAATATTATAACCCATTTCTGCCGTTAGACGCCCTAAATCCTGGACCTTACACACCCTGATTAACACTTAAACTGGGGAATGGCTGCAAACTGTGCTGTTGCATATTTCTCTGTGTCAGTTAAAGCCTAATTTGTTGCATATTTAAACAGCACTGAGTCTAAATTTGCCCTCAAGAGATATTTGTTATAAATATATCAGATTTCTGGAACAAAACTGAATTAAAAATCACAGTATTACTCAAATGTACACAACATTAGCTCTAACTGCTCTCTCTGGCTGTAAACACGCAGCCAAGACTGAAACCAAACTAATAGAAGTGATCTCCAGCACTCAAGGACAGTTCCTGGCGCTGCTTCTGTTCTCCTGTCATCGCATTTTACTGCATTTCATTACAGTTTCTAATTGTCACAAACAATGCCATGGCATTTCCCCATAGAGATTAGCTGGCTCGTTAGTGGGAGCTGGAATCAAATAGACATATGTAGAGAACAGGAGAATACTGCAAAATGAAAATTGCTGTGATATGTTTGCCTTTCTGGCTCCAGACAGGGATGAATTGGCTTGTCACTCACTCGTAGCATTGTTTTCAGGTACTGATGACTGACAGTGCAAGTGGGAAGTGTCTAGCAGTGTCAGGGTAGATATATAAAAGTGGTTCTGGAGAGCCGGAAATCCCAGTATCTGCTGTCATATTTGTTGATTTATTGGAATTAATCAACAAAGTTATGACCCCCCACAGATATTTAATGGTCATTTAATGTGTTATGGGGCTTTAATCATGCTTAATTCCTCACTAAAGAGTCACAATGTTTCTGATTTGAGCTCTCTTTCTTCCTACTGTGCAGTTCTCACTGATGAAAGGCAGCAAGTCTGGAGAGGGGGAGGATTGTTGTGAAGCCAAGTTGGAAAGAAAAGAAGCAGTGAAGCATTTCAAATTTTACATTTTCAGAACTTATTTTTCTTTTTTAACAACTGATGTTTTTTCTGTTGTTGTTGTTGTTGTTGTTGTTGTTGTTGTTGTTGTTGTTTTTTTGTAACAAATTGTCCTTGAACACGGACTGCTGGAGAGATGGCTAAGCCAGGTTCGGCTGAATTACAACATACCACATTTCTGCTTACATGTTGACCAGATTAACACCTTTGTTGTTATTAAAGGCAGCATTGCGCGAAATAGCAGTTCACAACCAAAACTATGGATTTTTGTGGGGAGCTTTGGTGATAAAATGTTTTTATCTGACAGCAGCACAAAATACAGCCAATCTCCATGACAAAAAGACGATGTGAGAGTGGTACTAATCTTTTCTTGAAAGTCTCGAAAAAGGATGTCAAACTGTGGCTTTAAGGGTCAACACTGAAGGTAGGAAAGGTTTTGATCATCACAGCACATAGCAAAAGCAATAATATTTTTAAATATCCCGTCTCAGATTGTTATAGGACTGGCTATTGTTTGAAAATTATGATACCAGTGCCAATATTAGCACCCTTAAAGTGATATCGATGCCAAAGAGTACTTCATTCAATACCCATAATGTGAATAGAGTGGCTTGCAGTGTAGCTGAACTTTAAAAGTCTTGGTGGCATCTCGGCACACTGAACTACCAACTATGTCAACACACTGCACTCGACCTCACCACACCACAGATTATATGGGTTGTAGCCGCAGCTGCAGGATTGTGAGCTCTGCACTGAGAACAGAACGTCAGTCCCAACATGTCTCACTCTGAAGTAGTCGAAATCTGGTGCCTAGGCAGTGACTTGTGGCATCAGACACTGACGAAAAGGCGTTCTTATAATGGGCATGATACACAGCTGGCCACTCAGCTGTGTTGGGGGAAACTAGAAATGCACCGATCCAGTTTTTTCAGTTGCAATACCGATCTCGATGCTGTGGCTTGGAGTATCACCGATACCCGATACCAATCCAATAACACGGTTGACCTAAAAAGCTATATACCTCTACATGTAGAACAGAAAAGACTAGAGGCATCAGGCATTGATGACTAAACAGTTCTTTCCTAAGATAAAATTATATTATTTTTAACAAAAATAAACAATTGTGCAACAGCAGTTGAAGTAGTGTGAAATACCTCCACATATCAGATTCCCTCCTTCACTCCATGACGTATGACATAGTTGCGTCGCAATAGATTTAAAGGGAAAGGATCACCTCAGGTATAGGTTGCATTTTCCGATACCCGATCCATCTATTTTGATGATATTGAGGCTGATATTTGGTCCAGATATCGGATCAGTGCATCTCTAGGGGAAACGTGGCAGATAAAAGTTAAGGTGGCAAAACTCCAAGTAGGCCGGATGGGATGGGTGGTAGATCGGTCCAACAAACACCAGCTTTGAGGTGGACTTTTGAGTGGTGCTCGCATCCCAGGCCTAACCCTGGTCTTTTTTCCTAAAACTTACCATGTGTTTTTGTTGCCTAAACCCAACCACGTGTGTTAGTTGTTGGAGGTAAAAAAAAGAAAAACAAAAAATATATATATTTTTTTTTTTTTTGTGATTAGGAGCTGTTTTATTGCACTTTGTCTGATCTATATGTTGAAGATTTCTATGTTTTACTGAGAGTCTTTCCTCAAAGTCACCTTTTAAACTGAAGGTGTATGTTGGGACACATCTGAAAGCTAGTTATCCTGGTTGAGAGCATAACAGCATGTCACAGAGTCCTAAAGTGTTTTGTAGCTGCATTGAGCTCTGGACTATTTTTAGTTATAGCTTCTTCTTCATGTTGTTCATGTTGTGGCTATTTGATTGTGAGGGGCTACCTCCATAAGCTGACATTTAATAGTGACATTTAAACATGACTGAACAATTTGTTCAAACTCTATTGCAACAGAACTGGCAGTATCTTGATTTCCATCTACAAATATGGAACTCAAGTAGTATAAAATACAGTAGAAATGTGAAACCAAAAACAGCTTGTCAAAATAAACACCCATACCCATCCTATCTGTAACTTTAGACCAAGTTGCTACATATCGTGACGAGCTCATTAAGCTCAGTGACAGCAGCATTGTCAGCAGCGTTGCTTGTAGTGGCTGTATATAAGCACGATCTGCAAACCTTGCATTGACAGAGGAAAACACTAGTAAAACACTCGTCGCAGTTCGAAACCAAACACTTCAATCTGACTGAGTCACTCGACGCAGAAAGACAGTGATGCTGGCAGGTCTAATCAGTCCCTAAGTGCCTGTCTCATCTCATTTAACGCTCAATCCCGGCTAATCAACCCGACATTAGATGGAAACAATCTGACCCTCAGTCTCTCAGCTCTCACAGCTCTTCATACAGCAAAAAACTGACTGTATATGAAATACAAATCAGCGCCTGCCATCCTGCCATGTGGCACTCAAGACTTTTAACACCTGTGCACTGGTGCTGGGCGGTACCAGTTTTAATTCCTGTACAATATACATTTTTCACACACTGCCATATTGTTGCACACCTGAAACAATTGCTGTAACACCTCAACGGACAGCCTGAGAGAGCACTATGCTCAGGGCAACCTGTGTAGAGGGTATTGAGAGGAACCCCCTATTAACTGCATACCCTTCTTATAATTTATACAGCAATTAATAATTCATAACTTACTCTCTTTAATTGGGAAAACACCATGGCACACAACAAGGTGTGACAGATAAACAACTTGCAACACCAATAGCTGCGCATTTACAAAATTACACCCCCCAACGGCATGCAGGGGACAACTCGTTAGCAAGCCAGGTAGCATAACAGTCTGTTAACAGCTGGGAGAGGCTCTGTCGCTACTGTGCAAGAACAGAAAAGAGAGATGAGATGAAGAAAGAAGACCAGAGACGCACCAAAATAAATTGTTCTCAGGACAGGAGCTGTGCCTGCTGTTTGAGAGTGTCTTTTGTTTTGTTCTGTTTTTTAAAAAAGGGATGTGTTGTTACTCTATTGTTACTCTATGAGGCACTGGTTTTGTTTTTGCTCCTTCAAAACACTTCTGATATTGGATATTTGTAAACAGTGACCCTAATCCGGGGAACCCACTGGTTGCTCTAGTTGTAACTGGCTGTGAACGTTAAATTGTGGGTACTATACTGTAATTTGAAGCATTATGTAAAGAGGAAAACTTCCTTTGGGATAAATAAAGTTCTACTTAATTCAACTGAATTGAATTGTAACATTAGTTTGTTGAGTCACTGTTGGTGTTGGTAACACTTGCAGCTTACTCCATCACATCAGCAGAAAATAATATGCACTTATGGTTGTAGGATTCTTTGAACCAGTAGCACCAGTGATACAGTGAAGGCAAAAGATGAAACATCCCTTGAAGAGGCATTTGCTCGAGGCACAGCATATGAAAGGAAAATCAAGCAGTAGCTCGTCATTACGAACGCAATGGTCCCGGTATGGACTGTCAAGACAGATGGATTCAGAGCAATGATTAAAAGACTGGATTCGAGGAACGTCTTACAAGCATGGATACTCTTCAGCCAAACTGCTTTCCCCAAATTAACCTATACATAATACATTATGCAACACTGAATCAAGCTAGAGGTAGAGCTACGTAGGATTGATTGATTGATTGATTGATTGATTGATTGATTGATTGCTTTATTATCAGAATTCATTCTGAAATTTGTCTTGCATCCAAGACACTTGTTTCTCATCACAAAATCCATTACAAATTACAAAAATACAACATTAAACATTCATCAGAGAAGACATATCATCAGACAAAATATACCATCAGACATGTGACATGTGCTATATACAACATCAAAGTGGCTGTGGTGCATCCAAGTCCCTGCAACAACTATTCAACATTTTAATAGACTGAGGAATAAAAGAGCTCCTCAGTCTGTTTAAATTAACTTTGGGGACTCTATATCTCTTGTTGGATGGCAACAACTAACACTCTTCAAATAAAATATGCGTTGGGTCAGACAAAATGTTGCCTGCCAAGGACAACATTGTTCTAGTATTTGTACGCTTAAAGATTGGCTCAAGTGTTTGATCTACAATCTTAGAGCAGATATTTAGCAGTCTCCCCAGTCGAGCTTTAAGTTGTACTGAGAGACAACTATACCATACACTAACTCCATACTGCATAACACTTAGTACAAACGATTGAAAGAACAGTAACAAAATAGGTCTACTTGTACCAAAAGACCTTAGTCTCCTAAGAAAATAAATATGTTGTTGTATTTTACTACAAATATAATCAATATGTGCACTGATAGAGCTGCGTCCACATGGATGCCTAAATATTTGTAGGAAAAAACTTGTTCAGTGTTTGTGTTATTGATAATGACAGGTGGAGGATATGAGTTCTCTGGAAGACCAATAATAACTTTTGTCTTATCTGCATTAATGATAAGTGAGTTCTTCTCACACCACTCCACCAGTCTATCTGTCAGAGCCTGATGAATACTGGGGTCGTCTTCAGTCCCCAACAAAGACAACAGTACAGTATATTTTGTTTTGAAACGGAAGCAATGTTAAAGTTGTTGGCATATCTGTTTATGCTTGTACAACGTTGCAGTTTGCACTAATATAAAACATCTGCACCTGGTTGATGCATTCTGATTCGTTCTAGAAACATAAGGTAAGGTTAGCTAATAAAGTGGCCTCTGAATGCGGTAAGGACAAGTTGCTATAATGAGATTTTTGCTAGTGTTGCAGATAAATGGCAGCAAGCAAGGTTTGCTATGTTAGCTTTGACTGTTAACATCTTAATACACATAAATTCAATAGAAATACTAACTTATTTCTTCAATAAAGGTCAAATTAAATGATTAATAAGCATTACGGTAAGTACTCACAATAAATACTTAGGTTTCATTTTTAAATTTGAGGGTCATCTAGTGTAGTTGGTCCACCCTGTTGCACATGTGCTCAGTTAGTAGCTTCTGTTTCCACCAGTTGTTTGGGTTTGAAAAAATGTTCAGTGTCATGATAAGGACTTAGTGGTTTGGGACACATGCATTTAGACACATTTAGATGAAAAAAATAATAGAAATGAACTTAAAACATACACACATGTGTGTATATATATATATATTTTAATACGGTGTTCAGTAATAGTTATTTGAGACAATTTCACTTTAATTAATTTTCGTATTCTAATTGAATTAGCTACTTTTACGTATCGCAACATTGAGAGTAAGGTTGTGGGACATGAACAAAAATGGTGTTTGGACCCATAAAATGCTTCATAAATGTCATTAAATCACAATATTTAGTATATGTTTTGTTTCATGATGTGCAATAGCATTTTGTATATATTCATCAAGCATCACATGACAAATGTTAACATAAATCCAAAATTTTACTGCTGGGACTTAAAATATGTGAAGATGTTTCTGCAGCTGCGGGCATTTTTATCATGCTGCTGGGCCAAGCACACCCTGTGGTAGCCACATAGAGCTGCAGAACTAACACTTAATCTTAATTACCTGCGCAACATCAGCGCAATCATCAAATCAGTGTCAACTACAGAGCCTGAAGAGACTCGTGGCCTCTCCAGTGGGGTGGATAGCTGTTGGGTTGAAGTAAAGTTTTCCAGGTGACGGATGGTCTCACACTTCACTGAAACTGCGAACACTCACAGTAAAAGTCTTCTGTGCCATGTAAATTTAATTGCGTTCAGTAAATTTATAAAAAAAACACTAGTGCCAGACATCCCTGTGATCCGTCTCAGTGCACATTAACAGTGTAATCGGCCTCCAGTGAGTCAGTGACTTTTCACATGATGGCAGGTTGGGAGGCATCAACTCCAGAGAGGAAACTGAATAGTCATGTTTGTAATGTGGTTAAAAAAGCCCCCAAAATTAAATGGCCATAATAATCACATTAACGTCATACTTCCAATATGCCAAGATATGTGCTTTTTTTTTCACATTTTCTCTACTACCACCAACAGCAGCTCAATTATTCATCATTTCTGCAGCTTGCTCCACTGAGCCATGCTTTTATCAAGCCAGTCAAATGGAAAGAGTTCATGTAGCCAACTGTGATTTTTATCTCAGTGGAAAATATGATTTGAGGTTTGTCCATAATCTACAGCACTGTTGCCTGTGTATATACAGCTGTAATGAGCAAAAGATTATAATTTCAGAGAAAGAGAAGGGTTAGGGCTCACTGAATAAAACGCAAGGCAATATAATATTACATACGCAACATACATCATGTACACAACAACCTGTAAAGCACAGTATATCACAAGACATAATATAAAACATATATCCATGAAGAATAAATACAACCAAAAACAGAAATGAATTATAGACCAAATCACTATGTTTGTTTACAATAAATTCCAGGTAATAAAAAACCTGCATCACGTAGATAAAATAAAACGTCGCTGAGCAACTGCTGCCTTTACTGGTTCATTTTTAGCCACCTAAAAACAAGGCCCACCTATTAATTCAGTTTAAGTATACACTATATTTAGGATATTTTCACTGCTTTACCTTGCCAGCGATTCCTGATGGGAAAGCTGTTATCTCAAAGCCATCAGATTCCAATGACAAAACAGCAATTTACTTCACAGAACACTGGAGTTGCTGTTAAACCACTGCCTCCATTACTTCGTGTGTAAGGTAAAGTGGTGTAAATATTTCAGATACAGCGTACACTTAACTGCTGTGGTGCTTCTTTTTACAAGACTAAAATGTGTTTTGCTGCAGCCAACATCCACAGCAGTACATCGCTTACTGGATAGAAACTAGTAAAGCAACACAGTGCATAAAATACACACAGCAGAAACATTAGACCGGTCAGACCGCCGTGGTTAAATATATTTGAACGTTACAGTTTAAAATTATTCCCGAATACTTACTGTGGCTGTGTTTAAAGATTGAACATTGACTGAAGACTGAACATTGTGCATAATACTGTCAATCAGCAGCTTCAGTTCAAAAGAATCTGTATCAGGAAATGTGTGGATAAATGTATGTGTCAAGCTAGTGAGAAGTCGACTGACTGAGTGTGGAAAAACTGAAACATACTGTTACTTGTTTTTCTCAAGACATCTCAGGCTGTTCACTGTTCTGTGTAAGGATGAACGTCTACAGAACGTACTGAAGAAAAGGGAAAATATTGGAGCTGATGGTACTTATAGGTTATTGTGCAATAGTTTTATGGGTCCAGCCCATCTGAGATCATATTGGGCTAAGCCTTGGTCTACATTAACAGTATATATCAGTTCTACACTTTAACAAGTGGTAGTTTCATAAAAGAGATTAACATTTTAAGTTTGATTTTACACCTGACCTGTTTGATATGATTCAAACAAACGCGGTTATGTTTGACCATTTGGTTCGGTTAGTTTAGGCTGTTACAGGTCACAGACTAAAAACGTCTTTTCCCAATTTGACTCTGGTACAGTTTGTTAATGGTATTAAAGCAACCACAGGATTTTGTTGTAATAGAAGCAAGATTCAAGCATGAATTAAAGAGCTTAAGTAAATCCATCTGCTGATCGTATCGTATCGTATCATTAGCCTGGAAATCCAGACCCAAATCTAGAAAGATTTAGGGTCTGGCTATGAGTAATGCAAATGTCCCAACTCGAGGGGCGGCACCAAGCATGCATTTGAAAATATCACTGCACACAATTGGATAACACTACGACCAATCAGAACAATACATGGGGTGACGTATCCAGAGTGCTACCAGCGGAGCTAACTGGTAGATTAGACTCGTATCCGATCGGCAAAACAGCAAAAACATCTTTTTGCAAAGGAAAGATTTGAACGCCGTCTTCTGTTCCTCTTTTAGAGAAAAAGCCAAGTCTAACTCGTTCATTGTAGCAGCCAAAGCCATATCAAACAACTGGTGTTCATCCGTAGCCATTTGCAATGTTCACTGACTGATTCCGGACTACGTCGTCGCAGCGCTGTCGTCATCTGTTTAGCTCGTCATCTGTTTAGCTCGAACTCTGGATTTCCAGGGTATCATGGGAAAAGGGGATGAAATGCAACAAAGGTCTACCTGGGGATGTTGCAGTCAGAGTATGCAGTACATATCTTAACCACTAGGCAATCAGATAGCCCAGCAAACAACCATGGATGTTTCCTGATCAAGCAATAATTCAAGGTGTGTGCCGTGCTTGCTTCATGAATTTTGTCAGTTCCTTGTTATAAATCTGTAAAATCCCTAAAAAACAGAAGAAAGGCAATTGAACCAAATTACAACTATGTAAGTGATTATGTTTGATTTCTCTGACTGTTTTTTTGCACTCATAACATCATTATTGCTACTAAAACATTAAATACTACTACCAAGAGGTCTGTTGTGGTACAACGACATACAGTCATTTCAAAGCAAAACATTACGCCAAGTCTCAAGTTGTATTTTATTTTGTAGTAACATAAATAGCTAGAATTTGTGATTTGGTCATATTTATTCCTTTCCTGATGCTCAAAGTAACTACAAATCTTAAGTCTTTTGAGACATGTGGTCTATTTTTGACAAACTGTAAAGTCTAAGCTTTTATTTTTGGTTCCTTCTGTGGGCAATGCTGCTGAGGGAATAAACCAAAAAAACTGGCAATCTGACAGTTGGACTGTGAGCTTGATGATTTGACTGGGGGCTCTGTGACAGATGATTTGAATCAGAAAATTTAAGGGGGCCGCACTCAGTGTCAAAGAGTTTACACTACATTCGCTTATTTCTCGCTCACCAGAGCAGCCTCACAGCTCTGACGAGTCACAACGCTGAACAATCGGACCTAGTCACAGTAAAGCCTTAACATGATTTCTCTTTTTCTCTCGCCCCGAGACATCGCGGTTTCAAAAGATGTTCCAAAGATCATAACCGAGGAGCATTTTTCTTCCAATTCCAAGAGCCAGTTAATTACAGTCGGATGAAAGGTGATCAGATCGTCTTCCCAGAGGCGAGCTCATCAAACGAGCAGCCTACAGGCCTTGTCAGGATTCATCAGTCTCTCCTCTCCACTCAGCCGGCCTGTGATGACTTTGTCTAGACGTGACTGCTCTCCTCTCAGAGACGGCAAGAGCTCGCTGTGAAATATTGAGCCCAGGAATATCATCTGATTGACCATCTCCTGGTCTCCAGCTGAGTTGTTCTGCCTGAATGTCTGAATGGGACTAAACTGTCACAATGACAGAGTTTGGTGATAGAACAGGGGAAATATTACCGTCAGTTATCATTGCCAGCATGGTGGAGGTAGAGCCCTGTGCCCTTCAGTCCCTCTGTACTTGAATGGAGGAGCATCAGTGATTGAACTCTTACAAATGCCACAATTTTGAAGCTGCACTTCAAAACCAGTGGTCAGAATATCTAGGGGGGGGGGCTGTTGGTTTGAGATAACAGGCAATCTTAAAGGTTAACTTTGGTATTTTTCAATCTTGACCCTATTTTCCCATGTTTTCATCTCTAAGTGACCAATGGGAACAACAATTTCTGAAACTGGCCCAGTATTGAGGTGAGAGCTGCAGCCAGGAGCAACAAAACAGGCTGCAATATAACCACTTGGGGCATTTGTGCGCAAACCATTTACATCCACTCCAAGTGCTTGTTTTTGACACTGACAGGCTTCAGATTTATTATTCTTAGCGTCATACATTAACAAAAAAGCTCTGTCTCTATGGAGATATTTCCATAAAGAGTGAGATCCTTTTTGTTTAACTAGAACCAGCCTTGAAATCGCCATCACTAAACCCCTAGACTCCATTTAAATTAGCTCTAATTTTAGCATCCATAGAGCTAGCATATTTTCATAACTAACAGATGGTTGTTGGAAACATTGAAAGACAAACCAAGACAGCTTTTGTGAATTAAATGTTTCTGGAGCTTTATAATCTTTAACAAAAAGGTCTATGTATATTGATCTTTTCCGTAATGTTGACAATCTGATCCTGTCAGTGGCAAAAACAAGCGCACGGTGGGAAAATGCCCCCAGTGGTTACATCGCAGGCTATTTCAATATTTTAAAAAACTGTTGTTCTCATTCATCACAGAGACAAAAAACATGGGAAATAGAGCCCAGTTTAAAAAATACCAAAATTATACCCAGGTAGACAAAATGACCTGGAGTTTGCCTGTTAGGTTGCCCGATTCGGCTGAATCTTCGCATGAATGACGCTCCAGAATTGGGCCAAATCAGCTGGCCCGATTCCGGCTGCCATCACTGCCATTACTGGGTACCCTTCAAGGTGCCACTATAGGGTGGGCTCTAGATGTCATGATCCTGGGTGTGTTTATATTCTGTTATCCTATGGACTTTTCTGTTTGTGTTCCGTATTTCATGTTATTCATTTATGTTTAATCTGCTTCCTGCTTCATTTTGTAGCTTCTCTCCTCACATGTTGTGTCTGGTTTTACTTCCTGTCTTTGTGTCTTTTTCCGCCTGTTTTCTGTCACACCATTAGTCCTTCCCTGTTCCCAGAGTCTTCCCTTCACACCTGTTTTGTATTAGTCTTGTTTGCTCCACCCTGGTGTTCCACTCCACACCCTGCTTGTTAGCCAATCTCCATTTTCGTCCTTTTGCCTGTGTCCTCCTGCTCCAGCTGTGTCTCATTCTTGTGATTTGTTTTCTGTGTTTCCCTTTGTTCCTTGTCAGTTCGTCTGCATTTATCCTGTGTTCATCCCTGTGTTCACCCCTCCGTGTGTTCCTGTCTGGTGTTGTGTTTGGATTTCAGATTTGAGTACATTGTATAATCCCAGTTGGTTTTCAGTTTAGTTTTGGTTCTGCTTTCATTTGGACTTTTAGTTACCTGCCTGTACCAGATGTTTTCTATCAGCTCACTTTTTCTTAAAAATTCAACCTGCCTGTTATTCTGCATTTGGGTCCTCCTTCAACTGATACATGACACTAGGAACTTGTGATGGCCTTTTTTTATTATTATATTTTTATATCAATTTATATTAATTTACACTGTAGACTGATTGATTAAACAGTCAATCTATATGTCAAATTGCATCCCTTGAGAAGGCCAAAGAAGTGAGCATGGAAAACATCTCTAAAAACGGTGAGATTTAAGATGCAGCTTTTCATGTTGCTGAATTTTTTCACTTTCTTGAGACTTTGATGACTTTGATGACTTTGATGTGTCTTTAGGATAAATATGAAGCTAAAGCCAGCAGCGAAATACATCATATCTCCTTTGTCTGGAGTCTTGTTGTCACCTTGAGGTTGCTCGTGGAAGTTTCTGTGCTCGTTCAAGAAATAGTTTGGCCCATAATCACCTGTAAAATCCACATATTGTCGTTTACAAAACAAATGAGATAAAATGTGATAACTAGTGAACTTTAGAGAAGCTGGTAGGTGGACTTTGGTACCTTTGGATGGAACCAGGCTAGCTGCTTACCACCGTTTCCAACCTTAATGCTAAGCTAAAGTAGCTGACTGCTGGCTGCAGCCTTATAACTAATAGAAAAATATGTGACAAAAACATGACAGTAGTACCTTCTCATCTAAATATTTAAGAATATTTCCCAAAATATCAAATTATACCTTTAACTTTCACACCAAATGATGTCTATGCTATTTATATAAACAGTCTCTCTATAAACCTGTTTAAAAAGCATTCCCATTATATGTATACAACCACATAAATATTACAGTAATATTATCTTTGCTGGTTTCAAGAGGTTACTGAGGTGCTACCAACAGTAACAGCACCCTATTTTTTTCCTCCATAAAAAGCAAATATGCTTGCTGAAAAAACTCAGCATGCCAGCCTGTGTCCAAACCGACACACACCGTCGTGCCTTTTATATTTGACTACAGACAAATTCTTCAATGCTGAAAATGCTCCCACTGTCACCAAAGGGTTATTTTCCACATTCATTGTACAACCCTCACAGACCATAAATCTCCTTTTCCACAAGACTTCCCCTTGAAATCATAACTGAGGAAAAGGTTCATGGCCAACAAGGTGCATAGATCTCATTTTAAATTCCTCATCTGCTGACTGCACGGCTGTGCACACACACACACACACACACACACACACACACACACACACACACACACACACACACACACACTCTCCCTCTCAGACACAGAGCTGTCCCATGGCTGCCACTCTTGCCAACAGAGCATCTTTGTTGCTATAAATAGGCAGTTTTCATGCTTCCCTTGCGGCTTTCTTAAAAGCGATTTGTGGGGAAATTAATCTATTTTTTTCTGTCAAAAACAATAATAATGGCTTTTCTCACAAAGCGTTTGTTGACAAATCAGCACAACTTCCATCAGTGCCATGACTTATCAATTTCAGTACATTTGCGCTACTTTTGTTTAAAGGCAATCAATCCAAACTCTGTCGGGCCGTGATGAACTCGCTCTATCATGCACACAGAACTGTGTTAACATAAAATAACACTGTCGTCCTCCCTCTCCCATCTCCCCTCAGAGCTCAACATCAGACAGGACAGTGACTCACAGCGGATAGAGCCAAAGGAGCGGGAGAGTGAGGAACAGAGGAGACATGAGAAAGACAAACAGAGGAGGCAAAAAGATAAAGTGGGGCGTAAATCATGTTTCAGAGGGTGGTTCATTTGGGGAAGAGGAACTTTTGCTACCTCTTCTGGGACGTGCTGCTTGTCATTTTTCAGCAAGAATTACAGGCAAGGTCTCAATGTGTGTGTTTTCTTTTCTTACTGGCAGCATCAGTTCTTGGCTCCTCTTCCACATATCACACCTACCATATGCACATATGGAAAGTTATATTTAGTGTTCACCAAACAGTGTATGGATTTTAAAGACTGTTTCTGACATTTTCAAAGTGAAGATGTTCAGAGTGTAGCTTTTATTTAATTTTCTGATTTCTATGGAAACAAAATAAGAATCAATAACACACCAAAGCGATATGATACAAATGCATGATTAAAAAGTGTCCTGAGACCTATTATAAACAAAAGATACTCATTAATTTACAGAAAATATGATTTGAGCAACACTATTTTCACTTCTAATTCACTTTCACAGGAAATATGTCGAACCTTTACCTTGCCGGAGATCGTCAACAACTTCAGCGGTAGAAATCAAATCTCATTAACTCGCTGTGTTGACACACAGATGGTGCCGAAGCAAAGCTCTCATTCATCCACATAATAGACGACAGACAGAGACGCAGGTTCAAGCCCTCGGATTGGTCGCGCATTCCGACAGACACAATTAATTGCCTGTGTTCGGGGTGTGGGAAGCTGGTGAGGGATTATGTCCTCCAAGACGTCTCACAAGCTGCCGGAAGATTACCTTAAGAGAGTGCTCCACCGATTTAGCACTGCACTCCTATAACACTGACAGACCCAGGATGGACAGATTCACCACCAGAACCAGAGATATAATCTTTTTACTCTACACGCTGTGTGACAGACGCCAGGTTTATAGCCTGGAAAGACCGTCCTGATGACTTGCCAGAAATTAAAATACAGTCAAGGCCAATCAGGGATCCGATCCATGGTTGACAACACTCAACATTAGTAGAGTAAACACAGCAATAAGTTAAGTTGAGAGTACACACTTGTAAAGTTTCTCAGAGATATATTTCACCATTCTTCTGACTGGATCTGGCAAAAGCTTGATTCATCAACTGGCTCCGTTGGTGATAAAGAAGATGCCCCCTGGTGTTTTGTTACACTGATTGAGTGGGCAGGGGCATTTGTCTTGACAGACAAACTCCTTCAGCCAAAGTGTTTGGGGTGGCACTGAGTCCAGACTGATACAGTGAGCGAAACAGAATGTTGAGCTAACGCCATCAGGATGGTCTTACCAGGCTACCAGGTTTACACAAGAAAGAAAAAGACATTATCTCTGGTTCAGCGGGCTCTGCTCATTGGTCCGACAGCCCATTGTTCCGATGTCCCATTGTTCCGAAATCATCATGACGCCCTGTGGTTAAGGTTTGGTTAGGTTTAGGCACAAAAACACTTGGTTAGGGTCAGGAAAAGATCATGGTGTGGGTTTAAATGAAAAAGAAAGTGACAAACACATAAGCCGTGAGCCTGCTTTACTTCAAGCCTTTCCCAGCTGACCCAGAGCCAGTCGCGGCGCACCATCAAGGCAGAAATACGCCCACCACACAATCCCGACCCCAGAGTTAATAACAGGAGGTTATGGTGTTTCATTCTCGCCTCTCTTTGTATCTCGACCAGTAGCCTACTTTTGCTGCGTTTGCTGATCCTCTACGGTGCACAACAGTATAGCCTAGTATAATCTCATATCGGAACATCGGGACGTCGGACCAATGGGATGGAGCCAGTTCAGCTGCAACAAGTGAGATCATTTGTTTTAAAAAACTGTCAATCATGAGTCCAACAGCAGCACAGGAATGCAATCCTAAATCAGTGGTACACGCTCTGAAGCTCTTCAGAGCCCCTTCTTTTAAAAACATACATGATTGAAACTGTCATGATGGCTACTGTTGGTGGATATATATCATAAATAATGTCCAAGAAATAATTGTAATAAACAATATAAAGATCATGAAATAGCATAATATCAGAAATGAAGAGAAATGGAGAACCGTTCTTTATAGAGGGTTCTCAGCTTGGGATGAGCTCCCTACCAGCTTCAGACAGATTAATAATAGATAGGCCTTCAAGAAGTCACTTAAACTAACATTGATGAATTTTGCTATGGCAGTTCTGGAACATTTTTATTAATTTATTTGGTACAGTGAGTTTGTAACAATTTTGTTTTTTACTCATTTTTTTTGTCTTAATATTGACTGATATTGAATGTTACTGTCTCATTGATACTGTGTGATTTAAACTGATGTATTTTTGATGTTGTACTGTGAGTGGATCCAAGGAAGACTGGCGACCACTTTGTGGAAGCTAATGGGGATCCGAATAAGGAAGAATAACGTAATTATCATGACAGGCCGAGCTGTGTGTCTTTAATACAATGGTTATTTCTTACAGCAATAATGAAACCAGTGCTCACGACAATGAAGATTAGTATCACTTGATGGTGAGGAATCGCAATGGAAATCACTTTTTTTGTCTTTTACAATAGAAAGCTTAGCTGGAAAAGTTGGCGACGACATACAGTAGAGGACACGGGAATGTCAAACACAGAGACATGTAAGATGAGATCAGAAACTAAAAGACGCTGAGAGGAAAAGATTAGAAATATTCTGTTAGAAAAGAATCAAAACTTCAGGAATATCCTTTAAGAAAAGAATCACAACTTCTCAAACTAAGAAAAGAAACATGTCCCCAGAGAAAGACTTCACAGTGAATGAAGATACAGCAGAGAAGAGCTGAGGAGATACTTTATTTTCTCTAGATACTGCTAACCAGCAACGCGTAAAGTCTTCAAACACATTTCTGAATTTCCACATATCAAGGGTTTGCCTCAGCTGCTGGCCTGAGTTTCAACCTTCTGTCTTTTTCCACATTAAGCAAAGTCGTACTTGTCTCTGAAGCTCATTTTAGCTCATCGACAGTCTTGATCATTTTGCCTTAACGTCATACCTCTGCGATGACGCCTTAATAAAGCTTAACAGTTCACTTTTGGTTTGAGCTTCCATCTCAATACATCTGCTTTTATTGACTTATTATTGATTCCTCACAGGGATGCTTAAGGCTAAATGACATTTCATAATATTGCATTCCTTATAAATCAAATTCCATTTTAAAACCAACACTTCTGGTTAAGCTAATGCACTGAATTAATGCTGCAGGAGTGGCGGTCGTTGCTTTGCATCCCAACACATGCCATTAGTAAACAACTGCAAGTGCTTCAGGTAAATTTGCATATGTATGAATGTAAATTCTTAAGTTGGGAAAATGCATTTCCACGAGTCCTCCGAGGCTTCTGTGTGTGTTGAATGCTGAATGACGCTGTGCAAGTTTTTTTGTCACGCCGCCTTGTAACATCTCCAGATTTCAATCTATATTTAGATCAAACAGGCTCTTGATCTCCGAGCGTTCAGCTATTTTTCAGCCCAATAACAACCGTCAGAACCATCACAGCACTGTCATCCTGACCCAGCTGGAGATAAAGAAGTCGTTCCCCTCTGAGATTTCTCTGTATTTCTGCAATATCATGCTATTACGGCTTCTCATCATCCTTGCAAACATTTAATTCACAAGCACATGTGTTGTGTAAAGATACTTTATACAGAAAGGCTCTTCACCTTAATCTTAACCTCCTATCGCTTCAGTCTACTTGTCAGTGCGGTTTTCCCAGATCAGATGAGCGTTAAACATACAGCTAGAGGATGATTCTGCAGACATGACCACGAGCAAATGACTGTTGCCAACTTCACAAACCACTGAATCATTAAACTCTAGCGCAGTGAGGAGGCTGAAAAGATGACGACTAACTTTATGAAGCCATCCACCAAGTTAATGTTTGATTGGATGCTGACCATTTCGACTGATCAGTCTTAACTAGATGTCCAACTTTAATGTTTTTGGTACAGACTGGATTTATCTGTAGCACAGAATGATGAAAATGGTTGAGAAAGTTTGCACTGAATGCCTAGAAGACAATTTTAACATATTCTTTCTTTCATTAATCCCAATTTTACCAGCCTAAAAGAAAACGTGTTCAGCTGCAACATTGAAGATTTGAAAAAAAATGGACTCTTCTGGCCAGTCAGCACTAGTAGCAATACATTGCAAACAATGCTCAGACGTAGAGCTACTTTTTAATCTTAACGGTGCAGAACTAAACTTTTAATTTCACAGCAGTTGGGAGGTCTGTCCAACTGCTTCAAAGGAATATGTGTTCAGACGGATTGCAAAGCATAATTTGCACAAATTTGACCACTGGACTGTATGTGTAGCCCGCAGTGATGGAAATGAACCATTAACATTTGCTAAAGCACTGTAGTGAAGTAGAATTTTGACAGAACATACTTGTACTTTGAGTATTTGTATTTTATGTTACTTTATACTTATTCCTCACAACGTTTCAGATAGAAACAACATACTTTTTACTCAACTACGATTTATTTGACAGATATTGATCGTACTTAATTTACAGATTAGATTTTACACAATAAACTCATGAAACACTAAATATTAAACCATTGCCTCCAGACCTAATGGCTTGTGACCTCTTAAAAAAAACAGTGTGTACAGTAGCGGCCCCTTGTTTTTTTCCAGATGTTTAGGACTTAGTTACACCCAAGGAACATTTCCCCCCTACACTTTCAAGATGATATAACTGAAATAAGTGCTCAAGGCCTAAAACGGTCTGACTTCCAGCAGACGGCGATACAACCTCTGGGGGCAGACCCCCGATTTTTTGGCATTCCAGCTTGATTTGGGCGGAGGAGGCGAATTTCCGTTTCCGACTTCCATGTATATATAAGTAAATACGCTGAACCATTGCGATGGATTCAGAGTTTGCAGTGACGCCAATTATGTTCTGCCTCGTTAGTTCACCGCACGGACTGTTTAACCTGGCAACAAGTGCAGCTGGCTCAAACGTGATTGGTCAATATCACGCGGACTACAAACAGCCTATAACCGGAAACAAGGGCTCTTCCGCTCTTCTTCCGGAGGTAAGATCTCCGGGGTTTGCCTACAGACTCCACATTCACTGAATGTGGAGTCTGTATATAGAGACTAGGCTGCAACTAACAATTATTTTCATTGTCGACTAATCTGTCGATTATTTCTTCGATTAGTGGACTAATCATTTTATCAAAAAATATGTTAAAATGTTGAAAAATGTCGGTCTGTCTCTCCCAAACCCCCAAATGACATTTTGACATTTGACATTTTTATATTTTAAGAAGCGTAGTTTATGTCCACCTGAGAGTAAGAAAGGCTTAGATTTAGTGAGAAAACATGGATGATTTAATATTCCATAGCTCTGACCTAACCAAATCAAATATGCATCACTATTGCTCATACAACAAAAACAAAGAACAGTTCTGACTCTTCCATACCCGCTGACATTAGGCTGTGAAACAGGGAGATTTTCTGGGGTATTGTCAAATGGCCTTCCCTCGACGCCCCTGCCCCCATATAACCCTTAAATTGGGCGGTCGGAGATCAGACCCTTGGCACTGTCTGTCTTCTGTCTTCCTCTGGAACTGTGAAAGACGTCAACACCTCGACATGTTTCGCCCGCCGGACAGCGTGCTGCAGTTGTTGTTGTTCTCCTCTGTGTTTATTGGCAAGGTACATATACCACCAGCCACTGTGTCTGGTGTGTAGATGCTGCCCTTGTTAAGTCAATAAAAGCAGTCTGGCTTCGTATTATCGGCACTATTTATCGGCTATAATTCTAATTATCTGTATAATGCATAATTACAAAAATGTCCCATTGTCCGCCAGTAATTTATCACCCACATATACATGGTGCATACCTAGATAAAATAATCCTTATGATTAATATTTCACATAAAAACCGGCTCACCCTTTTTGTCCTTTAAGGACTGTGGCCTTGTGGGTAACCTGTGAGCCTGGGATGTGTGCTTTAGTGTATGTGGAGGGAAGCAGCTCTCTCAGGGTGTCATGGTGAAGATGCACGCAGCAGGTGCTAGCAGTGGAATTAAGTGTCTAGATAAGCTCAGGACGACTGTTAGACCTCATGAGAAGGCCATGTTTATTGTTTTATGATGAAGATCACAATAAAGTCATTGTTGGTGCACGGCACCCGAACGCCTCGCCATCCTTCCTACTTAGGGTTGGGATCCGGATCCGGTTCTTTTTTGGAACCGGTTCCATCACATTTGGAGTAACGGTTCCTGCAAACGGGCCACATATTTCTGTCCGAACCCGACTGAGCCCGACATTATTTAATTACTAAAGCACTGAGTTTGTGTCACACAGTTGTTATGGTTACAGGCTATTTAACAGGCGGGACACCTCCGTGTTTGAGACGGGAGCGAGAGGCGGGAGGTCCGAGGCCTCCAGCGAGGGGAGAGAGAGAAATATAACAAAATAAGATAAAACAGGAAAAGCCTGTCTCCCTCTTTTATTTAATTTTCAGCTTTTAATCAAGGCGGAGGCGGGCGGCGGGAGGTCCGATGCTTCCAGTGAGAGGAGCGGTAGAAACAAACAGCCAGTGTGTGTGTGTTTTCTGTTCAGTTATTGTCACGTAAATAACAGTGCCCAAGCATAAATTCATATAAGTATTTTTTTATTACATTGCTGTGGTTAATTTGAGGTAATAGTGTTACTGTAGAAATCAGAGAATCACTTTTTGTTGTTATATATTCTCAGGGAGATGATACAAGCTCTAAATCTGAAACACACACCACACACATCTAATTGTACTGTGCAACAGTTAGAATAAAGTTTTTGTATTTGTATGATTGCATTTGTGTTTATTATACTTATTTAAGTATAGCAAGTATAATGAATATAATGTAGGAATCGTTAAGAAGGAATCGGTAAGGAATCGGAATCGTTAAAATCCTAACGAGTCCCAACCCTATTCCTACTGCAGAGTGGCCCAGACCACTGAACACTAGTTACAAGCTAATAACAAGCAAAGCTAAACTCACTGATAATAGCTGGGAGAGCTTTTTGTTTCTCTTCTTTACTGCCCCATTAATCATCTCACAAAGCTTCAGATGTAACTTTTCAGCCTTTAAAGGGGCCCTGACTGCTAAATCGGGAACTGGTCCAACGTACGGTATTTTCACTTCTGATACTTTAAGTACAACTTGTTCATAATACTTTGGCACATTTACCTAAGTAGGATTTTGAATGAAGGACTTGTAATGGAGTATTTGTGCATTGCTGTACCTGTACATCTACTTATATGAAGGATCTGTTCCTTACTTCAACAACTGGTAGTCTGTGTTAATGTGCCCCAAACAACCAATGTATCAACTGTGCAAACATTAGCAGCAGCTAGCTAGCACCACACACCCACCGTGCCTGGGAAGTCTATCTGTCTGTATTACATAAACGGAGTTCAGGCAGTCAACTCGAGCTGCACTGATTCATACCTCACTCTCCATATGTGATCTACAACACACACCGTCCCAATTTGGCGGTCTATTTAAGCTGCAAATTCTTCCCAGCTCTCCTTTTGCATCGTCTACGCTGCTGCTGCCCTGCATCAGCACTGCTGCTCGCTCTTGCGCTCTTTAATCATCACCCGCCAATATCTCATGTAAACATATCTGCGGGGAGCGATGACGCCAGAATCTAGACGGTAAACTGTAACTATGATCTGCTGTTGAAATAAACATTTAAAACGTGAGTTGTCTGAAATACAGTTGTGCCACGTCTAAAATGTGTTTCACGTTCTGTCTGAGCATACTAGAAGATACATGATTTCACTTGCTGTTGCTCATCAGTATGATCACTACTTTTTTGTCCAGGAAAGCAAAGCAGTTCCAGCAAAGTGTAGCAGAAAATATTTTTTAAAAAGTGCTGCAATATCTGCTCGTAGGACAAATTAAAATTACCACGTGGCACTTGAAACTAGTGATTAACACGAAAACCAATCATATTACACTTCACCTAACTGTAGTGTTTACATTCTAAATGAAACTTGTGATCTGTTTTCAGTGTTTACCCAACAAGCAAATTAACAATCTCAGATCCCACCTTAATATGGTCTGTTACCATGTATTAAAAAACACAACCGGGGCTCTCAGCCAGCAGGAACATTTGGCTGCAATCTCAAGTATTTCTCCATTAGCTCCCGTTCCCATTCAAACTAATTATACACACCAGTCCGGGCTGAAAAGCTCACGCTGCATTCTGGCATGCCACAAATACTGGGTGTGTTTGTGTACTCGCATTCCTCTTTACAAACGTACCACTTTCCCCTCAAATTAATCAAGCATCCTTGTAAACGTAGATGTTTAGCCACATTAGCAGCAACTGTACTGTGTGGCCTCTGGCAAGCAGAGCGAAAATATTCATGAAGTGTCGCCGGCGTTCCCATTCTTCCTGCTCCTCGCTGACACCGTATCAGCCGCGTGTATCGGGCTCCTTATAGATAAGGGGAGGGCCACTTTGTCTCCAGAGGCATGTCTTATCTCACCTTGGGGCTAAGCATTCCCTGGAGACATCGCAGTGACGGATATATATCCCAATCAGGACACCCCCCACTGCTCTAATAACACTGCCCCCACATCTTGTGGTAATCAAATACCTGCTATCAATGGACCGTGGAAATGGTTTATGTGTGTGGCGGCCTGTATGTGTGTGTGTGCTTGTGATCAATAGCCAGTCTCTGGTGGGAGTGGAGGAGGAGTTGGATATCAGACTTGGGTTCAGAGGTCAGCGCTTCCTGCAGCGTCACTACTATATGGTGTGTTTTCTTTTAACATGAAGCATCTGCTGGTGTCTCCCTGTGATTGTTGTAATTTGTAACACATCTCACAACAGCACCTTGTCATTATTATAATTTTTTTTTTGCCATGTGTTACATGTACTCCAGCAGCTCTGTGTGCTCAGCGAGAAATAAGTGAAGCATTTTATTGTAAATAGCCAGAAGTGATGCGCATTTGTGTGTCTGGTTTCCCCGAGTGCTCGCTCACACACACACTGCGGCATGTTACGTTTCACTCGTATGTTTTGATTTATCACTCGCGGTGTGAAGAGGTAATCATACACTAGAGCTGAATTTCATTTCGTCAAAGCTCGTGGGATGTTCTACTCCGTTGCAAGCACCACTCTCGCTGTCCTTCACTCGGACAGTTCTGATGATAAGACAAGCGTGTTCTGCAGCTTTATTCCAACAGCTGGGCAGGCAGGGATAAATGTGCCGCAGCCTAAATCACACACAAGTAAGTCAGTGAGCTTCCCTATGAGGGCTAACTGCAGTAACTTTACGAACACTGAAAGAAATGGCTCAAAGTTGTATGACAGTCCAGCCAGATGTGTCCCATCCCAATTCTCAGGGCGTCGGTAGTGTAGTGGATAGTGCCGGCGCCCCATGCACAGAATCCGGCTCTGTCTCCCCATTTCACCCTCTGTCCTGTCATTAAAGGCAAAAAAACCTGCCCCAAAAAATAATCTTTAAAAAAAAAAAAAGAATCCCAATTCTCCAGGAATTCAAGGCAGAGTGCAGAAACTATTTCGATAACAGAACAAAATTAAATTAGGAAATTTTGTCACAAGATGGAACAGATATCCAAAGATTTATTTCCATAACTCAATTTGGACCAGAAATCTAGTTACTGCCTTTGCAGGGCAGAGTAAAGCCTTATTTATGTAGCACTTTTCAAAAATACACAGTTACAGTATAAAGTGCTTCTCAATTCAATTCACTTCAATGAGCTTTGTTGGCATGACATTCCTTATGTGTTGCCAAAGCACAATTACAGTTTATGACAGTGGAAATTCAAGAACGATTAACCACAATGTAGTTTTACAAATGCATAGACCTAAAGGAGGAAAACAACTATTAAGAGAAGGAGTAAATAAAAAGGCAGAGTGTGATCTCTGATGAGATGAACTATATGTTGCTCTGTTGGTTGTCTCTTAGGCTGTGACGTATCTTGCTGCATCTATGGTGCTGACACTATTTTCTCCAGGCAGATGCTGCATTTAAGTCTGGTCAGTGACCACACACACACACACACATGCACACACACACACACAAATGACTGAATAAATCTAGTAAAAATAAAACACAACACAATGAGACACACCAAACTGAAGCAAACCAAAACATAGGACATGGATGGAGCTTTGTGGAAAGGCTTTTCAAATATGGGATTTGATTAGAGGCCTAAATATTGCAAAGAATCAATTTTAAAAACAAAAACTACAGCTGTAAAATATTCATTTATGTTTCTCCACAGCCAAAATGGAGCAATAAATCAAAACGTACCCTAATGATAATGAAAAATGGAGCCAGTTCACACTAAAGATGGTGATTACAGTAGCCTCTGAAAGTGTTTTTACCAAAGTTTTAAACAGCTAAAGATTCACAGCGTGTCCATGACAGTGTAATAAACTGATATTAGACTGATCCTCAATTAACACAGAGTAAAATAAAATCTATTAAGTCATGTTAAACAAAATTAGACTCTAACTAACATCATCAACATTATCAGTATCATCACTGTGATTATTATGTCACGGTTTGAACATCTGATTTTAAATTCAGTTTTAGTCATGTGATTATTGTATAACAATCATGACTTGTTACAAGTGTTGATGTCAGAAGCTGAGGTCACATCAACGTGCTTGATGCTGCTGCTGATGTCACAGGCGAACATCACTCCAGTGTATCATCGCCAGGCATGATGATGTCACTGTGACCTCAGCCTGCTTTGCTACCTCATTGGTCAAAAGTGACATAACCTTTCAAGGAAGAGCAAACACACACACACACACACACACACACACATGCACCCTACAGCAAAACAAGGCCTCCTGTATGAGCAGTATAGAATGAGACCTCTTACACACACACTCACATACAACATACAGACACACACACTTGTGCCAATATGTAGAACCCACCATGCCTGTGGGTGTGTGCCAAGAGGTTTCTTGCATTCGGCGGGGCCCTTGCTGACAGCCGAGGAAAGGCTCACCTGATGCCCAGCCACCTGCCATCTGTCTGCTGAACAATACCATTTTGCCTGCTTATACTACAGGGACGAGCATGAATACACCTGGCTGTCAAATATAAACACACACAGCAAAACGCAACCAATTCACAGGTGCCCGCTGCAAATAGCTGGTGGAAATATGTGCCTCTCTGGGTGGGTGATACTATCTTACTTGCAGCGCTCAGCCAAGGGACACGAGGAGGATTCGATACAACACGCAGACAGGCTGTTATAGGAATGTATCCCCACCAGTGTGAATGCGCACAGACAGGGAATAGTATCCACTGATTAGAGAATAAGCAGTACTTTATAGACAATAGATTGACTTCTGCTACAGTGAGGGGCCAGTAACCATTTGAGCACCGGTCTGCTGAGCAATTCAGCTCATCTGCAATGCCTCCCAGCTGTAAATCTGCACATAATTTGTTTTATTTTGTTGCTTTTCACGCCAGCTTTTTAAGTGCAATACGTTATTATGATCACAACCACAGTGAAATATATTCCTCATGCATTTATGTCCAGACAGCAGCTGTATGATGAGGTTAAAGAGGACCAAAACACATTTATCACAAAGAAGCCCTCCCTGTCCACACAGTTTCCTTTAGGATCATCTTCTCTTCTCTCCTATTCTGAGGCCAAGCCTGCACATGCACATTCTCGTTTTCTGAAATCTGATGATAGAAGAGGCAATCAGGAGAAGCTGATGACACGCGCTCCACTGAATTAATTACCCTATACGGCTCAACAAGGCGTCTTAACAAGCATGGGATTTCAGTCTTTCAGTGATCTGAAAGGCATCAACTGCGCTGTGCATGTCTACGGAGCCTGGTTGGTTGGTTGGTTGGTTGGGGAGCAATAGCTACCCTGTGATGTTGGGGGGCGGGGAGATGGGCCGAATTTTTCCTTGCCTGGACTGGAGACACATTTGCACGGCAACGAGGGCGAAAACATTTGCACCAATGTTTTGTTAAACTGCTGTAAACGCGGGGCGCACGGCACAGACGCGCGTAATATTTGTAAATGCACATTAGTAGGGGCGTAAATAAGCCCTGGAGGGCGGTCACTGTTGCTGCTAGAGACAGGTGTCTGTCTAAATACCGATATCGATTCTTTATAATCATTAAAACATTCTACTAAATAAACGTCCCGGTGTATTCCCCGTGTTTGCAGACGCGTCTTTAATGCGAGCTGTGATTGCTTTTATGTGAGAGGCTGCTGAGAGTGACTTGATTGAGGTCCGAACTTGCCTCAGCAACAGACAATAGCTGCACAGTCCCGTTTCCTCTTATTTCTCCCCCACAGCATCTGCAGGCATCACACACACACGCACACACACACACACACACTTACCGCGATGGGATGAAGCAGTATTCCAGAGAAAAGGCGAATCCATGAAAGAAAGAAAAGGAGGAGGAAAAAGGGACGAAAGGAAGCCGTGCGCACTCCCACTACTACTAGTACTACTACTCCATCGGCTCAGCGAAGCCGCCGCCGCCGCTCTCGGTTTGTGATGGGGATCACGCAGCGTGTGAGCGCGTGAGGATGGATGCTGTGGCTTGTCGGGAGGGGGCGGGGACAAGACGCGTACTCGGGTCCAGTGGAGCGTACTTAATTCTGTGTAGGGACCTTGTGTTACAAGTAAGTCTGCCGTCTAGCCCGCAGATCCCCAGCCAGCCTGCCTGCCTGCCCCCTATAGACCTCCAGGTCCTATAGGAACACTCCTGCACTGATCCCGGAGAGGGAGAGGAGGCATTGTGTGTGTGTGTGTGTGTGTGTGTGTGTGTGTTTCAGCCCTGCTTCATATTCATGGAGCTTCACACGGTCATAGTTAGACAGGCTGAGGGCTTTGATGCTGAGGGACTGTAGGCAGGGGCGGACTGGAGACAGAAAGCAGCCAGGGACTTTGGTGTCAGGGGGCCCCACTTTGATGCAACAAATTCAAACTTAAACAACATGTTTGTCCATCAGTGACTTTATTAAAAACAAACAAAAAAAACAAAACTAAATTTAGAAAATCTAATAATTTGTATCAAACAATGAAACTAATATTTGAAGGTTTTCCTCACCATTTTTGTGTGTTTGAAAGCGAAAAATTCAAAATGGAATACATGCCACAATCACCTGACACTTAATCTGACTTAATAGCCTGTTTTTCAGAAATGATTAAAATATTGCAAATCAGTCAGCAGTGTTTCAATTAAAACCAGCAGACTCTATCCACAGGAGCACAGTATATTTACAAATAAACAAAACAAAACAAAAAAACAATGTAAAGCCCAGTTCGGACCAAAGACTCGCAATAAGACAAGTTGAAAGAGGAAACTACTTGCAATCCGTCGTTCTGCAACGTTCTAAAAACCTGTCAGTTCACGCCAATGCAACTAGATGAGATGGTGTATCATCGCTATGCAACAACTCTTTGTACTTTTGTTCTGATTTGTATCTTTTCAGGCTTATTTTGTGGGTGAATATAATTTGTAGTGTCTTAAATATGAATGAGGCTAGTGATAGTGACATACTGGCTACAGGTGCATTTGTAGTAGTGACGAAACAGCTATAAACAGAAACAAAACCAGCGTCAGATGGGCTGTATTCCAAATCAATACACCACAATAATACAAATAAGCAGCGCTGATTAATGAGTCAATAAGAATGTATTTGTGTGTAGGGGACAGTGACCCACCGTCCAACACCGGCACATCACGAGGACGTAGACTTGCAGGTGACACCATCAGCCGGCTTGAGTCGAGCTCAAACGGCCAGTTTACACCACTGCAACTTTTCTCTGCAACTTTTCTCTGCAGCATTCTAAAAATAAGTGCGGTCAAGCCAGCCAGGGAAGAGCTAGCGACAGACTTGGTGAAACTACGAGTCCAGTTTTCATAATATGTCGATAAAAAGTATACAGTGACAGAGTTGGTAAAAATAAATAAAAATACTGGTCGACCAGGACAAATTCAAAATGTGCCGATGGCCCGTCTGTGCCTTGAAGTAGCCAAGATTTGGTATTGCTGAATGGAGCATGAAAAGTCCCAATAAATACAGAAAATGCATATTTACATTTGACATTTTTAGATTTGTTCAACAGTAATAAAATGTACACACTTCACCCCACAGGGATAAGTATATGTATAAGAGGATATATGCTATGATCACAGGACCATTCTTCAGATACCAAATCGAGCTACAAACTAAGATACATTTTGGTCATTTTACTCCAGACTTTGGTGTCACACACACACAAGGATTTAAGGTTTATTGCCAGTAAAACTATCCCAGCTGTCATCTCTGTTTCCCCCTCGACACCATTGAGTTGTTGCTCTACCTTATTGCATAACATATCTTGTCTCAAAGTCTAAATCTGCAGTCCCACCTCTGTGACCTGGCTAGTCGTAGCATTAGCCCTGTGAGCGCTCCGCTGCCAAAAGTGGGACGGACACATTGAAGTGAAACCAGGGTGCCCATCTCTGCTACAAGAAATTACCGAAGAAACACTGGTGTGCTCAGTGATCTAGATTCAGGGAGCACGCTACATTACACTCTGCACTCAGACTCCCCCTCTTCCAATCCTCTGCTTTTTCAGCCCAGTCCCTCCACTCCTCCTCCCCCCGTCTCTCATCTGTGGCCTTCAGTCACATTAATCAAACTGAGCAGAAAAACTGATGTTACTGTAAAATCAAGAACTGTGCAGTCAGCACAAGTTATATTTAACTGGAGTTCTGAAGTGGTTTGAAGATGTGGTGGATACATTTGGGGTGTTGTACTGGATCTTAACGGGGGCAGCGGCAGCCTCGAGGGAGACAATCAGGCTCAGGACTGGAGGGTTGAGGGTTATGAATTCCCAGATTATCTGGAAGAGTTGGCAGGGAACAGCAAACTCTTATCTAAGTAACTGCCAGTGTGCTCTTGAGCAGGGCATTTTACCTCTAATATCTCAGGGCTCAGGCTAGTTGCTGACAGCAGTGATGTATCGATCAGTGCTGAGGTATACTTTTGGATGTACGAGATGATGTTAGATCAGAGGAAGCATCGACTTCTGATAAACTTTGGCCTGTAAAAAGTCTGACGTGTTTAAATTATTTTTTTTGCCTCTGCACCAGCAACAGTTCGGTTATCTATCCATCATCCAGTTCTCAAGAACGCCTTAAGGGATTTTTTTTTTCCTTTTTGGCACAATTTGGCACAAACGTCTTCTTGAATATAAGGATGAACTGATAAGAATTTGGTGTTCAAAGGCCACTGTGACATTTTTGGCCAGGAGTCGCAACCTTTGCTAGCAAAAAAGCGAAAGACAAATTCTGTCTGGAGCCATAAAAAATATTTTAGCCTTACATGGTAACCCAGTCTACAATGTCCAAAGTAACCTACCAACATTAAGGCTGCTTTCAGACCTAGCGTTCACTTGCTTTGGTCCAAATCAGGGACTAATTTTGTTAGAAAGTTGCATAATTGCCTAGAGTTGGTTCGTTTTCTCACGGCAGCATTTACAAGAGCACCAGATAAAATGCCTTGTGTGAGAAAGCTGCTCTTGATTGGTCAGAATTTCCATGTGGGAAAAATCCAGGAAGTAAACCAAACGTTGAAGAAGAGTACACTTGCCAGATAAATGTGACATTTTCTAATGTCACAATGGAGGGACAACTACGCAGGTTGATTTTAGCAATATGGTCCACGATGAGCAGCGCTGTCATTGTTCATTTTAGTCAAACCATACAGTTTGAAAACGAGGCGCGGCTCCAACTAGAAAAAAATGTTTTGATGCATTGGATGTGCTGAATGTGCATATTAAGGCAGTACAGGAGGAGGTGCACATTAATAATCCTCCAGGACTGTAACATGCTCATGTTTAACCCAAACAGTGTGTCATGTGACTGCAGTTGGTTCAGATCGAGGTCGGAACACGTTCTCACCACAAATGAACGGCACCAGAGTTTGTTTGTAACCGAACCAAGACCACCTCTTCAAGAAGGTCTTCGGAATTCATACGCTCTCATATCATAAAATGATGCAGGGGTGACATTTGTTTTCTAAAAAGCCAAAGGTCAACTTCACTGTGACATCATTATCTTCACCAAGAAACCCTTTTCTAGTCATTATTAAATGCCGTAACTCAGGAACAGGAGGGCAGACATTTGATCAGATACTGAATAGGTGACACTTATAAACTGTGCTGATTGTAAATATCTTCTGTGCTGCTGGGGAAATATGTGAGTGAAGCATCCACATTCTAGAGCATCCACATTGTAGCCTCTTTGCAGCAACATCCATATCCGAAGCATTGTCTTCTGTCATGGCGACATATGGATGTAAACTGCACTTTGACAGGTTAGGTTAGGTTTGTAGGCCAGAGGCATACAACCATGAGGTGGTAATTTTAGCTTTAGTTTAGTTTATGTAACGGGTCCAGTAGGGCCCAGAGGACTGCCAGATCTCATCAGGATAGACCTGAGGATAATTGGCCCAAAATGTGGTCTACCTGAACAGAACCCAATAGAGGGTGAACACTAACACTGGCAGCAGCAGGAAATGTATTCAGACCTTTACTTGAGTAAAAGTAGTAATACTATAGTGTAAAATCACTTCAGTATGACAAGCATTTTAGTCTTACTTAACAGCAAAAAAAAAAGGAGCTTGTACATCCGCAGGGAGCTTGGAGTAGAGCTGCTGCTCCTTAGCGTCGAAAGAGGTCAGTTGAGGTGGTTCAGGCATCTGACTAGAATGCCTCCATGGCACCTCCCATTGGAGGTGTTCCATGCACTTCCCACTAGCAGGAGGCCCCAGGGTAGAGCCAGAATACGCTGGGGGCATTTCATATCTCATCTTGCCTGGGAACGCTTCAGGCTCCCCCAGGAGGAGCTGGAAAGCGTTGCTGGGGACAGTGCTTTGCTCTGCCTGCTGCCCCTGTGACCCGACTTCGGATAAGCGGTTGAAAATGGATGGATGGATGGATATGTAGTGGAGGGTATAAGCAGGTTTACGGTACAGTACATCCACCTGTCAGACAAAAAAGAACATTGGAATATGTAGTAGAGAATACCCACTTCCTCCTCTGTAACCTACCCATCTACCTAGAAGCACACCCATCTCATCAACCACCACTACACCACTGACAACAACCTCACAGTCACACTGAAGTACAGCGCCTGACGAAATGCACTTGATTGATTTTCGCCACTGACTATCAGCAGCATGATGTACCACCAATAAACGAGCAGCCGCGGTTGAAAAATTCGCCCTGCGTGTAATTTATCTTTCATAACACAGTTCAAAGTTCCCGTCTCACTTCAAAAAAACAAATGTTGTCCTGTGGTGATTATGACGCATCATGCAGTCAGAGCTGGTATTAGATGTTTTGATGCGCAGACCCGAGCCCTGCGGCAATACAATGTGATCATTACCTAACCCGATGAGACGGGGCTGATGGACCTGTGGAGACCTGATGGCAACATTAGCGAAATGTGATCTAATAATAATAATTATTTTGTCTAGACGTGTTTAAAGAGTCTATTCATTTCAGGTTTCAGTGTGTGTTGTTGTTATTATTGCTACATATATTTGTTTTTGCATCTTTTCTGGAATGCTTTGCCTCTTCTAAAGCACTGTGGGTGCACACTTGGTAAAAGAGTAGTTAATCTATGTGAACTGACAACCATGCTCCTTTCTACCTCTGGCTACTGTAACATAAATGCATTCACTTCTTCACTCCCATGATTTTCCTCATGTTGCTCTCAGAGGAAGAGCACCACTGAACTGTCCACAGTGCAAGAAGCTTCATGCTATTAATGTCTCAGTCTCATCAGGGGGGGTAAAAAAGTATTTTGGAAAGTTCCGGTTCCCAAGGTTCTTTGCCGTGGGAAAGAGATTCATCAGCTTGTTTGTATCTCCAAATATTTTGAAACCACTCTCAGCAGAAACTGATTGCTCATTGAAATGGATTTGTTGTGTCTGTATGTTGATTTAAAGACCACATCCTCTTTCTGAATAAGATATAGAGTTTCTGCAAGAGAATTCATATGACATAAAGTTTATAATGAAATGTGTGTGTTGTGTGTGTGTGTGTGTGTGTGTGTGTGTGTGTTTTAATTAAATTATCAAACAGTGGTAAGATATTAAAGAATGTGAATGATACACACCCAAAACACTAGTTGGCGGTGGTGTTTCTGTGAAGTCCTATAAAATTTATTTGATTCAAAACACACATTAAACCTTGCTTAAAAGCAACAATTTCAAGCACAAGTACACAAATCAGCTTCACTATAACTCGCAGCATTCACAGACAAAGCACTTGTCTTTTGCTGGACACATTTTCCCCACAAATACAACATGCTAATGTTTTTAGCACAAGCCTATGGCATTTTACATTGTATAAATTAGCTAAGCGGCTAGCAGACTTCTCCCTCTACATTTAACAAAGGCAATGTTACAAAATTCGGCCACATTACAGCTAACAAGTTTCACCGATAAAACAATTGTCTTATACTAAACACATTTTCAAAACAAATATAACATGCTAACGTTATTAGCACAAGCCTATGGCATTTTACATTGTATAAATTAGCCTAGCGACCAGCAGAGATTTTTCTTAAAATGCTATTTTGTGGAGGCTTTATTGTCTTCACAATTTACTGTTTCTTCTCTGTGAAATTAAAGTAAATAAAAACGTTTTTTCTCAACTGAGGGAAATGATTTCAGCTTACAGAAAAAGACAGGTCTGCGTCGCTGTGACTTGTAGTTACATTCACGTCAGGCAACGATAGGTTCTACATCAAAACAGAAGAAAAAACCTGCTTTAGTGTTTCTAAAGTGGATACCTACACAAGATGCCTACCGAGCTGCTGACCACTGCAGACAACCATTTGAGACCAACAAACAAAAAACACTATTATTTTTAGTGAGTCATTGCTGTGTTTCCAGTGGGTTTTAGCCATCAAACGTGGGTGTCTTTTAGCAACCTGTCTCTGTGTTTTAACTGGGGATAGTGTCAGGAAAAGTAGTTGTTTTGTACAGAGACAGCGCTTAATTTCTTGCCAGGGTAGTGCCACAGGAAGCCTATCCTGCCAAGATGGAGCCACACTAAAACATTGTTAAGTTTCCAGCCAGGATTGTGTCACCAAAAATGGGTGTTTTAAGCCAAAACATGATCTTCTCCTAACCATAACCGAATGTTTTTATGCTTAATATAACCACAGCATTGTTGTAAAGTGAAGTTTCAATGTATCAGCTCGCATACAAATTTTATGTCTGTGGTTTGCAGAGACGTCCAGTCAACATTTATTCTGCTGACCAGGTTGAGAGACAGGGTCAAAAGGTCAAGCTACTGTTCAGTAGACTTTAAGAAAAATGTGAATAAAGGCACTCAGGTTCCAGTCTTCATCTCCAGCCTTTCTGCACCACTGTCCTTTGACTTTGAAAGGACAAAGCAAGAACTCGTGCAGTCAGCCACAACCTTGCAAGGGTTAAAAAGGCTTGTGAACAAGAGAGAGGTCAGTTGAGAGTCATACAAACAAACATTTGAGCCACAAGTATACAAACAGCTCCGTAATGTTTGCATGCAGAGGGGCAAGTAGACAGACTAGACTGATGATGATGATTTATGATGTGATAGAAATAACTTCAATCCAGCCATTTCCACTTAAGCTTAATTTAAAGTGACTGCATTCATATCTGCATCTTTCTGTAGATCTACTTTCCTATCTGACACCTGCAAAACAAAACAAGTCAAACATTAAACCGCACAGTGTATGTAGGAGTCTTTTGATTGTCCACATGCACTCTTACCCTGGAGAGTACACACACACACACACACACACACACACACACACACACGCACACACACAGGGGAATATCATCTTTCACTACATCACAGTGTGTACGCTTGTCATCTCATATACTGTATGCCTGCTCTTCTCTCCATCTGCCAAAGAAGCTTCACACAGACTCAACAATACAGCGCAGCGTTTCACAGATCTGATAACAGAGTGCATGAAGCATGTTGGTGCAGGGCACACTGTAACAAGATTGTGTTTTATTAATGACCGCGCCCGGTGATGCATAATGATAAACCAAAATCAAATATGATCAGAGTCTAAACTGAAATATTTATTAGCTGATCTAAAGTTTAGCTGACCCAGCTCTTCTACCTGCCTACTCCTCAGCTGTTACCAGCTTTCTCAGACTCACAACATCGTGACATAAGCACATTGTCTCAAAGTATGATTAATGCTACATGTAGGAAAACACGAGCACAAATGGTTTCATAACTGGGAAAGGTACAACAGGAAGGAAGTGGAAATGGGCAGAAACAATGGGAAAAGCTATTGGAAATGATGTCTGCACACCAGCCCTGTCGCCAGCGGAAAATTTCGGCATTGTACATTCCTGCAAACCGCTAATTTGTTACATTTACATGGCTCATACATATCATATCAACAGGGGTGTGGCACCAGATATGGGGCCCTATCCCAAAGCAGCTTTAGTGTTTCACATTTTATTTTATTTTATTTTATTACAGTTTATTTTACTTTATTACATCTTATTTTATTTTATTTTCCTTTGTTGCATTTTATTTTATTTTATTGTATTTTATTACATTTTATTTTACTTTATACATCATATTTTATTTCATTTTACATTATTACATTTTATTTTATTTTACTTTATTATATCTTATTTTATTTAATTTTACTTTATTGAATTTTATTTTTTATTTTATTTTACTTTATTACATTTTATTTTACTTAATTACATCTTATTTTATTTAACTTTATTATATTTTATTTTATTTTATTTATTTTACTTTACTTTATTATATATTAATTATTTTATTTACTTATTTTTATTATTATTTTATCTTTTAACTAGCTTTGTTGAGATGGAAATTTGCAATGTATCTGCAGCATACTGGCTTGCAAATGTAACGTTTCAGTGGTTTGCTTCAAGTCCCACATTAACAAGGTGACGAAAACATAATTTTTCCACCTCAGAAACATAGCAAACGTACGACCATTTCTAAATGAAAAAGATGTAGAGAAACTGATTCATGCCTTTACTTCAAGCTCAAAAAGCACCACGGAGAGAGCACATCAGGCCAGTCTGAGCTGCTCTGCACTGACTTCCTGTTCCATTTAGAATTGATTTTAAGCTCCTCCTCCTTGTACACAAAGTCCTAAATTCACTAGGACCAAGCTACATTGCTACTAGACTTGCACTGATTACAATTTTTTGGGCCGATGCCGATTTCCGATTGTGTGCATTTGGACAGCCGATTCCGATATTTCCTTTATTAGAACATTTTAACCAAGATACAACCAGCTTTACAATAATCATCTCAAACAAACAAAAAAAACCCCACAGTGACAGAGGGGTGTCAGTAGCGTAGTGGATAGTGCCGACGCCCCATGTGTAGAGGTGATGCCTCGCTGCAGTGGTCGCAGGTTCTACTCTGGCTTGCAACCCTTTGCTGCATGTCAACCCTCACTCTCTCTCTCTCACCCCATTTCATTCTGTCCTGTCCATTAAAGGCAAAAAAAGCCCAAAAAAATAATCTTAAAAAAAACAAACAGTGAAACATTTTCCTTTTTGCTCAAATATAACTTCAGGTACAGTATTAAAATAAATAAGTATAAAAGGCATACATAAATAAAAACACAGATAAATAAAATAATAATTCTTGGTGTATAGAACTTGTGGGTAACTTCTTGAATAGACAAAAAAGTAAAAATATCTCCTGTCTCCTGCCGGGAATTTGACCGGCATTTTCAATCGGCATATTTTAGACTGACTGGTCGGTCGCAGGTCACGGCTGATCACGTTTCCCAATTCAGAGCCCTGCCGATAAATCAGTACAAGTCTAATTGCTACTTCCCTTGTTAATTATGTGCCTCCAAGAACACTGAGACCATCTGCTGATGGTTTATTAGAGGTTCCCAGACACAGCTGGAACGTCAGTTACGTCCAAAAGCTATAGAACTCACTACCTATAGATATCGGGGAAGCTACCTCGCTAAATATTTTCAAAAGAAAGCTAAAAACGTATCTGTTCACTTTAGCCTTTAGCTAGCTCTGACTTCCTGATACAGGTCTGAAACTCTTTCTTTTTACACTTTTACTTTCCAGTTACGCTTCACACTGCTGCAACTCTTTTAAAATCTTACTTGATTTTAAGATTTCTAGTTTTACAGTGACATGATTTTATGAACGCAAATAAAATTTCAAACAGCACTACGAATATCCCATGTATTTTACGTACTACTGACGATCTTCAGATCCAATCATATTGCATTTACTTTCCAAGTTGTAACAACTGTTTTTCACTTTTAATTTTTAGCTCCATAAAATCAACACTTACTGATTCAATTTTAATGTGACTAAGAGTGAAAGTGGTGTGTTCTTTGCAAACCACTGGCACATGATCCTATCAATGGCAAAAGAAAGTCTTTATTTTATTAACATCCACGGTCTGTATTCCAGAGTCTCTGCTCATTTCACTACATTTGGTGAGGCGAATGATAGTCACACTCCAGATCTCCCTCTTCAGCAGTTTGCCAACTGCCATGACTCCTCTCTCCGGCACTCAGTTAAGTGTCTCAGTGGGTTTCAAAAGACTCTTCCTCGCTCTTTCTGCTCACTGTACTCTCTCTGAATAAGTGGCTGAATTTGTGCAACTATCTACTTATTGATGGAGCTTCAGAGTCGCGCTGAGACTGCTGCGCGCGTGTGCGTCTGTGTTTTTGTGTGCCTACTGCCCCATTATTCAGGAAGCTTATTGATCGGAGGGTGTTTGGTTTCTCGGCGGCTCCTAAGCGGTGCGCTGGTTTCCATGGTAACCTAACAGGCTGGCCGCGAAGCACCGGCCTTGGCTGTGATCAATGTTGCTGGAGAGACTTGCAAACGGCCATTCACACACATACGTGCACGCACACAGGCATACACACGGCCTAAAGACCAGACAATGAGAGGTTTTATATGTACTACTTTCTGTTTCCAGTGTTGCCCAGAGATTTCCTCTTTCTCTGACACAACTAGAAGTACATCTAGAACAGAGTATCCTTTTACAGTGGCCTCACTCCATTTCATCAAACTAAACAGGCTATTAACTTGACAGAAAGTACTGCACTGTAAACACAGTAGCTTGCTTTACAGGAAATACATCCCCTCAGATCTGCTTAGGTATCATTTTGTGATGAAGTATTAGTTTTATTGCCAGCAGTCATGAGGTTCATAGGGATGCTACAACTCTCTCTTCATGTTTCTTACTTGTCTACCAGACTGCCCACAATCTTCTGTTATTTGCATCTCTGTCTCTTTTCAGCTTTCAGGGGAAATGAGAAAGCTCCAGCAGCTTTCAGCTTTTACATCAAGTGTTCTGTGTTTGGAAAGATGTATAAAATGGACATGGAATTTACATTTGACATGTACACACAAGCAAGATGGCCAGTTTGACCTGTGTGACAAATGATTAATGAAAAAAAATGGACATCAATTTTAAGTGTAGATCTCATAGAAATTAATAAAAAAAAAGTAAAAAACTGTCACAAAAATCCATAAACTGTAAAAAGAATGGACATAGCTAGTGACAACATCCACTGCTTTGTGGACTGCCATTTTGAAGTCTTAAGCTCGGCATTACCTCTGTTGTGCTGTGAAGAAGCGAATGGTCGATCTGATTGAGAAGCCTAGGACAGCAGCCCACCCTTAATTAAGCTTAACGTTAAGTCCTCACAAAATGTAAACGAGTAAGTTATATAAAAATGATCCCCCTGTACAGTTGTCACAAAGGGGGAAATTAGCTATACATGGCTGTAAATATGTTTATTTCTGTTGTTAAGTTTTAACACAGGGGTCCATGGAGATTGACTGGCTTCTGGAGCCAGCCTCTAGTGGACATTCAAAGAACTGCACTTTTTCGCACTTCTGTGTCCACGTTATTTTTCAGCCCCAGAGGTTACCGCAGACAAATCTTGGCGCCTTGCTGTTCCCTTTACATTAACCTGGTCAGAAAACATTTTATTTGATGGATACGATACAATGGACACCATGACTTTAAAGACCATGCATTACTTAGTAACATGTCATAGTGATGTCATTTCTTCTTTGTAATGACAACATGCTAATGTTATTAGCACATGAAGCCAGGGACAACAGCAACATTTAACAAAGGAAATGTTACAAGATTTGGCTCCATTAAAACTCACAAGGTTCACCGACCAAACAGTTATCTTGTACTAAACATGCTTAAATTAACCTCGCTACGCTCATACAAAGCCAGGATAAATCACACACAAGACTTAAAATGCTATTTTTGTGGAGGCTTTATTGTCGTAACAATTTATTGTTTCTTATTTGTGAAATTAAAGTAAATAAAAGCTTTGTTTCCACTGAGGCAAATGGTTTCAGCTTACAGAAATGGACAAGAGGTCTGCATCAGGACAATGTGTTGTTACATTTCTCGAGAGGTGCACGTCAGACTACAGCGTAGGGTATGGCGTAGGTACGGTGTTGATTCAACACAAAATCCTGCTTAAGGGACTGCAATAATGGAGGATTGATTTAGTTTCTTTGCGTTAAGTGGATAAACTGTTTCAGGACTTGTAGCTTGCTAGCTTGAAGTGTGGCGAAATGTGCCTCTTGGTAACAAAAATGCTTAGCTTGCTCGTGTTTTCCACAGGTAAGCCAACGTTCAGGATGTATCGGAGGACTGAAGGGTGTGTGAACCCATGGCTCCATTAAGATGACAGGGTTTTGGAACTGCGCTGCAGTCGCTGGGGTTAGGATAGCAACTAATGGTCAATATAATACCTCCAAAAGAGTTAGCATCTGTGACCTACACCTCATAAATGCATTAATATAACTACAAGAAAGCTAAATTTGCCTGAAAATGCAATCAAAAAGATTCATGTCCAGTTTTATGCATATTGCTCAGCTAAGATTTGAACCATTAAGGATATCCGTTTCTTTGGAAGCAAAGTTCACACAAAGATACAATTAAAAAAATAAATAAATAACAAAACAACAAACAAACAAAAAAAAAAAACATGCGTCCACACACAGCCTGTATTGTGTGGGAGTCATGCTGATCTGCTGCTATAAATAACTTGGCTCGGGAGGTTGTCATGGCAACCAACAAACTGATGCCAGGGTGGGAGCGCTCAGCTCCTTGAAGAGAAAAGCACATTCAATGGAGGGACAAGCGGTGACAAAGGAAAGATGTAAAGGAGAAGGAAGGGGAAGGATAGGGCGGGAGGGATAAACCGGTCCCTGGAGACGGAAAACACTTAATGTACATGAGAGATAAAGGTGAGAGGATGCAGAAAAAGGTGAGGGATGAGAGGAGAAGGAAAGATAAGTGATAAGATCGCAGGAGAGAGGGCTGGAGTGCAGGATAAAGAGAAAAATAAAAAATGAAGATGGTGATGAAAATTGAAAGACAGCAGAGACTGGAGAAAGGACAGGAGAGAAGTGGGGTGAGAAAGAGGATTGGAAAGAGATCAAGGACAAATGGGAACAAGAACCAAAGAGGGGAAGATGGAGCATGAAGAAGTATAGGGGAGGAGGGAATAAGGAAGAAGAGAAGGAAAGACGGATTGAAGGTGACAGAAGAGAGGAGAGTTGGGAGTGAGGAAAGAGAGGACAGTCTCTTAAGGTATTACTGTATAATATTTGACAGTGTCTCATAGCATTATCTGATACAGTGCTTCAAAACTAAAAATTGGTCCATATGGTCTCGGGCTGTTTTTATTGTTGGGGTTGGGCCTCTTTGTTCGAGTAAAAGGAACAGTTTGATGGAATATGCTTGGCTCTCTTGCCAAGGGTTTAATGAGACATTGATACCACTCTCTTGTTTGTCTGATCAGTGTTGAGCTGGTGCCAGGAGGTGCTTAGCTTGGCATAAAGACTGGAAAAACCCATCGCACGTTTCTGCAAACCACAGATATGTAACATTTGTACATTGTTATGATGCATATAAAACATACAACTTTTTTCTGTAACGCATCTGTGGTTTGCAGAAACATACAATGCCAACCATTTTTTTTGGCGAGTGGACTGACTGGAAACAGGAAAACAGGTAGACTGGCTCTGTTCAAAGGTAATACAGTCTGCCCACCAGCTCCTCTAAAGTTCATTAAAGCCCTGTTTCCACCAAGCAATACAGTGCAGTTCAGTTCAGTTTGCTTTTTTCCGTGTCCACTTTGAAAAGTTGTGGATGGTACCAATGAAACTTTTCCGTACCGTCCCCTTTTTTGGTCCCCCCTCTGTTGGGGTACTAAGCACACAGATCTGGTACTAAAAGGTGGACCTGTGAACACTGCAGTCTGTTTATTATATTCTAATCCTCAGTCTGAGAAAAAAAAAAGCATTGTCAAGTGTAGTTCCTGTGGGCTACGGCAACACTAAACCCCTGAGTTTGCCTTAGTCAGTGCAAAAACCCGCTATTATTAAATATCCCATGGAGAGAGACTCTCACTGCATTCGTAAAATTCCAACTGCAGCGGGCAATTACCGCATGCATTTGTTTCGGAGAGCGAAAGGAAAATCATAAATGTTCTGGTGTAGCTCTGAATTTCTTATAAATATGTATATTTGTGTTCATGGTGACAGTCACAGATAATTTTGTGGCGTTTGTTGTAACGTTACTAGACAAAAGCGGTTCACAACAGCTAACGTTACATTTAGCTTGCTTATAACTTCCATGTCGTCATATATTGAAGTGAAACAACGTCTAACAATTTGCGGTATAGTCTCTAAATAAAAACAAAAATTACATACCTGTCGATTAGGAAAAGGGCCAACTCGGGATCAGTTTTAAAACCTCTCAAGTCTCTCAGCTCTCTCCACTTGATGAATGCCCGACCGAGGTTTACACACGTTTGGGCTCAAACCCTATCACTGTCCCGTTTAGCCTTCTTCTGTTCTTTTTCTTTTAGATGGTGCTCTTTCTTTATCCGCCATGACATCGAAAGTACAACCAAGTCCTTATAGACACATCTGGTAAAACTGTTGTGTTCAGCAATGCCCGTTGTGTACTGCTTACTCAAGGAACACTCTCTGCAAACACGGCTCCTTCTTCTTTTTTGGTTTAATGGCTGCGAGCCGCATGCAGACTTACTTCCGCCTCTGGGTGCTGTATTCTGGTTTGCTGACTTCCGCTGTGTCCGACCCGAGCGAGGCTACGTTAAATAGCCATATAGAGAAAGGCATTTTTTGTCGCTGTTGGGTTCAAAAATGCGGATCTTCAAGGGGGGGTGACACAAACTAGGGGCAGTTTTATAAATGATAAAAAGTTCTGCACAGCTGCTTTAAATCTGTAGAAGGGGTGTGGGTTGTGTGAGTATCTTTCTTTGCTGGGAGCAGTGACTTCCTGGCAACTTTACAGTGTTGACAAGACTCCAAGAATCTGGTATCTGGCAAAGTAAAGTTGTCTTCTCATATATCCTTGTGGTATACCTCCATCTTTGGGGCACATGGTAAAGAGAAGAAAAAGATGTTAAACATAAATGGTCTTGGACTTTCAGCCGAATATTCATTCACTAAAAAGGGGCACTATGCCACTTCATTGCCCCCTAATCTCGTCCCCTCTATTGGCCTTACAGGACAGATGCTGGTGCTGACCTACTCTTTCTGACTCCAACTCCCAGACCCGCACAACGGCTGTCTGGCTTAATATGTGGCGCACCGTTGTGTGAACCGACACTAATGCTGACATGAGGCTTTAACAGGATCACGGGGCGAGGAGGGGGTGAGTCGTGGCTGGGAAGCGAAAGGGTGCAGAGGGCAGGATTTATGTGCGAGAAGGGGCGATAGGGGAGAAGGAGATGTTTAAATGAGTGGGAAAAAATCAGAGAGGTGGGGTTAAAGGGGGGTGAAGGGCAGAAATTTGGCACATTTGAAGGAAGAAAGAGGTGAGGGAGAGGGAGCAGGATGATTGGGGAAACAGACTGGGGACTTTTGGGGAGGTTGTGGGCTTAAGGAAGAGAGAGAAAAGGGGGTGCAGGGAGGATTAGTGAGGCAAGACAAAAGCCCAAAGCTGCAGAGAGAGCAGGCGCTTTTCATCCGCATCAGCCATAAATCATCACACCCATTCTGTGGTATTTTTCTGTCCTGTTTCATTCTGTGTGTATCTGTTTGATCATAAACACAGCTGGTGGGAAAAAAAACTCTCTGTTGTTGTTGCCTCTGTTTCTACATCTCTCTTCATCTGTCACTTTCTTTCCATTTCTGCGGCTGGTTCGATGCATCGCCATTTCTCAGCTTCTCGCCCCGTTTCTCTCGTGTTCTCCGTCTCTTTCTGCGTGGATCCATTTGAAGACAGTGGAGGGGGATTTCCCCAGAGAAATCCCACAAGAAGGAAGCCCTCCAGAGTGCTGCCGTAAAGAAGCTTTCTTCTTTTCTTGCAACATATGACACAAATAAAATCACACTAAAAGTTTGGCTTCAGAGCAGTGTTAGTGTAAGCCTAACTTTTCAAACAGTTCCTACACAAGCACGGGGGTGGACCGCTATTAAATCTAACATTTCAAAAGTCTCCTTTAAACTGTCCGCTGGTTGCTACACTTGAACTACTAAACTATGGGCTGGATCCAGACGAATATGCAGTCCAGATTAAAGCTTCTGTTCTGGCACTTCTTGTGGAAGGTGTTAAGAGGGACAGGGCTTTTCGCTATCCTTTAAAACAAAAGAAAACAGCATCATGAACGCCAGTTTTTAGTGCTGATGCCACATTTAATAAACTCATTGGGTTGCAGATTTAGAAAATCACAAATAATTCATGCTGAAAATAAACAGAAACAGGAGCCCAGTCTCATTCAATAGCGGGTGTTATACAATTTCGTCACAATGACTGTAAAGCTTGACAGAAACACAGTGGCCCAGTTTCCATCTCCATCAGAATGAGGATGCTGCGCATTAGAAGCCAACGATGCAAACAGATGCTGATGCTTCAGTCAGATTGGGCTTTCCTCCAAGTCCCCAGGAATAACCGGGCTTTGATGCAAATTTTAAACAGTGGACAAATGTGGAATTACAACCTCCAGGTCCGTCACAGGAAACCATTAGGCCCAAAGAGACCTTTTTCCCCTGACTTGCATTGTGAGACATCTGTTAGTCAGTGGATACATTTTTTTGAGCATCACAACTGCATCAGGATTTGATTCATTTAGTCCGATAACATTTCAAAATTCTAGATGAGACGCACGATTATAATTTTATCCCCATTCAAGATAATGGAGAGCTAAACTGGCAGAAGTTAGCTATTCGGCTGCGCTTGGCCACCGTAAGTCCGAAGTGCAACATTAGAGAGGCTTGCTGTCATGGTCGATGATATAAGTGAGTTTAAATATTGACTGGGGCTTCTTTTCTCTGCAAGGTCACAGGCACAAAGATGGTCCGAGTCAACAGAGTAGGGTTTCTGCTGAATCCAGAACTTAGTACTGGCTTTCTGACTAGTTACAGGATCAATCTTCACTTTCTCACCTGACATGTCTACCTGGACATTTGTGACATTTTAACCCAAGCCATGATCGTTTCCTAAACCTAACCAAGTAGTTATTTTGCCTAAACCAATGATGGATAGTAATGAAGTAGATTTAATTAAGTACTGTACTTGAGTACAGCATTTGAGCATCTGTACTTTACTTGATTATTTTTAAAAGCTTTAACTCAAGTAATGATTTGACTCAGCATATTTTCACTGGTATTGGATTAATATTTGATAGGAGTATCTATCCTTTGACTCAAGTAATAGAGTTTTGTTCTTTGTGTCCACCACTGCCTAAGCAAAACTGCAGGGTTAACAGTCAGTTATGTGATTTTGGAGGTCACTATGACGACCCTTCCTGTGTCTCTACTCTTTCCTGGCCTGATAGGTTTATGGACATGTTAATCCTCTGCCATCGATACAGGTGCTTATTTAAGAAATACTCCTGTGGGTCACATCGGAAGGTCACAAACAAGTCACAGGGGAAAAAGGCAAACCAACAGTAAAAGATGGCTTACTAAAAAAAAACAGTCCACACAGCCTTGATCTGCTGCAGAGCTAAACCTCGCTCACTCTGAGTCTGTGAGCTGTGAAGATGCTCAGACGTCACTACTTGAAGAGAACAATTTGAACTGAATGGGAGCAGATGTTCTCTGAGAAGCCTGGGAAGCATGAATGGGGTTATGATGTCACTGGAAGAGTACTTTAAATGGTTGCCATGGCAATACCAATTAAGCTGCGCACTTTGAGTTCTAAAGAAAGCAATTGACACACACAAAAAAAAATAAAAATTGAGGACCAAATTTATTCCCTAAAGTCTTCGTCTGTTACATTCAAGTGCTTGCCAAATGAGTTTAAATAAAATGGTAATGAAGCATTTCACCGTCAGGGAAGGCTCCCTATTTCTCAACCTTGAGTTTTTGTGTCTAATGCATAGACTGTATATAAAGATGGACAATACCTCTATACTTCCTCCCACTGTACATAACTGAAGCTACAATATTCTGGATCATGAACGTTCATGGATCTTGATCCAGTCTAAGGGTGCTTTCAGACCCCGAGTTCATTTCCCTTGGTCTGAATCAGGGACTAATTCTGTTTCAAAGTTGCATAATTGCTTAGAGTTGGTTCGTGTTCTCACGGCAGCGTTTACAAGTGGACCAGATAAAATGCCTTGTGTGAGAAAGCTGCTCTTGATTGGTCAGAATTTCCATGTGGGAAAAATCCAGGAAGTAAACAAAACGTTGAAGAAGAGTACACTTGCAAGATAAATGTGACACTTTCTAATGTCACAACGGAGGGACAACTACGCAGGTTGATTTTAGCGCTGCTCATCGTGGACTATATTGCTGTCATTGTTCATTTTAGTCAAACCATACAGTTTGAAAACGAGGCGCGGCTCCAACTAGAAAACAATGTTTTGATGCATTGGATGTGCTGAATGTGCATATTAAGGCAGTACAGGAGGAGGTGCACATTAATAATCCTCCAGGACTGTAACATGCTCATGTTTAACCCAAACAATGTGTCATGTGACTGCAGTTGGTTCGGATCCAGGTCAGAACATGTTCTCACCAGAAACAAAGACTGAGACCACCTCTTCAAGAAGGTCCGGTCTGGTTGGTTTGGTGCACACCTGAGTGTGATTGCTGTGTTCACACCTGCCCAAACAAACTGCACTTTGGGGGCAAATGAACTTGAGTTCAATTGAACTGAACCTAGCATGGAGGGGGCGGGGCTTTCTATACAGATGTCTGTGGCAACTGCAACTTGCGATGCACTGTAAGTGATGCATTTTTCGTCAACCAGCCGGCGTGAAAGGGGCGAGAAATTACAATACTTTGTTTTGTTTTTCTTTAGAGCATTGCTTTTCGTTTTGTTTCATCAATGCTTCACCTGCATGTGAGTGATTCTGATGTTTTCTTGTGATACTATGGACATATGTTGACGGTTTCAAATAAAGATTTTTTTAAGAAAATGGTTGTGGCAGGTGCTCGACTAGTCAAGCAGGCGCCCAGCGTACCCAGCATACAAAGGCTGTGTTCTTGCCACAGCAGCTGCAGGTTCAGTTCCAACCCACAGCCCTTCGCTGCATGCCATCCCAACTCTCTCTCCCCCATTCACACTGTATCTGTGCTGTAAAATAAAGGCCACAAAAATATCTTCTATCTAAGAAAAAGGCAGTGAGGGAAGATCATAGTGACGGGGCAGCAGCTAGGAGTATGGCAGAATATTTGACAGAAAATCCGAGGTGGCCACTTCGGATTTTCCAATGTTCCGACCGAGCATCCGGATGCTCCAGATAAGAAAGACACTGCTTTCAGAGGAGGGATTTAAGTACAAAAAGGACGCTATGGGGGCGGGGGAGATGTGTCAAGCTCACCTGCAGGCGTACATCATAAGCACACATCAACAGTGTTTGTGTGATTACGCTCACTGCCAGAGGGGGGAGACAGAAGTTCCACGCTCCAGCTTTAACCTAACCTCTGGCGAGCTAATCATGACTCTGATCTCAGCCGTAAACCCGCAGTCTGACCCAATAAAAAAAAACCTCCATAAAATGTGAGGCGCTGCGGGATATCCTCAGAATGCACATTTTTCCCTCCTGTTAGGGCACTGTCCTCATAAGTATGGAAATAAACACACACGTTCTGACATACACAAACATGCATAAATACACACGCTGTCACACACTTTAGTGCAATTTCATACACAGGCCTTAGGGTGCTCTCTCAGGAACTCTGCACCGTGTGGTCTGACCTAAACGATGACAAGGATTACACACACACACATACACACACACACACACACATATATACAAACTGTATACACACACACACACACACACACACGGTGCATATACACAAAGGTGAGCTGACTGCCTATTTGTGTGATTAAATCAGTGTTGTGAGGTGGAGGAGGCAGCATTCATCTCCATTAGAGACTCAGAGGGCTGAAAGCTCATGGAAGCACTGTGACTCAACACACACACACACACACACACACACACACACACACACACACACACACACACACACACACACACAACAGTGAGGACACAGAGAAGCAAACACATTAGTAATGGAGTTTGCTCAGGGCGCTGAAGTGTCCAAAAGAGAAATATAAAAATGTGACTATCTCCAAATACCCAAATACTCCATGTTTTGTGGAGTCCGTTTGATTAAATTCTGCATCATAAGTGCACACAATAGACACGAGTCCCACACAGAGGATCTGGACTGAGATAAGAACCATCCTCCACACCAAGTATGCTATTTATTGCCGGCCAGAGAAGAAATGCGTTGCCCATGAGGATAAATAATGTAGACTTACATCTGCAGGAGATAAATAATACAACATACAATCTTTTGTTTCCTCCTCTCCTCCCTCTTTAAGCATCTACAACCTTTCCTTGCCTTCCTCGTCTCTCGTGTTTTGTCACCTCTCCTCCCCTCACACATTCTCACAGGTCAGTGAACACAGCACAAGTACAAATGTGATGCAAATGTAACAGCCACCCGTCTGTGCATAAATATCCTGCATGCTGCAAGATTCATGTGTCACAGAATAGAATAGAATAGAATAGAATAGAATAGAATAGAATAGAAGAGATTTTCAGCTCGTAACCCAGCAGCTGTGATGCTGATCCACCCTGCAAAGGTCACTGATGTCTCACTAAAACGATTTTGTCATCATAAATGCAGTGAACTGATATGAACATGTGTGATTGCAGCAGTAAATTATTTGTTTTCTCTCATGCACACACTGATGTTATAAATGTCAACACTGAGGTAATTACATTACCAGGATGACAGAGGGGTGTAACATAATATGCATGGCTTGACATCGCTGTTCTGTTGGTGCCACTGAAATGACTCCACCAACAGACATTTAGCTCTGCAACGTCTTGCAAGATTTAAAGGGGCTTTATACGAAATTGAGAGCATATGAGTTGTCTGCAAATGGTTCTCAACATGGAGGTGGTTGAGATGGTGGCCAGTAGCTAACAGTGCTGACCGAGCTGGCAGTGTTAACCACGAGGGAACCAGAGGGTGGGTGCCACATTTTGAGGACGCTGTAAATGACTCACTAGCAAGGACCACGCCACAACAATATGTCTTTTAACTGTTTAATTGTAATTCAGGAGGTGTTAGTTGTTGAGGAATGGTGAATGGATGTTGGTGGGGGGCGAAGGTGGAAGAGGGATGTTTTCTGTTAGGTTGGTCTGGGAGGATGTACTGGAGATCGGGCAGAGGGAGACTCGAGCCTTGTTTACACGGATACTGATACAAATAATAACGGATATTTATTTATCCCGTATAAAACAATTCCGGGATTACGCGATCAGTTGCGAAATCAGTTCCCTGTTTCCACGAAAATGCAAAAATGGAAATGCAATTAGCATGCCAGGCCAGTAGGTGGCGACACACCATATGTCAAACACCTTAGAAGAACGTTCTGTGCATGCACAGGGATTTGTTTTCCTCTTGGCGCTAGTGATAAAAACAGGTCTGATCCAGGTCCGTGGACGCTGTGGACCAAGTAATATTGGGCACAGCAGACGTCTTTGTGCGCCAATGTAGCGGTGATGTTGACGTAGCAGCGCTAAGTTTATTTGTAAACTCGTAAGTAGTCCCACAAGTGCCAACAACCCGGCATACGTCAGCCATTGTTGTTGCGGTCTCCGTCTATCCTGTTTACACGTCTCCATAGAAACGGATATTTCTAAAGACTGTCACTTTGGAAGCCGTTTTTTAAAATCTCCGTTTTCGTCGAGGAAAATTTGCAAACGCAAAGATAAATACCCGTTTTCAGAAATATACGGAGCCAATAACTGGCCCTCAGTGTGGGGGCTCCATCTCAGGCATTTTTCCCACCTGAGCTGCACAGCCCCCAGGTGATACCTAGAATGAGACATGGGAGAGGTATGAACCAGATTGAATAGGGAGAGATGAGGGTGGCAGGTAATCAGGGGTGTGGTTGAGGCGTGGTAAGTTAACAAATTAACTTCATTTCAAATGGTACACTAAGCACCACAACAAACCACAGGAAAGCTCTGATTACAACACACAGCAAGGTAGTGTGACTTAGTCTCTGCTCACAATGGCATTACTCCATTATAATATCATCTATCAAATAGTGGTTGGAAGCTGTATTAATTCTCTGAATGTCGCCTACAAGAGTCCACCCAAGAATGGACAAAAACGATATTTAGGCCCAATCAGCAAACTGAGTACAGTGTTGTGACTCACCATCTCTCAAAATCCAGTGAACAACTTTTCAAAAAACTATTTAAACAGGCTGTTTAAGATGGAAAATAAAGCATGACTCAGCAGTTGCATCGCCTACAGAACTCAGATTTACTCTGAGATGATTTCAGCAGATAGTTCGTGGGACATTTTTGGTGCAGCAACACAAAGTGGTGACTTTGATGACAGACTTTTATCTGGTATTATAACTGACATTGTGCTTTTTGTAATGTGTAGACTTGACTCATCATATTTGGATTTTATTTGCCTCCTTTATGTCAACAAGAACTTCCTGCTTGAGTTCATGATGGTTGAACTTTTCCCAACTTGCTGCCACACTCACCACGTGACCTCAGCAACAACGGAAACCACTCCAGGAGAACAATGCAGGAGTGTAAGGACCCTAAAATATACCATGGTAAAAAGGCTTGGGTCCTCAATTAAGTTGTATTATTCTCTCTACTTTATGCAACCCAAGCAGACTCAGCCGGAGCAGCACACTGTCTGAAAACACCTTATTGTGACTGTGATGTCATTATGCATCAAGACAAATAAGACATCACACTGCCTTCTCTGCTTTGTCTGCATCCTTAAATACGCTAACAGTCTTATTCATGAATTAGGATGACTAAATTCGACTCAGTGACTTGCTGTGAAATCATCATGCTCTGGTGTCACTCTCCATGTTAGTGATTGCTACACACACACTTTGACACTGATCTATTTTAAAAACATAAAAAGCCTTCCATTTAATGGCTCGATAATGATCTGTCAAAGTAGCATAATTCAATGAGAATAAAGCAGGCAGACCTGCAGCCAAGGTAATGTTCTGCCAAGCTCTCTCTGAAATCTCTTTGTTTTTGCAGTCCTTTGAAGATGAGCCGTACAGCAGCAGGATGGTGTTCTGCGTTAATTACAGCCTCCTGTGAGTCCTTGTTGTATGCCACTCTTCCCACAGCAACCGCTGACAACTTCCCATACTTGTAATGGGTTTTAGAAATTATTAGAAACCTTACTCTGCTGCAGTGAGACTTGCCCGAGAGACACTTTTGCAAAATGACAGAAGGCCAGGGGCTGCTTGATAAACAAGTACATAGGTAAACTGCCTGATTTCAACATTTCTATGTTTGCTGCCCTTACTCAGTTTTGATCCAGTTGCAGCAGCTCTGCACAGGTTCCAGTCAACATTTGTATGTGGGCCCCATGTGGTTAATAAATGAGCTGAAAAATGGGCCCTATTTGATATTGTCCATGGGTCCAACAATGGCCCCGTACCAATTGCCTGTATCCCCACATGAGTTATGCTACAGCTACCTGGGTTCCAAGTGGGTTTGGGCCCAAAATGAGCAACTTATCTTGAGTCCACTTGGGTAAAACCACCAAAGCAAACCAGCAAAAACCAAATGGCATGGGGACATTATGGAGCCCTTGGACTCTTCCCTACAGGGCCCTTTTTTCAGCTCATTTACTACGCATTTGGGCCTCACATACAAATGTTGGCTAGGTGTATGAAGGGGCACTTGGGGTCATTCAAGGCTCAGCCTGGACCTCTGTTGAGGTTGCGTGGGATCTTATTCTTATAAACAAGCACTTGCACTTTGGCATTCAATGGACAAAAAGTCCCAGCGTGAATCAAATTTATTTTCATTACAAACTAGAAAATGGTCGGCACACCACCCAACACCTAATCAAGGACCAAATGTGTCCCATGGACCATTAAACTGCCAGCTCATTACATGTCAAAGAAAAACTGGTAAAACAAACTTGAACATGCCATTGTAAGTTGAACATACACAGCAGGTTGTCCTTCTGTTGCAGTGGTGCAATGCATTATGGGATATATTGCTTGGAGAGTGACCATCGGCTGTACGCTACTTTTCACGGTGCACTGTGGGATACTTTAAGTCCACTATACAGGAATAATAGTTCCCGCTATACATTCGGGCAGCACTACAAAATGGCGGACTCGCTAAATAGTGGACTATGTAGTGAGTAGTGAGTGATTTCGGACACAGCCATAATGACATGCACAGCTCTGCAAAAATCTGAGTTAATAAGCTTTTTGCTCGACGACTTTATTGCAAACATTATATCCCAGTGACATCAAAACCTTCTGAGGTCAAATAATTACAAATGCTATAAATATTCATGGAAAGGTATTGAAATGACTAACAAAGAGTATTAAATATTTAAGATGAAAAGAAGCGATCTTATTTAAAGGACATTTGAAGTAAGGCAGGCAGAAAACAAAGACATTTTTCCTTGTCTGTGAAGATTTAGGACAACAAGAGAAAGGGAGTGGGAGGTGCAGCCTAAATTAAGGAGAGAGAATCTAAGAAGAAAGAAGAGAGGATGAAAAAAAAACTAGATATGAAGGCAGGGGGATCCAGAAACTGAAAAAAAAAAGGATTATGCAGGCAGCAAAGCAGCAGTATTATGAAACCGTATTTTTGCAGCTGTGGCCTTGGGCAATGACGTGAATCTATTAGGTCTAACACACGAGTCTGGTCAGCCAACTGGAGAGCACACACAAAGACAGCAGAAAAAGACAGAGTTATATACACACGTGCATTAGGAGCAACCTCCCAAACAAACGTGTGTAAATCCCATCACCATCACATACATCAAAGCGGTAGCCATACCACTGCTTCCTTTCTTGCAATCACTTTCCTTTAATGCATTTTCTTTTTTAGTAGAACAAACATGAAAGTCACCAGGGACTCAAGCGTTTTACCCCTGAGGTTTTCTATAACATTTAGTTTAACCTTTCTTTATGACGGGTGTGTGGACTGTTTACCCTTGCTGGGGCTATAAACACACACACACACACACACACACACACACACACACACACACACACACACACACACACACAAAATGCCTGAGAGGAAGCCAGCATAATAACATTCCTCTGCTGTCGCATACACACAACCACCAGTGTAAATCAAGAAGATAATGCAGACGTGCATGTTAGCTTACCATTGCCAGCTTGCAACTCCATAACTGTTTAGGATGAATGTGTTAAAGACTGGTCGGAGATCTGAAACATCACAGGCCAGTTATTGTATTCATTTTTGTCAAGGATTTGTATAGCAGGCCTAAAGTGCCACATGACCTGCAGTTCTGAGGTGTCATTTATAAAACAGGACCGTAGGATCCATACTAAAAATGCCGTGCGCTAAAAAAATATTTTCTAGCATCAGGCTTCCACCTCACCACCTGGGTCGCTGGTCATGGTTGGTTATGTTTTTAAAATATTTGTAACCTTGTTTAGCTAAGTGCTATACAAATACATTTATTATATTTATTTTATTACATTATTTCAGTCCTCTAGCATGACAGTCTTGTAACCTATCATCTTTCGTCTGATGACAATAAAGTGTGATGAATATTCTGGAAGATCCGGTGTACCCAGTGGATATCCAGGCCAAAATTCCTCTTAAATACTTACCTGCTGTATTCTACCGCCTGTACTTTTTAACTACACACTGCTGATTTATGTCTTTTATTATTCTACTTCTTTTCTTATCCTGACTGTTAAATGTATTGAGCCTGTTTTTATTTTATGTTACTGTATTTTATTATTATCACTATCATTCTCAATTTCTATTTCCCTTTTTAATCGAATGTTTTTATTGTTTTAAATTGTGTCTTGTTGCTTTTAATGTCTCTGTAAAGCACTTTGAATTACCTTGTGTTGAATTGTGCTATATAAATAAACTTGCTTTGCCTTGCCTTCCACACACCACTCATTGCTAAGAGTTTGATTAGCAACTTGACACAGGTCTAGCCTACATTTTGGATACTGTCTATCAATGGATATCTACATTTGAATGCAAATACATTTGAAAAAGCTAAACTGACATCAGATGATAGCCAATGGATTCCGGGATTGCATTTTGTCCAAATGTCGGCATTTGCTGGCTCCCTGCACGAACTACCTACCTGCAGGCAACTAAAGCTCAAACATGACTGGTTAGTACTTGAACTACAAATGGAAACCGGAAGGCTTCGGGAACTGCCCATTGGTTCGACAACCCGTTGTTCCGACCATATTAAACCCATTGTTCCGAAGTCCTGTTGTTCCGAAATCATCATGATGCCTTGTGGTTAAGGTCTGGAGTATGCTTGACAGGAATACTAACATAAACTCGGGGGGTTGGGGCTTCGCAAACAGTCAGTTGCTAGGTCTCGCTGAATTAATGAGCTTGGATACAGTTCACCACCATGATCCAACATACATCACTTGGCTGCAAAGACAGGCCAGTAGCTCTTCACCATTGAGGGGAAAGTCTGCAAAATTGTATCATTTTTCACTTGTCAGGGTGTTTTTTTTTACCTAAATATGTAATAATTACGGGTAAATTACCAACATGTGTACATAAGTGGACGCTGTCCAAAGTTACAATTGAAGCACACGAGTCTAAATTGTGAAAGCATGAGCTACAGTTGTAACAAGACTGAAAAATCAGCCTTGTATCAGAAACATAATGATATTGTTCAAACTTACCAAATCTAGCAGTTGGTGCATTCATGTCCTTCTGTGCCAACAAGCCAACAGTGCCAACAAGCCTGTTGGCAAGTGCTTATGAGGACCCTTACTTGTGAGGACCCTTCTGGACATTATCCACTTTCTCTTTCTGTCACAGTCCCACGACATGCCCCGACCCTGACTTTAACCTAGGCCTATTTCCTCAACCCTGAAACCAAGTCTTAATCCTCAAATATCTCTTTGCTTTCCAAAAATGTGCTTACTCCCAAGAAACCCACAGAGATACGGGTACAGTATCACACACACACACACACACACACACACACACACACACACACACACACACACACACTGACTAGACTGCATTGGTCAAAGTACTCACAAGCTCTCCCCCTCTCGTTAAGTATCCTGCTGAGTCCAGCTATTTTCTCTTCCACAGCACTATTTTAATATCGTCCCATTATTACACACACACACACACACACAAGCACGCACGCACGCACGCACGCACACACACACACACACATACATACCTGTGCCCAGGAGAATTATGAGCTGTTAATTGTAATATTGATGTTGTAGTTGTGGCTGGGCGGCATGTTTCACCACACCAATCACATCTCTTATTTGATAAACACCACAACAGCTCTACTGATGCAGAGGAGCCCTACAACGCTGTGTGTGTGTGTGTGTGTGTGTGTGTGTGTGTGTGTGTGTGTGTGTGTGTGTGTGTGTGTGAGATTTATGCTCGCTTTGTCTTCATGTGAATATATTGTGTGTATAGTGTGTGTGTGTGTGTGTGTGTGTGTGTGTGTGTGTGTGTGTGTGTGTGTGCAGGCATGCAGTGGCGTGCTGCTCTCCATTTTAATGGCAATTCCAACAGAGCCTTTCCCATCTCCCCGTCGCCATGGCAACCGAGCGGGTAAGCGGCCACGTTTGTCTCGGGGGCCCTGGCCTTCTTTTGCGCGCCACAGCTGCGCACACACATACACACAGTCCGCACATGCACACATACCGGGGGCACACATACACACCCAGACGGGATGTATAATTATAAATACATTAAACCCACAATACAAACATTTACTACTCAGTGCACATACAAACACACACACACACACACACACACACACACACACGCACGTTGCTACATTCTGTACACAGCACCAGCCTGCCACCCTTTGAACACAGGGTTCTCCCCAAAATCATTCCCACACACCTCCCCCTCCTCCAAACCAGTGTTTGGGATTTCCCAGTTAAATGCTATAAGGGCTTTCCCAACTGTCCCTCCCACAGACGTAGATTTCAGGCGGGAAGCAGGGGACATGTCTCCCTCAGTATTTAGAACATGTTCATATGTCCTCCACAATAAAGAGATACAATAAAAGCAATATATATAGGGGAAGTGAACACATTTCCACTGGAAATTGGTGAAGAAAAGATACAGATGTGTGCATAAAAAAACACCACAATACAGGAAATGAGGTGTTTGATGGTAAATATATCCTGGGGAAGGACCCCAATGGTGTGGTGGAGGGTATACGCAGCTATATACTCACCTGTTCCTCTGGCTGTTTACAGTATACCCACAGATCAGCCAAAAAAGACATTGGAATACATACAAGAGTTTACCCACTTCCTCGTTGGTATCCTCCCCAGCTACCCACATCATCAACTACCACTACACTACTGGAGGATCCCCAACCTCCCTGTTTCATATGTGTTCCACCCATTGTTGAGACAAATCTACACCCTTGGCCCCTCCCATTACAGAAAGCTGTATATCTCTCTCACACACACACTGTATACACACACCATCCCAGTGCTCTTGACTGAGCCGTTTGCATTGTCTTTGTATGTGTCTGCTGAAGCTGGTGGGCCAGTCAATGGACCGGGATGAAAAGAAATTAACACCTTCTTTTCCCACCACTCGTATTCACTCACTGGCTACTTTATTAGGAACACCTTGATAGTACCAGGTTGGACCCCTTTTGCCTTCAGAATTACCGTAAATCTTTGTGGCATAGATTCAACAAGGTGCTGGAAACATTCCTCAGAGATTTTGGTCCATATTGACATGATAGTATCACACAGTTGCCATGAACTCATTGTCATGTTCAAGAAAGGAGTTTGAGGTGATTTGAGGTTTGTGACATGGTGCGTTATCCTGCTGGAAGTAGCCATCAGAAGATGGTACACTGTGGTCATAAAGGGATGGACACGCTCAGCAGCAATACTCAGGTAGGCTGTGGTGTTTAAACCATGCTCAGTTGGTACTAAGGGCCCAAAGTGTGCCAAGAAAATCTCCCCCACACCATTACACTTGTAACCAGTGGTTATTTGAGTTACTGTTGCCTTTCTGTCATCTTGAACCAGTCTGGCCATTCTCCTCTGACCTCTGGCACCAACAAGACATCACGTACCTAAGAAAGTATAACCTCACACTGCACCTCCCCCAACTGCAGCCAGGCCAAGCGCACACGCTCAGTTATCTACAAGCCTAATACCTGCATCATCAACATCACTGAGAATGGATTGATTGATTGATCATCGACACTGAACCAGTGAACTTTAGAGGGGGGTTTAAATGACAGTTTACCTCGCCACCTCTCGAAGCAATAAAAGCATGGGATCAATTATTAAAACTAGGCATTGTAGATACACAATGAAGCCCAGTTCTATAACTACACGACCTATTCATGATTTTGGCAGATCATTTAGGAGAAACTTGAGCAGCCGTTATGACTTTATACAGCGAGAACACTGGTAGCAGAAACCAGCGACAGCCAGACAGGTTCATGTTGACGTCTCACTTGTCAATCATCTTGTCAAAAGGCGAGAACTGTGACTTTTGCAGCGTTCATATCTGATGATTGAGCTTCAGCTACCTTAGAGTCGATACATGCAGCTCAGTTGTCATTCAGCTGCAGCTTTTGTGACTTCGACTTTTATTTGTAGGATTATGCGCTTCATTTAAGGGTCAAGGAAATCATCTGTGCTTTATCCCCTTTCAAAACTTGTTTGGATAATGTCTGAAATTCATCGAACTGAAATCATGCCTTTGCTTATCTTCCGACAGTATCTGACATAGAGAGTAGAGTAGAGAGGAAGGTTGAAGCTGACATCTGTCAATACTATAAACTTTGACAAACCTCTGACACCTTCATTTCACATGCTGTTATTTTATTCTTGATGGCAGACTGAGACTTTAAACCGAGAATCGCAGATTTACCTGCTGCAGAGAACGGAGCTCTGTCGTTTAATATTTCATTTGCTTTAAAAACTTTGCGCTGACAAGAAGGATGTCATCATGCTTCATCATCCTCCAAATCCTGCCCAGGATGTTAATGAATTGTTTATCAGCAGCATTGTGGCAAACATGTATTTGCACAACTGAAGTGGGTCACACAGCCGCACTCCATGTTGGCTGTATCAGAATTTACTATACATTGTGCTAAATAGTCCCAACAAAAACCCACATAAACATACATAATAATTATTATGATTACAGCCATTTAATTAGAATGAATATGATCTTTTCTCTGTAACTGACTTCCACTGTGAAAGTCAAATGAGTCTGGCTGAGAGCTAAACTGCAATATCAAAAATAAATTGCTATATCTTCCTGAGACCCCACATCCTCATATGAGGACATCACATTTTGGGTTTACTTGACCTTACACTTCATTCTGCTTAGTCTCTATATACAGACTCTACATTTGTAGAGTCTGTAGGCAAGATCTTGCCTCCGGAAGAAGAGCGAAAGAGCCCTGGTTTCCAGTTGTAGGCTGTTTGTAGTCCGCATGATATTGACCAATAATAGATAGAATCCATAGCAATGGTTCAGCATATTTACTTATATATAAACGGAAGTCGGAAACAGAAATTCGCCTCCTCCACCCAAATCAAACTGGAATGCCAAAAAATCGGGGGTCTGCCCCCAGAGGCTGTATCGCCGCCTGCCGAAAGTCAGACGCCAAATACAGCCAATGGGTTCCAAGAATGCATTCTGCTTAACTTAGACCTGTTGTCCTCGCTTTTGGACACTTTTTGTGCCATTTAGTGGTAGCAAGAGCACAATACACTAATACATGTAAAAACAAGATGGCAGCCAAGTCAGTCTGCAGCCGATCCTGACACAAAAGTGAACAAGGTCCAAACCTGATCATGTTTAAAACTTGTTTATTTATGATTAATAATGTTTGTAGTTTGATGTGGCAGCAACAAATTTGACCAATTTGAGCAACAGCAGCAAGTTAGGAAGTAATCGGTTGAAGACATTGGAACTTTATGTTGTCTCATTTGAGGACATTGGGACGTAATTATCGTTGACAACATTTTTTTATACTTATCGGACCCTACAGAGAAATTAAAAATGCATACCAAACAAAAGGAGGATAATGCTTGATATATTAAATATTACACTACTTTCTTCTCGACCATGTCAAAAACATATATTAATTAATTTATTATCATTCTGTGTTTCATTGTTTATTTGCTGTCCGACCCTTTGGGTCACAGGCATCACTGTAGTGAATGTCTAAGGGCCTTGATAGAGTGAGACTTGTATAGCTGCACACATATTGGATTTGTAGCCTACACAACACACCTCTACAAAGCACACCCACACAGGACAAACCCACAATCGCGATGATTATCTGGACTCTGGACATGATTCACTTTAACAAGATGTAACCCTTAACATTATCCCAGCCCTAACGTTAACTGCCTTTTTTTTGACCCTTTGAAAGCTGGAGCGACATCACTTTTATTGTGCTGCTTTCAGATGCCTTTTGCAAGTATTTAAAGCTTTGAACCCTGAGGAAATTGATGCAGTTTCTTTCAAAAACATGGATAAAAATGCAATGAGCAATTTGGTAAGAAATGTCCACAAATTGCAAAAAAATAAATAAATAAAAAAGGAAATTAAAAAAAACAAAAAAACAGAGGGGGAAAAAGCTCAGGAAAAACTATATTTACAGTTATAATGATTATTTAAAATTGTGTTATGGAATTATTCTAATTTTTATTTTATTTTATTTTTATTTTACTTTATCTTTTTTTAATATAATTTTTTTTCTTTGTTTTTACTAATTTTCTTGTTTTCATTTTTTACTAATTTCTTGCTATTTTTTCTGGGTCGTTTCATCTTTTGTTGCCCATTGCCTTCTTTCCATGTTTTTAAAAATAAAATCGAGCCAGTTTGCAGAGGTTTCACAGGGTTAAGCTAATATTTCATAGCTAGCTAATCATCAACTTTAGTGGATTTGGTTTCCAAGACAAAAGGCAAAGGGAGGCTGATGGTGGACTGATGTGTAGATACAGTGGGAGAGTCATGTAGCTGCTTCAGCTGCAGATATACCTACAGTACAAGAGTTGCCAATCAATACTAGTAATGCAGTATAAGTGAGCAAGATGCACTCATTAAAACATTTTACAGAGGAGGTCAACAGCTATATTGACTTGATTTGTTTTGTATTAATCCAACTGCTGTAAAAACTACCTTGCTTTAATAACTTGTAGCTCAGCCTGCATTACAATCATTGATATTCTCCTGTAAACTGTAAAGTAAAATATGATGTATCCTTTATTTACTGTTATTGTATGGTGCAGTTTGTTCATACTGATACTACTGTTGGTTGTTTAGTGATGAACTAAACTAAATGACCTGAATAACTGATGTGATATTAACCACACAGTGCTGTGAAATGTATTTTAGTGTTGAAAGTTAAACCATGTCAAAACTCTCTGACTTATTTAAAGCCCTTTTTGTCCCCCTGTGTAGAGAGATGTCAGATATTTGCTGTAGTAAAACAATTTGGAGCACTTTTGAAGTGGGTCAGAGGAAATCCCAGTTGTGGCTCCTGTGGTATCGCTGGTTTATCTAAGCTGACAGACTTTCTGGATCAACAACTCAAACCCACTCGAGCATGAACGCTGTCTGTTTGCCAAAGTGTGTGTGTGTGTGTGCTTGTCTATCCGCCTGTCTGTCTGAATGTGCGGGAAACTGACCTGGCAGAATTGCTGTACAGACGATACTGTACACAGCCTGCAAAACTGTTTGTCTGATACAAATGAAATAGACAAAAGAGATCTGCACATATGACACAGGACTAGAATAAACGATGCATTCACATGTACAGCATCATTTTTGAAAACAAAAGTGGAGAGTTGTGAACATCGTTGCGTCATGCATATGTTTTTCATTAACATGTTTTAAAAAGAGTATTTGTTATCGATCGCTGTTGAAAATTCTTTAATTCAGATCAAGGTGCAAATTGCAAAGACATTAGCTGGTGAAATTTTTTTTTTTTAAAAAAAAGTGAATTGTGTTGGACTATTTACCTACTTTTCTCTCTGCTGCCTTCGCTAACATTCTGTGTCCGAGCGAGGGTATGCATTATAAATCATAAGGAAAATAAGAAACATCTTGAAAGAGATCACAGCTGAAAGTTACACTGATCTCCTAAAAACCCTTTAATTAAAGCATGTGACCTCCACTTTAAAATCTGCAAAGCAGTGTCCTCTGCTGGATATGCCCTGATGGTGCAGTCACTGTATTACTCCCTATTTAATAAGCCCAGGTACTGCAGACAGCGTATTCATTTGTTGAATTCGACCTGCATTGTTTCAAATGTAATAAAAATATATTCATATATCAACTAGGTAAAATGCATCTTTATTAAAGAATGTAATAACATTTTAAGACTTAACAAACTAACTGCTCCCAGGTTAAAGAACAAAAACACAGAAGTTTGGTGAGTAATTAAAATACAAAAGGTTGTCTGAGCTATGAAGGCAAGGCAACTTTATTTGTGTAGCACATTTCATTCACAAGGGCGAGATATAAAACATAAGAAAGGATACAGAAAAGAGTGTAAAGAGGAAAAAAAAGATATAAAAGGAACTTTAATTACTTCATGATTTACAGTTAAAAAAACAAAGTGCAGACAAGAGCAGCAAAAATAAAAAGATGATTTAAAATGATTTAAAATTGAGTTTAGAAATAATCTTGCAGTAATACAGGGTGGAGAAGGCGGTGTAAAAAAAGAATGTTTTTAGCTTGGACTTAATACAGTTCAGACCCAGGACTACATCATCTGTGATTACTCCGGGTTTGTGCTGCATGATAACGAAACGCTCTGACTGACGGGTAACCAGTGTAAGGATTTTAGAACTTGACTAATGTGGTCATATTTCCTAGTTTTTATCAGGACCCTAACAGCAGCATTCTGAAAAAGCTGAAGTTGCCGCACAGCTTGTTGTGAAAGTCCTACATTCAGACCACTACAGTAGTCTAATCTACTGAAATAAAAGCATGGGTGAGCCTTTCAAGGTCTTGCTTTGACATAATTCCTCTGACTCTTGCAATGTCTTTGAAACGGCAGTAGGCAGATGACGTTACACATTTGTCCAGGATAACACCGAGGCTTCTAGTGTGACTCCTAGTTATAAAAGAGAGTGACTCAAGGTGAAAGTATTCAGTTAAGTATTTTAGCTAAGGTGAGACGGCAAAATAACTTTTTTATGCTGGGCGAGCTTAAAATGTTTCGGTAAACATGCAAATGCTATTTTACGAGCTTCAGTCCGGAGAGAACTAAAACTGTGGGCTATTGACAATGTTTTTCTGGAGCCTTTCATGCTTATGATGTGTTAAAACAAATATAGACAATTTGATAACATCCAGATATAGTTGAGTGTGTTGGACATGTTTCAAAATTCTATAAGAACCACCCCGCATATAGTAAATAATTCAATCAATGACACTCAAAGTCAGGGGTGTCAAACATACGGCCTGGGGGCCAAACTCAGCTCGCACCTGTGAAGATTTAGGGGTTTCAGGTTTAAATAGCGAGTACATACTTAATGTGAAAAGCTGCCTCTGAGGCTTTTTCCACCCTGACCAGAACACGGCTCTCTAAAATAACAATGACTACTTTCTGTGGGTCATGTTTAAAGATATTAAACACCGTGCAAAATATTGTCAACCAGCAGCTTCAATCCAAAAGAATCTGTGTCAGATTTCTATCTGAATCAATACACTTCACTTTGTGTTACATGTGTGGTCATGCCCGGATGGCTGGCCCATGAACTAAAATGACTTTGACACTCTTGTTCTGAATCACTGCTTTCTGCCTTGTAGGCTATTTATTTTGACACAACCACTAGTTGTCACTGAAACCAGATATTTTCAATGGCTTTAGAAATCCACAAGATGGCGGTATACTCCATACTTTACTGTAAAAAGGACACTGACAACTTACCACCAAGGCATGACATACAGTCCACTGAGGTACAGTCAAATTCAATATTTCACTGTGCTGCACTAATAACACACATGACTAGATATAAGTATCTGCACTTTATTTTACTGCAGCAGGGTGGGATTAAGGAGGAGTGTGTTTGCGTGTGTGAGAAAATGTGGAGGGCAGACGTGTGAGCGTGTGATGCCCATTTAAGGTTGTTACCTCAACCTGAGGAGCAGCCTCGGCATAACTCACATACCACATGTGATAACCAACATGGACTGTCAGGAGGAAACAGGAGGCAGATAAGTGTTTACGTCTAAATGTGTAACAGGCAGGAATGTGAAATGTCTTGGCACTTTAAGGGACGTGACCTTCACTTTCTCCTCTGAGCCTGGGAGTGACACGCTGTCTGCTCCACTGCTGCTACAAAACAATAAATACTGAGACATTCAGCTGCGTGTGCTGGTGATACCAAAGTTACGTTCACTTTCGTCGTGTTTTCTTCCTGTCCAACTCATCTGGCTTCCTGTCCTTCCATGTTTATCCTTCTTGCGTCACTCAGTGTTAATCTGCCATGGTGTGAAGAGAGAGACAAGTGTGCAGGGCAACAAGTTCTCAGCAGGATGAGAGGTGATAGGAGGGAAGGAGTAGAAAGGAAATGAGAGAGGGAGAAAAAGAAGGAAGGAAAAGGTGAGTGAGGAATGGGAAGAGTAATAGAAGAAGTGGGAAAAGAGGAAGGAAAGAAAAGGGATTAAATAAAGTAGCAAGAAAGAGACATGAAAAGAAGAGACGCGGGGATGAACAGAGGGACATAATGGGAGTATAGAGAGAAGGAGAGGCGGATAGGAGAAGGCAGGAGGGTCAGAGAGATGGATGGGAGATAAGATGCTGCTGTCCCCTGCAGCCACTGCTGCTGAGTTCTCAGCCAGCAGGTTATACACCCAATAAAAGTCTGCTGAGCTCCTTGTTTGGACAAATAACTGAGGGAGGCCATCATAGACTAAACTCTTCTCACTATACCACTGTAGCAGCAACTGGATTCTTGTTTTGTTGATGTTTCCATATGACAATCCATTATGGAACCCGTGAGCAATCGCACATACATCCTTCAGAAAAACATCAATGTGAGGCTGATTATTGCTAAACTTACATTTATGGATAAAATACTTTAATTATCAAATTAATTATAAATTAGATTAAAAAATAATTAATTAAAAATAAAATAAATAAATAAATAAAATTAAAATAAATAAATTATTCAAAAAAATTAATTATAAAAATCGAATTAATTATTTAAAAAAATAATTTAAATTATTTTTGAGGGATACTTGAAGAAACCAAACACCACATTTTCCTATAATAACATAAAGTCTTAAGCGATAGAAATAGATACATCTGCAAAAGTGTCTGTGTTTTCAATCTATATACGTCAACTACCTGAGCGGAAATACGTCATCTCGCGCGATTACGCCAAACCAGCGAGGTAGCAGCGTCTCTTTCTCACCTGGCGCTGCAGCTGCAGGTCGTTTCCATATCTGATGCTGAATCTACTGCGGTGTCTGTTTCATCTGTGATGTCTTCCTCAAGTCGATCACTGTCCCTACAGCTAGGTAGGCCTGCTTCATCCTCCTCATCCTCGCTGTTGCATTTAAATCCCCTTCACTAGCTCTGACGTCTCTAACAAAGAAACTGAGGACCTGTAAAGATGTTTGTTTGTTTTTTAATTTGTTTTGTTTTTATGCCACTGTGGCCTTTGAAAATGCAGACAGTATCATGATTTGCATCCTATGAAACGATATATATATTTTTTTTTAGAATATTAAAAACATTTTTATTTTTAATTCTTATAATAGTTACTGACAGGTGGGGACATCTGAAAGTTTTGTCATGACAGCTTTCAAATCAAAATTTAAACCGAACAAGATAAGTTGTACAGTATTAAAATTAATAATAATAATAATAATAATAATAATAATAATATTATTATTATTAATGCGTCTGCATCATCTGTCTTTGTGATGAGTGTTCACTAGCATCTGCAGCTCTGTAATGTGGTGTACAAATAGCAGTCTTCTGAAATCCTTCCCAAGTTTGTATAAATATTCACCATCATCAGCCATATCAAGCTGTACTCAGGAACATGTTAGTGTAGATCAGGGATACTCGGCTTGCTTTGCCCGGGGGCCACTGTTGCAGATTGATAGGAGACTAAGGGCCAATTAATAAACAAACATCAGTATACATAATAAATGAAATGCCTCTTTAAAACTCTTTGATGTTTGCTGTCCTCACTCATGCTACAAGGCAAGTCCAACAGCAGCAGCCTCACAAAGCATTAGCTTTGACCTTTGTCAGAGGTTCCAGGAGTCTCTATTTTGATGCTTTTTAATGCTCTTAATCAGCTTATTTTCACTGTGAATTCCAAAATGGTCCACAGGCCACCCAGCACCCTATCACAGGCCAGAGGTTGAGTATTCCTGCTGCAGATGGTTAAAGGTCTAGTGCAGGGATGGACAACCTGTGGCTTCAGAGCCACATGTAGCTCTTTCGCCCGCCAGTGGCTTTGAAAAAAATAAATAGAAATTAATAACGTCTTTTTTAAAACTAATTTTTTTTACTTTTCAGTGTAGGCCTTTTTTCGTAGGCCTTGAGTGATTCCTTAATTCTTCACTGTAAAAATTTGTAACCCATACACAGAATTTAAAAAAAAATCAACTAAATGTGCCTCATATGGACTGTCAGCTTTTCCTTTAAATTTTTGCCAAATCTCAACAGCGACGGTTTGTCTTGTAGCTCCCTAGCTAAGCTAAGCTAGCTATGGTGCGTGGACATATTCATTTCCTTTTACTACTAACGCTGCAAAGTTAAAGCACCAAACAATCATAAATAGCCCACTGCAGAGTAACCATTGCAGTAAAAATTAATAAATGCTCATTTAGATGTATGAATAATGTTGATGGGTGAATTTAGACTCACTGTTGCCTTCATTATAAGGCCTAAATATGTTTTGCATCTCCAGACATTATATGAGAGCTTTTTTGGCCAAAAATGTCTCTTTGGACAGCTAAGATTTCTGACCCCTGGTCTAGTGTGTTGGATTTAATGGCATATAGCAGGTGAGGTTGCAGATTGAGACCAACTGAAACAAGTGTGTAGGAGAACTATAGTGGCTGACACAAAAACATAAATGGCGCTATGTAGAACCAGTATTTGACTTGTCCTTCCTGGGCTATGGTAGAAACAACATGGAAGAGGACCAGGGGTTCATCCCAATACCTGAACTCGCATTCACGTTTCCCTCACTTGCCTGTCTTCTTTGCGTCTTAGCTCCGGCTTTGTAAGACACGGAAAGAAACAAGGAATTCTGCCTGCAGAGGAATGACACGTCTTTTCCTCTGAAGCGTCACGTGAGGCAGCTGATTACAGATGGATCAGCTGTCAGTGGGTTTTACAGTCTTCATCAACAGCTATAGAAACTTTTAATGGAGTTAAATGTATGTACTTAAATTTATGATTGTGAATTCATTATGTAGTAACCCAGAATATAGTTGTGGTGTCTTTTGAATGCTGGAAATGTTTCAGGGAAAATTGAAATTCTGTAACTCATCAACCTGACACTCAGGGATGATCAGCATCACGTGTAACTGAATGGAAGTGACGATCACTGATGTTAAAGTGTTTCTTGCCGACACACAGACTCTCTGACTTTGATTGTATCCATAATGAAAGTCGATGAGGGAAATAACAGATCGAGATGAGAAAAATCTTTCTTATAAATTAAGAAAGTCGTTTGTGCTCCTTTTTTAACTCAATGGTGAATCAGAGAACAGATCAAGTATGAAACTTGGGAGCGATTCGCTTGAGTTCATTGTCTCTCTGGTATGAAACGCCAGCGATGTTGGGATGTGTCAGATCAGTCGGATCAGCTGCAGTGCTGTGCTGTCTAATCAATAACTGATATCCAATCGCGAGAGTGTGTCGGTTGGTAAAAGACTTCCACGAAGGCTGCGCTCGTGTATCCTCTCTTCCCTCCCATGTGGAAGCCTCCTTGACTCCTCCGAACGCATTTAAACATAGGCTTAATTGATCTCTGGGTCAAGTGATCGAGGATAGAGGAGTCAAGGAGGGATATTGGGATGAACCCCTGCTCTGTATGTAGCTATATATCCCCCTCAATCCTCACATTGGAATTTTAACAGACAGATTATCATATAAGTTACAGTATATCCAGCCACAGGCACTGATTTGAGAGGCGCTAGATGGTTCACACTCGTCTTATAAAAAGTAGATCATCACTGACATTCAGCGCGTTATCTTCCAGTGTACTGCTGCATGCTCAGAATTCAAATCTCTCCTTAAAGACTCTTTGCAGATTCGTCTTTAAAGAGAGATCCAGCTGTAAAAATCCGGCGTGTTTGACTTTAACTTGACAGCTCCAACTTGTCTGGATGTGGATCTGGAGGATTTGAGTCAGAGAGTGCAGCCCTGCATAAGATAATGTCTGTCCGTGGTGACGTGCCCCAGTTCTCGCAAAGAGCAGACTCTCTTATATATCTCTGTCCATATATGCATTTTCTGTAGATGCTCGTCCAATTTAAAGTTGCAGGACGCTGGAGGCCACCTCAGGAGGAAACACTTTCCTTCACAACAGTGGAGGGTTTCGGAGTATCCCATCTGCCTCTTTAAATGAATCCCTCCTCGGTCTCAAAGGGGAAAGGTTCTCAGGGTAGCAGCGGGGATGAGGCGTGTTGGCCACTCCTTTCATTATACTGTGACTCCCCTAAGGCGCTCCTTCTCTCTATCTCCCCGCCGTCTTCTGCTCTCTATCCTGCTCTCTCATCTCAGCTACCTCATCCTCCTGCCCTCTCTCGTCTCCATCACCCTCCCGTCTTCTTACCTCAGCTACAAATCCTTCCTCTCTCCCTCTCTGGCATCATCACCTGCACATTTATTCACACAAATACACGAGTGACCCGTCTTTCCTTACCTCTCTCTCTCTCTCTCTCACACGCACGCAAACATGCTTACACCCATCCCCTCCTGCTGGCAGAGCGGGGCGATGCAGGAGCGGCAGGAGCAGCTGTTCTGACACATCCTGGCGTGACGAGCGCACACCGAAAAGGCAGGAGGAAAAGACAGAGGAGGAGGAGGAGAAGATAAGGAGGAGGGGAGGAGGGAGGAGGAGGAGAGGAGGAGGAGGAGGAGGAAGAAGAGAGAGAAGAGGTGGACACAACTCTTGCGAAAGGACAGCGGAGGACAGGAGAAGGAGAGGAGGACGAGGCAGAGGAGCAGGGAAGGAGAGCAGAGGGGTGTTGCAGCCATGTCAGACACACCTTTGCAGAGGAACGGCACCGCCACAGCACCGTGAGTAGACCTCCGTTATCTTTTGTGTTTCTGTGTATCTTTTGCCTCCATCTCTCCCTCTCTCCTCTCCTCTCCTTGCCTGCATCCCTCCACCTCTCTTCCCCTCCATCTGACAGGCTGGGTTGTCATGGGAACGGGAGCTCCGTCATGGTGAGGCTGCTGCTCAGTCATGACTGGCGAGGAGACCCGCCGTACACCCTGTACACTCCTCCCTCTCATCTCCTCTTCTTATTTCTTCACACACCCTCACACACTCTCTCTGCAAACCTCTCACCTCAGCGCACATCAGCCCTCCCGCTCTATCTCCCTCTGTCCTCTGTGTCTCTTTACAAAATCAGCCCTGCACTTCTCCAACATCTCACTGCTCCTAATCTCAACACTACGGTACATACAGGATGTGTGAATGTGCAGGGGTGGGTGTGTGTGTGTGTGTGTGTGTGTGTGTGTGTGTGTGTGTGTGTGTGTGTGTGTAGCATGTTGTAGCACAGTCAATGCGGAGGCTGCAGGCTTGGTCCAGCCTCCATGTGTCGGTACAGTCCGCCATGCTGCAAAGCGCTTCTTCCTGTGTGTGATTCCTGTGTCTGTGTGTTCGTATGCATGTGTGTGTTCCTCTGCTCGTGAGAAAGAAATGCCCACGCAAAGACAGAAGCATAATGAATTAATAAGTCACTCGTGACCTTTTATTCCTGGTGTCTTCGTCAGCACTGAATGAGAATCAAATCCTGAAAAGACCTGGAACTTGTATTTGAATTCATGACTATGAATGGCTATGACTATGTTGAGCAGTGTGCAGTTTTGTTAGATTGTTTGGATGAAAAATGCTGCTGTTCAGATGCTGACTGTCAGATCTTTGACGATGTGTCCCGCGAGCACTAGAGATGCACAATATCAGCAGATTTTCACATCAATCTCACCCTTCAGCTGCACTGAAAGGCACAAAATAAGACAATGTGAGAGGAAAAAAAGAAAAACAGTCTTGTATTTTGCAGGAAACCCGTGACTTTCGGTGCATTATGTTGTGATCAGTTTTTATAGCATATTGGCCCAAATATTATGTAACACTTTCCTATGAAAAGTTAAGTTTGTAAGTGTTGTTAAAGACCTTTTTTTGTAACATGACATGATTTTAGATTGGAGCAAGTGCCAGATCTGGGGCACGTTCAATCTGAAAACGGAGTGCAACGTTTTGCTAAGTTTCCAGGTTGAATAATGTGTCCTTGAAATGGTGTTTTAAACCAAATTCTTGTAGGTATTTACTAGTCTCTATATACAGACACTACATTCAGTGAATGTAGAGTCTATAGGCAAACCCCGGAGATCTTGCCTCCGGAAGAAGAGCGGAACAGCCCTGGTTTCCGGTTGTAGGCTGTTTGTAGTCCGTGTGATATTGTCCGGTGAACTAACGAGGTGGAACATAATTGGCGTCACTGCAAACTCTGAATCCATCGCAATGGTTCAACATATTTACTTATATATAAACGGAAGTCGGCATTATCTACTCACCCGTATGTCGACGGAGGCCCTGGTGAAGTTATAGAGTCCTTACATCCCTTGCGGAGATCGGCAGCGGCTAGTACACCTAGCTGATAATGGCTGAATTTTCATTTTTGGGTGCACTATCCCTTAATACACTGGAAGTGATTTGACATCAGTATAGTTAGACAGCCAGGTGACACCATCACAGAGTTGCTTTAAAGTATGGCAAATGACCTTAGTCTGAAGACTGCTAACAGAAAGTCTTACTGTGGTCCTCAAAGGTGAGATTTGTGTCTTTTTAAAAGCCTCTTGAGCTGTGACTATGTCAAACTATGACGGGAAAAAAGCTTCAAGGAATGAGGACTAACCAATAAATTTGTCAGATGTATCTTCGCTAAACCTTCAACTCCAGTGAAGAGCAGGACTCCAAAAATGCTAATTCTAGACACTGCCAAAGTAAAATGGGAGTGTTGTGAAGTCAAATGCGTCGAGAATTATCAAACAGTTAAATTAGAAGAAATTTATCCTGAGCCTCATTGAGATGAAACGGAAATGTTTAAAATTCTGGTCATATTTGTTGCGCCTAAACAGGCTTTAATCAGCTGCTTACATGAATCGGTGTGGAGAGAAGTAGTGGCGGTGATAGTGTAGTGAGAACAGGAGAGTGGGAGTTGTTCTTTAACATTCAAAGCTTTGTGGGTGTACTGTGTTTTACTGTATCCTACTGGAACTACTGTTGGTGGAAAATGTCATATGGCTGCTGTACTGTACTACAACATGAAACATTCAGACGTTCATGACTAATTACTTTTGACTCTTTAGATGTGCTAGTGGATCTTCCTTTGAAATTGAAATCAGAGACTGTACCTTACAGTATAGGGTGCAGGAGAGTCTTGTGAAGTAGATTTTTACAGTGTTGCAGCTACAGGGTTGGAGGGACTTGTCACTGTGCATGTGCAGCCAGCTTTCCTGCTCAACATCTGTCTGTTTGATACTTGTGCAACTTGTATTTTTGCAAATTCGGTGCATAGTACAGCATGTGCACTTTGCAGTATCCTTGCGCATGTTATGATCATGCAGCCTGTGTATAATTGGCTCTGCAAACTGTAGATGGTGCAGATTAGGGGATGCTGAGCAGTTTGTGGCTTACCTACAAGCTCAGAGCCTCAATCAGCTGTCTAACAGGCACTTTGAGTGACAGGTCGGAGTGATTTCCGCGTCCTCTGTCAGAGCCGCACCCACGAAGCAGTGCAGTGGAGCATGAAGAAGACATGCTTCACTGGCGCATCAATAGTTAATGTTATAATTTTGAAAATGAGCCGTCGTGATCCAGTCAGTCTATCACATCCTGTCGTCCCTCGGCGCTCTGTGTGTTTTCCTCTGCGCCGTGGGCTCGTTTTTAATCAGCGTACGCACCGCGCTCTCTCTGGGCTGTCCACTGAATCAGCAGAAAGACGAGGTAGTATTTGTGGTCATGTAGAGCGCAGACACCACAATGGCAGATGGCCCATTCTCTGCTGCTATTTATTGCACACTCAGGGAAGTCTTGCAGGAAAGAGACTCTTCATAGTGATGGGATGAATTGAGCATATCCAGTTATAGCGTATCCCCACAATAGCATCAAATCCATCACTGTATTCAAATTATTCATTGTTTGGTTTCATTTTGAATTAATTTATTATTCAATTAATAATTTATCAACCAGAAAAATAAAACAAACCCAAAAAAAAGCAATTGAAAAATGTCTCTTTGGCAGCTGAGACATTGTGATGAGCATGTTTGGTTTTATGTGGACATTTAATAGACGAAATCATTAATAAATAATAACATAAAAGATCAACATATTAATTAGTAATGAAAGTAAGTGTTAGTTGCAGCCCTGAATCAAAGGCCCTCTATTTTTGACCCTGGGAGCGAATTAAAGTTTATTCATAGAGCACAGTTCATACAAATGCAGTCAAAGTACTTTAAAGAGTGGAAAACTGTATAAAATGATTCCACTAATGCAATTGCTTCAGATTTCCTTCATTTTCAGGCTATCAGTCGGACCATCACAAAGGAGCGGGGCTTAAAACACTTGCTAAAAAACACCCAGTTTATTGTTTGTTGGCCTCAAAATGGTCTGCAGTTTGGCAGCCATCTTGCCCAGGTGTGACGACTATCCCCCCCCCTCCACCTCCTGATGACAAAGTCAACTCATGTTCTTCAGTTTAGAAACGCTACTATGATGCTTATGAAATGTGCAGTGTGTGGGTCTCGTAGGTTTCATCTGATGATTTGATTCTGATTTATTTTACACAACAGTATTAAAACGTTCTTTCCCTTATCCATCTCCACTCCATAAAAATGAACAAGCACATGAACTGTAAACACTGTATAAGAGGAGATGTGTAACCTACAGAGGGGAGGAAAAACAATCAATGGCATTCAGAGGAAGAGCGAGCACACAGAACATGCTGAGGTGGTGATAATCCGAGTGTCTGCAGGCCAAGACATCTGCTTCGCATTTAAAATGCATCTCAGTGTGATTAAACGATTAAAAGCTACTCTACAGAATTAAAAAAAACGTATAGATGCAGACACACATATGCGTGCATTGATATGTATGGACATGCATGTGAATTCCTCTCTTTCAGCATAAAATCACCCCGAAGAGATTAAAAGAGACTGAGAGACATAAGACAATAGGCTGAACAGACACAGATGTAGCAGCTCAGTTTACTGTTAACCACTACAAGGCGTTTATCAGCCCAGCCGCTGGAAGAAAGATTTGCATTATACATTTCTGCAAACCACAGATATGTTACATATGCACATTTCATATGTATCATATCAGTGTTTTAAAAATGAAGTAATATATACACTGACGTATGTCATCTGGATGGTGGATGGTATGTCCCTTAGGTGAGGTGCCTGCCAAGCTGCAGACCGCTGTTCAAACCAACAACACTGGTTGTTTTCGGCAGCCCTTCGCAGTGTTTCCCAGCGACGTTTATGGCAGTGAACCTTGGTGTTTCATACTGAACCTGGATGTTTTTCACCGACACATTGCAACGTTTCCTGGCAGCATTTTTCACCAGCCTGTCCCTGCTTTTCCAGCGGCTTTTGTGCCACCAAACGCCAGATCATGATCTTTTTCTAACCAGAACCAAGTGATTTCTGTGCTTAAACCTATGCAAGCCTTCACCTCAGTGCTGTTTAAAACTGTAAAGTTTTGAAATGTCTGCAAGTAATGTCTTAAGCCTCGTTTCCACCAAACACTTTCAGTATGGTACCTTTGGAACCCAAAGTAACCCTTCAGACATGGTACCTAGACCCTAGCATTTCGACTGTAGACAGTACTCCTAAATGTGGGCGAGGTTGTTGTCACTCACTGTATTTCCTCATTACCTGTGACACAGAGGGAAGTCTGCACCTCGTTTATCGTCCACAGAACGAGGCTGCATGCCGACATTTTCAGAACAAAATAGAACAGGCAGCAGTGAGAGTCTCTCTCCATGGGATATTTAGAAATAGCAGGTTTGTGCATTTAGTCCTTCTCAGGCAAGCTCAGTGGTTTAGTGTTGCCGTAGCCCACAGGAACTACGCTCTGCAATGCTTTTTTTTTTTTTCTCTGAGTGAGGATTAGAATATATGCAGTTTACATAACCTGGTCAAAATTGATATATATAAATGCTTAAAGATCCACTCATTACTAAAAGTGTATGTCATATAAAAACTAAAGTAATGGTCAAAGTTGTCACAGTGAAATTTAAGGTGTGCTGATGGATTCATAGTGTCAACTCACTGAGTAACATTACAAGTTAATGTTCCACCTTTAAAGTTGCCAGCAGTCGTCCCAGAAAATTAAATTATTTTTTTTCCGCCTACAGCTGCTGCAAGAGGCAGCGAAACATAATTTCAATTTAGAGATATACTTTAGATATACTTTACTGAAAGTCATTACGTTATTATTTTCTCAGACTCCAGCTTCAACAAGAGGCAGCAAAACATCCCTTCAATGTATAGTTATAGTTTACTTAGATATGTAAAACTGAACCGTACTGTACTGCTTGGTGGAAACGGGGCTTATATGTGGTTTAGAAAAACGTACAATACAAAAAATATTTCTGGCGACTGGGTTAATGCTACCTGAATTGCCTTTCATACTTTCAATTCAATTCAATTCTTATGACTATGGGCAGCATGGGGGGCTCTGTTTGCATCTACATACGTAGCTGTCCTGCAGCAGACTGAGGTCCTGAATCATATCAGTCAGAAAACAACAGGGAGAGCTGGTATGTGATTAGCTGCTGAAAGCAGTGACTCTCATAACGTTAGCCATCAGCATCATTTTGTCAAATTACGACCGGTTTTGCCGTGGAAAAAACCTTCTTAGCAGTTATAAGGACGACAATCTTGAAGTTTAATAGCTTTTAGTTAGCTGTGTGTGCCGACAGACAGACAGTGAGACACCCAAACACAGCTTGACTCCCCTCAGTGATGTATAAAATATGAATGAGATCAAGGTCTGGCACTCCCAGAGTCAGAAATATGTCTGTATGTTTGGGTTGCTTTTTGTCTCCCCCTTTATCTCTCTCTCTCACACGCACACACACACACACACACACACACACACACACACAATAACTCTATGCAGCAGAGGCCAGTCTGCACCAGATCTGTGCGTTTCAGTTATTTTGGGGAGAACTATAATGTGGTGACTGATTTCAGGAAAGGCAAAACATAACACACATATACAGACACACACGCACAGTTTCTGACTTACACTCTTTGTCCATATTTGCTCGTTCTCCTTCTCACTCTTAGCATGTTGTCATATTTCTGTGCGTGTGTGTGTGTGTGTGTGTGTGTGTGTGTGTGTGTGTGTGTGTGCGCCTCTGGTTCCACATCTGGAGGCCATTACCTCTGGGCTGGGATGGGGGGAGGCGGGGCCGGGGCTGGCTGTGCAGTGAGGTCATCGCGTCGTCGTGGCGATGCTGAGGAACAAAGTTGCTGTTGTCTCCAACGACGACCAACCAACGTAACTGACGCCAGAATTAAGGGATCGGAGGGGGAGGGAAGGTGGCAGTGTACAAGGGGGCGAGGAGATAGTTAAAGAGTCGGGGGACAAAGTGGGGTCGATAGGAGAAGAACACTGTTAAAGTAAGAAAGTCTGATTTGTAATGACAGTGTGAGCTCTGAGCAGCCAACGTAATGATGTGATTGGTGGAAATCCAGATCAAACAGAGACGGGCCAGAAGTCTTGGAGCGGCTGTAGAGTCAGACAGCTGCAGAGCTCAGCCTGGGTTTATAACATAAACTTTATATTACGAAGAGCCCAAACAGGTCACGGTCTATAACCTGCATGTCCTCACGTTAAAGCAATGTGCTTCTAATAAGAGTGCAACAGTCCAGTTTTTGTATTTTGTGTCGTGATGGTGAACCTCAGTGAGGCTGTTGTATAAGCGTGTAGGTTTTATCCAACTGAGGACAAAATAATTAAACATTTTATTACCAAACCCTGCGACCTGCAAATTCTCTACATAACCCATGCTCTTTCATATTTCCAGTATAATAATTACGCAGAACAAACTCGTAAAATGTCAAAAGAAACTTATCTTTTTTTATTTTGGTTAGTCTTGTTAGCCCTTTAGTTAGTTAATCCATTGTTCCAACAATCAGCAGCTCTGATTTGGTTGAAATAAACCCCTAATTCACCGAGTTAGATGTGAAAATAAGTTGTTTTCTGTGTGGTCTCTGTCCCCAGCTGTTGCCGGCACGACACAAGCCACCTGTTACAGTTGGTCCGGTCAGGTTTGTCTCCAACACTTGCGATCAGCTCAGCTGCCTCTTGCAATTCGCTGACCTCTAGTGAATGAGCGTGATGTGCACTACATTCAAAATATCCTCAGTACGGACTCTCCAGCGTGGGGTCAGGTGAAAGATGAGCGTCTGTATTTTTGACGGTATTGAAAATTATACTGTCGGGGTTTTTAAATACCCTGGTATATCGTAATACCATGTTGCCGCCCAAGCCTAGTTAGCATCTTGGCAAAAGTATCTATCTATCTATCTCACCTCACTACATTGTCATTGGACTCATTAATTATATAAAAGTATAGATAAGTGCAGCCTGATTGACCATATCAGGGTGCAGTAAACAACTGTGCTATATATTTTTTTTTTTGCATTAAAAAGTACAACATTTTGAGAGCAATCCAATGCTGCACAAAAAAAGTGTGAAAAGTCTCATACTCCAGATTAATAACTTAAACTACGGTCACATGGAATCAGGCAGATGGTAGACAGCAGACGGAAAACAGCTTTCGGATGGCACAAGGAAAACAAACAAACACTCAGATGAAATAGCAGGACGGTAAAACAAATCACGCATGACGATATGTTGCAGTGGTCATGATGATTCGTCTGGGAGAATGTCATGAAATATATTAATTAAAGTTATTTTGTGTTTATCATTTTATGTAGGTATTATGGTAATGTCCGGTAATCTCCCATGTTTACTCCTTTTGTGAGTGAGCTACGTAGCACTTGGTTGTAAATTCCATCGCAGAGGACGGCAAGAAGTGAAAATATTTTAACTCCGGACAGGAATACCGTCTACTGTCACCATCCCCAGTATTCTTTGCCAGCCTCACCTAGTTTTACCATCCTGCTCTTGTCCAATAAAATGATATGGAGTTTGCTGTCTAACTGTCTGTCAGATTCCATGTGAACACAGTATTAGTCTCATAATACATCACCTTTTTAGCTCAATGGTTAAATCAGGGTTAAACAACCTGTGGCTTCACAGCCACATGCAGCTCTTCAGCCCCTCTGCAGTGGCTCCCTGTGGCTTTGACAGAAAAATATTTAGAAATGATTAATCCTCTTTTTTTTTTTACATTTTATTTTTCATTTATTGTTGTAGGCCTAAAGTGATCTTACATTCTTTAACTGTAAAAATGCAAAGCCTATACACCTTTTTAAAAATGTTTTGACATTTCGTCAACTAAAATGTGCGTCACACGTCTGGCCTGGTGCCTTTTCCTCTAAAAACATGATGGCCACTGTATTCAAATCCAAATCGGGAAAAATTTCAGGGGGAAATAAAGAATTAAATAGTGTGTGGAAAAATGTGTTTGCTTCCATTGGCAGTGCTGCAAAGTTAAAGTACCAAATAATCAAAAATATAACAGAGGAGCCACCTTGTGCTAACACGTATTAATGAATGCTCATTAAGATCTGTTGACAAGCTAATTCAACTTAAAAGGCGGTGTTACCTTTATTATGAGGCTCAAATATATATATTTATTTATATATATATATTTTTTGTCTTTTTTTTTGGCCAAAAATGGCTCTTTTAATAGTAAAGGTTGCGAACTTCGGGGTTAAATGATCAAACAGCTTTGGATCACATCTGACAGCTTAAATTAATAAAGTTAAACTGAAACAAAAACTAGCGGCTACATTAAATAAAAACAGAGAAAGTTAAACTAAATAGAAAATAATTAATATACGTTCTACTCTTTAATTAGTCAGTTAAGAATTAGGTGTAGTTATGTAAAAAAAAAAAAAAAAAAGTTTTGCTTCCATGAAACATTTCTTGTTGCAATACAGTATATACCTTTAAAAATATACTTAAGAATACAGAGTGCTTCCTATATCAAGAATATTGAATAAGGCATTTTTACTATTGTCGTGCACTAAAAGACCAAACTTTAAAGAACTGCAGCAGATAAAAACGTCAGCACTTCTGAGTCTATATCTTGTCTGTGTGCATTAGTTTGGAAACAATATAACAACACAAAGACGCTTTAGCTGAGCGCTGGATATCGACAAATTTTTGATTTATTCCCTGCTTTCTGCTGCCAAGTGGCTTTACGGGACAGACACTCTCCAGCTGCAGTTATTTATTGTACACTTTTTCTCTCCGAGTAATGCGGTGGCTGTTATGTCAGTGTGTGTGTGTGTGTGTGTGTGTGTGTGTGTGTGTGTGTGTGTGTTACATGCTTCTGTATTCCCCAAAGAGTCGGCCAGGATTGCTGCTGCTGTTTCTCCTTATAAGGATGTCTGCTTGTGGAAGGAGGGATGGGGGAAAAAAGGGAAAGACGGAGGACGGGAGTTGCGGAGGATGAGGAGGAATGAAAAGTGTGAGAAAGGAATGGATAGACGGAAGGGGGACAGGTGGGAGATGTTGACGAACGGGGGCCGTGGAATGAGGGGAGGAAGATTAGGAAGGAAGGGGGTCAGGAGGGATGGAAAGGAGGATGAGCAAATTGGAGGAGTGAGGGTTTAAAGGGAAGAAGACCGAGGATGTAAAGAGGGATGTAGGGCAGAGATGCACCATGGGAGGTATGTAGGAGAGGAATGTGATGTAAGGAGGCAAGGATGCAGCAAAGTTTCGGGGAATGAGTTAGAAAGAAAGGAGAGAGGAGAAAGTTATGGCTGTAGAAAACAGGGCAGGAATGCAGCAAAGGATAGAGAGAACAAGAGGAGGGAAGAGAAAGGAATGTAAGGAAGGATGGAAAAGAGAGTGAAAGATTAAAGTAAGAAAATAAAGTAAAAGGGTGTATGAAAGGAGACAGGAGAAGAAAGGATGAAACCCAGGTGAACCTAGAGAGTTAAAATAGGGAGAAAGAAAATTGGGACACAGTTAACAGTGACCCATTTACACACACACTTCTTTTGTCTGGTGTGTGTGAGTGTGTGTGAAGGTGTGTCTTGCCTTTTAAAGAGGTGTTTTTGCAGTTTGTATTTAGAAAGATGTTCATCTGCATACATCAATTCACAAAGTGACACAATCCTCCTTTTTTTCTCCGTCCCGCTCCGGTTTTTCTGAAGCAGGAGCTTCTATTGATGTCGATTTGAAAGGCGCTAGAATAAATGTATGACCACAGTGACCAGAAATAGAACCTGAAGAGTCAGCTGTAGGATTGTTTTCTGTGTGGGCGGCATCGCTGCATGCGGTCGCGTAGAATTTTAATAAAAGATCTGAATATCTTAAAATGATGAGTAACATGCGATGTCCAGGTTTTGGGCATTTTGTCTCTCTAATTAGAGTGAGAGGAATATATTGCATGACCCCATAGCATGAGAAATGTACATGTGTGGCATAGCGATACTTCTTTGCAGCACTAGTACTTACACCCATATGTACTAAACAACATATGGGTGAAGGCTGGGTGCTGGGAGGAGTTTGTTATATCATAATGCAGTGGCTCCAGTTTGCCAGTGAGTTCTGTCCCGAAACATGGCAGCAAGGTTTCTTTTTTAGGTGTCGTCATTTTCATATCCTGCAATTGTCTCGAGATACTTTTATGGCTGAGGGATATTATTTTTGACATCATTTGTGTCCAAAAACACACTCAGTATTCTGTGTCAGGATTTAGACTTAGTTGTGGGACTGAAGGAAACAGATTTCCAAGTATGAAAAAAAAGGCATGGCACATTAATTAGTTTCTATATTACATTATTGACCATTTTTAAAAGAAATTTGCCAAATTTAAAATTAGCAAAAGGGAAAAAAAGAGAGAAACAACTAAAAGGTTCATACTTCATACTACTCTTAAAAAACAACAACAAAAAAAACATTTCTTTTTCCTCATACAGTCTGTGCAGGAACACCTATATTCACACTTTGTCTGAAATGTTTTGTTTTAGCGCCTGTCTCTTTAAGACCCCCATCTTAAAAAGAGCCCAGTCTGCTCTGATTGGTCAGCATTTCCGGGTTTTCCATAGCTCAGTGTCTCTGCACTGTCACTGCAGCTGGGAAATGACTTTAACAGAGTGCAGTGATACTTTTTACTGGGAAAAAAAATCAATATTAAAAGCTTCTAAACCAAAATCGGATATGTCCCAGCAGGAAAAATGATCTAAAATTGTGAAGAAATTCATATAGATAATATTTCCCTAACATCAGCATCTAGCAGCCGGGGAATGACTGTAACAATGTGTAGCACCCTTTTTACCATGTAAAATCACCAATAAAAGCTTCTTAACCTATATCTTCACAACAGGACATGGTTCAGCAGGAATATGATCTGTAATCAGCGAGAAATTAACATAATCTGCAACCAAGATTTCATGTTAGCATGTAGCTACATCTAGCAGACTACTTGTTGCCAGGGAAAGACTGTAATGGACTATAGTGGAACTTTGCATAAGCTTCTAAACCAAAATCTTCTCAACCTGACGGGTTCCAGCAGGAATATGACCCAAAAACAGGGAGAAATTAAGATCATCTGCAACCAAGATTACATTTTCCTCTGATGTTAGCATGTAGCCACATGTAGCTGTGTACTTGCAGCCAGGAAATGGAAGTAACACAGTCTGGGCACTGTCTACTGTGAAAAATCACCAATAAAAGAGTCTATAGCCAAGCCTTCACAACTAGACATGTTCCAGTAGGAAAATGATCTAAACTCTGGGAGAAATTTACATAATTGACGACGAGGGGGAAAAATGTTTCCTTGACGTAGAATGTAACTTCATGTAGCAGTCTGCTTGCAGCCAGGGAATGACTGTAACGAACTATAGTGGCACTTGGAAAAATCACCAGTAAATCTATCCAAAATCTTCACAACCAGACATGTTCCAGTAGGACAGTGATCCAAAATCTGGGAGGAATTTACGTCATCGACGACCAAGATTTAATATTTCATTGATGTTAGCATGTAGCTAAATGTAACAGTCTACTTGCAGCTGGAGAAAGACTGTAACTGTGCGTTCACACCAAATGCGATGGACGCGATGTCATCGCCCATAACGCGAGTGTCGCGTCGCTTGATCACAAATGTCACCTTTTTGATCATCGCTTCAATCGCGATGACGCAACCCTCCTCCCGCATGTGCGTCTGACGTAACTACGTCGGTGACGTGGTTGGATATCAACGCTGATTGGGTGTCGCGGCACAGCGTCACGCGATGTCGCTTGAAAAGTTCAAATTTTTCAACTTCAAGCAGCTCACACGATGAAGCGATGAACGCGTCATTGCTTCATCGCATTGCTCTTATCACCCGAAATGCGTTGCCCAAAGCGACATTGCGTGTCATCGCGTCATTTACATTGATTTTGAATGGAAACTTGTGGCGTTCATCGCCTCCATCGCGTTTGGTGTGAACGCACGGTAAAGGAGTATAAAAGTTCTTTCTATCGTGACAAATCACCAATAAAAGCTTCTAAACCAAAATCTTCACAACCAGTTGTGTTCATGCAGGAATATAATCAGAAATTAGGATAAAATAATCAATATCAGCATCAAACATGTAGCAGTGTATTTGCACCCGGGGAAAGACTGTAGTGGACTACTGGCATTTTGCATCGTGAAAATAACCAATAAAAGCCTCTGAACAAAAATCTTCACAACAGGACATATTCCAGCAAAAATATGACCAGAAATCATGGAGAAATTTACATCATCAAGATGACATATTTCCCTGATGTTAGCATGTAGCTACATGTAGCTATGTACTTGCAGCCAGGGAATGATATTTATGCAGTGTAGCAGCACTTTCTGCTGTGTTTCTACCACGGTCCAAACCTAAGTCATTACAACAGAACATGTTCAATTAGGAAAATGATCCAAAATTTACATCATTAACAACCGAGATTCAATTTTTCCTTAACATTAGCATGTAGCTACATGTAGCAGACTACATTTAGCCAGGAAAAAACTGTAGTGGCAGTAACAACATCAGCAACTAAGATTACTTGTTTCCCTGATGTTAGCATGTAGCTACATGTAGCAGTGTAGGCTACATCATGTAAACATGCCTGGAGCAGACCATATAAAGAAATCTGTCAAGATCTGACGTCAGCTTGTCTTAAAAGTAGAAAACATTGTTGGAAACAGAGTATTCAGAACAGTCATAAGCCGTAGGTTGTTGTTCTTCTACTTCCTCATTATTTGGCCTGGTTTAATATAAACATCCCACACTGTAACATACATGACGGAAAATAAGGAAAAGCATAGTAGGTCCCCTTTAATGTCCCATTTCCCACTGTCTCATTTCAGCTTTCAAATATGACAAATTACACCCCTGCTTCCCTTTTCCTGACTTCTGCAATTTTACTTTGCTCTTCCTCTTTCTCTCCCTCATTCCCTTTTCTCTCACCCTCTCTCCTCACACCCCTCCTTTACCTTCATGCCATCACTTCTCTCTTCCTCCCCTCCCTCTCAGCTGCTCCACCCAGCTGTTTAATCACACATGGCTCATGCCTAAAAAAGCGAGAGAGGGAGGGATGGAAGGAGGAGACAAATGGGAGGAGAGACCAGGGAGCGCAAAAGAAAGAGTGGGTGATAGAGTCACAGAGAGAGAGACTGAATATGCGAGCAGCGGGCTGAGTGTGAGGCACATGGCCAGTGAATGAGAGATCTTTGCTTCCACTCAGTGCGAGCTCCTTCTCCCGCTGTCTCCCCTCTCTGGTTGGATTACTGCTGAGGAAGGACCTCGTCTGGATACTCCTCCTCTTCTCCCTCTCTCCTCTACTTCCCTCCCCTCTCTGCCTCTTTACCTCTCGCTGAGGGACTCCAGCTCTCAGTCTTCCCAGATCTCACGTCTCCTTTCTCCTTTCACCCTTCCTCTCCCCCCTGCTTCCCCCCCTTCAGGATGTCGTGTGAGGAGGCTCAGCTCCACAAAGAGAGGCTGCAGGCCTTGGCGGTAAGTCCGAGTGTGTTTAAACTGTGTGTGTTTTTGGCTTCGCTCGTCTCTCTTTAGGTTTCTTTGACCTTCTGTGTGTTTGTTTTGCTGTCTGTTTGTGAGTGCTCTCATGGCCGCCCCGTCTCACCTTGACTTCAACTCTTTCTGTCATTCACAGTACAATATCTCGCCGCACTGTCTGGCACCTCAGAGTTCCTGCAACTCTGCTAGTCTCTCTGCCTCTTCTGGTCTTTCTCACTCTCTGTCATGCTGCCTCTGCCTCGTCACATTTTTCATTCATGTCGCACTCAAACACATGCAGGGGGTGTCTCTTTATTGAACTTTGACCAGCCAACAGCAGAGGTGCTAAACATCACGGTGACCCCTTGGCTGACCTCTTATTTTTTAAGGTTTTTAAGCCAATTACCTTAATCATATCAACTTATATGAACCTAAACAGAAGCTGGAGATAAATTGGCTCCATTACCAAGTACAAGAGACATCCAGTGTACAATGCGCACTCCTGCATTACCCATTTACCACATTAGCTAATATTGTAGGAGGCTAAATGTTAACCCAACTTGACGAAAGCTAAGACAAACATTGTCCACTACGTCATTCCATTCTGATAAACATGATTGCATTATCGCAGCTGTTAGTTGTTAAATAAGAAAAGTGAATAAGCCCAATACACAGCATGACATCATAGCCCCCTACACCCATTTTCGTCACTCATAACAAAGTGATTTTTGTTGCACCAATTGTAATGCGCTTCCCTCCCTCGCTATCCCTCTGCACCGCGCTGCTGCTGTTCGTGTCAGCTTTCATCTTCTTCCATGTCTTTTTTTTTTTTTTTTTTTTGGGAAACCAACTCAGAGCAAAGTTGGTGGAAAAACCAGCTCTTTTTTTTTTTTTTTTTCTTTTTGGCCAGATGTCTGAGGTTTTTAGGTGTATGCGCTTTCCAAGGTGGAATGATCTCAGCTGCGAGGTGGTCCAGAATACGTCTTGGAGACTCGCCGTTGTGTTTCGCGATCACGGGGGCATCTGTTGGAAGTGTTTGGCTCGGAGCTGATAGGACTTATGAGCAACAGTTAGACCAGGATTCACTGCCTGGGACTAAATTTGGCGCCAGCGAGTAACCACAGCATACCACACACACACACTCACAGAGGCTCAGGAACACACACACACACAACACACAACACACACACACACACACACACACACATTCATGCACACAAGTGGGGTGAACAGCAGTAGCAGCAGCAGATGGAGAAACTATTTTGGCCACGTTGAGACATGGCAGCCATACCAGCCTGCATGTACTTAAACCAGTCAGGCACTTAAGTAAAGGAGAGTGGAAAGTTCTCACACACTTTTCAGGAGAGGAACAAGCGTTTCTGTTTCTTGCATCACTCTTACATTTGGCGAAACACTCGAAAATCATTAAGTTATCATGTAAATGAGTTTTGCTTTGGTGCACGCGGCCAAGAATGATAACAAATGTTGCAGAATATTCTGGTGGCAGCTGTCGCACACACTACAAAGACCACTCTATGTAGTCTAACTCTATAGGTCCTCCTGGAAGTGCCAAGAGCTTCGACTTAAAGTAGAGTCAGCTGTTGAATACGAGTAAATTATTTGAGCCTGTTTGTCTCCTTCAAATGAGCATCTGTCTTGTCTCACTTGTGTGTGTATGTGTGTGTGTATACACTATATCAAAGACAATAAGGGCACTAATAGCTTTCAAGCCCTACCAGGCACTTAAATAGAGAAGGGTTACTATTACACTAATAGTGCTAACAACTCTCCGAGGCAGCTAAGCACTCTGTAAGCCACAGACTCAGCCAGACAGCGCAGGAACAGTGTAAATACAGAAGCTGGACGAAAAGTCCCAGAGCATCTCAAAGAGAAGGGGAAGGATTTACTAAAACCTCTTCTGATTGTCAATGAAGAGCGAGCATTTTCGAAACAAGTGGCAGTTTCAGCACACAACAAACACTGGATTAAAAGTCAAGCAAAATTTATAGTATTTGTATAGTATTTTCTTCTGTCTGACTGACTAAGCACTACCGAACCCCTGCAGAGAGGCATACAGGGGATACACTCCTACTCACACTGTCTCGGGTCTGCAGCTGACATGCTAATGATTTCATCAATAATTGATACTCTAAGACCTCATCAATACTTTAGCAGATCTCGAGCCAAATTGGAAGCTTCCGCTAAAATCAGAGCCAAGTGTCATCTCTCCGTGTCTGAGCCGTGTGAGCAAACAGCTACTGGATCTGACACTGATTTCAATAAACATCACCTCGTAAGGACTTTGAATTTGGGGCTCCTTGCCGTGATTTATCTATTGAACTGGACCAGAAGAGATCGCTGTCAGGTAGCAGACAGCTGTCATTATGATGTTAATTTACCGCAATGACGGGTCTATGTGCTGTGTGGCTCATGAATAAAGCATGGAGGTAATGGCTGTGAATCATCAGACCTTAGCAGAAAGGACGGCATACCTATCCACTCAATCACAGCATTTGGAGTGAGTTAGTGTAGTAGGAAATTACAGAATTCATTGACTAGGATATTTCTTTACAAATGCTTAAAACACATTATAAAATGACTTGGTTCAAGTTTCACGCAGTATCTCTTATGATTTCATTCCCATATGTAGCTTTTTGTGTAAATACTTTTCTGTAACTTATTAAATATTGAAGGACCAAGAGAGCAATGAACCCTGAGAGGCATCTCTCCTCCTCCGCCCAATGTTTTTTACAATAGTTTTACCGCTGCATTTTTTCCCCCGCATCTTATCATGTGTTGAACTTAAATGGGATTTCCAGTATTTTCCACCCTGGACCCTATTTTTCCATGTTTATGTGTGTAAGTGCCTCGTGGGAACAGCAATTTTTAAAATTGGTCCATTATCGAGAGAGGGGGCTGCAGCCTGCAGCACAGATACAGGTTAATTCTCAAGTCTCGTTCTGGAATTGGAATCAGTTAACATTAGATGAGATACCTTTTATGTACTTCAGCAGAACAGACTATTACCAGCAAGCCTCTCTCCAACTCTCACTGGAGTTTCTACCATTGTCCTCCGGCAACAGGTCACCTCTCGTGAGAATTCAGATCAAGACTTGGACACAAAATAGGTCAGAACATTGGAAAGGTATGAAACACTGTAGGGTTCTTTCCATAATGTTGTAGGACACGCGTCAAATCAGTGCCATACCTACAGCTTAGGCTCTGCATTGATGTACCCTACGCCGTAGCCTGACCTCCCCAGAAATGTGACTACACATCCTGGCGACACAGACCTCCTGTCTGTTTTTGTAAGCTGAAACCATTTCACTCAGTGGAAACAAAGCTTTTATTTACTTTAATTTCACAGATAATAAATTGTGAAGACAATAAAGCCTCCACAAAAAAAGCATTTTAAGTCTAGTGTGTGATTTATCCTGGCTTCTTATGAGCAGAGGAAATCTCCGCTCGTCACTAGGCTAATTTATACAATGTAAAATGCCATAGGCTTGTGCTAATAATGTTAGCATGTTATATTAGTTTGGAAACACATGCACCAAGTGGTTACACTGCAGCCCTCTCTCCTAATAATCTACCAATTTCAGAAATTGTTGTTCCCATTAGTCACCAAGACACAAAAACATGGTAAAATAAGGGCCAAGCTGAAATATACCCAAGTTCCCCTTTAACTAAGCTTAAAATGAATTTGAGTTTTGTGAGTTACTACCATCCAAACTGAAAAAATGTATCCCTGATTGGTTCAGTTTCTGTAAGATAGGATGACTTAGAGCATTATTCACTTGGTACAACAGAGGGTGGGATATATGCCAATGTTTAATCTAAGAGTTGATTAGTCAATTGGTTCATTTGTCCGCCACATACTAACAGACAAAGATTCCCACAGTCTGATAGTGATTACGGCCTGTCAGCTGCCAGCAGTGCAGAATTCCATGGTTACTAATTGGTTAGATTAGGGAACAGTTGTGATGTCATGTAGTTAAATCCAGACCTGTAATTGGTATATTATTAACATGTAATTATAGCCGTTGGACGGCCTGGTCAGGGTTCCCCAAAATCGTGTGTGTGCATATGTATGCGGCTGTGTGTGTGTGTGCATTTGTGTTTATGTCTGTGTGTTTTCTGTAAATTTGTGTGTGTTCACCAAAACCCTGTGTGGTTTTGAGCTCAGCCAATGAATGGCGAGCGCTTCAGCTTTCTAATTAGCTGTTGCCCATGTGGCCCGCCGGCCGCATGCAGCATGGCAAGATACATATACAAAAGTGTATGTGCGTGTGTGCATGTACTCATTCACTGAGTTCTCTGTAGTGTGTGTGTCACATGTTTACACAGATGACCTCAGCCCTTTGGACTCTTTGCTACCCCCCAACACACACACACACACACACACACACACACACTGAAGCACACACAATGCCGCAGATCGTCTGGGGCCAAGTCTAAGGAGAATTAGGAAGTGGTGCATGAGGAGTGAGAAGACGGTGGTGTGTGTGTGTGTGTGTGTGTGTAAGAGTGTGTGCTTGTGGCAAAGACAGAGAATGAGGAAATGACAGCTGCTGCCACTTGGAACAGGACAGTCGAGGATCCAGAGATATTTCATCGCAGAAAGATCAGCTCGAAATCTCTCTCTGGCTGCTTTATGAGTATCAACAACAATCCCCCAAGACTAATATGTTGTTATGAATTGTTATTATTTCCAGGATTTGACCATGGGGTTGATCTCTTAGGATGAACTCTGTGAAGTAATCTGTGCAGCTCAGGGTCACTCTAGAAGCTGGTCAGTGCTCTGGATCCACTTAGTGAGGTCTAATGAGGGAAGTGATCAGGGCAGGGTGAAGGTGAGGGGGATGCTATAGCTAGACCTTGGCATGCTGAGATTTGTGACTGTGGCATGCAGTGGAGGCTCCGGTAATGGGCTGTGTTGAGAGAGGTAAATAGAGTAGGGGGCTGGGGGCTGGGCTGCCTGGAGGCATGTCTAGTTTCAGTTTGTGCGGTTTACTTACTCAGGGATCGACATATTGGCAGCATTGAACCCTTGAAAACAATATGGAAGATATTGATTTAGGTTGCCAAAGTGGGGTCAGTGTGGGTTTCTGATAACAGCTTTAGGTTGTGATCATATTTTTAACTCACTTACACCTTTTTTTTCTGTAACTTCAAAGCCCCATTTGCACCAAGCAGTCCGGTTTAGTTCAGTTGAGTTTGGTAAACAACAGAATCATTACTTACCGTCCCCATTTTTTGTCACCCCTCTGTTCTGGTACCTACCACACTGATCAGATAGTAGAAGGTGGAGCTAGAAACACTGCAGTCTGTAGGTGGTTTCTCCTCTGCGCTTAGGCTATCACATCTGAATCATGTGGCTCCGGTCTGAGATTTGATTCTCTGCCCAAACTTGATTGGGCCCAGTCTGACCTGTTGGGTTCAGCCAGGCTGTAATTTCTCAAAATTCCCCAAGGGTTGAATTGGGTTCGCAAGATCATGTCTCAAATGTCTATTACCACACTGACAAGGCTTTTGTTGACCTTAGCTCGTAATAAATGTTTTAATATTTAAAACAAAAACATTTTTTTGCAGTCTAAATTTGGGTTCTTAGTTGGGCTTGGGCTCAAAACGGCTCCCATGGCGTGGGCTTGGGTCACTCTTGGACAGAAACATTGCATGTTCATACTGGTCCAGTCAGGTCTACTCAGGTTTAATGGCACCAACTTGAGCTCCAAGTTGAGCATACCTGTTTCTGTAGCGTTACTTGCCATCTGCTTTAATTTGCATCAGTTTTATCCCAACTATAGCAGGTAATGGAAATTAGATGAAGTGCTGCAAAGTGTGAGGACTTCCACTCCATTTTCGACCAAAATGCCTCTGGATGAATTTGGATGGACTTATAACTAGTCTGAACAATAAAACATGTAGTGCTGACTGATAGACAGCAGACTACAGCATGCAGAGATGAGCTGACATAGCGTCAATATGTCTGTGATTCAACAGAAAGCTCCACATCAGCTGCAGTTATCTTGGTTGTTTTCAAAATTCCCTCAATGGCGCCTCTCTTCACTAAGCTAGGTTTATGCTCACCATAGTGTCCTCGATATAAAGGTGTACGAGCCAAAAATGACATCATTGCATGTTTTGCGTTAAGCATGAAAGCTCCGCCAGTTGCTAGTTATCGCATCAAACCTGCCCCGTATTAGATGGACGATTGGGATTGGGCCGAAGCGGGCCAGGTCTGCTTAAAATCTGTCTGAACGGGAAGAACACCGGACACATCTGCCAGAGCAAATAAAACATAAGCTCGCAGGTTTGTCTGCTTAGAGGACTGTTTGTCCAATTGTCAGTTATTTGCTCGCAATCAGACACATGTTTGACTGGATCGGACACATCCTTGTAATGGTGTTCATATGCTCTGTCTTAGGTGAGACTGCACAACTTTCCGCCTATATAACAGATGTTTGCCATCTTTATAGCTTTGTTTAGTTAAAGAGGATCTGGCTTTTTGGTCTAGTTAGCTGAAAAGACACAAGGGGTTGTCAGATGGCCCCTGTCTGCTCCATTAAAGTGAAAATACTCTATATGCAGACTATGACACAGCTGTGGGTTTATGATAAGTCACAGGAGCCACTGCATCATTCCAGTGTATATAAAGGACTCACTGCCTGGATGCGATTGCTCAATCGACTTCCTGAATTAGTGTCTTAGGTTTTGAGTATTTGGCTGAGTGGGTGTTGCCGCCTACCAGCACAGCAGATTGGATCCTGGAGAGGCAGGAGTGGAGAGGTGGTGAGGGGAGGCTTGGTTTATAGACTTCAGCACTTTATGGGGGTGGGGAGTGTGCTTGGGGCAAAGTCATTTTAAGGAGGAAGAGGGGGTGTGGTTTGCTGGGTAGCAGGGGGTCTGGGGTACGCCAGGCATTACATGCTGTCTAAAATTAGCAGCAGCTGTCTTGGACTTAATGGACATTCTGGCGTGTTTGTGTGTGTGTACATGCCTGTGTGTGTGTGTGTCTGTGTGTGCTAATAGGAGGGGTTAGGGTTCACAGGGACTTGAGACTGGAATGCAGCTCTAGTGGGCACTGCTGGTTTTGAAATTATTGTCACGACATTTGAGCTGAATTGGATAGTAAACAATGCAGAGTGACAGGACACAGAAATGCTGTAGGGACGGCAGACAGCCGACATGCAGCAAAGGTAATTTTAGATGCAGCTATGAATGCAACACATTATTAGTCTCAATTTGACTCTCCTGATAACAGATACCCTCCGGGTTGCCAATAGCAGCGGCAGTGTGTCTCGACTTATGCAGACATCAGGAGACAAAAGATTGTCACATGTGTGCGTTCATGTGAATGCAGAGGTATGCATACCTGTGTCTCTGCTTAGTATAGACATGATGATTTTAGTCACCACCTGCTGCTATCGCATGACGATGGCATGCAAGACATTCTAGTGATGTGCTGACTTTGCACGTATTGACACCACCATTGGCTAACGGGTTATCAGGTTAGCGTTTTGCAACCTAATTGCCAGAATAAATGTCGGCATGGTTTGTTACAGCAAACCACAGGTATGTAGCATTTTCCGAAACTATGCAGGGGATATGTTGAAACTTTGTGTTTCTTCATGTGTCAACAGTGCTGTGGTTAACATGATTAGGTTCAGGCACAAGAAATACTTGTTTATAGTTAGGAAAAGACCCTGTTTTGACTTAAAATACCCAGTTTTGGAGGCACAATTGGTCCTGGAAATCATGCTGAAGTTTTGCTAAAAAACACTACCTTTTGGTGGACCAACGGCCAAGTGAAATGCCGCTCATGTCTCGCCAAATAACAACCAGTTTTGGTGGCACAATGGCCACTGGAAATGGCACTAAAGTTGCCCGGGAGCTCAGTTGGTAGAGCAGGCACCCCATGTACAAAGGCACTGTCCTTGCCACGGCAGCCACAGGTTTGATTCTAGCCTGCAGCCCTTTGCTGCATGTCCTGCCCCTTCTTTCACCCTTTCATGCTTGGTCTGTCCTCTCTTATAAAGCCATGAAAGCCAAAAAAATCATCTGCAAAAAGGGAAATGCCACTAATGTCTTGCTTGAAAAACACCCACTGTTGGTGCCACAATTGCCGTTTGCAACACTTGCTTTTGGTTGCGCATGGATGCTGGAATGTTGCCAGCGTCTTGCTTAGATGACACCTATATTTTGTGGCTAAAAAGCTGCTGGAAGCACAGTGATGACTTGCTGAAAAACAACCAGTTTTGTTGTTTGATGGTGTTAAACAGTGATCTGCAGCTTGGCAGCGGTGTGGCCGAGGTGTCACACCATGCACATAGATGTAATCAGAGCTACCTCGTTTTAGAAATGTTGATACGACACATGCATAATGTACAAATGTAACGTATCCGTGATTTGGTCTTAACAAATTAGCACTGTTTGAGTTGGACATCACATTCACATAGTCACCGCTAATCGCAAAGTGGACACACTCATACTGTTGGCCTGCAGGTGTTTGCCGCAACTACTCATTATTTCCACCATTATCAAGATTGACTTTCTGTGGATCGACTAATCAATCAAACACTAAATGCACACGTTCGCATTATAGGTTTTGGCTCATGAGTTCATACTATGACCCAATGATCTTTACAGCAAGTGCAGAATCAAACTTGTGACATTTAAACCACAGGTCCATTTCAGTCTCTGTTCTCTAAGCGCTCAGGTATGGCTGCCCGCTGAACGGAAGATGATCTTGACTGTGAGATGTCTCTGCTGGGTGTGTTGGCATGTGCAGAATGCGACTCATTGGATCTGCAGCTCACTTCTGTCCGCAGTCTCAACACTGGTAGAACTTTAAATCCAACAGAGTTGCGTCACTCCTTCATCACAGTATAATCATGTCAGTGTGACCTCATGACGGGGTGCGAGCTTATGTGTATCAGTAGTGCAGGATGCTGTTTATAGGCAGGTGTGTGTTTGTACAAGAGTCAAATTTAGCACTTTAACCTAGTTTTGTTTGTTTTCATGGTAGATGGAAAATCTTTTACATTAGTAACACATCAAGTAAACCCGAGACACACCAGAGGTCAAGATAAAATCTCAAGGCACACCCAAATTAATGTCAGAGAAATCACGCATCAAGATTTGTCCGCAGACAACTCTGTCATTGTGAGCTGTCATGGATCAGAATATGATCTCGGTTTCATACGACCAGTCTTTCCTCCACATCGATGTGTCTAAGACCAGTGAGATGTTACTTGCTTTTCGAGGAGGCCCTGCTTTCCTGCTCCTTGTGCGATCAAGCGGGAGCTCGAGGCAGCAGTGCAGCAGTACAAGTACTTGGACACTGTCTTAGATGACAAGTTGAATTTTGATGCGAACACTGACAGCATCTGTAGGGAGGCAAACCAAAGCAAACTAAAGATAGGACAATCATTAAATTTTATTCTGGTTTTATCGAGTCTCTTCACCAGTGTTACTTTTAATAACCTAGAGTATCTGTCTGAAGAGAGGGTCACCTCTAAAGTTCGGTCTGTTGTCTCAGACTTTCAACATCCACTCCATGTTGAGTTTCAGATGCATCCATCAGGGCAAAGGTTGTGCCTTCCTAAATGTCCTCCATGATTTACCCGTGACAGTGTGTGATACTGGACTCTGTGTTATGTCTTGTACTGTCTGTGTTGTTGTACTCATGACTTCCCCAGGGAACATTTAAGTTTTACCTTACCTTGTATTTATATCTGTGCACAATAGCTTAATCACTCTTATCACGACATAAGACAATAAAAATAAGAAAAAAATAAGAGGTAGTTTTCATGATACTGTCTACTGTATTTTTTGCTTGTTTTTTTTTTTTTTTTAAATTAAATTCAATTAAATTACATTTTTCAGCTAGAGTTTGCCTCTTTATTAGGAAATGAGTGTGCACAACACACTTATTCAGTCAATTAAAAATTAATTAATTACTTTTTGTATAGGCCTAGTTGAATATTGCCATAATTGTGTACCTGGATTGGCATTGTGGCACACCAATGTGCTGCAGCAGAACATTTGAGAACCACTGTAGTAAACCATCTCAGATTTCGGACCCACCCTTTACTTCCAATCAAACATTACTGATACCCCCTCATGAACAACTGTGAATCTTGCTTCAAGTCAGGACTTGTTCAAGGATTCATAGGCTGCATTCGCACAATATCAGTTATGTCTGCACTGGCACCTTTGTCTCCTTCCTTATTGTTTTTTTTTTTTGTCCAAAGTGAGAATAAATATACCTGCTTTCAAGTCCAGTCCTGTACGGTTTCAGGTGAGAATTATGGAATTCATTTGCCTGAAAGTACAAGTGTTGAACAGCTTTTTAGGGATCAGAACATTATACAAGTCTACAGAAAATCGCCCAAAAAAATCCAAGAGCTTAGGTTTAGAAGGAGCATCAGACATTGACTTTCAGCCTCTTAAATTTAGTCTCCTCTGGTATAAACATTACAGAAGAAAAGTGAAAGTTCATTGCGCTGAACTCAAGTTTATAGGAACTGTAATCAGATACTAAAAGTTCTGACCCCTCGCCACTGCCAAACCGTTTAACCCTGTGGGATGAGAGGTCTCTAAAATCTGTGTGGACCATGTGACTTTTGGTTGAAGCCAAACAAACCAACAACAGTCTGACACAGTCTCCAGTGGGGTTTAACTATTTTAATATTGAACACAGAATTCTATATTGGTGTCCAACTTTTTGGATGGTGTCAGCAGTAGTGGGAAAAGTGATGTCCTCTGTATATGAGCTTAGCAGCAAGCCAAGTGGGGCCAAACACTCAGTGAGTCAGAGTGTGGGAAGTCGTGAGTGTGTCGCCAAGAATGTCAACATATTTTCCTGAGGAGGAGGATGTGTTCTCTGGGGGGAAATACAGTGAACAGAGCCGGGCTCGGGGTAGTTCTCCTGCCAGTTCAATCGAACGAGGCTTTCATCTTTTTATGAACTTAGCGGTTTCAGTAGCAAACATGTTTTTTTAATCCTCTCTTGCAGACAGTGATGATCCCTTTAGCTAATGAATGATTGAGAAGTGATAGCTGAAGGCACAAACTGATTCAGTACACTTTAACATGAACTCGATGACCTCAGGGAGCTGGATAGTCCTTCACAGTTATAGAGGGACTGTTGATGCATTTAAACTCTTGGCATTGAAACCTAATTGAAGCCAACATTCAGATTTGTTTCTATTAGGGCTGTCATGGTGAAGGAATTTCCCCTGTGGTGAATAAGTGTGACTCAACAATGTGATATTTGTGTTACCACCATTTTTTGTTGTTTTTGCAAATATTTTTATTTATTCTGATTTTAGTTTTTGTTAATAAGCTTTACTATCAGGCTATTATTAGGTATATTGCTGATTTTTAAATGACAAAAGTTACAGTTTTAATTACATTTTAATTAAATATACTTGTTCTTTGGTAAATGTAGAACACAGAAGGCACTGAGGTGCAATAAAGGGTGTAGCGTTCAGCTGAGATGCTTTGGTTGCGTCGGCACAAGGTCGAGTACCTTCTTGCTCTGTATGAAGGGAAGACTGAAGCATGTAGAGAGAGAAGACAAACCCACAGGTCTGTGTGAGCTCGTATTAATTTTCCCTCCATCGATGATGATGTTCAGTGATGTGATGGGTGGTCTTTGTGGTATTTGTCCCACATCTCTTGGACTTTGAGTGGACGGTTTGCAAAAGTGACGAGAAGCTTCAAGCGTTTCACATAAAGATGAATATTTTTCAACTCTCGACGACCAGAAAAAAATGGCAAATGTGCAGCGCCCAGTGTGGAATAGATAAATACGCAGCTCTCTCATGAAAAAAAGAAAAAGTATAAGCATAGCTGTTGTAGTAGTTGCTTGCCATTCAGTGTGGTTGCCTGTAAATAGGGCACCGCAACAGCCCTATTCTTTCAATATGTACAAGTACAAATATATACATACATATATATGCATATAAAAATAAAATAAAAAAACAACAAAATATAACTTTCGAAGAATATATATATATATATCATTATATATAATGAGTATCATTAATACACGACGTGCCCCAGGCACAACATTTAGCTCCAAATCCACAAAACCATCCTGAAAATGAAGGAAATCTGAAACGACTGCATTAGAGTCAATGGAGCACAGCTGTGTTGTTGTTGGACCCTGGTCTGAGCCGGCCTGATGCTACTTCATGATCGGCCACTCTGCGTTCGGGGGCAGGACGCGGCGTGGGCGAAGGGTCAAATGGCATTTTGTTTGAGAGGAACATTTTAAAGTTGGGTCCTTGTATATGACAATTTTTCATACTGGAGGAGTTAGCAGTAACTGATTTGACTTCCTCGGTATTATTGTTGCCAGAGTGCGTATGTGGGATACTATCTTGGAAGCGCTTGAGGAAATTTTAGGAGGGAGCTCCAAAAGGAAAGCACTGATGCTGCTTTGGTTACAACAGCACTAAACAAGCAGTAGTGCTGCATAGGCAGAGCCTTATCCTCTGTGTAATCCATTTTTGCATTTCCAGACACTCTCATCAGCCACCACCAGAGTGTAGGTTGGCCGAATGCTCGAGTCTTGACAAGTAAGACTGCCTTCACACCACAGCAAGACACTGATTGTGTTTGTCTGGGATTTTGCTAATGCTAAGGCTCAATTAATGTCAGGCAGGATTGCACTGTAGTTGTCATGGTAGCAGTAATTGTCTTCTGTGTATGAAATTGGAATTGGATTGGAAAACATTGCTGGAAAGTATGCTGCAAGGTATCCTGCAGTGCCCCTACTCTCTGTTTACTTGCATGTGTTTGATTGGCTACAGCAGTGTGTTGCAAGATTATGTTGCATTGCGCTACATAAATAGTAGAGCCACTGTCAGCTTTTTTTTTATGCCAGACTACCCTCCTTTTGTTTTTAGTTTTTCCACATCCCTCTGCGGTGGGCACCCCCACTGCGTTGCCCGATGAAATGAATGAGGAGTCTGTGTTATTTGCCGCAGAGCCATTGTCAGTCTGAAAGGCCCTTTAGTTAAGCAACCACTGTTATAAATTATATGGCACAATACTGTGTTTTGAGCAGAGCGTCGCTGTAGACGGGACTGCCCGTTCTCCACAACTTGTCTGCTTGATTTTGAGAACATATTAGTGTCTTATCTGTATTTGCTTTTGTGTGTCTCTGTGGATGTGTATTTGGATATGTGTGTGTGTTTTGCCCATTCTTCAACCACATGTCCTCAACAGTCCTTGACATCTGGTGACCATACCTCTGCTCGGGCTCTCTGACTGTACTTCACGAGCCATGGGAACTGCTGCTGTGTTGGCTGCTGCGGTGTGTGTGTGTGTGTGTGTGTCGGTGTATGTGTGTGTGACGGAGAGAGAAAGAGAGATGACCTCGGGTTTGGTGCAGATGTTTTCACAGCCTGTGTGCAGCTTTGTGAAGTGTTCTTGCAGTTAGGGTGATAAAGTGTTTTACTCTGTTCCGTTTGGTTGTTCAGGTCTGTGGTTTAGTGTCTGTAAGGATGCTTTATTTCGAGTAGGGCTGCCTACTGAAAGTACGAAAAAAAATCATTTGGAGATCCCTCGGTCGACTGAGATTCTTCAAGTTGACTTTGCAGTGTACTTCTACGGCTGTTTCAGTCCCCAGGTGTAGCTGCAGAGTGCGCGCTCCTTGCCTTTGCGCTGCTCTTAAGCTCTTAAGTTAACGCTATCTTCTGCCTAGCAGTGGTGAATTTACAGCTGACTGCAACTTTATACGATACGGTCTCTGGCGTTTGTGTGATATCTATCTGTTGTTCACTTAGTTTGCTGTCACCCTGAACTTCCCACGTAGAGAAAGAAAGATGTGTTTAGACATATTTTCCCTCAAATTTTGTGTTGCTATGCATCAAAAAGTCTCGTCAAGTTCTTCCAAAAGGCACTTGTTCATCCTGTTTTACCACGAACAGGATCCTCAAGTGGCAGGGACAGCTCAGCAATCCTCCTCCGACCTTAATGACAAAACAGGGGTGCCCTTGTAGTTTAGGTACTCAGATTATGAACTACACTATCAGGTGCTTTGTGTGCACCCCAGCCTCATTTCCTGTCACCCCTCTGCCGTCTGTAATAAAGACTTAATCCAAGCCAACATGACTTCCACAAAAACAGTTCATATGACCATTTTCTGATCTACCACCTCTACAGTTTAGTTACGTTAAGGCAACAACAACCAGTAGGTGATTTCAGGGGGACGCCATCACCCTTGTAAAAGCAAAATAACTAAAATGCATCTCACTTGTTAACCTGCCATCCCTCTCTGTCTCCAGGGTGTAGACCAAGACACTCTCCTATCTGGACCCAGATCTATAACCAAGAAATCACTGAGAATTATTACATTTTGACAGAGCATTTCTATTTTAACCAGTGCAACATCTGTAACAGGAAACTTACAGACCAATTGCATGTGTTTAATCATCTCACATGATGCTCCTGTGCATCCTGATGAGCATTGCAGCTCGAGCATTGTGAGATACACAATGAAGAGAGACAAGATACAACAGATGGACAAATAAGTGAGTCAGTTAAAACGGATTTCACAGTGTGTTCTAAAGAGCGAAACGTAGGCAATAGTTTTCGATCAAAAATGGACAAACTTTTACATGTTTATTCTTCATAACAAAACCAGTATGTCATATTGTGTGTTCTGCAACAGTGGCTATTATAAGTGGCAATTTGAAGCAACACTTTGAGACAAACCACTTTTCAGCCTCTTTTCAGCAAACTTACCAGCTCAAATCTAAACTGAGACTATAGAAGATAAAATACTTTACACCAATAAATCATTTTTGTCACATGAAAGGTACAACTCAAGGGTAAAGGCATTGGAACCTGAAGCAAAGCTTGTTAGGAAAATGGATGACCAATGCTGTAATTTTTCTCGAGAACTGTCTCTTCTGGTAAAAAGTGTCCTTGAAATGTCCTTCAAAATAAGAAAAATAAAACAGATCTCTCCTGTTCTCCAATCAGTCAATAACTACTCTGTGCTATTTTTCTTCTATGCCGTTCTGTTCAGCTCTGCCCTTTCCGTTTTGCGACACTATACTCGTTTTTTCTTCACTCGCTTCCACTCTTTTTAAGAGGTGGTCTGACGTTTATTCACATTTTGGGGTTTTCCCTGATGGTTATATTTAGCCAACAGGAAATGTCCCAGAAATCCTCGTTCTGCTCCCACTGAGACAGAGCGAGCCACATACACATCTACAGTGTCTCATGCCCTTCAGCCTCAAACAGGGTTGTACTGGGATCTGCTTTGTTTATATTCCCATGCATTTTCCTTTGAGTAAATTCAAAGATAGCGACTCCACATTGCCTCAGTCTGTTGAGCTTTTTCCAGTTTCAAACCTCCCACTCGCTGTGCGCCCGGCCCGGCCTACAAACATCAGCCTCATTCATCTCCACATGAAGTTAAGGATTGTTCTCCCCACCTCAAGTTCAGCCTCAGTGTCATTCAGAGGCTTCAAGGCCTAATCCATCCCCTTTAGATGGCCCGTGGCCTCTGGCCCCTTCAGCCCTCGATAAGCCCTGACTTCCAACCCCACTAATACTTAATTTCTTTCCTGCGTCCGCCCAGGGATCACCTTTCTCCTAATCTCCGGGTACAGAACAGAGGACAGTAGAATATTTAAAGGAATCCTGTAGAGCTGAAGCCTGTTTATGTTAATGTCTAATTTCGCTCATTAGTCTGCTGTATTGTTGAAGCAATACACAGGACAGAAACTTGGAATAGCCTCTGTGACATCACCCAGTAGACTAAACAAGACTATGTCGGTTTAAATCTAGTTGGACAGTATGCTTTATAAGAAGCCAATAAGTCTCTGCTCACCTTTTAAATTGAATGTATGAAACCCTTAATGGACCCAGAGGGATTCCTGCAGATGATGAGCATCAATATTAAAACATTCAATCAATACAACAGCATGCATTAGTGCATCATCATGCTCAACTTTTTTGCCTTGGATTTTTTTTTTTTTTTTTTGTCTTCACTGCCCGCCAATAAAAGAATCTAATGAAACTATAAATCCAATCTGTTCTGATGTTCCTCTCTTCTGTTTTTGTCTTGCAGGAGAAGCGAAAACGACAAACTGAGATTGAAGACAAAAGAAGCCAGCTCGATGACCTGGTGCTACAACTACAGCATCTCAAGGTCAGTGTGTGTGTGTGTGTGTGTGTGTGTGTGTGTGTGTGTGTGTTTCCATGGGACGTTGGTTTCAAATACTAGAATCAGGAGTAGGTTCAGGTGCAAGTAAACTGTATAATTAGCAGCAGCAGTATTTAGGAATAAGAACTGGGTTTACGATTTAACTTGAAATTAGCACTGACTGTATCCAGCTACTCAGGGAGTGACTAAATAACGGTGTTGCTGCCGGTGAAATTACAGCAGCTACATCTACAATCTGTCTTCATTCACTGTGATCCCTACTTACTGAGTGCACGTAGTAGTTTGCACATGTCTTCTGTTTTTGTCAGGGTGGTCATTCCTACCTCTGCATTTGGATCTCACTCAACTGTAAAAATACTTGTCACATGTTTATCATTGCAGGTAGGACAATAACTTTGAAACCCTTGAGATGTTATACACCTTTATGTGATGAGCCACGCCCTCCGCAATATTCATTGCCTTATAGAAGCTCAGTTTTAGTAAGTTTTCCAACTTTTGCCAAGAGGGAACTTTAGATATTGGTCCCTAGATTATGTTCACCCAGTTTCATGCAGATCGGTCAAACTTCCTAGGAAGAGAGAAGTGTTTTTCAAAAAAATCAAAATGGCGGAAAAATCTATATAACTGGAAGTTATGGGTTCTTGGGGCAGATGTGTTCCTCATGAGGAGAGACATCTCTGTGCAAAGTTTCATGTCTCTACGACATACGGGGCATGAGATATGCCCATTCAAAGTTTGCAATTTCAGTCGTTTGCTATAGCGCCCCCCTTTGGTCAATTGATGTAATATTGCTTCATTCACATCCTCCCATGACCCTCTACCACTGTGCCAAATTTCACATGGATTCACCAAGTCAGTGAGGAGAAAAACGTGGAACAGCGACACAGACACACAGAGTTTTCGTCATTACATAGTGAGATTATGTCAAATGAGTGTCCCATAACGACTGCTTTCTGTATGAAGTTTAAGCTTCTTCAGGTGTTGGCTGCCCCAGGAGGTTATTGGTACCCGTGAATTCCAGGTACCTGGTTCTGGTTTCAGTACCTGGAATTTGGTACTCATAGTTAATTGTACCTTTACTTCTCTGCAGACAAAATGTTTCAAATCAGCTGCAGGACTGTTGTAGAAGACGAAAAGCAATTCTGTTCCTCTGCTCTTTTCTAATCACACATACAGCTAATTTTCTCTGTCTGTCTGTGTGTGTGTGTGTGTGTGTCTGCTCATCCAGCAGTAATTCTACGCTATTATTAAAGTAATATTGTGAGAAAATAGGCCAGACACAGAAACTATTGCAGCAGATTGGCACTGCAGCGATAGTTATGGCTTGCTGGGAAGCTGATGATGTGGCCGCTCCATTGGCTTCGGAGCACTTCTGCCTTCCGTCTGAAGTCGGACTTGGTGGTTCCTTCCGCTTCTAGTCTAAAACCGCTGTTCCCATCCAGATTTGCTCTCAGGTTCTGCTCCTGGGCACTGATGGATTTATCATATAATAGGTACTTGGTAGTGCAGATGTACTTTGGTCTGTACTCTTTAAAGCATAGAGTTCGGTACAGGTGTGATGAGACCAGATATATAAAGGCTGTGTGACAGTAAAGTCTTTAATTTCCTTAACTTCACAGACTGTTCCAGCTGTTTTATTATCTATTATATCCACATTACTAATGATTATCAAAAATCTCACTGTGTAAATATGCAGTGAAATCACCAATAGTCAGCTCTACAATATCATCACAATGTTGATATTGAGGTACTGACAGACATGTGGAGGGAACTTGGAGTAGAGCTGCTCCGGCTGCTCCTTCACATCGAAAGGGGTCATTTGAGGTGGTTCCGGCAGCCGATCAGGATTCCTCCTGGGAGCCTCCCATTAGAAGTTTTCCGGGCACTTCTAAGTGGAAGGAGACCCCAGGGTCACCCCAGAACACGCTGGAAGGATTATATACCTCATCTGGCCCGGGAACACCTCGGGATCCCCCAGGAGGAGCTGGGAAAGGTTGCTGGGGAGAGGGACGTCTGGGGTACCTTGCTCAGCCTGCTGCCTCTGCGACCCATAGATAGATGACAAACAACTTCTGTATCCATATTCACCCCATGATTCAGATCCATCCTAAAATTTAATGGGTTCCTACTTGGCCCAGGCTGCCTTTCCACCAAGTTCAATTAAAATGTGGCCAGTTTTTCAGTAACCCTGCTGACAAATGGACAAACCAGAACAAAACCAGAACCTCTGCGGCGGAAGTAAAAATGTCAAATCATTACTCGCACTCAGCAGTGTCAGTCGTAGAACTGGTGTAGTGTCAAAGTCACTGTGCTGCATTGCTGCTGCAATGATTACAGAGATGCAAAGGTTGCATTTAAAAGTATACCTAGGCCAGCTGCCTGCTGGGATATATGACACAACTCCTGCATTATGATGTACTTATGGACTTTTCTGCTTACTTGTTTTATTTATAGCTGTAAATTCACTGCTGGATTTTACTGTTTGATCCACTACTGGACCGAACATTGCAAAAGTGTGGGCCACTATATGTGAGTGATAAGAGATGAGGCGTTGCTTAAGACTTGAGGTAACAGTTTAAGGTCAGATATTGATTTAAGGGTGAGTTAGAGTGGAGGTAAAGCAGAGAGTTCAGGTTTGGGTCAGACGTTGGCGGATGAATGGAGTCAGTGATGATGCTCACAAGAAAGCTTTACAAACGTGTGTGTGTGTGTGTATGTGTGTGTGTTTTACCCATTCATCTCTCTTAATCTACTCAGTCCCTCTATTTTCCTAAACCTTGACCTTACATGTCATAGAGAGTTAAATAGACAGTGCGCTCTCAAAGACACATCACGTGCCGTCCTTTACAGTTTCGATCCATTCCTGCTTTCACACGTGCATGCATGTGTGTTTAATTCCTTGCGTGCACAGATAAATGTGTGAGTCACTTTCTGGCTGACAGGTAGCGGTTCATTCCATTGCAACATCCAAAATCTCAGCGCTCCCGGTGTGCAGGCCTGTTAGAGTTTCCCTTGGCCAAGCGGGGCAGGCCTGGTTGTTTTCTTCCTCCCAGAACAACATTCAAATCCAAACACACATACACATATTTCCCTAATAATTGCTGCCAGCCGCTACCAGTAAGCCAAGATTGTGTTTCAAGTAAACATTGATCCGGCGTTCAAATAGTAAGTAGGAGTGTAAACGAGGAACACAAACTGCTGACAGATTGTGAGGTTGAGAAAAAAAAACAGCTTTCAGTAATTGATGGGGAGTTCTTGAACCTTTCAGTCCCGCGACCCCGCACATGAGCTCGGAGAAACACATGACCGGCCCTGTCAGGTGGAGACAGATTTAGGCATCCTGTGATGAGTGATGCAGCGTGTGACATTCTGCTCATGAGGTTTATTGCTCTGATTTCTTTTTCTTGCCACATTTTCAGAATATTTGAGTAAATGTACACTTTGTACATACTGTACTGTCGATAGCGAAGAGGAATTGTTCATAAAACCCTGCAGCCCTAAATGCAGCACAGATGCAGGGTGGGTGGGTACCCATTATGCTACAAATATGTATGGTAGCCAGCTTTAATATTTGCAATAAAAATACATTCCATTCTCTAATTAGAGCCTTTAAACACACTTGGCTTGAATGACTCCCACATTAAATAAGTTTGATTCCTACATGCTGCTGTTTTCCAGCATTTAACACCCACTTACAGAAGTACCGACAAAAGAGAAACACTAATTAAAGCCATGTGCACTGTGTGTATTGGGCGCACAACTATTAATGAGGGTTCAGCTGTAGGACCAGGATTTGAGTCTGGACTCAGCTGCAAAACATACATTTAAACTAATCTAAGCCTTACTGGTCAGGTTAGTGTTACACTGCTTTAATTTCAACCTGAAAAGTTCATCATCTGCAGGCAGACATTTTGTATCAATACACAACTATACAGATGACTTTCAAGTTTCCATGTGTTTGTCTTGACTGCTGATGCATGTCATTCTGATACTGTTTTCTTTCCTTTTTCTGACCTAATGTGGGTTACTCAGCATGGAAAGTAATAATCATAACAAATTGCATACGACGTTTACTGCTGACATTTCAAACCGCTGCAGTCGCTACACTTAAGACGACTAGCTTGTGTTGTTTTATTCAATCAATGAGGCACTGCACAAACCCCAGGGAAGTCAATATGAAGTAATTACATGTGGTATATTGACGCAAATAAATCCCTGTTTTCTTTGTATCTCTGGCTGTATAATTTAGCCAGTATGTGATTCACAACAGCTTCTCCACTTGCTGTTTTGAACACTTTATGTCTGTTTTTATTGTTATTTTGAGCATTTGATGTCTTTATTAGCTGGCAGGAGGGAGTACCATTCACATTTGGTCTGATAATGGTACCCAGTGGTACCTTTTTTGGTACTTAACTCATAAAATAAGTCCAAACTTTCAGCTGCTGGGAAAAATGAAGGTAGAGACATTCTGGGCATGCTCTGCTCCACCTAGGTTGCAAAATGTAGATAAATATATCTATCCATTGCCTTTTAATAAGGCACTAACCTCAAGTTTAAGCCCATATTGTTGAAAAAATACTTGATTTGAAGCGCAAATAAGCCCTTCAGGTTGTGGTTATGCCTGTGAGACACAGTTTATATTCGAGCCTTCACAGAACCTGTGCAGACTGCTGCACAGATTAAAATGAGAGCGCATGTGTTGTGTGAGACGTGCAAGAGAAAAATATATCTGGTGGCTTGCGGTCTCAACACAGGGAGGGTTTCCACCTGGTGCTGCTCCGCTGTGCTCCAGTTGCACCTAGTTTTGTTCTGTCATCCGAATGCAGCACTTTTACGACTTGGTACCGACTTAATTCAGCACCCTTAAGGCCCAGACACACCAAACTGACATCACAGAACCAGAGGTAACAAAGACCAACTGTTACATCACCTCATGTGACCTGTTTCTTGGCCAAAAAGTTGCTCTGAACACAACGCAAAGACTACAGCCAACAGCCAACCACCAGGTACATTCTTTACCTGTGTGAGAGGAAATGTCAGAATCAACAGGCAGCGGTGGTCTGTATTTGTCATTAAAAAGGGGAAACTGGAAGACTGACAGGATGGATTTAAGAGGCTGGTTAGCCAGCACATCAACAACACGGCCCGATGTTGAAAGAACAAAGAATACTTACCATGTGATAGTGAACAATAACACAAACGATTATGGATCATTTCTGTTTAAGAGCTCAAAAACAAACAAAAAATTGTACGAGTTTGTTTCAATCTTACGACTTCTCGACTCTAATCCATTTTTCTTCTCCTGCTCTGAGCAAAACTGCCAATCAGAGTTATTTCATTCACCAACGGGCTCCACCATTTCCAACCCCAATTCAACTTGCTGAATCAACCCAAAATTAAGCTGTGAAGGGCTGCCAAGGACCAACAGTGTGGGACACTGACCAATGTCCAACCATCTACTTGGTGTGTCAGGGCCTTTAAAGTATTGACTTCAGGCCCCAACCCTACAAGGGAGATGACAGGAAGTTAGGGGACAAGGATGGGGAATGACAGATCATTTTAGGGCTTAACACCCAAGCCACCAGGGCGCCCAGCTTGGTGTCCCGTAGCTCCTTCCTGTTGCACAGGAAAGGGTGCAGCTTACGTTACCACCTTAGGTGAACAAATGGCACCGCCTGCAGATCCCAAGCTCCAAAATCTGAAAGACAAAACCTTGTCCAGTTATCATGCATATGTGAGATGACCTGTCTTTTATCTATTCCCTTTGTAATTTAAATACTCCCTATAGATAAATGAAAAGAAGTAACACATATCATCTGCATGCGCCCAGCACAAACATGTTAGCGCTTTGCTCTATCATCCACTGAGCTGAACAGGGAACCCTGCAGAGCCACTGCACTGCTCTTCTTAGTTTTCTTGCATGCAACACCAACAGGCTTGAACTCCAGATGTAATCAGCATCTGGTCACACAGTCTCATTTAATGGCCATTACCTCTGAGTGCCACACAGCCAGGCAGCATGAAGCAGGCTTTGTAGTCTGCTCTCCAGAGACGTAGTGGCCTGGGAGAGGAAATGGAGACTGGAGCCTAGAGATTTGATAAGAACCTCTTGGCTACACGACTCAAGCCTCTCAGAATGGAGGCGTTGATCTGAGTCTGGGTCCGTGTACACATGATGAGTTCAGAGTAAAGTTAACCCTTACCCATGCCGACTGACTTTGCCTCTGGCAGTTATGAATTTTGTCGATTTTATGCTTGCTTTCGTTATTTCGGTTTCCGATGAATAACGTAGCCTCAGACCTTCCTTTTAAGAGACTAGCTTGGAGGCGATGTGTGTCAGAGCTCAACAGGAAATGGAAAGTCTGTTAAACAGCGTGAGAGAGAGCAGAGAGCAGGCTGGTTCTCAGAGGAAACAACTGGTCAATTATTCGACACGACTTTATTCAACACTATTTTGTTGACTGCTGAAATGGTCCAGAAAAACTTTATTTACATGAAAGATGCTTCTTTGTACAGAAGTATTTTATTGATAAAGTTCCACGGGGAGGTCAGATGTCAAGGTCAGCTACAGGCCAGCGTACTCCTCTGGTTAAATGATGGTTTCTTTGCCTCACATGCAGAATATTGCTTTGATCTTTGATGCTGCATAAAAGCTAAAAGCACCAGTTAGTTTGACTTTCAAGTAAGTTCAGCTGCAGAATTCAAATTTATTGTATTTTTTATCCCATTTATGTAACCAGGGAAGCTATATTTCTGGTTTAAAATCTATTTTTTCATCATAGACATCAACGAGTTCCTACGCACCGGGTCCTTTTTATCTTGATGATCTGCCAGAGGACAAAATGAGCAATAAGCAATCTAAAAAATGTACAAAAGAAAAGGTGTGACAGGGAACGCTAGCCTCTACAAACTGCAAACATCTGAAGGTATTGCACCTTTTGTGATGGTAACATTTTAATTCAGTGGTTAAACTGGATTTCAGAGAGGCATATTCATTCAGTCTAGGCAAAATATTTCTGGCTGATAACTCCGAATATGTGAGGCACATGAGCTATGTGAGCTTAGCTTGGCTGTGTGTGTGTTTGCAAGTGGACACAAACAAACAAATAGCCACCACATTCTGACAGCAGGTGGTAAAATGCTTTGGAAGTATATCTGCAGAGCTCATTGTGTGGTGTGTGTGTGTGTGTGTGTGTGTGTGTGTGTGTGTGTGTGTGTATACTGTTAATTGTCAACTCTGCGCCCTAGAGCCAAGCAACAGTCTGACAGCAAACAGCCAAAGGTGAAGCTAAGTGTTCCCGCTCGACTCTGTTGTGGTAACAAAACAGAGTACCAGACTGAGACGAGACATCAGAGACGTAAACACGCAGCTCTGGCATTCATCTTTAAAACATTAAAACAGGAAAGAGGTAGTGTAAGAGAGAAGGAGGCTTACGTTGTACTTCTTCCCTGTTGAGATGGACAGTTTGGAGTGTCTTCAGGCAGCAGCTGCAAAGCAGATATTTATGTATTTTCCCCCCTTTTTCAAAGAAGTCAGCATGTGAGGAATGTTTGCCATCTCTCTCATCACAAAATGATCAAAGTATGAGCTAAGAGAGAAGCAGAAGTGTCCCAAATGGAAGCGTGAGGCAAATTCTTTGGAATTTAACCGAAATAAATCTGTTAAAGTTCAAGGAAAACATTTAGAAATGAAGAAAAACAGCCTTGCCTGTGGATGTACAGCTCCATAGGAGGCCTATGAAGAGTGCATAACAAAATAACCTGCACTATATTACTAACTACTGTAGTTCTCTCTGCCTGTTGGGATTTATATTAGCAATGAGTGTTTTCCTGTGAGTAACAGCTGAGTTAAGAGTCTATCTGTGTTATGTAAAAACTGTGTGTGTGTGTGTGTGTGGGCCTACATGTTTATTTATTTGTTGTAGCTGCGCTTTGGCAGTCATCTCACAGATCTCTCACAAATTAGTTTCCATAATGGAGGTCCACTGGCTGTTAATAATGTCTAAGAATATCACAACCAGGCTAGAAAATAGGAGCTATTTGAAGAGTGGAATGGTGTTGCTGTGGAGTTTAGGGCTGAAGAAAGGCCAAAGAAAATCTTGGTTGAGTGAAATTCTACAGTACCTACTCTTCGGCCAATCGCTTGGTTGAAAATCTGCAGAGGTTTATCTCTAGATCTAAAGTAGTGAACTCAGCCATCGCACTTGGGTGCACACCAAAACAACCGGACCGAGACCTTCTTGAAGAAGTGGTCTCTGTCCAGTTACAAATGAACTTTGGTGTGGTTTGTTTGTGGTGAGAACGTGTTTCGGCCTCAGTCCTCCTGTACTGCCTTAATATGCACATTCATCCAATGCATCAAATCATTGTTTTCTAGTTGGAGCCGCGCCTCGTTTTCAAACTGTATGGTTTGACTAAAATGAACAATGACAGCAATATAGTCCACGATGAGCAGCGCTAAAATCAACCTGCGTAGTTGTCCCTCCATTGTGACATTAGAAAGTGTCACATTTGTCTTGCAAGTGTACCAACTCTAGGCAATTATGCAACTTTGTAACAAAATTAGTCCCTGATTTAGACCAAAGCAAGACAACTCTAGGTCTGAAAGAAGATAAATCTGAAACTGAATGTCCTCTGTGGTTATTTCTCTATTTTTCCAATCGAAAATGAGAGTTGAAAACTGTTCAACTTCGGGTAAAATGCAGCGCTCGTCACCATCACCAGCCGTCCAAGTACGGGTAGGGAGTAGGGGTGGGACAAACACAGCAAAGACCAAATACAAGTGTTGAACAACAACAGCTGGCATATTTCAACTGGGTAAATAAATGCTTTGGTGGTAACACCATTGATTGTCCGACAAAAGCACAACAACCAAACAATCAACCAGAACTTTATAGACCTAGTAGATTCCGTCCAGCTTGAGTTTTCTCTACGAGCCAAGTTTTAGAAGCTCCCCAGCTCCTCACATTCACTGTTGAACTGAGGCAGAATATGTAACATCACCTAATGTGTCTCTCTTTCCTCCTCAGTCCAAAGCCATGCGCGAGCGATGGCTCCTCCAGGGAATGGGAGTGGAGGAAGAGGAGGCACGGCGGAAACAGCTGGAACAGGATGAAGAACAGGGCAAGAGGCTGGAAGACATAATACAAAGGTACATTGACTGACACTACAATGACACTTGTTTTGGGTTTTGTTTAGTCTTCATGCTAGTTTGCGGATCATCAGATCTGATATACTCAACAGATGGGAGTAGCAGAGTGACAATAACAAAAGTCGTCACATCTGTTTTTGTTACTGCACATCTGCTTCTCTGTCCGGCACTGTGCAGTCGTCAGCTTTGACTGAGTTGATATATTTCTAAAATACCAGTCGTATCATCTGTTTGGCTCCCCCTCCAGTCTTAAATCTAGTCCTCAGCTCTGGCACTGATTTTTTTTACATCCTGTCCACATGGACCAAATTGGAAATACTACAAATCAATGTGACTACATTAGTAACATACGGTATGCACCAGGCTTGGGTGATATCGAGGTATCACAGTATACCAGGGGTGTGTAGAAATCCTGACAGTTTTTTAGTGCAGTAGTAGTTTCTCTTTTTATTAAACTGATAGGGAGATGCTGTATTGAGGTGATGTAGTGCAGAACAGGCACCACCAGAGGCCACTCTCTACTGGAAGACTTTCTGTCAGAAAGGGCTTTCTTGGTTAAGGCTAGAAAAAAAAAATCATGGTTTGGGCTAAAATGGATATATTTCAACCAGAGAGCCCTGAACGAATACTTCTCCCATGTGCGTGGAACAGCTGAGCTGACAAGTGGTGGGGATAATGTTACAGGAGGACTGGTAAAAAGTTGTCCAGTAATGGCAGAGAGAGACAGTAGGGAAAAAGTAGTGCCAGCATATTTTCACATCTAATGCTGAGTTCACACTACACGATAATCCATCATTTCATCTCGCATAGTGTGACAAGAACGTGTCATGTAGTCTGTCATGGCTGTCGCCCAGGTCACTGCAGTTCCACAATCTCTTAATCTGACATAGTGACTATCGAAACAGACAAAAAATTTTGTGTGGTGTGAACCAGGCATAACTCTTAGAATATAGAATTTATTCCGAACTAACCAGAACTGGTGGTTGTTGAAAGCAAGATGGTGGAGTTTTGTTTTATTTATGTTGCGTTTGGATAAACTGTGTTTTAATAGGTGTAAGAATATTTACTTTCTTTACATTTTGTGAGCTTAGTAGACTGATAAGAGGGCTTGTGGAACATAGCGAACTCATCGCCTAGCTGAAACTACTTAACATACGGCCCAACCCTAGACAGTGTCATACATGCTGCAATAACTTCTATCACCAGCAGCTCAGCTTTAACGTTCTTTATTTTTACCCGGATACCGTCATATACCCAAACCCTGGTGTAATGTCAGGAAGTTATGAAAAATAGATACCACCCAAGCTTAGTCTGAACCGCATGTGATGCTGCAAATCAAGAACTGGGACTCTAAATAGCTTCAGTTTATAGCTACATCAAACACTGGGCCATAGTGACAATAGTGAACAGTGAAATTACATCAGCCATATTTGAAGCTGAAAACCAGAGTCCCAGTATAGACCTCTAATTTTGTGAGATTATATTGTGGCTCAACACAACAACACTCAATACTGCACAGTGGTTAAAACACACACACACACACACACTGTAACTGGAGAAGTACTGGAGGTGTGGGATTCTGCAGTGCAGCTCTGGAATCTAGCAGTTCTGCAACCTTAGAGCAAAATCTACATTTTCTCATGCACTGGTGTGAAACAAACACCAGGAGCGACTGTACACATCTTCCCTAAAAACAGATACGACAAGAGCTGACAAGGAGGGGAGAGGACAGGGATACTCAGAAAGCAGAAACAGAAAGAAAGCCAAGTAAAAGCAGGGCGTACTTCGCGGAGGAAGAGTGAGATACTGAGAGTGGTCAGAAAGGTGGAAAAAAAGGAGAGTGATGTGATTCTGTGGGCACTTCCTGCGTTTGTGTCTCTGGGAGGAGCTTCCTGATTCTCATCAAGCACTGCTGTGAGACAGTCACTTATTCCCCGATAAAGTTGGGGCATGAGATCATTACCGCTATGAATAAAGCGCCAGCCAACTCTTGCCATCGTGATGCTTTGTGTGCTGGGCTGTGAGTGTTCTCTGTTTGGAGGGTGTGAGAATTGGGCAGGGCTGCGTGTTGTCTTCTCCGAGATGGGACGAGCATTTTAGGGTCATGCTGCTGTCCTCGGGCAGTATGAAAATTTGATTTGTACTGACGTGACGAATTAACAGTGAGGTGGCTGATTGGCAAGACTGGACTGGATCTATTCGCATATCACCACGTATTTGTGCACCGAAGGAGACTGAGGATGTTTTGACAGGCCCTTGAAAGATGCTGACTTTGCCTAATAATGTATGCATGGACAAGAACGCCCTTGAAAGTTCATAAAATGCCTAGGAAATTAAAAGTAAAGAGAAAAAGCCTTGAAATGGGATTTTTCCCTGGTGTGTTTTTGGCAAGACAAACCGCAAGAACACAGCCTAAAGCGGCAGACAGTACTGGCACCATGCAGCAAAGAGTAGAGGAAAATATGACACACACAAACTACTGCAGCGACAAGAACCTTAGTCAAAATATGGTAAAGAATACTGGACGTGAAGACAAGGCAGACTTCTGTCAGTTTCAAGCAGCGGGAGCAAAGTTAATCAGCCAACATGCAATGCAGATTTAGCACTTCATAGTTCATGGTTTCAAGCGATCGGAGATCAGAGCACGCTTCGAAAAATTAGGCTTGTGAAGAGGCCTTGGGTCAATTTGGGTCAATTTGGCATCAGTGAGTCAGGCTCTCGCCCCACCTCCTCATCTATCAAATCTCTGCATGAAAGAGACTCTGTTAGCCAGCAGCTACTGTAGCTTATCACCAGCCCTGGACTAACATCAACATCGTGCGTTGTCCGGGATTACATTCGCTCTGGTATAAACAGAGCAGCAGTGAATGGTCAAAGAGAGAGCATTGTAGACCAAGTACAGTTGTGATTGTGGAGCCGCTTTGTGTGAGTCACCTCATTCAGCCGACGTTGAATAGACTTGTTGTCTGCTTACTCTTTTTCAGAGTGGACATATTGTGGTTCCAATTACTTACAAAAGCTATTAAAACCACGAAGATAACTCTTTAAGCTGTGCTACACTGTCGTGTGTTTTTGGTGTGGTTTCATTTTTTAAGAGCGTACAGTGTCGCCAACTTCTGCTTTTGTAGAACTAAGTACAAGTAATTTAAAAGAGTAAAAGTACCACATAAAACTAAAGCTTCAGTAAGCACAACCACAAAACCACCCATTATTGACAAGAAAAATGACTCAGGTTCCCACAGGGCTGGATATGGGTCCTCCATGCCTTTAAAGCAGGGGTGATCAAAGTTTTGATGACGGAGTGCCAATGTAGGGAGCCAGCATAAGACTGAGGGCAGCACAGGAAAAGGGCAATTGGGAGTTTTCCACTGAATCGCTAACTTTAGCCAACAGTACTTGCACTGATGGGAGGATGTGACCTTGACAGTCATCAGGTGCCACCAGTTGCCATGGAAAGCTGTCAGTCCTGCCTGACATACGCTTGTTCAGGATGTGCAGTTTGACGTAGTAGCCAAGTAGTGTATTAAATGTAAGCCAATAGAGGACGGTTACTCTGCTTAGGGCTGAGCTGTGGCTGGTTCTGATTAGTAAACTGTAACTATAAAATGATGTTTTCCTGTCTCTTGCAGCAGCTGACTTAATTCACTGGGCCGACTGCAGGCAAATTTTAAGGTGGAACGTTAACTTGTAATGTTTCTCAATGCATGAGTTGATGATGTGAATCCATCAGCACACCTTAAATTTCACCGTGACAACTTTGACCATCACTTTAGTTTTTATATGACATACACATTTAGTAACGAGCGGATCAAGAGTTTAAAAAATCTATATTTATATCGACCGGATTATGTGAACTGCATATATTCTAATCCTCTGTCAGAGAAAAAAAAAAGTGTTGTGGAGTGTTGTTCCTGTGGGCTACAGCAACACTAAACCGAGTCAAGTGCATTATATTTGACGGAACTGGCAGTTTAGCATGTCAAAATGCCACCAAAACATTCAAAAGTATGGCTGTACTACAGGCCTGTGATGTCTGCAGGTATTTTAAGTACTGCATGAGTGTCGGTATTACTTTAAAGATACTGTATTGGTGCTGGTATTTTCATTTTTAAAGAATACTTAGCCTTGCATTCCCTTTTTGACTAAGTTGGTGGATTCTTTGTGACAACTGTCTCTTGTTTGTTTTGGTAATGATCCTGTGTAAGAGCCTTTTCACTTATGGCTAATATTTACTTTAAATATATCAGATATATCCAAATTATACCAGTTATCACCTAAAAAAAAAAAAACAGCCACACACACTGTACGTCACAGGTCATATTCTCCAGAGACCCAACGTTTAGCAAGGATCGGCTAGCCTGATATTTTTCTTGCATGTTTATACATAATCAATGCAGCAGAGGCAATTCTCAAGCAATTACATTTGTGACCCAGGGTCTCAGATGTGTGCTGAAAAAAAAAATTGCTTTGAGAGGAGCTCAGCTGTCTGGGATTCAATTCTCCAGGCTTTCAGCAAACAGTCTTCTCCAGTGGGTAAAGTAAAGTCACAGAGCACATGTGTGGGAGTCTAAGGAGTGCCTGCAGTCACACGAATCCTCAACTTGAAACCTCTTAACAAAACTATTTCACACAAATAACCTGAAAACATCGATGTTAAGGAGGGGAAATTATGAAAAGCCATTCATTTGGGTGTGATGAAGGTGTCAGATATTTCTATGTAGATGTTTGGACTGTGACAGGACGCTGATAGACAGCTCACGTCTGTGCGTGTGTGTGTTTGGATGTTTGTGTATTTCAGGCTGCGGGTGTGGCATCTATATTTACACTCTGTGGGATACCATCCCAAAATATCCTGTAACCCGGGCAACCAGAGTCTTTCCAATACTGATAGGGACAGAGGTGTCAGGACGAATATGGACACTGTATTATCTGCATGTGTGTGTGTGTGTGTGTGTCAGTGTGTGTGGGACAGAGAGAGACAGAAAGAGGGAGGGGAGTCTAAAGCTATAATCATGTATAATCCTGGATTTCCATGAAACCTCCACCTACCTCCACCTATAAACATTTCTGAAACCGATTCCACTCCCTTGTAACTAAAAGCCCAGAAGCCCAGACGTCTTGTCCTTCCCACTTTTATAGCTGCTAGACTAATAACACATGCACTGGTGGACATTTTAATGACAGAAAGTGACAAAGACGAGGCAGCAGCTTTTTATGGATGCTCGTATCGTTTCGTTCACTCAAGGACGCATAAACAAGGGTGAAAGACAGAGGAGGAACAGCTGTATCTGTCTGTCTGTGGAGAACAACTGTGGTGCTACTGTGCCTTAAGTGCATGACAGAAAACTGAGAAGAGGCCAAAAAGGAACAAACGTCCCTTCAGATCATCCATACAATTATGCAAAGGAAATGGAAAACACATTAAACAAAACAGAAAACAAAGACATAAGGACCACAGCAGTGTCTTTGTGTGGCGTTGTAAGTGCTGCCTGCTGTTGACATTAAACTGGGAATCATATAATGTGACGAGCGAACAGTGCAATCTTTGTATAGGCTGCTTCATACACACACCTAAGGCCACTGAGCCTGGAGAGCACAGACAGAGATAAAGAAAAAAGAGAGACTGGACAAAGAGGCAGTTGTAAGGTAGCTTTTTCTCCTGTTGTAACCCAACTTGAGGAACACACAAAGCGACAGAGTGATGGAGAAATAGCAGCCATTGTGCGCAGGCGAAGACGCTTACTTAGCAGAGGCTGGAGAACAAACAGACAGAGGGAGACTGAATGAGAGAGCGTGGCAGCAGCAGTGGTAGTTTTACAGATATCCCTATCATTACACGGACGGGCTAAGTAAACACAGAGAGGGATACAGCAGCACAATGTGGCAGTGACCCGACCCGTACCCACACCGTGCTACTTTTGGTTACTGCTCGTTTCAGTGTCGCAAAGAGAGAGAGCTCCATGTGAATGCAGACATCATTGTAGGGGAGCAGGGTGGTTTTTATGCAGCGTGTCCTGCCACAGCTGCAGGACGTGTCATTAGGGGAGCCATTAGGAGAAGATTTGTGTTTTCCAGGAATCATTCAGAGACTTGCAAGTTTGTATTTGAGTGAGCAAAATGGTATTTCGCAGTTATTATTAAAAGTAGGCCACTGCAGCAAGAGGAGCACATACATTTGCAGCACTGTATACTAAACCTGTTATGTATTTACCTAAACTTAACATATACTTTTAGTGTGTGTATTTTAAATTAAGTTACCTCAACAACAGTCAGCTTGTTGGTTGGGATTGAAATTAGTTCTTAATTAAATATAATAAAGAACAGTAAATCAAACGAAGCTTCTATTTACTCTAATTCCACATATAAGAAACAATAAATTGTGAAGAAACAATAAAGCCTCAAAAGTCTTGTGTGTGATTTATCCTGGCTTCATATGGGTAGAGCAAATCTCTGCTAGCTGCTAGGCTAATTTATACAATGTAAAATGCCATAGGCTTGTGCTAATAATGTTAGCATGTTTGTTTGGAAAACATGTTTAGTATAAGACAGTTGTTTTGTCAGTGAGCCTTGTGAGTTGTAATGGAGCTTAATTTTGTAACGTTGCTTTTGTTAAATGTTGCTGTTGTCCCTGGCTTCATATGAGTAGAGGAAAAGTCTGCTAGCTGCTAGGCTAATTTATACATTGTATAGTGATAGTGACGCCAATTTGTGTACTTGTGTTTGAAATTGTTACTATTAAGCCATGTTTAATGTGTGTTTTGAATCAATTAAACTTTACAGTACTTCACAAAAACCCGGCTGCCAACTGGTGTTTTGGAGGTGTAACTGCAGTGACACAGAGACGCAGTGTAAATGCTCACAACTGCATAGGCCTTTACTGAACAGACATGAAATCTGCTTTCTCCTCTAACTCCCTGAAAGACAGCAAATAGGCAGATTCACCAAAATGACAAACCATTAATTTAAATGTATTAGCAGAGGTTGGACTGAGTCAACTCTTTGTTTCACTCAACTCCCAAGTCAAGACTGTCAAGTCCCAGGTCCTGAACTTTGATTTTTAAGTCCCAAACAAGTCGTAATGTGCACCTCACCAAATGTAATGCCATTTTAACAACAAATGAAATATAAAATCTACACAAATCATTTAAAATTTGTTGGATGTTGTCACATTTCCGTCATTTTCAACCTGCATGTTGTCCATACTCCAATTTATATTTTGTTGACGTTCACATTGTTTTTATCTTTGGTGAAATTTTTTCCAACTGGCTTTTTAATAATGTAACGTTCTTCGTGGTTCTGTCCTACAGCTTGAGTGGATGCTTTCAAATTGGTTCAAACAAAGTGGATCTGGGGAGTTTAATGTCGACTGAATAGTGTCAGTGTTAGCTGATTCAGGAAATGAAGGCAAATTAGTTGATGCGTGGCACACTTTTTAAATAACATACTTCTTAACCGCTGGGCTCCTGGGAAGGTGTCAAGTATTTTCAAGTGAAAAAGCTCATTGGTGTTCAAGTCTGAGTGGAGTTGTGACTCTTCTTCAGATTTTGTTGAGTCTAAAGGCATCAAATTTGTGGCTCAAGTCCACACCTCTGATTAACAGCATGTAGTTACATATTCACACCATGATTTCTTTTTATTTTTCCTCTTTATGAAAACTGTGTTTTAAGACTATTCATCTTAATTTCCCTGCTAACTCCTGCGGCTGCAGTGACCTTATTTCTCTACAGGAGATCGATAATGTTTCATCTAATCTTGTCTAACTATCAATCAGTTACCAGACCAGAAAATGTCTGCTCTAAACTGTGCTGAGGAGACGAATGGCGTTTGTACAGTGGGATGCATGAGGTCCAGTATGCAGTCTGGCAACAGCAAACTATACTTATTGCAACAAGCCCATTGAAGTGCGCTGTATCAGGTTACATAACGTTCTAAGAATATTTGTCTTTTCCCCCACAGTGGCAGTATGAGAGCACATACTGTAGTTTTTAACTGACCAGGAAAGTGTGAGGCAGTCTGTAGGCCTATTTCTGAGCTTATCACCATTTCAGAAACTGGTTCAGCTTGAGCTGAATACAACTGCAGGAAGAACAAACTGCAGACACCTAAACTGTACCTAACAAAACTGCTTCAATCATTAAATGAGACCAAGACGCCATGTTAGGACAGACTGGATTTCAAAGCAAGACACAGCCACGATTCATGTTGGACATTTACTGTAGATAAAGTCTGATCCAACACAGCACCCTGGTTCTTTTGAGTTATAAATCAGAGTTCCAGTTTACAATGAAGTTTGTGTAATAACACACTTAGTTGTTCATGTTCCATATCTACAAAATAGCATTTGGTCATCCATCTTGATGTCAAAACAAATCTTCTTCAAGCAAAATGCAATCTGTGTAAAGGTGCTCTGTCACGGCCATTTGCTTGAACAAAAAACACAAATGTCTTGTCATTCCTTGGGGACACTGGTTGTGATCTGGCTTTTATCTTTGCACACTCTTCCTTTGGGGTTTACAGTCTCATAATCTGAGCCTATGAAACTGTTGTTGTCATTTAAAGTCATTCAAAATAAGGATGCCAACTATGTGTATTAAACACACGGTAAATTCCTTTTGAGTACGACTCTTCTCAGAACCTGAATGACATTGTACCTGACAAAAAATTATATGGAAATTAATAGCATTCATATACTATTGTTGTAGGTCTAAAGCCCAGTTCAGACCAAAAATTCGTGACAGGACGAGCTGAAACATGAAACTGCTTGCAACTGTTTTCTGCCGGTTCACACTACATGAGATGGAGTATCATCACTATGCAACAACTCTCTGTATTTCCATTTTTTCCCCCACAGTTTTTCAGGCTTATTTTGCAGCTGAATATAATTTGTAGCTTCTTAAAATATGAATGAGGATAGTGATAGTGAGATACTGGCTACAGCTGTATTTGTAGTAGTGATGAAACGGCAAAAAACGGCTGAAGTCTAGGTCAGTCTGCATTTGGATGATCTTAGTTGATCTTACTTGAATATATGTTTAATGCAAATCTGATCAGAGAAGCTTTTGGCACAGCACACGTGCATGCACAAGTGCCAGGAGAATGATTCAGCCTGTTTTTGGTGTGTTTCGCACGTCACACACAGCTGTATCTAACATTTGAGTCTAAACATACATCATGTAATAGTATCTTAACCTTCAGACACTCTTGAGCCTCCTCATATGTCCACACACAGACGCAGTGAAGGACTCTGTGGCCAAAAGTACCCAAAATATGACCATGGATAACTCATACATTCATACAATTACTACTATTATACATGATGAAATTTAAACTCTTTCATATTGAATGATTTTTCCACAACAGTACTCTTAGTATGCATTTGGTAAGAACTTTATTTTTTAATGACCGCATGACGGCGTGTTTGCTTACTGCGGCAGATGCTCCGTCCCTGCCGAGCCCTCTGTTTCAATCCTCCACTGTGCTGGTGTCAGAAGGTGGGTTGCTGCTGCTGCTTGTTGTATGTGCCATGCCACCTCACACACATGCATTCTGATTAACTAACTAACTGGTGCTGCTAACTTATATTATTGAGGCGTATTTATCATGAATACAGTCCATCTGATGCTAGTTTTGTTTCTGTTTCTCGCCTTTCCATCACTACTACAAATGCAGCTGTAGCCAGTATCTCACTGTCACTATCCTCATTCATATTTTAAGAAGCTACAAATTATATTCAGCCACAAAACAAGCCTGAAACGCAGAAATTATAACAGAGGTACAGAGAGATGTTGCATAGCGATGATACTCCATCTCATGTAGTTGCATAGGTGTGAACTGGCAGGTGTTTAGAACATTGCAGAACGGCACCTTGCCTGTTTTTGGACTGGGCTTTAGACCTACACCAATAGCATATGAATATTAAAATGACAATAAGACAGAACTGTTATTAATTTCCATATTATTTTTCTTGTCAGAGCCACAGGGAGCCACCGGAAAGGTGCTAAAGAGCCGTATGTGGCTCCGGAGCTGCAGGTTGCCTACCGAACTATTAAGTGATTACATTAAATACAAATGATAGAAAAAAGAAAAACAGAAGATTCAGAAAGCACAAATATTTACGTAGATATTTATGCTTCCTTTATCAGAGTCTATCAGCCTCAGAGCACACTGTACAGGGCTGTCAATGTTCTGAACAGAGGCCTTTTAGTTAACACAACAGTGCTTCTCAAGGACTGAGCTCTGACTCAAAGGAAACTTTTCCATTAATCATATACTAGAGGATTATGATTAATATACAATGTGACCATAGCTGCATAAGTGCACATAATAACAGAGGTGCAACATGACAAAGTGCTGCTCCAGTTTGGTTTGTAAGTACTGACACAGGTGAATTATAGGACTTAAGCATTTATGTGACATTTATCTGATCTGAAGTAAATTATAACTCAAGATTTAAAGCTAAGCATATTAGCTTGTGGAACTTCCACCACTACTTCTATTGGAGTACTCTGAGCGTACAGATTAGTATCCACTCTGCCTGCCCTGTGATGTTCCCTGCAGCACAACCTGTAATTTGCCTCTTGTACCCTTCACACTGTAAACAATGGTACAGATGAAGACTCGGGACGGAGATGGAAAGAGATACGTAAAGTAACTTTAGCTTTGTGTGTGAGCCAAGAGTTCATCATCCATGACAAAAGCAGGAAGGAGCAAAGAGCTGTAAGAGCTCCTTATGTGTTTTTATCATGTGTCATTCTTCACATCCTGTTTGTGATCTGGAAGACAGATCAACACGCGGGACAGAAACAGGAAGACGCAGACTCCCGTGTTGCAGCATATTAATGTCTACATGCGTCAGTGTGCCTGTGTGTATTAGAGGACAGAGTTCAGGCACAGCTCTGATCAGTGGCAGATAAGCTGTAGGTTGTGTGTGTGTGATGTGGTGTAACTTGTAATGTAAAAGAGCAACTTCAGTAACGACTTTGCAATTTCAATTTTTGCAGATGTGGGTCAATAACAGAGGGGCCTCAGTGTTGACTTTTTTATTTAGCTTCATCATGGTTCATTGGGCTGTTCATTGATTTTTGAATGTGGTTGCGGTTGAATGTGGAGGCCAGTGATGTGATGTTTATTGGCTTTATGTTAGATGTGATAAATCTTTACAAGTCAGCACACTGCTTTTATTTGAAGCCATTAAGGCGATCACATTTGTAAAAGCCTGGAAATCGGGGGATGCATTTGTCAATAATATCCGCACTTCAAACTTTACTTGTAACATCCCCATTCAGCACTGAGCAGTATATAAACATTTAATGAATGGTTTATAGGTCATTGTAATGTAGCTGTAAGCAGATCTACGGATATTTTTGAGTGTTCATCAGTGTACAGTATTTGTCAACATATAGCCTCTCCTACGAAGATACATTTTATATGAATGCAACTGTGATTTGCTGTTGTGTTGAGCTGCAATGATTGATCGGGTTGGGTCAAATTTTTAAGGAAAATAAAAAAGCAAAAATTTTCTGATTCCAGCTTCTTAATTGTGAATATTTTCTGGTGTCTTTACTCCTCTAAAGTGTAGATTTAGGATTGTGAACAAGTCAAGACATTTGAGGAAGCCTCTCTGGCATTTTATAGATGAAACAACTAATATATTAACTGAGAGATTATTTGACAAATTAAAGCTACAGTAGGCAACTTTTTAGCAAATATGACAAAAATGTTTTGGTTTTTTTTGTTTGTTTGTTTTGTTTTCTTTTTTTACAAAGATTCCTGTCATGGGCTAGATTTCCTAAAGTCAATAAACTAGGGTTTGAATCTGGCCCCCGAAAGAGCTGCTCAGCTTTGCAGCAGTTTTTTCCCAGTGGCCATTCACAGTATTGCAGCAAAAAAAAATCCCCTGCGGCCCAGAGAGCATTTATATTCAGTGGGCCACACACCTTTGAAGTAAACCCAGAAACTGAGAAACTTTTTTGGAGTATGCATCAGGCGAGTCAACTCCATTGGAATGAATAGACATCATCTTTGCTTCCAGTAGCTAGTTAAAATCTATGGTTTGGATACTGATACCCGTACGGGTACGGATGGTACCTGCCAGACCAAATTATAACATAGATTTAGCAGGCTTATTTCTGTGCCAGATTGTACACTTGGCAAGTGTGTTGAAAGAAAGAGAGAGAGAGTGTGCCTGTGAGTGACACTGAGGCTGCGCCGACCGGAGCAGAGAATGTAATATGTGAGTAGTTTAGGTTATTTCCAACCCAAGCCAAGTTCTTGCGTCTTGCATGCCACCTGCTGATTAACATGAAGGGAGTGAGCCCTGAAGTTCTGGAGTGAAGTTTGCCTCACATCGGGCCCTGAATTGACTCATTCAAGGTCTGTTAGGACTATTTAAAGTGGACCAGTGGAGAGATGCGTAAGTCTAGTTTTCTCTCAGGCTCTCTAGTTTTCTCTTGAGTTACAATATGCTCAAAGTTTATTATGGAATTTCTGCCCAATTACGCCAAAATTAAACTGCCTACATCATCTTAAATTGACAGTGAAAATAATAGTGACTGGAGAAATATGCAGAGAAAGAGTGACTCAATATTAAACTGTCCTATGTTGGTTTAAACATCAGCAACTTCCCCTCATGGGCTGCTTGGAAAAACAATGACTCAATGGCTCCGCCCACCGAGGCTTACCTCAGCCAATCAGATTTCCTCATCCTCCAAGCAGCTGGACTTCTTGAAAGTGTGCTAAAAAAAATCTCTAGGAGAAGACAACTATATCTAGAAAGCTGCGCTCACACACAGCACACGCACAGTATCATGTCTAAAGACACAATGTGGCTCCACTTCCTCTTTTCTTTCTGCATCTCTGACCGTCCGTGTGCACGTGGACACATGTTCACAAGCACTAACACACAACACATCCTGCCGCACACAAAACCAGATGTCTGCTCTTCCTCCTCCTGTATGATGTGGAAAGCAGTCGCTGCCCACCCCGGGCGTATCCATGGCAACAGGCCTGCGGTTGGTTGACAGGGCGGGACAGTGACATCACTGGGCTCTTTTAGGATTGCCACAGAGATAGTAACACTGCCAGACGCAGAAGTACACAGAGAGGACGAGGAGGAAGTAGAGGGGAAGGAGGGACAGTGTGAGGTCATGTCCCCAGCTCACACACACACACACATGGAAAAAACACATAAGCCATTCTGCAGACAATCTCAGGTTGACTACGTGTTTAATAGATGCCTCTGATGCATATGTTTATATACATAGCTGTTTATATTGCACAGTATTTAATTATGTAACAGTGTACTTACTGCGTGCTCTAAAAAGGCCCAGGAGTGTGTGAGAGATGAAGCAAGGAGAGACATCTGTTGAGAGGTAGGGCAGCTCATAATGTGTCATGGGCTCCATTTATAATAGTGTTTATATCAGAGGAAAGGTCAAGAAAACAAACCATCCATCATGTTTATTTCTGCTCCTCTTGTGCTCACAGTTGTGGTCATGTTCGAGGTTTGGTCACTAGAGGGCGCCAGACACAAATATGAGCAGCACCAGTGTGTTTCTCCAACATACAGACCATACAGGGAGCTGACACATTCAAAGACACAAATGGTCTCGTTATAGCTTCACTGAGAGAGCTGCTAGTAATTTTTAAGGTCATAGTTTGATGTTGATGTTGGTGATGTTTTAGTGAATGCATTATAATGTACTGTGTATTTATTGTGTGATCAAGATGTTCTACTGCTTGCCTTCCTCTGTCTATGTTTACTTCGTTTCGACCTTACTTCCTGTTCCCAGTGTTGTGGAAGCTACTTTGAAAGCAGAGCGTTGCCGACTACGGTTTACTTCACGCTGGAGTAAATTCAATGACAGCACAACTACCCTTGGGAGAAATCTAGTTTGGTTAACGTAACCTTGTTAGAAAATTCAGTTCAAGCTACTTCACGAACATGCACATGTGATACGAAATTATAAAAAGCGCCCACTTGTTCACAGGTCGTCCCTTAATCATCTGCTGAGGACCACTTTGGGAAAAAGAGTTTTTAGTAAGGCTTTTTAAGTGCTATCCTCTAGAATTTTTGTGTCATGATACGTGTTTGTGTTGTTGTGCATTTAAATTCCTAGAAGAAATCAAATCAAATAAGAAAAAAAAGCAACAAAATAAAATACCCCAATATTCATGAGAATGAATACGTGCAAGAAATATCAGAAAAAAATGTTGTTTTTTCCGTCCTGGGCTCCATACAAAAAAGTTTGTTGTTTCATAGTTTACTACTTTAAAAAAAGGCCAAGAAAAGTAATTTTACTGCTCGAATCACTACGAAAATTCTAATATAAGTGAATTAAGTTGTTGAACCTGAACATTGTTCCATGTAGTTGACTTCTCCGTAACACTGCAAACCCATATCCACTTCTTACATAACCCTTTTACCTGCTGTCTTACTTACGCAGGATTTTTTTTTACAGTGGATACACTCATCAGGTGTCACACACACACACAGTATGAGTCCCTGCAGGAGTTTAACAGTGATATCAGAGTGGTTTTTCATTAGCGATGACAGGTCACACTCACAGAGAGGATTTACATTAGATTAAAAATAAGACAATTTATTATAAGCAGTCTTGTGACAGGGATTTATGTACAACAGATGCTGACATCATGACCCATCTGTGAATATATATTTCTGGTAAAATGCTCCTTATTGTGCTGTAACTGATGTATTAGTGATGTAATAGGGTGAGGAGTAGCGTCCTCCTCCGGTCACAAATCTTCTTTCTTGCCAATTTTGGCATGACCTCATGCCGCCTTCAGGATGCAGAAGTAAAATCCATTTCCCGCCAGACAGGGGAAAAAAGGGAAATGAGACAGGGAGGGGAAGGGAAGAGTAGCCACATGAGAGGCAGCGGGGTTCAGACATCTGCTCCAGAGAGGTGAGGGTGAAACAAGACAAGGAATTTTTTTTATGTTATCTTTCCATCAGGGTGGTTTTGTGGTTGAGTTCAAGATGGCTGTCACCAGTGTAACGTGTGTGTAGTGGAAGAGTCGACCCCACCGCTTGTATCTACAGTATATGACAGTATGTAGTGATGTTAGCTCGTCTGCAGACCAGTGTCATTTAAGCATTATTGTTCTAATCAGAGAACAGTCACAATCAGTGTAAGTGTAACAGGGTTCAGACTGATTGATTGTCAGTCAGTCTGAACCCAGTCTGAAGAGTGCTGGAAGTGACAGTGTAGGTATCAAGGCTTTTATAAGGTACTTTATGCTACTTTATGCCCAAAACAATATACTATAGTTATAATTAAAAGCAGTTATTGAAGGATCAGTTCACGCCAAATCAAAAATACATATTTTGTCTCTTACCTGTAGTGCTGTTTATCAGTCTAGATTGTTTTGGTGTGAGTTGCCGAGTTTTGGAGTTATCAGATGTAGAGATGTCTGCCTTCTCTCAAATATAATGTGACGATAAGACACACGGCTCGTGGTGCTCAAAGTGCCAAAAAAATACATTTGACAAACTCAACAGCAATGTCTCTTTCCAGGAATCATGATCCATTTCCTCAAGATAATCCACAGACCTTGTCGTGAGCAGTTTCATGTGGGAACTATTGTCTTTCGACTGAACTACACCTGCCAACCGCATCACTTTGCATCTGCGTCGACTGCTACCTCACCTAGCACCTAGCTAGCTAATGTTCCAGCTCAGCCGAGAGGAACGCCATTGATGTTTACATCTGATTTGTCACGAGCATGAGCCTCTCGTCCATGAGTAGATGCACGCTTCCTTCTGCATTCTGATACGTTTGACAGGTGTAGTTCGGCAGAGGAAAATAGTTCTTACGTGAAACTGTTCACAACAAGGTCTGTGGTTTATCTTGAGTAACCAGGTCATGATTTCTGGAAAGAGACACTGCTGACGAGTTTTTCAAAATCATTTCAAAATACACAAGCAGTGCCATCTAGTTCCATTATATTCGAGCGAAGACAGACCTCTCTACTGATGATATCTCCAACACTATGCCACTACAGGTATTTTTGATTTTGGTGCAAACTGTAACTTTAATTGCCGTCATGTTACTGTCAAGTTCCAGTCTCCCATGACCCTGATGTATTGCATTCTGATAATACACTCTGATAAGATGCTGGCTCTCTTCAGAATCGAAGGTGGCGTTAAAATAGCTTGCGTGCATGCTGCTATATTTGTGACATTCTCGGCTTAGCAAGAGACAATACGCTGTTGTTTTTGAATGCTTAGACCCTTGAATTGTCTGATTTCAAGGAAAACTGAACGACCCCGAGCTGTGCTGATTATTTTCATCCAGACAATACCTTGAGGGCACAGTTACACAAGGACACTTATATGATAAGAAACTGCTTTGTTTTGTTCAGATTTCCGCTCAAAGCAAGATTTCACATCTGAGGTAGCGCGTTATGACATTCACCAGAGACAGATAACAGAATTGTGTCACAGATGCAGCCAACAAAAGCTTTATTTCTTGCTGCAGAACAACCTTGCTGCAGCGCCAACCCAATACTCCACATCTTCATATTTTCACAATTACTGCGCTGCACTCAGGCCTCTCTTTCAAGTAATTTTTAACCAATTAAATAAAGGTTGTATATACTAAGAATGTAATATCACCACTTTATTAGGTACACCTTGCTAGTACCAGGTTGGACCCCGTTTGCCTTCAGAACTACCTTAATTCTTGGTGTCATAGATTCAAAAACATTCCTCAGAGATTTTGGTCCATATTGACATGATAGCATCACACAGTTGCTGCAGATTTGTCGGCTGCACATCCATGATGTGAATCTCCCGTTTCACCACATCCCAAAGGTGCTCTATTGGACTGAGATCTGGTGACTGTGGAGGCCATTGGAGTACAGTGAACTCATTGTCATGTTCAAGAAACCAGTTTGTAATGATTTGAGCTTTGTGACATGGTGCGTTATCCTGCTGGAAGTAGCCATCAGAAGATGGTACACTGTGGTCATAAAGGGATGGACACGGTCAGCAGCAATTACTCAGGTAGGCTGTGGTGTTTAAACCATGCTCAGTTGGTACTAAGGAGCCCAAAGTGTGCCAAGAAAATCTCCCCTTGAACTTCAGCAGGTCGTCTTGACCATGTCTACATGCCCAAATGCATTGAGTTGTTGCCACATGATTGGCACTATTTGGCTATGTTTTCTACTACTTGGCCCTCACAGCCATCAAAGCTTTGAAGCATTTTCTAGTACCACAGTATCAGTCTTCAAGTAGCTGTACAACATCCAAACATCACACTGGTGAAGATGAACCTGAGTAGGAGCGCTGGCAGATGGTGAAGTGATGTGTGTCGACTGTGTGGATTTGTTTAGTTAAACCTCAGTGATCAGAGCCAAAAAGCACCAGGTTTCTCTGGCAAAACACAATCTTTGAAGTGTTAGTGCCAACAAATCCGAAAATATCCTCCCTGTTGACTGCTGATATTTTGAAAATGTAATACAATTCACAGTTGTACTTGGCCTGACAACCTGTGCACTCATGTTTCTCTCAACCACTTTCCTTAAAATGTCTTTCAAATGATAAACAGTCCAGTCAGGACGATGTGTACTAGTGTTCATGGTCACTGGTGCTGATATTAGGAGCGAGCCCCATTGATTCTGTTTGCGGCATTGTTATGGACCTTAATATTTCTTTCACACACACATGCTCACACACTGACGCACACATTCTTTGCGGTCCCAGAGGAGTGTATTCTGAAGCATTGTGAGTGCTGGCAGTGAGTGAGGAAGCAACCCTGGTCCTCCTCCCTGACTGCTTCCATGTATTGTTGCGACATCCATCTCTTAAATGTCCACATGCACGTGTGTGCGCCTGTGTGTGTAAATAAGCATAGTTGGGGTGCAGTTTTGGGAATGTAGGGATGTCTTGAGAATGTCCTCACCAGAAGAAAATGGCAGAACTGGTTGTGTGGACATTCCTGAGACTTGTATCCTTCACACTGGTGCAAAATTGAGCTGACTGCTTGGAATTACATCCAAAATTCAGCTCAGATCAGGATTTAGGTGATTACGTACACTCTGAAAGGCATATTGATACTCACGCCTTCTGCAAACAGGATTAGCAGCACAGGATAGCTGCATGGATCATGTCTTTGTTCAGCCTTGTCACTAATCTCAATGAACAACTCAATCAGGATAAACTGCAATTTATTGCCGCATGTGTCGCATTCTGCTGGATTTTTAAATAATCCAGGAGGTTGCCTCAGCAAACATTGAAATATTTGCGATCGCCCAATTAACTATCAGACTATGCTGATGCCCCAGCTCTGTGTGGTCATTTCATAAGTTTAAAGCAACTGCATTATGTCCGGATGAGCTTTATACACTTCCAACAGCTGGTGTAAATACACCCCAGAAACAGAAATCTGATGACTTAAACCAGATGATTTGAGACACATTTAACCAGACACACTGGCAGGACAATGTGATGCATCTCTCCTTCTGGAGGCAACATCCTTAAAAAGAAATGTGTATGAAGGTCATGCATTGTTGCACATCCAGTTAAATACAGCAGCCTTTTTCGATCCACAAAATTGTTTCTGTTTCTCGGACTAGCTCACCATATTCATTCATTTTCTGTAGCTGCTTATGCTGTGAGGGGTCATGGGGGGCTGGAGACTATCCCAGCTGACATTGGGTGAGAGGCAGGGTTCACCCTGGACAGGTCACCAGACTATCACAGGGCTGACACATAGAGACAGACAACCATTCACACTCACATTCACACCTACGGACAATTTAGAGTCACCAATTACCCTGCATGTCTTTGGACTGTGGGAGGAAGCTGGACTACCCCCAGAAAACCCACAATGACACAGGGAGAACATGCAAACTCTGCACAGGGGGTTCGAACCAGGAGCCCTCTTACTGTGAGGCAACAAAGCTAACCACTGCACCACCGTGCTGCCTAGCTGCCTAGTCTCTAATTATTATTGGGAAGCAATCTGTATCCTCTCACAAAACCTTTTTCAACTTGTTTAACTCCTTGATTCTTCAGCTTTTCCAATTTCATGAGAGGAAATGTCCTCCTGTATGTTTTGTGTCTGCAGGCTGGAGTCTGAAATCGGCACACTCGAGAGTGAAGAGTCTCAGATATCAGCCAAAGAGCAGGTTCTACGGGAACGTCTGAAAGAGACGGAGCGCTCCATAGAAGACCTGCAGAAGGTAAAGGAACCCAAACTTTTGAGAACTTGTGCGAGCTGGTGTTGTGCTTGTAGAACTACAAATTGCTGATACTGAAATCACTCTGCTGTATCTGGTTGGTACTGACAATAGTTGCGTAATAACTAGTCCATCCCTCCTTACAGGAGCTTTTCAGTTCTTGCACTTTGTTGCCACTTTACTTGTTTAATGACACTGTAACTGCTTTGTTTTTGTGTACGCATTAATTGTTTTTTGTTTGAGCAAATAAAAACCAGTGAAAATGAAACGGAGTATAGACTTTACTGCTAATTAAAAACACAAGTGCGCTAAATATAAATGAGATGAATTACTTTGCGATTACAAAACAGAGCAGTTAATGTTTAATTGCATTGTAAATCAATGATTAAAAATGCACTTGGCAGTCATGTGGCTGCACATGCTGAATGTGGAAGGGGTCCGCACCAAAGAAGCCTTATCATTGAAATTTGCTTTTCAAACACAGCTGGTTATTTTTCATTATCAATATAAGGAATGTTTCAGCCTCCAAATGACCATTTGTATATCAGTTACTCACTCAGTGTTGCGTTGAATTCATGAAGATAATGTTTTTCTCACCTGCCTCCACAGTGAACGAAGAAAATTCTTAATGAATTGAGGTTATTGGCAACCACGTTTGACAACAACAAAACTATATCAAAACATCTGTTTACAAACTCTCACACAACTCCCATTTATCCAGTTATATGCTCAGTACTTCCCAAACAGCCCTTTCTGACAGGGAACTGTACTGAAAGTGAAACTTATCTACACTCTCTTCAAAGCCAGACTCCACTGGCAAAACAAGCAATTTTACATTACTAAATATGGCTGCTGCTGGTCTCCCGCTGCCTTGATAGGTGGTTTGTTTGTGTTATTTTGTGACATTGGTGAATCTGAACTAACCCTTCAAAAAAAAGTCACACAATAACACAAACAAACTAACTGATCAATGCAGCGGGAGACCAGCAGCTCCAGTATTCAGTGATGTAAAATTGCTGTTTATGTCAATGGAGTCTGGCTTTGAAGAAAGCGATGTTTTAAAATTCACCTTCGATCAGTCCCTCGTCAGAAAGGACTGTCTGTTTGGGAAGTAGTGAGCGTATGACAGGATAAATGACACTTGGATTATACTGCATGAGTTGTGTGAGAGTTTGTTAATATTTTCATATAGTTTTGCTGTTGTCAAATTCGATGCCTATGACCTCAATTTATCAAGAATTTGCTCTGTTTTTGGATTCTTCGTTCACTGGAGGAATGCAAGTTTTCTTCAAGAAGTCAAAGTCACTCAAGGTGAATGATTGATTAACAAATGGGCATTTGAGGAATGAAGTATTTCTTTAAATATATTCCATATTCTGCTTATGATAATAGTTTTTATTGGAAAGAAAACACTCTTGTCATAGCTCATATTGATTTTCCTCTGTTTGTCCTTCAGAGCCTGATGACCCAAGATGGAGGTATGACATACACACACACACACACACACACACACACACACACACACACACTAAAAATTCACAGATACACATGGTGTCCTCCCTGAGTTATTGTTGTTTCCTAGCAGTGGGGTCCCTCTTTTTCTGTTTCTGTGTGTGTGTGTGTGTATGTGTGTGTGTGTGTGTGTGTGTGTGTGGGAATAATAGTCTCGCTGAGGCAGGAGGGATGCAGGCCAGAGCACCCCCGAAACACACACTCATCCATACCCACGGACACACACGTAGACATATACATACCTGCACACAAACACACACGTGCGCCAAACATGCGCGCGTACACACACACACACAGAACCCGGCTCAGCGAGGCTATTGAAGCTCACACACACACACAAGGCCATGACTCTGCAGCCTGCAGTCGCTGGCTTTATCCCCCCCCTATTCACCAACAAGCCCCGTAAGCCCCTAAAGCTTTGTTCCTGCAATCACACTCACACACACACAAACACACACACACGCTTCTGCTGCATAAGCACTGGACCTCAGGGGTGCTAGAGTTGCCGTGGACACAGAAACAGAGATGAGGAGAGTTAGATGGTGTGTGTTTGTGTGTGTGGAGGAGGGGCGGGCAGGGTCACTCAGGGGTGTGGTTAGTTTCCCTGTCGGGGGGCTGGGCTGTATGTGTGTGTATTTGTGTCAGGGTGTGGTTACACATCCCTGAGGTGTGTGTGTATCCAGCATGCATGTGTGTGTGTGTGTGTGTGTGTGTGTCGGCATGCGCCCGGTGCGTGAGTGTGTACGTGTGTGTTTGCGGCTCTCCCTCACGGCCTCTAACGTCCCCCCGACCATGTGTCATTTCCCCCCCTGTGCTCCTGCTCACTAGATGCCACCGGCTGCATGTCCGCCCCTCTCTCGGACTGCACGGACCCCGACGCCGACCACCTCGTCCTGGCCACGCAGCCCAGGACCGGCCCACCTGCCTCTGGAGAGCACGCCATACCAAGACCTGGTAAGACAGGGGGGGGAGAGGAGGCGGTGAGGGAGGGGTGAGGAGAGAGAGGGAGGGAGGGAGGACAGGAAGATTTTGGGCTGCAGCCAAGTTGGATTATAACCAGGACCAACTGGTGCGCACATGGATGGCGGACAGGCACAGATAGGCACACGTTTGCACAAACTGAGTCAGATCTCAGGTGGACTTTAACACTTACGCACTGATGGGTGCCGAAAAAAAACAGGCAGCGAACACAGCCATAAACCCACAGTGACACACACTTAATCAGTGTGTATCCACGCACTGTGTACTGAAAGCAAAAGGACATCAGATACACATTTGAACTTGACTTTAGAGAATGTGTCTCCAAATTCATGATAGTTATAACTTTTGACAGGACCACAGCTCAGACTGTAGAATTCACTTAATTCATTTACATTACTTTTAGTCTCCACAATAGTATTACTATATTTTTTAGCTGTAGGCTTATTTCTAATTTTATGGGTACTAGTTGGTAGTAGTGAATTAAAGATTAATTTCACCCTTGATATTTGTATTGGCTTTTACTCTTAGTGTTAATAATATACTTTTTCTTCTTCAAGGAAAAGCTGAATATTTTGATAGTAAATGGAAATCTGCTAAGTTCATTATCTTACATGGTTGTTTCACTGTAGTTAGTGCTGCTGACTTTGCAGAAGGGAACAGTTCTACTAAATAAAAGCTCAGCTTTTTGGGCAGCGTGATGTGCTGACTTATCTGCAGTAGGAAAAGTGTAGGAATAGAACTAAACCTCAAGTAAAATAACAACAATACTAATACTTATAAGAAGAAGAAGACAAAGTAGAAAATATTATTATTATTTACTCTGCGTAATTAACTGAAAATATACTCTACTGCAGAAGGAAATGTTTTTATAATCACTGCATGGTGTGAGAGTGTGAGGACGAAATCATGTTGGGCAATTTAGAGAAAATCAAATATCAAAATTTTTAAGCAAATACCTCAATATTGATATTGCAGCTATATTATAGGGTTAACTTTCAGTGCTAGTATTTATACACTGAGTTTTCTGATAAATAATCTTCAGTAATGTGCATGTAAGCCCCGTTTCCACCAAACACTTTTATTATGGTACCTTTGGAACCAAAAGTAACCCTTCAGACATGGTACCTAGACCCTGTTGTTTCCACCTCAAACAGTACCCTTAAATGTGGTTGTTGTCACTCACTGCTCCGTCCAGCACTCACTGTATTTCACCTTGTTTAGCCAACACAGACTGAGGTTGACTTATTTAGACCATTGGAACATTGGAGCTTGCTACCATCCACAACTTTTCACAGTGGGAATTAAAAGGTACTGAAATTAAATGTACCGTACTGCTTGGTGGACACGGGGCTTTATAACCAAAATCTAAAACAATAAGTAGCCTCATATCACACTTTCAAATACCTGTAGTCTACTAGATATCTACAGTACATGTGTCCTCACAGATTAGACACAGTGAGGGAAAGTTGTGTGTTTCTTCTCGTTCACTCACCTGCATCTGTGGTTTGCATCTCTAAAGGACAAAGTTAAGGTAACGTTTTGTGTTTACTAACTTCATATACAGCACTTTGAATAAGAAAGTTATGCTGCAGATTTCTCAGAGAACACTGTGTCCCCGACCTCATGCTTCACTCCCTCCACTTTTTCCTCCCGTCACCCCCCCTCCACCTCCTCCACTGGTTCCTCCCCACCCCTTCACTTGTGCTCCTTCAAACCCCACTCCCTTCTGCCTCAACCCCTCCCACCCTCCCTGTTTCTCCTCCCCACCCATTCACGCCTCCACCCCTCCCTCCCTCCTCCCTCCCCTTCTAACAGCAATGTTTGCCATGGAGATCAACGTGCAGCACGACCCGCAGACCGGCGAGCAGCGCGTCCTGTCAGCCAACCGTGTGAGCCCGCTGGACGCGGCATCGCGTGGCGTCAAAGTCTACGACGACGGCAGGAAAGTGGTCTACGAGGTCAGTTCCTCTGGGGGCGTGTCCACCACCACCATGGAGAACGGTTGGAGCTCGGCGCAGGTGGACCAGCTGATCCAGCGCGCTGCCAGACCTGCTGTACACGGAGTAGATGGCAGCAGGGGTCAGGTGACGGTGACCCAAGCTGCCCCGCAGGCTTATGTTTCCCCATTAGATGTTGACGATCTGTCACCACCCTCCTGCGCCCCGCCATCCATTCCTTCGAGCCCACCAGCACAGGTCGTCCTCCAGAGGGAGACCCGGCTTGGCATGATGCCCCCCTCTGCTCCCATCACAACCCAACCTGGCTCCTCAGCTCACCCGGGCGGCGAGCTCACCAACACACCCCAAGCCACCGCAGAGCACCCAGTCACCATGGTGTTCCTCGGCTACCAGGACGTTGAGGACACGAGCGAGAGCAGGCGGCTGCTAGGCTTTGACGGCGCCGTGAAGGCCGAGGTGGTCCTCATCGACGAAGACGACGAGAAATCGCTGAGGGAGAAGACGGTCACCGACCTATCCATCATCGACGGCACGGCGGCTGACCTCGTGTCAGGGCGGCCGGCCACGTCCGAGGCCGTCAGCACGGAACTGTCATCCGATGGCCGCGAGCCCGACAGCGCCTCCTCACCCCCCGCCAACCCCGAAGCCAACACGGCCCCCCCGCCCGGCCTCACCCCCCCCACAGGTACAGACAAGAGGAAACGCTGCGAGTGCTGCATCCTCATGTGACTGAATCTTCTCCCTCTTCCACCCTTTTATTATTACCCACAACACCCCTCTCTTCTCCTCTGTCTCTGGATGGTTACTAACAGAAGCCCTGACTTCCTCCTCCTCCTCTGGACTCTGATCGGCTGGCACACACATGCACGCACACACGCTCTTGTCTGACCTTTGACTTTTTACTCAGTTATGTTTTTACCTCTACATCCCTGCTCTTTTGTTACCCTCTCTGTCAACATGGAGGCCCGGCCTTCACGCCTGCGGTCTCCTCAGACAACGCAGTAGGCTCTATTTCACAAAATTCAGCTGTTGTCACGCTGCTATATTAATGATAAAAACAGATGGTGAAATTGTTGTTGTGACAAACAGCTTCAACCAGGTAATATAAAACTACTCTCAGTGGTCGGTAAGACTTCACGGACAATCAGTCACGACGCCATGCTGTCTGGACAATCAACCAGATCATCGCTTTTAACAAGACAGTCTATAAAACATTGAAAAAGACGGACACGGTCTCAGTAGTTTTTTTAAATATCTCTATCCAGTCACCTCCCACGCCCTTTCCTCTCGACAGATTCTCTCCTGTTGTCTCCAAAAATAAACGGACACACATAAACAACCGCACAAACTCAAACAAACCACCCCCTCCACCTTCCTTGTACCGACTCTCTCTGACTCTCAGGATGGAGAGGAGCGTACTTGTTGCCTTGGTTTCTTTATGTGCCTCTTCATTCTTCCACATTGATAGTCCTAGCAAAAAAAAATAAAAATAAAATAGAGAAAATTAGAAGTTTCTTTTAGGCTTTTATTTCAGTTTGCCGTTGTTATTTAAAGTTTTTTTTTCTCCTTTTGTTTTGGAACTTAAAAAGGCCATTGAATTGTTGGGACGCCTGTTTCCGTGGGAAACTTGAGGTTTTTGACACTATAGTTAGTAAAAACAGGACTCTCTCTTTTCTCATCTCTTTCTTTCTCTCTGTCGTCCTGTCCATTAACTCCAGCTATTCCACTGCTGAGGCCATTTCCTCCTATTCTAGTACTTCCTAACTCAGCAGCCGATACGAAGCAGTGGAACACCTTCTGGCAGCCAGTAGGATCTATACAGCCAACTTTTCCAGTGTGTCTATAGAGCACAGGAAGCTAACGGCAGCTTAGTAGGCCTACACTCTGGCAGCAAAGGAACATGTATTTCCACCCATGAAAACAAACATGGGTTTCTACCACTCACAGCAGGGCACAAATTTTTAAATAACCAACGTTAAAAAAGCACTATCACTAAATTATGACAGCTGTGCTCAACGGAGCTTTTAGAGAAAGATTATGTGCAATCTATGTTCATCTTTTTTGTCCATTAAATTCACTTCATCGCTGCAGAAGGCCACCAGAGATCCATTATACTCTTTACAATTCAAAGAGACTGAAAACACTGCCAGCTCATGCAGTAGTCACCAACCAGGCCCTCGTTTACAAGGGTGCTGCAAATAATGTGGCCTGGGTGTCATTATAACATCGTATATATTACACTGTAGGTCATTGACGTGGCTGGTTTTCAGAAAAAGCCCTCAAAAGCAGTAATCATCCTCATTCTGTCGTATGATATGGATGCTCTGGAAAGATTTTTTGCTTCATTTGAAGTGTCTTTGATGTTACATGGATTAGAGAGGATGGATGGAGCTCAATAGGCAACCGGTGAATTGATTTTTGGAGAGTTGGTGACTACACTTTGCTGTTGTACGCTACAGAGAAATACCTGTTGTCAGAGTGAGATCAATAAAGGTATATGGGCCATGTATGTGATTGGGGAAGACGTCCGCACATTTACAAAGAGGTTAGAGAGGCTCTTCAGATCCAGATAACACAGTGTGGTGTTGTTTGTGCGGCTCAGGTGTGTATCAAGTGGCCGTCACGTCAATTAATGGTTTAGTTGTGAACTATTAAATCAATCACCAACTAATTTGATGGTTGATTAATTGGTGTGAATAATTTTTTAGGTTTTAAAAAAGTCAAAATTCTCTGATTCCAGCATTTTCAGTGTTATTATTTTTTGTTTTCTTTGCAACCTGATCACCTGATGGCATTGTACATTTATGCAAACCAAGGTTACATTACATTTGCACATTGTTAAGTAGCATATATGTTGAACTTTACGTTTCAACAACGCTGTGGTCAATTTGTGTTAGGTTTAGCACAAAAAACACTTTGTAATGGTTAGGAAAAAAACAATTTTTGGCTTGAAATTCCCAGCTCAGTCAGGAACACTTTAGTCGAAGAAAACTTTATTTTCATTTGTAGCATTATAGTTGGCGGTGTGGCTCTGTTCTGGGGCCTCTCTGCCTTTCCTCGGGCCTACGCAGAAAGCTTAAGGCAAAGAAAGCACACCTTTCCACCCTTATGCATGCCTACGTTGAAAGCCTTAAGGCAGAGAGAGAGCACACCTCTCTGCCCTTCCACGTGCAAATGAGGAAAGCCTGAGGCAGACAGAGCAAACCTCCCTGCCCTTCCATGCGCCTACATGGAAATCCTAAGACAAGTAGAGAGCAGCAAAGACCCCACAGGAACAGAACAGAGCAGCATCAATGACAAACAGAAATGACACTGATAAATCAGACACAACATGAAAACCAGGAGCCGGTGGTTGCAAAGCAGCTTGCAGAGGAAGCAGCAACAGTAGGCAGGCCAGAGCCGCTTAAATAGGGCTCCCTGAATGAGATTCACCAATTGGTTGCATAGAAAGGAATCACGTGATCTATCAGCTGATTCCCTGCCATCTATCAGCTGCTCCATCAGTTGATTGGGCTGTTTGAGATCAGCTGATGTAGCTGGGATATGAGCTGAGCTTGACGTCGTGTCCTGACTGAGCTAAAGCTATGCTTAAATTTAGGGGCCACAATCCCCTCTGGAAAAACAGCAACAAGTCGCTTTAACAGCACCCATATTTGGGGGCCGAAAAGCAGCTGAAAAATTGGGCCACAGGTTGCTAAGAAACACCCACATTTGGCAGCTAAAGAGCCACAGGAAAAACAGCAATAACTCACCAAAAAACAACCGGTTTTGTTGTTTGTTGGTCTTGAACAGTGGCCCGCAGCTTGACAGGCATCTCACACTGATGTAATAGTCCACCATCTCCTCCACCACCTTATGACAAAGTCAGCTCATATGCTACGTCCCTTTAGAAACGTTGATATGATATATATGAAATGTGCAAATATAATGTATTTGTGGGTTGCTAAACATACAATGCCAGCATTTTCTTCTGGCGATTGGGCTGCTCTGACAGCAAAGTGAATATCTTTGAGTTGAGAACAAAACAAGACATTCGAGGGCTTTGGGAAAGGCCAATCAACATTTTCTCACAATCTTTTGACATTTTATAGACCAAACAAATGATCGATTAATTGAGGAAATAATTGACTAATGAAAAAAAAAATCAATAATTTCAGGCTTAATTTATTCACAAGAAAATGCTTTTTTTCACATCATGAAAGAAAAGTGACAGTGAACGCAACACTAACCTAACCTGAAGAGCCTCAACGACCTTTTTCCAGAGTGCAGCACTTTTCTTTCTCTCTCTTCAGGCATGTGTTTGACTAAAGTGAAGAACATAACATCTTTCTATGCACTGTGTACTAACTCTGGCAATAGTCATAAAGCAAATGAAAGACAGAAGCAAAATATTCATGGCAACGAACAGCACATTTCCAGCATTGAAACATCTCTGGGTAAATCTCCTATAATGGCTCTGTGCACAGCTACCCTATCCCACCTCTCAACTGTCCTGTCAGTGCAGAACTGTACGCCGCCCTTCAAGCATACATGCTTTAGCGTGATTGGCCACTGCTGCTGTCAGTCAGTCCAGCTGGCTGTGTGATCGGCCACCACCGGGCCCGCCGGGGTCTAGTTTCCTGTGTAGATAAAGAATGTAAATACGCTCTATATTCTATTTAGTGATGATTTTATTTTCCACATCTATATAGAGATCTAGAGATAATTCTGATTATTATGGGTACTAGACATTGTTCTGATGTCCTACGATGCCATATGACGACTGTATGAGTGCACAAGCGCGAGCTTTGTATATTTTCATCCTCTAACTTCACTGCTTTGCTGTGTGTAATCTCACAATTAACTCCACGTGACTTTCCCTCCCCCCCGTCTTCTGACCACCACCACCACCACCACCACAACCTTGTCTGAACTCTTGGCGGCTGCTACCATTCCCAGACGTGTCACGGTTGGTCTCGGAGGCATCTGAGGACCTTAAATTGTGCAGAGGCAGCATCTTCAATAACCATACAGTTGGATTTGCATGTTAGCCTATTAACAAACCATTCAATTTACATCAGTGCTGACCTTTTTCCAAAGCATATCGCACGTTTGTACGCTGATCCCTTTAGGCAGCCATTGATTTCCATTCATTTAAAGATGTACTATGCAGGATTGTCCTAAAAGACTCTGACCGCTATTGGCATTTCCTTATTTTCCTTTTGTTTACCGTCTTTGGGACGTTCATGGGCATGTCCCCCGGTGCTCAGGTGAGGTCGGGGCTTTATTAAAAGGTAGTGACCAGGTGCAAGACCGTAAGCAGCAGGCGTCCAAGAGATACAGCGCCGAAAAAAAACAAACAAACGAGTAATTCAGAGGTTAGCTTTTACTTTACAAACAGTAACTGGAAATCCTGCATAATACCTTTAAATTAAACATAAAAATCTACTTGACTAGATTTGCTTGAGGCAGGTAATTACATTTTTACCTCAATCAAAGCTGGTAATGGTTAAAATTCATCTGCAAATTTACTGGGAAAAAATGCAAGCAATTTCACATTATCCTTTTCACCACATCCTTGTTTATTCTCTTGGATCTGATGGGGAAAAGAAGATGATCCATCAGAGCAGTTTGTCACATTTCTTTCCCCTCATCATTTGCAGACAGCAAGGCTTGTGCAGGCTGGGAACAATTCGTAACGTCCTTTTTGGTGTCCCAGATTGGCCAGAACTATTCATTGCATGCCTGCTTGTTTTTTGAGGAGGATACGCAGCGAAGTGCATCCTCAAAAAGTGTAGTGTTAGTTTCCCCCGAGGTGTAACGCACACACGGCGCGCAACAGAGCAAAGAATCTACAAAAGGAAATCCAATCTCACAACGCATTAAAAATAAAAAGAAAGGCTGAGTTCAAGTTAATGGAGCCTGACCAATCCAGTTAGCCTGTGTGGGTTTGTGTGTGTGTGTTTTTGATGTAATGCAAGGAGCTGTACGTGAACGCCAGACTTGTTGAGTTTACCAGCCCCACTGCCACGCCTGCAGTACTCCTCTGACTCTGTAGGGGTCTCTCTTTTTCTTGTCTGCCTGCCCTCATGGTTGTATGGACTGTTAAAAACAAAAAGGAGCCATTTTCTATTGTTCACACTTCTCTCTTTCTTTCTCTCTCCCTCTCTCTCTCTCTCTCTCTCTCTCTATGGGTATGACAACTCACTCTGTCACATTCTCTCTCTCTTTATCTCTCTATCTCTCTGATGTCTGTATCTTCTCTCTATCTTTGGTCAATAAAGCTGAGTTTCTCCAGTGCCCTCCTGCCGTCTCTTGCTTGTTGTTCTTTCCATCTGTCTCTAACATTCACTTTTCATTGGCTGCTGACGAAAGAGATCACGAGCTCTCCTCACTGCACCCCTATCTGTGATAATACCCACTGCCACTAACAAGCACACACATTCTTTACACTTAAATTTAGGGGATATTTTGTCACACAAGACAAAACAAATACAGGTAAGATACGGGCAGCAGTCACTGCTTTCCAGTGTTTAACCACAAACTCAACTCCCAGTGCAACTTTCTGCTTTACAGTATGTTCTGTTTTTGCACTATTTAGTGTCATTTATTCCAAACCAGTCATGCAAACAAACAAATCAGAGCAAGACTAAAGCCACAGATGTAGTGAGTTGGAAATTATTTAATTACTGCTTTGATTTTCTGTGACTGTCTTTATTCTGAGTACCTCAGAATATTTTGACAGTTTCATAATGTTTTCTTGATTCAAATAGCACATGATGATTTCAGAATGCTTGAAAACCAAATATGAATAAACGTTACTGGAATGCGGTAAATTTGCAACACATTCTCAATTCGACCTTGTCACATATCGACGTTTGGTCATGAACTTTCCATGTCCAGATACAACGTGATGTTGATGTTCTGGGACGCCGTGTCAAGTTCTGCCTGTCACATGCATTGTCTTCTTTCAAAATACTCTTCCGTTTTCAGAATAAAGGCACTACATTCGTACAACAAAGCTAATTGACAGCTAATGCATGTGGTTAGGTTTAGGCAACAAAAGCACAGGGTTTAAGCTTTATAATCTTACGGGACGCAAACATCGCTCACCTGGGTTAAAGTCTGTATTTGTTGGACCCACCCACTCTGCTTAGATTCTCGCCGCCTTAACTTTCGTTCTTGTCCCACCGTGTTTTCCCCTGACACTGCCGAGCACCGTTAAGCTATAACAGCAACCGGCCGCGTGTTATGCCGACATTAAAGGATGCAAGTCACTGCTCAAGCACCGGATTTCAACGACTACTTAGTGAGACTGGGTTTAAATTTAAAGTCATGAATTTAGATTAAAGATGTAGTTGGTGAGTTTAACAGAAACTCTTAGTGCTTCTAATGGCATTTACAAGAAAAGAGTAAACAGCCAATCACAGCGGAGGAGTGGAGGAGCAAAATACCAAGCACCGCCCTCCCAGCTCGAGCAACTTTCTCATTGCACAGCTAAACAGTACACTAAAATATGTTTCTGAAAACATCTGAGGCAAGAAATAGGCATGCAGAAACAGAATCTTGATTTTTATCTGTTCAGTGCTGCCTGGTTTGACTGCAGTTCACAAGCATTGATTGACAGTTGCATTAGAGACTCCTCCGCTCTGATTGGTTTTTTTCATACACATGCAGCAAGGCCATTAGAAGAACTATACGTAAATAGAATAGGCAGAGGAATGTGATTTTTTTTTTTTCACAGGTCATTAGTGCTCATTTAGTGCTGTGTGAATATAGTGACAGCAAATATGACAAAAGTTATTTTTTATGAAAGCTAGAGGCTCCTCGTCTCTGATTGGCTGTGGCAGATCTAGCAAATGCCATTAGAAGCACTAAGAGGAGGAGGAACATTATTTATTTCACAGGCTATCTGTCTCACGCACTACAGTGTGAATGTAGTGACAGTTTCATTTAAATGACAAGAAGTAATTTTCATACAATGTGATAATGCTTTAATGTGATAATGTGGCCTAATGGGAAACAGCACTGAGGTGTTTTTGTGCCAGGCTCTCTGCCAAACACTTACTGCTCTGGAAATTAGATTAAAGCCTGAAAATGTACTCTAAAAGCAGCTAAACTGCAACATGTCATCAGTCTGTTCTTACTATGAATATTAAAAACAGAAAAAGGGATGGGTGTGCAAGCAAATACAGTTCAGAATTTTAATATAATCTCTCTCTTTCAGTATGACTCGCAACTGCTTATGAGAAATCGCTCTAATATTACTGCAACATTCCTGAAGGGACTCATACTGTGTCTGTGGCATCTTATGAGTTTACACGCTGCAGAAAATATGGAGTAGGAAGGAGCATAAGGACTGTAAATATTTTAGATGATAGATTGGAGAGAAATAGTGAGGTAGCGGGTGCTGAAGGGGAGAACGTAGGAAGATGGGTGAGTAAATAGCTGGGATTACAGATAACTGGATCAATCTAGATACCCCCATGCCCCAGTTCTGCTGGAGCCCTGAGGCGCCCCCCTGGTATCAATAGTAGGTACTGCAAGAAATGACCTCACTGCATGCTAACTTTACTGATGCCACACTGATAACTGCACGGCAATGAGCCGAGAGGACAGTTAAGACGAGTGAAGTCAAGAAAAACACACCACACAAAGATTCATTCAAAGGCACACTGCATGAACACGGAGGCATTCACAGTTCTGCTCAAGGACATTTCAGGAACACATTCACATGTGATAAATAGAGTACATACAATACACTATGAACACGTCAGCACATAAACATCTTCTGAAACCATAGAGATTCATACACTCTCATCTGCCCTCTGATAAAGTGCGTCTATCTCAGATGACGGACTGGGTGTTGTTATTTTCATCTAAAACACACATGATCTTGAGAGAGCAGCAACACAAATATGACTCACACTCTTCCCCGGAGGACATAACACAAGGTGATAAATGATTATACATTACAGATGTCATGACAACCAGCATGTGAACACAGGGCTGACACATGCACACAGAGCACGGGTGTGTTTTCTGTGATAATGAGCGCTAACTGATTTATCTTAAGACAATGACAGCCCGGTGGCTTTAACAGTAACGATGACAGCGGAAAATTATTACGGGATGATAAGAGATGTGTCAGCTGCGGGTGGAAATATGTAAGCATGCATCATAGCATTGTGATTTGCTCAAGGCCACATACGCAGTATCTCACCAGCACTGGATGAACTGTGATGTGTGACACTGCACAGGATTTGTGGTTCCACATGACTTTACAAACATACGGAAGTAGATCAAATTCAATGCAAAAAATATAGATGTCTTTTTTTTGGGTAGCAAATAAAGATGCAAAGCCGAATCATAATACATACAGTGGTCTTGAATTACAGCATATACTGTGTCTCATTTCTCTGCTGCATGGGAGTAAGTGTAATGTGCTACTACCACTGCTGATACTACTAATACACTCACTACTGCTATTACTAATACTATTGCCCATACCATTGTCGCTACTATTCCGACTACCAATGGTGGAAGAACTATTTGGATCCTTTAGAAGAAGCACATAAATATACTACTTAAAAATGGGTATTATAAGAAGGATCACAAGTGCTACATCGTAGGCAACTGGACTTGCTTGAGTTTCTTAAAGACGTTTCGCCTCTCATCCAAGAGGCTTCTTCAGTTCCTCAGACTTTTAAACTCTGTGAGTGTGAACCCTACAGAGTGGTTGAGGTCATGTGAGTCGTTGACCCACCCGGCCATCTTGTGTTGTTAGGGTAAGATGGGTCCAGTTAAGAATGCAGGTGTTAAGTCGTCTGGGGAGGGATCTGGTTAGAACTAAAGAAGCCTCTTGGATGAAAGGCCAAACGTCTTTAAGAAACAAGCAAGTCCAGTTGCCTACGATACAGCACCTATGATTACCATGACCTGGATGACGGAGAATCTTCACTGACATTGTAAGAGGGAGCATCATTATGCAGAATGTCCTGTTTCAGAGTGTTATTTTATGAATACTGCAATATAATTATTGGATTATTGTTATTCGGTGTTAAAGTTGGGTAGTTTCGTCTACATTCTATCAACTGATCAAACGTTCTGCAGATAAGATTATGTTCGGCAAACCAACTATAGTTGTTAAATGGAGGAAAAATGACAGTATTTGCCTCTGAAATGAATTGAGTTAAATTAGCATACAATGGAAATACCGATGCAAATTGCACATACCTTAAAATACAGTAATTTAAGGTAAGAACTAGATCAAACCATTCACTGCAACGAATGGAAATACAGTTATGTTTACTGCTGAGGGCTTTGCTCTTGAGGTGATCCCTGGATTAGACAAGAAGTATGCTTTGCCACAATGCAGAACCCTGGTGCCTCTAGCTTTCATCTGCTGTTTGACTGATAAGAAAATAAGAAACAATGATCCAATCAGCTGGCTGTCAGCTGTAGTAGTAGCAGTAGTAGCAGCAGCAGTAGTGGTGGTAGTAGTAGTAGTGTGAGCCTGCTTTCGACAGATCCATGTTGATATTTCCTACTCTGACAGCAGTGTTACTTCAGCTGCAGTGAGTTTGGGTGTCAGGAGGTTGAGGATGATAAGATGAAATCGGATGAACTCGACTCCTCGGGGTGGAACTGGGTCACCGAGGCAGCAAAGACCTGAATCAAGATAATATTTCAGCCAAAGAGTGCAGGAAATGCTTATGATTTATCATCTCTGTCATGCAGTCGCTGTGGTTGCATTAAAAATAATTCTCACAGTCATGATAACTGACCAGATGTCAGCAGTTCACTGATTTATAATGCACCACAAAAGCAAATCACTAATATTATTACATTTCGAGATCAGATGCATGTTGCATGACACAAAGGTCACACACACGTGCAAATAAAACGAAAGATGATGATTTAAAATGATGTAAGTGGTAACAGTAACTCAATTTTTGTTTCATCGCAGGCTGTGGCACACCATCAGAGGTTACCGTGACAACAGAAAATGGGTATCAAGCTCCCATTCCGACCAGACAACCTCACACCGCCATGGTGAGCACTCTGTATGCATGTGTGTGTTTTTATGTATATCTAAAAGTGCGATTACGTATCGTTAGAGCGAGGTGCAGGGTGAGTATCCACAGATATTCTACACATAATGTACTCACACTTTTGTCAGAGAACTTGACATGAAGCGAGAACACCAGGTCACAGGAAACCTTTCATGGTGCAGTTACAGAGATGGGACTATTTGTTCACCCTTTACAGAGAATTACAGGCCTCCGAGCGACAATTTCCATCATTCAGCCTTGTACTGCCATTCACTGAAATGGGGTGTGTGTGCGTGTGTTTGTGTGTTCAATTTTCTTATACCTCAAAAGGGGAAAAAACAAGATGTGAAGAACAAGACAACCACAGAGCTGAGAGAATGCGGACAAGTTAGGACTGTGTGTTCTGCTCAACTGGAAACATCTGTGCCATGCAGGTTCTTGTTACGGTACATTGAGAGAAATTTCAGGCTGCTACTTTAAGACTATGGGCACGCAGTAGGCAAGGCAGATTGATGGAAAGCTGGCATGTCAAGTAACTGAGTCCCAAAATCACACATGACCTCTGCCATAGTCAGTTTTGTTCGTCAGCTTTTTAGAAATTAACTTTGTCTGTGACGATTGTCGGACAAAAACAACAACAAAAGACATTCGACATCAAGAACGTCATGCTCCAAGTGTAAGACAGCATTTAACCCCACAACAGCATCACCAAAAATTAAAACTCAAGTGCAACAAAATGCATGTAACACAAGTAGAAGCTGAAAATGATACAGTGTACTGTGCGTGCTGTTTGTGCTGAACTAGACATCTGCTGGGGGTGCATGTTTGGGATGCCTCTCAGCCACATTGTTTCCTCTCTACAGGTGCATATCTGTTCTGTGGTGTGCTGAGATATCTCGCCACACTGTCTCTACAATATCTTTATATGTACACATTGTATATTTATAACACTTAGTAAGTGTAACACGATCTTACTGTACTTTGTGGCATATTTATCTGCTGTAAAGGGGTGACTGAATAAGCTTAAAGTGACCTTACTCTACTTACGGGCTCTTTTTAATCTACTATTGTATTCATTTAATATGATACAGTAATATTCCTACAGGGAGTTATATCCGATCATACAGTGTAGTTTCAAGGGTATAGCAACCATATTATTCCCACGTACTGTAAAACTAAACTAAAAGCCTGGTCCCAATTACTAGCCCGATGTGGCTACACATCATGACAAATTAGCTCCACAGCTGGTCTGGTTACTGGTTGCCAAGGAATAACTCACTGTCTCTTGGAGCTAGATCAAATGAATGATTCGTAATTGATATGTTATCTGAAGACTAATTTAAAATAATACATATTTAACCTGGAAATCCAGATGCACTGCCCCCAGCAAATTCGAATTTGCGCTGCACGGGGATCTGACCCGATAAGCAGAGCCTGCTGAATCGCCTATCGGACCAATCAGATCAGTCTATCTGACAGAGGCGGGCTCTGGGCAGGCGTAACATGATGATGACAGCGCTGTGCCGTAGGAGTCAGAAAGTAAATAGCCAAGATGGTAGCTGCTGAAGGACTGTGTACATTTAGTTTAGCTTTCGAAGAAACGCTAAGCTAACTACACTTATCTTTTTCCTTAAGAGAGGAACAGAAGACTGCCCCAGAAGCCTTCGCTTCCAGGAAGGAATCTTTCTAGATTTGAGTTTGGATTTCCAGGCTAATTCATACTGGTTTAAATAAAACATTTTCATTGTATGTCCTATCTTTGCTGAGCAATAGTTTCAACAAGCTTCAGGTAGGTCATTAATAAACAAACTAAATAACAGAGGACCCAAAGTGGAACCTTGAGGTACACCAACATGATTTTCAGCCACTTTTGAGGTAATTTGATCCATGCGAACACATTTTTTTTTTCTGTCTGTAAGATATGAATTTAGCGCGTGCTGTGTGTGAGCTACCTGTAACGAGCTAACTGTATGACTGAACAGTACACATTCTGTTCATGTTCAGAGAACAAATGGCGGTGTAGAAAGGATGATAAACCTCCCCCTGGTCAGAATATGTGCAGCAGAGGCAAAGATATTGTGACTTTTAGCAAAAGTATGAGCATGTACACCCAAAACACTGGATCCTATCCTTCAGTTCCCATGATCCAAGTTGCAAATTGGACTTTTGCAGAATTGGTAAGGTGGCCGTTTAATTGTAGTGAAGCAGCATGAAGTGGCAAACATACAAGTTGTGTGCACTGTGCAGTACTTGAGTAAATGTGGGCCAGTTGACTTGGTTACCACCACCGCCTGTTCTGGAGTGTTCTGAGTATGTGTTTGTCCCTCTGAAAATGCCACCTGAGCACATTTGAGTGAGGGGAGGCAGAGCAGGAGGTGGGGAGACAGAGAGGTGGGGTACAGGAGCACGGAGGGGGGGCTGCTGCTGGCTGGCTGGCTGGCTGGGGCTGCGGTCAGATTGTTTTGCAGCTGAATAAATGAATGAAAGGCAGTACGGCCGGTAACCTGATCCGTCCGGGTCGGCCTCATTGTGCTTGGCTGGAGCTCGCGCTGGCGGCTCGCTCTCTGATTGTCTCTGGAACGGGACAGAAAACACTCCCGGGACCTCGCGAGCCCTGCATTATTCAGCGCGCGTGCCTACAAAAAAAAAAGAGGAGAGACAGAGGAGAGAGAGAGAGAGAGAGAGAGAGAGAGAGAGAGAGAGAGGAAGAGGAGGAGGAGGAAAGCGCCGGTTGGAAAAGCTGGCGCGTAAAAAGGAGCTCAATGTCATCCCAGTCAGAGCCTGCCGTTACCGTTATTACCGTGCTGAGCTCGCGCGCATCCGGTCCTCCACTTCTTCTTCCTCTGTCCGTTTGTTTCTCTAACGTCCCGCCGGCCGGTGCTGCAGCAGCTGCGCTCACGTCACCTCGGTAAATGTTGAAGATAAAAGACTAAGGAACAAAAAAGAGGAAGAAGTCGCGGTCAGCAGGTCGCCGTTAAAACCTAATCCCGGTTATTAACCGTTAGTCGGTCCGGTAAGGAGCTCCGGGGATCAGCGCTTTGATACACGTCTTCCTCCACACAGGTACACTGAATTAAAACAAAAATAATGCTCTGAAATGCATTTTAACTCAAGTTTACATGGGAAAGAAACTCACATTTAAAAATAGTAAGTGAAAGTGTCATGGTAGCTAAGGCAGGTGTGTGTGTGCCAGTTTGGGCTTTTTTTTTTTTTTTTTTTTTTGCATGTTTCTTTGCAAGTGTGTGTGTGTGTGCTGGTGAACAGAGACACAGCCTGTAATTACACTGATTGGCTTTAAAGTGGCGAGGACACAGGATACTGCACCCTCCTCTCCTGAGAGGGAGACAGAGACATCCAAAGGAGGTTAGTGGACCAGACTGCTTGCTGCAGTAGTCTCTGTTTCTCCCTTTGTGCTCCTCCTCCTCCTCCTCTGCATCACTTTAACCTACATATAGACAAGAAATGACCTCAACCTGGTTTCCATCATCCTCATACTGAATGACTTGACAGGCAGAGAGAAGATCTTGTGGTGTTATGTCCCTCACTAGCTGGATTTGTGCTGAATATCTTCCTGGTATCATCATGTAGAGTTCATTTGACTTCACTTGTGAGCTTTTAATATGCTCCTGCTCCTGTAAAAACCCTTGATAAAACCCCAACACATGGCCAAATGGCAGCGCGCACCATTCTAGCCCCACCCCTACTGCAAAACCACTCATTTTGAATAGTGTTAACATTTTAAAAACAAAGTAGAGGCGGACTCGAATGTGCTGGTGTGTCACGCAGTAGGAGTAGCCGGTCAAACCAAAGACAGAGCTGGCACGTGTTCAGAGCAAACCACCCGGAGCCAGACTTCATTTGTTTGCTTCAGATTCGCTTGTGGTGAGTTTTCAGTCTCTTTTCTTTGCCTGTAGCTGTTGCCAAGCAACTTGCGATTCGTTGATTGCAGACTTTGACAATGTTCGACGAGGGGATGGACATTGCCGTGCTGGGTGCAGTTGGCCAATGGGTCCTTGGATTCCTTTTCTGTGGAGCTCAGTGTTAAAGTTATTTGTTGGTAATAACCCATGTTGGGTCAGGTGATGAAATCCAGTGTGACAACCTTTCTGAAAAATGCTTTCTTACCTAAGATGAAGAAGCTGTTGGGAAAAACAACTTCCCTTGACCTGTTTTCCATCACTTCAGATCATGCTCATTGATTTTACTTCACTGTAGAGTTACTGACATTTTGATTAAATGCGGCTGACCACGTCAATACCGAAGGAGTGATGCAGGGTCCAGAAAATCAAGTCTGTTTCCTTGAGCGTTCTCGCAATTGCTTTGAAAAGAGATGTGCTCGTTTCTAGTTCGTCTAAGACTTGACAGCTTTTATTTATTTTGCACAGTTTGCACAGCAGTGGCTTTAAGACGGGCAAACACATCCACCTGGCGAGAAGAAGCGAGGAAGCAAAGGCAGCATCAGAAGTGTAGCGCCAGATTAGTTTCATCTCATTTTTTTAATGATTATGTCTCATTAAAGGCCGGTTTGTTGGAGCAGCCACAAAATTCGGTCCGTGACAATCAAAACTGAGGGGTAAACAAAGTTGTGCTGGAGTTTTTATTGTCCACACTCCATTTAGAGCAGCTCATCATCCGCGTTCACTTTTTGTTTGGTCACCATTTGAAATTACCAGCTGATTCTGGAAAAAGCAAAGCAGCAAACTGCCAATTCAGACACAGCGTTTGCCAATACCTCTGCTCGGCCAGGGGAGAGAAAAAAATCACAGCCAGCTCTCCGTTTGATTATATAGTCAATGACAGGAGGTACCTGCCACACGCTGAATGTCCCACTGAGACAGTCAGTGCCTGTTAGCTCAAGGTTTCTGTGTGTTTGTGCAGTGTGTGTGTGTGTCTGTGTCTGCTGGAAGTACATTTTCCGTCCCCGCCCCGCTCAGCACTGTGGACTGTGAGAACACTGACAGGAACAACAAAGTTATCAATGATGTCTTCTTCCTCCGAACCTCTCCCTCTTCCCAGAAAGCACACACACACACACACACAAACACACACATAATCACAGGTTATATAACAGCTGTGTGGTTGATGATGCTAAAGCTTGGTGAGCCAAGAGCACACAGGAGGTGGAAATGGGTATGAAGGAGAGACGGGATGAGAGAGGCCGGCGTGATGACAAGAAACAATGAGTACAAGGGGAGATAAAGGGTGGTGCAGGTGTGTGTGTGTGTGTGTGTGTGTGTGTGTGTGTGTGTGTGTGTGTGTGTGTGTGTGTGTGTGTGTCAGGGGCAGGTGGGGCTGTGAATGTAAGCCGAGTAAGGGGAGCGTGACGGAGGAGGTGGAGGAGGGTGCTAGTAGGAAGTCTGTTCAGCCTCACACAGCTCGAAGTGTTGTTGACATTAACTGGCCGATGGCCTTTCAATGGCCGATCTGTTGATGGGCCTCCGCTGGCCGTCTTCCAGGAAGAGAATGATACTCCGCCTTGTGTTATTGGATGAAGTCCCAAACATTACAGTCAAATCAGCGCTGGTTAGATGGACGCTAATATCATTGATACACAATTGTGGTATGTTTTGACACTGAGGGTGTGTGGTATGCTGTCACCTCTCAGTTTACAGATGTCATGTGTGTGTGCTATCAGCTGACAATGAGAAGAAAACACAGATAGCGGAAGAAAAAAAAAGCTGTTGGTGTTTGTGATTGGAAATCATGTGAGTGCCCCTGAGGCCAGCTGTTAAAATGAGCCTTGAAAATGGTTTTGAACAAAGCCTCCTCATCTTTGTGCATGTCTGAAGTAGCAGGAATTTTAAGTGGTTCTTTTGGCTGTGAATAACACGTTGTGGCTATTTCGGATTGTCCCGTGGGAATGGATGACAGCTGAAAGTGATGAAGGGACTCAGTCGTTTCTGTTGTGGTTTAGTACTCATATCTTCTTTCATAATACAGCAGAAAGAAGTCGCATTGACACAGTAAAAGAAGAGCCAAACTGAAGAGGCGAAGGCACTTTTCAAGAGTGCCTTTGTCATAATCTCAAACAGCTAAAAATGTGGGTTCTTTAAAATTAAGCCAATCATCATGTCAGAGGAAAAGGTAATTTACAGTAATGGTTTCCTCCTAATTGATTGGTACAAGTGCTGTAACTAAGACTAAAAGGTTGCTGTATGGTAGGTTTGGTATTGCCTGAAAATCAAAATGAGTCCCCATTAGAATTGGGCTGGTGTAAAACTTTTCAAGCTGCTTTAATATTAAGAGCTAGACAGGACTTGACTCAGCAGTTGCTCCCAAGTAGAACATAATGACACGTGTCCTAACAGCAAACAAGTGGCCCTCTATTACCACATTGCATCGTCTAACATCGGAGCTTTTTGTCCACATTAAATATGCGCTTCTGTGATGTCATGCAAACAAGCCACGTAGGCTAAGCTTATCAGCTGTGCGCTCAAGATCAGACTGGATATGTAACCACTTACAAGATGGGTGAGGAGCCTCTTTGCTATCTTACTGTGCTTGTAACCTCACTTTTAAAACATAAAAGCCATTTTGTCTTGTGATATGTAGCCAACAGCAAGTAGCCTAGCGTGTTATTAGCGATGGTTATTTACCTTAGCAGAAACACAGAAAGGCTGCAATCACGCGAACAATGCGCTGATGGGAGTAAACAAGGAAACAGTCCCAATTGGTATTGTAACTAGGCATGTTGCGGCGGTGGATAGTGTCACCAAAGCCCAGACTTTTCCCCGGGACTTTCTGCTGGAAACGTGTTCAGAACCGTGACAACTTTGAGTCATTTTAAAGTATGTCCTCAATTCAATTCAATTTTATTTATAACGCCCAATTTCACAAATCACAATTTGCCTCAGACGGCTTTACAGCATACGACATCTCTCTGTCCTTGGACCCTCACAGCAGATAAGGAACAACTCCCCCCCAAAACACTTATAACAGGAAAAAAAAAATGGTAGAAACCTCAGTAAGGACATCCATCCATATGACAAAATTATACATAAAGAGAGGGAGAGACATGTTTCCACCATGTTTCCTTTCCTAAACCTAACCACAGTAAATTCATATGCCTAAACCTCAACATACCCAACCATGTTTCTTTTCCAAACCCTAACCACAGCAACTTTACTTGCCTAAACCTAACCTATGTAATTTACGTAATTACATAACTGTATGTCTAAGGATGTAACATTGTTCGTTGGGTGCTGATTCATAGGATATCATGCACACTGTTAAAGACTGCCTGTGTATGCGCATTTTCTTTGATATCATACAAACCCTTTATGAGAAAACATTAAAAAAAAAAAGGAGGTATCATGTAGATAATTCCTTAATTTAACTTAATTTAACTGGCGCTTTCAAAGGGAGCAACAGGCAGCCTATGAATAGTAACAGGGCATGTGACAAAAGTTCAGCTCTAAATTGCATATTGCGTCGCTTGCAGCCAGTTAGGACACCACTTTTGTTCAAATCCAAAATGTTGCCACATTGGTGCAGTTTTAGTTTTCTCCTGTTGTCTCCCCAAAAAACACATGAACTCTCTTGCAAACAAACATGGTGTTGCATTAATCAAAACTGTTTAAGCTCCTACACTGGACTGGACCGGCAGCTCTAGCAGCCCACCTTGTTTTACTTAATTTTTCAGTCTAATTTCATGTTTATAATGGCTAGTCACGCAGAATGACTGACGTCCATCTTGACTTTAAATTATTTTCACTTGACACAGAAGCAGTAGTTGAGCAGTTAACTCATTGCTATTCATGGCAGGCAAAGACATATGTCGACGCACTGTAAAGCTGCATTAATTTCTCAATTTTTGTTTGGAAGTCATTCTGGCTCTGGCACAAGAAGATCCTCATTCTTAATCCTGCTTAAAAAGCTCTGATTGGCTCAGCTAAACTATTTGGTTTAGTGTATCCACCATAGAGGAACATCTTATTCTGAGACTCTGTGCAGCCACTTTGAAAATAACAATGAAAGAAAAATGTCTGAATCAAGCACCTAGCAAGGTCAAAGAGTCGTTTTTTTTGTCACATTCCATCTTCTATCAAAGTATTTTGTCCCGTGTTTTGGTATTTGTGTTCCAGAGAGGAAGAGAACTGAAGGGATGCAGGAAACGCAACAATACAACCCAGCCATGTGATGGCCACCATTACACAACCCCCGGCCACCCACTATTGTCTGCAACATCCACCGGCTATTGTTGTGCTGTGCAACAGAAGTCATTCATTTAACACAAAGCGAAGCACAAACCACCTGCTAGCACGAATACTGTGTTTACAACAAAGACACACGGGCAATGAAAAGGCAGCAAAAATACAGGGAGCAGGACAGAATTAAGAAAGCCTGCCTTTGAACAGAACATTCCTAACTTTTAAAACTACATTAATTGGCGTATATTTTCCTCACAGATGCAGAGAGAGCTGAATGCATTTCATTTCCCCCCCCCAAGAGTTTGATGAAATATAAGGCTGAGTATTTATCTGTTGCTCCGGGAAATCAGGAGGGAGGTTGACCATTAATGTCAGGCCTTCATCTCATAACATGGTGCTGTGTTTTCGTGGTGAGAAGCTGCAGACGTCTCTTTATCAAATTCCAGCGTTAGACTGGAATGTAAGAATGCCGTTTGGGCTTTACATGGTACAGTGTGTGAGGGGTGCTCGGAGTGCTGTTGTCGGTGTGGGTGCTGTCATTTCTTATCCTTGTGAGAGGCCAGCCGAGCCGTGGACCCTCAAAGTTGGGCATTTTTAGGAAATGAGGTCACTCGGGCCAACTGTTCTTCAAAGGGGTTCAAGAATGTTGATTCATGGTTGAGGTTCAACCATCTGCTTAGTATCTTGTCCATGGGAGGTGACTCACAACTATCAAAGAATGGAGGACATGATCCGTAGCATTTTTTTATCCACTTGTAGTTTCTCTAGCTTCGGGAAAAATCTTCCTTTGGGATGAGGCAGACAGATTTTCAGGCAGTAGAGCAGGATTGAAAAGATAGTCCTGAGGAGACCTCCGGGGTGCAGCTTTCACATTTTCCAACTGTAAAAACTCTCTTCAGTACTGCTGCTGTCATGATCGCAACTGCTCTCAGAGCCAGATAAAATAAAGCCAAGGATGTTCCTGCGGGTTGTTTGCTTTAGGAGAATATAATACAACAAATCAGCCAGTGAATCAGAAGAAGATAAGGTGACCGGTGTAAGAGAGGGAACACCAAACAGTACATTACAACACTTCATCACGAAATAACTCCTGGAATGTGTTGAACGTCAAAGGCTGTGTAGCAGAATCTGGGGAGTTTTCCTTAAAGGTTAACAAAAGGTTAATGCTTGGATTTTGGGTTAAGATCATAGCTAGGCCATTTAAGGCTTTTAAAGGTGAAGTGATAAGGGTAAAAGGGACAGTTCGACCCAAAATCAAAAATATATTTTTTCCCTTTTACCCATTTATCATTCTAGATTGTTTTGGTGTGAGTTGCCGGGTGTTGGAGACATCTGCCGTGGAGATGTCTGCCTTTTCTTTAGTGTAATGGAACTAGATGGCACTTGGCTTGTGATACTCAAAGCGCCAAAAAACTATATTTAAAAAACTCAACAGCAATGTCTCTTTCCAGAAATCATGACCAGGTTAGTCAAGATAATCCACAGACTTTGTTGTGAGCAGTTTCATGTAGGAACTATTTTCTTTGTACTGAGCTACACCCACCCAGGCGGAAGGAAGCGTGCATCTACTCATGGACAAGAGGCTCTAGCTCGTGACAGCTCAGATGTAAACATAAACAGCATTCTCAGCTGAGCTGGAACATTAGCTAGCTAGGTGCTAGGTGAGTTAGCAGTATGCACGCTTCCTTCTGTGTGGTGATACAGTTGACAGGAGCTATTTTCTTTGTATTGAGCTACACCACGCAGCAGGAAGCGTGCATTTACTCATGGACAAAGGGCTTGTGACATCATGAGATATAAACATTAATTGTGTCCTCCTTGGCTGAGCTGTAATGTTAGCTTGCTCAGGGGTGCTAGGTGAGCTAGCAGTTGATGCACACTTCCTTCTGCACAATGACACAGTCGGCAGGTGTAATGCAGTAGAAAGAAAATAGTTCCTACATGAAACTGCTCACAAGGTCTGTGGATTATCTTGAGTAACTGGGTCAGGATTTCTGGAAAGAGACATCGCTGTTGAGTGGTTATGTATGTATTTTTTTTATTTTGGGGTCATCTGTCCTTTCAATAATTGATTTTAATTATAGTATATTGAAGGAGGCAGAAAGTAGGTTAAAGTAGCTTAAAACAACCTTGATATTTACATTGTTACTTTGAAAACCTTTACTTGTTCTTGAGTAACTTTTAAGTACTTTCTCCTAGAGGTGCTGGATTATGGAAAAAATCATAATCACGATTATTTTGGTCAAAATTGAAATCACGATTATGCAAGCGATCATGCGGCGCACATGATGACTTATTTACACGTCTCCACATGGTCGCGTGTTTACAATTCTCCTCTGCTCTCTGTATCACGCAAGGCAGATTTTGCGCACACACACACACACACACACAAAGACCAACCTCTTTCGCTCTCCCTCTGCCATTTTCCGCACGCTGTTTTTGAAATCTTTGGCGATCACCTGCCCCTCACATTATTCGATTTCACCTACTTGACTGGCCCGTGGAATTAAAAGAGGAGAGGAGAGGAGGGGGCAGTACATCATATATTCAGCTCTAGCCTTGCTAGTATGAGCAAACAATACATAACCTTGGATTGAGTTGCAAGGACTCCACCACATTGTGTAGTAATCAGTTCATGTCGATACACTACTTCAACTTTAAATAGATTTGTAGACTAATGTAGACAGTTTAGAGCAATGATAGTTAAACAGATAATCAATCTAAATCTAAACAATCTAATCTAAATTGATATAGCTCTACAGGTAAGAGGAAACATCTGGGTTTTTGATGTGGGGATGAACTGTCCTTTAAGTGTTTAGTCGAACCAAGTCAATGGACAACCTTCTTAAGTATTGCTAAACAAACTTCATGTTTGTTAATGTGATTTGTACTCATTTGGCTGACATGCACTTCAGGAATTTATCGGGAGGGAATCAGTTGAGGTATTTTGTTTATATGCAGTAGTAAGATGTAGACAAGCAGAGGCAGGAATAAATGCAATTTGTAGATGATCTGCAGGACTTATTTCAGGTCATGTCGTCCTAACTCTTTCTTGTGCATTCGCTCTCTATGAATACATAGAAATATCTGTATTTTTACTCAGAATGGTGGTGACCACAAAATGGTTGCTGCCGTATTTCAGAGTTCCTCTGATTCTGTGATATTCCTTTGAAACCACAGAAAATAATCACTGATGGGGGGGGTTGAAGCGTTCTCTAAATAAAATTGTCAGGCTCGGACATGTTTGCTGTCACCAGGCTGCGTTCTTCCTGTGTGCAGCCTCCTTCCTCCCGCGGTCTAAATACTGCGGGCTAATGAGCCAGTTTCCGGAAATAGACAGGTGATTAACACACTGCTCCTCTCAGTATGAGGCAGAGCAGAGCTAGTTAATGCTATAAGCTAACAGTGGGAAGAGATCCAGTCTCTTAGGATAACAGTGTTAATATGCTGGGTTGGGTGTGATGGTTGGGAATAAGCTCGTGTTAGAGGTCTTTAATGAATCTTTTATGTGCTGCTCAGGCAGGCTCAGCTATAGCCAAGCAGCATCAAAACATATGGATGGGATGTTATTTCTTGAGAGGGTTCAAATCTTTAACATGATCAGCTAATTTATACCAAAGATGAGTGCACTGGTGATGGATAATGGGGTCCGAAATGGTTTCTAGTCACCATATTAGCAATGTTGTATTGTTGGGGACTAGTTTTCTTTTTGTTTTCCATGACAATTGAGACTTGAACACGACCTTTTCATCAGAACTGTTTAATTTCAACTATTAAATTTCGATTTAAAGCTGTTAGTACAAAGCATGCAAGTGTTTGCGTGCAATCGAAGTGTGTTGCCTTTGACAAATTATGTTATCCAGTCAGTGACATGTGGTGATAACAAGTCAGCTAATTAGCTAGCATGCCCGGGTTTGTTTTTAGGACATAGATCCATCAAGCTTTCTAAACATAGCTAGACGTGATGAGTGTGACTGAGTGTTGTAATGTAAGTCACTAATCTAATCTCTCTCCACTCAACCAGTACATTTAAGGACTTGCTAACTTTGAGCCACTGATTTGAGCTAATTGTTGGCACCATAAAATCAGCACTTCTGGGTGGTTCCTGTCAGGGCACATGTGATTGGCTGATGATGCAGGTTGACCACACTGTTGCATAGAAACATAGAAACTGAAATGAAATCCAGCAACCGGTCCAGAAATTTTTGTGTGAAACTGAAAAAAAATAAAGCCACTTTGCATTTATTACACACTAATGGCTTCCTTTGACTCAGATAAATCCACAACAAAGCTTACATGTTTGTGTCTTTGACCACAGATCTTAATTTTATTCAGAACGTTAAACCCTTTGGCCTGTTAGCCTCACTGTGTGGTCTCTGTACTAAGAGTCCTGTGTGACAAAATACTAAAATGGGCTGCTTCAAGCTGGGAAAGGATTACAATTATATGCTCGGTGGCTTTTTCTTCACTCACACACACACACACACACACACACACACACACACACACAGAAACAGGCACATCCTCGAAAACCTCAAACTCAGCCATCCATGTGTCCCCCCCTCCTCCTCTGGTGAAGATTTGTCCCCTCGTGTCCATCCGTAGGTTATTTCCTGCACGATCATCCTGTTGAATTCGATTCATTCAAGGCCCATCTTTTGTCCTTTTAGTTTCACTTTTGAGATGACCTGAAAGATCTGTTTGGGAAGTCCAGAATAGATGAACTAGAGAAGTGCTGTTTTTGTTGCCTGTGAGACTGGAAACATCACTGTCACTGCAGGGTGGTGTATTGAAACGGTTGCGGTCATTGAATTGTCATGTTCAATGTGTGCGTGATGTGATATGGAACAAAGTAAATGCTAGCTGACAGCAAGCTCTGTGTCAGGCTGAACAGACAGCAGGGGAGGGCTGGACTGTTACATAACCAAGGCGTGCTAAAAAAAAAAAAAAAAAGTTATTGGCAATTTGTCTTTCAGGAAATTCCCAGGAAAGTTTGGTTTTTGCCTGTGACATTTTCTTGTTCCTACTGTAAGTGTGCAATCCTACCTATTATAACAGATGTTTTCAGCATAGATGTAGTCAGATTTGACAGTATATTCATCTCAACAATTGAATAACTAAGGCCAGGTTTTAGTGTGAGAAGAACTAAAGAGCAAATGCAAAGGGTGTTTTTTACCATTTGACCCTCAGATAACCAGATAGAAATGTACCCTTAATCCTTTATAATATACTTACATACAGTATATACATATTTTCATAAAGCAATATGTAATCTTGGAAAGTATCTGCTGTCGTTCTGACAACAATAAGCCTCTGGGGGCAACAGCTAACATTTCGGGGGTTCTGGTATAGTGGTATAGCCAGCGGATCTCCAGGCCAATACTTTCCCTTCTTTGTGCCAGTTATAAGGTTAAACTCTATGAACAGATACAGGCAAATGAATACAGATACATTTTTAAAAAGCTAATAAAAAGCTAAATCATTGTCAGACTATAATACTCAGACTACAACATTGTGTGTAACCTAGTGGTTTAAGGGTTGCACCAATGCCATTCATTGGATGTTTAAAAAAGTAATGCCCCGATCACACAACGATTTTGCAGGTTGCAAAACTCTAGGCGCACCGCACTGCCTTTTTTTTTTTTTTTTTTTTAGAATTGAATGCCACTAGTTTAAAAACAAGAAGAAAAGAAGCTTGCTTTGCCTTTTTATTGTTGCTAGGCAACCACCCCATCACGTCCTTATCCTGGCCTTCTGTGTAATCAATGTGCCATTTTTTCCCCAGTAATTAGTGTCTGGTTCCTAAAATGTTGAGGCAGAGGGTACTTGCTGTTGCTCTGGTTGAAGGTGAGAGGCTGTCAGCAGATAGTTTGTTGGGCACAAGGAAACAGAGATCTGTGTAGGTACATGAGACCCTGATAACGAGGGTGGGTCATGGGGAGCACCACCAGTTGGTCCAGGGGCTTCTCCTCGATGATGGACATCTCCAGGCATATTTTAAGATGGCTCAGGGGCAGTTTGACAACCTGCTGTCTATCGTCAGGCCGTATAGCTCTGGGTATCCAGCAACAGCTACCACCAGTTTCTCCTCCATTGTTGCCCACCTCTCAAATCATCCGATTGGATAATGGGGAAAAAAGATGACGAAAAAAGAACAATTCTGATTTATCTACAGTCGAACTGTAGGCTGGTGAAGAGTTTTCCTTTTTAGCGATGTCTGTCACTGCTGCCACAACAAATCCTCCATCGGGATGTTTCACTGTGGACACCTTCATATGCCATTCTGATAGACAGTAATTAATATGCAGATATCTGTTTGTAGAGATGAGACAATATGGGACAAGGTTATTTGAAGGTATACTCTGTAATATTGCATATATTCTACAGTCACAGGTCTGCAGGCCTCTGTAATACCAAACCACGTTCCTCCTCATTTACTGTAAGAGGTCTGGTCCATTTTGTTGATTAGATGGTAATCAAATTAACTTATTACACGTCATGGCTTTATAGCTGTTGCTTGGTTCCTGCTGGCAGACTCCGTAAATTACTCGTGATAAAATTATTTTTATGCAGTCATTTGTTTCATGTAATTAATGTCTTAGCTACATTACTGTGTATAAGCAGCGTAATACAGCGAACTGTGATTGTTGCCAAATGAGTGTTTAAGGTGATCAGGATGACCTCTTCTGTGCACGGGGGTCTTGAACAGAGCGTATTCTGCAGCAATGACTGACTCACTGTACATTAACTGTCATAATACACTCACAGTGCACCATTTCACCAGGCAGCGCGCCCAGCAAAGTACAGTTTGTTTTACTGTCACAGTATGAAATATTATCACAGACCTGGGCTCCAGTTATAAAAAGCAATACAGTCAGTGCCTGTACTCGGTCCAAGACATAACTAATAATGGATGGCTGTTCAGCGTTACTGCTAGACTGTGCTTTGTTAGTGCTGCACTTGTGCTCCGAGTGTTAATATGGCTCTCTGTCCTGTGCTCAGAGAGTGGTCACACTCTCTGACTACAGACCTTTCTGGTTAAGAAGAGTCCTCCATCTGCGAGCGTGTTAGTGTGTGTGTGGAGTGTAGCATTAGTATTCAGCCTCGAGAGTCTCACTGAAGCGCCTGTCGGGCCCTTTGTTGTTGTTTCATAGAGGGGTCTTAGGGGGGTCTGGGGCTGCGGGTGAGTGGTGTCATGAGAGGCTTGGAAAGGGACACAAATAGCTGCCATGAGTCCAGACATGCAGCACATTCCTCTGTAACACTCAAAACTCAAAAGGCTCTTTAACATGATCCCAGTCTGGGTGTTGTTTCAAGCTCTCTGGCGATGGGTAGGTGAGAATCGCATTCAATGTAATTCTTTTGCAGTGCTTCAATATGCTGTCACTGTGGCTGTGTGTCTGTGGATGAAGCTGAGTGGAGATGCACAGTGGACTCTCAGGCCTTATTGCACTAGTGCTTCTTAAACACGGATGGACATTGCTTTATTGATTTTGTACTGCTCGGCTGTGAACTATTTACTCCTCAGAAGCCCTCTTGTGGGTTTGTGGATTTTGTTTTAATGCTGCTAACAGCTAACCACCTATTAGATTAAGCTAGCTCATAAATATTTCACTTTAAAAATATAAAATAAAAGGCAAATTAGCCAGTTTCCAAACACAGTAAAGGAGGAATGCACCGACTGTGAAATTCTGGGCCAGTACCAATATGAATGCTTCAAATAACAGTTCTTGCTGATAGCTGATATGGATGTTTTTGTTCTTGTTGTTGTTGTTTATTTTGTTTTGTTGCTGTGTATTCCCCCTTTTATGCCATGGAAACAAGAAAATCTTTATTATAAAAAATAACAATTGCTTCAAAAGCCTATTTACCATATATAATATATCATAATTCTCTTTCTAATATCTGTTTTATATTGCTGTGGAAACACCACAGAATTTCTCCCTCAAACAGTTATTCAAGTTTCTTACCCAAAACAAAATATTACAAGATTACCTTTCACAAAAGACATCATGAGAACGTCAAAGTGACCTTCGAGCTTCATCATTCTGTCATTTTTCCATAACCACTTATCCTGTCAGGGTTCACAGGGAGGCTGGAGTCTATCCCAGCTGACACTGGGCGAGAGGCAGGGTTCACCCTGGACAGGTCACCAGGCTATCACAGGGCTGACACATAGAGACAGACAACCATTCACACTCACATTCACACCTACGGACAATTTAGAGTCACCAGTTAACCTGCATGTCTTTGGACTGTGGGGGGAAGCCGGAGTACCCAGAGAAAACCCACGCTGACACAGGGAGAACATGCAGTCTCCGTACAGAAAGGCTCCTCCACCCTGGGTTCGAACCAGGAACCCTCTTGCTTTGAGGTGACAATGCCAACCAACGGCAATCATAGCGCTTGAATGCATCATAATATAACTCCATACAACTTCTGTCAGCAGTTAGTTGCGTACACCAGCTGCTAAAAGCTAATGTTAATTAGCTCTCCTCCTGCTGATGTCAACAAAGATTTGTTTTTCACAATATAGCATCGTCAGGAAAAAACTAGGGTGCATCCGCTGGTGTATTACTGTGAGTTTACAGCGTCCTTCCTTCCTGAAGGCATCTCAGGAAAAATCCCTGTTCATCCCAAACACGTTTACTTTTTTCCCTGGGATGATGGCACGCAGTTGATCTTGAGCCCTGCTTTTTAACCTGCAGAAAGCTGATGTGGCACAACAGAAAAACATCGAGCACTGCCATCTGTGAATGTCAGGTTATTTTCCGGTAGTAGTCAGCAAGGCAAATATTTATGTATAAGGTTTTCAATAGCTGTTATTATTTTGTGTTGACTTGGCTGTTTTTGCATTTCAGACTGATTTTGCCAAATGACCACAAAGACCTTCACAGCATTTCTTGTAATCTGATATTGTGTGTGCTTTCTTGTGCAGGTGGCCTCTAGTTTTTGGTTTATTTCCTGTGTTGAATGCCATTTCCATGGATACAAGTTAGCACAGCTTCCTGGTTTCCTGTTTAGATAACCTGCGAGCTTCGATAGGCTGTTATCCAATCAGTTGCTTCCTTTACTTTGCGGCATCATTTGTCTTAAAGTGGTCACCACCCATCTTTGAATACACTGTCACTGTTGCCTAAAGCAAGACTAGAGTGTTTTTAAAAATAACTATGAGACCAAAAGATCCAAGAGGGCGTTGCCCTTCAACTGCAGGCATTGCTGGACTCAGCAAGTGGCAGCGTTTTTGTGAAAGGGGTTGCTTTTCTGATTTTACAGTGTGTAAAAGCTCTTGTACAATGTCCATTGTTGAATTTGATTCAGACATTGTATCAGTTAGGCTGTACAAACGATAACTGACGCTTTACTCCTCAACTCAGACATGATTATAAACCCTTCCCTCCTGTTCTGGAATGTCAGATGCCTCCGAAATATTTACAAAAATCGGTTTTTAGGACAGTGCAGTCACAGAATCGTGCTTCATTTTAAGGCTCGTAATGCTCCATTTAAACCCATTTTATTCCATGAAGAGAAACGAAGCATTTCAAAACCCCAGCGCCACATAATTTCTTTTAATTTCCTCAAACTGCTCAAACCACCTTTCTCTTTATTAATCATTCAACACTTAGTTTTAACAAGGCTAAGGATGTCTCATCCCACATTGGCATTGTGAATATTTGTCTGGGCTATGTGTGCTTGTAAAGTGGTTGTTCGCACACTTAAAGGAATGCTTTGAAAACCTATATTTTCAACATCAAACACTCGCCTTTAGGCTTTAAAGGGGACTCTGAGAAAATTCCAAGCTTTCTACTTTCTGAAGGAAGGCATAATATAATATTTTCTGCTCTCAAAACATGGAATTTTTGAAGCTCAAGGTTACATGCAAAACCTGTTTTGAATTACTGCAGGTAAGGCCCCGGTCAGACAGAAAGCGTTTTGCAGGTTGCAAAGCTGCCTTGTTTGTTTTTTTTAAATTTATTTATTTTTGTGAAATGCCACTAGTGAAAAAAATATGCTTGCTGCACCTTTTTATTGTTGCCAGGCAGCCAGGGACTCACCTCCTTATTCTAACCTTCCTGTGTAATCTGTCGTTTATTTATTATTTTAGTTGCTTGATGGTAATAGGTATCTAGTTCCTAAAATGTTGAGGCAGAGGGTACTTGCTGTTGCTCTGGTTGAAGGTGAGATGCTGTCAGCAACGCGAGGCTAGTCACAACGCAAAAGACGCAAGCAAAAAGCTTCATTCTCATTAAAAACAATTACAAAAAGGCGCTTCCAACTGCTTAAACGCTTTCTGTGTGATCAGAATGTGTGACCCATCCCACCCATATGATGTTTAACTAAATGACCTGTTTCAGTCCAAAATGTGTCAAATCATGGCACAAGAGACCAATGAAATACTGCCTCTGTGACTTTAAACATGCCTCTATTTAACTTGTAATGCAAAGTAAGTGCAAAGTCGATGATTTAAATTAACACAATCCCTGTAGCCATGTAGGACGTACCCTCATTACTAAAAGAAAAGAATAAATATGATTTAAGTGTTACGTCATGCAGACAGTTAGGTTTCTTACTGTATGTGTAAAATCTCCAGGGTTACTGTACACTGTGTGAGCATCCATGGACATTTGTGTCTTTCTGTCATGCTGTGATGGTTAAGTGTGTCATCCGTTGAGTTTCTGATCAATTAACTTTCATGATATAAGACTGCTGTGGGCACTACTCTTTATCGATTGGATAGCGTTGACCCAGATACATGCTAACACATGTAGACTCATGCACATGCATAAAGCGTCACACACTCCTGCTGTATCTTTTTCCTCTGTCTTTTATCTCTTAACAGTATCTCTTTTCATCATTCACAGCCTGTCCGTCAGCTAACCGACAGCTTTTTTTCTTCTATAAATCACCAGCGCCGGCAGAATGACCATCACAAGTCTCTTTGTGTGCTACAACCCCAGCAGGGATTGAACTCCCCAGCGCATACGCAATAATTGGGTTACTGTCCCAATTTTCTGTGACCGATTTCTCTTCATCATATGGCTCAGAGTTATTCTTAGCCTGGGAACTCACCAGGATGTTGTGATTTGTCATTTTAAATAGGGGCAACTAAAAGGGACAGTGGTAGGAATTTGCTTGAGTGGCACAGTTTGCATTTAATTTCAGTTTTTTATCAATAATGTTAATTAGATACGTTCACAGTTGGTTAGCAGGGAGAGTTATCACACTATGACAGGATGCTCGGCTGGCACACACACACTGGCTTTTGCTTTTGCCTTCCTTTGCAGCTACAAAGCAGGATGACCTCTCTGACCTCGAGACCACCCTGCTGTTCTCAGCACTATCACCTGATTTCAAATCAGTTTTCAATGAGATAAATAATGTCAGGGCCATTAAATATGAAGTTAGAAGGTCAAAGAGAAGTTGTGCTTGATCTAACTCATATTTTATTGTACAATTATGAGAGAAAAAAGGTTTAAAAGGTGATATTTCAGCTCTGGTATTCAAAGAACAAAATCCCTCCATGCATACAACACCTGGCTCAGTTTCTCGTCGCTACAAGGTCAACTATTCACTGTAGTGAAGAGGCAGCTAGCTAATTAGAGCAAACATAATGCCCAGGAAAGAAGCAGTATATCATTCTGTCAAATAATTCAGTAAAACCACTTTGTCTTCGCTCATTTGGCTTTTTAAAAATGAAATTTTATCACCCTAATTGCTGACTTGCATTCTGACATCAGTACCTCTCTTGTAGCACCATCCTCCATCATTTAGCAGCCGCTAACACAATATTGCTAATTGCTCTTGTAAATTCGAGGAAAGTGTTTCCAGTGCGTCTTGATGTAGCGCTTGTGGGCAGGGAAAGTGAACCGTGACTCAGGTCAGCTCTGGTTTCCACAGGCCTGATCCTATGACCCAACAGGTACACACCCACAGGACGCCAGTACGGATGAGTAGAATAAGAGTGACCGTGAGAGCTAAAGATTTTATTTTTGGGATTGAAGTCACCAAGAACTGACAGTTTTAAGCTAAATAATGATAAATAAACTGTGTATTTCAAAAAGTTTTATTTTGTCAAGGTGGACAAGCCTCTGAAGACTAGCCTGCTGCATGTAAAGCTTCACTAGAATAATTACTCCACTAATAATTAAATGCTTTGTATGCAGGATGAGGCAGCAGCTTTTATTTAATTTAACTTTTATTAAAAGGTGACCAGTACATCACTCTAACTCTCATATGGGACTGAGTCAACACTCCCGTACTGACGATGACAGAAGAAAATCCCATTACTCCCCTTATCACCTCCTCCGCCTTTCTTCAGTCATCATCTCTTCATCATCGCCTCTCCGCCTGCCTCCTTCTCTAAGTCCCTTCAGATTTTGACTGGAGCTGTAGGTTAAAGTGGCCAAGAGACATAGGGAACGAGAGGGCTTGGTCTTACACAGGAAGGGAGGAGTGGGGAGCCACAGGGTGGATGTTTTTGGTCTGTGTGTGTGTTTGTACGAGGGCCGGCACAGAAGGGGTCTTTGTGGGTGAGGGCATCTGGAGAAACACACACACACACATACACACACACAGTCAGCCCATGACATCACAGCTTACCGACCAGCAAGAATGTTACTGAGAAAGGAGAGGCTTTGTGAAAGAGAGGAAAGGGAGGAGAAGAAGAAGAGGAGGAAAAGGCTTGGCCAGGGAAAAGTCCGGCACTCCCACTATCTGGAACAGGACGGACCAAGGCTGGACTGAACTGAACAGAGCTAAAAGGGAAAACGGATTATTTTAAAGGAGTCACATACATGGATGGTAGAAATTGCTGAAATATTACAAAACTAAAGGGAGCTTGCTTTTAAAAATGACACCATGGAGTGACAGATATCACTGATATAGACTACTTGTAAGAGCAGCAGGTGAGTACCAGCCCTGTTCTGGTGCCTGGGGTTGTGCGGCACTTTTGTTTTGCTATTTAATGTATTTTTATGGGATTTCTGGTTTTTATTTTGTCTGATTTGATGAGAAAAAAACATGAAATGTTAAGTACAGAGAACAAACAGGATCTGGAATACTGTAAAGGTAAAAGAGGAGGAAGTGTCAGTGTTAGATTAAGTATTGGTGTCATAGTTGAGACTGTTGTAGCAAAGGTTGTCCAGATGTTACAAGATAATAATGCCAGAACGGATCTGCACACTTTGGCACCGTTGAGTCCTCTCCTCTGGCCACATGTTTATGCCAACTTCCACCCATCCCACCTGTCTCTCTATTACTATTGCTCACCACTGACTCACTATGTGTCAATTTTGCCACGCTCCGTTTGTCAGTGACGTACCACCACCCTTATTCCGCACCTCCAAACTGCCTTAAGTGGAGAAGTCATGAATAAGTGCCAGGTAGCACTGTTTGGCCAGAGTTGGCTGTTTGGATATGCGAACACCATGCTAAAGCAGCAGCAGGCTCCAGTTACTACACGGGATCATGTTTAGCCAGGAAACAGAGCCGGGAACGCTGACCGCACCGGGTTACACAGGAGCTTAGTGTGTGTGCATGTGTGTCCGAGGACGTACATGGTCAGGCTTTCATTTTCACGTTTGCCATGGCTACGGTGGAAGCCTGTGACGTGATATTAATGGCACAGAAAATGGGTCTGGGAGAGATGTCAAGATGGTGTGTTTACTCCCCACCAGGGGAGTATGGGGGTGTATTCATATTCTGGTAAACCCCCCAGCGTCCCAGGCATGCAGCTCAGTGTGTATTTTTTTTATTGTGTGTGTGATTTTTGTGCATCACAGTCAGAGCAAAAGCATTTCCAGATGTGATAGGAATGGCGACAGGCGGAGAATGAGACAGCATTTAGGCAGAGCATAAGACAGTTACAGTTGGCTGACTCAGATAGACTCATGAGTATATTACTATACTAGTCATGACTTTCCACTGAATTCAGTAATTCCCATTTGTAATAATAACCTTGAAGGGAGTAGAGTGTACGATTTAGTGGCTCTTAGAGGTAAGAATGGCAGATTGCAGCTTCTCCCATGTGCTAAGCTTGAGCTCCAGGTTAGGATTCCCTTAGTGTTCATTATTCGGGAAATTTTTACCAGGAGCTGAATTATCTATAGAGGTCCTTTCCTCCCCAAAACAAACAAACCTAGTTTTTTAAATCGGTAAAAAACACCAAATAAAGCAGTTCCGTCTCGAACACTTTAGTTAAAGAAAACTTTCCTTCTGTTTGCAGTGTTATATTTGACAGTTTGGCTCTGTACTGGGGCCTCTCTGCCTTTCCTTGGGCCTATGCAGAAAGCCTCTTCCACATCTACGTAGAAAGCATAAGGCGGAGAGAGCACACCTCTCTGCCCTTCCACGTGCAGACGAAGAAAGCCTGAGGCAGACAGAGCAGCCCTCCCTGCCCTTCCATGCGCCTTCATGGAAAGCCTAAGGCAGGGAAAGCAACAGAAGTCAGGCTAGAGCAGTTTAAATAGGGTGCCCTGAATGAGATTAGCCAATTGGTTGCATAGAAAGTAATGATGTGATCTATGTCTCCCCTAAATAGATCCGTGAATTAGGTAAGTCCAGTAAAATGTCTTTGCTTTGTAGGATTTTCCTTAACTTTTTAAGACTCTTTTGGCAAAAGCCGAAGGGCAAACACAGCTGACACATCATGGTGGTGAGGGTGTGGGACTGTTATGACTATTAACACTATTTTTTATTCATGTAACTGTTGCATTGACATTTACGTACATTTACATGCTAAGGGAAACTTACTTGCTGCTCCAAGAGTAATAAAATATCCAGGTGTCTCAGACATTCAAATAACCCCAAAGAACTTAAGCTTTTTCATTACAGCTACATGATTTCTTTCTGCACTTACACACACTCACACACACTCTTTGCTGCCTTGGCTGGCCAGGCAGGGTGTACAGTGTCCCTCATCACAAGTATTAGAGTCCGAGCCTTGAGGACAGCGAGTTATGCCTGGAATGTCAGCTCACCTCAATGGGAAACACACACACACGTGAATACACACCTCTGATACAAATACACACACTTGAAAGACCACACTCACAGTGTCATGCCCCGCTGCACAACTACAGTCACACACACACTCCCTTTATTGTGTGTGTGGCAGAATAACATTGCATATGAGACATTCCTGTACTATAGCACTGTTTTCCCGAGGCAGTAACAGGATATCCTCCCCCTCTGTACTGTCCTGCCCGCTGGACACACACTCCCACACACACACACACACACACACACACACACACACACACACATTCCTGCACATGCACTCACATACACATGCAGTACAATGGGTCAAATGTAGCCAGACAGAAGCCCTTGTCTGTGTGAGTGTTACCATAGAAGTGACATCTGGTGCTCACATGGTTGCTAATGTCATTAAGTTGGTGAAAAATCATTTGACTTGTTGAGTGTGGGAGAGTGTGAGGAAAACAAAGGAAGTCGACAAGAAACTTGAGAAGAAAGTAATGTTCAATGTTAATCTAATGCAGTTAAAGAAAGAATTCCCTCTGCTGAAGGTAAAAGTTGATAAAGTAGCTTGTGGCTAAATTCTATTGATGTGTGGGTCTGCCATTTCTGAGATGCTGTTTCTTGGTGCTTTTCCACTTCACACCCAGAGATTACCTGTCTGTCAAACAGCAGGCAATCATGTATGCTTTCTTCTTTTCTGGGTCTTCTTAGTGTTCAATTTGTAGGTCCACCACTTTGGTCCACACTGAAATATCCCAACAAGTACTGGGTGAATTGACATTCCATTTTGTAGGGACATTGATGGTGGCCAGAAGATGAAAGGTCATTGGTCAATTCCTTGTCTTGTGACATATTTACAGTGGCATACGCTGCATTCCAGTTACCTCAGAGGTCAGCGCTGGGAATGACATGACAGCCAAGTTGACCACATTCCAGTATAATTGGTTGGAAAACCTTGTCTTTAGCAATACCACTTCTAGCCAGGTCAGCCATTGTTAGTCAACACATTTTGAAGTATTTTGCACATCCAAATACTCAAGCCACATGTCTACAGATGGAAGTTGGACAGGACTGTATGTACGACTGTTTTAATGAGACACAAATAAGACAGAAGTGCTTAGAAACAGTATATTTTTTTACAGCTTTAACTGCTGTCGATGCACAAAGCAGCCATCTTAGATTTTGAGGGGGGGTTGGTGATCTCTCAGAAATCTGACTTCAGGGGGCGTTCCTGTTGATATATACGACTGGGAACTTGGAAATTCCAACCATCCAGTGCAAATGGACCACACCATTAATTTTGTCCCCTGAGTTTTGCTTTAGCACCATCCCAAGTTTGCCGTGAATTTCCTTTAAATCTTGCATGGATTGCTGTAGAATCTGTGACACACAGTCATATCCTCCTCAGCATTAATTATAATCCCTTTGGGGATGTCTTAACTTTTGATCTGGTGCCTCCATCAAATCAAAAAGTCAACTTGTCTAATGCTTTGGTTCATGACAAAATACCTGCAAAACTAATGATATTCCTATCAGTTGTACTTAGTGTTTAATGCAAACTAGAAAATGTGAGCATGCTAACACACAGATCTAAAAATGATAGTCATAGTAAGTCTGCTTGGCATCGTCAATATCATTGTCATGGTGAGCCGGTTGGCATGCTGATGTAAGCATTTAGCTCAAACCATAATTGCCTAGAGTTGGTTCGTGTTCTCACGGCAGCATTTACAAGCGGACAAGATCAAATGCTTTGCACGAGAAAGCTGCTCTTGATTGGTCAGAATTTCCATGCAGGGAAAATCCAGGAAGTAAACAAAACATTGAAGAAGAGAACACTTGCAAGATAAATGTGACACTTGGATGTGCTGAATGTGCATATTAAGGCAGTACAGGAGGAGGTGCACATTAATAATCCTCCAGGACTGTAACATGCTCATGTTTAACCCAAACAGTGTGTCATGTGACTGCAGTTGGTTCACATCGAGGTCGGAACACGTTCTCACCACAAACGAACCGCACCAGAATTCATTTGTTACCAGACCTAGACCACCTCTTCAAGAAGTTCTCGGCCTTGTTGTTTTGGTGTGATTACTGTGTTCACACCTGCCCAAACGAGCTGCACGTACGGGGCAAACAAACTTGAGTTTAATTGAACTGACCCAAACTTCAGACACCGAGTAGCAAAATGGATGTTCTATTACACCAAAATGTCATAGACTGTGACATCAGCAGACTTGAATTGAAACTCTGTGAGGTATTCCTTTAAGAGAACGTCTTCATTCTGATTTATATATACCACAGACAGTGTGAGCATGTGACTGAGCCAGATGGGTCAACAAAATACCCTCAGAGAATGTTTTCTTTTTCTCTCAGTAGAAACAGGAGACATGAGGAGAGAGAGGAGGAGGAGAGTGTTGCTTCAGTCAAGACAGGAGAAGGCTTTTTGAGGAGAGGCAGGGTGTTATTATCACCATGTGACTTCACTGACCACTGTTTCTCTCACTTAAACACTCCCAGAGAAGAGAGAGGAAGAAAATGGTGCGAAAAGAGCAGCAAAGAGGGAAACAGGGAATGAGGGGGAGAAGAGAAGAGGAGAGGAGTAGTTAACGGAACAAAATGATCCAGATGAAGGCTGTGTTGGTACAAAGTCTGACTGAAATCTGCCATGAATTTGGCAGATACCTCACGCTGAGAGTTCAAATTAGTAGAAATTTCCATGAATATCATTAAATGGCGGTTCAGTAGAGTGTCTAAGAGAGGGTACAAAGCAAAGACTTCCTCTTTATGGCTGTGTGTGCTTTAACTGAACACTCAACCAATTCACTGAAGTGGTCCTCATTAAATCCCCACGCACACACTCGTATGTTACAAAGACGGGGGGTCAACAGCCCCTCGCGGAAGTAAACACATCCTGGGAATAGAGGTGTGCTCGGTACAAGGCAGTAAAACAGAAAGCCAATAGAGTATTTGTAAGGGGCCTGTGTAGAAAGAGACAGGAGTCTGTAGTTGTAGCTTCTTGCTAACAGTGGATCTGGAATGTGTCGGGTGGATGATTCTCAAAAGCAGAAGGTCAAAAGGTTTGATCCCTGAATGCCAGTGTGTCTACCAATGTGTCCTTTAACCAAACACGAAAGTGCGTTTGTACGTTTCTTGGTGCATGTTTTTAGTCTTAGTGATCAATCAAAGTGCTTAACAGCACAAACCAGCATTCACCAAGTCACACACACATTCACACCCAGGTGGCAGAGACTACCACGTAGGTCAGGAACGATAACCATTCACACGCACACATGGATTCGGAATTTGGGGTTGCCCAAGGACACTTCGACACATAAACTGTAGGGCTTGAACTATGGACCTGCTGATTATTTGACATGCCAAATGCCCCAAAATTCCTTCCACAAGTTGATGTGACAGTAAAATATGGGTTTAAATTTGTATATTTTAGAAAATTATAGAATTTGGTTCTCAAAATGTAGGAAAAAAGGTAGTCAGAGTGCCTCCAAAGAACCCCTGATGATTAATGTAACACCACAGTATTGCGTTAATTTGTGGCTATTGCTCCAGCGATGATATAACAATTATATTGAGTAACTGTGTCAACTCTTATCCCTCAGTATGATTACATCATAATGCATGCAGTGCATTGAGATGTGTTTAAATTCATTTCGAGGATCATTTGATTTCATACCTATTTCATCATCTCGCAGTTATACCTTCAGTTTCTAGGCTGTGTGTCTGACTTGGCAGGGAAATTTAGGTTTCGTAAGATACATTCCATCCTATCACAACAGCTCCTGATGATGTGGCCTTGAGCCAGGCACTTCATCCAAAAAACTCACCACTGACGCCGCTCTGTGAACAGCTGAGGTCAGGAAGGTACAGGGAGTGGATGTGTGTATAACAGCAAATATGAAGATATCAGAGCTGCAGAACCTGGAGTATCTGACGGCTCTCTTGCCTGCGATACACGTCAGACGAGCATTATGCCGAACCATCGTCATGTGACAGTGTCAAGTGATGACGTCGAACTCAGATCCTTAGATAAAAAAGATAAAAGCTGTTTGATCAATACATACTGTGAGCAGGAGCATACAGTGTTTGTACTCTTCACTCGCAGTTGTAAAAGCTAAAAATAACTCCCTGTCACTTTCTCGTCTTGAATATTCATTTCTTAAAAACCCATTGCACTGATAACCTGCCAGTCTGGCTGATTAATAGAGTATTACATAAAATCTAAGGCAGGAAGAGTTTCTGTATTTTAATTAAATGCCAGGTATTCAGCATACTGATTCATTTACAGAACCATGAAGGTCTTTGAAGAAGTAGTCACAGTACCACAAACAAGAAGATTGTCATGTTTCTGGTCTGTTGTAAGGCAGTAGAGCGGGAGTTGGTGCCACCAAGTGGTGGGAAGCAGTCAGCACACAGCCCTGCTGCCGCTGCAGAGGTTTAACTTACACGTCTGCTGCAATGCAGACAGATTTATATGTGTGATGTGTGTCTGTATGTGTTGTGTGTGTGTGTTTATTTAGAGATTAGGGAGAGTCTGGTTTCTAAGGATCAGTAAAGCAAGCTCTCATTTACTTTGAGCAAACGTTGTGTTGTACAGCCTCTCCATACCGTATCCCTGAACCTTGTCTTTTGTTTGTTTGTTGACACAGAAATCGTGGCGGGCAGCCGAGGATGTCAGTGACACAGCGCCACGAGAGCGAGCCCTGAAGAGCGTCAGTTTCCAGGAATCGGTCAGCGTTATCTCTGACAGGCCTGCAACCATGGAAGTGGAGAGCCAGCAGATCCAACATGGCTGCCTCAGCAGCCCCAGTAACCGAGCCCACAATGCAGTTGGTGTCAAAGTGGAGACTCCTGACAGCGAGGTGATGCAGGTATGCAGCCCCTCTGAGAAAGACCAGTTTCTTGTTTTTTCACAACTGATGTGATCCCTATAATTGTTCAGAATTTTTTCATAAATCCTTTTAAGACTGTTTTATTATGTTGAAATATGAAAAATGATAACTTTCTTATATAACCTACGTTATAATACAATAGTAGTACATGCTGGCAATGTTTTTATCTGCTGCATCCACAGGAGATCCGCTACTTGGACCAGGTTTTAGACGCCGCCTCTGAAACCCCCACCAACGGAAACTCTTCTCCCCCAGAACACATCAAATCAATCAGCATCGACGGAAACTCTCCTTCCGTCTGCGTGTCAGCCTCCTCTCCCGTCAGTCACCAGTCGGTCCTCGTGGAGGGTCAGAGACAGACCACATTCCTCCATCAGGACGACTCTGCTGTGAGGACCAACGGTCACGTGCAGGCAGAGGAGTCGGCGAGCAGCAGGGCGAGGTTTGAGCTGAGATCGTTTCACGAGGAGAAGCGGCCGGCGAAACTCTTCACCCCTGGAGAGGAGCAGCAGGTCAGGGTGACGAGGAGACGACCCTCGGAGGAGGTAAATGGCTGTTATATAATGTATCAGCTGTGAGAGACTCAGTAACAGAAGAAACATGCAGTAACACAAACAACACAGGGTGTCAAACATATGGCCTGTGGGCCAGAAAGGGTCCAATCTGGCCCACTCGATGACTTTGCTAGGTGCAAAACCTGCAGAGAAGTCGTACTGCTGTTTCTATTTCTTCACAGAGGTTAATGGGGAGTTGGTGTGCTGTATGTGGCCCATGAACTAAAATGAGTTTGACAACCCTGCTCAAGAGAAGTACAGTATATATTCATGGCTTTCACTCAAAGTTGACAAGTCAGGCCTTTTCTCTAAGGTTTAAGAAACCAGCTTCAGCATTAAAACACAGGTCCAAAAAATATGAGTATGTGTGGAAACAGTCCCAAAGTGTTGAGTTAAAAATTTACAAAAGGTAGTTTTTCCAGGTACAGTATTAGGTTATATGTTTGTACTTCATCTACAGCTTTACATACAGCTTATACTGTACTCATCACAATACAGTTCAAATAATAAAAAAATCAAATCATAAAGGGGAAGCAGTTTTCAAATTGAAAGTGTGTTAAAATGATGCGACCGCCCACAAGGTTAGTTGTGGTTCACATTGTTATCACAGATAAGGGAACAGTGATGACCAGTGGAAACAAATGAAAAACAAAACATGGAAAACAAGATCATTATCAGTCGAGTCACAGTGTTTATGAGCCTCTGATCTATCTCTTGATCTCTGTCAAACAGCTGGTTGGTGGGGTGATGGAAAGCAGGTATTTCCTGTATCACCTGTCAGCGGACTCCGAACAGGCTCCATTGGATGGGAGCAGGGGCAGAGTGACTTCAAATCTTTCTCCTGTTTTTGTTGGCTAATATGTCATGAGAAGCTAATGCCAATGGAATATTACTGGAAATGCTCCTTATTAAGTCATTTTCCTAGCCGCTTATCCTGTTGGGGGTTGCGGGGGGGCTGGAGACTATCCCAGCCGACATTGGGGGAGAGGCAGGGTTCACTCTGGACAGGTCGCCAGACTATCACAGGGCTGACACATAGAGACAGACAACCATTCACACTCACATTCACACCTACGGACAATTTAGAGTCACTAATTAACCTGCATGTCTTTGGACTGTGGGAGGAAGCCGGAGTACCTGGAGAAGACCCACTCTGCCACTGGGACACCATGCACCACCATGCTGCCTAAATATTCATCGCTCTCTTTCCTCCTTTCCCAGGTTCAGGAGCTGGAGCGTGAGCGTCAGGAGCTGATCAAAGACCAGGCAGTGAAGAAAAACCCTGGCATCGCCCAGCGTTGGTGGAACCCTCCCCAGGAGGTAGCCTCCCATTTCATCTTTGTTTGCTATTTTGACTCCATCGACCTCCTGACAAACAGATTCATTGGTCTTTTGGTTGATTTTTTTTTTTTTTTAAATTAATTTTAGGTTCCTTTGGAAGAACAGCTGGACGCAGAGCAGCTTGAGTCTCTCAAGAAATACCAGGAGAGGAAACAGCAGAAACAGGGACAAACTTATACATACACACAGGTAACTCACTCACACATAGGACCAGTGATGCAAGATGATGTTTGATCACCAGTGTTAGATTTGTTGAGCTTTTATATTTCGTGCGAGGGTGATCCTTGTTGTTGTGCATTTGCTTCTAACCTTCTAACTCTCCTTTGTATTCTGTCGTCCCATCTCTATTTGCAGCCCCAGGTGTCAGGTCCTCCTACCATGGTGACCTTCGATCCTGAGCTAAACAGGAAGGACGACATTGTGGTGGAGCAGATCGACTTCTCTTCTGCCAGGAAGCAGTTTCTCCAAGGGGGGCAAACCAAGAGGGACGTAGCTCCTCAAATATACTCCGCCAAACCCTTTTCGAAATCCAGGGGCAGCCAGGGGAGCAGCGACATTGTCGAAGAAACCGGGGAGGGTCATGTGACCTGGTCTGATGAAGGAATTGCGACAGAATTCACTTGTGCACGAGCTGTAATGACAATCCTGCCTGATGAGGAGGAAGGGAAGAGCCATTTCAATCCAGGTTTCCACCCAGAGGAGTCCGACTCAGGGTTAGACGAGTTATCTGTCCGTTCTCAGGACACCACTGTGTTTAGCTTGGATAACGTTTCTGACAGCGGGGCTTCACTACCGCCTACCCCGCTGCCACTTACCCCGGTGTCACCGCCCACCCCTCAGCCCACCACGCCAGTCAATGGGCAGACCAGCAGCAGTCCAACAGAAGACGACCTGGAGTACCACGCAGGGGTACTTGTCCAAAATGCCATCCAAAATGCCCTGGCAGCTCGGGATGGAGGGGAGTGGCAGGGATCTGACTTGAATTCCTCCCAACCTAGCGCCCCCGTGTCTCCATCCTCAGCTTCCACGAGCAGCCCAGTGCCAGTTTCTTCCTCTCCTGTGTCTTCTGGTGGAGCTCCAAGTTTCCAGTCACCTGTGTCCTCTAGTCCTGCTCCATCCGACGTGTCGCCTCAGCCAGACAGAAGGCCAGAAGTAAGAGTCATTGCCCAAGAGAAGCCCTCAGAGTCCGAACATGCTGTGCAGCAGCAGCAGCAACCCTCCAGTCCAGCACAGCAAACACAGCTCCAGACGCCTTCTCCGCCTCCTTCTCAGCCCGTCTCTCCACCCCAGAGACCCAGAGACGGAGGCCCCAGAATCAAAATCCAGTCCTCTTACGCCAGAGCACTCGCCTCCTCAGCCCCGGCTCCAGCTCCTGCACCTGTCTCTGCAGCTCCAGTTTCCAGGCCGACCCCAGTCTACCGTCCCCCTTCTCCTCCGAGCCCAGAAAAACCAGAATTCAGCTACTTCAGCAAATACTCCGAAGCAGCCGAACTGCGCAGCACGGCAGCAACAGCACGAGGCCCTGAGGCGGAGGCAGCGAGCGGCCCGTTCCGCCTGCGCTCCAAGAAGCAGCGAACTTTGTCCATGATTGAAGAGGAGATCCGAGCGGCTCAGCAGAGGGAGGAGGAGCTGAAGAAACAGAGGGAGGAGCAACCTGTTGTTATCATCCGCCCCAGCAACCCTTCATACAACAGCCTCGGTTCTGTGAGGTCAGGGATGCGGCAGACTAAGATTTCCCCAGCAGATAAGATGAAGAGCAACAGCCTGCCAGCGAGACTCACAATGACAGCGAAGACAGCACCAGGTTAGTGAGCACTAAGGTGTTGTTGTAGTAGAACAGTAGAACTTGCCGCCCATGCTCCAACAGACAAATCTAACTCCATGCTTTTCCGTGATGTGCAGGAAAAATCGAGAAGGTTCGACCTGCACCGCCTGTCTCACCCTCGCCTTCAGACGGAGCCTTGTCTGACGCCGGCAGCGAAGACTCTGGAGGACGGCCCAAAAACTTCATGCAGACGCTAATGGAAGACTATGAAACACACAAAGTGAAGAGGAGGGAGAAGCTAGAGGACAACAGTGTAAGTGTTTCAACCTTGATAAACTAGATTAGCAGAGGAAGGATGACTCTCACTCTCAGTAAATAAAATGTAACTAAATAAGCCTGTCGAAGTTCTTGTTAAATGTCTAGACATAAGACACATGCAACAAAGCTGCCAAAGTGTAGTGAGTGACCTCAGCTCATCCCACATTACGTGCTTGTTTGGCTCTTTTGGCTCAGTGGGAATTGGTAATGTCAACATGGCTGAATGCTTCCATCCTTAGCCTGCTGGCATTAGCTAATACTGTATAACACCAAAGGGAATTTCCCAGCCTGAAGCAGGAAGTGAAACTGAAAGTAAGTCACAGACGCTGGGGGATTTCTGTCCTGACTCCATCTTTTCCATTTTTTTGTATCTGAATACATCTGGCAGTGTGTCATTATTCAGAGTTAGGTCTCTGCTGAGAAGTATTGTATTGTGGCGGACTAAACTGTCATAATAACTGTGTGAAGAATGATTGGCTCACATGGTGGTAAAAAGTTACATAACCAGGAAATGTCACAGACGAAAGTTTCACTTCTTCACCTGTTCATAAGCACCATACACTTGATTTAATATTCACATAGGACAATAGATTAATGACATGACATGGCACCAACAGATCATACTGCAAGGGTTGTTGTCACCCGCTGATGTTGTTATTGTTTATCCATCACATGTGTTGACTCTTTGTACTGTTGCTTCCTCCTGCTGGTCGGTCAGTATGCCCGTTTGTTGCTGGCCAACGAGGTAACCAATGAGGTACCTGTCTCACCTCAAACCTGTTCACTCCATGAGTGGCCTTCACTGACAGACCTGGGTCAGACTAAAATGTAAAGTCTCAGAAAAAGTGATGCATTCCCGTGTATATTTGGACTGTTTCTGTAACTGCTGAAGATCATTATGGGTTAATAGACCAAGACAGCACACTCTGTATCATATACCAGTCCATGATCCATACTTGATCCGTACAGGGACTTGAACCGGTGACCCTCTGGTTCCCAAGCCAAGTTCCTTTGGACTGAGCTACTGCTGCCCTGAAATTATTATACACAGTGATTAGGAGAGGATATTAAAGCTATTTGTTTCAGAGGGTGACCTCAGTTCAGCTCACAAAGAGGAGAAAGTTACCAAATAAAGAAGAGTTGCAAGAGCGGAATTTTCCATGAGCAATCACTTTCTTCTTCCCCAAGAAATGTGCACAACATTGTAGGTGAGTCAGGAAGGAACACAAACTATGTCACTTCACTCAGCCCCCCGTATATGTAAGCGGTCCGACAAATATAGATGGGGATGTATTTGTTGAGTTTGAAACCTTTGGCCGTGAAGATTTTGTGAAGGAAACCTAAAAAGTCAATTATCTGATCCCAGGTCTGCTTCTGGTCTCACTGCATTACTGTTCTGCTCTGTGGTGTTGTTGCTGCATGTGCTTGTCCATGGATTTGGTGTGACCTTTGACCTCCCCTCCCCCACTGCACAGTGTTATGCACTTGCTCCTCCCCTTGTATAGAACCAAAGATACTGGATTACTACAAGATGGCCCACCTACAATATACTCCCATTGTATGAAATGGTATACATTCCGGTCTCCTAAGTAGGCGTTGTCCCCCGTACCCCAATCAAAGACGATGGAGACCCGCCAGTCAAAGACGAGTATCACATTTGTCACTATATCACTGTTTAGACTAATCTGATGTTTGTGAAGTCTATAAACACAATGATTCAACAAACATTGCTATTTCTGTGTGCACATTTTGTAATTAATAACATGGTTATCGTAGATTAGCTGGGCTAACCGTTAGCTTTTAGCTGTTAGCCGTTAGCGGCGTCTGTAATAACTTAGTAACTGAAGAAACGGTCCGTGGAAAAAAAACATTTTTTTGGAAAACGTAAGCAGCTCTGCAGCGAAGAGTGAAACTGCACTGATTTCAGCACCAGAGAGGAGATATCTGTTGCCAGATCTCGCGAGAGTGTGTTGTTGAGACAGGGACAGGTCTCAACAAAATTTTCTCCTGATTTGTCCGTCTGAAATTTGCCATGTTGGTGTCAGAATATTCTGAAGATATGTGGCTTGTGATAAATGGGTCCAATATTTGCTTCCGTGACAATGGGGCGAAAGAATCGGCCATAATCTGTAATCATGTTCATTTCTCCAACTGACGTCAATGGACTCAGGACCTGCTGTTAGTCTCCTAAAGGGGCGTGATGGTCACGAACTCCACGTGACACTGATACAGGAAACTGACTCCCAGTGGACTGTCTTGGTTCATCCACCGTCTTTGATACAAACATATACATCACCCGTTAGCTGGAGGTCATAGATACAGTAGCGAGCATCAACGCTTCTACTTACTACTCAAGTAGAAGCTTAAGTCGGGCTCAGTGTTTAACGATCATTTAGTGTCCATCATTTTCTAACCACAGTCTTCCCTTTGCCTTGGATCCCTGCTCATAAAGATGTCTTTCCTGTGTGTAGATGTGCTTATGTGTGTGTGAATGTGTGGGTCTTGGAGGGACGGTAATTGGGGAACATATAATAATGGAGCAAATCTAGTGATAAAGCATGAAACTCTCCCTGACATGGAGTAAAGTGACTTTTGTTTTTACCGTCAAATACTGCAGGTGCGCTTCATTTGGTGGTTTATTGTGATAGATGTGACTCAAGGACTCGATTACTGCTGGGCGGTTTAACCAAGCGCTCCCTCAGTTTTTGACATACACTGCATGCCATTTTAAAGCCACTGTGGTGTGTTTTGTTTTTGTGATTCCGTTATTTCCCTTGAGCCGTTGAAAAGCATGTGTTTTTATCAGCGAACAGTTTATGCTAACCATTAACTCTGACTGTGCTCACATCTAATCGATTGTCTTGCGACTGACAGGTTCTGGAGGCCACCCGCGTCACCAGGAGAAAAAGCGACATGGCACGGAAGTGGGAAGCCGGTATCTATGCCAACGAGGAAGGAGAGGAAGAAGAAGAGGAGGAGGAGGAGGAAGAGGAGGAGGAGGAGTAAACTGCTCCTTCCAGAAACAGTTAAGGGACCTAGAGGGAAAGAGGAGGAGAGACTGAAGGAAAAACGCAGCGAGGATGTGGAAAGGAAACAGTATTTATTTCACTCATAGTATTCTGATCACATGACCCACTGGCTCAACCAATGGGGCTCATCGAAGACATGCATCGAGTTGTGGATTTTAGAGGATTGAAGGCCGACAGTATGTGAAGAGACTGAGTATGTGAGAGACATTTGAAGTGTTGAGGTGATGCAAGAGACACTTTGAAAGGGTTTGATGGTGGTTTAAGAGCGCTGCTCAGAAGTGCATTGGAAATTGAAGGTTTTTAATAGTTGGTAGACGCTGAATGACGTAAATATTCATAGGATTTTTCATTTACCTGTTTTTTTTTAATTGAAATATGGGCTGAGATCTAAAGATTTTATTTTGACTGGTTGCCTGAGACTTGCTGATGATGGTTTTGGCAGTGGGTGCTTGATAATAACTCCAATATTCAAATCAAAATGTGTGGAGAGGGTTGCAAACGACAAGCAGGCGTACGCAGAGTGACTATCAAGAAACTTCTAACTGAAAGAAGTTTAAGTAAGGAGACAAAGTGAGGCCTGATATCTGTCAGATTTTGATGATGCTGCAATGTTTTCCAGGGAGCTTGTAACCAAATGGGAGCATCACCTTCAGAGCCCGTAAAGTTTAACCTTCTGCATCCTGTAGTGCCACAACACACCACAGATACAACACATGCACGGCATGTCGGTGGGAGCTTTCGCAATCCTTTTAAGCATCTGCATTAAATCTTAAGTGCCGACTTGAGGGTCCTTGAACTGTTGAATGCTAGCGAGGAAATTTGAAAAACTAGCATCGAGGTTCAACTTTGCCTTTGATCGTCAGTGATTGTTGGATGCACGATATGTATGATGTATTCTATCTTCTCTTATTCTGCAGTTTCAGTAGACCTTAGAGAAAATACCACATTAGATAGAAAGTCTGTCTATAAAACACTATTCTCCAGTGACTTCATGTCTATTAAGTGACGGACACATGGGAAAGAGGGAAGCTAACTGCGGGTCATGTTTGCGTCACTTCAGTCAGAGTGTGTATTAAATAAAGGGCTGGGTCGAGGGCTTTTATATCCTAAAGTAAATCACTTATTTTACCTTTGCTGGCTATGTCGCTTTGTTGACCTGTGCTTTCTGATGTAAGCAGTTGTTTCATGTATTATACTGAGGTAGGATTGTGTATTTGATATATGAACATGTATGTTAAGATTCTAGTGAGGGCGACTGCCGTGTATCTACTATACCTTGCTAGCTGAGGATGAAGTTTGATGAAAAATATTGAAAAAGCGTTTTATAAAAAATAAGTTGTTTTACCAAAAACAGAATGTTGTTATTTAGAGAAACAGTCCGCCTACGCTTTTAAAAAAATCTATTTAAGAAGTTTCTGATTGTGTGCATGGAATGACACTCCTTTCCTAACCTGACGCGAGCACACAACAAGCAGAAGGTAACCGACAGCACAAAGGCTCATTAACAGGCCGTAACTACAGGCTCAACTTCTGCTCATTTTGTATGATAATAACGTAACAGGGGAGGTTCATGTGTTGGGGTTGTCAGTTTTTTTACTAAATATATTGTGAGCTTTGATTTTACAGGATGTGACTTCCTGTTTTAAATGAACGATGAATGATTTACTGCGATACTGTGGATTGTCCAGGTGTGGAAAGCAAAGTTCAGCTTCAAAAATAAACACATTGAAACAGGAGTAATCCCTGTGGCCTAGAGGACTGTCTTTAAAGGGACAGTTCACCCTGAAATCAAAAATACATGTTTTTCTTCTTACCTGTAGTGCTGTTTATCTATCTAGATTGTTTTGGTGTGAGTTGCTGAGTGTTGGAGATTAGGGCTGCCACGATTAGTCGACTAATCGATGACTAATCGACTATTAAAATAATCGGTGACTATTTTAGTAGTCGACTAATCGGTTTGAGTCATTTTTCATAGAAAAGTACTATAAAAGTGCCACAAAATACTCTCACTGCAGCTTCTTACGTTCAGATATTGGCAGCTTTACACACTCTTCCGTGTCAGTGAACTAAAAGCCTTTGATGTGAGTATGAAACAAGACATTAGATGACGTAATTTTGGGGTTTGGACGAGACAGGCTGACATTTTTCAACATTTTAACACATTTTTCGATGAAATGATTGGTCGACTATTCGAAGAAATAATCTACAGATTAGTCGACAATGAAAATAATCGTTAGTGGCAGCCCTATTGGAGATATTGGGAGTAGAGATGCCTTATTTCCAATATAATAAAACTAGATGGAACTCGGCTTGTGGTGCTGCAAAAAACTACATTTGAAAAAACTCAACATCAGTGTCTCTTTCCAGAAATCATGACCTGGTTACTCAGGATAATCCACAGACCTTGTTGTGAGCTTCATGTAGAAACTATTTTCCTTCTAGCGAACAACTGGCAACCATATCGCTGTGCAGAAGGAAGCGTGCATCTACTCACGGACAGGAGGCTTGTGTTTTTGACAGCATAAGGTGTAAAAATTAAGGGTGCTCTCCTCAGCTGAGCTGTGACGTTAGCTAGCTAGCTAAGTGGTGATGCGTAACAGTAGATGCACTCTTCCTTCTATGTGGTGATATGGTTGGCGGGTATATTTCCATAGAAAGAAAATAGTTCCGACATGAAACTGCTCACAAAAAGGTAAGGTAAGAAGAAAAATATGTACTTTTATTTTGGGGTAGGAAGCAGAAGGAAGTGTGCATCTGCTCACAAACAAGAGGCTTGTGCTTGTGACAGGACGAGAAATAAATATTAAATATTAATGCCATTCTTCATCGCTAAGATGAAACGTTAGCTAGCTAAGTGAAGATATGTCAGCTAGCAGTAGATGCACGTTTCCTTCTGTGTGATGATATGGTTGGTGGGTGTAGTTCAGTATCAAAAAAATAGTTTTTATATGAAACTGCTCACAACAAGGTCATGATTTCTGGATAGAGACATCGCTGTTGAGTTTTTCCAAATGTTTTTGGCGCTTTGAGCACCACAAGCCGAGTGCCATCTAGTTCCATTATATTCTAGAGAGGGCAGACATCTTTACGGCGGATATCTCAAACACCTGGCAGCTTACATCAAAACAATCTCGACTGATAAGTAGCACTACAAGTAAGACGAAAAAATATGTATTCTTGATTAGGGGTGAACTGTCCCTTTAAATGAGAACTGAAAGTAAATGTGTCAACGTGGCTGTACAAACTATTTTTGAACCACTTTAACTGAAAAGTAGCAAAGTGATTTTGTTTGTCAGTCTTTTTTAGCTTGTTTATTGAAGCCTTTGAGATTTTCTTTCGGCATACGGATGTCAGGAAGATGGTGAGAAAGATCATCCTGTAAAGGTCGATCACAGCATCTGCTAGCGTGTCTTGTCCTGTAAGTGTCCTTCAGCCAGGCACTGACCTTTGTGTTTGCTCACAAACACACTGAATAAATTCTGTATCACTAAAACTGAGGTAAACTTGCACAGAAGATAAAGAATTGCGGGACACATACTAACCCTCGACAATAATGACTCTATTATATTTATTGGGACAGTCCCAGCCTGAGTGCAACTTATCTGACTATATTTAATTATCTATTTGCTCTCTGAGGGAAACGTAGTGCCAGCAGCCACCAAGAGGAAGTAAGAACCGAGGACTTGTGCCTATGTGATGTGCCCATTTCCCCCTGAAACAAAACCAACACTGGTTCCAGAGAATCCTCCTCTGTCTTGTTTTCGGACATGTGATAAAAAATATTTTATGAGACCGAGATTTGATGGTGGTGCAGCAGAACATTGTGTCCAGGTACAGTGTCACTGACGCTGATGTGAGAGTCATTTTGCCACATGACTTAAAGAAAGAACAAAATGTTATTTTTTTGCTTTACCATGTGAGAGATATTCGATTGCAGAGGAGCGTGAACAGACATTTTTTATTCAGGATGAATGGCATGGTGATACAGATCCTTTGCGACGGATGATTAGTTTTACAGTGGCCTGTTCTGGATGCCAGCTGAGCATCTACTGTATCTGAGCTTTATTCACAGCACGATTTGAGTTTTAAGCAACAAAAGCAAATGGCTTCCTCCCTAGTTTACTGTAGCTGCTGCAACACATTGTAAAACTGTTTTATTGTACACAAACACACACACACACACACACACGCTGTCCTCATGCCACCTTTTAGGACGCAATTGAAATTTGAGTTCTCATTGGATACAAAGCTTTTGAAATGGTAACAGACATCATGCACACTCAGAGGAGTTCTAATGTGTGATTTATTATAATTATTATTATCATTATTATTATTATTATGCTTTTGTTGTTTGAATTCATGGTGCAGAGATGATTTATTTATCATTTTAAAATGCTGGGAGCTTGTTTTCACCTGCAGGAGCGCCCAAGCTTCAGGGTGGGACTGTCTGTGTGTGTGTGATGAAGCAATCTTATTATACAGTATACAGTATAACCTCTGTTCCTATGTTAACCACTTGTATGCTCATACTCTGCTTTGTTATTTTATAGCACATGTAAGGCTCACAGTTATACACCTACTATACATATTATGAATATTTTCTCATTAAAAACAAAACCTGTACATGTGGGATTTCTGAGTGGTTCTTCATGTCAATGAGCTTATGATTACCAGTTAACTCAGGGGCTGCGGCTCTAGAGCCACATAGTGTTATAGGCCCAAACAAATTCTTACATTCTCGATTTGTAACAACGTGAAGCCTCCAGCCTCCTGAGAGCCTGTGTCCTCATGTGAGGACATCACGTTACAGGTTTCCTTGACCCTCTATGTTCATGGACCCTTTTTTGTGCCATCTAGTGGTAGTAAGAGCACTATACACTAATCCATGTGGCACTTTTTCCTTGAAATTTCGTCAACCCTCCATAGTAGCGGTGAGTCTTGAGTTTTCCTAGCTGGTTAGCTATGAATGTCAAATCCAAACAAGTAAAGCCTCGGAATAAAATAGACCAGTGGTTCCCAACTGGTTGGCTGCGGTCCAAAAGTGGGTCACGGGTCAATTCTGAATGGACCACAAGTGACTTTCACATGTGTCAAGTTTTTAAAAAATACGCTTTATTTTAACACTATCCTCACCATCATTTATGACAGAACTCTGACGAGATATTCCAGTGATCTGTGTTTTCACTGTTATAAGATAGGGGGCAATGTTACACATCTTGTGAAATAGAACAGCATTGCCGTGTCCAAAAACAAACTAAGAGGAAGATCCGCTGGAATCAGAGGAAGATGTCATGTTCAGAAATGTAGCAGCTTGGAAACCGCACGAAAATGCAGCCGCTGACGGAAAAGTTTATGCTTGCACAAGTTGCGAAGATGTTGATGGACTTAAACTCTGACGGTTCCTGTTTTGATCAACATTCGGAATCAGATTTGGTCGAAGAAGCAAACGAGTTTGGTGGGACGAAACAGGACCTCCATCACGATGACAGAGACACACGGACAAGACGACCTCAGAGGAGAGGGAGACAACAATAACTGAACATGTACTTCGAACAGAATATTATTTTCAGAATTATTAATATTATTTTTTTTCATTTATACAATTTAAACTGATTTAAGGAAATTAGAAAAAAAATGTAAGCGTGAAATTTATTTTATACTTAAAAATGACTGTCTGACAAAAATGCATTTTCTCATTTTTTTTTAATGAAAATGCACAAATTCAAGTGTTGATTGAAAAAGAAATTGAGTAAGATAGAATAAAATGTTTGTGTGTTTAAAACAGAAGGTCTCTTCTTTAGATTCATATATTTACTGTTTACATTTTCAAATAGATTATTCTATGGGCCTTGAAAGATTAGTGAATATGATTAAAAAAAATGCTGGTGGTGGCTGGCAACTTAAAGATCATACTCTGGTGGGGAAAGTGTTAAAGTACAGTGAATTTCCGGTACAGAGTTTTTATTTTGCAGTGCTGTTTCCTGCTGTAGAGTGAGAGACTAACACGCAGCTACTTAACAGAGACAGCAAACTAGCTCGGCAACATGGCCAAACACAAGTATGATGCTGACTATATTAAACTGTGTGGAATTGGAGAAATCTGGACCCTGTGGCTGGACCAGTTGGGAACCACTGAAATAGAGAATTTAATAATGTGTGGACAGATTTGTTTGCTTTCACTGCCAGCTCTGCAAAGTTAAAGTACCAGATAAATATATAAATAGTGCCCTGCAGAGTGGTCACGTTGTGGTAAAACATGAATGAATGCTCATTTATACCATTAGTGTAGGCTCATTTAGACTTAATAGGCTGTTTTAGCTTCATTAAAGGCCTCAAATATGTTTTGTGACTCCACATGGATTTTGTTTTAATAGTTTTTGGTCAAAAATGACTCTTGATAGTCAAGGTTGCCGACCCCTACATTAACTAAATACCACATGCTTTACATTACAAGAGGCCATCTTTAAAGTGCACATATTTTTAGATTGACCTCTCTGACAGCTTTTTGTTTGTCAGATCATGAGATAACACACTGTGAGCAGCAGCTGTTTTGAAAGTTCCTTTGTGCGTTGAATACATTGTTTTTCAGCAGCTGACACATAAATATTAGATACTGGATCTTCCATCAGCTCTATAACAAAGACGAGTTCTCAACCATCACAAGCAAACTGAAAACAAAAAAACAAGTGTACACTATAGCTCTCATTTGTGGGCCAAAACCTAAACTAGTTCTACCTCCTCCAGTGTGAGGATTTGCTGTTTGTTTCATGTTTTATATCATTTAAAGAGAATCTCTTTGGCTTTTTTGATTGTTGGTTGGAAAAATCAAGCAACTGGAAGACTCCAGGAATATGTAATGGACTTTTTTTTTTACTGTGTTCTCACATTTTGCACTCTAAACATGTTGATTAATAGAAAAGCAAACAAAAATGAAATTAGTTTCAGATTGAGATTCTCTCTGTCTGTCGCATGATGATCATTGTGATCTGACGTGTTTTTCTAGCTGCCATACCACAGAGACCCAGAGTACTACCACTTCACATCTTCATTTTACTTTCATTTTGTGCTCTGTTCAGTCAAGTGTTTTCTTTAAGAGGGGCAATTCAACCTAAAATCAAAAACATTTTTCTTCTTACCTTGAGCATGTAGGTGAAGATTCTCAGTCATCCAGGTCATGGTAAGTGCTATATTGTATCGTACACAAGTACTCAAGCAAGTCCAGTTGCCCATGATATAGCACGTAGGCTCATTGTGAGCAGTTTCAAGTCAGAATTATTTTCGTTCTACTGAAATATACCAACTATATCACTGTGCAGAAGGAAGCGTGCATCTACTACTAGCTCACCTAGCTCACCTACCACTACTGAGCTAGCTAACATAACAGCTCAGCCGAGGAGGATGCCATTAATGCTTACGTCTCACTATGTCACAAGCATCAGCCTCACGTCCATGAGTAGATGCACGCTTCCTTCTGCACAGTGATATGTAGTTCTGAAGAAAGAAAATAGTTCCTAAATGAAACTGCTCACAGTAAGGTCTGTGGATTATTTTGAGTAACCAGGTCATGAGTTCTGGAAAGAGACACTGCTGCTGAGTTTTTCAAATGTAGTTTTTTGCCGCTTTGAGCACCACGAGCTGAGTGCCATCCGGTTCCACTATATTGGAGAGAAGGCAGACATCTCTATGGCTGATATCTCCAACACGCTGCAACTCAAACCCAAATCCTCTTAACTGATGAATAGCACTAGAGGTAAGAGGGAAAATATGTATTTGCGATTTTGGGGTGAACTGTCCCTTTAAGTCTTTTAAATGTTGATACAATCATGAGCAAGATTGTTAACTCCAAACTGTACATGTATGGCAGAGGTTGGCGGGGTGGTTTCCCATGTCTCTCACACACTGTTCAGTGTCATCACGCGTGGTGTGTGAGCACTTTTAAGGAAGTGGGCGTGAGTTGTGTTTATTTTCACCCTCTCTGCCTCCACTGCACATACACTGACTCTTTGTACGAGGAGTCCTGTGCGTCCTTCACTGCATCAGAGTAACTTTATTGGCTTCTGTATTTGTTCACATTGAGTGTGATTTGGACTTTACTAAGGAAGTTTTAGTGGAGGCAGTGAGTTGAAGTCTGATCATGGTCATGCCGACTCTGTGTCAAGCCGCCTTCACGGCTCTCCGGCAGATATGGCCGGTGTTAGTGCTGGAGCAGCTGGGCAGCACTTTCTTCGACACCGCCCTGCAGATGGTGGCCAAGGACCGGTCCGCCAACGCCACCTACCCCGATGCGCACCTTTCCACGGAGGACAGCCAGCAGAAGTTCATGACGGACTTCTATATGATCTACAACCTCATCATCCGGCTGGTTCCGATCCTACCCTCGCTGCTGCTGGCCAGGTTAGGAGACCGCGGCTGGAGGAGAGTCCCCATCATAGTGCCGCTCACCGGGTACCTGCTGTGCAGGTTCGCCCTGCTCCTGGTGGTGATATTCCGCTTCCCTCTGGAGGTGATGTACGGCGCGGGGGTTGTCTTCGGGCTGTCCGGGGGATTCTGCGCCTTCTGGCCCGGCGTGATGACGCTGGTGTCGCTCTCATCCACCGCGGCTGAGCGCTCCAAGGTCAGTGCTCTCAGATACGGCTCCCAGCTTCACAAAGCTATAACACAATATGAAGACCGCTCAGGAAACTCTCGTGTTAAGATTGATTTTCAGTATCATTAATCAACAAAATTATAGCCAACTTTGATCATTCTAAGAAAGCATTGTCATATGTTATAAAAGTATAATAAAAGCATGTCATGGTATAGTATGATGAAAAAATATACAAAATGTTCCTAGTATAGTATAATTTGCTTTAAAAATATCATTAAAAAAATGATGTAGTAGTAGTAAAGTATGCCCTAAAATGTCCCAAAATGTCACAGTATAGTATGCCATGAAAATATCATTAAAAATAGTATTGTATGTTTAAAAAAATATGATAAAAAATATCATATGTATCATATAATAGTATGTCTTAGAATTATAACAAACATGTCATCACACAAAATGCCTTAAAAATGTCATAGTATAGTATGCCATAAAAATGTCATTTAAAAATGTGTCATAGTAAAGTATGCTATAAAAATATCATGGAAAGTAATTATATAGTGTGCCATAAAAAATGTCATGGTATACTATGCCATAAAAATATCATAAAAATGTCGTTGTATGGTATGTTTTTAAAAATATCATAGTATAGTATGTAAAAAAAAATTGTAAAAAATGTCATAGTATAGTATGTAAAAAAAATGTAAAAAATGTCATAGTATAGAATGTTTTTAAAATGTCATAGTATAGTATGTCAAAAAAAAAATTGTAAAAAAAAATGGCAGTATAGTATTTCAAAAAAAAATATTGTGAAAAATGTCGTAGTATAGTATGTTAAAAAATAGTATCATAAAAAATGTCATAGTATAGAATGTTTGTAAAAATGTCGTAGTATAGTGTGTCAAAAAAATTGTGAAAAATGTCATAGTATAGTATGTCAAAAAAACTGTAAAAAATGTCATAGTATAGTATTTCAAAAAAATATTGTGAAAAATGTCGTAGTATAGTATGTCAAAAAAATAGTGTCATAAAAAATGTCATAGTATAGAATGTTTTTAAAAATGTCATAGTATAGTATGTCAAAAAAAATGTAAAAAATATCATAGTATAGAATGTTTTTAAAACTGTCAAAGTATAGTATGTCATAAAAATATTGTAAAAAAATGTCGTATTATAGTATGTCAAAAAAAAAAAAAGAAAAATGTTATAGTATAGTATGCTCAAAAATGTCATAGAATGACAGTGAATGTTGTATTTAGTCAGGACATGAGGTCGTAACGTGTTTCACTGTCCCATGCAGGTGATGATGAAGGTGGAGCTGCTGTATGGCATAGCAGGTCTGGTGGGCAGCCTGATGTCAGGTCATCTGTTCCTGCTGTACAGCTCCAGTCTGGGAAATGGGACCATCCTGCTCACTGTGAGCACACTGCTGCACTTGCTCTGCCTCATACACTCCATAGTCCTGCTGCAGGTCAGTGTGTGTGTTTAAATATTTGTGTCTATATGTAAGCTAAGGCTGCATCCGTGCACTGGGATCTAGCTACGGACCCGTAATGAACAAACAAAAAAAAAAGTTACTAACTCTCTGTAAGCTAAATGACTAATTTATCAATAAGAAAATAATTAAGCACTAATTTTAGTCATAGTGACAGTTCAAGTTCAGTGACAGGTCTCTGATCCCTATATAAAGATTCTGTTTTTTTTATTTGCTTTACGCTACAGTTCCAAAAGCCAGAGTCTGAACAATGTGTCCCTGTTGTCACTCAACCTTGCCCCACCTTTAAAAGTATTTTTGAGCTGATGATAAATCACCTGACCAGTTTCCTCCTATGCCATGCAAGGAACTATGTCCTACTCTATGTTACTGGAATGAATGACGCAAGTGCAGTTGCACCTGCATTGCTCAAGCTACACTCTACCTCTAACTTCAAACACTTGGATCCAGACACTGGAATAAACTCACTCTTGTCAACTCTATGTATTTTAGAGCAAAAGCAAAGCAACCAGAGCCACATTTTCAGCCTTTAATCCCCAAATTTAGTCTTTACTGCAACAGCTGATCAGTATAGAGCTCATGCAGATGTTAAATACGTGTTATCATGTGTCCATCTTAAATGAAGGTCAAACCGGAATCCAACAATGAGCCAGAGGACAACTGCTACCTCCTGTCTCAAGACTCCAGTGAAGTTCCCACGGAAGCTCCTGCTGAGAGAAGCATGCTGAACGTGGCTCTCTTGTTTGCAGCTGCCATGCTGTACGGCTCTGCAGTGGGTGGAGCCATTGAAATACTGGGCATCTTTGTGCTGAAAGAGCCGCTCAGCTGGAATGCTGCTCAGGTGACATTTTGCTCTTGTTGTATTTATTGAAGTCTTGAATTTGTGATTTTGGTGCATCAAAGATAAAACAACAGGGTTTTGTTGATTTAAAATTGATCCAATAAAATGATTAGAAACTAACACAGAATAGAATCAGCTGAAATTATCTTTTGCTCACTCTCTCTCTCTCTCTCTCTCTCTCTCTCTCTCTCTCTCTCTCTCTCTCCTGCTCCAGGTGGGTTATGGGAATGCAGCAGGCTGTTTAATTTTTATCACCAGTTTCCTCGGTGTCACTTTGTTCCGCCGCTGTGCCAGTGACGTGACGCTCATCCTGATCGGCATGCTGTCATTCGCCACGGGGATTTACTTCATGTCCTTCGTCACGACAACCTTGACGTTCTACCTTGGTGAGTATCTCAGACTGCGGCACAGTTTGTGGTGGACGATGAACGCTCCCAACAGAAAATCCTGCCGTTGCAGGCCATGTTTTCTTCCTGCAGTTTTATGACTAACCTGACCAAAGCCACAACTTTCCTGCACACTCACCACTTTGTTCCACTTTCAGTAACAAAATACAGCAGGAACATACTCTATCATCTCATCTTAACCATGTCTGATGAACAGATTAAAATCCAAAGATCAGTTTACATTATGATATGAAACAGAAAAAAGGAACAAACCCTTCCAAATTTGAGAAACTGGAACTAGTATTACTTGATAATTACTTAAACAATCACTTAATGACCGGTATTGTTGGTAATGTGTTGATACGTCTACTAATCATTTCAGTGAAGTTTTATTTAACATATTTTAGGGAGAAGCTTAGAGGTATCAAAATACTTTCCATGGAGACATTTTTTAAACTATTATGGGGTTTTCTGTTGGCAGCAGAAACTCAGTAATTTTGTTCTTGGTGGCTTGACATGCCGACAGTGCCGTCCCATGGAATGGAAAACATCTTTCACTGTCTTCCACATGTGACCCAGTGAACTGAACGCATTATAATATAAACAAAGGAACAGGTTTAGTTCCCACAAGAGCAGGCGGGTCAGACGAGTCAGTTCTTTCATTTTCGTTTTCATTTTCATTTTCATCTACTCAAATGGCTAAAAGCTGGTTTTGTTGATTTTCTAGCAAATGTAAGAATCAGGAACTGATATAATGTTAACTGTGTTAAGAGTCAGGACTGACAGATCTAGGTTTTCAGAACAAATTGTAAAAATATAAAACTCAAAATGAGAAACTGAAAGTGTGTAGCAGCCATACGGGTGTAATATATTATGAAAATGTCATGTAAAATGTCATTGTATAGTTTGTTATAAAAATATGATTTGAAAAAAATGATAGACTATATTATGCTTTAAAAATATTTACAAAAAGTCATGCTATAACCACATAAAAATGTAATGGGAAAAAGTATCATGCTATAGTATGCTATTAAAATATCATAATAATGTCATACTATGGTATGTCGTCCAAATCCACATAAAAAAAAGTCATAGTATAGTATTTAGACGATATACTGTAATATGACTTTTTTCATGATTTTGAACGACATACTATACTATGACTTTTTTTCATGATTTGGAACGACATACTATACTATGACTTTTTTTCATGGTTTGGGACGACATACTATACTATGACTTTTTTTCAGAGTTTGGGACGACATACTATACTATGACTTTTTTTCATGGTTTGGGACGACATACTATACTATGACTTTTTTTCATGATTTGGACGACATACTATACTATGACTTTTTTTCATCATTTTGGACGACATACTATACTATGACATTTTTTCAGAGTTTGGGACGACATACTATACTATGACTTTTTTTCATGGTTTTGAACGACATACTATACTATGACTTTTTTTCATGATTTGGGACGACATGCTATACTATGACTTTTTTTCATGGTTTTGAACGACATACTATACTATGACTTTTTTTCATGGTTTTGAACGACATACTATACTATGACTTTTTTTCATGATTTGGACGACATACTATACTATGACTTTTTTTCATCATTTTGGACGACATACTATACTATGACATTTTTTCAGAGTTTGGGACGACATACTATACTATGACTTTTTTTCATGGTTTTGAACGACATACTATACTATGACTTTTTTTCATGATTTGGGACGACATGCTATACTATGACTTTTTTTCATGGTTTGGGACGACATACTATACTATGACTTTTTTTCATGATTTGGGACAACATGCTATACTATGACTTTTTTTCATGATTTGGAACGACATACTATACTATGACTTTTTTTCAGAGTTTGGGACGACATACTATAATATGACTTTTTTTCAGAGTTTTGGACGACATACTATACTATGACTTTTTTTCATGATTTGGGACGACATGCTATACTATGACTTTTTTTCATGATTTGGGACAACATGCTATACTATGACTTTTTTTCATGATTTGGGACGACATACTATACTATGACTTTTTTTCATGATTTGGGACGACATGCTATACTATGACTTTTTTTCATGATTTGGGACAACATGCTATACTATGACTTTTTTTCATGGTTTGGGACGACATACTATACTATGACTTTTTTTCATGATTTGGGACAACATGCTATACTATGACTTTTTTTCATGATTTGGGACGACATACTATACTATGACTTTTTTTCATGGTTTGGGACGACATACTATACTATGACTTTTTTTCATGGTTTGGGACGACATGCTATACTATGACTTTTTTTCATGGTTTGGGACGACATGCTATACTATGACTTTTTTTCATGGTTTGGGACGACATGCTATACTATGACTTTTTGTCCTCATTTTGAACAACATACTATACTATGACTTTTTTCATGATTTTGAACGACATACTATACTATGACTTTTTTCATGATTTTGAACGACATACTATACTATGACTTTTTTTCAGAGTTTGGGACGACATACTATACTATGACTTTTTTTCATGGTTTTGAAATGACATACTATACTATGACTTTTTTTCATGATTTGGGACGACATGCTATACTATGACTTTTTTTCATAGTTTGGGACGACATACTATACTATGATTTTTTTCATGATTTGGGACGACATGCTATACTATGACTTTTTTTCATAGTTTGGGACGACATACTATACTATGACTTTTTTTCATCATTTGGGACGACATGCTATACTATGACTTTTTTTCATGGTTTGGGACGACATGCTATACCATGACTTTTTTTCATCATTTGGGACGACATGCTATACTATGACTTTTTTCATGATTTGGGACGACATACTATACCATGACTTTTTTCATGATTTGGGACGACATACTATACTATGACTTTTTCATGATTTGAGACGACATGCTATACTATGACTTTTTTTCATGATTTGGGACGACATACTATACTATGACTTTTTCATGATTTTGAACGACATACTATACTATGACTTTTTTTCATGGTTTTGAACGACATACTATACTATGACTTTTTCATGATTTGAGACGACATACTATACTATGACTTTTTTTCATGGTTCATATTATAGTATGTCGTTCAAAATGATGAAAAAAAGTCATAGTATAGTATGTCGTCCCAAACCATGAAAAAAAGTCATAGTATAGTATGTCGTTCAAAATCATGAAAAAAGTCATAGTATAGTATGTTGTTCAAAATGAGGACAAAAAGTCATAGTATAGTATGTCGTTCAAAACCATGAAAAAAAGTCATAGTATAGTATGTCGTTCAAAACCATGAAAAAAAGTCATAGTATAGTATGTCGTCCCAAAATATGAAAAAAAGTCACAGTATAGTATGTCGTCCCAAAATATGAAAAAAAGTCATAGTATAGTATGTCGTCCCAAACCATGAAAAAAAGTCATAGTATAGTATGTCGTCCCAAACCATGAAAAAAAGTCATAGTATAGTATGTTGTTCAAAATGAGGACAAAAAGTCATAGTATAGTATGTCGTCCCAAACCATGAAAAAAAGTCATAGTATAGTATGTCGTCCCAAAATATGAAAAAAAGTCATAGTATAGTATGTCGTCCCAAATCATGAAAAAAAGTCATAGTATAGTATGTCGTCCCAAACTCTGAAAAAAGTCATAGTATGTCGTCCCAAACCATGAAAAAAAGTCATAGTATAGCATGTCGTCCCAAATCATGAAAAAAGTCATAGTATAGTATGTCGTCCCAAACCATGAAAAAAAGTCATAGTATAGCATGTCGTCCCAAATCATGAAAAAAAGTCATAGTATAGTATGTCGTCTCAAATGATGAAAAAAAGTCATAGTATAGCATGTCGTCCCAAACCATGAAAAAAGTCATAGTATAGCATGTCGTCCCAAATCATGAAAAAAAGTCATAGTATAGTATGTCGTCCCAAATCATGAAAAAAAGTCATAGTATAGTATGTCATTTCAAAACCATGAAAAAAAGTCATAGTATAGTATGTCGTCCCAAACTCTGAAAAAAGTCATAGTATAGCATGTCGTCCCAAACCATGAAAAAAAGTCATAGTATAGTATGTCGTTCAAAATCATGAAAAAAGTCATAGTATAGTATGTTGTTCAAAACCATGAAAAAAAGTCATAGTATAGTATGTTGTTCAAAACCATGAAAAAAAGTCATAGCATAGTATGTTGTTCAAAATGATGAAAAAAGTCATAGTATAGTATGTCGTTCAAAACCATGAAAAAAAGTCATAGCATAGTATGTTGTTCAAAATGATGAAAAAAAAGTCATAGTATAGTATGTCGTTCAAAATGATGAAAAAAAGTCATAGTATAGTATGTCGTCCCAAATCATGAAAAAAAGTCATAGTATAGTATGTCGTCCCAAACCATGAAAAAAAGTCATATTATAGTATGTCGTCCCAAACTCTGAAAAAAAGTCATAGTATAGTATGTCGTTCAAAATGATGAAAAAAAGTCATAGTATAGCATGTCGTCCCAAATCATGAAAAAAAGTCATAGTATAGTATGTCGTCCCAAACCATGAAAAAAAGTCATATTATAGTATGTCGTCCCAAACTCTGAAAAAAAGTCATAGTATAGTATGTCGTCCAAATCATGAAAAAAAGTCATAGTATAGTATGTCGTTCAAAACCATGAAAAAAAGTCATAGTATAGTATGTCGTCCCAAAATATGAAAAAAAGTCATAGTATAGTATGTCGTCCCAAAATATGAAAAAAAGTCATAGTATAGTATGTCGTCCCAAATCATGAAAAAAAGTCATAGTATAGTATGTCGTCCCAAACTCTGAAAAAAAGTCATAGTATAGTATGTCGTCCCAAACCATGAAAAAAAGTCATAGTATAGCATGTCGTCCCAAATCATGAAAAAAAGTCATAGTATAGTATGTCGTCCCAAACCATGAAAAAAGTCATAGTATAGCATGTCGTCCCAAATCATGAAAAAAAGTCATAGTATAGTATGTCGTCTCAAATGATGAAAAAAAGTCATAGTATAGCATGTCGTCCCAAACCATGAAAAAAAGTCATAGTATAGCATGTCGTCCCAAATCATGAAAAAAAGTCATAGTATAGTATGTCGTCCCAAATCATGAAAAAAAGTCATAGTATAGTATGTCATTTCAAAACCATGAAAAAAAGTCATAGTATAGTATGTCGTCCCAAACTCTGAAAAAAGTCATAGTATAGCATGTCGTCCCAAACCATGAAAAAAAGTCATAGTATAGTATGTCGTTCAAAATCATGAAAAAAGTCATAGTATAGTATGTTGTTCAAAACCATGAAAAAAAGTCATAGTATAGTATGTTGTTCAAAACCATGAAAAAAAGTCATAGCATAGTATGTTGTTCAAAATGATGAAAAAAAGTCATAGTATAGTATGTCGTTCAAAACCATGAAAAAAAGTCATAGCATAGTATGTTGTTCAAAATGATGAAAAAAAAGTCATAGTATAGTATGTCGTTCAAAATGATGAAAAAAAGTCATAGTATAGTATGTCGTCCCAAATCATGAAAAAAAGTCATAGTATAGTATGTCGTCCCAAATCATGAAAAAAAGTCATAGTATAGTATGTCGTCCCAAACCATGAAAAAAAGTCATATTATAGTATGTCGTCCCAAACTCTGAAAAAAAGTCATAGTATAGTATGTCGTCCAAATCATGAAAAAAAGTCATAGTATAGTATGTCGTTCAAAACCATGAAAAAAAGTCATAGTATAGCATGTCGTCCCAAAATATGAAAAAAAGTCATAGTATAGTATGTCGTCCAAAATGAGGACAAAAAGTCATAGTATAGTATGTCGTCCCAAAATATGAAAAAAAGTCATAGTATAGTATGTCGTCCCAAAATATGAAAAAAAGTCATAGTATATAGTATGTCGTCCCAAACCATGAAAAAAAAGTCATAGTATAGTATGTCGTTCAAAACCATGAAAAAAAGTCATAGTATAGTATGTTGTTCAAAATGAGGACAAAAAGTCATAGTATAGTATGTTGTTCAAAATGAGGACAAAAAGTCATAGTATAGTATGTTGTTCAAAATGAGGACAAAAAGTCATAGTATAGTATGTCGTCCCAAAATATGAAAAAAAGTCATAGTATAGTATGTCGTCCCAAAATATGAAAAAAAGTCATAGTATAGTATGTCGTCCCAAACCATGAAAAAAAGTCATAGTATAGTATGTCGTTCAAAACCATGAAAAAAAGTCATAGTATAGTATGTCGTCCCAAAATATGAAAAAAAGTCATAGTATAGTATGTCGTCCCAAAATATGAAAAAAGTCATAGTATAGTATGTTGTCCCAAAATATGAAAAAAAGTCATAGTATAGTATGTCGTCCCAAACCATGAAAAAAAGTCATAGTATAGTATGTCGTTCAAAACCATGAAAAAAAGTCATAGCATAGTATGTTGTTCAAAATGATGAAAAAAAGTCATCGTATAGTATGTCGTTCAAAACCATGAAAAAAAGTCATAGTATAGCATGTCGTTCAAAACCATGAAAAAAAGTCATAGTATAGCATGTCGTTCAAAATGATGAAAAAAAGTCATAGTATAGTATGTCGTCCCAAATCATGAAAAAAAGTCACAGTATAGCATGTCGTTCAAAATCATGAAAAAAAGTCACAGTATAGCATGTTGTTCAAAATGATGAAAAAAAGTCATAGTATAGTATGTCGTTCAAAATGATGAAAAAAAGTCATAGTATAGCATGTCGTCCCAAATCATGAAAAAAAGTCATAGTATAGTATGTCGTCTCAAATCATGAAAAAAAGTCATAGTATAGTATGTCGTCCCAAATCATGAAAAAAGTCATAGTATAGCATGTTGTTCAAAATCATGAAAAAAAGTCATAGTATAGCATGTTGTTCAAAATGATGAAAAAAAGTCATAGTATAGCATGTTGTTCAAAATGATGAAAAAAAGTCATAGTATAGCATGTTGTTCAAAATGAAAAAAAGTCATAGTATAGCATGTTGTTCAAAATGATGAAAAAAAGTCATAGTATAGCATGTTGTTCAAAATGATGAAAAAAAGTCATAGTATAGTATGTCGTTCAAAATGATGAAAAAGTCATAGTATAGTATGTCGTTCAAAACCATGAAAAAAAGTCATATTATAGTATGTCGTTCAAAACCATGAAAAAAAGTCATAGTATAGAATGTCGTTCAAAATGATGAAAAAAAGTCATAGTATAGTATGTCGTTCAAAACCATGAAAAAAAGTCATATTATAGTATGTCGTCCCAAATCATGAAAAAAAGTCATAGTATAGAATGTCGTTCAAAATCATGAAAAAAAGTCATAGTATAGTATGTCGTTCAAAACCATGAAAAAAAGTCATATTATAGTATGTCGTCCCAAATCATGAAAAAAAGTCATAGTATAGAATGTCGTCCCAAATCATGAAAAAAAGTCATAGTATAGTATGTCGTTCAAAATGATGAAAAAAAGTCATAGTATAGTATGTCGTCCCAAATCATGAAAAAAAGTCATAGTATAGCATGTTGTTCAAAATCATGAAAAAAAGTCATAGTATAGTATGTCGTTCAAAACCATGAAAAAAAGTCATATTATAGTATGTCGTTCAAAACCATGAAAAAAAGTCATAGTATAGCATGTTGTTCAAAATGATGAAAAAAAGTCATAGTATAGTGTCGTTCAAAATGATGAAAAAAAGTCATAGTATAGTATGTCGTTCAAAATGATGAAAAAGTCATAGTATAGTATGTCGTTCAAAACCATGAAAAAAAGTCATATTATAGTATGTCGTTCAAAACCATGAAAAAAAGTCATAGTATAGTATGTCGTTCAAAACCATGAAAAAAAGTCATATTATAGTATGTCGTCCCAAATCATGAAAAAAAGTCATAGTATAGAATGTCGTTCAAAATGATGAAAAAAAGTCATAGTATAGTATGTCGTTCAAAATGATGAAAAAGTCACAGTATAGTATGTCGTTCAAAACCATGAAAAAAAGTCATATTATAGTATGTCGTCCCAAACCATGAAAAAAAAGTCATAGTATAGTATGTCGTTCAAAACCATGAAAAAAAGTCATAGTATAGTATGTTGTTCAAAATGAGGACAAAAAGTCATAGTATAGTATGTTGTTCAAAATGAGGACAAAAAGTCATAGTATAGTATGTTGTTCAAAATGAGGACAAAAAGTCATAGTATAGTATGTCGTCCCAAAATATGAAAAAAAGTCATAGTATAGTATGTCGTCCCAAAATATGAAAAAAAGTCATAGTATAGTATGTCGTCCCAAACCATGAAAAAAAAGTCATAGTATAGTATGTCGTTCAAAACCATGAAAAAAAGTCATAGTATAGTATGTCGTCCCAAAATATGAAAAAAAGTCATAGTATAGTATGTCGTCCCAAAATATGAAAAAAAGTCATAGTATAGTATGTTGTCCCAAAATATGAAAAAAAGTCATAGTATAGTATGTCGTCCCAAACCATGAAAAAAAGTCATAGTATAGTATGTCGTTCAAAACCATGAAAAAAAGTCATAGCATAGTATGTTGTTCAAAATGATGAAAAAAAAGTCATCGTATAGTATGTCGTTCAAAACCATGAAAAAAAGTCATAGTATAGCATGTCGTTCAAAACCATGAAAAAAAGTCATAGTATAGCATGTCGTTCAAAATGATGAAAAAAAGTCATAGTATAGTATGTCGTCCCAAATCATGAAAAAAAGTCACAGTATAGCATGTCGTTCAAAATCATGAAAAAAAGTCACAGTATAGCATGTTGTTCAAAATGATGAAAAAAAGTCATAGTATAGTATGTCGTTCAAAATGATGAAAAAAAGTCATAGTATAGTATGTCGTCCCAAATCATGAAAAAAAGTCATAGTATAGTATGTCGTCTCAAATCATGAAAAAAAGTCATAGTATAGTATGTCGTCCCAAATCATGAAAAAAAGTCATAGTATAGCATGTTGTTCAAAATCATGAAAAAAAGTCATAGTATAGCATGTTGTTCAAAATGATGAAAAAAAGTCATAGTATAGCATGTTGTTCAAAATGATGAAAAAAAGTCATAGTATAGCATGTTGTTCAAAATGATGAAAAAAAGTCATAGTATAGCATGTTGTTCAAAATGATGAAAAAAAGTCATAGTATAGCATGTTGTTCAAAATGATGAAAAAAAGTCATAGTATAGCATGTTGTTCAAAATGATGAAAAAAAGTCATAGTATAGTATGTCGTTCAAAATGATGAAAAAGTCATAGTATAGTATGTCGTTCAAAACCATGAAAAAAAGTCATATTATAGTATGTCGTTCAAAACCATGAAAAAAGTCATAGTATAGAATGTCGTTCAAAATGATGAAAAAAAGTCATAGTATAGTATGTCGTTCAAAACCATGAAAAAAAGTCATATTATAGTATGTCGTCCCAAATCATGAAAAAAAGTCATAGTATAGAATGTCGTTCAAAATCATGAAAAAAAGTCATAGTATAGTATGTCGTTCAAAACCATGAAAAAAAGTCATATTATAGTATGTCGTCCCAAATCATGAAAAAAAGTCATAGTATAGAATGTCGTCCCAAATCATGAAAAAAAGTCATAGTATAGTATGTCGTTCAAAATCATGAAAAAAGTCATAGTATAGTATGTCGTCCCAAATCATGAAAAAAAGTCATAGTATAGCATGTTGTTCAAAATCATGAAAAAAAGTCATAGTATAGTATGTCGTTCAAAACCATGAAAAAAAGTCATATTATAGTATGTCGTTCAAAACCATGAAAAAAAGTCATAGTATAGCATGTTGTTCAAAATGATGAAAAAAAGTCATAGTATAGTGTCGTTCAAAATGATGAAAAAAAGTCATAGTATAGTATGTCGTTCAAAATGATGAAAAAGTCATAGTATAGTATGTCGTTCAAAACCATGAAAAAAAGTCATATTATAGTATGTCGTTCAAAACCATGAAAAAAGTCATAGTATAGTATGTCGTTCAAAACCATGAAAAAAAGTCATATTATAGTATGTCGTCCCAAATCATGAAAAAAAGTCATAGTATAGAATGTCGTTCAAAATGATGAAAAAAAGTCATAGTATAGTATGTCGTTCAAAATGATGAAAAAGTCACAGTATAGTATGTCGTTCAAAACCATGAAAAAAAGTCATATTATAGTATGTCGTCCCAAATCATGAAAAAAAGTCATAGTATAGAATGTCGTTCAAAATGATGAAAAAAAGTCATAGTATAGTATGTCGTTCAAAATGATGAAAAAGTCACAGTATAGTATGTCGTTCAAAACCATGAAAAAAAGTCATATTATAGTATGTCGTCCCAAATCATGAAAAAAAGTCATAGTATAGCATGTTGTTCAAAATGATGAAAAAAAGTCATAGTATAGTATGTCGTTCAAAATGATGAAAAAAAGTCATAGTATAGTATGTCGTTCAAAACCATGAAAAAAAGTCATATTATAGTATGTCGTTCAAAATGATGAAAAAAAGTCATAGTATAGTATGTCGTTCAAAACCATGAAAAAAAGTCATAGTATAGTATGTCGTCCAAAACCATGATTTTTTTTTTTTATTAGTATAGTGTTTCACAAAAATGTCATAAAAAATGTCAAAATATAATATGCCTTAAAATTATCATTAAAAATGTCATGGTATTGTATGTCATAACATATGTCATAATATACTATGCCATAAAAAGTCAGAAAAAGTAATTGTAAAATATTCTTACATGATGTGGGTGAGACAACACAACGAGAGAAAATCGCAGCTGACAGTGTCGGATGAAGGGATGTGCAGAAGAACCTTGTGCAGAGAGAAGTACATGTTTAATTTGTGTTTATTTCTCCGCAGCTCGCTCACTCAATCTGTTTGCTCTCATCCCGCTGCCCACCATCAGATCTCTGTTGTCACAGCAGGTTCCAGCATCTTTATGTGGTGAGTATACAACCTCCATGTGTGTGTGTGTGTGCGCGTAGGTTTGTAAAAGCACCACAGATGAGTTACAATAACAGCAGGGATAATTGTACAGTCAACACGATTAAATACACAGCAGTATTATGCAAACACATGCTAGTGATGGTTTCAGCATATTAATGTGACCTCCTTCCCAAATCAATTGTTGGTGAAACAAAATACAGTCATATTAATATAATACTAATGGTGTCAAAGATAATGGAGAAGTACAGGATCAGTGTGTCATAATGAGAACAGGAGGAAGTGCTGAAAGAAGGATGACAACATGACATTTCCTGAAAGTTGAGTTGGCAGTTTAAAGTTCACTGACAGGTCAGAAAATAAAATCCCATTGATCCTCTGTGACTTGAGGCCCCCAGTCGAGGTTCATTCTTGAATGTCCAAGGGAATAAATGAAGCACCTGTGAAGCAGTCTTTCATTGTGAACATGATACACTCTTTAGCGTGTTTGTGTGTGTGCAGAGTTTGGCAACCTTTCGACAGGTTTGCACACATGGAGGAGTGGTGCATACCGGAAACCTGCAGTCAGGCTGCTCTATGCCAAAAAGATGACACATCATAAAGAGCCTGTTCTGCCGCTGTCATGCTTCCTTTTTTTAAAACACACACACACACACACACACACACACACACAAACAAAAACCTGAACCTCATTAAAATTAACAACATCAGCCACCAAGTTTACATGTTTCCCTAGTGTTAGCATGTAGCTACATGTAGCAGTGTAGGCTACATAATGTAAACACTTGCAGTAGCATGCCTGGAGCAGATGACCATATGAAGAAATCTGTCATAGGGTGACATCAGCTTGCAGTCGAAACAGAGCACAGGTTTTTGCTCACGCGTGATACATGCCTTAGTGTTTACCTCATTAGTTGAAATTTTTGGCCATGTTTAATACGAACATACATCATTGCAATATTACATTCATGACAGAAAACAAGGAAAAGTGTAACAAAACAAAGTCTGAACCCTCAAACGGCCCTTTAAAGGTCAGCCCCAAACTCAAACTGGGCCTTACAAAGATAGATGTACAAGTACACGCACACACACACACACACACACACACACAGACTGTGTTTATTGATGGTTGGAGAAGCAGGGTTATTCATTGTCAGGGTTTCCCCTCCTGTGTTTGCTTTGACATGGCGTCTGTTTGAGAAGTCAATGCAGTGCACACACACACATAATCGCAACCTCAACCCTATCTCTGTCTGCACACATACAAGGAAATCAAAAATATATATGAGAGCCAGACCACTTGTTTCCCCTTTTTTTAGTCTCTATGCTAAGCTCAGCCAGCTTTATATTTACAGCACAGATACAAGAGCAGCATCAATTTCTTATGGCGTATTAGTATCTAAGTTTATTTCCCCAAAATGCAGAAATACTCCTTTACACTTTAACCTGTTTGACCTCCTTCCCATCAGGCACCACTCTCACCTCCCTGCAGTTGGCGCTGAAGTTTGCTGGTCTGGCCTACATTCCTGCCTTTACTAAGATTTATCAGGCAACCCTGGGCTGGTTCCCTGGCTTCGTCTTCACGCTCGCCAGCCTCATAACTGTACTGGCGATGATACCCGTCAGGTAGGATGTTGTTGGCAGTATTAACATCTGTTCTTATGGCTCAGTAGTTGTTTAGGGCCAGTTTATGGGAGCAGTAAGAGACATAAGTATTCAAAATCTACCAGCTACTGACGACTTAATATTGAAATTTAAACACCACTGAATTTAATTTATGTGTAATTTAATTTTATATGTCTAAATTCACCTCTTGGAAATTAACATATGAAATTTCATGATTTGCACTTTCATAAACTGAATTTTATTTTTTTTTCAGTGTCCACAAGTTCAGATCCCAAAATTCAAGTTTCAGTATTTAAAAAAAAAAGAAGGTTGCTCAATTCTGAATCACATCTAAAAATTCAAATCGAAAATTTTCAAATAAATTTCAAATTACAAATGAAAATTTTCAACTTGATTTTTTTTTTTTTATCTGAATTTGACCAGAATCGAAATTGAGCAACCTGAATCAATTTGTTGAAATTCTGAAACTTGAATTTTTGGATCTAAATATACAAACATGTTGAAAAAAAAATCAGCTTTTGAAATTGCAAATTGCAAATATTGTCTCCATTATTTCAATTTAAATTTTTTAATTTAATATTTCTATTTTGAAAAAAGGTGAATTCAGAACAAATAAGTTCAGAAACATGGTTTTAAAGTAAAATAAAAAATGTTTAAATATAAAGTCTTCAGTGGCTGTTACAATAAAAAATCAGAAGTGTATATGTTGTTTTTGTCTTCTTAAAAATGTATGAAAATGAGATTTTAAAAAGCAGAATCAAAGTGAATATCAACATTTCAGACCATTTACAAAGTAAACACTCAGTAGTACAAATACATTTCATCTTCTCAAGAATATTTCCTCTCTCCTTCCTCCAGTGTCATCGGCTGCAGATCACAGCGGTGGCGACAGTACGTGAGGATTCAGGGAGACTGATGGCACCAAACTGACCGTCAGCAGTGTGTCAGCGTTGGTATGAGGCAGAGGGGAACTGAGATTTCAAACAGGCAAAAGGAGAACGGTGCCTTTAATCTCACTTCCTGTACTGTTATGACTACACTACAGAGTTCCTACATGCTGTGGCTGTAACAGGAGGAACAGACGGCAGGTTTAAGGCTTACGCAGACTTGTATATGCGCAGATAGAATTAAATAAAAACACAATTGGCAAAAAAATGTACATAATGAAAACAACCTTTGACACAGATACAGGCAAACATCATCAACCAACAGAACTCACCGGCCAGTGGAATTTGTTGAAGTTAAACTCTAGAACAACCCAACATGATTTCAACATAGTGTAGACGTGTCACTGATGTGTCAGACATGAAAAGTCCCCCTGTAAGCACCTTTTAAAGGCAGAGAATGAAGTAAAAATGACTGACTCACACATTTAAACAAGTTTCCTGTCCGGATATAAATGAGGATTTTCACATTCACGTTCACATTTTGTATCGGAATTATAAACTGACTTTGGCTTTATTACTTCTCAGTCCTCCACAGACTCTGTTGCTGAACTGTAGATTGATTAACTGGCTGGTTTACAGACCTGACACTCCTTCAGCTGTTTGTTCATTTATACAAAGACCTATTGCTTTTAGTTTGCAGATTCCCAGCACTAGTTACACATCTGTAATTTGATAATGAATGACTAAACATTTAGCTGAACACCAAAGACACAAATATGGAGTAATTTAACGTTGTCACGGACCAACTGTTGACCTCCAAAATAGCAATACATGTGTAAATAGATTAATATGAAAATTGATGCACTTAATATTTTTTTGGAGTGCAAAAAGAGATACATGCTGACTTGTTGACTAGTTTAAAAATGACCTTTTTATGACATTAGTGGGGTTTTTTTTTAATATTTTGAATTTCTTTTATTTCAGTCTTTTTATGTCCATACATATTTAAACACTTGTGCATTTAACCATGTGTTCTGTTCACTTGTCTTTGTTGCTTATAACAATTATGTCAGTTAATTCTGAATTTGGTTAAAAAGCACTTTAAACAGCATTTACTGATTTGAAAGGTACTGTATATATGGTTTGATTTCGTTTCATTGACCACCAAATTACCTTTGCACACAAAAAAAAAAAAAAAAAATATAAAGAAATTTAAAAATGTTTTTGAGTATGACATTATTTTATAAATACAGTAATTATGCATTTCAGACAACAGGGCTACAAGTGCAAGTGACTTTAAGGTACTTATAGTCGATATAAAGGGAAGAAAAAACAGCCTTGTACTATTATGCATTATGATGCATTATTTTTGTGATGCATTTCTTTATAATTGCAATTAATTACTAATGCTTTAAAGAGCACACACGCAGAAGAGCTGCTGTCAGTGACTGTCAGTAGTTATTCCACTCTAAGGTATAGTTTTTGTTGGTGTAAGGGTTAGGACAAAATGTAAAATATTTGCAGTGATGAATCATAAAGTTGCAAGTTTTGTAAAAACCTATTTTTTGTATATATATGTATTTTTTAACTAAACATTCCTGAGGTATGTTTCGTTTTTTTTTGTTTAGTTTTATTTATATGAGACTAACTGAATGCAGTGTTGTGAAATTCATTTTAATTCTGCCAATAAAAACATTTAAACATATAAAATGTATCTTCTGAATTATTTGGTAATGCTTTCAAGACTCATATCCAAACCAGTTCATGTCTTTGATAGATATTTGTGAGATCATTATTACTATTAGGGCTTGGGATCTGCACTGATTTCCTGACATGATTCAATTTCACAAGGTCGACTGGGGATATTTCAATTATCGTTTTTGCTGGTGTGTGTGAAAGAGAGAACTAACACTGTAAATTTTACAAGGAATTGTTTTTTTTCAAAAGCATAAATTCACAACAGGAATAAAACTAAATATTTTATGACTTAATTTGTCTAGAGCAGCATCAGTAATATTAAAACAGCAAAGTCATAATATAAACTTATTATCTTACTTTAAAACAAATCTAAAATGTCAATACAGTAAATTATATTGCTGACATCACAATACTGAGTCAGTTTAGAAAGAATAAACACAGACATTAGTCAGTATCAGGGCTCCTGTCCTCTCTGCTCCTCCCTCTGCTGCTGAGCAGAGTCACATTACCACCGTAAAGTTTTAAGATACAGAGCCGGTAACATCAGAGCTTCTCAATACTACAGTCATTAATAACTTGGCACCACAGCCCATTAACTACCGGTTAAAGCTTCACATTGTCCATGGGAAAAAGCGTATACTAAAAGAGCGATCTCAGATTTTATGAATCAATATCCAGTCATTAAAATGAGGATGTATTTGAATGGGATGAATTGATTATTTTAACCCAGCCCTAATTACTATGTGCCTTTGTTATCGAACAACGACTTGGTTTTTGTGCACTTCATTTGTACTAGTGAAAACTGATGAAGAAAAAGAAATCAGCCCTGAGCACACAAGTATCAAAGGCATACTTTCATTTTATTATTGGTCCAATATAACCAAAAAAATCATTTGAGGTAAAGATAAATTGCATCAAAACGACATCAATATACAAGCTTATCTATAATTACAACAAGATGTTATTCACATCCAAATGTACAATGAGGACTGAACGTAAACAGTACACACTGGGAAGGAGCAAAAATAGACAGAAGCTGGATTCACACATTCGTAAGTCGTCTGACTTTTAGCCTTTCATGCAGGTTTGATTGATCTGGTTTATCCTGCACTGCGAATCAGATTTTTCTCTTCATGTGTGAATCAGAGATGGGGGAGGAAAAGATGGGGACATTTGGCTTAGAAACATCTGATTTGTACATTAAAGAAAAACAAAAACTGTCTCCCCTTCCTCTCCCTTCTTTACAGGCTTGTACAGGGACAGCCGTCATCATCCCTGTTTGGGGATTTAACCTGAATCAGCTTTGCAGACGATGCCTTCATTTACATTAGAGAACCATGGCCTATTAATTGGCATTTTTGGCAACTGAAAGAAAGCTAATTAATTCTTTGTTTGATTTGTTTTCAGCAGACATATCTGCCAGGGGTCTGAGCTACATATATAGTGCAAACATAAATCAGCAGGCACACAGTATAAGATGCAGATTTTACAATGGCTATGAGTAAGAAGTTAATTCATCAGAGAGATAGTGTTGGGGTTCAAATGAGCACCAAAAATAATTAGTTAAACTGTCATGTTTTTGGTTATGCAAGATGTACAAATCAAGAATCCCTTCAAATATGTAATCTCCACATACTCATTTGAAACCCAACAATAATCACCTGTTTCTTCTATACAAAAATAGACTCAGCTGTACCTTATAACTCAGCTGCACATCGGGGTATATTGGATATACAGTATATTGCCATTAGAGCAAAGAGACATTTCAAATCAAGTCTGAATGATCCCAAAAGCTGTTCATGCTCAAGTCAGGTTACTTCAGTGAGTTACTTCATCTACACCAGAAAAGTCTACAGATGCACCGATGCCTCTTTTTATAAAAATCACTGGGATTCACAGCACTCAGCAGGAAACAAACACGTCGATCTGATCCAGCAAATAAAACAGAACTGAAAGGAAAGAGTGATCAGAGTTTGGTTTTTATGGCCTATCAGAGCATGTTTGCTACGTCCCCCACGCTCTCTTAGCTTTTCCCACTTAAACCGAGAAATACAACCGTACACCTTCTGAATTTAAGTTTCCCTCATTCACCGGACTAGAACTACCTTAACTGCCTTTTTAACTTATCAGAAAACACTTCATTCATACTCAACACAAACAAATATATATTACTTCAAAATGTCATTAGTCTTGTTAGTCTTCTAGTTATCTAGCCCACTTCTCTAGCAATCACCAGCACTGGTTTGGCCAAAATAATAATAATAATCCCCGAATTACTGTTTACAGTCCTGTAATGTGATCCTAGATGCTCTATCTGTTGTCTGTATGCCTGTTCCACCAGCAGAGACTGACCTCTGGCAGCACCTAATGCAAACTACGTACAATCAAATTTGTATCAGTAAATTCAGAATGGGATCAGTAAATTTTGAAAGATATGAAAAAAAAAAAATAATAATAATAATTTTTTGCAATGTCTCTGTCGTTGCTTACCAACTTTCTACAGCCCTGTTATGTTATCCCTAGTCACCATGTTTGTCAGTTCAGCTGCCTATTGCACCAGTAGAGACTGACCTCTAGAGGCACATTTTGTGTACTACATACATCCCATCCTAAAAAAAGCGTTTTCGTACAATACCGCTCAAGCCTGGTGTGTTTCCACACAACACAAAAACACTGCTCCATAGTGCAGCTACTGGTCAAAGACTCTACAGGCGTTTTTTTGTTGTTTTTTTTAACCCCCACCAAAAAAAATAATTAAGAAATGTTCTTGCGAAAAACAGAAAGTGCATTGCTTTTCCTGAATTCCTGCTGTTGCTAAATGAACAACATTGACTCAGTCTGTGAGGTTTGGATAAACCATTTCTATAATATCTTTAATGGTGCTGTATGTTCATGTGGGTTATGGCAAGTATTTGGGGATAAAAATGAAGGTTCTCTACAGTTTGTGTGTGAGCAACAGATGATACAGAAGCTGTGTTTAATTTCCAAACACCTCTGGTTCTTTATAGTGAATTTCAATATTAGGAAACAGATACAATATGGCCAGGCGATATATTCATACTATATGGATAGATATCATCTTAGATTCTGGATATCGTGAAATCATAAGGTTTGTCTTTTCCTGGTTTTAAAGGCTGCATTACAGTAATGTCACTTGCTGAACTTACAGACTGTTGATTATTAATCAAAATCTCTTGTATGGATATTTTGTGAAAGCACCAGTAGTCAACCCTACAATATCATATTATCATAGTGCACAGCCCCTAAGATCCAGATAATTTAGCATCAGTGCATCTGTAGTACTGTCCCATGTGGCTGCCTCGACACTGACTGACCACAGTGACTCAGAAAGCTTCTCTCCATCTTACTAGCTGCATTCAAAATGCCCAAATAAAAACTGTCTTCATATGTCACCTCGCTGACTTCTGGTCGTTAGAACAGCAGCTGCTGTGTGCTTTAAAAACTCAAAAGGGAAATATGACGGACAGACATAAAGAGAACTGACAGAGTACTTAAACCACTTTGCAAGCAGCCACAGTTACTTCATCTCGTTGCTCTCTTATCGTACTTGCATTTGGCTACACTGATAGCAGGCTCAGTAATGTGACATCAGCCTATAAAACAGGACAAAGACCATTCAAAGACAATCTGACTACAGGGCATTTAAGAGAAATAAAAACATAGCAGCCTCTCAGAACGTAGAAATGAAACATAATTATTTCAGCTTTCTGAAATAAATAAAATTACGTAAAATAAACTCTTTATCAAACAAAAATAATGATTATATTTGTTGAAGAAATAAAGTTATGGCCCGTTTGAGGCTACAACACAGCGGGACCTGCGCCACGAATGAACAAGAGATAAAATAAGTGTCTTTGTAAATACCGTTCTGGGATGATGTCACTGACCCAAGTCACCACTGGTGGGTTTTTTTGCTACTTCATGCTGAGTGTAATGAGCTAGCAGTGCAGCTGAAGGCAGATAAAAATAAGGATATTCAAATGAGCCAGCACAGCGTTAAAAACTCAGCACGCTGCATCTCTGCTCTGTGGTCAAAAAGTCAGAAATGGCTCAATAAACCTAGTTCAACATAAGGTTACGCCTAACACGCCTAACAGAGTCTCTCAGGGTGGATTCTTCCTTTCAGACAACGCCACATCAGCAACACGTCGAGGCCAAAACAAGTGTGACGCAAAACTGCTGCTGGTCGAACGTGCTGCTGTGCTACTGCATCTGAAATGGGGGAACAAATGTTTCCCATGAGTCAACAAACAACTTGATAGCGAGAGGAACCAGCAGAAGTAGTACACGTTGAAGCCACCAGTTTCAAAAGAATGAAGGTATCATCTTAACCACCAGGTGGTGCTGCTACACTGCACTGGAAACACAACCGTTTGACCAACTCTTCTGTGTATCTCTTCTTAAAAAAACAAAATGACCTCCAACAAAATCACTTCCCTGATGAAGCTCAACATTACTCAACATGTCTATTGAGCTGTCTATTTCTCTGTAAGGATGTGGATCATAAAAACATCCTAAAGTTTCCCATTGATGAACGATCAGTGGCTTTTAAGAACATCTCGTTTTGACATCTGTTGCTACACCTCCTGCGTTTTCTCTGCCTGTGTGTTACTTCTGGTTGAACGCAAGGCTGTGCTGATGCCAAGCTCTGATGCTGCGGCTTCTTTCAAGCTGATTTTAATATGTTAATGATAATAATGGCTGAAGAGAAAATAGGAATGCTGTAAAGTGTATGAACTTCTGGAAAATGGTTAGCAGTAATGGCAAGATTATGGGCTTAAACATGCAAAAATAACAGGTATGGTCCTTTGAATTAATTTTAAGACGTTGGATTCCAATTTACGAGTCTTGTTTCAGTGTTATATTTTTGGAGGCTTTTGCAACCTGACAGAAAATAAAAATATGTCGTCCTCTGAATACTTCATGCGAAATATAATGATCGTTTCCCTTTCCTGCAATGCTGAGGAGGTATCCTTCACGTCTGGCTCGATGTGAACACGGAGAGGACAGACAGAAAACACGCCTCTCAGAGACTGCGGTTAAATAAACACAAGCAGTATTGGCAACCAACTGTTAACTGGAAATATGAAGTAGAAAAAGTCAATAGGAACGACAAAAAAAAGAACAAAAAAAACAAAACAAAGGAAAATGTCTGTACACAGTAGGCCTCTCCTCTTTCCCAGCTGTCCTTGAATGTACCATTTGTTACCTCCTTCACAGGTCAAATCTCCGAGAGAGACGACTCCTCTCCGTACAACCATCTCATAGGAGAATGGGGGGCAAAGTCCAGCAGTTCACATCTGCTGCCCGGTTGGTCCTTTTCCTTGGCATGAGAGAGTGTGTTATACTGAGAGGGAGAGAGATACAGGGCAGAGACATGAGGAGATGTTTCAGTTCGTCTCGCTCGTTTTGTCCTCAGTCTGTTTGTCCTGGAGAAGAGTTATGAGTGACTCCCACGCCGCCTGGCACTGCGGAGGGGTGGAGATGGATGAAGTCAGTCAGCGGAGGGGGAGAAGGAGGTGGAAGGGAAAGAGGCAGAGACAAGGGGAGAGCAGTGATACATGGTTATTATTATTATACAAGATATTTAAGCACTGGCAGCTTCAAGGTCACTAGTAAGACGCCCTTTGCTCCTCTCTGAAGCAATGAATTTACCTTATTTGTTGTTGTATCGGACAACTTTAAGTGTGAATGTCTGTGACTGTCAGTGTGAACAGGGTGTTTCTGCTAAAGAGCCCTCGTGTTCAGTGAGTCTACCCCAGATAAATAAAGGTCAACAACTGACAGCTTATTTCAGCTCAGCTCTAATGGATCTGGCCTCAAAACTCAGCTTGCTACACAAACCAGATTATTTAACAGTACTGACGTATTACTATGTCTTCACTGTGGACCTGTTATCTGAAATATGGTTGACGCATGCTAATTCTGACCAATCAAGAGCTTTCTCTTGCAGGCATTTTATCTGGTCCGCATGACAACTCTAGGTGTGAAAGCACCTTTAAATATAATGACTATAAGACCTTTTCGGGATAAATTTTGACCCAATTTAAAAATTTTGGACAAATGTTTTTCTCATTCAGGCCTGGCCACCTGGCACTCAATATGCTGCTGCAGTGGTTTGTTTTCCAGTGACATTTCAGGTATTAGCTGAGCTACTGAGTATCTTTAAACAGTGAAAGTTATTATTTATTTATTTTTACCTGTAGGCCAGATTTGTTTATATATGCTACAGTGATTTGTTTTCCACAGAGCTCTACGGTGCGAGCATTTTACTCGCATTTGCGACTAAAAATAGTTTTGTGCAAGCGAAAGAAATCATTCAGGAGCATGCTGAGAGAAGTCCGGCTCCTAGGTTGTGTCATGACTGCCCAGAATTACCTGAACAGCCGAGCCGTGGCGGCACACAGGTATGTGACGTGTCAGAGGGGAAACAAGCTGTTCACATTTCTCTCTTTGTGGCAGGTAACAGCCCACAAACCTCACCGCACTGAAGGGACTGTTCTTTACTTGTCAGGGGAGGAGGGTGGCTAGTTGATTTTTATTTTACTTATTTATTTATTTTATTTTGATCCCCCCTATGTTAATCACTTATTGATGCTGTTTTTGAAGTATGAATAAGTCAATAAGTAATTTATTCCATTGAAATATCAGTGATGTATCAGAGACTTTACTGGACATGACATTACCCTAAGTGTGTGAGTGTGGGAGGATGTTGAGGGCTCCAGGCAGCGTCTGAGGAATGGGACTCTACTTTTAAAAATCAGTTTAACTGGACAGAGATGTTTCTGTGCACTTGTTTATCGTCCACAGAACGAGGCTGCATGCCCACATTTTTAGAACAAAATAAAACAGGCTGCAGTGAGAGTCTCTCTCCATGGGATAGTTAAAAATAGCAGGTTTGTTTATTTAGTTACTCTCTTGCAAGTGCAGGGGTTTAGTGTTGCCGGAGCCCACAAGAATGACGCTCTGCGACCCTTTTTCTTTTTCTCCGAGTGAGGATTAGGGACAGTAGAGAACAGTTCCATTGGTACATCCACAACTTTTCACAGTGGAAACAGATAAGAAAAACGTACCAAACTGAGCTGTAACTATACTTATCAGTGGAAACGGGGCTTTTGTTGCACGTTATATCCCTCTATCTCTGTCTAGGCCCATGTTTCCCATTGGTCCCTCTGCTAACAAGTGTCCAATAAAGGCAAAAACGCCAAACAATGCCAAAAAACAATACAAACCAGCCGATACAGGTCATTTCATTATCATTGGTCTCCTAACCTGACTGCTCCTTGAGGATCCTCTGAGCGATGCGGTCGATGGTTCCCAGTTTCTGGCTGAAGGTGTCCAGGTATTCTCCCATGGCGCAGAACTCCGGCGGCCGCGCCCGCAGCTTGTAGCCTCCGGCCACGTGCTTCACTGACTCGCCTACTTTGGTCAGCAGGGCCAGACCCTGACGCTTGTTCAGGTCCTGCAGACAGAGTTACAACGGGCCTCGACATTGAGAATCACAGTACACAGGCATAAATCGACAAACAGGAATAAAACATGGACCTTATGATACTAAAACACAGACATTACCAGATTTCTATTCATATTTTGTAAATAAATAATACAATCTAATCCAAAAATGTTAATATTCTGTTCGTCTTTCGTACCTAACGGGCTGAAATTGTCACACGCATGTTTAAAGGAACCCTACAGCTACTTTGGTTGTTTATTTTATCACCGGTGTGACACTGTCGATGTTACGCTTATGCTCCACTTTCTTTTACTGAGTCCAATTATTTTACTGCTGCAACAACCTCATTTGCCCACAGGGATCAATAAAGTCTTGTCTTGTGTCTCAGCTACTTAGAGACAAAAATTGTGACTGATGGCAGATCTGGAGAAAACACACACACACACACACACACACAGAAGCAGAAGCTTTGTGTTTTGTGCACTTTACTGACAGATAGCTGCTGAGATTACATTTTGTGTGACGACACGCAATATAACACAGTGTCACAAGCATGTGACAGAAAAAGCTCTGTCGGTTTGCCTGACTGACCTGAATTCATCTCTGTGTTGATCATGTTGAGCAATCTTTTTTTTCTTGTCCCACAAAGTCAAATAGTGAACTTTCCAGCCCTTGTGTTCTCTCAACTTGGCAGTTAGGAAAGCGTTTCGATGTGGGTTGAAGGAGAGGACGGGGTGGTCAGCGACTCGCTTCAGGAACTTGTCCAGAGCCTTCATCCGCGTCTCCACAAACTCTTCCGAAAAACGATCGACCACGCCCTTCATCACGAACTTCTCTGGCAACGGCTGCAGATGAGGAGAGATTAGAGGAAATGGGAGAAGCAGAGTTAGAGGATGTAAATAGAGGGTTTCTCGATGACAAGCGGGACACAGTGTCTCCCCCTGAATCTGTTTCTTTCATTACACGACGAAAAGGCTCTGCTGAAAGTCAGAGCAAATTAAGTTGAGTCAGGCAGCGTGGCGGCTCTGAGGCCTGCTGCTGTGTTTACTGGCAGACAGATGTCATGATGGAACATAAGATCCACATAAGTTACTGAATACATCTCCCCGCTGGAGTAAAAATCTTTTATGGGGAGCTGGAGGAAGTGTTTTCCTAACAGAAGCTGCATCTGTTCCATCAGCCCGGGATGCATTCTTTGCCTGCAGGAGGCAACATCTGTGAGTTCGCAGTTTGAAATTGGTGCCTTTGCTTTTACTTTCCATTCCTGCAGGTGGCACATTAGCTTTGTGTTGAACTGCTAGCACACATTTTAGCAGAATTTTCAGATTATCAACTAACCTGGAAATCCAGATGCCCCGCCCCTAGCAAATTCAAATTTGCACTGCACGGGGATCTGGCCCCAACGAGCAGAGCCCGATGAATCGCCTATCGGACCAGTCAGATCAGTCTATCTCAAAGAGAGATAAAGCATTGGCTGAAATGCAATATCTGAACTCAGTGACTATCGTCTGACAACGAGTTAGCTTTATATCAGCCTTATTCAAAATAATCTGCATTCATATGCAGATATGATAGGCCAGGGGTCGTCAACCTGTGGCTCCGGAGCCACATGCGGCTCTTTTGGCCCTCTACAGTCCAGTGGCTCCACGTGGCTTTGGCAAAAAATTATATAGACATTAGTAACGGCTACTTTTTAACATTTTTCTTTATATGTTTCACTGTCAAAGGCCTGGAGTGACTCTTATATTATCAGCTGTAAAAATGTGTAGCCTGTACACAGAATAAAATTCCAGATTTTACATTTTATCAACTAAATGTATGTGATACAGCCCATTTCCTTTTCCTATAAATGTTGCCGAACCTCTACGCTAGCTGAACTAAGCTAGCTATGGATTCCAGATTAGAAAGTATTGGAGGACAATAGAGAATTTAACAGTGTGTGGAAAATGTTTGCTTCTACCACCAACTTTGCAAAGTAGCTCATTTAGATCTGACTGTTGACTGCATCATAACGCTCAAATGTGTTCTACAGCTCCAGGCAGATTATTTGAGACCTTTGGATAGTAAGGGTTTCTGACCCCTGTGGTAGGCTAACAGAGATTAGCTGAGATGTCTTAGCTCAGATATCTGGCCCAAAATATTGGCCCTTTGGCCCCCAGAAGCTTATCTTTATCAGATAGCCAACGGACTCTGGGACTGACCTCCCCAAAATAAAACCTTACATCTTAACTGTACATCCAAGAATAAACTCTCTAGGGTTGTGACAATGGCAAGTAGAATAGTTGGCAGGCCGCAAAAGCCCTTGACCCAACTCTTTACAGAAAGGACGAGGAAGAAAGTCGGGAGTATCTTCAGCCAGTTTGAGCTCTTGAGCTCCAGGATGTGCTATAGAGTGTGGCAGTAGTGCCTTGATATAATGTGCTATAGTGGCTCTGGCAACCAAAAACGTATTTAAGAAGGCCTTCATCCCAAGTAGCATCAGTATCTTTACCTCAACAAAGTGACTGATGCCTCTTAAACTATAGTCAGACAATGAGCTGATCTGATGTGTATTCACTATGATGGATTACCTACTTCAGGTGGTGCAGATAATTTCACCGTATGCTCAGAAAAATGGTTCGGAGCAACATCAAGCATAAAACATGCTAAACAACCACCATGACCCAATTAGACAGAGGTTTAACACGACCCTGAATGCCCAAAGAGAACCAGGTAGACGGTGTTACCATTACACCAGCCAATAGCCGACCTTTGTGGAGACTCTGTAGGTGATGTAGGTCTCCATGGTGGAGACGTGCTTCTTTGGGTCGTCGACCGTGACAAAAAGGTCACGGGTCCCTGCGGCATCCGCGTAGGGGTCCCGCACATCTGCTTCCAGGTCGTCGTCCAGCTGCTGCCTAAAAACGTTAAGAATGCAGAGTCAGAAATGTCTCCAAAAAATCTAATCCACCCCAAAAAGAGACCACTTGTTCGCAGACCTGTGATCTAACTTTCCATCAACTTTTATTGAAACATGTTGACAGATTGGTCGACTGGGACCTGAACCATTGGCTCCTCTGTGACGGGCGAAAACAGAGGGACTCTTACAGACTTCACATTTTTAATTAGTGCGATCTTCTGCCTCTGGTTTCTCTTAAATAAGAAAAATCACATCATCTCCTACTGGCAGTCATTAACTGCAAACCACAGTGGCTGCTAAGTGTGTGGACTCTATGTAAAGCAACAGCAGGAGGAATAAAAGCTTTGTGGTTTGTTTGCTGGGTCCATCCTTGTTTACACAGCACGCTGAGGCTGATAATGATGTCAGGGCCCTTTACAGAAAATGGAGACCAAAAGAGGTGTAAACTGGAATCAGAGTAATGCAGCATGATCTAATTTAAATGGTGTTAACACGTGACTCATTGTTGCCTTTCAGTTTGTGTGTATCAGTGAATGTATGTGCATTATTTGGATTATTTTCTGCCTGTTTCTTTTAATTTATCTGCTGCTTGTTTTTAATGCTGCATGAGATGAAGCTAGCTAAGACACTGTTTTGGGGGTTTGCATGCAACAGTGATTTAGTACAAGTCAGGTTGAACTTTAACCTCCAGTCATGGGTGATAAACCTTCAGCGGGTGGACACTCATCCTGCGGGAGGCGGGAAGACGTCACCGGGTGTCGGAGGCGGCTGCTTAACGGCTGTCCGGTTCTCCGCGGCTGGTAGCGCTCGGTGGAGACACAGGGAGGCTTCTTGCTCCGCTCAGGTCTCTTCGGTTCAGATGTTTCACCCGCTGGTTGGTCACAACTGTCAGCTGACACCCACCACGCAGCTCCGGAAGCTTAACTGCGCGGACCCGGATGTAAACACACGCGTCACGTGACAACGGGCAACCAATGAAATTGTAAAGATCGTCTATTGAGAAGATCAGTCAGCTTGTTACTGACACTGTTAACGCTGCTTATTTCCCCACATTACTACAAAGAAATACAAGGAAAACATCATGTAAAAGTCAGTCAGTATTAACGAAATATAAATACAAATACAAGATAATGATCTTTGTTGAAACCAAAAAAACATTCCCAACTAAAGGTCTACTTACTGACTTTTTCCCCTGGGCTTTCAGCTGTATCTCATGGTTAAAAGATGGGCTTTTCTTTACCATTGAGATACTGTCATTGTTAACTGTGCAAGATTGTGAGATGGTAAATCGACTTGCACTTGTATAGTGCTTTTCTAGTCCTCTGACCACTCAAAGGACTTTTACACTACATGTCACATTCACACACATTCACACACCAGTGGATGTGCATGTCCATAAGTTGACTGGCTCCTAAGGTCGACATGAGGACTGGAAGGGCCAGAGATTAAACTGCAAATCTACCTTTACCTCCTGAGCCACAGTTGTCCCAATGTGGTTGAAAGCTCTGGAAAAAAAAGTTAGTAACCTAATTCATGTATTTATTTGTCGAAATAGTAATTTGTGCTTTCGAACAAATAACTTATGCACGTGATCAAGTAATTACATGAGAAGAATGTGATGACTGAAATGCTCATTGATTTTAAATTTCTAATTTGTTTTAAAGCATTGCATGGACTTGCACCTGGTTACATCTCTGCACTGCTCATCCCTCACTCAAGGTCCAGAGACAGGGGCACTGTAGCTGTGGGAAAAGTGGAGCTGATTACCTGAAGGGAGGGGGCCTCGAAAAGCCTGGCATGAAAAGTTTGGTTTTGTTTGCAAGTTTTAAAGCAATTAATGCCCAAACTTAATGACTGAAAATGACTGAATAAATTGGTATAGGGACTAAACACTTTATTTAAAAAATTGTGGAAGCTAAAAAAGGGAAATCAGGGCTCCAAAAAAGAAAAGACAAGAAAAGAAAGGAAAGGGAATATAGCAAAGTAACTTGGTAAAGGGAAAAAAGAGACATGGATCAAGAGAGGAGGGGCAAGGGGCTCACAGAGACTGCTCATGCTTATAGGCCCAGACTTTGTTGGTGCTACAGCCTTGTCCCAAGCCCTCAGATCTGGGGTCTCGTATAAACACCACATACGCACAAACCAGGCCTGAAAGAGACGTACGCCACTTCCCACAGAAAAACTGTGATCTATCTAAACAGGCTTGATGGGAGAAACTCTGACCCATGCTTAATGAACATTTTGGAGTGGAGGAAATTGGCGACGCAGATGGTGAGGTGGAAGCCTGATTGCAGGAATTGTTTAATATTTTTGGGGGGCTTTTGTCTGTACGTATATTCTTAGTGTAGACCCTACACATTGTTTTATAAACTAGACTCCTAGTGACCAATCACTGCTCTTCTTCTCACCCACCAGTTAAAAATTAAAGGTAATAGAGCATTTTCAGTCGTTGGCCCTGAACTGTGAACTTGTCTCCCACTTATTTTAGATCTCCTCCCTCCACTGATACCTTTAAAACCCATCTTAAGATCCATTTCTATTCATCAGTCCTTTAATCATCATCATGATATCATGCCTGACTGCTCGACACTACCTGCAGGCTGTTTCTGCCCCTGGGCAGTAAGAACCCGAAACAAACAGTAATCGTGTGCAATGCTAATTTTGTGTTACGATCTTGTCAAGGTATTGTAGGCTCTTATTCATTTACTTACATTCTCCTAATTATGGCTGTTTTTATGTGACCATGCCTCTTTTTTTTATTTAAATTATTTGTGAAGACTTTGGTCAGTGTTCGTTGTTAAGGTGCCCTATAAATAAATCTTGACTAAGTTTACTGAGCATGTGCAGTTAAAAATTTGAGGAAACTATTTTCATTTGAATTCTAGTGTTTGTATATTTGATGTAAGCATCTATATTATACCTTAATTCATTTAAAGAGCTAATAAATAAAATACATAAGTATACAAAAAACGTACCATAGCTCGCTTCATCACATGTTTATCAGCTCTTCTGACTCTTCTTGACAACGTTTTCTGGTGACCGGAAATAGGAGCAGAGTGACACATCTTCGCGTGAACATATCTATCCGGAAAACCGGTGCTTGGCTTGAGGCAAAATGCGACTCACCATCATCAGCACATAAACGAGAGTTTTATCGTTATTTTAAACTTTAATTCACTGCTACAACACCAAGTTTTGTGTAGTTTATCAAGTATACGCCATATTTATCACCTAGGGGGACTTTTATCGTTGTCCGTTACCCAACAAGGCAACATTAGCCGAGCGGAGGGAGACAAATCAATCTAACACCATCAGCTAACGTTAGCTAATAAAAGCTTCTCTGTAGCTTGTTAGTTTGACCTGCCTCTTGGTACAAGCACCAAAATGGCTGCTAATCCTCCCGGACAAGGTAATTATTATATTTCGGGACAAACGGCTTTGGTTTTTAGTGCTTTAATGTCTTTATCGGGGTGTAACTGCAGGGGCGTAGCTACGAAATGGGGACCCCCGGAAACATCCTGCTCTCTGGTTCCCTTTGAGGATGGATGGTTACAAGTCTCTAGAAAGTTAGCCAAATGTGCTTGTTTTTGGCCTTTAATCATCTGTCATCTGCTGTCACTGCACACGAGACAATATATGTTCCTTGTTAACCTCTGGTTCCTGCATTTGCATTCATATTTACTTGTCTTTTTGAGGAAATAAGTGCTGATACATTCCTGTTTCTTCCCCTAATGTCTATCTGTGTCTTCATTTTCTGTTTCCTCCGTCTAGCCTTCCCCAACAAGACACGCGTGGCGATCCTGGCCGAGCTGGAAAAGGAGAGGAGGCGGCTGATGAGCACCCCTGGAGCCAGGTAGGGCCCATAAGCAGCCATGGAGGGTGACAGGACTCTCAATCCATGGAGAAACGTCAAGTAGCATCCACATGAATGCCACAATCTAAGGTTTCCCAGCAGAACACTGCACTGTAACAAGATGGTCAATGTTATTCACTTCACCCACCAGTGGTCTCAATGTTTTGGCTGATAGGTGTATCTGACGTATATATCGATATTCAAGTATTTTCTCTTTCCCTCTCATCCTCCAGCATCTCGCTGTCCAGACCGAACCTGAAGGAGTTCAGGGACAATGCAGAGCAACAGCACATCGCTGCCCAGCAGAAAGCTGCCCTGCAGGTGAGACGGGGTCGAACACGAGTGCATCTTCATGTCAGATCATTTTCAAGTTTCCATCCAGCATCAAGTACAACAACAACTTATAATCTGTGTCTAAATATCTATCTTATGTTGTGCCATACACAGAGCTAGCAGGTTGTTAGCTTAGCTTAGCTTAGCATACAGACTGGAAACATGAGTAAACAGCTAGCTTAGCCTGTGCAGAGGAAACAAAACCCAGCTACCAGAACCTCTAAAGACATGGTACAGTGTTTAATCAATGCTGAATGTGGTCAGTCAGTAGTAACACAAGCATTTGACTCTCTGCGTCTTCTCTTGCAGCACGCTCACACACACTCGACAGGCTTCTTCATCACTCAGGACTCCTCCTTCGGGAACCTCATCCTCCCCGTCATTCCTCGCCTGGAGCCCGATTCCTGACCTTTTTACCTTTTGTCCTCCTCCCGCTGCCAAATGACACACGCGCACGTCAGACCCACGTCTCTCCCAGTTTCTCTCTTTCAAGTCTGCAATTAATGGACAGTTGTTTGTCACGTTGTAAACAATCTCAGGGGAGTGTAAATCTCTCATTTGTACATTTTCCAGACAAGCTGGCTGCCGAATTTAGGAAAGCTTTCAAAACAGTCGGGAGAAGGTTCCAGAGACATCCAAGTGGTGCAGGGGCTGAAAACCCGCTGTAAATGCTATCCTGCTCCGTCGCCTCTCGCTGCACTGATCCATTAGATGCACATCAGTCAGGGTTTTTACATGAATGGATTTGTACTCATATTTGAATAATTAAATTGTTACATTCAGTGTATGCTGAATTTCCGTTTTTATTTTTGCAAGTATAAAACAAGGTGACAGAAGGTCCAAATGCTCCATTACGTTCACATTATAGTATTTTACTACTCCTGGTTTTTTTCCCACTTAGGATCTTTTTGTCTTCACTGTGCACAGCTGTGTTTTAACCCTTTGAAACCTGAGCAAATAGGCTTGATGTCTTTAAGAACACGGGAAGAAGGCAATAAGCAATGAAAGAAGACCTGACCCAGATGACCCACTGGTATTTGGAACAGCCCTAGTGTCTTTAGCCCACATCTATTAAGTGCTTTACATTTTGAAACTCCTGAAATAGGACTTTTCATGCCACACTACCCATGGACAAAGGCCTCATTTTTCCTTTCTAAAATTTAAGCGGACTTCCTTAACTCCATACTGCTCACTGTTGTTAGTGGTTTATTGTAAAACTGGTAGGTGGAACACAAAACAACACATGGAACATACAGTATATACATGAAAAAGTCACTGAACCTTGAATACTTAAAATTCCCTTATTGATCAGACTATTCATTGGAACATCATAAGTAGAGCCACTATGGAAGCAAGTAAGACATTAGTAGTGAGTATTTAACTTTATCAGCCACTTAATATTGAAATTTAAACACCACTGAATTCATAGCATTTAAATATTTTACTTTGAAAACCACTTATCTGAATTGATTTGTTCTGAATTCACCTCTGAAATTAAAATACAATCTCTTTTCATTTGCAGTTCCAAAACTGAATTGAGTTTTTCCAATGTTCACAAATTCAGATTCTAAAATTTATATTAAAAAAAACTTTGAAATAACAACAAGCGGGCTACCATGGACAGGCTGGCCAGTTGAGCCTGAATGCAACGTATCTGACTTCTGGCCTATCAGAGCCTGATGGTCTGTCAGTCATATGACCCAAGAAAGCGGCTCGAGATTTAAACCCAAACTTTCAGCTTGACTTTTGTAGACACAAAATTGACCAATTGAATTTGAGCAACCCAAACTAAACCAATTATTTTTTTTTTAATCTGGAACTTGATTTTTTTGGATCTGAATTTGTGAACATTGAAAAATTCAGCTTTTGAAATTGCAAATCAAGAATCAAGATTTTAATTTGAAAACCCTGTAACTGAATTGATTTGTTCTGAATTCACCTCTGATGTCAAAATACAAAATTTCTTGATTTGCATTTTTAAAAGCTGAATTTTCAATGTTCATAGATTCTGATCCAAAAATTTTAGTTCCAGTTTAAAAACAGTGATTTTGTTTCCTCAGATTTGATTGATCTAATTCAGATCTTAAAAGTCAAGGTGAAAGCTGCAGGGTGCCTACCGCCTGCACCAGCCTGTGCTGGGTGGCCCAGATGTTGCTATTCATATAAGGTGAATTTCAGATACATGGTTTTTCAAAGTAAAATATTTCTATGAGTGCTATGAAATCAGTGGTGTTTTGATTTCAACATTAAGTATTCAAGTACCTCCGTCTCTTATTTGCCTCCATGAGCGACTTACATTTCAACTGGTTTGAGAGGACACAACAGAATCAACCGATCACTTATTGTATGTCATTGTATATCAGTTTTCATTTTAATTACTTATTTCAGAAGTTGGAACTTGGTTATAATGAACTCTGAGCTACTATGACTGCAGTTTTGAGTGACCGTCCCAGTAGAATCTAAGATTGAGGACTTGTTCTTTCCAGAGTCACAATTTTAATGTTTTACAACCATTGAAGGAGAAATCCATTGGATAGAAGGTAGAAGGTTTACACCCACAGTAGCAGCAATGTGGCCAGAGTGTAGTGCAGCCACATGACGATCAGAAGTACACAAGATTGTGGGGGGAAAAAATTACAACAACCTTGCAATATCATTTCTGGAATAAGTTGAGGACCTGATGGTGCAGTATCGAACAGTAGAATCAGAGAATCCAAAGGTGGGCTTTCGTTTTTCTGTGTCTGAGAAGTGTGTATTACTGTACAAGCCCCTGATGCGGTCAGTCTGTTACTGTTACCGTCATTTTGACACAATGGGCAGCAGTTCACCTTTTGTCTTCATGGTTTTGATCTTGGCCTTGATGTTATCATCCATGGCCTGTCGGCAGCGGTGGGCGTAATGCGCCAGTGTCTCCTCTTTCTCGTCCCACGGTGTCAGAGCATGAAACACCTCTGGAGCAGCCAGGCTGAGCTCAGCTATGGACGCCGTACGGGCGATCGTGTTGCGGTCCACACTGACACGGTCAAAGGCCACCTTCATGGAAACACTGCGGCGAAACTCCTGGAGGGCTGCCATGTAGCGTGCTATCACACCTGCCACGTTTTTCACTGGAGAGAAAAGGGACAGTGAGAGACAGCAATATTTAGTAACAACCATACATACGACTCTGAGGACGCTTCTGACCACGAAATAACACTAATATCAGTTTTAAAGTGTGGTTAATCCTCAATGTTGTGTCATCCTCTTACTCCTGACTCGGGGGTTTTCTCCGTCCCGAATCCTCTTGCTCTTCAGCGTGTGGTGGTTCAGAGGGTGAAGCTCCATGTCCTCAAATGAGTCAAACATTGTCGGCGAATCGACAGCTGCCATATCGTCATTAGACGGCATGCGTGAACTTCCTGGTTCGTTTTGATTAGACCAGCAGGGCCTCCTCTTATCTAGAGCTAGAAATAGAAAAATGATGATTCTGAAAGATGGTCAAAGGCACATTTCACATATTTTTCCTCTTATTTATCGTACTGTCTATCGACATTGATTGTTTTGGTGTGAGTTGCCGAGTGTTTGCTATATTGGCCATATAGTTGTCTGCCTTCTCTCTAATATAACGTATCCAGATGGCACTTGGGTTGCGGTGCTCAAAGTGCCAAATGATACATTTGAAAAACTCAACAGCAATGTCTCTTTGAAGAAATCATGACACAGTTACTCAAGATAATCCACAGACCTTGTGGTAAGATATTGATAAAGGGACCGTATCACTGCGCAGAAGTAAGCAGTATCTACTCATGGATGAGTGGGCTGGTGTAGTTCAATGGAAAGAAAACAGTGGACTCTCCTGGTTATCGTGTCATGACATTACAGTCATAACTATGACACGACACTGTCATGAACTTGTCATAAACATTATGTACATGTCATAAGCGTTTATGACTGCTGTCATTAAGTGTCATTCGTTTTTGTAATGACAAGTTGACATTAAATTTGTTTGGGATGTCGTTATTATGACAACTTGACATTAACCAGGATGATATTACCAGAAGATGTCTTTGTCATGACAATAATAATCATTACGTCAACTTGTTATAAACACAAAAAGAGGTGCATTTCTTGTTAATGTCAATTTGTCATGACAAAGACATCTTCTGGTAACTTTAATTAATGTCAAGTTGTCATAATCAAGACAACCCAAACAATGTCAACTTGTCATTACAAAAACCGAATGACTGTTAACGACAGCTGTCATAAACGTTTATGACATGTACATAATGTTCATGACCGTGTCATGTCACCCTTATGTAGATACCTTCAAGTAAAGCGTTACCGGAACTTTTTAGTGGGGGTGGGGGGGAAATGGATATAGCATAGTATTGCAGTATTTTTGTGTGGCAATGTTGTATCGTCACATGGTGCCGAGTGACGATTTTATTTTTCAAATTATATAAATTACAAATACAAATTAACAGAATAAGCGCTTTGTCTTATTAGATAAAAAATATGTTGACTAAGTTTTCCTCTGAGGACATTATTTGCAGTTGAAAACAGGTAATAAATCAAAATATCGTAACATAGTTCATCGCAATATTCTGCGTACTGCAACACATTTTCAGTCCCAATAATATTGTATCGTGGGGCCTCTGGTGATTACCACCCCTATTTTTTAGTGTATTATTGTAAGGTGCACATTGGAAAACAATTTTTCAATGGTGTTTTCATTTTTATTTTGCTTTCATTTTTGATTGTATATGACATTTCTTGTTAACATTTATAGTACAAACTTCCTATTTACTGATTTATTTTACTACTACAGTCATTAAGTGTTCAGTGGTTGTAAAAATCAGTCATCAGTACTTTCTGTTTTATTATTGTTTTTGTTTGCATCTATTTTATTCAGATTTTTATCACTATTATGTAAAATAATTTGAATTGCCAATTTTGCATGGAGGCAATACACAAGAATAGTTATGTCCTGCTAACCTGCAGTCATTTTAAAAGCACTGCAATTTGCTTTCACTGCAGCAATAACTTTGTAAGAGTACAGTAAACAGTGCTGGTGAGGTCACTGAATTCATCAACAGGTGGATTTTCTACCTGGCCGCATTTTGTCCTGCAGGAAGTCACAGATGAGTTCGGCTTTCTTTGTGAGCTCTTGCTGCAGCAGCTCTTTGTCCTGCCTCAGACTGGAGATGATCTCCGTCATCTGCTGGTTACGGCTGCGCTCTGCACTCAGTAACGCCTGCAGCTTCTCCAGCTCATCCTGACCCCCTGCACATTTACACACACAAAGAATTACACCTTGTTTTAACGATAGATACATAAGCTTGTGTTCTGCAGGCTCCCTCTCTGCAGGTCCTTCCAAACCTGACAATAAATCTGTACCTGCAGTATTCTCTGTAGTCTCTGAGACGGAGCTGCAACTCTCTGCATGCTCCGTGGTCCCTGTCACGCAGCTGCCTCCGAGCTGCTCCATCTTTGGGTCCACCGCTGCCTCACACCCCGGATCGTGTCCATTCTGGAGCTGGGGGCAGGGTGGGAGGAGCTTGTCTGGAGACAGTGACTTTGGCGCCTGAAAAGCCTGTGAAGCATAGACAGCCTCGGTCACTGCCAGCGCCGTGCTAGCCACGTTAGCAGCAGTGACATTATCCTCTGCAGAGCTTGCTTCCTGCTTGATCTTCTTCCTGAAAACTGCTCCTCCTGATGTGCCGCCTCTTTTTCTGGATGGGGGGGGCTCGTAGTCTGCGTCATCGTCTGTGGCCGACGAATCGCATCCGGCAATGTCAAAGAGCTGGCTGCTGAAGTCCTCCATCTCTGATGCTGCTTCGCTACAGGAGAGGTCACACGATGACCTCACTGTCACCTGGAAGATGAGAAAGAGAGAATAAATTTAAGTGACACACAAGTTTTTACAGAACATCTGATTTACAAACTGGGCACAACCAGATAAATGCTTGTTATGAATACGCAGGGAGGCACATCCCATAGTAAGAAATCTCACTCATGCCACTCTGAGAACTGGGGTTACGCAAGTGAGAAACTATTAAACACCTCAAACCCCTACTTTACCTTATTGTACGCACGCCCTCCAACAAACCTCTCCTGGCTCTGGCTGGTATTGGCTGAGCCTCCGCAGCCGTTTCTATGGTCACTGAGGGGCCAGTGGTAGGCGTGTCCAGCTCCACAACCCCACACGGCGACAGCAACGCTGCTGGCATTGGGACCAGGTTCTGATGTCAACAGATTACCATTAGAAGCAGAGGTGAAGTGCTGCAGGCTGGGGATGAGGCTGCAGATGGTGCCGTGGCTGTGGGCCCAGCGGACGAGTTTACTCAGACTGTCAGAGGTGGTCTGAACCGGGTCGGACATGATGGAAACCTGGAGATGAGAGAGAGGAGGAAGTGCTTACAGACTAAAAAAAGACTGGGCATTTAATTGAAGTTCAATGGTATACCTATTAGCACAGCTGACATGACTTCAGATTAGCCAGTTCACCAGCACATGCACATGAAGGCAGACTGAGGATTCAACTGAGTCAACTTTTCCCATTTCGCCCAAAACACTTTTAAAAATGTGTTTTCTTCAGTTAGTCCACTGTCTTGTCAGGACTACTGTTTAATGTGTGGCCTCTAACAGTCCAGCTCATCTTTATGAAACTTTCCATAATTATTTATGGAAATAAACAGTATGTATTGGAAACTGTCTTGGTTTGCTCAAGGCCTGGTCCTCAGATTGACTTGGCCTCGGCTAAGGTGCTCTTAAGGTTTGCTTAAAACCCTGCATGACTCAGATCTGCACAGGGTACAGTCCAGCTCCAATAGCTCTCTCAGACTGATGGGGTAAGATGTGTGTTAAGATTTGCTCAAATTAACACTGAATTTCTTCAAGATGGAGACATAATACATCAGGACAGCAGCTAATGATTACTTTATTTGGTGGTAAATCTGTCGTTTGTTTTCTGGGTTATTCAATAAAATGTAATAAAACAAAAAAATAAATTAAAAATGCTAATGAGAATTTGCTTTGTTTTGTCTGACGAACAGTCCAAAACTCAAAGCGATTCACTGTTCACTGTAAAAGATTATATATACATATGTATATGTACACGCACGCACACACACACAGATATGTGTATTAGGGCTGCAACGATTAGTCAACTAATCGACAACTAAAAGATTACTAAAATAATCGGTGACTATTTTAGTAGTCGACTAATCAGTTTGAGTCATTTTCCATAGAGAAGTACTATAAAAGTGCCCTAAAATACACTTATTGCAGCTTCTTACGTTCAAATATTGGCAGCTTTACACTTTCTCCCATGATGGTTAACTAAAACCGTTTGGCGTGAGTATGAAACAAGACATTAGATGACATCATTTTGGGGTTTGGGAGAGACAGACCAACATTTTCGATGAAACGATTAGTCGAGTAATCGAAGAAATAATCAACAGATTAGTCGACAATGAAAATAATCGTTAGTTGCCCTACTGTGTGTATGTGTGTGTGTGTGTATATATATATATATATACACACACACACACACACACATACATATATGTATATATATATATATACATACATATACACATATATGTGTGTGTGTGTGTGTGTGTGTATATATATATATATATATATATATATATATAAAGAAAAGCATCAAATCCTTTTACTTTTGAGATACAAAATAACTAAACAGATTATTTGACTGCCCAAAGAGTGTACTTTGGTCAATTAATTTTCTTTTTCTTTTTTTTTTAAAATCGATTAATTAATGAATCATTGTGACTTTATCATAAATGAGAAATGGTCACATGGTTTGCTGGTCTTCTTGCTCACTGTCCTTAAATCATAATGAACCTGCAGGTTTTTCTCTTGTAGTAGAGGACTTGTTACTCTAGATTTATATCTAAGTGTGCAGACGTTTTCCATTTCATCATTTAAATCTTAAAAGAACAGCATATCACCACTTGCACATAGTCAGTATTTAACAGGCCTACACTTTAATGTTATTTAGAATAGCTGATGTAAGCCAAGATGAAAGTTACTGTGATTAAAGAGGATTTAATACTTACATTTTCAAGTGTTTAAAATGTATATACAGGCCATTATGGTTAGCACTATACAATCAGCCAATGTGTACATTTACTATGTTTAATGTAGAATGAGCTGGTTTAAGTTTAATATTGTGATTTTATTGTATTACTATCTTTATGATCATTTATAGGTTACTTATTTTGTTTGCAAATTTGGCACCCCCTCACACTACACACCCACACAACAACAATAACAACAACAGTAGTAAGTGACTGACGCGCAACTCTCACTTAAAACCACAATCAAACCATCAGCAGGGACAAACAAATCCTCAGACTCACTACATGTTGATTAGATCTGCAGGCAAACCACAGCTCATCAGGCTCAAGAACAAAGCTCCTGCACTTGATCAACATGTCTCATATTTACCTCTAATATTACACATTAAAACATCCCGGCTGTGACTCAGGCAGGTTTCACTTCATCTCATTTTCCTCGTTTATTCCGCAGTGTCCGAAGCTTCAAACTGACGCGACTATTAATGTTTTAATGACGCAAACAGTGTTTGATGAAATATCATGAATATCACATCAGACGGGAGCGTTTGTGTGTGTGTGACACTCTTTGTCTGGAAGGTTTCACGCGCTGCCAGAATCCAACGTGAAAGATGCTTTACTGCCTCCAGCTGGACGGGAGGAGGAACTGCTGCCTCCAGTCACTGTGTGTGTTTGGCCTCCCCGCTGAAATTCCACTGTTTTATGATTTATAATCGATTTATGATTGAAGATGTCTGTGTGTTTTGTGCCAGGCTGCAGTCACTCCAAGCTGCTGGAAGCGAGCGAAAGCTATGACGTCACACACGCGACCTCCTCCTGTGTATTCTTGAGTCTTTCTAATTAAAAAGCTTTATTCCTTTATTCAGATCCCCATTAGCTGCCACTAATGTAGCAGCTACTCTTCCTGGGGTCCACATACAACAACCATTAAACATTACATAAAAGAAAATAAACACCACATGCAACAATGTAACGTACAGAATAGACATCAAACTAAACAAAACATAAAACATATAAAAGGGTATTACTGTAATTTTTTCTAGAAATTAGTGTCACATCACATCAAATGACTGTCCATTGGAGTATTTCAGTTTAGTCCATCTATGTTGTTGTTATTGTTAAAGTGTTTTTTAATTAACCTTTTAAAACTGGCCTTACTGGGTGCTTTAACAATGAAAACTGGTAAGTTGTTCCACCCTGTGATGGCTCTAAACATTACAGATCTGCACACCACCTTAGTCGTAGGTTTTTCCTTGACTAGACAAGTAGTAGTTGTGGTTGTTTACTATAACAGATGTTCCTAAAAAAATTCATAAGGTTGTATGCCAACCTCTCGTCCACCCTGAGCCATGAGAGGTTACTCAGCCTCACTCTTCACACCAGAAAGAATTACGAAGACATACAATTATCTAACTGGACTTTCTGATCACAACATAATTTTCTTTTCTAGAAAAATGAATAAATGTCAACCCTCCCAACTCACTTGCTAATGAGTCTAATAATATGCCACACCTCAAATTAGCCCTAAAAGAGGCTGCCTGGCATGATATCCTCAACTGTGAGCACTAGCTGCTTTTTAACTGAACTTAATGAGGTCATTTCCTCCTTCTCCAGGAGAGGGAGCCAGAGGATAAGGAAATTCAACTCCCTGCCACGGCTAAACTCTGACTGTAAGAAGCTGATGAGATTGAGAGACCAACTATTGAAAAAAGTCCTGAGATCCGGTCTAACTTCTGACAGACAAAATTTCACGTCTGTGAGAAATAAAGTAACTCAAACACTGAGAAAGGCGAAAGCTAAATTCTTTATGACCATGATTGAGAATGGTAAAGGGGGAATGGTAAAATAATCTGGCAGAACATAAACAAATTAATTGGTAGAAAGATTAAAAATAACAAGAATGACCTCGAAATTAAAGTAAATAATCAACTAGTGAAAAATCCGAGGATGGTGGCTGCCAAGCTCAATCTCTACTTCATCAACTCTGTTCAGAAAATATCTCAACTCTTCTCTTCCCCTGGCAATGATCTCTGCCCTGTTGACCATGCACACGCTGTTTTCTCTTTAAAGATCTCTGAAACAGAAGTAGTAAATATCATCTGCTCTTTAAAAATCTCTAAAGCTAAAGATAACTATGGAATTGATTCAAATTTTTTGAAAGACTATAAAGACTCTCTGATATGCCCAATCACGCACCTGGTTAATTTGTCTATTAAGCACTCAGTTGTCCCTGAAGCCTGGAAGGTGGTCACGGTTAATCCTATGTTCAAATCTGGTGATAAAACTGACATGAATAATTATAGACCGATCAGCATTTTGCCCATTGTATCAAAAATATTAGAAAAATGGACAGCTGAACAACTTATCGATAGGGCTGCTCGATTATGGAAAAAAATCATAATCACGATTATTTTGGTCAATTTTGAAATCACGATTATTTACACGATTATGTCTTTGAATTTGGAACAGCATTTATTGAACATGTTAAAAAAAAACACTCTCCTGTTAAATATATAAAAATATCTTGTAATGTAGTAGCAGGGTCCGACGTTAAGGTTTTTTCCTACTTGCCCTGTCAGGCAAGTACTTCTCAAATCTACTTGCCCCATCTAAATTCTTACTTGCCCTGCTTGAGGTTCTTTTTCTGGCTGTGTGGTGCATATTTTCGCTCATAACTTATATCTTACGTCAGCAGAGATGATCAGCCAATGGAGGCAGCAGCACATAAAAAAGCAGCACACTGCAACTGGCCCCTCCGAGGACAGAAGCAGGAGAGGAAATACACGATTAGGCCTGGAGTTAAAATATTTTTAGGGCAAGGCCACTTTGGCCTTTGATAAATACAAATTTACTGGGGTATCACGGCCAAAATGTAGGACACAAAGGCCAAAACCAATGGCGCAATAACAATATGTGCTAATTACATTGAATGAAGACAAAACAAACAGCAGTGTTGAAAAACAGTACTGAGTTTATTAAAACTGGGTGTGCATGACTGGGGATATATCTCGTTTCTTCTTGTTTTGATTCATGTCCCTTATTTTTTAAGTCTTTGAAATCTCTTTATTCTTTTGTTATCTCCTAGTTATTAAGAAATTATTATTAGAAGAAGATTCTTTATTGTCCTTTCTCAGCACATAACATACATTGAAACGAACTTTGACCTCTGCATTTGACCCATCCTACTGTAGACACTGGGAGCAGTGGGCAGCTGCAGTGCAGCGTCCGGGGACCAACTCCAGTTCTTTTGCCAGTGCCAGTGGTCAGGGTCACTGACAGGTGTATTCACCTAACATAGCCTACATATCTTTAATTATATAATTATTCATATGTCTGTATGTATATTTTTACATAAATTCCCCAAATTTTATTTGCTTTTAAAAAATCCTCTTCCTTCATTTAATTACACAATGTTTATTGTATTGTATCATATGTATTAATTCTCTACAGGATCTTGTATGTTCTTTAATGTGTGTTCAATTTATTAAAAGAAAAAAAAAACCTTTTGGTGAATCCTGCAGCAAAGTGAACCCTCTTCCTCAGAGAGGATCTTTGTCTCCCAGTTTGTTCCTGGCGGCAGAGCAGAGTGAACCATCTTCCTTCACAGAGGATTTTTGTCCCGTCTCCGTGTCCGCAGCGTGAACATCTTTCGCTGGAGATTTGACAGTCACTAGAAGCACATTATGACCCTTTGTCAAAGTTTCTTTTAGCGGCTAAGGACCGAGAGGCTGTCCGGTAACATTATGTGTGTCCGTGTGCGTGTGTCTCGGAGTGTCAGTAACGCTACGTTAACTTAGCCGTAGCCTTGCTGTGCTGTTTTGTCATAAAACACAGGACACGCTACACTGGGGCAACCATTAATGTCGGACCCTAAACTGTTGTAGGCTACTGCACTCATTTTTTTGAAAACAAGAAATAAATAAAATACAATAAGAGACAGATACTTCAATAAATGAAGTGGTTCTACCTTTTTTATCAACCACACGATGCTGCTCAGCTTCACACTCTGTCATCTAGCACGTGCTCAAACCGCCGGCCTGGGTCTCCACTCTCCACACGCACGGGTGCGGGGCTTTAGCGGTTGAGTTGCGCATGCGCGTCTCAGAACGCAAACACCAAATAATCGTTTTTCCTCGATTATATGAATTTTGAGATCGCCTGGAGCCAAAATCGTAATCACGATTAAAATTCGATTAATTGAGCAGCCCTACGCCCTATGCCCCTAACGGAGCATTTGGACCTTCTGTCACCTTGTTTTGTACTTGCAAAAATAAAAACGGAAATTCAACATACACTGAATGTAACAATTTAATTAATCAAATATCAATACAAATCCATTCATGTAAAAACCCTGACTGATGTGCATCTAATGGATCAGTGCAGTGAGAGGCGACGGAGCAGCATAGCATTTACAGCGGGTTTTCAGCCCCTGCACCACTTGGATGTCTCTGGAATCTTCTCCCGACTGTTTTGAAAGCTTTCCTAAATTCGGCAGCCAGCTTGTTAGTCTGGAAAATGTACAAATGACAGATTTACACTCCCCTGAGATTGTTTACAACGTGACAAACAACTGTCCATTAATCGCAGACTTGAAAGAGAGAAACTGGGAGAGACGTGGGTCTGACGTGCGCGTGTGTCATTTGGCAGCGGGAGGAGGACAAAAGGTAAAAAGGTCAGGAATCGGGCTCCAGGCGAGGAATGACGGGGAGGATGAGGTTCCCAAACGAGGAGTCCTGAGTGATGAAGAAGCCTGTCGAGTGTGTGTGAGCGTGCTGCAAGAGAAGACAGAGAGAGTCAAATGTTTGTGTTACTACTGACTGACCACATTCAGCATTGATAAAACACTGTACCATGTCTTTAGAGGTTCTGGTAGCTGGGTTTTGTTTCCTCTGCACAGGCTAAGCTAGCTGTTTACTCATGTTTCCAGTCTGTATGCTAAGCTAAGCTAAGCTAACAACCTGCTAGCTCTGTGTATGGCACAACATAAGATAGATATTTAGACACAGATTATAAGTTGTTGTTGTACTTGATGCTGGATGGAAACTTGAAAATGATCTGACATGAAGATGCACTCGTGTTCGACCCCGTCTCACCTGCAGGGCAGCTTTCTGCTGGGCAGCGATGTGCTGTTGCTCTGCATTGTCCCTGAACTCCTTCAGGTTCGGTCTGGACAGCGAGATGCTGGAGGATGAGAGGGAAAGAGAAAATACTTGAATATCGATATATACGTCAGATACACCTATCAGCCAAAACATTGAGACCACTGGTGGGTGAAGTGAATACCACTGACCATCTTGTTACAGTGCAGTGTTCTGCTGGGAAACCTTAGATTGTGGCATTCATGTGGATGCTACTTGACGTCCTCCACCCACCCGAACACCGTTGCAGACAAAATAAGTAATAAGTAACATACTATCGTAACGCTGATGTTACTCCGGTAAACAGGTTTCTCCATGGATTGAGAGTCCTGTCAGCCTCCATGGCTGGTTATGGGCCCTACCTGGCTCCAGGGGTGCTCATCAGCCGCCTCCTCTCCTTTTCCAGCTCGGCCAGGATCGCCACGCGTGTCTTGTTGGGGAAGGCTAGACGGAGGAAACAGAAAATGAAGACACAGATAGACATTAGGGAAAGAAACAGGAATGTATCAGCACTTATTTCCTCAAAAAGACAAGTAAATATGAATGCAAATGCAGGAACCAGAGGTTAATAAGGAACATATATTGTCTTGTGTGCAGTGACAGTAGATGACAGATGATTAAAGGCCAAAAAACAAGCACATTTGGCTAATTTTCTAGAGACTTGTAACCATCCATCCTCAAAGGGAACCAGAGAGCAGGATGTTTCCGGGGGTCCCCATTTCGTAGCTACGCCCCTGCAGTTGCACCCCGATAAAGACATTAAAGCACTAAAAACCAATTACTAATAATAATAATAATTACCTTGTCCGGGAGGATTAGCAGCCATTTTGGTGCTTGTACCAAGAGGCAGGTCAAACTAACAAGCTACAGAGAAGCTTTTATTAGCTAACGTTAGCTGATGGTGTTAGATTGATTTGTCTCCCTCCGCTCGGCTAATGTTGCCTTGTTGGGTGACGGACAACGATAAAAGTCCCCCTATGTGATAAATATGGCGTATACTTGATAAACTACACAAAACTTGGTGTTGTAGCAGTGAATTAAAGTTTAAAATAACGATAAAACTCTCGTTTATGTGCTGATGATGGTGAGTCGCATTTTGCCTCAAGCCAAGCACCGGTTTTCCGGATAGATATGTTCACGCGAAGATGTGTCACTCTGCTCCTATTTCCGGTCACCAGAAAACGTTATCAAGTAGAGTCAGAAGAGCTGATAAACATGTGATGAAGCGAGCTATGGTACGTAAAAAATACTTTTGTTTATTTATGTATTTTATTTTTTAGCTCTTTAAATGAATTAAGGTATAATATAGATGCTTACATCAAATATACAAACACTAGAATTCAAATGAAAATAGTTTCCTCAAATTTTTAACTGCACATGCTCAGTAAACTTAGTCAAGATTTATTTATAGGGCACCTTAACAACGAACACTGACCAAAGTCTTCACAAATAATTTAAATTAAAGAAAAGAGGCATGGTCAAATAAAAACAGCCATAATTAGGAGAATGTAAGTAAACGAATAAGAGCCTACGATATCTTGACAAGATCATAACACAAAATTAGCATTGCACATGATTACTGTTTGTTTCGGGTTCTTACTGCCCAGGGGCAGAAACAGCCTGCAGGTAGTGTCGAGCAATCAGGCATGATATCATGATGATGATTAAAGGACTGATGAATAGAAATGGATCTTGAGATGGGTTTTAAAGGTATCAGTGGAGGGAGGAGATCTAAAATAAGTGGGAGACAAGTTCACAGTTTAGGGCCAACGACTGAAAATGCTCTGTCACCTTTAATTTTTAACTGGGTGGGTGAAATGAAGAGCAGTGATTGGTCACTAGGAGTCTCACACACCTTTTGATTTTTTATTTTTTTTTTACTGAAGTCAGTTTGCTGTATTCCCCTTTCCTTTCTTTCTTTTTGTTTTTGGAGCCCCGATTTCCCTTTTTTTGGGGAAACACATGATAGTCTACGTTGGTGCTCCAGCAGCATAAGAAGTCACTCACTCAGTTATAGCTGCTGAACCATTTTGCGCCTTTAAGGGGTGAAAGGGGACTCATGAAGAGTTCCATCTTTCTACTAATTTGTTGAGCCGCTTTTTATTTAGTTATGGTACTAATCGATTAAAAAACACTAATAAAAACAACACTTTTCATGCCAATCTATTTGGAGGCCTCTGGTTTGGGAGGTGGAGTAAGGGATGAGTAGTACAGGGATGTAACAAGGTGCAGGTTCAGCCAGTGCTTAAAAACACAAACACAAAACAAACAAACAAACAAAAAATCAAAATCAATTAGCACTTTGGTCATAACATGCTTCTCGTGTAATTACTTGGTCATGTGCACCAAATGACTGACTGCACAAACATAAATACATGAATTAAGTTACTAACTTTCTTTCCAGAGCTTTCAACCACATTGGGGCAGCTGTAGCTCAGGAGGTGGAGCGGGTTGTCCACTGATTGGTGGTGGAAGATCGGTGGTTCGATCTCTTGCTCCTCCAGCCCACATGTCAACTGTAGGAGCCAGTCAACTTTCAGACATACACATCTATTGGTGTGTGAGTGTGTGTGAATGACTACTGGGTAGCTGGGGGCCATTTGCACAGTAGCATCAGTCACCAGCGTGTGAATGTGTGTGAATGTGACATGGAGCATAAACATGCTTTGAGTGGTCAGAGGACTAGAAAAGCACTATACAAGTGCAGTCGATTTACCATCTCACAATCTTGCACAGTTAACAATGACAGTAATATCTCAATGGCAAACGAAAGCCCATCTTTTAACCATGAGATACAGCTGAAAGCCCAGGGGAAAAAGTCAGTAAGTAGACCTTTAGTTGGGAATGTTTTTTGGTTTCAACAAAGATCATTATCTTGTATTTGTATTTATATTTTGTTAATACTGACTGACTTTTACAAGATGTTTTCCTTGTATTTCTTTGTAGTAATGTGGGGAAATAAGCAGCGTTAACAGTGTCAGTAACAAGCTGACTGATCTTCTCAATAGACGATCTTTACAATTTCATTGGTTGCCCGTTGTCACGTGACGCATGTGTTTACATCCGGGTCCGCGCAGTTAAGCTTCCGGAGCTGCGTGGTGGGTGTCAGCTGACAGTTGTGACCAACCAGCGGGTGAAACATCTGAACCGAAGAGACCTGAGCGGAGCAAGAAGCCTCCCTGTGTCTCCACCGAGCGCTACCAGCCGCGGAGAACCGGACAGCCGTTAAGCAGCCGCCTCCGACACCCGGTGACGTCTTCCCGCCTCCCGCAGGATGAGTGTCGGCGCTCCGAGAGGCCTGGCCAGCTCGGGGCAGAAGCCCATCGCGGAGATCCTCCACCCGCTGTCCGCCGCCGAGGAGCCGCACTCCGTCACCGTCAACACCGGAGGGGACAAGGTAGGGTCCGCTGGGGCTGCTCCCCCACCGGGCTGACTGATAGGCAACAACCAGGCGACGGCAACAGCCTGCTAACCAAAGTACACTATGCAAACTAACCTGTTTACAGGCAGGCACCAGTGTTTGTGGCTAAACCCATTGAACAAGTGGCAGCAAAGTGATGGAAGTTTAATGGAGATAATGGGATAAACATAAGTCAACGCCTCTCCTGGGTAACGTGAATTAATTGTTGCCTGTTTGAAGGTTTATCATCCATGACTGGAGGTTAAAGTTCAACCTGACTTGTACTAAATCACTGTTGCATGCAAACCCCCAAAACAGTGTCTTAGCTAGCTTCATCTCATGCAGCATTAAAAACAAGCAGCAGATAAATTAAAAAAAAAAAAACAGGCAGAAAATAATCCAAATAATGCACATACATTCACTGATACACACAAACTCAAATGCTACAATGAGTCACGTGTTAACACCATTTAAATTAGATCATGCTGCATTACTCTGATTCCAGTTTACACCTCTTTTGGTCTCCATTTTCTGTAAAGGGCCCTGACATCATTATCAGCCTCAGCGTGCTGTGTAAACAAGGATGGACCCAGCAAACAAACCACAAAGCTTTTATTCTTCCTGCTGTTGCTTTACATAGAGTCCACACACTTAGCAGCCACTGTGGTTTGCAGTTAATGATTGCCAGTAGGAGATGATGTGATTTTTCTTATTTAAGAGAAACCAGAGGCAAAAGATTGCACTAATTAAAAATGTGAAGTCTGTAAGAGTCCCTCTGTTTTCGCCCGTCACAGAGGAGCCAATGGTTCAGGTCCCAGTCGACCAATCTGTCAACATGTTTCAATAAAAGTTGATGGAAAGTTAGATCACAGGTCTGCGAACAAGTGGTCTCTTTTTGGGGTGGATTAGATTTTTTGGAGACATTTCTGACTCTGCATTCTTAACATTTTTTAACCTGTGCTATTTTCTACCTATGAGAATGACAATTTTTTTTAAATTTTAATGCAGATCCAGTTGCAGATTTAAACAATTAGACAGATTCTGTCTTATTATTTTTTTAGTGGAAAACAATACATATATCATCCAACAACTTGGCTCACAGATCAAACGTCTATAAAGTGAAGACACTCAGGAATTACACACTTTAACTAAAATAAATATATCAGATGACAAGACATGTAAGCCCCACTTTACATAAACCCTCTCATAAGAATGCTTGAAATTTCCAATGCAATATCGGACATAAAAGATGTCCATGTTGTGTGAAACACATCATCTTTCGAGTGCAGGATACGTGTCAAATAATCCAAATAGTTATGTTCAAGTGTGACCTTATGCTGCTCTGTTTTAGTTGGAATTCTGTCTGATATCCAGGTCAGAAGTACACACTTTATTGCAGTTTATAGATTTAACCATTAAACATATTCGTAATAAAAATCATTTGATGTACCAAGTAGCATGTCTGTTGGATCATTTCTTAGATCAGTGGCAAAGACTTTATTAATTTCTTGTCCTATAACGTCCCCAAATTTCTGTATCTTCCAGCAAGACCACAACATTTCTTATTATTAGAATAATTGTCACCTTGGATAAATGTGCTATCACTTTGTGTTTCGTCAAGCAATATTTTTCATATGCATCTTGCATAAAATATAATGCACTAAGCCTGTATTATATAGTAACAACTTGCTGAGGTTTTCGTTTTTTCCTTCCTTTTTTATTTTTTATTCTTCCCGGGGTCCATGTGCAAAGAAAAAAAAGAGGCAGGTCACTAATGTACACACAATAGTAAACAAACAAATAGTTAGATAGATAGATAGATAGATAGATAGATAGATAGATAAAAGGATCGTATTTTATTGATCCCAAACTGGGAAATTCTTGTGTTACAGCAAATAATCAAACAGTACATGGACAGTAATTTAAACACAAGAAGACAAAAACAAGTCAAAATGAAATACATGACACAAAAATAAATAGTGTTAGATTTTAAAATATACAAGAGAAATACACAGGAATGAAATAAAAATATCAAAATTTCAGGTGTAAAAATAGAAGATCAATCATATTATGACCAGCAGTGCAAACTAATGGTTGGAAATGACATCACTGACCTCCTGATATAGTTACAATCTTAGTTTCCTTTCCAGAGAAAGCAAACAAGAATTTCCGGTCGAACAGACTTCTTCGAAAAATCTGGAAATTGCAGTTCATGCACAGTTTATTTTTGTATCGTTCTTATGGTAATATGAGATTTTGGGTCTAACTATTAGCACGCATGCAGTTACGGTCATATCCTTAAACAGAGGTTGGTGCCATTTTCGTGGCCCCTTTCGGCTGAGATATTTTGGCACGTCACAGTAGGCAGAGCACAGGTGTAAATAGTACAGTGAATAATAGCTGAGTTCCATTGAACTGCTTTGGTGTCAGGGTGCTGGTATCATGCACGCTGGCTCTCTGTCACACTGGGATGCTTGGATAGAACGGAGCCATCATTAATGTTATCAAAAACATCTGTGTTTGTCCCGCTCTGACACGTCAAAATGTCTGCCCACATTTTTCTCCAAAAAGCTGTCCACTATGTTCAGAAGATTTAAAGGAGCTATAACACCCTAAAATGCAAAATATAAGCTTTATCACAGTATTAGCGATAAGTAGAACTTCACACCAGTCAACTCCCATATCACAGCTTCCCAACTTTTCTATGTATTTGGAACAGATCTGCTTCGCCCAGTGTAATATTTTCAGATTCTTCCTCACTGTCTGTCAGGGCTGTACTAAATAGTCTGAAACGTCAGACTTTGTAAGGGTGACATTCAAATTCTGAATCAACATTCAAAGCTGTGCAGCCTTTGTTTGCATCCCTATTCACTAAACCTGATGTTTCTGCACAGTTGCAGATCAAGATTGAGCAACACTAATACTATCAGTATTGTACTATCTGTAGTGTGAAACTCCTGACTGCACAGGATTGTTTCCAACTCGTGTGACCCAAACATTTCAACACGGTTACCTAGATTGCAGCCTCCACCATTTGCACAACAAACTTCTGCACCAGGCTTTTATGCTTTTAACACTTAGATTTGAAATAATGTTCTGATTTATTTCATTGCCTCTTCTATTGTTCTCTCTTCATGTCACACGTATGTCCCTTAAACATCACTCTACAGGGTCACATAATCACAGAGCAAGTTCATAATTATGTTGGCCTATCCTCCATTTTGATATGAGTCCATAACCAGTCCCAAAAAGATTCTCCTTTCTCCTGGTCGCCATGTATTCTACTGAGCATTCATTCACAAGATGCTATTTCCACCATTGCATTTACCCGTTCTTTCAATGTCAGTCGTCTTCCATTGTCGTAGGATAACTCCACAGACCCCCATTTGGTAGGCTCAATAGAAGCTTCAAATGTGAAAAATGAATTTGGGTACAGCCCTGTCTGTCGAGGCTACTTTGCCTCGGCCTGGTTGTTCATTCACAGTGGTGTAATGATGCAACGCAACGCAATTATCTGAAGTGTGATTACCAGTGCAGGTTAGGACCACAGTGTAAAAAGTGCTCTCACAACATCAGAAGCCTGTCCGTGAATGTGTGAGTGTGTGTGCGTGTGTACAGAAGCAGAGACAGAGTGGTGTGAAGAATTATGTGTGTGTGGTCAGCGTGTGAACTTGCAGAGAGAGTGTGTGTGTATGTAGGAGTGAGAGACAGAGGGTAGCACTTCTTGACACCAGTCAAATTGGAAAGTTGCAACACAGGAGGCGATTAAAAGAAAGGGTGATTCAGGTTCAACATTAGCTGCTTTTTAACTCGTGCCTTAACCTGGACGGAAGTCTTCCGTCCTCATGAGAGGTCAGATAGGGCCCCGGAGGACTCGTGAGAAGTGTTGTCACAAGAACAGGTTGCTGTATTGAGAGATGTGAGTGTTAGTGTTACTTTCAGGGCCAGTTTTGATGACACGGCCCTGCTGTCTCTGTGTTTTGCTTACCTTCCTGTAGCGCTGTTTACATTTTAGTCTGTGTTTACACTTAACATTCTGTTTCCTTCAGACTGCTGCTCGCTAATGTGATTTTCAGAGTCCCTTGTAATTGTGCAGTAACGTATGAATCCTCTGAAATGTGCTTTTTTAATATGTATCCTTGAGAAATGAGATTCGGCAGCACCTAGAAATAGAATCAACCACGTCGTTCTCTTCTCTCTAATAATAACGTGTCCAAATCCACAGGTTGTCTCTTCATTTTAGCAGAGACTTTCCACAGCCAACACTTTTGTCCAGTTATTTGCCTTTTATAGCTTTTTTTTTTTTTTTAGCGCTCTTGTTGTATTTGGATGGAGCCTGCGGGGAAAGTTTGTTGTTTCCTCTCCATTTGCTGCTATAGAAAACACTGGGTTAGAACGAGTCTGACAGCATGTGTTTTACACTGAAACACCCGTGTAAGAGCGTTACCTTCGAATAGTGTATGAATAGTCTTACATCAGTTTGATAGAGATATTTATCAAATCTGTTTTGTGTGGATTAATGCACCCAACACTTGTTTGTCCACAAAATAGGCCATTAAAGGCACTTCAGGAAAATGGATCTGTCTATATAAAGTAAAAGTCATCATCTGTTAATGGAAAAAACTCAAACACCAACGGTTTCTTTCAAATATTTGTTCGTTTCGTCAACCTAGAGATGGTATACCTATCCACTGTTGTCCCACAGTTTGATTTTGTTGTACTAAGGCTGTGGAAATGTATCCTCAATTCCACAAATGCTCCATTCCTCTCCTCTCATCCATCATTCAATTATAGAGACAGCAGTAGTGTCAGATGATGCAGGGTGTGTTCGCAGCCTCGACAACAGCCCCATTGACCGAGAGACACGACTGCATCACCGTCACCATCCCCATCCCCATCAGCATCAATCTATCAGCCCATTGTTTGCTGCTTTTTCCACATCATCTGAATTTGGTGTCACTATTGTTGTCTCTGTCCACGCAGGAAGCGGGCCTGACCAACGGCACGCCCGTCGAGACGTCGAGTCCCGCCTCCACGTCCTCGCTCTTCAACAGGCTGCAGCTGGATGACGACCTGGAAGCAGATGTGCGGGACCCCTACGCGGACGCCACAGAGACCCGTGACCTTTTTGTCACGGTCGACGACCCAAAGAAGCACGTCTCCACCATGGAGACCTACATCACCTACAGAGTCTCCACAAAGGTCGGCTATTGGCTGGTGTAATGGTAACACCGTCTACCTGGTTCTCTTTGGGCATTCAGGGTCGTGTTAAACCTCTGTCTAATTGGGTCATGGTGGTTGTTTAGCATGTTTTATGCTTGATGTTGCTCCGAACCATTTTTCTGAGCATACGGTGAAATTATCTGCGCCACCTGAAGTAGGTAATCCATCATAGTGAATACACATTAGATCAGCTCATTGTCTGACTATGGTTTAAGAGGCATCAGTCACTTTGTTGAGGTAAAGATACTGATGATAATTGGGATGAAGGACTTCTTAAATACGTTTTTGGTTGCTAGAGCCACTATAGCACATTATATCAAGGCACTACTGCCACACTCTATAGCACATCCTGGAGCTCAAGAGCTCAAACTGGCTGAAGATACTCCCGACTTTCTTCCTCGTCCTTTCTGTAAAGAGTTGGGTCAAGGGCTTTTGTGGCCTGCCAACTATTCTACTTGCCATTGTCCCAACCCTAGAGAGTTTATTCTTGGATGTACAGTTAAGATGTAAGGTTTTATTTTGGGGAGGTCAGTCCCAGAGTCCGTTGGCTATCTGATAAAGATAAGCTTCTGGGGGCCAAAGGGCCAATATTTTGGGCCAGATATCTGAGTTAAGACATCTCAACTAATCTGTGTTAGCCTACCACAGGGGTCAGAAACCCTTACTATCCAAAGGTCTCAAATAATCTGCCTGGAGCCGTAGAACACATTTGAGTGTTATGATGCAGTCAGCAGTCAGATCTAAATGAGCTACTTTGCAAAGTTGGTGGTAGAAGCAAACATTTTCCACACACTGTTAAATTCTCTATTGTTATCCAATACTTTCTAATCTGGAATCCATAGCTAGCTTAGTTAAGCTAGCGTAGAGGTTCGGCAACATTTATAGGAAAAGGAGATGGGCTGTGTCACATACATTTAATTGATAAAATGTAAAAACTGGAATTTTATTCTGTGTACAGGCTACACATTTTTACAGATGATAATGTAAGAGTCACTCCAGGCCTCCAGGCCCAACTCCAAGGCTTCTAGGGCAGTCTTCTGTTCCTCTCTCAAGGAAAAAGAGAAGTGTAGTTGGCTTAGTGTTTCTTCCAAAGCTAAATGGACACGGTCCTTCGGGACCTGCCGTCTCGGCTATTTACTTTTCGACTCCTACGGCGCAGTGCTGTTCTCATCATGTTACGCCCACCCAGAGCCCGCTTCTGTCAGATAGACTGATCTGATTGGTCCGATTGGCGATTCAGCGGGCTCTGCTCGTTGGGGCCAGATCCCCGTGCAGTGCAAATTTGAATTTGCTAGGGGTGGGGCATCTGGATTTCCAGGTTAGTTGATAATCTGAAAATTCTGCTAAAATGTGTGCTACCAGTTCAACACAAAGCTAATGTGCCACCTGCAGGAATGGAAAGTAAAAGCAAAGGCACCAATTTCAAACTGCGAACTCACAGATGTTGCCTCCTGCAGGCAAAGAATGCATCCCAGGCTGATGGAACAGATGCAGCTTCTGTTAGGAAAACACTTCCTCCAGCTCCCCATAAAAGATTTATACTCCAGCGGGGAGATGTATTCAGTAACTTATGTGGATCTTGTGTTCCATCATGACATCTGTCTGCCAGTAAACACAGCAGCAGGCCTCAGAGCCGCCACGCTGCCTGACTCAACTTAATTTGCTCTGACTTTCAGCAGAGCCTTTTCGTCGTGTAATGAAAGAAACAGATTCAGGGGGAGACACTGCCAGGAGCCGTCGGGTGGCGTCATGACGACAGTTGCTATGCGCACCATGGTGCCTCGGCTCAGAGGCCGTAGACAAATATCACAGCCCACTATGAGCACAAAGTGTTAATTGAGAGCATGTGGGGGCTGCCATTTAACACTGTAGTGTGAAAGAGAGTGTGTGTGTGCAGCGTCAGCTATATTTCAAGGTCAATAAGCATGTACAGTAATCCTGATGTGTGCAGAGACATGATCCCCCTCCAGTATAATGTGTGCCTGTGATGTGTGTGCTAATGCACTGGCTTTTAGAAGGTGATTTATTGTTGTGTGTTTTTCCTTCAGACAACACGGGTAGAGTTTGACCTACCAGAGTACTGTGTGCGGCGGCGGTACCAGGACTTTGACTGGCTGAGGATCAAGTTGGAGGACAGCCAGCCAACCCACCTCATCCCTGTAGGTCAAATGAGCCACGACGCAGCCTTGTGTCCCGCTTGTCATCGAGAAACCCTCTATTTACATCCTCTAACTCTGCTTCTCCCATTTCCTCTAATCACTCCTCATCTGCAGCCGTTGCCAGAGAAGTTCGTGATGAAGGGCGTGGTGGATCGTTTTTCGGAAGAGTTCGTGGAGACGCGGATGAAGGCTCTGGACAAGTTCCTGAAGCGAGTCGCTGACCACCCCGTCCTCTCCTTCAACCCACATCTAAACGCTTTCCTAACTGCCAAGGTGAGAGAACACAAGGGCTGGAAAGTTCACTATTTGACTTTGTGGGACAAGAAAAAAAAAGATTGCTCAACATGATCTACACACAGATGAATTCAGGTCAGTCAGGCAAACCGACAGAGCTTTTTCTGTCACATGCTTGTGTGCAATTCACTGTGTTATATTGCGTGTCGTTACGCAAAATGTAATCTCAGCAGCTATCTGTCAGTAAAGTGCACAAAACACAAAGCTTTTGCTTCCGTGTGTGTGCGTGCGTGTGTGTTGTCTCCAGATCTGCCATCAGTCACAATTTTTGTCTCTAAGTAGCTGAGACACAAGACAAGACTTTATTGATCCCTGTGGGGAAATGAGGTTGTTGCAGCAGTAAAATAATTGGACTCAGTAAAAGAAAGTGGAGCATAAGCGTAACATCGACAGTGTCACACCGGTGATAAAATAAACAACCAAAGTAGCTGTAGGGTTCCTTTAAACATGCGTGTGACAATTTCAGCCCGTTAGGTACGAGAGACGAACAGAATATTAACATTTTTGGATTAGATTGTATTATTTACTTACAAAATATGAATAGAAATCTGGTAATGTCTGTGTTTTAGTATCACAAGGTCCATGTTTTATTCCTGTTTGTCGATTCATGCCTGTGTACTGTGATTCTCAATGTCGAGGCCCGTTGTAACTCTGTCTGCAGGATCTGAACAAGCGTCAGGGTCTGGCCCTGCTGACCAAAGTAGGCGAGTCAGTGAAGCACGTGGCCGGAGGCTACAAGCTGCGGGCGCGGCCACCAGAGTTCTGCGCCATGGGAGAATACCTGGACACCTTCAGCCAGAAACTGGGAACCATCGACCGCATCGCTCAGAGGATCCTCAAGGAGCAGTCAGGTTAGGAGACCAATGATAATGAAATGACCTGTATCGGCTGGTTTGTATTGTTTTTTGGCATTGTTTTGCTGCCTCTCGCAGCAGCTGGAGTCTGAGGAAAAAAATAACTTAAATCATTGGGCCGACTGCCAGCAACTTTTAATGTGGAACGTTAACTTGTAATGTTACTGCATGAGTTGATGACGTGAATCCATCAGCACACCTTAAAGTTCTATCTAACAACTTTGACCATTACTTTAGTTTTTATTGTCTCTCTTGGGTTATGTGAACAGCATATATTCTAATCCTCACTCAGAGGGAAAAAAAGGGTCACGGTGCAGACTTTGATCTGTGTCACCGGTGAAGAGCCAGGAAACAGCGGATGCTTGACAGAGCAGTGAGTGACAACAACCCCACCCACATTTCAGAGCACTGTTTGTGGTGGAAACCCTAGGTTCTAGGTACCATGTCTGAAGGGTTACTTTTGGTTTCAAAGGATCCATACTGAAAGTGTTTGGTGGAAATGGGGCTAAAGGTCCAATACTACTAAGTCATCCTTTACATGTTATAGAGAACCCAGCAGGCCTGCAGATGGTTATAAACCAGTTTATTGATTCATTATAATTTGACAATAAAGAGAGGGATTCATGAAATATACTATGCAGGCTTTCCATAGAGATAGAGGTGGGCACAGTGTGCAGGTGAGGTCGGGACTCTTAAAGGGTAGTGACCAGGTGCCAGGCAGTAAGCGTCAGAAAACCCCCCAAAAAACCCTGCAAACATAGTGCACTAAAATGAAACTGGGGTTGTCTTTCACTTTCACTGGAGTTGTTTACAGACAGTAACCAACATGTCCTGTATAGTATGCCTTTAACAAATGAGAAATTATTCCATTAAAATCATACTTAAAGGGTGTATAAATGAGCAACACAAAGCAATCAGTAACTGGATAAATTGGAATTATATTCAGTGTGAAAAAGAGAAATAAAAAGCTGAGTTCTGAAATGATTTTAACTGCACAGGTGTCTCCCTTTCTTCCTCTTCTATTTACTGACTCTGTTATTGACACAGAGCATTATGCTGGTACACATAAGCCCTGGGATGTAACAAGCACTTCCAGTAGCGAGAGAGCAAAAGCCACTTCTTCATAATTTCTTCACCCAAACGTGTATTTGAGGCACCAGGAAGCAAGATTTTGAAACAGTTGTGTGTGCTGCTTGCAGCATGCCCTCAAATAGTACCCTCTATATTCTGTTTCTTCTCTTAGTGGACTACTTCCTGCCAGCTTTCTCTATGTGCTACATTGTGGTTGTGGTTAGTTTATGTCATGCAGTGTTCAGTCGTCAGCCGGGTGGCTAACACTAGCTTGTGTGCAGTATTGATTTACTGGCGTTAGTGTTTGGTTGGAGAAAATCCCACCGCCTGTGGCCTTGAGGGTGCACGGTTGATAAGTGCAGGCCTAACTCATGCATGACAAGTGATCCTGTAAATACCTGACATCTGCCGTGTGAAATGCTCCTTGTCACCATCTGTTCGGGCTTTGGATGTGTTGCAGTGTGTGGCCTGAGAGTCTGCAGCGTAAACCAAAGGTCCTTGTTTCCATATTGGAGGAGATAAGATGGAAGCTCAGGGAGCTGTAGATAATAAAGGCCTACGAGCTGACAGAGAGTGTAGAAAAGAAAATGCCTTGCATGCTTGACTCAGCGTTTAGCTATCACCCTCTCTCATGTGTAATTTACAAATATAGATTTTGCAATTAAACTCGTCGATCTGTCCGTATTGCCTGTGAGGAAAGAAAAAAAACTTCTGCTTTGATGTTGTTACAGAATATTAGTTGCTCAAACTTAAAATCTGCAAAAAATCTGATATGAAAATTACATTCAACTGAAAAAGGAAAAAAGAAAGTGTCTTGTTTGTCTGTTTAATCACCTCTTTGTTTTTCTTTTACCCATCACCAGAGTACCTGACAGAGCTGCGTGAGTACGGCACAGTGTACTCCAGCTGGGTGGGGTCGGAAGATGAGCTTCGGCGCCCCCTGGAGGGCGTGGCTGGCTGCGTGACGACGTGCTGCTCAGCGCTGGATGACCTGAGTGAGAACATGACCCAGGACTTCCTGCCTGTACTCAGAGAGTATGTCCTCTACATAGAGTCCATGAAGGTGAGAGGGACGAGGGACGTCGTACAGGACGTTTTTTGTTTGTTTGCAGGTCCTAAAAAGTCTTAAATTTAATTTTATAAATTATGGGCCTTAAAGGGATAGTGCACCCATAAATGAAAATTCAGCCATTAACTACTCACCCTCATGCCGAGGGAGGCTCAGGTCAAGTTTTAGAGTCCTCACAACACTTGCGGAGATCCAAGGGGGGAGTGGGTAGCAGCACGACTGCACACCTAATGGCTGATGGCGCCCCAGATTAAAACGTCCAAAAACACATAATTGAAACCACAAAATATCTCCATACTGTTCGTCTGTAGTGTTCCAAGTGTCCTGAAGCCCCGACATAAAAATTTGTTTGGAAAAACTTCATTTGAACTCTGTTTTTAGCCCCATTGTAGCCAGTAGCTCTAACTGCCTCTCTAACATGCACGCGAGACCAGCGAAAGCACGTGAATACACATGAAGGCAGTGCCCATGTCTCACGGTCTCGCACAAGCGCACACACGTCAGCACTATCTCTTTTATAGCAATTGAATAGTTGTAAATTTGAATTTGTGAGCTCTTAATTGCCACAAACATTTAATCTAATTTTATTTATCCATCTGTTAATTGTTTGTCAAAATGATTAAAGCTCATCTGCATAAAAGTCCACATTTATGATGTTACAAATCTTTAAACCTACCATTGAACCTGATACTGTCTTTTAACTTTATACTTTCACTTACCTGTTGACAAAATGTAGATTACCTAACTCATCCTATAGATAGATAAATCTTACCTTTTCTGCTTACCTGAAATACTTTAGTAAGAAAAAAATATGTATTGCCCAAAAATCAGTTTTGTATTCGGTTAAAAATGTATGTTGAAAAGATCTTAAAAATAATCAAATTTAAGCGTCTGATATCTTTAGACATGCTGGTTTGTTGTTGGGAGAGAGCTACACTCTGAGTATTCTTCACTCTGCAGTGTGAACTTACTACATACAAAAAGTCTGATTAGAGTTAGTTTGCATTGTGGATTTTGGACACAGCTGCAGACTGAGCCACCTTTGACCCCAAATCGAGGAAGTAGCATCTGAAAATCTGCGTGTGTCACGTCCTGCGCTCACCAAGCTCCTGAATCAGCATCTCTCTTTCTGTTTAACTTTGTCTCTCTTTTAGAAACATTTCAGTATCAGTAAACGTCACACAAACTGTGCAAAATAAAACAAGTGATGTTTTCTGGTTGATTACAGAATGTTTTGAGGAAGCGAGACCAGAGCCAGGCGGAGTACGAGGGCCGACTAGAAGCAGCCATATTGCGCAAACAAGAGGACAGCAGGACGCCAGTAAGCCTCCTCCTTCCTCTCATCTGAGTCTGAGGCTCCTTTCACACACTGAGGCCTTAAAAGTTGCTGTGTTCACTGTTGCCAGTTCCGGGAGTGTCTGTTTTCCTGAAGTTCAGTTTTACTTTCTGTAATGATTTTAAGAATTATCTTACAGAACAACAGAGGCTAATCTTTTTCAGAATAAGTGGAAAAATACTGTGAACAATCTCTTCGAAATAAAAGCCTTCAGTGCTGATAGGAATATATTTTGTTCACATGCCATACTAACACCACAAAGAAAGATTCTCAGAATTTTAGAGGGAAAAATAGTCTTCTCTCACTCTGTGATATTTCTCTAATAAAGCCCTTCTCTCCAAAACTCCTGCACCACCCACACCCCCTCTGGCTGTAGCCCTCCAACCTGTAGTCTTGCATTATGTCCCCTGAAGGCCACTGTAGCTGTAGTTTCCTCTCTCTTGCCGTAGATACCGGCAGAGGTGGAGAAATGCCAGGACAAAGTGGAGTGTTTTCAACGCCGACCTGAAGGCAGACTGGGAGCGCTGGCAGAGCAACAAGAGACAAGACTTCAAACAGCTTCTCACCGGCATGGCCGACAAAAACATCAACCACTATGAAAAGGTGCGTAGGCTGCTGAGTTTTCGCATCAGCTGTTTAAAGCATGGTGACTGGGTCACAAACTTTCTCATTTTACAGCTAAACTGTCCACTAAAATGTGTTTCTAAAAACATTTGAGGTGAGAAACAGGCAATGCAGTAATAGTGTCTTGATGTATATTTGATCAGCGCCGCCCAGTTTAACCGCAGTTTATGAGTAGTGACTGACATATTTGACAGGTGTGCTAGAGGCTTTAATTCGTTGTTTTCTGTGAGTCGCGGTAGACTGTAATAAATAACATTAGAGGCAATAGGAGGAGGAGGAGGAGGAGAGAGGAGGAGGGACATATTTTTTTTCAAAGTCTATCTGTCTCATATAATACTTTGTGGATGTAGTGAGCTTTAACTGTGCACAGAAACATCTCTGTCCAGTTAAACTGATTTTTAAAAGTAGAGTCTCATTCCTCAGACACTGCCTGGAGCCCTCAACATCCTCCCACACTCACACACTTAGGGTAATGTCATGTCCAGTAAAGTCTGTGAAGTCTTTGGCTTCTAGATAAACTCGATGTGTCATATGGTTCAGGGCCAAGCATCTGTTTTATATGCACATATGTCCTTAAGTCAGGCATTGACACAATGTTTTTTTGTACCATTCTAGTTAATAACAAGTAGTGTTGTCACGGTACCAAAATTGGGACCCACAGTGAAAGTATCACAGTTCTGAGTAGTATCATGATACCACGGTGAAAATGAGGCAGATGCTCCTTTTGTCATTTATAAAAAGATAAATCACTTTTCTATAATACATCACTGATATTTCAATGGAATAAATTAGTTATTGACTTATTCATACTTCAAAAACAGCATCAATAAGTGATTAACATAGGGGGGATCAAAATAAAATAAATAAATAAAATAAAAATCAACCAGCCACCCTCCTCCCCTGACAAGTAAAGAACAGTCCCTTCAGTGCGGTGAGGTTTGTGGGCTGTTACCTGCCACAAAGAGAGAAATGTGAACGGCTTGTTTCCCCTCTGACACGTCACATACCTGTGTGCCGCCACGGCTCGGCTGTTCAGGTATTTCTGGACAGTCATGACACCACCTAGGAGGAAATTAATGTAACTAATAAATAAATAATAACTTTCACTGCTTAAAGATACTCAGTAGCTCAGCTAATACCTAAAATGTCACTGGAAAACAAACCACTGCAGCAGCATATTGAGGGCCAGGTGGCCAGGCCTGAATGAGAAAAACATTTGTCCAAAATTTTTAAATTGGGTCAAAATTTATCACGAAAAGGTCTTATAGTCATTATATTTAAAGGTGCTTTCAGACCTAGAGTTGTCATGTGGACCAGATAAAATGCCTGCACAAGAAAGCTCTTGATTGGTCAGAATTAGCATGCGTCAACCATATTTCAGATAACAGGTCCACAGTGAAGACATAGTAATACGTCAGTACTGTTAAATAATCTGGTTTGTGTAGCAAGCTGAGTTTTGAGGCCAGATCCATTAGAGCTGAGCTGAAATAAGCTGTCAGTTGTTGACCTTTATTTATCTGGGGTAGACTCACTGAACACGAGGGCTCTTTAGCAGAAACACCCTGTTCACACTGACAGTCACAGACATTCACACTTAAAGTTGTCCGATACAACAACAAATAAGGTAAATTCATTGCTTCAGGGAGGAGCAAAGGGCGTCTTACTAGTGACCTTGAAACACCTTGAATCAACAGCTTCATACTGTATTTACATGAAGCTGCCAGTGCTTAAATATCTTGTATAATAATAATAACCATGTATCACTGCTCTCCCCTTGTCTCTGCCTCTTTCCCTTCCACCTCCTTCTCCCCCTCCGCTGACTGACTTCATCCATCTCCACCCCTCCGCAGTGCCAGGCGGCGTGGGAGTCACTCATAACTCTTCTCCAGGACAAACAGACTGAGGACAAAACGAGCGAGACGAACTGAAACATCTCCTCATGTCTCTGCCCTGTATCTCTCTCCCTCTCAGTATAACACACTCTCTCATGCCAAGGAAAAGGACCAACCGGGCAGCAGATGTGAACTGCTGGACTTTGCCCCCCATTCTCCTATGAGATGGTTGTACGGAGAGGAGTCGTCTCTCTCGGAGATTTGACCTGTGAAGGAGGTAACAAATGGTACATTCAAGGACAGCTGGGAAAGAGGAGAGGCCTACTGTGTACAGACATTTTCCTTTGTTTTTTTTTTTTGGTCTTTTTTTGTTGTTGTTCCTATTGACTTTTTCTACTTCATATTTCCAGTTAACAGTTGGTTGCCAATGCTGCTTGTGTTTATTTAACCGCGGTCTCCGAGAGGCGTGTTTTCTGTCTGTCCTCTCCGTGTTCACATCGAGCCAGACGTGAAGGATACCTCCTCAGCATTGCAGGAAAGGGATACGGATCATTATATTTTGCATGAAGTATTCAGAGCATCCCCGACATATTTTTATTTTCTGTCAGGTTGCAAAAGCCTTCGAAAATATGACACTGAAACAAGACTCGTAAATTGGAATCCAACGTCTTAAAATTAATTCAAAGGACCATACCTGTTATTTTTACATGTTTAAGCCCATAATCTTGCCATTACTGCTAACCATTTTCCAGAAGTTCATACACTTTACAGCATTCCTATTTTCTCTTCAGCCATTATTATCATTAACATATTAAAATCAGCTTGAAAGAAGCCGCGGCATCAGAGCTTGGCATCAGCACAGCCTTGCGTTCAACCAGAAGTAACTCACAGGCAGAGAAAACGCAGGAGGTGTAGCAACAGATGTCAAAACGAGACGTTCTTAAAAGCCACTGATCGTTCGTCAATGGGAAACTTTAGGATGTTTTTATGATCCACATCCTTACAGAGAAATTGACAGCTTAATAGACATGTTGAGTAATGTTGAGCTTCATCAGGGAAGTGATTTTGTTGGAGGTCATTTTGAGATACACAGAAGAGTTGGTCAAACGGTTGTGTTTCCAGTGTAGTGTAGCAGCACCACCTGGTGGTTAAGATGATACCTTCATTCTTTTGAAACTGGTGGCTTCAACATGTGCTACTTCTGCTGGTTCCTCTTGCTATCAAGTTGTTTAAGCTTTTTGTACCATGTCCATTTATACCTGCTGAAGGAATGTCACCTCTTTTCTTCAAGCAAAAGCTCTAACTCAGTTTGAGGATGCCAAATGGTGCAAGAGGCAGATTTACCCAGTGAAAAGCACACGGAGGGAATTGGAGGTGTAATTTATTATCTTAAAACGAATGAAAGCAATCAGGTGTAGAGTCAAATTAAGTCAAGTTATTTTCTTGTAGTAATCCGAAAGAAACGAACACTGCATTGGGAGCATGTGGCATTATTGCACCCTGTTAACAAAATCGGTGTCGCTTTTTAAGAACAGTGGCGCTCAAAGGCTGGATATGATCCAAAATATTTCGAAAGGAGTTAAGTTAAGAGCTGTCAGGTGAGCATCTGCTCAGGTTGGAGTTTGTGAAGCTCTTAAACATGTCGATGCCGCAGGCCTACAGGGAGAAACAGAGCACTGAGACTTCTGGGAAATCTCTGCTATGTCATGTAAGCATCTGAGGAAATGGTTAAACCAGTGCTCAAAGGAGTATTGTGTGGGTCACTCAGAATGGAGTTTTTGCAATTTAAAAAGCATAGCTTTTAAATTAAAGCATGTAACGTACATTAATTTAAAAGCTATGGTTTGTTTGAATGACCCAGTAACATGGAAATCATTTGCATTTTAGTTCTCTTAACCCGTCTGACTGATCAGTGTGACAATGTGACCTCATCTGCTCAGCTGTGACTCACGGGAAACATTTGTTCCCACATTTCAGATGCAGTAGCACAGCAGCACGTACGACCAGCAGCAGTTTTGCGTCACACTTGTTTTGGCCTTGACGTGTTGCTGATGTGGCGTTGCCTGAAAGGAAGAATCCACCCTGAGAGATTTCGTTAGACGTCATTGCGTAACCTTTTGCTGAACCAGCTTTATTGAGCCATTTCTGACTTTTTGACCACAGAGCAGAGATGCAGCGTGCTGAGTTTTTAACGCTGTGCTGGCTCATTTGAATATCCTTATTTTTATCCGCCTTCAGCTGCACTGCTAGCTCATTACACTCAGCATAAAGTAGCAAAAAAAACACCAGTGATGACTTGGGTCAGTGACATCATCCCAGAACGGTATTTACAAAGACACTGATTTTATCTCTTGTTCATTCGTGGCGCAGGTCCCGCTGTGTTGTAGCCTCAAACGGGCCATAACTTTATTTCTTCAACAAATGTAATCATTATTTTTGTTTGATAAAGAGATTATTATGCGTAATTTTATTTATTTCAGAAAGCAGAAATAATTACGTTTCATTTCTACGTTCTGAGAGGCTCCTGTGTTTTTATTTCTTTTAAATGCCCTGTAGTCAGATTGTCTTTGAATGGTCTTTGTCCTGTTTTATAGGCTGATGTCACATTACTGAGCCTGCTATCAGTGTAGCCAAATGCGAGTACGATAAGAGAGCAACGAGATGAAGTAACTGTGGCTGCTTGCAAAGTGGTTTAAGTACTCTGTCAGTTCTCTTTATGTCCGTCCATCATATTTCCCTTTTGAGTTTTTAAAGCACACAGCAGCTGCTGTTCTAACGACCAGAAGTCAGCGAGGTGACATATGAAGACAGTTTTTATTTGGGCATTTTGAATGCAGCTAGTAAGATGGAGAGAAGCTTTCTGAGTCACTGTGGTCAGTCAGTGTCGAGGCAGCCACATGGGACAGTACTACAGATGCACTGATGCTAAATTATCTGGATCTTAGGGGCTGTGCACTATGATAATATGATATTGTAGGGTTGACTACTGGTGCTTTCACAAAATATCGATACAAGAGATTTTGATTAATAATCAACAGTCTGTAAGTTCAGCAAATGACATTACTGTAATGCAGCCTTTAAAACCAGGAAAAGACAAACCTTATGATTTTACGATATCCAGAATCTAAGATGATATCTATCCATATAGTATGAATATATCGCCTGGCCATATTGTATCTGTTTCCTAATATTGAAATTCACTATAAAGAACCAGAGGTGTTTGGAAATTAAACGGAGCTTCTGTATCATCTGTTGCTCACACACAAACTGTAGAGAACCTCCATTTTTATCCCCAAATACTTGCCATAACCCACATGAACATACAGCACCATTAAAGATACTATAGAAATGGTTTATCCAAACCTCACAGACCGAGTTAATGTTGTTCATTTAGCAACAGCAGGAATTCAGGAAAAGCAATGCACTTTCTGTTTTTCGCAAGTACATTTCTTAATCTTTTTTTGTTTTGTGGGGGTTAAATAAAAAAAAAAAACGCCTGTAGAGTCTTTGACCAGTAGCTGCACTATGGAGCAGTGTTTTTGTGTTGTGTGGAAACACACTAGGCTTGAGCGGTATCACGGTACTACGGTATATCAGGGTATTTAGAAATCCTGGCGGTATGATTTTCAATACTGTTCAAAATACAGGCACTCTTTGTACTCGTACGAAAATGCTTTTTTTAGGATGGGATGTATGTAGTGCACATAATGCACCATCAGAGCTCAGCCTCTACTCGTGGAACAGGCAGCTGAGCTAACGGACATAACAACTAGGGATAATGTTTACAGGACTGTGAACGGGTGGCTAGCAGCAACAGAGAGAGGACGCAAAAAAGCCTGCATATTTTTACATTTAACTTGATAAATTCAGGGACTATTTCTAAATTTACCGATCCGATTCTGAATTTACTGAACCAAACTTACCAATCTGAGTTTACCATCCTCAAAAAAAAAATGCTGTTAAGGATGAATTGTATCTTGTACACAAAATGTGCCTCTGGAGGTCAGTCTCTACTGGTGCAATAGGCAGCTGAACTGACAAACATGGTGACTAGGGATAACATAACAGGGCTGTAAAAAGTTGGTAAGCAACGACAGAGACATTGCAAAAAATTATCATTATTATTATTATTATTTTTTTCATATCTTTCAAAATTTACTGATCCTATTCTGAATTTACTGATACAAATTTGATTGTACGTAGTTCGCATCACGTGCCGCCAGAGGTCAGTCTCTGCTGGTGGAACAGGCATACAGACAACAGATAGAACATCTAGGGATTATATTACAGGACTGTAAACAGTAATTCGGGGATTATTATTATTATTTTGGCCAAACCAGTGCTGGTGATTGCTAGAGAAGTGGGCTAGATAACTAGAAGACTAACAAGACTAATGATGATTTAAAGTAATATATATTTGTTTGTGTTGAGTATGAATGAAGTGTTTTCTGATAAGTTAAAAAGGCAGTTAAGGTAGTTCTAGTCCGGTGAATGAGGGAAACTTAAATTCAGAAGGTGTACGGTTGTATTTCTCGGTTTAAGTGGGAAAAGCTAAGAGAGCGTAGGGGACGTAGCAAACATGCTCTGATAGGCCATAAAAACCAAACTCTGATCACTCTTTCCTTTCAGTTCTGTTTTATTTACTGGATCAGATCGACGTGTTTGTTTCCTGCTGAGTGCTGTGAATCCCAGTGATTTTTATAAAAAGAGGCATCGGTGCATCTGTAGACTTTTCTGGTGTAGATGAAGTAACTCACTGAAGTAACCTGACTTGAGCATGAACAGCTTTTGGGATCATTCAGACTTGATTTGAAATGTCTCTTTGCTCTAATGGCAATATACTGTATATCCAATATACCCCGATGTGCAGCTGAGTTATAAGGTACAGCTGAGTCTATTTTTGTATAGAAGAAACAGGTGATTATTGTTGGGTTTCAAATGAGTATGTGGAGATTATATTTGAAGGGATTCTTGATTTATACATCTTGCATAACCAAAAACATGACAGTTTAACTAATTATTTTTGGTGCTCATTTGAACCCCAACACTATCTCTCTGATGAATTAACTTCTTACTCATAGCCATTGTAAAATCTGCATCTTATACTGTGTGCCTGCTGATTTATGTTTGCACTATATATGTAGCTCAGACCCCTGGCAGATATGTCTGCTGAAAACAAATCAAACAAAGAATTAATTAGCTTTCTTTCAGTTGCCAAAAATGCCAATTAATAGGCCATGGTTCTCTAATGTAAATGAAGGCATCGTCTGCAAAGCTGATTCAGGTTAAATCCCCAAACAGGGATGATGACGGCTGTCCCTGTACAAGCCTGTAAAGAAGGGAGAGGAAGGGGAGACAGTTTTTGTTTTTCTTTAATGTACAAATCAGATGTTTCTAAGCCAAATGTCCCCATCTTTTCCTCCCGTCTCTGATTCACACATGAAGAGAAAAATCTGATTCGCAGTGCAGGATAAACCAGATCAATCAAACCTGCATGAAAGGCTAAAAAGTCAGACGACTTACGAATGTGTGAATCCAGCTTCTGTCTATTTTTGCTCCTTCCCAGTGTGTACTGTTTACGTTCAGTCCTCATTGTACATTTGGATGTGAATAACATCTTGTTGTAATTATAGATAAGCTTGTATATTGATGTCGTTTTGATGCAATTTATCTTTACCTCAAATGATTTTTTTGGATATATTGGACCAATAATAAAATGAAAGTATGCCTTTGATACTTGTGTGCTCAGGGCTGATTTCTTTTTCTTCATCAGTTTTCACTAGTACAAATGAAGTGCACAAAAACCAAGTCGTTGTTCGATAAAAAAGGTCCATAGTAATTAGGGCTGGGTTAAAATAATCAATTCATCCGATTCAAATACATCCTCATTTTAATGACTGGATATCGATTCATAAAATCTGAGATCGCTCTTTTAGTATACGCTTTTTCCCACGGACGTGTGAAGCTTTAACCGGTAGTTAATGGACTGTGGTGCCAAGTTATTAACGACTGTAGTATTGAGAAGCTCCGATGTTACCGGCTCTGTATCTTAAAACTTTCCGGTGGTAATGTGACTCTGCTCAGCAACAGAGTGAGGTTGGTTGATGATGTTTGTCTGTATCTGTGTCAAAAGTTGTTTTCATTATGTACATTTTTTTGCCAATTGTTTTATTCAATTTCAATTTTTATTTAATTCTATCTGCGCATATACAAGTCTGCGTAAGCCTTAAACCTGCCGTCTGTTCCTCCTGTCACAGCCACAGCCTGTAGGAACTCCTCTCCTGCAGTGTCTGTAGTCATAACAGTACAGGAAGTGAGATTAAGGCACCGTTCTCCTTTTGCCTGTTTGAAATCTCAGTTCCCCTCTGCCTCGTACCAACGCTGACACACTGCTGACGGTCAGTTTGGTGCCATCAGTCTCCCTGAATCCTCACGTACTGTCGCCACCGCTGTGATCTGCAGCCGATGACACTGGAGGAAGGAGAGAGGAAATATTCTTGAGAAGATGAAATGTATTTGTACTACTGAGTGTTTACTTTGTAAATAGTCTGAAATGTTGACATTCACTTTGATTCTGCTTTTTAAAATCTCATTTTGATACATTTTTAAGAAGACAAAAACAACATAAACACTCCTGTTTTTTATTGTAACAGCCACTGAAGACTTTATATTTAAACTTTTTTTTTTTTACTTTAAAACCATGTTTCTGAACTTATTTGTTCTGAATTCACCTTTTTTTCAAAATAGAAATATTAAATTAAAAAATTTAAATTGAAAGAATGGAGACAATATTTGCAATTTGCAATTTCAAAAGCTGATTTTTTTTAAACATGTTTGTATATTTAGATCAAAAATTCAAGTTTCAGAATTTCAACAAATTGATTCAGGTTGCTCAATTTCGATTCCGGTCAAATTCAGATTAAAAAAAGAAAAAGAAAAAATCAAGTTGAAAATTTTCATTTGTAATTTGAAATTTATTTGAAATTTTTCAATTTGAATTTTTGGATGTGATTCAGAATTGAGCAACCTTTTTTTAAATACTGATTTAACTTGAATTTGGGGATCTGAACTTGTGAACACTGAAAAAAAAAAAAAAATTCAGTTTATGAAAGTGCAAACCATGAAATTTCATATGTTAATTTCCAAGAGGTGAATTTAGATATATAAAATTAAATTATACATACATTTAAAAAAAAAAAAAAAAAAAAATATATATATATATATATGTATATATACAGTACAGGCCAAAAGTTTGGACACACCTTCTCATTCAATGCGTTTTCTTTATTTTCATGACTATTTACATTGTAGATTCTCACTGAAGGCATCAAAACTATGAATGAACCTCTTGAAGCTCATGGAGAGAATGCCAAGAGTGTGCAAAGCAGTAATCAGAGCAAAGGGTGGCTATTTTGAAGAAACTAGAATATAAAACATGTTTTCAGTTATTTCAAGTACATAACTCCACATGTGTTCATTCATAGTTTTGATGCCTTCAGTGAGAATCTACAATGTAAATAGTCATGAAAATAAAGAAAACGCATTGAATGAGAAGGTGTGTCCAAACTTTTGGCCTGTACTCTATATATAAGTATTAAAGCATGAAATCCCCCATTTTTAATGTACAAAAGCATCCTGTATCATAACTACATGTGAGCCGTTTGTAACAAACCAAACCGCGTGAAAATCAATTGAAAATTCAGTGAGTTATTCTATTTTACTTACGCAAACAGCTGCTTCCTCAATAGAAGTGAATGAGCTGTGGAGGCGAAGCGAGACCCATCCAAGATGGCGGCCGGCTGGGACGCGCTCAGGCAGTCAATGCGGCGTCTGTGTACATCTGTCTGTGGGTTTCACTTCATCTCATCTTCCTCGTTTATTCCGCAGTGTCCGAAGCTTCAAACTGACGCGACTATTAATGTTTTAATGACGCAAACAGTGTTTGATGAAATGTGATGAATATCACATCAGACGGCAGCGTTTGTGTGTGTGTGTGACACTCTTTGTCTGGAAGGTTTCACGCGCTGCCGATGCTTTACTGCCTCCAGCTGGACGGGAGGAGGAACTGCTGCCTCCAGTCACTGTGTGCGCAACACTGACCTCTGGTGGCCACCAGCGCTCAATACAGAGATTATGTTATTACCAAACTTGAAGCCCAGTGCACAAACACTGAGAATGAACATTTACATATTCAGAGATATTTCTTTTTCAATGTAGCAGGCGAGTAAATGTGCTTTTTAAGAATTTGTAATTTGTTAATATTATCTTTTTTTGTGGAAAATCATTGACAGAAAATATATATATATATAGATAGATAGATAGATAGATAGATAGATAGAAGTTTTTTCAAATGCAGCACTTTGTTAGGAAGATGTAACATACAAGGGAAAAAAATCAAACATAAACACAAATTTGGAATACACTGCAAAAGAATGCCTTCACCTGAGGCCTAATATTTAGGTTGAATATGCACTTGGGTAATGTAGCCCATTAAATGTTACCCTATATTTTAACACATAAAAATACTTTCCTTGAATTATTATTTATTCTTCTACTACCAAAATTCTTTATTGGGTGTGAATGCTGGAACAGCATTCACAACCTATGTTATTCCACTACCAAAATTCTTTATTTTTCTTATTATTATTGGGTGTGAATGCTGGAACAGCATTCACAACCTATGTTATTCTACTACCAAAATTCTTTATTTTTCTTTTTATTATTATTCTTCCGCCGCGTTTTTCAACGTGGATTATCTTCAATACCGTTCAACCGATTCAAACCATTCAAATTTCTTCAGATTCAGCTTCATCGGGACATCGTTGGAAACTTTCAAATTTTTCCATAACCTTCATATTTTCCCGGGAATTCAACTTTGAAATTCCGACTTCTATTGAAGCGGATGGAGGCAAAACGATTGGACCGCTACTAGTTCCACAAACTTCAACCGATTCCAACCGTTCAAAACATGAAAACGTTCAGCTGATTAGGAGATTTACGGATGTATTCACTTTTTTCCTAAAGTTCATACTTTCCGAGATATTTCCCATTTTTCCCAAATCCTTTTCCCATTGGAAATGCATTACGGAATGTTCAGAAATCTAAAAATTTCACCTTTTTTCAAACTGTGACTACCGACTCATACTTTCAGCTAGAAACTCCATTCAAAGTGGAAAATATTCATCATTTTGCTGGCTTTCTACATATGATTCAACTTTTAAATCCCATTCATACTTTCAGAAATATTCAGCGTTTTCTGAAACTTGGTTATAATGGAAGTCAATGAGAGAATCCTTCAAAATCACCCTTCTTCACCCACACGTCACGACTTCATACATTGACGCAGAAACTCCGTTCCAACTCTAAAACGTTGACGCTGTTGTCGACTTTCAGGATCTAAATCAAATTTTCAAAATGTCTTTTAGTTTTTCTACAAAGTCAGCTTAAAATAGGTGATGTTTTCAGCCCTTCTCAGACTTTATAATGGGAGTCTATTGCGTGAGCTAGAGTGAGAGGTGTCACCGCTAGAGTGGAGAGCAGCTGTAAACTCATCAAGAAAATTTATTTTTAACTCGCTCATACGGCCACAATTTACAGTGAACATACACAATTTTTACCTCAAAACGTAGGAAAATTTGTCCTGGTCGCAGAAATGTTTACATGGAGTCTGACACACGTACACAATTTTGACAGGAGCCTCCAAAGCGGAGGGAGTGCCGATTTTTTTCTCATTCACTCCAATGTAAAGTGAGAGGAGAAATTTCTGGAAAAAGCGTAGGTGCAACACATTTGTAACTCGTGCCTGTGACCACATTTTTCACTCAAGAAACATAAAAATCGGCAGGTGCGTTCACAAGGAGCGGCTGTCTCTCATCATCTCTTTATTTTCAGGATTGGACCAGCGGTTTGCGAATGCGAAGGATTTGTTTGAGGAGTTAAAACCCATTATAAACAGCCTTTGCTGATCATGAGCTGTTTGTTTGTCCACAAGTGCAGGCACGTTATTAGTCTCCATGGCAACGGCTGCACACACAGACACAGACACACAGCCCTCTACTCATACTGGACTTTTCTCTTCAACTCGCTCATACGGCCACAATTTTCACTGGACAGACACAATTTTTACCTCAAAACGTAGGAAAATTTGTCCTGGTCGCAGAAATGTTGACATGGAGTCTGACACACGTACACATTTTTGACAGGAGCCTCCAAAGCGGAGGGAGTGCTGATGTTTTTCTCATTCACTCCAATGTAAAGTGAGAGGAGAAATTTCTGGAAACAGGTTAGGTGCAACACATTTGTAACTCGCGCCTGTGACCACATTTTTTACTCAAGAAACATAAAAATCGGCAGGTGCGTTCACAAGGAGCGGCTCTCTCTCATCATCTCTTTATTTTCAGGATTGGACCAGCGGTTTGCGAATGCGAAGAATTTGTTCGAGGAGTTAAATCTCCACTAAAAGAGTCTCTTCTCTGTGTCTGTCTGTCTCTCTCTGCTCTTCTGCCAGGTGCACCTGCTTTATTACCATGGCAACCGCTGTGCCACACACACTGACAGAAACATGATGTGTGTGTGTGTGTGTGTGTGTCTACATGTTACATGCAGACATGACAGAAACATGATGTGTGTGTGTGTGTGTCTACATGTTACATGCAGACATGACAGAAACATGATGTGTGTGTGTGTGTCTACATGTTACATGCAGACATGACAGAAACATGATGTGTGTGTGTGTGTGTGTGTCTACATGTTACATGCAGACATGACAGAAACATGATGTGTGTGTGTGTCTACATGTTACATGCAGACATGACAGAAACATGATGTGTGTGTGTGTGTGTGTGTCTACATGTTACATGCAGACATGACAGGGGCACAATCTCCATTTTAACCCTTTAGTTGCCAGAGTTTATTGAGGAAAATATTCATTTCAACATTTCAAAAGGCTGTGGCTTGAAAGTGGTGAGAGATAAAGACATACTGTAAATGAGAAAACTATTCATCATGACCCAAAGTTTGTGATGGCAATAGATTAACTCACCCAATTTGCATATTGTGGCTTAACTAGGCGGCGGCCATATTGGAGTTCATAAATCTCAGTAAAACATTCACATCATTAGGGACCGAGCCTAGAGGCAGAGGACTGCTCAGAGAGCAGTCCTCGCCAAAGGCGAGGACCCTCTTGTATTTTGAACGTTCATCACGAACCATGCCCAGAGCCAAAACACTACTAACGGAGGAGTCCTCGCCGAAGGCGAGGACCCTAATGCTTCTAAACTGTTGGAGGATGACTAGTTCAAACTTCATTTTCTTACAGGCAGCTATTCAGTGTGGCGTCAGCTTTTCAACAAACTTTCACACATTCAAATCATTCAAACTTCATTTTCTTTCAGGCAGCTATTCAGTGTGGCGTCAGCTTTTCAACAAACTTTCACACATTCAAATCATTCAAACTTTATTGTATTTAAGGCAGCATTGCAGTCTAGCTTCAGCTTGAAGCATTCACACCCGCAATTTCTTCAGAAATTGCTTCTCTAGTTATTGGGTGTGAATGCTGGAACAGCATTCACAACCTATGTTATTCTACTACCAAAATTCTTTATTTTTCTTTTTATTATTATTCTTCCGCCGCGTTTTTTCATTTCAATTATCTTCAATACCGTTCATCCGATTCAAACCGTTCAAATTTCTTCAGATTCAGCTTCATCGGGACATGTGTGGAAACTTTCAAATTTTTCCATAACCTTCATATTTTCCCGGGAATTCAACTTTGAAATTCCGACTTCTATTGAAGCGGATGGAGGCAAAACGATTGGACCGCTACTAGTTCCACAAACTTCAACCGATTCCAACCGTTCAAACATGAAAACGTTCAGCTTAATTAGGAGATTTACGGATGTATTCACTTTTTTCCTAAAGTTCATACTTTCCGAGATATTTCCCATTTTTCCCAAATCCTTTTCCCATTGGAAATGCATTACGGAATGTTCAGAAATCTAAAAATTTCACCTTTTTTTCAAACTGTGACTACCGACTCATACTTTCAGCTAGAAACTCCATTCAAAATGGAAATATTCATCATTTGCTGGCTTTCTACATATGATTCAACTTTTAAATCCCATTCATACTTTCAGAAATATTCAGCGTTTTCTGAAACTTGGTTATAATGGAAGTCAATGAGAGAATCCTTCAAAATCACCCTTCTTCACCCACACGTCACGACTTCATACATTGACGCAGAAACTCCGTTCCAACTCTAAAACGTTGACGCTGTTGTCGACTTTCAGGATCTAAATCAAATTTCAAAATGTCTTTTAGTTTTTCTACAAAGTCAGTTTAAAATAGGTGATGTTTTCAGCCCTTCTCAGACTTTATAATGGGAGTCTATTGCGTGAGCTAGAGTGAGAGGTGTCACCGCTAGAGTGGAGAGCAGCTGTAAACTCATCAAGAAAATTTATTTTTAACTCGCTCATACGGCCACAATTTACAGTGAACATACACAATTTTTACCTCAAAACGTAGGAACATTTGTCCTGGTCGCAGAAATGTTTACATGGAGTCTGACACACGTACACATTTTTGACAGGAGCCTCCAAAGCGGAGGGAGTGCTGATTTTTTTCTCATTCACTCCAATGTAAAGTGAGAGGAGAAATTTCTGGAAAAAGCGTAGGTGCAACACATTTGTAACTCGCGCCTGTGACCACATTTTTCACTCAAGAAACATAAAAATCGGCAGGTGCGTTCACAAGGAGCGGCTGTCTCTCATCATCTCTTTATTTTCAGGATTGGACCAGCGGTTTGCGAATGCGAAGGATTTGTTTGAGGACTTAAAACCCATTATAAACAGCCTTTGCTGATCATGAGCTGTTTGTTTGTCCACAAGTGCAGGCAAGTTATTAGTCTCCATGGCAACGACTGCACACACAGACACAGACACACAGCCCTCTACTCATACTGGACTTTTCTCTTCAACTCGCTCATACGGCCACAATTTTCACTGGACAGACACAATTTTTACCTCAAAACGTAGGAAAATTTGTCCTGGTCGCAGAAATGTTGACATGGAGTCTGACACACGTACACATTTTGACAGGAGCCTCCAAAGCGGAGGGAGTGCTGATTTTTTTCATTCACTCCAATGTAAAGTGAGAGGAGAAATTTCTGGAAACAGGTTAGGTGCAACACATTTGTAACTCGCGCCTGTGACCACATTTTTTACTCAAGAAACATAAAAATCGGCAGGTGCGTTCACAAGGAGCGGCTGTCTCTCATCATCTCTTTATTTTCAGGATTGGACCAGCGGTTTGCGAATGCGAAGGATTTGTTCGAGGAGTTAAATCTCCACTAAAAGAGTCTCTTCTCTGTGTCTGTCTGTCTCTCTCTGCTCTTCTGCCAGGTGCACCTGCTTTATTACCATGGCAACCGCTGTGCCACACACACTGACAGAAACATGATGTGTGTGTGTGTGTGTGTCTACATGTTACATGCAGACATGACAGAAACATGATGTGTGTGTGTCTACATGTTACATGCAGACATGACAGAAACATGATGTGTGTGTGTCTACATGTTACATGCAGACATGACAGAAACATGATGTGTGTGTGTGTGTGTCTACATGTTACATGCAGACATGACAGGGGCACAATCTCCATTTTAACCCTTTAGTTGCCAGAGTTTATTGAGGAAAATATTCATTTCAACATTTCAAAAGGCTGTGGCTTGAAAGTGGTGAGAGATAAAGACATACTGTAAATGAGAAAACTATTCATCATGACCCAAAGTTTGTGATGGCAATAGATTAACTCACCCAATTTGCATATTGTGGCTTAACTAGGCGGCGGCCATATTGGAGTTCATAAATCTCAGTAAAACATTCACATCATTAGGGACCAAGCCTAGAGGCAGAGGACTGCTCAGAGAGCAGTCCTCGCCGAAGGCGAGGACCCTCTTGTATTTTGAACGTTCATCACAAACCATGCCCAGAGCCAAATCACTACTAACGGAGGAGTCCTCCCTAATGCTTCTAAACTGTTGGAGGATGACTAGTTCAAACTTCATTTTCTTTCAGGCAGCTATTCAGTGTGGCGTCAGCTTTTCAACAAACTTTCACACATTCAAATCATTCAAACTTCATTTTCTTTCAGGCAGCTATTCAGTGTGGCGTCAGCTTTTCAACAAACTTTCACACATTCAAATCATTCAAACTTCATTTTCTTTCAGGCAGCTATTCAGTGTGGCGTCAGCTTTTCAACAAACTTTCACACATTCAAATCATTCAAACTTTATTGTATTTAAGGCAGCATTGCAGTCTAGCTTCAGCTTGAAGCATTCACACCCGCAATTTCTTCAGAAATTGCTTCTCTAGTTGGGTGTGAATGCTGGAACAGCATTCACAACCTATGTTATTCTACTACCAAAATTCTTTATTTTTCTTTTTATTATTATTCTTCCGCCGCGTTTTTCAACGTGGATTATCTTTAATACCGTTCAACCGATTCAAACCATTCAAATTTCTTCAGATTCAGCTTCATCGGGACATCGTTGGAAACTTTCAAATTTTTCCATAACCTTCATATTTTCCCGGGAATTCAACTTTGAAATTCCGACTTCTATTGAAGCGGATGGAGGCAAAACGATTGGACCGCTACTAGTTCCACAAACTTCAACCGATTCCAACCGTTCAAACATGAAAACGTTCAGCTGAATTAGGAGATTTACGGATGTATTCACTTTTTTCCTAAAGTTCATACTTTCCGAGATATTTCCCATTTTTCCCAAATCCTTTTCCCATTGGAAATGCATTACGGAATGTTCAGAAATCTAAAAATTTCACCTTTTTTCAAACTGTGACTACCGACTCATACTTTCAGCTAGAAACTCCATTCAAAATGGAAAATATTCATCATTTTGCTGGCTTTCTACATATGATTCAACTTTTAAATCCATTCATACTTTCAGAAATATTCAGCGTTTTCTGAAACTTGGTTATAATGGAAGTCAATGAGAGAATCCTTCAAAATCACCCTTCTTCACCCACACGTCACGACTTCATACATTGACGCAGAAACTCCGTTCCAACTCTAAAACGTTGACGCTGTTGTCGACTTTCAGGATCTAAATCAAATTTTCAAAATGTCTTTTAGTTTTTCTACAAAGTCAGTTTAAAATAGGTGATGTTTTCAGTCCTTCTCAGACTTTATAATGGGAGTCTATTGCGTGAGCTAGAGTGAGAGGTGTCACCGCTAGAGTGGAGAGCAGCTGTAAACTCATCAAGAAAATTTATTTTTAACTCGCTCATACGGCCACAATTTACAGTGAACATACACAATTTTTACCTCAAAACGTAGGAAAATTTGTCCTGGTCGCAGAAATGTTGACATGGAGTCTGACACACGTACACATTTTTGATAGGAGCCTCCAAAGCGGAGGGAGTGCTGATTTTTTTCTCATTCACTCCAATGTAAAGTGAGAGGAGAAATTTCTGGAAAAAGCGTAGGTACAACACATTTGTAACTCGCGCCTGTGACCACATTTTTTACTCAAGAAACATAAAAATCGGCAGGTGCGTTCACAAGGAGCGGCTGTCTCTCATCATCTCTTTATTTTCAGGATTGGACCAGCGGTTTGCGAATGCGAAGGATTTGTTTAAAGAGTTAAAACCCATTATAAACAGCCTTTGCTGATCATGAGCTGTTTGTTTGTCCACAAGTGCAGGCACGTTATTAGTCTCCATGGCAACGGCTGCACACACAGACACAGACACACAGCCCTCTACTCATACTGGACTTTTCTCTTCAACTCGCTCATACGGCCACAATTTTCACTGGACAGACACAATTTTTACCTCAAAACGTAGGAAAATTTGTCCTGGTCGCAGAAATGTTGACATGGAGTCTGACACACGTACACATTTTTGACAGGAGCCTCCAAAGCGAAGGGAGTGCTGATTTTTTTCTCATTCACTCCAATGTAAAGTGAGAGGAGAAATTTCTGGAAACAGGTTAGGTGCAACACATTTGTAACTCGCGCCTGTGACCACATTTTTTACTCAAGAAACATAAAAATCGGCAGGTGCGTTCACAAGGAGCGGCTGTCTCTCATCATCTCTGTATTTTCAGGATTGGACCAGCGGTTTGCGAATGCGAAGGATTTGTTCGAGGAGTTAAATCTCCACTAAAAGAGTGTCTTCTCTGTGTCTGTCTGTCTCTCTCTGCTCTTCTGCCAGGTGCACCTGCTTTATTACCATGGCAACCGCTGTGCCACACACACTGACAGAAACATGATGTGTGTGTGTGTGTGTGTCTACATGTTACATGCAGACATGACAGAAACATGATGTGTGTGTGTGTCTACATGTTACATGCAGACATGACAGGGGCACAATCTCCATTTTAACCCTTTAGTTGCCAGAGTTTATTGAGGAAAATATTCATTTCAACATTTCAAAAGGCTGTGGCTTGAAAGTGGTGAGAGATAAAGACATACTGTAAATGAGAAAACTATTCATCATGACCCAAAGTTTGTGATGGCAATAGATTAACTCACCCAATTTGCATATTGTGGCTTAACTAGGCGGCGGCCATATTGGAGTTCATAAATCTCAGTAAAACATTCACATCATTAGGGACCAAACCTAGAGGCAGAGGACTGCTCAGAGAGCAGAGGACCCTCTTGTATTTTGAACGTTCATCACGAACCATGCCCAGAGCCAAAACACTACTAACAGAGGAGTCCTCGCCAAAGGCGAGGACCCTAATGCTTCTAAACTGTTCAGTGGAGGATGAGCAGTCGCCAAAGGCGAGGACCCTCTTGTATTTTGAACGTTTATTACGAACCATGCCCAGAGCCAAAACACTACTAACAGAGGAGTCCTCGCCGAAGGCGAGGACCCTAATGCTTCTAAACTGTTGGAGGATGACTAGTTCAAACTTCATTTTCTTACAGGCAGCTATTCAGTGTGGCGTCAGCTTTTCAACAAACTTTCACACATTCAAATCATTCAAACTTCATTTTCTTACAGGCAGCTATTCAGTGTGGCGTCAGCTTTTCAACAAACTTTCACACATTCAGATCATTCAAACTTCATTTTCTTACAGGCAGCTATTCAGTGTGGCGTCAGCTTTTCAACAAACTTTCACACATTCAAATCATTCAAACTTTATTCTGTTAAAGGCAGCTATTCAGTGTGGCGTCAGCTTTTCAACAAACGTTCACACATTCAAATCATTCAAACTTTATTGTATTTAAGGCAGCATTGCAGTCTAGCTTCAGCTTGAAGCATTCACACCCGCAATTTCTTCAGAAATTGCTTCTCTAGTTGGGTGTGAATGCTGGAACAGCATTCACAACCTATGTTATTCTACTACCAAAATTCTTTATTTTTCTTATTATTATTATTATTATTCTTCCGCCGCGTTTTTCAACGTCGATTATCTTCAATACCGTTCATCCGATTCAAACCATTCAAATTTCTTCAGATTCAGCTTCATCAGGACATTATTGGAAACTTTCAAATTTTTCCATAACCTTCATATTTTCCCGGGAATTCAACGTTGAAATTCCGACTTCTATTACAGCGGATGGAGGCAAAACGATTGGACCGCTACTAGTTCCACAAACTTCAACCGATTCCAACCGTTCAAACATGAAAACGTTCAGCTTAATTAGGAGATTTACGGATGTATTCACTTTTTCCTAAAGTTCATACTTTCCGAGATATTTCCCATTTTTCCCAATCCTTTTCCCATTGGAAATGCATTACGGAATGTTCACAAATCTAAAAATTTCACCTTTTTTCAAACTGTGACCACCGACTCATACTTTAAGCTACAAACTCCATTCAAAATGGAAAATATTCATCATTTTGCTGGCTTTCTACATATGATTCAACTTTTCAATCCCATTCATACTTTCAGAAATATTCAGCGTTTTCTGAAACTTGGTTATAATGGAAGTCAATGAGAGAATCCTTCAAAATCACCCTTCTTCACCCACACGTCACGACTTCATACATTGACGCAGAAACTCCGTTCCAACTCTAAAACGTTGACGCTGTTGTCGACTTTCAGGATCTAAATCAAATTTTCAAAATGTCTTTTAGTTTTTCTACAAAGTCAGTTTAAAATAGGTGATGTTTTCAGCCCTTCTCAGACTTTATAATGGGTGTCTATTGCGTGAGCTAGAGTGAGAGATGTCACCGCTAGAGTGGAGAGCAGCTGTAAACTCATCAAGAAAATTTATTTTTAACTCGCTCATACGGCCACAATTTACAGTGAACATACACAATTTTTACCTCAAAACGTAGGAAAATTTGTCCTGGTCGCAGAAATGTTTACATGGAGTCTGACACACGTACACATTTTTGACAGGAGCCTCCAAAGCGGAGGGAGTGCTGATTTTTTTCTCATTCACTCCAATGTAAAGTGAGAGGAGAAATTTCTGGAAAAAGCGTAGGTGCAACACATTTTAAACTCGCTCCCCTGACCACATTTTGGACTCAAGAAACATAAAAATCGGCAGGTGCGTTCACAAGGAGCGGCTGTCTCTCATCATCTCTTTATTTTCAGGATTGGACCAGCGGTTTGCGAACGCGAAGGATTTGTTTGAGGAGTTAAAACCCATTATAAACAGCCTTTGCTGTTCATGAGCTGTTTGTTTGTCCACAAGTGCAGGCACGTTATTAGTCTCCATGGCAACGGCTGCACACACAGACACAGACACACAGCCCTCTACTCATACTGGACTTTTCTCTTCAACTCGCTCATACGGCCACAATTTTCACTGGACAGACACAATTTATACCACAAAACGTAGGAAAATTTGTCCTGGTCGCAGAAATGTTTACATGGAGTCTGACACACGTACACATTTTTGACAGGAGCCTCCAAAGCGGAGGGAGTGCTGATTTTTTTCTCATTCACTCCAATGTAAAGTGAGAGGAGAAATTTCTGGAAAAAGCGTAGGTGCAACACATTTTAAACTCGCTCCCCTGACCACATTTTGGACTCAAGAAACATAAAAATCGGCAGGTGCGTTCACAAGGAGCGGCTGTCTCTCATCATCTCTTTATTTTCAGGATTGGACCAGCGGTTTGCGAACGCGAAGGATTTGTTTGAGGAGTTAAAACCCATTATAAACAGCCTTTGCTGTTCATGAGCTGTTTGTTTGTCCACAAGTGCAGGCACGTTATTAGTCTCCATGGCAACGGCTGCACACACAGACACAGACACACAGCCCTCTACTCATACTGGACTTTTCTCTTCAACTCGCTCATACGGCCACAATTTTCACTGGACAGACACAATTTATACCACAAAACGTAGGAAAATTTGTCCTGGTCGCAGAAATGTTGACATGGAATCTGACACACGTACACATTTTTGACAGGAGCCTCCAAAGCGGAGGGAGTGCTGATTTTTTTCTCATTCACTCCCATGTAAAGTGAGAGGAGACATTTCTGGAAACAGGTGGCGTGCAACACATTTGTAACTCGCGCCTGTGACCACATTTTTTACTCAAGAAACATAAAAATCGGCAGGTGCGTTCACAAGGAGCGGCTGTCTCTCATCATCTCTGTATTTTCAGGATTGGACCAGCGGTTTGCGAATGCGAAGGATTTGTTCGAGGAGTTAAATCTCCACTAAAAGAGTCTCTTCTCTGTGTCTGTCTGTCTCTCTCTGCTCTTCTGCCAGGTGCACCTGCTTTATTACCATGGCAACCGCTGTGCCACACACACTGACAGAAACATGATGTGTGTGTGTGTGTGTGTACATGTTACATGCAGACATGACAGAACATGATGTGTGTGTGTGTGTGTGTCTACATGTTACATGCAGACATGACAGGGGCACAATTTCCATTTTAACCCTTTAGTTGCCAGAGTTTATTGAGGAAAATATTCATTTCAACATTTCAAAAGGCTGTGGCTTGAAAGTGGTGAGAGATAAAGACATACTGTAAATGAGAAAACTATTCATCATGACCCAAAGTTTGTGATGGCAATAGATTAACTCACCCAATTTGCATATTGTGGCTTAACTAGGCGGCGGCCATATTGGAGTTCATAAATCTCAGTAAAATATTCACATCATTAGGGACCGAGTCTAGAGGCAGAGGACTGCTCAGATAGCAGTCGGACCCTAATGCTTCTAAACTGTTCAGTGGAGGATGAGCAGTCCTCGCCAAAGGCGAGGACCCTCTTGTATTTTGAACGTTCATTACGAACCATGCCAGAGCCAAAACACTACTAACGGAGGACCCTAATGCTTCTAAACTGTTGGAGGATGACTAGTTCAAACTTCATTTTCTTACAGGCAGCTATTCAGTGTGGCGTCAGCTTTTCAACAAACTTTCACACATTCAAATCATTCAAACTTCATTTTCTTTCAGGCAGCTATTCAGTGTGGCGTCAGCTTTTCAACAAACTTTCACACATTCAAATCATTCAAACTTCATTTTCTTTCAGGCAGCTATTCAGTGTGGCGTCAGCTTTTCAACAAACTTTCACACATTCAAATCATTCAAACTTTATTGTATTTAAGGCAGCATTGCAGTCTAGCTTCAGCTTGAAGCATTCACACCCGCAATTTCTTCAGAAATTGCTTCTCTAGTTGGGTGTGAATGCTGGAACAGCATTCACAACCTATGTTATTCCACTACCAAAATTCTTTATTTTTCTTATTTTTATTGGGTGTGAATGCTGGAACAGCATTCACAACCTATGTTATTCTACTACCAAAATTCTTTTTTTCTATTATTATTATTATTATTCTTCCGCCGCGTTTTTCAACGTCGATTATCTTCAATACCGTTCATCCGATTCAAACCATTCAAATTTCTTCAGATTCAGCTTCATCAGGACATTATTGGAAACTTTCAAATTTTTCCATAACCTTCATATTTCCCGGGAATTCAACGTTGAAATTCCGACTTCTATTACAGCGGATGGAGGCAAAACGATTGGACCGCTACTAGTTCCACAAACTTCAACCGATTCCAACCGTTCAACAGAAAACGTTCAGCTTAATTAGGAGATTTACGGATGTATTCACTTTTTTCCTAAAGTTCATACTTTCCGAGATATTTCCCATTTTTCCCAAATCCTTTTCCCATTGGAAATGCATTACGGAATGTTCACAAATCTAAAAATTTCACCTTTTTTCAAACTGTGACCACCGACTCATACTTTAAGCTACAAACTCCATTCAAAATGGAAAATATTCATCATTTTGCTGGCTTTCTACATATGATTCAACTTTTCAATCCCATTCATACTTCAGAAATATTCAGCGTTTTCTGAAACTTGGTTATAATGGAAGTCAATGAGAGAATCCTTCAAAATCACCCTTCTTCACCCACACGTCACGACTTCATACATTGACGCAGAAACTCCGTTCCAACTCTAAAACGTTGACGCTGTTGTCGACTTTCAGGATCTAAATCAAATTTTCAAAATGTCTTTTAGTTTTTCTACAAAGTCAGTTTAAAATAGGTGATGTTTTCAGCCCTTCTCAGACTTTATAATGGGTGTCTATTTGTGAGCTAGAGTGAGAGGTGTCACCGCTAGAGTGGAGAGCAGCTGTAAACTCATCAAGAAAATTTATTTTTAACTCGCTCATACGGCCACAATTTACAGTGAACATACACAATTTTTACCTCAAAACGTAGGAAAATTTGTCCTGGTCGCAGAAATGTTGACATGGAGTCTGACACACGTACACATTTTTGACAGAGCCTCCAAAGCGGAGGGAGTGCTGATTTTTTTCTCATTCACTCCAATGTAAAGTGAGAGGAGAAATTTCTGGAAAAAGCGTAGGTGCAACACATTTGTAACTCGCGCCTGTGACCACATTTTTCACTCAAGAAACATAAAAATCGGCAGGTGCGTTCACAAGGAGCGGCTGTCTCATCATCTCTTTATTTTCAGGATTGGACCAGCGGTTTGCGAACGCGAAGGATTTGTTTGAGGAGTTAAACCCATTATAAACAGCCTTTGCTGATCATGAGCTGTTTGTTTGTCCACAAGTGCAGGCACGTTATTAGTCTCCATGGCAACGGCTGCACACACAGACACAGACACACAGCCCTCTACTCATACTGGACTTTTCTCTTCAACTCGCTCATACGGCCACAATTTTCACTGGACAGACACAATTTACCACAAAACGTAGGAAAATTTGTCCTGGTCGCAGAAATGTTGACATGGAATCTGACACACGTACACATTTTTGACAGGAGCCTCCAAAGCGGAGGGAGTGCTGATTTTTTTCTCATTCACTCCAATGTAAAGTGAGAGGAGAAATTTCTGGAAACAGGTTAGGTGCAACATTTGTAACTTGCGCCTGTGACCACATTTTTTACTCAAGAAACATAAAAATCGGCAGGTGCGTTCACAAGGAGCGGCTGTCTCTCATCATCTCTTTATTTCAGGATTGGACCAGCGGTTTGCGAATGCGAAGGATTTGTTCGAGGAGTTAAATCTCCACTAAAAGAGTCTCTCTCTGTGTCTGTCTGTCTCTCTCTGCTCTTCTGCCAGGTGCACCTGCTTTATTACCATGGCAACCGCTGTGCCACACACACTGACAGAAACATGATGTGTGTGTGTGTGTGTGTGTCTACATGTTACATGCAGACATGACAGAAACATGATGTGTGTGTGTGTCTACATGTTACATGCAGACATGACAGGGGCACAATCTCCATTTTAACCCTTTAGTTGCCAGAGTTTATTGAGGAAAATATTCATTTCAACATTTCAAAAGGCTGTGGCTTGAAAGTGGTGAGAGATAAAGACATACTGTAAATGAGAAAACTATTCATCATGACCCAAAGTTTGTGATGGCATAGATTAACTCACCCAATTTGCATATTGTGGCTTAACTAGGCGGCGGCCATATTGGAGTTCATAAATCTCAGTAAACATTCACATCATTAGGGACCAAACCTAGAGGCAGAGGACTGCTCAGAGAGCAGAGGACCCTCTTGTATTTTGAACGTTCATCACGAACCATGCCCAGAGCCAAAACACTACTAACGGAGGAGTCCTCGCCAAAGGCGAGGACCCTAATGCTTCTAAACTGTTCAGTGGAGGATGAGCAGTCGCCAAAGGCGAGGACCCTCTTGTATTTTGAACGTTTATTACGAACCATGCCCAGAGCCAAAACACTACTAACAGAGGAGTCCTCGCCGAAGGCGAGGACCCTAATGCTTCTAAACTGTTGGAGGATGACTAGTTCAAACTTCATTTTCTTACAGGCAGCTATTCAGTGTGGCGTCAGCTTTTCAACAAACTTTCACACATTCAAATCATTCAAACTTCATTTTCTTACAGGCAGCTATTCAGTGTGGCGTCAGCTTTTCAACAAACTTTCACACATTCAGATCATTCAAACTTCATTTTCTTACAGGCAGCTATTCAGTGTGGCGTCAGCTTTTCAAACTTTCACACATTCAAATCATTCAAACTTTATTCTGTTAAAGGCAGCTATTCAGTGTGGCGTCAGCTTTTCAACAACGTTCACACATTCAAATCATTCAAACTTTATTGTATTTAAGGCAGCATTGCAGTCTAGCTTCAGCTTGAAGCATTCACACCCGCAATTTCTTCAGAAATTGCTTCTCTAGTTATTATTATTCTTCCGCCGCGTTTTTTCATTTCAATTATCTTCAATACCGTTCATCCGATTCAAACCATTCAAATTTCTTCAGATTCAGCTTCATCGGGACATGTGTGGAAACTTTCAAATTTTTCCATAACCTTCATATTTTCCCGGAATTCAACGTTGAAATTCCGACTTCTATTAAGCGGATGAGGCAAAACGATTGGACCGCTACTAGTTCCACAAACTTCAACCGATTCCAACCGTTCAAACATGAAAACGTTCAGCTGAATTAGGAGATTTACGGATGTATTCACTTTTTTCCTAACGTTCATACTTTCCGAGATATTTCCCATTTTTCCCAAATCCTTTTCCCATTGGAAATGCATTACGGAATGTTCAGAAATCTAAAAATTTCACCTTTTTTCAAACTGTGACTACCGACTCATACTTTCAGCTAGAAACTCCATTCAAAATGGAAAATATTCATCATTTTGCTGGCTTTCTACATATGATTCAACTTTTAAATCCCATTCATACTTTCAGAAATATTCAGCGTTTTCTGAAACTTGGTTATAATGGAAGTCAATGAGAGAATCCTTCAAAATCACCCTTCTTCACCCACACGTCACGACTTCATACATTGACGCAGAAACTCCGTTCCAACTCTAAAACGTTGACGCTGTTGTCGACTTTCAGGATCTAAATCAAATTTTCAAAATGTCTTTTAGTTTTTCTACAAAGTCAGTTTAAAATAGGTGATGTTTTCAGCCCTTCTCAGACTTTATAATGGGAGTCTATTGCGTGAGCTAGAGTGAGAGGTGTCACCGCTAGAGTGGAGAGCAGCTGTAAACTCATCAAGAAAATTTATTTTTAACTCGCTCATACGGCCACAATTACAGTGAACATACACAATTTTTACCTCAAAACGTAGGAAAATTTGTCCTGGTCGCAGAAATGTTTACATGGAGTCTGACACACGTACACATTTTTGACAGGAGCCTCCAAAGCGGAGGGAGTGCTGATTTTTTTCTCATTCACTCCAATGTAAAGTGAGAGGAGAAATTTCTGGAAAAGCGTAGGTGCAACACATTTTGTAACTCGCGCCTGTGACCACATTTTTCACTCAAGAAACATAAAAATCGGCGGGTGCGTTCACAAGGAGCGGGCTGTCTCTCATCATCTCTTTATTTTCAGGATTGGACCAGCGGTTTGCGAATGCGAAGGATTTGTTCGAGGAGTTAAAACCCATTATAAACGGCCTTTGCTGATCATGAGCTGTTTGTTTGTCCACAAGTGCAGGCAAGTTATTAATCTCCATGGCAACGGCTGCACACACAGACACAGACACACAGCCCTCTACTCATACTGGACTTTTCTCTTCAACTCGCTCATACGGCCACAATTTACAGTGAACATGCACAATTTTTACCACAAAACGTAGGAAAATTTGTCCTGGTCGCAGAAATGTTTACATGGAATCTGACACACGTACACATTTTTGACAGGAGCCTCCAAAGCGAAGGGAGTGCCGATTTTTTTCTCATTCACTCCCATGTAAAGTGAGAGGAGAAATTTCTGGAAACAGGTTAGGTGCAACACATTTGTAACTCGCGCCTGTGACCACATTTTTCACTCAAGAAACATAAAAATCGGCAGGTGCGTTCACAAGGAGCGGCTGTCTCTCATCATCTCTTTATTTTCAGGATTGGACCAGCGGTTTGCGAATGATGATCGCCGATGACTAGTTCAAACTTCATTTTCTTACAGGCAGCTATTCAGTGTGGCGTCAGCTTTTCAACAAACTTTCACACATTCAAATCATTCAAACTTTATTCTCTTAAAGGCAGCTATTCAGTGTGGCGTCAGCTTTTCAACAAACTTTCACACATTCAAATCATTCAAACTTCATTTTCTTACAGGCAGCTATTCAGTGTGGCGTCAGCTTTTCAACAAACTTTCACACATTCAAATCATTCAAACTTTATTGTATTTAAGGCAGCATTGCAGTCTAGCTTCAGCTTGAAGCATTCACACCCGCAATTTCTTCAGAAATTGCTTCTCTAGTTATTATTATTCTTCCGCCGCGTTTTTCAACGTCGATTATCTTCAATACCGTTCATCCGATTCAAACCATTCAAATTTCTTCAGATTCAGCTTCATAAGGACATTATTGGAAACTTTCAAATTTTTCCATAACCTTCATATTTTCCCGGGAATTCAACGTTGAAATTCCGACTTCTATTACAGCGGATGGAGCCAAAACGATTGGACCGCTACTAGTTCCACAAACTTCAACCGATTCCAACCGTTCAAACATGAAAACGTTCAGCTGAATTAGGAGATTAAAGATTGTATTCACTTTTTTCCTAACGTTCATACTTTCCGAGATATTTCCCATTTTTCCCAAATCCTTTTCCCATTGGAAATGCATTACGGAATGTTCAGAAATCTAAAAATTTCACCTTTTTTCAAACTGTGACTACCGACTCATACTTTCAGCTAGAAACTCCATTCAAAATGGAAAATATTCATCATTTTGCTGGCTTTCTACATATGATTCAACTTTTAAATCCCATTCATACTTTCAGAAATATTCAGCGTTTTCTGAAACTTGGTTATAATGGAAGTCAATGAGAGAATCCTTCAAAATCACCCTTCTTCACCCACACGTCACGACTTCATACATTGACGCAGAAACTCCGTTCCAACTCTAAAACGTTGACGCTGTTGTGGACTGTCAGGATCTAAATCAAATTTTCAAAATGTCTTTTAGTTTTTCTACAAAGTCAGTTTAAAATAGGTGATGTTTTCAGCCCTTCTCAGACTTTATAATGGGAGTCTATTGCGTGAGCTAGAGTGAGAGGTGTCACCGCTAGAGTGGAGAGCAGCTGTAAACTCATCAAGAAAATTTATTTTTAACTCGCTCATACGGCCACAATTTACAGTGAACATACATTTTTACCTCAAAACGTAGGAAAATTTGTCCTGGTCGCAGAAATGTTTACATGGAGTCTGACACACGTACACATTTTTGACAGGAGCCTCCAAAGCGGAGGGAGTGCTGATTTTTTTCTCATTCACTCCAATGTAAAGTGAGAGGAGAAATTTCTGGAAAAAGCGTAGGTGCAACACATTTGTAACTCGCCCCTGTGACCACATTTTTCACTCAAGAAACATAAAAATCGGCAGGTGCGTTCACAAGGAGCGGCTCTCTCTCATCTCTTTATTTTCAGGATTGGACCAGCGGTTTGCGAATGCGAAGGATTTGTTTGAGGAGTTAAAACCCATTATAAACAGCCTTTGCTGATCATGAGCTGTTTGTTTGTCCACAAGTGCAGGCACGTTATTAGTCTCCATGGCAACGGCTGCACACACAGACACAGACACACAGCCCTCTACTCATACTGGACTTTTCTCTTCAACTCGCTCATACGGCCACAATTTTCACTGGACAGACACAATTTTTACCTCAAAACGTAGGAAAATTTGTCCTGGTCGCAGAAATGTTGACATGGAGTCTGACACACGTACACATTTTTGACAGGAGCCTCCAAAGCGGAGGGAGTGCTGATTTTTTTCTCTTTCACTCCAATGTAAAGTGAGAGGAGACATTTCTGGAAACAGCTGGCGTGCAACACATTTGTAACTCGCGCCTGTGACCACATTTTTTACTCAAGAAACATAAAAATCGGCAGGTGCGTTCACAAGGAGCGGCTGTCTCTCATCTCTTTATTTTCAGGATTGGACCAGCGGTTTGCGAATGCGAAGGATTTGTTCGAGGAGTTAAATCCACTAAAAGAGTCTCTTCTCTGTGTCTGTCTGTCTCTCTGCTCTTCTGCCAGGTGCACCTGCTTTATTACCATGGCAACCGCTGTGCCACACACACTGACAGAAACATGATGTGTGTGTGTGTGTGTGTGTGTCTACATGTTACATGCAGACATGACAGAAACATGATGTGTGTGTGTGTGTGTGTCTACATGTTACATGCAGACATGACAGGGGCACAATCTCCATTTTAACCCTTTAGTTGCCAGAGTTTATTGAGGAAAATATTCATTTCAACATTTCAAAAGGCTGTGGCTTGAAAGTGGTGAGAGATAAAGACATACTGTAAATGAGAAAACTATTCATCATGACCCAAAGTTTGTGATGGGAGTAGATTAACTCACCCAATTTGCATATTGTGGCTTAACTAGGCGGCGGCCATATTGGAGTTCATAAATCTCAGTAAAACATTCACATCATTAGGGACCGAGCCTAGAGGCAGAGGACTGCGGCGAGGACCCCCTTTTGCATTTTGAACGTTCATTACGAACCATGCCCAGAGCCAAAACACTAGTAACGCTTCTAAACTGTTGGAGGATGACTAGTTCAAACTTCATTTTCTTACAGGCAGCTATTCAGTGTGGCGTCAGCTTTTCAACAAACTTTCACACATTCAAATCATTCAAACTTTATTCTCTTAAAGGCAGCTATTCAGTGTGGCGTCAGCTTTTCAACAAACTTTCACACATTCAAATCATTCAAACTTTATTGTATTTAAGGCAGCATTGCAGTCTAGCTTCAGCTTGAAGCATTCACACCCGCAATTTCTTCAGAAATTGCTTCTCTAGTTTTTCTTATTATTATTCTTCCGCCGCGTTTTTCAACATCAATTATCTTTAATACCGTTCAACCAATTCAAACCATTCAAACTTCTTCTGATTCAGCTTCATTAGGACATTATCGGAAACTTTCAAATTTTTCCATAATGTTCATATTTTCCCGGGAATTCAACGTTAAAATTCCGACCTCTATTAAAGCGGATAGAGCCAAAACGGTTGGACCGCTACTAGTTCCACAAACTTCAACCGATTCCAACCGTTCAAACATGAAAACGTTCAGCTGAATTAGGAGATTTATGGATGTATTCACTTTTTTCCTAACGTTCATACTTTCCGAGATATTTCCGATTTTTCCCAAATCCTTTTCCCATTGGGAATGCATTACAAAATCCTCAAAAATCTAAAAATTTCACCTTTTTTCAAACTGTGACTACCGACTCATACTTTCAGCTAGAAACTCCATTCAAAATGGAAAATATTCATCATTTTGCTGGCTTTTTACATATGATTCAACTTTTCAATCCCATTCATACTTTCAAAAATATTCAGCGTTTTCTGAAACTTGGTTATAATGGAAGTCAATGAGAAAATCCTTCAAACTCACTCATCTTCACCCACACGTCACGAATTCATACATTGACGAAGAAACTCCGTTCCAACTCTCAAACGTTGACGCTGTCGTCGACTTTCAGGATCTGATTCAAATTTTCAATATCTCTTTCAGTTTTTCTACAAAGTCAGTTTAAATTATGTGAAGTTTTCAGCCCTTCTCAGACTTTATAATGGGTGTGTATTGCGTGAGCTAGAGTGGGTGATGTCATCACTAGAGTGACGAGCAGCTGTAAACTCATCAAGAAATTTTCTTTTCAACTCGCTCATACGGCCACAATTTTCACTGTACATACACAATTTATACCACAAAACGTAGGAAAATTTGTCCTGGTCACAGAAATGTTGACAGGGAATTTGTGACATGTACACATAGAGTGTCGAAGTCACGCCTCTTCCGGTAGAGCTCATGGGACCTTAGATCGGAAAAAATATGAATGGCAGTGAATGGGGAGAGCAATATTATCTTTTGTTCCCGTTTGACTTGGGACATGAAATCTAGATAATAGATAATAATGGTTGGCATTTCTATAGTGTTGTCCCATGACAAGATGGACAAGATATAATGAAATATTTCCAAAAATGGGAGAGATGTACTCACTTATGTGAGATACTGTATCTATTTTTTTCTTTTGGAGGTCTGCAGCATCATTAATGTTTTGGGGTATAGAAAAAAAAATCTCACCCTCTCTTAGAGGTGGTGACATCATCAACTCACAGTATTCAAAGTTCACACCATAACACAGTGGAGACCTTTGGCCTAAATGAAGAACTGAATTTGTTGTGCTTCCTCTGACATGTTCTACCTGACAGACTTTTGTACTTTTGGTACACTTTGCAGTTTTAAGAGAGGTCTGTATTCTTTTGTTTCTGACATAGTTAGACCTTTGATATAATTGAATTAGTGAATTTGCCATGTTTCCTGTAATTTATCGCACTTGACGGATGTTTGTACTTGTACTCGTGTTTATGTCATTTTCTGAAAGCTCAGAGTTCACCAGTCATGTACACAACTCGTGAACTTGGATCTTTCAGAAAATTACCACTACAGACTCTACTGTGAATCCCACAAGAGGGTCAATGTCAGTTATTTTCTCGATTAGTTGTTTGGTCAATAAAATGTTGAAAAATGCAGTGTTTCTCAAAGCAGAGATGACATCCTCAAATGTCTTGTTTGGTTCACAACACCCAGATATTCAGTTTACTGTCATAGAGGAGCAAAGAAACTAGAAAACATTCACAGTTAACAAGCTGAAACCAGAAAATATTCAGATTCACAGTAAACATCTGAAACCAGAAATTGTTTACATTTATGAAGCTGAATTCAGAGAATTTACTTTTTTTTCTTAACTACTCAAAATGACTAGTCATTTATTAAAATAGTTGGCAATTAATTTAGTAATTGATTAATAATTGTTGCCGCTCTATTTACAATATTAAACATGTATTTGTTTGTTCATTCACTGTTGCGTAAAAAAAATACTCCAGTGTAATCAAATTAACTGTCAGTGAAATGACTGAAACTTTACAATGGTGTGCATGAATTAATTTCCTCAGTTTAGTCCGTGAGCCAGTAGGGTTGGTCGGTACCACCTGGGGGGAATAATTCTCATAGTGATTTTTAGCAAGGTATACATCTCTAATGTTAGAAAAAATGTGATAGCCTTGCACTGGTGGTAGCTTTCTGTGTGCCATCACTTGATTATAACCCCATAGGAAAACTAAAAAAGCGCTCCAAAAAAGCCTGGCCGAGTGGAGGTTAAGTCCTATAAATCAATGTATATATTGACAATGCAAGCTCTGAGAGCTACCAAACTTGTCATGCCTGATGGCAGGATATCCCTCTACATGATGGAAAAAAAACAGAATGCAAATATCTCAATGCAAATAGGAAATACAGACTTATAAACACATACCACATTAAAAAAAAGGCGGAAATGTAAAAGATGGGCATCTATGTAGAATGCTCACAATTACTTTGCAATATCTCTGCCATGGATTGTCATAGCAACACATATGATGGCTTGTTGGAAAGGTGTGGATGTGCTGAATCCAGCTATACTAAAACTGTAAAGATAGCTTGCACACTCACAGTGGAGTCAGTCCACTAAAGCCCATCCGAGAGGGGTTTTGGGGTTGAAAGCACTGAGGGAGATCTGTCTGAGAGAACAGAGTGATCCAGGGTGACGTAGTGGGGGATTGGTGGTTCTCAAAGGGGGTTTGGGTCCCGGATGGTGGGATAGTGGAAGGAAGGAGTCCAGAGACAGTGAAGGTGGAGCATTGGAGGGAGAGGAGACAATGGAGTTTCAGTGAAGGAGGCCTGGAAGAAGTAGAGGAGGCAGCTGGTTAGAGCAGAACAAAGTGGTACTCTAGAAATATAAAAATCGCCACGAGCTTTCACGACGAGGGGCTGTCTCTCACCATCACTTTATTTTCACGATTGGACCAACGGTTTGGAAATCAGAAGAATTTGTCCGAGGAGTTAAATCTCCACTAAAAGAGTATCTTCTCTGTCTGTCTCTCTCTGCTCTTCTGCCAGGTGCACCTACTTTATTACCATGGCAACCGCTGTGCCACATGTTACATGCAGACATGACAGAAACATGTTGTGTGTGTGTGTGTGTGTGTGTGTGTGTGTGTGTGTGTGTGTGTGTGTGTGTGTGTGCGCGTGCGTGCGCCTCGAGCGTGGCCTGAATGTTGATTGGTTACATAATGTTTGGAGAATGAATAAAAGTTTCAAAAGCAAATTGCCTGCCTTTTGACTTTAATGCCTGCAGCATGTTCCAAAGAAGTTTGGACAGGAGCATGTTTACCTCTGTGTGACATCACCTTGTCTCTGAACAACACTCAGTAAGTGTTTGGGAAGTGAGGACACAAACTGTTGAGGTTTTAAAAGTCGAATTCTTCCCATTTTTGCTCAATATATGACTTCAGTTGGTCTAAAGTTCAGGGTCTCCATTGTTGTAGTTTGTGCTTCATAACTCACCGCACATACTCAATGGGAGGCAGGTCTAGTGCCCTCACTCTTTTACTATGAAGCCACACTGTTAGAACACATGCAGGAAGGGTCTTGCCGTTGTCTTGCCAGAATAAGCAGGATACTTCGTCTGGATGGCAGCATATGTTGCTCCAAAACCTGTATGTAGCTTTCAGCGTTCACTTTCCATGGTTGGGCCTTGACTTGCATTTGTAGACCTAGTAACGAACTGCGTTTACTGACAATGGTTTCCCAAAGTGTTCATGAGCCCATGTTGTAATATTCTTTATATAGTCATGTTGGTTTTTAAAGCAGTGCAGTACTCTCTGACAGTCAATATGGTTTCAGACTAAGCAGGTCAACATCACTAGCAATAATAGAAGCAATTGAAGAAATCACAAATGCTATTGAGCAAAAGAAATATGCAGTTGAAATATGTATTGATATTAAGAAAGCCTTTGACACAATCAGCCATGATATATTACTAAAAAAAAGCTGGAAAGATACGGCATCAGAGCTATTGTGTCAGACTGGATTTAAAGCAGAAGAAGACACAGCAGTTTGTTACGCTGGGTGATGTTTGTTCTTAATGTTTGGACATTGTTTGGGGTGTCCCCCAGGGGTCAATGTTGGGCCCTAAACTATTTATCTTACTATCTTACTGTATAATGATGAAAACCCTGCCTGTGGGTGTGTCTGTGTGTCTGTTCCACGTTTTTCTCCTCAGTGACTTGGTCAATCCGTATGAGATTTGGCACAGTGGTAGAGGGTTATGGGAGGATGCGAATGAAGCAATATTACATCAGTTGGCCAAAGGTGAAATTGCAAACTTTGAATGGGCATATCTCATGCCCCGTATGTAGTAGAGACATGAAACTTTGCACAGAGATGCCTCTCTTCATGATGAACAAATTTGCCTCAAGAACCCATAACGTCCGGTTCTCTAGATTTTTACTCAAAGCTGCCACACCCTCAATTATTATGCACAACTTTAATCCGTAAAATGTAAACAGGTGAGTTTTCTAAAAATTCAACCCACCAACAGTTGTCATGACCTGGGAAATTAGCTATAGAGTCCAAAACTGTTTGTACCAGGCTGCAAACATGTTTATTTCTACTGTAAAGTTGGACATTTTAATATTGGGATTGGCTCTGTTTTGGAGTGAGCCTCAAGTGGCCATTCAAGGAACTGCAGTTTTTGACACTTCTGCATTGGCTTAATGTTTCAGCCCTGAGGGGTTAGTAGAGAATATCAGACTGTTAGAGACAGTTGTTTTGTTTTTACACTGTGAATCTGTGGGAAATATTCTGACGAAATCAGTTATGTAGGCTGTAAAATGAAAATAATATTACTGAAGTGCTTTCACTTGTCATAAACAATAGATGGTTGATGTCATGTGACCTGTCTCAAACCAGATGATGGAAAGTGCAGCCACCACTGTGGGAGGAATATGTGATAAAGGTTTGCCAAGTTGTTATTAAAGTTAGCTCCTACAGTTTAGAAACAATCTTAGCTGCCGAAAAAACGATCAAAGTGACTTTACTCCTGTATATCCAATATATATTTATCTATGCGTGAAACTGTGCCAGTCTTACACAATGCCAACAAGTACATAAGGGGAGTGCTGTTTTTTTTCTCTCTTCATATGACTCAGGCCAACCAGAGGATCTCCTGGTACTCTGCAACGTGCATGAAGAAGTAAACACTTTGCCAGAGCAGGGCTGGATTGAGCAATCAGATGCCCATATCATTCAGAACACCGTGCAAACAGACTGACAGCTTCTTGGCAAGGCATCCTATGTCAGCCTGAGAGAGAGGCAGAGAGACATAGAGACAGAAATAGAGGGACTGTCAGTGGTGGCGGTGATGCTCCTAGAGTCTTTGCCTCAGTGCTGTGTACTGCTATTGTGCATCAGTCATTGCTGAACTAAACGTAAAGACATCTTATATGTCACATCATTTTGGGTTTATTTTTTCTTAAAAATTAACCAGATAGTAACCAGATGTTGAGCTATAAAAAGCAAAATTAACTTGAACAATACAATACAATAACCTGTGTATCATGTCAACCAATGTTTGTTTTGTTCCCTCTGGAGTTTCTCAGTCTCCATCAATACTCTGTCTCTCTTTCTCTACACTTTAATTTTTCAATAAGTGCATTGGCCGCACTTTGCTGACACTAAGAAACAGGACTGTTATTGGCCCTTTAATTTATGGACGTAAGTCATCATTTTGACTGATATATTTTTACTGGGTTTTCAAATATTCTCGTAAGTTTCTTTGTGGTGAAACTTTAATTTGCAGCTGTTTTTTGAAAGTTCTGTGACAAAGAATAAACCTGCCTTTCGTTAAGCTCTTTAGCCACTTTAGTCATCACTGCTTTTCTTTGGATGACCAGGTCCATGTCATTGGTCCGACAGCCCATTGTTCCGATATGTGATTATACTAGGCTATACTGTATTTGTGTACCATAGAGGATCAGAAAATGCAACAAAAGTAGGCTACTGGTCGAGATACAAGTGTCATAGAGAGAAGAGAGTGAAACACCATAACCTCCTGTTATTAACTCTGGGGTCCGGGTTGTGTGGGGAGCTCTCCACAGTGCTGAATGGCCCCCGGCGGGCATATTTCTGCCTTGATGGTGCACCTCGAACGGCGTCTGTATATACAGTTGAAATACCAGTTTGTAAACATGGTATTTTATTTTGAAATTCGTTTTATTCTAAAAATTGACTGGATTCTGTTGTTGTTACTTTGTTTGATTTCCTGCCTGGCTCGACCCAGTCACTCACGGCTCGTGTTGCTGTTTTTCGATTGAGTACAGTCCTACAAAAAGAGCTTGTTTTTACTGAGACACTGTTGCATTACTTTTCTGTGATCGTGCCATCAAAACCAGCTTTTAAAGTCCAAACACGGTCTTTTCTAACCATGAAAAAGGTACAATAAGAGGTTGTTTTTATCCAAGAAGACAGTGCTGGATTTCCGGCCAGGATAGTGGCACAAAATGTGGTTGTTTTTGACAAAGATATCGCTGCAGCCCCTGCCAAAAGATGATCTTTTTCTAACCATGACCAAGTATTTTTTGTACCTAAACTTCACCACACAATAACAATGTAAAGAAATGTAAAGTGTCAACGTACCAGCAACACAAATGCAGCGTATCTGTGGTTTGCAGAAACGTACAATGTTTTGCTGTTTTGTCCACATTATACACTGTCATTGATCTGTGTTACCTTAAAAATATTGATTAGTGCAGCTTTAAGTTTAAAATCTTTATGTGAGAATAAATATAAAATTGTGTTAAAGGTTTCTGAAGCAGTTAGCACTGGCCTGGACAATGAAAACAGACTAATGGGACTTTGCCAACATTTACAATTTTTGATGGCAGGGAATCCAAGTTAAAAAGTAGAATATTTTAGAGGAAAACAAACGTGACTCCACTGATGAATCTGTATGTTCAGAGTTCCACTATTCCAGACTGAGCATGTGTATGGCTGTAATATAAAATTATACAGAATGATGCTAAACATGTGTTTGCAGCATCCTATTAATGATAAGTACAAAACACTGAACCAAAAAAAGGTGCACAGTTATTATTAATAATAATAACATGTATCCCTGGACAAAATACCAATATTTGGACCAACATATAGCAGGCCCACTTATATTTTCAGGCTATAGTTTGCAAACGACAACTCCTTAGTGCCTGTCCCCTGATACATTTATCTTACAAAGCATCTAATATTAAACATGACAAACATTTCAACAGACAAACAAATATGGCCGAATTATTTTTATTTTTTTAAAAATTGCTAAAGAAAACTTTACACTTTTACACTCCTAACTCCCAAGAGATCACCTCCTGGGGTTAAGAGTGTAAAAGTGTAAAGTTTAAAATTTCTAATTTTTTAATTGAATTCACTTCAATTTGTAAGGCAATTATCACAATTGCACACACGACATCCCTCTGTCCTTTGGACCCTCTCATCGGATGAGGCAAAACTCCCCCCAAAAAACCCCTTTAACAAGGTTAAATGGTAGGAAGAAGCCTCAGGAAGAGCAACTGAGGAGGGATCCCTCTTCCAGGATGGACAGACGTGCAATAGATGTCGTGAAGAACAGATGGAAGTTGGGATGGAAGTCCTAACTCTCAAAAGTTCACCTTTTGGGGTTAAGACTGGTTAACGTGCTCCCGCAAGATCTAAGTGGTGTTGCTGTGAGCCTGTCGAGCAGAGCGAGAAGAACCACAAGCCGTGAAGATCCGGGTACCACTTCCGGCTCTTCTTTGTGGCAATTTCTCCCTCAAGCTCTTCAACGCGCGACCTCAGGGTGGACTCTGTCTGCTGCATTGCCTGCAGAGTCTCACTCAGGGTCTCTCTGGCCTGAAGGAAAGATGTTTTCTCTTCATGCCAGATGTTGCGCTCACTCTGCAACTGCCCCTCAGCCTTTGTCAGAGCCTCAACAAGGGTACTGTTGTTCTGTTTCTCCTTGTTGAGCTGAGACACATATCCAGCTCTGAGATTTTCTGTCTCCGCCAGCAGGGACATTTTCTCCCGCTGCTGTTGGAGACAGTCACTCTCCAGTTGTTGCCTAGCTTTCTTCAGAGCCTCAACAAGGGTGCTCCTCTCCTCCTTCTCCTTCTCCTTGTTGAGCTCAGTGACATGCGCAGCTCTGTTTGTTTCTGCCTCCGCCAGCAGGGAGGTTCTCTCCCGCTGCCATTGGAGACAGTCACTCACCAGTTGTTCCTTGGCTTTCTTCAGAGCCTCAACAAGGGTGCTCCTCTCCTCCTTCTCCTTGTTGAGCTCAGTGACAAGAGCAGCTCTGTCCTTTTCTGCCTTTGCCAGCAGGGAGGTTCTCTCCTGCTGCCATTTTAGGCAGTCACTCTTCAGCTTCTGGTTGTGTTTTACCCCTAGAGAAACCACATAGTTCTTGTGGTTCCTCTTGGTCGCCTGAAGCTGCGCAGTGAGGGCAGACTTCTCTTGCTGCCACTGGCGCTGTCTCACGTCCATTTCCCGGCGCTCCGTCTTCAGAGACAAGGTGAGCTTCTTGATGGTTTCTCCCTGTTTGGCCACCTCAGCCTCCAGAAAGGCGTTGGATTTCTGCGCCTCAAGGTGGAAGCCGGCGCGCTCACTTTCTAGCAGCTTCTCTGCCTTTTTCAAGGCTGCTGCAATCCTCTTGTTCTCTGACTGCAGGTGCTCCAGTGGCTCGTGAATTTTGCTGTTGTTTTCCTCTGGAGTCTGTGTGGCCTCTTCCTTCTGCTTCGGCAGATCTTCCCCCCTCTGGGTCAGTTTCTGATGAAGCTTCTTGGTTTTAGCCCTCTCAGATGTTAGATCGCGCTCTAGTTGTTGTGCTCTGCTCTTGGTCGTGTCTGCATTGTGCTCAGCAGCTACTTGCAACTGCTTTGCATTGCTGAGCTCCGACCTCAGGGACTCCACCTCAGATATAAGGGCAGCTTTCGCTCCCTTAATATCAGCCAATTCAGCCTGCATTTTCTGGGCTTGCTTCTGCTTAATGTTAAGTTGGTGTTTTGATTCCAACTCAACATTGGTCTTAGCAGATGCGATGAATTGAAGGTGACGATGCACCTCCAACTTCTTTGCCTCCAGTTCTCTGTGAAGGGCCGATTTCTGACCCTTCATCTGCGCCAGTACGCCGCGCAGATGGTGAATTGAGGAGGTTAGCATCTGCTGTTCTTTGCGAGCCTCAGACATGTTGTCGTCAAAGAGTTTCCTGGCACTTGGTTGTCCCTGCCATGCCTGGGATTCTTTGGGACGGACGTCCTTGGCTGTCCTCATCTGTTCCAATTGAGCACGCAGGTCTTTGTTGGTGGTTGCCTGCTGCTCCCGATCCTTCTCGGATTCTTTCAGCTTTGCGCTGATCCTGGCCAGCTGTGTTCTGAGATATTTATTGCCGGCTGGCGGCTGACCTTGTTCGGACTGAGCCAGCTGGGCTTTTAGATCAGAGATTTCCTTCTGCAAAAGCCCTTTCTCCTGTTTCCACTCGACATTCTCCTGCTCTGGCGGGACTCTGTCGAGGAAACTGGACAGCGTGTCCTCTCTGATATCCAGGAGGACTCTACCCTGAACCGTACTTCCACTGACCTTGGCCTCATCATCACCCAGTTCACTTTGAAGTTGTTCTTCAAGTGAACTGAGATAAAAATCGACCTTGGATGCCATTTGCGTAGAATAAAATTCCTGACTTCAAAGTAGGTATTTGAAAGTTTTCTGAGACTGCGCTCGATTTGGATCGACTGCTATCACAGTGAAACTCTCTGAACCAGACTTGGGTCTGCGAGTCTGAAACACGGATCAGCTCCTACTTAGTAACTCTCAGAATGTGCGCTGTGACGTCACAAAGGGCGCCTACATATGAGGGTTCTATTGTTGCTATTGGATACCAGTTTGATTATATTTGAAAATATGAACAGAATGATATCTGATGATATGTATGTAATAACCTGATTCATATGTTTCACATCAGTTTTGTTATATTCGTCTCTCATTTTAATTGTGAATTATTACTTTAAAGAGTTAATGACCCGGAGGAGTTGACTTCCTGTTGACCTTTTTGCAAGGGTAACGTAACAAAGACGTACTGACGGGGACGAGCGGACAGACACGCTGCATGCTGTGGAGCCGAGCGGCCGTCGGAGCCTAATTTAAGATATATCATGTTTTTCCTACTTTTATGTTGAACTAAAGACTGTTGTGGACCAACGCGCTCCTACGTGTGTGAGCCAGAGACGGTGTAACGTTACTGCCGGCGTGTGTAAGTTAGAGACTGTTTATTGTCGACGAAGTGTGGTTTTGCAACTACGAGGCAAGCTAAGTTAATTAGCCTAGCTCGTGTGCCCAGCTAATTAGCCTGGCGGGGCTGCCTGCTAACGTTACTCATCGCTGCTGTGCTGCGCTGTTGTTGCAGCCTGTGTCACGGCCGAGGAGCGGGATTTCTACACACTGTTTTCACACAAGGAGGTAACCTTGCGGCTGGTTTGTTTACTTCATGAGCTCCAACGCCAGCGCACCTTAATGCAAGCTTGCTTAAAGAACAACAACTTGAAGAGGGCACTCAGGATAACCCAGACTAAAGACTAAAAATACAAGGGGGCTTTTTGTTTGGGGTTTATTTTATTTTTCATACTGTGTTTTTTCTAGTTCTGCCATGTGAAATATGTGCAATTTCAGTTAATACACTGTTGAAATTCAGCTACTGTGTTTGTGGTGTTATTGGGTGTGAATGCTGCGAGCATTCACAACCTATGTTCTTCTACTACCAAAATTCCTTATTTTTCTTATTATTATTATTGGGTGTGAATGCTGGAAGACACTCAACTCGTGGTGCTCATCCAGCTCCATTATTTTGGAGGGAAGGCAGACATCTCTATGGCCGCCATCTCCAAAACTCTGCTGCTCACACCAACCCCGTCTAGATGGATAAACAGCACTGCCGGTAAGAGGAACAATATGTACTTTTGATTATGGCATACACTGTCCCTTTAAAGCCCAGGTGCGTTTGGAAAAGATTATGTATACGCTATCAAAGTGTGTATATGTTTTAATCAGAATCAGAATGCAGATCTGCAATCTCCAGAAACTTACATGTGTAATCGAACCCCGCGCTGTCATGTGGTCAGATGGTATGGTCATGTCTGAGAGTGATGTCTGTGGTGATGGTGGCCTGATCAGGGTCCTTGCCTCCTCCTCTAGCTCCTCAGGCACCGGCACATCGGCACACACATAAATTTTTGTTGTGGGTGTGCAGAGCAAGCTCTGCTCTCCAAATTTGGCAATCAAGTATTGTTTAAATATGTACGAGTTCCCCACTTGTACTTGGGCTGCAAGCTCTTTGTAAAGAATAAATTTATAAGCAGCATGTCCATCGGACACAGCTGCAACAATGTTAATGTGGATGTTGTCTGGCCTGGCCTCATCCACCCCTATAGTCCAGTGTTGGACCCTCTGCATGTTTCTGACTGAAATTATTTTTGCTTTCAGCAGCGGTATCTGGGCTGGTGTCTGCGAAGTTTTAATTTTTTTCTGCGGTGGAGCCATTCTGAAACAACAGAACAGAAACACATAGACACACATATCAACTTTTGAAAAATTCTCAGTTCTGGGTTAGGTGATTATTGATATGTTTGACCGACAGTATCTAGCTGCAGCATCTAGGTACAGTCTTTTTAAAATTATTTGAATATCATAGCATACATAGTCAGAATTGAACATATATGTTCAGTTGTATTTTGAAACCATTAATTCACGTCACAAACATCAAGCTAAATGTAGGCTACTTTAATATAAAATATGTTTGAAAAAATATAAAATAAAAAGTATTTTTTTAAACAAAAAATGTTTAGGAACCTCTTAATAAGATTAAATTGATATAAAAAGTTTAAAAAGTGTCTGTCACAACTCTTGTTTACAGAAAATGCAGCTTTGAGACGGTCCTCAGCACCAGGAAGAATTCAACTCAACACAATCGCTGGACGCTTCCTGCTGTTTCATCTGCCAAATGTGGGAACTCCACAACTAGTTCTCTGTGCTCCATTATGAAAAAATAAAGATTTATGTTTTACAATTTCCTTTATACAATCATGTTGTGGTTGGGAATAGTATAAAGGGGACTAAAACCGGTGTCTTCCTATACAATCCTGTGTTGCAAAATGCCAAACAAATGGACATTTTAACCTTGAAAACCTTTGATCAACTCATCTTCAACCTCATCCAACTCATTAATTGTAAAGTGCAAACTCAATTCTGAATATAAACCAGTCAAGAGAAAACATATCACAATTGAAATACATAATTGCAATTAGATATGTCTTAAAAACATTAATTCCTAACACAGCTGTGTCAAACTCATTTTGGTTCAGGCAGGCGCCACACTAGCCCAATTTGATCTCAAGGTGGCCAAACCAGTAAAATTAAAGCATAATAACCTATAAACAGCGACAACTCGGAATTTTGTTTTAGAGCAAAGAAATACAAATACATTCTGAAAATATTCACATTTAATGAACTGTCTTTTCACAAAGCATATCATGAACAACCTGAAATTTCTTAAGTAAGTGTAATTGCAACAACATTAGGCTATAACTTAGTTTATCATTTACACATGTGCATTACAATTTACAGTAAATGTGGATCTACAACGGCACAGAGCATTTAGTAACATGTAGACCTACCTGGAACTGAACAGTCATATTTTACTTTGAGTAAAACAACTTGAAACAACTACCCCAACTTAGGCCTATTTGAAAATTAATTAGAGCAGTGCATTGATAAATGACTTGTTGGCAAGCTTATACCGCATAAACAGTAACATAACTACTGTAACAGTCACCTATTATCATGTAAAGGTTGTTGGTTATGTGTGAACTTTTGCCTAATGTAGTGTGTGTAGAAGTGTCTAGAATTTGAATATTTATTATGAATGTACTTTCTTGCAAACCTATGGATAAAAGCAGTCATAACTGGTGCTGCTTAGTTTGAGCAGACCATACACACAGATAGACTGAGATACATAAGATCAGACTAATATATTGTTTCCTCTTCTAGACAAAGAGAAGTACCTTGGAGGTAGAGACGCACGGATGACGTATTTTTTCATCCACAACTGCTTCTTAAAATCTCTATCCGCCCGCTATCCATTTGCACGAACGTTTTTTCACCAGTTTTCAAAACCGAACCCGCCCACCATCCGCCGATTAGTTTTTAGGTCTATTGAAGATGCCTCGCTATTAGTAGACCTATCGTCTTTTTCAAACAGTGCAGTTCATTATATCTTGCCAGTAAGCTGATGAGCAAAAAATTGCCTGATTAAAAGGTGTTTTTGTATCGTTTGTTTACGTTTGGAATAATATGTAAAATGTTGATTTTTTTTTTATTTGAGTGCTTCAACCGCAACCCGCCCGAATTTTATTAAAATATTATTTTTCGTGGCGTCATCCGCCCGTGTCTGTGGGTCAACCGCGCATCTCTACTTGGAGGCTGCACTTGATCAGTGAGTGAAGTAAAATCTGAACTGAAAGTGACAACAGAGTACATTATTTGACTGTGGACTGTGTTTAGCTCTCTTAAATATAGTACAAACAACACCAATAATAATAATTAATAATAATCATAATAATTGCAAAATGATGATTATCATCATCAGCATCATCATCATAATAATAATAGTGAAAGTAGGGGGTCGTCCTCAGCAGTCAGGCTATAAAACCTGTACTGACTGCCCGTGCCTTTTAGTGGCTGGGAGGGAGGGAGGGATGGAAGGGATGATCTCCCAAAATAGAAAAAGGAACAAATCAGAAAAAGTTTCACAGTGAAGGTTAAATAGACAAAACAATATTGTGAAATTTTACCCTCCTCAAAAGAGGGAAACACTTATAACACCTGCCCTGGCTCCTGCAGCCTTTCAGAGGCTGAGAGCGAGGGAGGGATGAAGGGACCATGTCACTGAAACAGAAAACAAAATAAATACAAATTTTAATTTAAACAAACAAATACAAAGAAACATAAAAACAATAGAATTATGCACATCCTATGCCAACCACCGAGCTGCACCCCAGGTCATGGTGAATGAAAGGTAGAAGGTAAAAGAACAATCACTGCCCTTAACAACTACTTAACTTTTTCCTGTGTATCCAGTAGGTTTATTATAGATAACAAACTGCCTTGAAGGACAGTGCATGAGGAGATGGAGTCCAGCAACCCGTCGCTGCTGTCCTCACTGCTAACCTAAAGCAACCATGTACCTGGGAGTGGGAGTCAGTTCACCAAGAGGCCACTGCTTCACCATTAAATGACCTGGACCTGGTATGTAACTAACTATGTGTTTACTGTTTGACACGGTAAATTCTGACCACCTGCATCAATGCATCAATGTCAGCTCTCTTCCACTAATCTATATACATGACATAACTTACACACACACACACACACACACACACACACACACACACACACACAACTTGCGTCTAGAATTTTTTAATATTTCATTTGTAGAGGTAAACATACAACCAAGTTAAGTTCTGTGTTTGTGCGCTTGGTATTGACAGGAAGCAAACATGTTCCAGAGATGAAGAGAAAGAACTCCAGCAATATACAGCTCCTCACATTTATGATATGTGTCTCTGTTATATTGTGTATTAGTGGAGTGTAAGTATGTGATGCACACTGTCTATATTGTGATTTTTTTTTTATATGACATCACAAGTATTACTTTTCACTTCCTCTTACCAGGCTATGACAAGATGTGAAGTTGGGCACACGTCAGTGAAACAACAAGATACATCAGCAGTCATCTTGAGCTGGAGTCAAACATATTGTAAGCCAACTTTACATTTCATAGTCGATGCATATCATAAGTATGAGAAATAGTGATAATGTGAAAACATTTAAAGGTTCACTCACTGCTCCTCCCTTTGTTATTAACTTGCAAAAACACAGACTGCTATGGTATATGACAACTGTCATACCCATTTTTTCTGTTTGTGCCTGTGTCTTTCATGAACAACAAACAGAAATCAAGGAGGACTCCAGCAACACTTGACTGTGCTCTGCACAGCTAAGCCACACGATGAACACACCTGACAACTGTCCGGACCTGTACCTGGTATGTTACTGTGTTTTTCTGTCAGTCACATACAGTGTAAAGTTACACCATGTATCTTCAAACTGTTGATTTCCAGACATGGCATTACAGTTTTCTCTCCTCTCCTCATCTCTCATCACAGAACCAGAGCCACATGGACCGAGGGACAGGAATAGGCAGTGCAGCTAAGTGTCTTTAGGTTATGACCAAATGTGAAGTTGGAAACACACGCCAATGAGGCAGTGCTGTGCTGACAAAATACATCAGCAGTCAGTGGTTGAGTTTGATTCAGATATATTGTAAGTCATCTTTACAGTTTAAAGATGATGCATCTTATAAGTATGAGAAATAGTGATAACGTGAAAACATTTAAATGTTCAGTCACTGCTCCTTCTGTTTTCCCTCTAACACTCAAGAGTTATAGAGAGATGTCTGTGATTTACATGTGCAAAAACACAGACTGTTGGTATATGACAACCCATACCCATTTTTAATGCTTGTGTGCTTGTGTCTTTCATGAACAACAAACAGAAATCATGGAGGACTCTATCAGCACTTAGCACCTGACAACTGTCTGGACCTGTACCTGGTATGTGACTTTGTTTTTCTGTCAGTCATAAACATTGTACTATCACACCACGACTTTTTAACCTTTTGATTTCCAGACATGGTTTAACAGTCTCCTCTCCTCTCCTCTCCTCTCCTCTCCGATCCGATCCGATCCGAACCAGAGCCACATGGACCCAGGGATAGGAAAAGGCAGTGCAGCTACATGCTTTTTACTCAACATTCATTCATCTTCAGATGGACCCACACCGTCTGTAAGTATCATATATAGGCTAGGTTGTGAATAGAGTTGAAACTTGTTGACTGTTAAATTTGTACTTGTTTTCTAAAACTGTTTGTAATGAAGTGCTTTGAGTTTTTTCTGTTTGCCCCATTGTAACATTTATAATGCCATTTTTCTCCACTACAGCTAACATTGCGCTGAGAGTCTGAGAGTCCTGAATGGCCAGCCGTCCTGGTAGGGGATCCTGCAAAGACTCGGCCTACCTGAAGGTTTCTTCCTTTTTTCCCAAATAAGGGTTTTTTAGGGAGTTTTTGACAAGCTTGACATGCCTGACATGCTTTGCAGGTCGAAGGCTGAAGACTCGAAGAACATTGAGATATCTTACATCTATCTATACATTTTCAATGGACTCCACACAATGCACCTGTTGTGCAAAATGTTTTATTTTCATGCATATATATTTTGTTGGACTTAAAATGTTTTAATAAATTTACTGAAATGAATTATTTTGCAACGGGGCATGTCTTCTTCATCATCAAAGGAACCTCTGAAAATACTTAATGGTAATCATAGTTTGAATAATAGTAGTAGTTCTGTGGGAACAGTGACACAGTGAGTATTTTTATACTTAGACATTGGTTGAGAAGAGATTTGGAGTAGAGACTCTGTTTAAGTATTGAAAATCAAAATCAATTAGGACATGCTGGCTATTATTTTCTCATTCATAATACTCAGGCGATTGGCCAATTTCCGCAACCTCAGGTTGGTCCTGTCCTCTGATTGGTAGATTGACCTAAAGCTGTTTCTTGGCAGTTAAAATCTCATACAGAGAGAATTACACCTGAAGCAGCTCAAAGTTTGACATTATTGACACTTTTAAAACAGTCTGTCTGTCTCTGGCGGCATCTTTCTGTGTCCAACTTTATCATTCTACACTGCAGACTTTTTTAACTGTTAATACATTCAAACTTAGAGCTGCTTCATGTTGAATTCTTTCTTTCTTTCAGATTTCTAACAAACATTAAAATATACATATTTCAAATGTTATTACATTATCTTGGCAGGTATCCAATGTGGTGTTAGCTTTCTTTCTAACAAACATTCAAATATCCTAAATAATTCAAATATTATTATATTTTCTTGACAGCTATTCAGTGTGGCCGTCAGCTTTTTAACAAACTTTCAAACATTCAAACTTTATTGTAAATACTCCACACAATTCAAACATCATAACATTAAAAAGGCAGCTATTCAGTGTGGCGTCAGCCTTTCTACAAACATTCATGATATGTGAATATCATATTTGTGATATTGGGATTTATAAATAAAATGAATTGATTGATTGATTAATTGAAATATTCAAATCATTCAAACTTTATTTTATTCAAGGTAGCTATTCAGTGGGGCGTCAGCTTTTCAACAAACTTTCAAACATTGAAACTTTATTGTATTCAAGGCAGCATTGCAGCGTGGTTTCAGCTCACAGCATTCACACCCGCAATTTCTTTTTCTGCAATTTCTAAAATTATAGGCTCTAATGTTACTCGCTCTTCCTCATTTAAACACAAATAAACAAATTCCAATTACCTCTTTAAAAAATCTTAAAACATTTGCTCTAAATTTACTCGCTCGTCCTCATTGAAACAGACAAATAAATAAATAACATATTTAAAAACCCAGTTACCCTGTTAAAAATTCTTGGAATTATAGGCACTACATATGAAGATATGGGCTCTAAATTTATTCGATCTTCTTCATTAAAACAGATGAATAAATAAATAAACATAAATAAATAAATATTAAATACAGTAATAAATAAATAAATAAAATAAATAAATAAAATTACCTTGTTGAAATTTCTTTGGAAATATAGACTCTAAATTTACTTGCTCTTCTTCATTAAAACACATAAATAAATAACTAAATATCTTTAAAAAAAAAAAATTCAATTACCCTTATTTCAAATTCTTAAAATTACAGGCTCTAAACCTACTCGATCTTCTTCATAAAAACACATAAAAAATAAATAAATAGATATTAAATACAGTAATAAATAAATAGAAATAAAAATCCAGTTACCTCGTTAGAAATTCTTTAAATTATTGGCTCTAAATTTACTTGCTCTTCTTCATCAAAACACATTAATAAATAAATAAATAAATACTTAAAAAAAATCCAATTGCCTCGTTTAAAATTCTTAAAATTATAGGCTCTACATATCAATAAATAAATAGATAAATAATAAATACAGTAATTAAAAAAATATTAAATTGCCTTGTTGAAAAAATTTCAATTATTGGCTTTAAATTTACTTGTTCTTCCTAATTAAAATACATGAATAAATAAATCTATATATATGCAAATATTACTGAAGTTAAACGGCTTTAAACAAAATGTCTCCAAATAAAAAGTTCAATTAAACACATAAGTTAGAACACAATATACCCTTGGACTTTTAACGCAGAGACGTGCATATTTTTGAACACATTAAATAATTAGCTAAAACTATTTAAATAATCTATAATATAATGAGGATATGATTAAAAGCTATTTATATGTTTGAGGCATGTTCACAGGGGATGACGTGTCCACAGCTGACAGGATATCACTACACATTTACATGATGGAGCTATGAGGTTGTGTGTGTGTGTGTGTGTGTGTGTGTGTGTGTGTGTTTTTCCATGTCTGAATTCAGTGACTTGACTGAACTTGCTGCTGGCTCCACCCTCCGTTAGTCAGCCAGTCTATTACGTGTTAGGACTGGTGCCTTTAACTTACAAGCATCTCGGGGAGAGGAGGAAAAAAGGACTTTCCCCGGCTCTTATCTGGAGAAATAAAGCTGCTGCACAGCCGTCGCGACTTGGTCAACTTCAAACTCTATACCCGGCATCTTTCCCCGGAGAGAAACTATCCTATGAAGGCAGGTTTCCTCTGTATTTTCCGACTTGGATTAAGTTCTGCATGGAAACAAATGATATTTGAGAGGAGCGGAGAGAGGAGGTGGGTGTCGGTACAAGCCTGTGTGTTTCTCCTCTTGTTCTTTTATGCATGGATCTCGGATACAAGCCTGTTTGAGTTTGACTTAAGTGGAAAAAATAGTCCCTATTGTTGACGCTGCGTGATCTAAATCTTACTCGAGTTTCAAAGAGATCTTAAAGGGTTAATCCGAGAATTAAAGGAAAGTTCTTGAAGCAATAAAGGCAGGATTCTAAGGGAGAGAAACATAAGTAATATTTTAAATTATGGCATTGAAGGCCAGAGTGTTGTACGACTTCCACTCTGAAAACCCAGGAGAGATCTCCATAACAGAGAATGAGCTGGTGACCCTGTTCACTGAGGAGGAGCTGGAGGGCTGGCTGGAGGGGGAAAACAGCAGGGGGGAGGCTGGCCTCTTCCCTGCCTCCTATGTGGAGATCATCAGGGACCACATCACCTCCAACACCAACAACAACGGCATCTCCTCGCCCAAAACCAAAGCCCTGACGCCCACCCACACCTCCTACACATCCCCGGACACCCAGTCTCAGAGAGGACTCGGTGCTGGCAGCATTGGCAGTGGCGGAGGCAGCTTCCACACCAGCCAGGGCAGCGATGACGACTGGGACGACGACTGGGATGACAGCTCTCCTGCGGCAGATGCGCCTCGGGGTCTTGGCACCTCGCCTCCCTTGTACCCGGTGACCACCTCCTTGCCAGCGCGGCGTGAGAGCTCCCAGCAGCATCAACACCAAGCCAAGAGCTCGGCGACAGTGGGGAGGAACCTCAACAGGTTCTCCACCTTTGTCAAGTCCGGAGGGGAGGCGTTCCTGCTCGGGGAGGCCTCTGCTTTCGTGAAGGACGGGGACAGGATCTGTGTGGTGATGGGGAAGCATGGACCCGAGTGGCAGGAGGACCCGTATCCATTCACGTGCACCATTGACGACCCCACTAAGCAGACCAAGTTCAAAGGCATGAAGAGCTACATGTCCTACGGCCTGACACCAACGCACACCAACACGCAAGTCAACCGCAGGTACAAGTTCCCTCTCTTCCTCTTCCTTCTCCTTTTCCCTGGGGTTTTTAAACGTATTTCTTCACCAGATCCCCCCATACACTTAAAATAAATGTTTCAGTGGCCTTTCCTGTAGCCACAATTGTTTCCACAAAATGGCAAAAACAGAGCAGACTGTGGCCTTTTGCCCTCTGCAGTCCTCAGGAATCTCCCCTTTCCTTTCTGAGATTCCCTCTGCACCTTTCACATTGTTTCCCTGTCAGTAGGTCTGTCATTTCAAGCCAACACTTACTCCCTTACATGTCAGTTTCCACTCGGCCCGGCTGGGAAAAAAAAAAATCCCTACACATGCTCCCACTTCTTTTTGACTCACTGCACTTTCCTGCCATTTACCTCACTTCCTAAACTCCTTCGCTCCCACTCTCAGAACCATCTCTCTACCTTTTCATGCACCTCAAATGTCCCCATAAACCCTCCCACCTGTCTCTTCCTCTTCCATCCCTGCAGGTATAAGCACTTCGACTGGCTGTACGCTCGGCTCGTGGAGCGCTTCCCGGTCATCTCGGTGCCCCACCTGCCGGAGAAGCAGGCCACCGGCCGCTTCGAGGAGGACTTCATCTCCAAGCGGAGGAAGGGACTGATCTGGTGGATGAACCACATGACAAGCCACCCCGTGCTGGCACGCTGTGACGTTTTCCAGCATTTCCTAACGTGCGGGGCAGACGAGAAGGCCTGGAAACAGGGCAAGAGGAAGGCCGAGAGGGACGAGCTAGTCGGGGCCAATTTCTTCCTCACAATCAGGTAGGAGGTTCAATTTCTGGATTGGACACTTTGTTTTAGTGACAAGCTTATACAAGGCGATATCTATTGTAGAAGAAGCGTAAGAGGTCAACATCTACACCAGCAAGAGGAGGAAATAGCCCAGAGTGCAGTGCTGAAACAATAGAGATCAGGTTTTTGATAAGGCCCATGGTCCTGACCTTCTTTACCTGAAAAACTATCACTCTTGTTGCTCTATTGTCGTCACTATTACAGGCTTACTCTGCATCTCTAACCAGCCACTCAGTGTATCAAGTTACAGTCTAGTTGTTGGAGATTGTAAGGCATTCTGGGAAATGTAGGCAGTTAGTAGATAAAATACAAGATGTGGTAGTTTGAGGGAAAGAAGTTACACCAAACCTATAACACTTTATTGTTAAATACTGTGCAAATGAATGATGTGCAGAGGGTGGACATCAAAGAGGTATGGATCAAGTTGTGTTGCTGGGTTACATCATGGTATTGCGTCAGATGTTCCTGTTATTTTGTCCACCCACTTTATAACGGTATAAAGTAACAGTAGAGGTTATTTGCCCTTTAGCGAGACAGTGTTATCAGATTTCCTTGTTTCACTCTGCTGTAACTGAAGGCTTTCATCATAGGGAGTGCCTGATAGTGAGGGTGAGATAAGTAGATCGGAGGAATAATAAATAAAGATGATGTAATGCTGCAATAAAAAAATAAAAAAAAAAGCATAATGGATTTTCAGAATAAAGCCACAAGGTTTAAATTGAACGTTTCTTTTCTTTAGCACACCGTCTGTCCCGCTGGACCTCCAGGAGGTCGAGAGCAAGATCGAAGGCTTCAAGACCTTCACCAAGAAGATGGACGAGAACATTGTGGTCGTGAACGCCACCATCAACGAGTTCGCTCGGAAGCAGATGGCGGGGTTCAAGAAGGAGTACCAGAAAGTCGGGCAGGCCTTCACGATCCTGGGACAAGCGTTTGAGATGGACCAGCAGGCCTACTCAGTGGGCCTGAACAAAGCCATCGCCTACACTGGTGAAGCCTACGAGGCGGTGGGAGAGTATTTTGCTGAACAGCCGCCCCAGGACCTGGCGCCCATTTCTGACCTGCTGGACCTCTACAGAGGACACCTGGCTAATTTTCCTGACATCATCCATGTGCAGAAAGGTGGGACAGTGTGTGTGTGCATGTGCTCTGAAATCAGAACCACATTGTTTGCACAGTAAGCTCATTTTGCACTCAGAGTAATAGTTCCTAATTTAGTTTTTATATCTTTATCAGAGTCTGAACTCTTTAAAGCAGGGGTAGGCAGTTTTATTTTGGTGTCATTGGGCAAAAGTCCCTTAATAACCTTTAAGCATAATTGTAATTCAAGTGGTCTGAGAGAAACCTAGACTTCCGCACCTCCGCTTGGCTTTAGAAAATGTAGCCCATGACAGGAGACTTTGGCCAATTACAGGTCATTTCAGAGAGAGGGCGTTTTACAAATGCAGATGTGTGTGCAAGTCCCTTTGGTGAAATCCTGATTTAATGGTGGATAATCTTGCAAAAAAGTTGGTGTTTTTGCACTGGTAACAATTGCCTACACTGCAAAGCAACCTAAAAAAAGGAAGATGGACTTATCAAGAAGAGAGTCTAAAATAAAGTCTGACACTAAACAAAATAAACAAAATACTGGTGTAGCATTTCAGAGGTGGAGAGAAAATGGTGCTAATAGTTTAGCCATAGCTGAAGCTAATACAAGTTCATGTTTATGTAGCTAATGTTAACTACTAGAGTCGAATCACCGTGGGCCCTTCACCTCACTCCCCGCCGCTATAGACCACCACGCCAGGAGGAGAGTGGGCAGTAGCTCCAGAGACTGACCTGAATTCGGCGCTTAGAGCCGATCAGCAAACTTTCTGTTGCTGCTGTAACACAGGTTAGACTCAGCACTGCTGCTGGCCACCAGCCCACTGTGACAGCTGCTGCTGGGGTTTGCACTGGCCAACTGAAGGTCCGTTTCTGGAGCTGCTACCCGCTTTCCTACTCCTGGCAGAGCAGTCCACAGTGGCGGGGAGTGAGGCAAAGAAATCGTGGGGTGCTAGGTAGCTAATTTTTGTCTTACTTGTGGTCCGATAAAGAAGGAACTGAGGAAATGTGCTGTGTGCAGCTCTTAAACAACAAATATGAATGAATGGGAAACACTGGATTACTGTATGAAGCAAGTGCATGTACCTATGCTCGTCTTGTGGGAGGGGCTAAGGACAGAGAGGAGACAGCTGCAGGAGGAGGGTGTATTTCAAATTCTGCTGGATTTTTCTGCCTTTTATAGAAAACTGCCTACCCCAGCTGTAACACACCTGTGACTTCCACTCTTATCCACTCCATCTTTCAGTGTGGGATGTAAATGCCAGACATGTCAAAGCCTGGAGAAAACCAAAAGGAGATTGTGCAGAAGTATGTGAAAGGAGTTACTGACAAAAATACATTAAACTTCCCACCATACTTGCAAGAAATGAAACAGATGCAGGACCTAGCATACTTCTCTTAACAGGGAGTTCGGAGGTCAAGGGTCAGGAGTGGTCAGGACTCGTGCTCATGGATGCCTCTGAAGGGTGGAAGGTTTGAATCCAGGGCTGATTCATAACAACATGAGACCTCTCATTCTCAGCCCCCACGCAACAAGCTGTATAATCTCCATTGAAACAAAATACTCAGATTTATTTATCCTTACTTGGATTACAAAATAATTAATGATGTCTCCAAAAGCCGTCCAGCCTCCCTGTGTATTAATCATGTCAACATAACTGCAGATAATACACAGAGGCCCAGATTCTGAATGTTTCAACATCTGTTTTTATTTACTGTCAATCTGGGTTGAAAGCTGAAACCCATAGCTGGTCCATTGTAACAGTACTGTGAGAGCCTGTATTCGCTCACAGGAAAACACAGAAAAACACACACACACACACACACTCACACAGACATGTACAAAGGACTTGCAGAGAAGTGAGCTTGTTAGTTCCCTGCAGGTTGGGAGGAGGGAGTTGCTCCTGGCACGCAAAGTCCTGACGTTTGCCAAACCTAGAGGCACTGTTTCTATAGTCCGCTGAGCTCTGTTCTGTAGACACAATCACAGCTCCGAACTATGGAAACACAGTCTGAATGCCAATAGTCTCTGTGACTGACAGGAGTCCACCTACATGCTGATTGACAAGTAACACGTTGTTTTGTGTACCTCAAAGAGCCTCAAGCTTCTTACAGCTGTTCCATCACCTCTGCTGCACTGGAAGATACCATTCCTATTATGAAATCTGAGTAATAAGCTTACATCGATTACTTAACTTTAGTAGTATGTAATATGAATAATAATGTGTCTCTGTGGAGAACGATCTCATGAGAAGTTTGTACTTATTAGTTTGAAATGGGCCAGCACACAAAAAGAAATGGGTCATAATGATTCAAACAGGCAGGGAGAACTGATGCTAAATGAAACAAGATGAAAACTTTACCCAACCCTTTACTTAACTATCTCATCATAACCTTCAGTAAAACACGTTTACCTTATCTCAACCCTCAAAAAGGGTTCAAAAACTTAAAGGGTAGTATTTTTCAACCCTTTATTTCTGTTGTTTTTGTGTCTATGGGTGCTTTCACACCTGCCATTTGGTTCAGTTCAATTGAACTCAAGTTTGTTTGCCCCCTAAGTGCGGTTCATTTGGGCAGGTGTTGCAATTGCATTCTAGTGCACAGTAAAACAACCGGGTCAAGACCTTCTTGAAGAGGTGGTCTTGGTCCGGTTACAAACGAATGTGTTCCAAGCTCGCATTGCAGCGCATTACGCAACAAGCATGAGCATGTATTAATGTGCACCTCCTCCTGTACTGCCTTAATATGCACATTCAGCACATCCAGTGCATCAAAACATTGTTTTCTATTTGGAGCTGCGCCTCGTTTTCAAACTGTATGGTTTGACTAAAATGAACAATGACAGCAATATAGTCCACGATGAGCAGCGCTAAAATCAATCTGCGTAGTTGTCCCTCCATTGTGACATTATAAAGTGTCACATTTATCTTGCAAGTGCAACATTTTGTTTACTTCCTGGATTTTTCCCGCATGGAAATTCTGACCAATCAAGAGCAGCTTTCTCGCACAAGGCATTTGAACTGGTCCGCTTGTAAATGCTGCCGTGAGAACATGAACCAACTCTAGGCAATTATGCAACTTTGCTACAAAATTCGTCCCTGATTCAGACCAAAGCAAGACAACACAAGGTCTGAAACCCTAAGTGACCAATGGAAGCAGCAATTTTTGAAATTGATCCACTATTGAGCAAGACCACTGCAGATGGCAGTGTCGAAACAGCCTGTAGTGTAACTTAATCAGGGCAAGTTCACTCTGCCACATTACATCCACTAAAAGTGCTTGAGTTTGCCACTGACATATTCACATTATTATTTTAAGAGTCTTACAACTCATGGAAAGAACACCTACCAAGATACACTTCTTTGTTAAAGAGTGGGATCCTTATTTAAATGGAGCCTGGTGGAATTAGCAACGCCAACTTCAGGACTGTTTCTTGTCACACAAAAAGGATCTTACTCCTTAACAAAAAGGTCTATCTTTGTAGGGAGTCTTCCCAAAAGTTGTTAGATACTAAGAATAACAATCTGAGCCTGTCAGTGACAAATACAAGCTCTTTAAGCGGATGTAAATTGACAGTGTGAACATGTACCAAGTGGTTCCGCTGACGGCTGCAATGCTCTTGCTCAATCCTTGACTACTTCCAAAAAAAATGTTGTTCCGATTAGTCATTTAGACACAGCAACGTGGGAAAATAGGGTCCAGTATGGAAAATACAAAACTCACCATTTAGCCAAACACAAATCAATGTGTTATGTGTCATAGCCATGTCATAGGGTATGATATCATTTCTGCTTTCACAGGAACATACAAAAAACCCTGTCGACATTTGTGGGTGCCAGTTTTGACTTCCAGAAATCATACATAGCAACGCTAAAATTAGATGCTGGCTAGAGGAACAGCAGTCTTTATTTCTTCCTCTTTTTTATTTAAAATACTGACTGTATACCAGCAAATAAAAACTGTGACATGACTTTGTGACATGGCCTCATCCTTCACAACATGTCACCGAATTATGTCAAAATGTCCCACTACCTAATAGACAAACCCAAAAAACCAAAACCATATTGTAATATGCATGACCGTTTAGCTGCAAACTAACTGATGAAGGAGTTTATGAGTTAAACAAGTAGGGTCACTGACAAGTTCACGAGAGATAAAAGCACAGACTCTGAGTAATCTACCACTGCCGTCACAGGAAACTTTGTTTTCTGAGTAACACCCATGAGCACATCCCCACAATGCAGAGTCTGCACTTCTGTTGTAGTTGCAAAAGATCTACCTTTAACAAAAGATGATTGGTTTAGTCAAAGTTTCCATAACAGGCAATTTGGTGACAAAACTGAGAGGCAATTGTTTGCACTGGTGCAAAGATGAAACGTCTTTTTCTGCTTTTGTCTAACTAAACAAAACATTGGATTTCATTCTCGGCACACAAAGAAAACCTGACTGCAGGTTTCACATTTCACATAAACTGTCATTCCTCTCACCGCAGGAATACATTCCACAAATATCTATCTATCTATCTATCTATCTATCTATCTATCTATCTATCTATCTATCTATCTCGTATAGCGCTCAACGTGTTTCCAATAACAACCAAATTACAAAAACATGGCAACATTGCAGCACAGATGAGATAGAAAAGCAGCTGCGGGGCTCTCGATGCAGACAGCTTTCTTGACCTAAATGTTGTGTGGTGTACAGTATCGTCCGACTTCGCTCTGTCTGTGAGGTCCAGAGGCTACATCTGATTTGAATGAATGCAGAGATTCCTGGGCCTCTTGTCCTGTGTTGCCCTGGGACTGCAGGAATGCAAAATGGAGCAGCCTCAGGATTAGTTTCCCCTCCTCCTCTTTTCTTCTCCCTCTTTTCCTCCTTCCACCCGGTGATACAGCGAGTTGAAGAGAAGGAAGAAGAAGAAGAAGAGGGGAGGGGTGTGTGTGTGTGTGTGTGTGTGTGTGTGTGTGTGTGTGTGTGTGTGTGTGTGTTTATGAGAGGGGGTGCAGATAGTTACAGAGTTGAACAAGTTTCCCACCAGCCAACAGGACAAGAGTTCAGATTACAGCTCTGTAATCGCCTTGGCAGCGCGGAGAGCAAAGTCCGAGTTAATTTCAGTTCGTTAGTGTACTTGCGCAGGTATGGCATGTGTTTTCGAAAGATCTAGAAAGAGAGGTCGATGAGGTCAGGAAGGAGAGCCGTGCTAGACTATGAGCTAGGTCATCATTTCCTTCACATAGAGCATTACTGTGAGTTCCTCTTGATCCATTTTTTCATGGATGCAAACTCTACTACTTCCCCCCTGAAAGTTTAGTCACACTGAGTAGACTGTCTGAGTCATGACTGGGCGTTGGGTAACTTCAAGGATCTTGGAAAAAGTATGCAACAACCAGCTTTTTTTTTTCTGTAGCGTGAAAAGAAATGCCATGGTCAGCTTGAAGACTATGCCTGCATTTCTCCCTTTAGTCTTTCTAACTGTAGGCTGTGCTGTCACGACATTACTTCACTCTTGTCTCTTCAGTCTTCCCTTGTCTTGGACTTCTGGTAGATGGTGTTTACAGTAAAATGTGTGAGTTCAACATTTTGGTTATTTACTCTCGTCATCAGTGAGATAAGAGGGTCATTCTTACTCCGTTAGATTTGAAGCTACAAACAGGAAGTGGATATTCTAGGGGCTGCTGTAGAGGAAGTCGTCTGCTCATCAGAAGATTGACGGTTCGATCCCTGGCTCCTTCAGTGTGTATGTTAAAGCAAGACCAAATTGTGTAAATGAGTGTAATGGTTAAGGCCTGATTGTAGCCTTGGCCCTTGACCCTGTGAACGAATGGGTGAATTGTCGGAAGACTAGAAGGGTGCTATACAAATGCAAGTCCATCTACTTCACATAAAGACTGAAAGCAGGGAAAAACTCTTAAGCTCACTAATTACCATATTATATATTATAATTTAAGATAACTGCAATCACAGAACCCATCAGTTATCATCTAACAACAATAAGCCTCTGGGCAACGGCCAACGCAGATCAGGTATAGCCATTGATGTATAAAGAGAATTGGATAGTGTGTTGGAGGCGAGGCCCTGTTCATTCCTATAAAAGTTGCTCAGTGACGCATGAAGCCCAAAAAGTTCAACTGTCGTGTATAAAAAAAAAAATCAGGTTTAGCGCTGTGCTTTGGCAATGAAACGAATCATGGCGCCTGGGATGATCAAATTCATTAATCCTCTCTTTTGTCATGCAAGTTGATGGGGAAAGCTTTTTTTGGACGGCAGGGCAACGATATGGTGTAATTACATTACAAAAATTGGCTTCAAAGCCCATTTCATGTAGAAAGCGGATATTCAACCCCAGACTTCCTCTTCCTAGCACCAGTTATTTCAGCTAACCTCTATAATCAGTTGCCTGCATATGAATGCAGATACATAAAAAAAAAAAGGTAACTTGTTGTCACACAATAGCGGATGATTTTCGAGATTGCCCTCCGATCAATGCATTCCGCCTCCACACATGGACTATATACCCGCTGCTCAAATGTGATTGGTCATTACTGCTTGGACCAGAAAGGGACTACTGGCGGAAACCAGAACGTTTCTGATACCAAAATCTTGTCCCGTTGCCTTCAGATTCTGCATACATGTGCAGATATCTGCCTATAGAGACTAAGCTAAGCGTCTCTTTGCTGTAGCATCTTAAATAACAGACAGATGTAAGAGTGGTATTAAATTCTCATTTAACTCTCAGCTAAAAACAGAAATATTATAGAAGCAACAATATTATAATCTTTGTTATTTGACCATCCCTGTCCAGACAGATGGAGTAAACTGTATCACACTGTTGAGCATGATTAAGTGTATCCTGGAACCAATCCTGGAGGTTATGCTCTATACTTTGTGTATCTGCCACTCTTTCTCAGTCTTCTTCCTCTCTGTCCCCTCCCTCCCTCCCTCCACCACCTTTTTCCAGGTGCACTGACCAAGGTGAAAGACTGTCCAAAGCAGGAAGGTGAGCTCCACAACCGCTGCAACATCATTTCCTGCGCCACGCTGGCAGAGATCCAGCACTTCCACCGCACACGCGTACGGGACTTCCGCGCACAGATGCAGCACCACCTCCGCCAGCAGATTGCCTTCTACCAGAAGATCACCGCCAAGCTGGAGGACGCTCTTCAGAGATACGATGACGACCAGTAGGAAGAGAGAGAGAGAGAGAGAACAGAGAAGTTGGACTACAAAGGCCTTGAGGAAACGGAGGGGTAGCTTGAAGAGAGGAGCAGACGGGGGATGATTGATGGGTTCTTCCTGCAGTAATGGAGAACATCTTATCATCCTTAAGAGAGAAAACTTTTTGATGCAGTGAAACCTGGGCCTGGTGCAAGCAGTGAAAGAAATATACCACTCTTTTAAAATATATAGGCCACTGGACTGTGGAATGACAACTTCTTGGATTATCTGGACGGCTCTGATGAATGTACCAGTAACAGGGATTTTGCTGACGCTCCAGGCACATCTTGCAACTCAGCGGGACTGCGACAGATATTAAAAACAGCTGCTCTCAGTGTGACGGGGCTTGATTCCCGGTTTCAGGGTCATGTGATCTCTCCATGCCTCCGCTGCCTCACCACTTCATGGAAACCTTCCGCTGTAGACACGAAACTCCCCAAATCACTTCAACTGGATGTTTTAATGATTGAAAGACTTCATGAATTTGATGATTTTTGTTATCTCTATATGTGTCTGTTTTTACTTGAATGACCTGTTCAGTATTGTTTTAATGGGACGTGACAGAGGGGAAGTGATTATTCGTGAATGCGGAAACAGGAAAATAGGCATAATCTACTTAATGAGTTTAGTAGTTGGATTTCATTACAGCTGAAATTTGACCTACTTCTGATGTCTAACATCTCTCACGAGGCAGATGTGCTCACATCTTTACTTTATCATAATTTGAACATCTGTGTTGTTCTGCATTTTACTTAAAATAATAATTGATATCCGACTTTTTGACAGGCTCCAGAGTTCTGTTTCTTTGGGTTGCTGCAGGCCTGGGGTTATTAACACCCTCAGTCCACATCTGTCTTTCTGCTTTCCCTTAATCAGGGGAGGTCAAAAGTTCAGGCTCATGGTACAGATACTTCAACGCAGTTGATGCTTCCAGGCATTAAAGCTTTGAGCCCTGATCCTCCAGTTTAAAGCCACTATGTGTAGGCTTTTATTTTATTATTTTAAATTCTTCTGGGGGCTAGTTATTTTTTTAATTGTAAAAGACAATCTTGGTGAAAATCTTTGTGCTTCGTTTATGCTGTTTTGTCTTTTTTGATACAAGCACAAAGTTGGACAGATCCTACACAGTGGCCTTGATGATGGTTCTTCTCAATATGCTAATCGGCTAAAAAACATTCTTCTTATAAAGGACCAAAATAACCCAGCCAGCAACTATATATGGGGCCTATGTGGGTTGTAAATGGGTTGAAAAATGGGCCCTATATGGGATTGTCCATGGGTTTCATATTGGTCCCATACCAATGGCCACATCAATGGCTCTACCCATTTATGCTAGGGCTACCTGGGTACCAAGTGGGTCTGGGCCAAAAATGGGCATCTTATCCGAGGCCCACTTGGATAAACCCAGCTATGTGGGCAACTGGCATGGGGCCAAAACATAACCCATGAACAATCCCATATATAGACCGTTAGGGCCGAAGTCACAAGGATGTCAGTTTGTTAGCTGGAGGCAAAACACCGCTTGCCACCACAGGGCTGTAGGCTATGTAGGAGTCTTAAAATGTCATCTTATTGGGAGCCAGAATAGGAGTCATGGCTCAAAACGTAAATTTTATCACATACCAGCCGCAACTGCCCGTCAACAAAAGAGACAACTATGGTTAAAGGTGATAAGACGAAAGGACTGGACGAAGGCGATCATCAAAAATGTTCACTTGTGCAGCGAGCACTTCATATCAGATTGGGAGAAAAGTATTTCCTGTTGTAGGGATGAATAACGTTATCGGGGTGGCCAGTCTGGTCCTGTTGGTCAGTGTTTACGTTTTTAAGTAACATTCGCAGTCCCAGAGAGTGTGTGACCTGATGTGGTGGATAAAATCGGTTTGACGTGCTACACTAAAATGAGAGACCGTTATATTTTTATATGAATCAACAAACGGTTAAGTTAATCACACATTCACTCCACTCATTGCTCTGCTGCTCCGAGAGCGTGCTGCTTTGGATAACCGAATGTTTCCGACAGTGTTGCGAATGTACAAACGGTCCAGTTTGTGCACTCAGGCACTCGGAATGAGTATTACTGAATGCACCACTCGCATAATTTGCCTCCAGCTAAGCCCCGCCCACCAAAAAATATCATACTGTTTACTAACAGTAACATTACATATTTTGACATCCAGAGGGAAGTTTAGGATCTGGTGAATTTAACCATTACAAATTGACCATACAGTAGATCGCTGCAATAATCAATGGAATGAATTACAATGGTTTACAGGATCAAGTGCAGTCAGTTTGACGCTTGCATAGAGTATTTCTGTTTAATATAACATCAGGTGTTACTTCACATTCCTTCACATGTACTTCACAAGGTTTATAACAGGATACACCACCAGCCAGGTTGTTAACAGTGTTGTTCACAAACACAGAACTCACCACGATGAAACTGTTTTTTAACACTTGATGTAACACATCGAAACAGCATTTCAGTAAATAAATGGAAGTAGAATGTATTTCAGTCTCACATCTGTACTGTTGGCTGTTAACCCTAAATATAGTTTCACTTGACCCACTCAGTGTCTTTCAGCTAGTGTTCTGATGGATATGATATGGATATGGATATAATCATCTTCAGGATATTCAGAATATGAAAAGGTACAAATCAGTGACTAACTTTTAGCCATCAGGGCGTTCATTCATCACGCTCCACCCACCCACTAGTTCCATTAGCACAGGCGCAGCCCTCTATAGGGGCCCTGTTGCTCCTATGCTGCTTGGTAGAAAAACATTATCCATTTCTCTCCACCTCTAAATGGATAGGGCTTTAAAAAGTGGTACCAGAGCTCACTGAGTTCCTGTTCCACATGTCATCAACGTCTGAGCGCTATGTCATTGCTGCACCATGCCATAGGGCTCAGATGTTCAGTCACTGAACGTCGGAGCGCTATGTTAGGTCAGGTTTTCTCCAGGATGCTCCGGTTTTCCCGACACTCAAAATCAATTTGGCAAAATTTGGAAAGTAATTGGACAAAATTAATAAAATAACAACTACATCTTTCAATTGTGTCGTTTGCATTTGCTGTACACCTCCTGTACGACTAGAAGTGTCACAAACTGATATCAGCGACATCACAGTTTGTGACATTAAACAATGATGTCACTGATAACATCATCATTTCAAAGCAATGGCAAGCATTAAAAGATTCTGAATATTTAACATTGTTTAGTAGGATATATGTTGTTCAAGTAAGCTTTAAGACATTTTAGGTGCACAAGCTGAAAATTTACTCTCTCTATGGGCCCCACACCTCACAGGCACAGGTGTTACCACACTGCCTACACTGTCTATATATGCGGCCCTGGGTGAAGAATAGCTGCTGTTATGGACTCCACGAAGTTTTGGTATAGGCACATTGAAATTGGCTGGATACACTTATGCCAACTTCAGTGGGCGAATGCGTGCTCGTGATTGGAGGAGAGAATTATACTAACATTTACAACTGGCTTTATTTTATCAGTTATTTGCCCTAATTTTTGCTAATATTAGAGCATAAAAAGTAAATGATAAATACATTGTTCAATAGTTTGTTCTTATGTCAGACCATTAAAAAAAAAAAAAAAAAAAAAATCAATGTTGGTAATGAAAGGAAAATGCCAAATTTATGACGTTCCCATTATGGTAACATCATGAGAAAGGCTTTTTTTAAAAGCAGGGGATGTACGTAAAAGCTGGTTGGTTCAAACACTGTTGTGTTATATTACTCTGCAGAGGAGAACAGTATCACAAATCTGTATTCTGTGTGTTTTTCCCAAAGCGAGGCTTGTTATCACTAGTGTTTCCTTTGGACGCAGCAGCAGTCCAATCACTGATATGTGACACCAGAGCTCACAGACTGCAGGTCAGATTACTGCAGCCGCAGGCTCTTCATTATTTAGATCTGCCTCCTTCTCTCCTCCTTGTTTTTATTCTTAATTTGCTTTTTTTCTCCCTGATAATTTCAAATGATTTTTTTTGTTTTCTGAGCCAATGTTGCAAATTCATAGATACTCTAAAGATTTAATTAGCTGTTCTTCCACTTCATTACAAAAACAAAGCTCTCCTGCTGTTCTGCTCTCTAAATGCTGCACCTATCTATTTTGGGCTCCTATTTCTCACAAATTTGAGTAACAGGTCTTTTAATACACACAAAATAATTTCTCTTAAACATTGGCCTCAAATTTGTTAAAATCTGTGTTCTCCTTTCCAAGATTATCCATCCACCTGAAAAGCATCGCAAGATGCTGATTAAACAGCATCATTACTACACAGATGTGCAGTGGCCACTCTGAAATGTGCAGTTTTATCTCAACACAGTGCCACAGATGTCACAAATTTTAAGGGTGTGTACCATCAGCCTGCTGACTACAGCAACGTCCACCAGAGCATCCAATATGAAAGGTCCCGCACTGTCTGCATAAACCATCAGAAACTCAGAGAGAAGCTCATCTACGTGCTTATTGTACTCACCAGGGTCTTAACCTGACAGCAATTTGTCGTCGCAACAGATTTGATTGGGCAACTGCTCACTGTTAATGGAGTTTTCTCTTCACAGATGAATCCCAGCTTCCACTGAACCTGACAGATGGCATTTATGGGGATGTGTAGGCAGTTTGCTAAAGTTAGCGTGGTGAACAGAGTGCCCCATGGTGATGCTGGAGTTATCGTATATGCTGACTTAAACTACGAACAATCAACATAGGTGCATTTTATTGATGGCAGAGGCACCGTGATGAGATCCTGGGTGTGTTCTGAATCACATACTTTTTCTTTTTACTTCTAGTAGGTGCTGTAGCTGCCTTTAAAAAGTACATATTCTCGCATGCAGTATGCACATAACTATTTTCTCTAAAGTTATGACCTTAACTTTGACCCTCTTACTCATATATCCTTTACCACAGAGATAAAACAAAATGCTGTTCACCAAGCTCACTAGAGACAGAGCTCAACCCGGACAGATCATGTTATATTCACACTAGAAAATTACATAGGATAAATTTCTCTGTCATTGATATTTGACACTTAAGCCCCTTCATTGTTGGTTATATTTATGATTATTTTATTCAATTAAACAATAATATTAACTAATATTACTAATCGATTGGTCATCAGTCAAAAGAATGTGCTGTCATCCATCATTGCAACTTCTGACAGTCAATGTGATGTATCGTCCGCTGCGCAGAGGATTGTGGGTCAGAATAGCCAGAAAAGCATGCTGGCTTGCACACTGCAAAATCAGACCGCATGTAGTAGAACATCCTGGTATTTTTGGCATGCCTTATTATTGTATCGGGACATACCAAATATTTCTTCTGGCATACTATATAGTACGGTAGTGTGGGTGTCGGAACACACAGCTTGAGAGCCATTGTCATGCCATTGACCTGCTGCCATGACCTCACGTTGCAGCGTGATAACGCACAGCCACATGTTATAAGGATCTGTACACAGTTAATTAGAAGCTGAAAACATTCCAGTTCTTGCATGGCCTGCACACTCACCAGACAGTCACCAGCACGTTTGGGAAGCTCTGGATCGGCGTTGATCGGCGTTGTTCTGCTGATATCCAGCAACTTCACTCAGCCATTGAAGAGGAGCGGGCCAACATTCCACAGGACACAATCGACAACCTGATCATCCTTATGAGAAGGAGATGTCACAATGTACGAGGCAAATGGTGCCACACCAGAAACTGACTGATGTTTTGGGGTATCTGTGACCAAGAAATGCATTTCTGTAGTGCAAGTCATGTGAAATCCTATTTTTAAAGCTAAAACTGCTCATTTTTGAGCAGCCTTTTTATTGTGACCATCCCAAGACACACCTGTGTAGTAATCATGCTGGTTAATCAGCAGCTTGATGTGCCACACCTGTCAGGTAGATGGTTGCTCTGGTAAAAGAAGTGCTCACTAACTCAATATACTGAAAACAAGTTTCAATACTGACTTAAAATAACAAATCATGTGTCAGCACCTGCAGGCTCATGCCTGAAAGCCTTTTTTCTTTGATTACTGAATGGCTCGCTGAGGCCCACTTTTGCACGTTACATAAAACCTAAAGGGGGGTTGTGTAAGTGTCACACATTGCTCAAGTTTTTAATGTGTGGAGTATTCAGCTTTTAAAAATGTGCAGCAAAAAATATTGCACATAAGAGACAAAGATGATGAATGACGATGAGTTTTTGCTCCACTGACAGTTAATTGCATTTATGTGTTTGAGATTAACACACACAATTCTTTAAGAAATATCTTTTATTAAAAATAAATCATTCACAGTGCATGGCAAATAGGACAAAAACACTGAGGTCGATCGAGAACGGAGGAAACTACCAGTGCATGGAGAAGTGAGAAGTGCTCAGAGCAGTGAAAGAGGAGTGAATGCTTTAAAAAAAACAGTTTGCATGCACGGACTTGGACGCTTACAACACCTGTAGTCACATGTACCAACAGGCAGTGTATCTCCCAGCTGACAGCCAAGGTTTTGAAGAAGTGAAACTTGAACTCTGTGAAGTAACAATTTTGAGAGTGAGAGGTTTCTGCTACATTAGTGTATATTCTGAATTTATTTAAAACTCCGTGACATTAAATCTTTTATAGTACGTGCAATAAGTCTGGATTTCACTTCCTTTGTTCAGCCACAGTTCCAAAATTATACTACTATAATGAAATGACAAGCAGCCTCTTAAGCAGTACTAATGAATTCTGTTTACTTTGAATAGTCACACCTTTTAGGTAGCTGGGTAACGTTTTACAGGTTAAATAACAGTTTTTCAGTAGCTTGTTACTATAACAAAGATGCGTCCAGTTCAAGTTGGTTCAGTGAAATTACTTAAATAAAATGGCTGTTATACATTTCCTCTAAAAAAGGAACATTTTTTTCAACCAGGGTGCACATATTTTAAATGTTCATAGCAGGTCAGATGTGCCTTAGCGCCTGTTCACACCTGGTATTAACATGTGTCTTGGGTGATCGGATCACACGTGGAGAGCTTGAAGTCTGTCTGTTCACACCTGGCACTGGACTGCATCTTAAGTGCCCACTTGTGATTGGATCTCACCTTTGAATGTGGTCTGAGCAATCGGATCCCAAGATGCATTGGGAACACATTGGATGCATTCACGCTTGCACTTACAGTAGAGCAGTCCACTTGTGATGCAGTCACCCAGGTCACATGTTAATACCAGGTGTAAACAGGGCCTTAGATGACTACCGCTGTCCCCTGGAGAGTAAGCACATGCTATTTCTACACTTTACACCGAATACACCTCTAAGGCACAGTTTTTTTTTCTAGGTTTCTAGATTACTTCCATCAGACCCAGTACTGGTTGTCTTTCAGAGTCGGAGTAGAGGACCTTGATCTAATAGGGGTCTTGAATTCTGCAGTCACATTATCTCTTTCATTACTGTTACTGCCTCTTCTATTCCCAACACCACGTGCTCCATCAGCTTCAACTGGTCCCCAGAAGGTCATGCCAGGAGCCAGACTCCGTCTTCTGGGACTTATGGGTACCCTGGGTGAGGTAGGGCAGCTCGCATGGCCCAGTGGTGTGACCACCACAGAGGGCATAGCCACACTCCGCTCCGCCCGGCCCATGTACGGGCTGCCCTCAGTGGGTAACGCCACCGCAGCGAGCTGCTGGAGGAGTCGCAGCCGGGCCTGTTTCTCCTTGCGGCGGCGGAACACCAGAATCAAAACTACGAGGATTATGATGAGGAGCAAACAGGCCAGCAGTGGCAGGATAATGAGGAGGGGGTCAGAGGCGGGGCGAGGGAGGACCTCAACGTGGACTGGGTGGGTTTCAGGAGGGAGCACTGGACCGTGTTTGTCTGACACAGGAGTGTGGGGTTTCGGGGCATGACTGTGACCTCCACCTGCTCCATCTGCACCACTCCCTGATCTTCCTCCATGACCCCGAGTGTGGTTCCCCCAGCGGCTGTGAGGCCTCTGCCTGTGCTGTGTCCTGTTGTGGGTCTTATGTAACAAAATGTGGGGGGGCAAACCCTCCCCGACCCCGCTGAGCGTCGTGGAACCCCCTCGCCCACCGCCTCTTCCAGTGGTGGTCTTATTATGTGTGGGAAGACGGGCTGTCGTGTGTTCACGACCTGCACCGTCTGGATTTGAACCGCTCGGACCATGACGCATCTGGTGGTGAGGAAAGATGGTGAAGTGAAGCTCGCCCTTCGCCGGTTGCACGTTTCCAGCCTTCAGCAGGAAGATGAAAGAATCGTTCAGAGGCCTGGCGGGGGCGTGGCCTCGAGCTGTTGTGAGTGCTGATTTGTTTTTAAGCAGCTGGTTGTCATCGTCGCTGAGAGTCTCCTCGATGGCGACCCGGCCTTGCACCACATCTCTGAACGTGAATGACTTCAGCACCTCTGATGCTCGGTTAGGGTCATACGTCATCTGCACACACAGACATGGACACAGAAGAGAGAGGGTGAAATGACATGATTAAGCTCACAGTGACATGAATCATTGAGGTTTCTGCAATTTCAATTATCGATTGCATCCATATTCAGCATGGCATGTTCCTTTAAAGGAGACCTATCATGCTTTCCCTTTCATATATTTAATATTTTAATGTAAATGTACGAAATAGTAATCCTTGTTAGCAGAAACTTCAGGCATCAGGCTGTTGTTAATGCTCATGTTTCAAACACTTTTTCTACTTTTGCTTCAAGATGACATCAAATTGTGACAGTACACCACACTTCAGAGCAGACTGGGCTTTTTTTTGGGAGTGGTGCTTAAAGAGACAGGCGCTAAAATGAACCGTCTCAGACAGGAGGTGAATACAGGTGTTCCAGAACAGACAGTATGAGGTAAATAAAGTGGGTTTTTTGACCATTAAAGTATGTAAACATGTCTTAATGGAAACCTTAAATACAAGTATGAACCTGAAAATAAGTGTAAAAGGTCACCTTTGAACTTTAACATCTTTAAACTTAATCAAAAGCTTATGACTTACAGCCTTACCTTGACTAGTTTTCCATGTTTTGGTGGCGACAGAACATGAAAGACCGGGTCAGCTCGGCTGATTCTCGCCAGCTCGGAGGCGTCGATCATGGACTTCCCCAGTTTCACAGCAATACCACTGGGCACTCTCACCGGCTCCCTCAAGGACAGCAGAGGCCGCACAGTCACCCTCACCGTCTGCGCTGTCACACTCCCATAGTCAACACCGGGTGAAGAGGCTGACACTGACACTTGGAAGCTGTCCTCAGATTCGCTGAGGTCAGTCATGTGATAGACAACACGGCCAAACTGCAGGTCCTCGTGGCGGAAGGTTGAGACTTCCTGGTCGTTAATAGCAATGCGTCCGTGGTGAGGGTGAGTGGTGACCGTGTAGGTGATGTTGGCCGGCGTGCGGCTGTTGGTTTGAGCTGCAAACTGGTTGGTTGTCAGGATCACAGCGGTCCTGCCTTGAACCAGCGACAGGCCGGTGTTGTTCACCATGGTGACTGAGGGCTTTATCACCTCGACACTAAACAGTTTGTAGAGTGGACGATGATGACCGTCAGTTACGTTAAAGTAGAAGACACCTGTTGAGGACTCTCCCTGACAGAGGGAACACAGGAGGGATGGATAAAAGAAAAATAAAGACATTAAAATATGTAGTTAAAAACCTTAAACCTTTGATGACTTTCAAATACTCTGATTTCTATTTTTGTGCCTTAAACTTTTTGGACAAAGACACAGAGGAGAACATACAACTAAATTTAAACTCCTTTCTTGTTGGATTTGATTTTGGCGACCCCTACTGGCAGAATCCAAACGCACCGGTAGACAGTGATGTGTGCACATTTTTCTACTTCTGCAATCAGATGATGTTATACAATTCCATAACCACAACCAATTACATAAATTGGAGCTTTGAATAAACCTCACTAACACACACGTTTGCAAAGAAAAAATTAAAGTCTCCTGTGGTGGACTGACTCTTCACCTGCTGTGTAAAGTGCAGCCGGCCGTGGTTGACGTCGTACTGGGTGAAGGAGGTCACCGGCTCTGGTCTTTCCCCCAGCGTCAGGTAGCCGTTGTTGGGCTTGCTGATCACAAGGTAGTGCAGCTCCTCTGGAGGCGTGTCGTGATCCTCAACCTGGACACATTGATTGACAGAATTGTTTTTATAAGACTCTAAAAGGAATGCTCATCCAAAGTGAACATTCAGATTCAATTGTGAAAATCGGGGGGTCAGTACTGATAAAATAAAACACTTTGAACCATAACTGTGCAGCCCTAACCACAACTCCACCTGCCCTGTTAACACCGGCCCACCTGCAGACTGTCTGGTCCAAGTATGACTCTCTCTCCGATTACGACCTTCATACTCGGGGCTCTGCTCCTGAGGAGCGGCGGCTGGTCATTGACCGGCGTGATTGTGATGTTGAACGTCTCCGTCACTGCCAGGTTGTCCTTGGCATGGCCATGAGAAACCACATCTGGTGATGGCAGGGATGATTTTGAGGCTGAGTAGAGAGGGGAGGAGGAGAGTTCCAAAGGTGCCACCCAGGCCCGGAAGGTGAAGCTGTCACTCGTCGTCTCGGAGTCATCGTGGATGTATGTGATGCCGAACTTGTTTAGGGTGGCCTGGGAGAAGTCAGGTTGGTTCCTGAGAAAAGACAAATTGACAATCATGATTAGCAAATGTAATAGATGCAGATTAGTAAGTAATCAGTAATTGAGACACTGAGAAAGGAGCTAAGCACCTGGTGAGGTTATGTCCTTGTATAGACAGAGTCCCATGGCGCGGCAGGGAAATCACACGGTACAGGATGTGATGGTCTTTTCGTTGGGGCTCTGGAACCTTCCCGAGGAGATTGGAGGCATCGAGTTTCGACCTATCGATTGTCACCCTGCCTCCCTCGGCCACCACGGCGCCTGAACACAAACACCTCAATAGGTCCTCCTGAACTTCTATTCTTCCTGGTACAATAGATATCAAATAAAAAAGAGAGAACAAGCAGTCACATGATACCTGCGTTGTTCAGAAGTCTGGTCCTGTGTTGAGGGCTGTCGTGGTGTTCGTTGGCCTGGTGGGAGATTAAGATGCTGAAAGTGTGTGGAGGAAGGAAAGCAGGAGGAGAGGACACGGTGAAAGAGAAAGAGTCTGCAGCTGACCATCCCACTGACTGTGGCTTGTTCTGACTGTAGAAGATCACTCCATCGTTTACCTGAGAGACAGGGACGAAGATACGACGAAGGAGAAAGGGGCATCGTTTTATATGAGAAGAAAACAAAAGCTTTCCTTTGTTGCAAAGACACACACGTCCCTACCATGCTCTGTGTGAACGTGGAAATGTTTCGTGTGGAGTTGTCGGGCATACGTTGGACCAGCTACCAAGTTTAGGAAGAGCAGTCACTGCAAACACCACAGAGTGGTTTCTCCTGATGTCGCTGACATCGTTGGTTATGGCCTGAAGTTCCAGCTCAGAGATGGGTGTCACAGAGCCTTTAAAGGGGACAAAGAGACAGTGAGAGAAAGGAAAAGCTCACAACAACAAAGACGCGGCATTCATTAATCCTGGTTAAATTTGTGATCAGGAGACATCACCATGTCTCTAGTTTAAATAGCCACAAAAGGCAGGCAGGCTCAGAACCAGAGGAAGCGAAGAATAAGCGAAGAATCCAAAAACAGGAAAAATTATTTATCAATTGGCCATAGTGGCCAGTGTTTAACAATGGCAAAACTATATCAAAACATCTTTTTACAAACTCTCACATGACTCACTCAGTATAATCCAAGTCTCATTTATCCATTCATATGCTTAGAACTTCGCCAATAGGGCGAAAAGGAAAAAAAAATTGGCGAAAATTGTGGAAATCGGAAAAAGGGCTACAGTTACCTCAATATTTGTTAGAAAGATTCGAAATTGGGCTTAAATGAAAGCCAAGAAGGTCATCTTTAAAATGACACCAAACCCTGACCATGAGCCTAAACCAGGATATGCACCAGCGTCTAAATGCAAATTACTCTAGGAGGTGGTTCACTTCATGAGCTGGTTACTGTGACACAGCTGCCACTCAGAAATGTCTCATACCAAAATACCATCTACAGACATGGACATTTCCATAAAATATTACTGAGTTTTGATCTAATTTTGCTAAATTAGGTCAACTATGACTTCAATTTATCAAGAATATTCTCCGCTTTTTCATTTTTGTTCATGGGAGGCATGTGAGGTAACAAAATTGTCTTCTCGAATTCAACATAACACAAGATGAGTGACTGATATACAAATTATTCCTTTAAAAACAGACAAAGAACATATATTGTTAGAGATATATAAAAAAGAAACCAACAACTACAGTGTTAAATGTTTCACAAACAGGTACACTTATGTAACCTTGACCAGAGAGATGACTGATAAGTGAGTATGCGAGTGGAAAGTGGCGCTATCGGCCTGGCACTGACTGGGCACAGAGGTATTGTAATCTGTTTGTGTAGGCAGGAACATAATGCAGCAACATAATGGTCAGACTAGCGAGGCCACCCAGTGCCATTGTTATATAACTGCACTACATTTAGCTTTCCTTCTCAGGTTTCATCAACAATTGCAGGAGGAATGAGGCTACAAACTATTAAACACTTTCACATTGATGGTAATAAACTTCATCTAGTTACTGTACTTGAGCAGGGAAAATCCAGTCTAAGAACCTCTCCTATCACCAATAACTACACTTTAGTTAGTTAATTTAGTCCAGTGTCAAACCAGGCTTTTCATTGTAAAACTCTACCTGGGTAGACCTCCAGGGGATGATTTCTCTGCAGGGTGAGGACCAGAGAGTGGGCAGTTGTGCTAAAGATCTGACGAGGGGCGAAGTTCACGCCGTCGTTCACCTGGAAGTGAAAGCCACCCGATAAAGCACCTGCGAGACAACAAGGTCAAACATCAGGAAAAGAGAGAGAGGGGTTATTCTTTCATTTAATCCAGACTCATCATTTTATCAAAAAGCAAATAGCAAAATGTTCTCACCACTGTGCACGAACATCAGTTGTCCGGTTTGTATGTGATTCTGGGTGAAGTTCAGGATGTGTCTGGAGGGGGCGCTCCTCAGGGCGAGGTGGCCGTTGCTGGGCGGCGTGACGATGAACTCCAGCTCCTCAGGATCAGGAGTGTCCGGGTCCTCAGCACTGAGATCATCTGTGGTGATTTCTGTCACTGAACCCACCCAAATCTGAGGAAACAAGAGGACAGGAAGGCTATTAACTTAAGTTATTAAAACAATAGCTCGATTGTCGATTGTAGTCTCGATTGAAGCTCCCCACCTTCAGACCATTGTTGGTTGTAACAACAGGAGTCTCATCATCCACAGGTGTCACATTTATGTGAGCGGTGCAGGGCAGACTGTGTTTCCTGATTTCCGTCTGATTGGCCACAATAGTAAAGTTGTCTCTCAGTGTGTCGCTGCCGTCATGGATATAGGAGATGTACTCACGTTCCACCTGGACAAAGAAATGAAGTAAAGAAGGTTTACATCAAGATTGATTCTAACATGACCCTGATAACAAGGCAGCTGGAAAAACAACAGTATGACTCAGTCATTGTCGTAATTCCCAAAGACCAATAAGTCTAATGCTGAAAATGAAGGAACAAAACAGGAAAATTGTGTGTTTTGACAGAGCTGAATATCGTTTCTTGAAAGCATACAGACACTAAAATTAAAGGTAAGTTCTGTATTTTTCAACCTGAACCCTATTTTCCCATGTTTCTGTGTCTAAGTGACTATTGGGAACAACAATTTTTGAAAGTGGTCCAGTATTAAACAAGAGTGCTGCAGACGGCAGCGGCAAAGCAGTCTACAATGTAACCATTCAGGGCTCGTTTGCTCTGTCAACATATGTCCACTGAAAGGTCTTGTTTTTGCCACTGACATGTTCAGATTGTTTATATACAGCCAGAGACAGGCTGGCTGATTTGGCCCAATTCTGGGGCGTCATTGATGCCGAGCCTCAACTGATTTGGGCAACCGGATGCGACCTAGCTAATTTTATCCGGCATGCCGAGTTCAGGCCGATTCTGGGCCAGGTTATTTTGGCTACCTCAGTAAGATCCTTTTTGTTTAACGAGAAAAAGCCCTGAAAATGCCAGTGCCAATTCAACCAGATTCCATTTAAATAAACAGTAATTTTAGTATCGTGAAACACACTTCATTAAAAGTCAACAGAAGCAAAAAAAAAAAAAACCCACAAGGACTGTCTTGGTTTGTCTTTCCACTGTTCCAACAATCACTAACTCTGGTTTGGTTAAAATAAATTCTTAACTCACCCAATTAGATGTAAATATATGCTGGCTTTACACACACTAAAATTACTACTTATCTAAATACTCTTTAGAATATAAATCATCGTAATTACCACTTTCAAAAGAACAAGAGTCCAAACAAAATTAAAAAATGTCCTCTGTGTGTGTGTGTGTGTGTGTGTGTGTGTGTGTGTGAGCTCAGTCAAACCTCAGTGTGAGTGAAAGCAGTGAGCGGCATCCCTGGGATCCGGCTGTGCTCCAAGTGTCCGTGTCGCGGTGGAACGATGACCTGGTACAGGAAGTTCATCCCTGAGAAGTGATGATTGGCCACCTTGACAATATCAGATGTCAACGGCAGGGACGACCCCTCATCAAGGGTCAAGTCAGACACCTACAGAACAGATCATAGTATTGATTGGCTACCTGATCAGCTGATTCCTGTATAATCCTTTGGTCGAGAAAAAATAATTTCTCTCCATTTTCATGCAATTCTTTTCCTTTTCAGGTCATCCAGCTTCTAGACATTCTGTACCTGTAAAGGGAGCAGGATAGGGATGATGTCAAACTCCAGCCTGATTGGTCCGACCTTTGTGACCCCGTTGGTTGCCTCCAACAGAACAGAGTCGTTGGTGAGTCCGGCAGCCTGCTGATGGTAGATGATCAGTCCCTGGTTGAGGTCCTCCTGGGTGAAGGAATGTGTTGGCTGCTCTCTGGTGCTCTGTGTGGAGGAATAGAGCAGAGCATCTCTTCAGTGTGCAACTTCTGGGGGCCAGTTTTGCTTCTATTTTGATTGATCAGAGGGGAGTGACAGGAAATATGAATTAGAGAGAAATATGTGAAATGAATTTTGTTTTTTTCTTAGTTCTTAAGTTGTGGCAAAATGACTGAATGTGATTAGGGGCAACTTAAAGTGATACAACCACAATTATTATCCAACAGTATTGCCTTTCACACTACAGGGCTTTGTGGGTGGGTTTGTGGCCAGCTATCATTAAGGCAAACTGGCTGTAAATCTTTTGTATGTCTTTTTACCATTGAATATGAATGACTAAATAAGCAACAGGGACAGTTTTAATCTTTTAAAGTGGGTTTGTAAGAGGTACTTACCCATAGTCAATGTAGTACGTACAGTCCCACCTTAAGTCCCATCTATTTAGAGTATTTTCACTGTTTTACTTTACTGTCAGACAGCCATTTTCAACAGGAAACTGAAGCCATAATATCGCTTGCTTCAAAGCCAGACTCCATTGAGAAAAATAGTAATTTAACATACCTGAAAGCAGGAGCTGCCGGTCTATTGCTGCCTTGATCAGTTAGTTTGTTTGTGTTATTGTGTGACTTTGGTGTTTTAAAGGATTAGTTTAGATTCAGCAAAGTCACACTATAACACAAACTAACTAACAATCAAAGCATCGGTAGACCAGCAGCTCCTGTCTTTCTGTGAGCTTAAATTGCTGTTTTTCTTAATGGAGTTTGGCAGTGAGAGCATGGATGGGGAGCTGAAGCCATTAATGGCTTCCCTGTAGGAAAGGGCTTTCTGTGGCAAGGTAAAGCAGTGAAAATCTTCTCAATATAGCGTACACTTAAGCTTTTATAGATTCTTTTTAAGTGGCTAAAATATGTTTTGTTGCTGCAGTACATTACTTAGCTCTGTGTCGGTACTTCCATCTGCTTCTCCAAACTGGGGGTGTGCTGACTGACATCTACTGTCATAAGTTCCTCATACAACCCCACTTCAAAAGATCCTAAGCATCCCTTCAAAGTTTGGAAAGCAAACCTCCTGATTTACTTTTTATTTTCCAGCTGAGCCCTACCTACTTTAAAGAAGAGGGACAAGCGAGGACTAAAACAGAAACGCAGAAATCTCTAAGTCAAAAAAAACTACTTTGCAGGAAGCTGGTGACAAAAATGCACCAACTTTCTGTTCGAGTCAGCTTTAAATCTACAGCTGGCTGTACTTGATAGATGTGCTGCTGCTCTCCATTTTTGTCCTGGTGCTTGTCATCTGGGGGAAGCAGCTGAAGGACGCCCAGGGCAGGAGGACTTTGGACAGTAAAAGCTATCTCTGAGGGCTGGCTGTCCTCATGAACCACCTGTTCAAACAAAACAGAACATAATTATGAGAATTACAATGACTCTATTATATTAACAGATTATTTTGTCTGCTTAGATATGGAAAATCCCATGACATTTTGTCCAGATGACATCACTGGACTGCATTTAAAAGCAAAGAGAAACTGTCACTTTCATTTCATCATGATTGAGAAGTCTGACTCTTGGAACATGGAAAATATATGACTTAGAAACCAGTCTGTTACAAGCATAAAATCCCCAAAATATGATCACAGTTACAGACAATGAACAATAAATCTTGCAAATGCCTAGATGCAAGTAACTTATCTTGCAATATCAGACACAAACAGGCTGAAAGTGACCAAGCAATTTATGGTTACTGGCTTACCTCTAAGTGCTCCTTGGTTATGGAGACACTCTGTCCCTCGTCTACCACCACCGGGCGGTTACTTATGACTGTTGGTGGCCTCTGGTGACTCTCCAGGTAGATTTTTACCGCTACTCCGATGTCCAGATGTACCTCCCTCCTCCCTCTGTCCAGGCGCCTCTCTGTTGTCTTCTCCCTCACTCTTGCCGTCACATTGAACCCATCTGACAACTCGTTGCTGCCGTCATGGTGATACACCAGGCGCCCCGCCAACAAATCTTGCTGCGTGAATATTGTAATCGCATCTGCTTCTGTTACAGTCTCGCGATCTCCATCATTAAAGCAGAGCACACCGTGTTTGGGTGGAAGGAAGACCTCAAATGTCACTTCCTGCGGGTCTCGGATGTCGAGGTTGCTGAAGATGCTGAGGTTAGCCGAGGTCAAGGTTGTGACCCCTCCTCGCTGGGCCATGAGGCCGGTGTTGTTCTCGACCTGAAGGTAAGGATCCTGGGCCATCACCTGCATCAGCCAGTTATACCTCATGATGTTTAATTACCAGCAAGTCATTTCTAGAAGAAGCTATAATTTACCGATTAAAAGAAACGGTCACACACAAATGGAACATGAATAAATAAATAAAAGACAATATACTCACCTCCAGCAGGGTCGAAACATAATGCTTCCCATCTGATACGAAAAGCACAAAACGCCCATAACTCACTCCTCTGTGGACAAACAACACTTTTTTCTAAGAGGAGAGAAAAGAAGAGGAGATGAAGACAGAAGAGATAAAAGCATAAGCATGCACCACCATTATTACTGGAGTATCGAGAGGTCAAAGGTTGTGTTGTTTTAAAGTGATTGTGAGATCTAACAGCATCTGAAACAGCATCTCTGTACACCTTTAGGCTGCAACTTTCAAAAACTGATAATTCGACAGGCACATCCACTTTATGTAGCAAGTGGCTAGGTGTGCACAAGGTGAGAAAGGGATTTCACCTTGATTTCACCTCAAGCTCTCACCTATGGCCAATTTAGATTCATCAAGGAACCTGCATGTCTTTGGACTGTGGGCGGAGGCTGGAGAAGCAGGAAAAGACCCACACTGACACGCAGGCTTGAGGAGGGGCTCCCCCACCCCAGGGTTCCTGCCCCCCACCTCAGGTTTGAACCAGGAACCCTCTTGCTGTGAGGCAACAATGCAAACCACTGCAGTGCTGTGGGGCCACTCTCTTAAAGGAAAAAAGACATTCCTCAAGACAATGTCCGAGGCCAAAAAGGTTGAAGGGTGGGTTTGTTATTTTAGACCTATTTACTTATTTTGTAAAAATAAACAAAGAGCTAAACATTAAGGTACAGTCTGGATGCAGTGTTTTTTTTCTTAACACATTGCAGAGCTTTTCAGTTGTCAGCATACACATTGGACTGGTTTTATAAGTTTAATGTACTGTGCAGCTGTATTATCTAAGAAAGCAGAAGCATCAGATCGGGACTCGGTTGTGGCAGATACTCAATATTAAATGACTTGGATCAGGATCACAGGGAAAAAAACGTGATCAGGGCATCGACACTCTGAAGAGTTCAAAATCAGGTGCAGGAGCTGGATGAACCTGTTTCATGTTGGTGGAAAGCGTACGAGGTTTAACCTATTTTGTGATCAGTCAGACACTAAAGATCACATGAGGGTTGTTGACATCATGACACAGAAACATGTGAAGGCCAACCTTTGACTTTGTGATTCTAAATATTCTACCATCTGGATTGCCAAAAATTTTCACAAATAAATTGTGCCAACCTGCTCGAGGTCCCGTTGTGTGAACTCGTAAAGCTTGTGACTGGTATCGCTGGCCAGCACCAGCTCTCCCATGGGTATCCCCCTCCGCGTGTACACCAACCAGCTGTCCTCAAAGTCTGAGTCGTCGTCCCGGTAACGCAAGTCATTCAGCGTCACCAACCTCTGCCCATCGCGGGCCACGTGGAAAACCTTATCGACAACCCTGACAGGTCTCTGATCATTGACGAGCTGCACAGAGATATTGAAGGTGTGTTCGGCTGTGATTTTATCCTCCTTCTTGCCACTGCGTTTGTGCGGTTTGTAAACCATAATTTGAAACGTGAAGGAATCCTGTTTGGTCTCGCTGTCATCATGAACGTACATGATCCTCTCCTCAATGATATCCTGATTTGTGAACGCCACAATGTTGTCGTTAATGGAAGTTGAGTTGGAGAAGTTGATCCTCCTTATATGTCCGTGCCTGGGGCTCACTGTAATACTGTAGTGGACCTCCCGATTACTTGCCGTGTGAGTGTACAGAACATCTTTGCTTATGACTTTACTTCCTCCTTCCAGGGTTGAAAGGCCTTTGTTAACAACGTTGATTGCGGTCGACTCGGCTTTGATGTTGACTCTGAAGTCGTAGGTTGTTGAGATGGCATGTGTTGAAAACACCTGAAAGCTGAACGTGTCTCTTGTGTCGTCATTTAGCTTGTTGAGAAGCTCGTACTTCATCAAGCCATCTGTGATGTTCTTTTGACTGAAGGTTGAGTTTTTTTGTAGAACTTTGTTATCAAGGAACAGCTGCCCTTTCTTTGGTACTGTCAGGAGCCTGAAGAAGAGGTCGCTCCCGTTGAGTTTAATACCTTTTGAAATTACATGGAGTTCCTCTGGAGTGATAGCAGCAGTCTGAACACCATTAACCTCCATCTTGCTGCGTGTGACCTTGAAGTGGATCCAGCGTACTGCAATGTGGAAATCAACCTCCTCAGTAGCCTGGGAACCAATGCTGATTTTACATTTGAAGTTATCAGTGACATTGTTCTGAGTTTGAAGGCCATGGTAAGTGCTGAGGTATCGGATCCGTTCTTTTTCTAGAAGCTTCTGTGAGAACGAAGTTGTTGGTTTCCAGTCGCCGCTGGAGTGCAACCGCTGGAGCTCACCGTATCGTGGCAACTCTGTAACATCATACTGGATTTCCACCGCCTGATCATCCACATTAACTTGTACTGCAAGGTGAACGTTTGTGATGATGGAAGCCCCGCCTTGGTTCACCTCCAGTCCAGTGTTATTCACCAGTTTGTGTTCGAGTGCCACCGCCATAATCCTCAAAACTACAGTGTTGCTCAACTGGGAGAGGAGAGGGAAGAACAGATAAGATGAGATAAAGGGATAGGAAACAAGGGAGGAGATGAGGAGAGGAGAATGAAGAGATTAGATGAAAAGGAGTAAATCACTTACCTTCAGCCCATCGCTGACCCTGAGTGCAAGCCGTGAGGTGGAGACCCCAGAGTGGACAAAGCTGATCTTACCCTCCTCCAGATCATTCAGGGAGAACAAGTTAATGGCCCTGGAAGATAAATGCAATCCTGTTAACTTCCATGTTCTGATCCTACCTCTGCTTGTTAGGCTAAGAGCTAACCATTTCTGTATAGCACATAACTTCACAACCTCAGCCACTGCTTCAACAGACATCTATGACTAGCTGTAAGAAGATTTGCAAGGTACTGTAAGTCCTCACATGCCATAGCACAAACCTGCCAGGGTAATCCTGGTGCTCAAGGTGTCCAGCCTCAGTGTTGAGGTTTCCCAAGGAGCTGAACACCAGCTCTGCAGGACCGCTGTCAGGGTCCGACACCCTCAGCACATCTGTTGTCAGCTGGGGACATTGTGGTTGTGTTAATATTTTATTTTATATTTAAATCACTTACATGTAGCACTCAAGAGTTCAGTTGTAGCTACCTGTCGTTTTGAATTCTCCAGCATGGTGAAAAGGTTTCCCTCCGGCAGGCTGAGCACAGGCGCATCATTAACAGGACTGATGCTGATATCAAACCGGTGCAGGCGGTTGCCCCTAAGAAATGCAGGAAGCTCCTTTTTGCTGCTGCAGAAGACTGAAAACATGAAGAAGTCATGCTCGTCTTCTGACCCACTATGAACGTATATCACCCGGCCCAGCCACAGGTCCAGCATACTAAAAGTTCGGTCGACATCCTCTGCTCGTATTGTCATATTCCTCTCCTTGCCTTCGCCCTGCATCCTAGTAGTGTCAGGACTGAGGTCTAGCCGAAGCTGGCCGTGGACAGGCTGCCCCTCAATGCGAAACATCATTTGGGACGGACGAATGCCCAATTTCCGAAAATCCAGATTCACCTAAAGGGGAGTGCAAAGAGGAACTGACATATATATTTATGCTATTATGTGAAAACTACACAATTCCATGTTATTTTTACTGACATTTATGTATCAGCAGGAGACAATCAGTCCTACCCTCAAGTGTTTAGGCTCCAGTGGTGCCCGACCTCCCTCCGCAACGTCTAGCTTTCTCAGCAAAAGAAAATTAGGGTACTTCTTATTGTTGGTAAATGGTCGTGTGGTTGTAACATCCGACTCAGGACGTTCTGTTGGGTTGGTGGTGGTGATTTCCTCTGGATCTTGCCCTGTCCTACAGCCCACAGTGATGTCCTTGGTGACGGCAGCATGAGATAGTCCTGTTCTTTGAGTGTTCACTTTAATTTCCCGGAGGCAACCTTTAAAGGAGCCTCCTCGCCCGGCCGGCTGCCCCCCTGGCACAGACGATACCAGCCCAGCTTGCCTTGCCTCGCCCCGGGCTTCCTCGTCCAGCCCTCCCAGGAAGAGAGGCCCTGTGAGCTGGATGACCTGGAGCTCCAGACTCAGCATGGCCTTGATCAACTCCTCCCCCACCTTCAGCTGGACGCTGCTGGGCAGCAGGTGCAGCTGGATGGGGTACCACGTGTGGTTGCTGTGAACATGTGTTAGAGAACGCAGCTCAGTCTTAGTACCCTCTCCATTTCCTATCGTTGCCAAAATGTTACCCTCCCTTATCTCTATAGCAATAAACCCTCCGTCGTTGCCAGAGCTATACAGGACCATGCCATCTTCTTCTCTTGCAGAGGGGTACAGCTCACATTCAAACACCCCCTCCTGTGGCCCTTCCCATGCGGGAGAGCGATAAAGGCTTTAGAGCTGAAAAAACTGACAGGATCTTCTTCTGTTGCAGAAAACTGCGGATTGCAGCCCAGAGACACCTCGTGGATGCTCTTGTACCCAGAATAAGGCCTCAGGCTGGACAACAGGTTATGTTCATTGAACACAACTTCATCGACGCAACCTCGAAATCCAGCAGAGATGTTGAGAAGGTATGGATGGTTCAGTCCAGCTGTCCCGCCGACGAAAAGCCCATCCTCGACACTGAGCTCCAGATCCGGTCCTGGCATACGTAGGCTGGTGTGAGAGTTTCGGTCCACGGTCATGTTGACAGTATGGTGGTTGTGGGTCAGCTCCATGGAGTGCCACGCCAGGTCACTAAGAAGGATGCCCTTTTCTGAGCGTAGTGAACGCTCACCTGAGCCCAGGTCCAGACGTACCTTGATGGGATGAAGGGGGAGGTGAGGAGAAAAAGAGGAAATGAGGAATAAAAGGTGATAAGCAAGAGTCTTTCCATTTTTTTTCCAAGCCAAAACTTTAATAAAGTAAGAAAAAGAGCTGAGGAAAGCCAAACACATAAAAGCAGGCATAAAATGGTGATGAGATCTTGAATGTGCACAATTGAGAACAGAATCAAGGGCGTTGTTCACTGCAGTTCAAAGCATTGGGCTATTCCACACAAATGCAACCAGACTATTTCATGAGCAGCTCCCTTTGCAGTGGAGTTCTCATTAAAGTATTGTGGTCTTCTCTCTTAGCGTTGGTCATGAAGGAACTTGTTCTGAAAGGGCCGGGGGGGTTATTTTTTTTCTCTCTGCGAGCAATCCGACACCGAGCTGTGTGTGTTCAGGCTTCTCTCTGTCTTTCCTCAGGATAGAAAATGGCAATATGCATGAGCTAAAATGGCCCAAGGGACGAATATTTTCTCTTGATTTAGAGGTGTGAGGTATCTTTGAGTGAAACCCTCTGGACAGCTTTTACTTTGACACATTTTATTCATATTACAAAAGTTCAAATGGTCAAAAGAAAACTGTTATAACATTTGTGTACTTTTGAATGAACAATAAACACGTCCTGTCAGTTGATTTAGACCAGAGTGCTACTATCCTAACATGTGCTTTAACCTACCTGCAGGCGCCCAGAGACCAGCTCCAGCAGCAAGTAGTCTCTGGGTCCAGCTGCCAGAAACAGCATCCCCGCCTGACTGGAGGTCCTAAATCGTACATGGAGCAATGTCTGAATGGATGTCTCCATTGTCCGCAGGTGGATGTAGCCATCACCGTAGAACGACACTACAAAAATGTAGGAGAAGACAGATTTAGCTTTAGCCAGAGTAGTTTTCCATCGAGATAAAATTTGCAGAACAAATGAGCAGTGAGGGTTAGTCATAAAAGAGCAAGCTGGAAATTTGTTCATATATATTTTTTAATTTACCGTCTCAGTTATATCTGTATGCTAAGTCACCCTGCAAAATTAAATGAACGCTCAGTGACCACCCAGCAAAGGTTATTCCATTAATCTGTATTGACTGGTTTGTCAATGTGGTGTCTGCTCTGCACTTTACACCTGCTATCTGAATTCAATTAATGACAACTAATGCATTCTGGAGAGGCCATCCTGAAATGTGTGATGCTAATTAGACTTCACTGCTGACCCAGATGACGCAGACTAGACATTTAGTTGTGCAAAACTTACTCAGTGACAGGGATCTCTAAAAGGAAAAACTGTGTCATTAACTGATGTAAAACTTAGGAGGGCATTGCACATACAGCACATTTAGCTAACTCTAACTGGGAACCCATGATCCAAATATAAATAAGAGAGTGTAAATGATTACTATTTAAATTAATACATGATGATCAAATTGATATTGTATTGGTATTGCAGTCTCATGCCAGATATCGACTATCCAGCTATGTTGCTAGATTGATTACTCAATCGCCAGAGTAAATGTTGGCATTGTAAGTTCCTGCAAACCATATGGAACATTTGTACGTTATTTGTAGCAGATAAGTTGAAACTTTATGTTTCTTTATGTTTAACAGTGCTGTGGTTAATGTGTGATTATGTTTTGGCACAAAAACCACTTGATTATAGTTAGGAAAAGATCAATGTTCTGGCTTAAAATACCTGGTTCTGTGGCACAATCATGACTGGGAATGCCGCACATGTTTAAGAAACAACCAGTTTGTTTCAGAACTTCGTCACTTGAAGAATGCTGATGCCATATGTATAAAACCATACAAAAGTAACATATCCATTGTATGCAGAAACGTACAATGCAAACACTTCCTTCTGTCGACTGGGCCGAGTTTGAATTTGGAACAATAAAACAACATAATATGCCTACAAAGCCATGCCTGTGGAGTGCAATGCAAACATCAGCATGCTAACATGATCAAAATAAGAATGCTGACATGCTGAAGTATAATGTTTATCATGATAACCATCTTAGTTCAATGTGTCGGCATGCTAACATTCGCTAATTAGCATTGAACACAGTTTACAGCTGAGGCTGATGTGATGGTCAATAATCTTGCAGGTATTTCGTCATAAACTAAAGTATGTTGACCTGGTTTTGTCACGCGATTAAATATAAGGGAATCACCAAATTTATGAGGGAAACATGTAAATCTATACTAAAAAACACGTCAGCCTTGTGGTTTATTTAACTCATATTTAACCAGGTGAGTCCCGTTGAGATCAACAATCTCTTTAAGAAGGGAGACCTGGCCAAGACAGCATCACACAAAAGGTTACTGCCAAACAACCACACAATAAAAAACCCGCAAAGGACATAAAGTAACATGTAGAAATATTAGAACAATGGCAAGACCCAACTGATTCATTCATCCTTGTACTTATGAGAGCTTCAAAATCAGGCAGAGAGACCAGTTCACGTAGCTTCAGATCTTTCTGAAATTTAATCCAAGTGAGAGGAGCAGAGCACTACTCAGACTGTACACTAGGAAGAGACAACAAAACTAAGTCTTGAGATCTTAGACTGTAGCTACAGTCAGGGAGTTTAACCAGTATGGCTTTAGAAATGAATGAATACCAGTGACTGAGCCTACGAAAGGTCAAAAATGGCCAACCAGCCCTGGAATAAAGCGTACAGTGATGAGTGAGGGTTTTACAATTTGTAACAAATCTCAGTGCACTGTGATATACAGTATCCAACATGCAAACAATGTGCAGATGCATTCATGTGCAACAAATCACCTTTATCCAGAAACGGTAATAACACTGCAGCAACCAGTCTTTTTCTGGCAACAAAGGAGAAACAGGACTTGTTTCTGAAATAAAATCCTAACTTCAACCTCAACCTTTTAAGGAGTTTATCAATCTCTAACTTCCCTGAGCAGTAAGAACATCACAGGCTTCTTCCTAGCATTTGAGAAATGCATAACTTTAGTTTTATCTGCTAAAGGAAAAGTAAGGTCAGGCTCCGACATCATTAGGACACATTATCTAGGAACCCTGAATGGTGGTATCTCATTAGTGGTTGAGATACTTCAGTCTAGACCAAAGTGGTGGATCAACCACCCAACCATCCGTCTGTCTTGCTTTTGTCTAAATCTCTGTGGAAATTAGGTACAACTGATGAACCCTTTTCCACTCTGGTGTTTTATAATTGTTTTTATATGTGATGACAATGTAATTTCATTTTGTAGTGCAGCCAGTGAACCCACCACTCCCGTCTGTGACTGAAAAACACAGTAAAGCAGTCTTTAACCGATTTGACCTACAAAGCAGCCGCATGGAGCACTCTGTTAAAATGACTGTCAATTTGTGGAAAAAGAAACACACGACAAATAGAGGTCAAATAGTGTGTGTGTATGTGTGTGTGTGTGTGTGTGTGTGTGTGTGTGTGTGTGTGTGTGTGTGTGTGGGAGGGGGATGGCTGACACACTAAAAACTCTCTAAGCGGTCCAGCAGTATGGATTGGCAGCGAGACTGAGCACAATATAGAAATTAAAGGGGTATTTCAATGTTTCTAATGAAGAAAAAAAGGATCCGCAAAACACAGAAATGATTTTAAACAACCAACTTGTTCTATCATCACTTATCTCAATAAAAAAATGAATTGGCCTGAGGGGGATAAACATCGTAGTCGAAACATTTTATGAACAATTTACTCACAAAAGCTGCCGTGCACGGCTCAACGATTCTGCAGTGTAATTACATGACAACCAATAATTTACGTTTCCTCATCACGCAGAAGAAAAGTCAGACAGCAACACAAGCTAGACTTTTTACCTGTGGGGAAATTATAACCATTAAACATTTAACATAGTTTTCAGCCTCTAAATATTGTTTTTATGACAGGTGTTAAAGGGGTCTGCCAAGTCTGCCAACGCTGCTTATTCATTTGTAAAATTACAGTTTTTTTGTTGACTGACTTCAGATAAAAAAATTTCTGGTACTAGTTGTTTTGTTTTTGTGTTTATATTTCATGCCTGTGTTGGTAACATTTGGAATAATGGCTGACTATTTCATCGTCTTTAAATCTCTGGTTGGAAAATGCACTGCCTGCAAAATAATGTTTATTATCAAAGCTATGTGTTCTAAGACTGGTCCCAGTGAGAAGCACTCCGTCAGCAGACTGGCCCAGCATGCCGCTCTGCATAAAGCCTATAAGCCTACTGTCAGTATAACCCGTGCCTGTCCATCTCTGTAATCTGCCTCTATGATAACAGTGAACATTGGATTATTAGTAATCTTCCTCGAATGTGAGTGCAGGTCTGTAATGCGCTGTCATGAGCAGGTGTAAGGATAGACGCATGTATGAGGCGTTGCTGACGGCCCTGGAGTGTTAGCTACAGCACATGCAGCAACTTGTGTTAGGAGATGTTCATATTTCAGGGGGTAATAATTCAGATTTGATAGGAAGTGGTGGTTGAGACGTCCACTTACAGAGCTGATACAGAGCTGGTAAATGAACTCTGTTGAGTGTGTAATTAAGAAACACTTATGACGCTCATTTTGACACTCAGAGTAATATGAATAATGATTTTGAGTGTGCAATGAAATGAAAAGCAAGGAGCCACTTCATAATGACAATACCGTTCAGTTACATCACTATTTAAAAACCCTACAAACCAAACTGTCTCGAATGACATTTGGTGAGCAGTGTGACATCAGATCAGATCAGGTACCCACATTCCTGTGCAAAACATAAGTAACTGCAAGCATCCAACCAAAATGTAATCCAGTATCCTGCAGCATATTGCCATATGTCTACAGACAATATTAAACTGGATTAAACATTAAGCTGACAACTGTCACAGACACATTTTAACTTGGGTTTTTTAATGCACTGGTCAACTTTGAGGTTTTGCTGCCATGTCGTCCATTAGACTGGTGGAAAGAAAATGTGCAAAATACACATTTAGGTGTTTGTTTTAGTTTAGATTTCTGTTCCGAAAATGTATTAAAAAAAAGTGCATATTTAATTAGACAATGCACAAATTGCATATTTAAATATAAAATATCAGAAAAAAACTTTGATGAAACAAGAATTTAAACCTGGCTTTATCCAATGTTCAGATTTCTGCTCTGGAAATAAATGCATATTTTATGAGATAACACCTATTTTGTCATATTTAAAATACAATTTTATAAAATGTAATGTCTAATTGTAAGTAATCAACTGGGGAAGTTTCATTGTGATATCTATTATTACATTTTTTTTTACCCTTTTCACCTTTAGTGTCTTATTTTTGGTCTGCAAATGTACGGAATTTTACAATACGTATCTTTAAAGGCCAATTTCTTGAATTTAGTTTTTTTTCTCATACACCAAACAATCCAGTTTTATTTATATCTATATTGTAGCGCTTTAGTATTATTATTAATATTTTTTAAAATTCTAATTATATATTATTTTTACAGAGGGGTTTGTTCATATACCATTCAAAGCCTGACTTGTACAACATTTCTTTCCTAAAAAAAAAAGGCTTTTTTTTTAAATGTTTTTTATGGCTGTTGACAGTATTTTCTGGTATCCAAAAATTGCTTTTGACTCTAATATATCAGCAACAAAAAAATAAATAAATAAATAAAAAAATCTGAACCTGGTTTTATCCAGTGAGCCGTTATATGTTTTGGAAATTTATGAAAATTAGCACAAATCAAATTACACAATCCTTTATTTGCATATCTAAACATAAGAGTTCAGGAAACTTGAAATACAAAAAAAAATTGTCTTAATGTAAGTTATGAACTGAAGAAATTTCATGGTGATATTTACTAGTGAAAAGTTTTACCCTATTCACCTGTAGTGTCAAAGGTTGTAATAATACTGCATTTACAACAATATCATTATGTCCTAAGACTATGGATGAAAAGAGGATGGATTCCACAGCTCTTGTGAGAATGTTAAAGTTAACTATAATAAATGACGATTAAAAACCATAGTTTAACCTGCTCCTGTAGGTAAACCATTTTACAGCACCAGTCCTATCACAGCAATGCAACAAATCATAACCATAATGTTGCAGCAGAATCCTTCTCAGCAAAAGTGATTTTGTCTCCTCTGCAGCGTCTTACCTCCATGAACGTGTCCTGCAGAAATCAGCAGGAGCAGAAACACCTCAGCCACAAAACTCCCCATTGTTAGTTAGGCCCTTATGATCTAACTTGCATCTAGTGAAGAGCAACATCTGGCTGCTTCATCGTGCCATCCATTGTCATTACTGCACAGCACTGGAATTCATTTCCACCACTGACAACTTCCAGACAGCCCCCACTTGCTTTGCAGGCTTTGGCTTACAGCCTTTGAAAAAAATGTACCTGCGCCTGTGGGCAGTGAGGTGGAGCTCCACCCTCTGATCCTCCCCTCGGCTTGTAGGGTTTAGTACCAAACATGAACACAGGGGGGTGGTATCATAACACACACAGAGACACAGAGTACTGATAGTACAGCAGGTTGTCCTTGTTCCTATTCATGGGGAGACTGAAACTAGATGTTAAGTCTTGAGACTTATTCTGAATTGAGCGCATCCTGTTACCCATGACAACCTCTCCATAACAAGGGAAATGTTGGACAGTCTGTCATCATTGTCCTTCTAAATGAGTACAGAACTCCAAATGTAACTGAACTCTGAATAGAATTTAATTTTGAAGGTATAATATTCAGGATTTTCCTGGAAATACAACATATAGACTCATACAAAAGTAATCCCTCTCAGTCATCACTAATGACCCACTACAGGGGTTTGGCAGCGTATTTTTCTGCAGAGACTCTGCCCTCTGCCTGTTTTACTCTTACTTTCTGCTTATTTTTCTGTTTGGGAAGTTTGTTTACCCCCACAGTGCTCAGGTAAGGTAGAGACTTTATAAAGAAGTACCACGTACCAGACTACAGGCAACATGCATCCAAGAGGATGCTATGAAAAATGCAGACACAGTGCTGAAAAACCCAAATATAATGAGGCAAAACACCAAGCTGATGACACTGTTGACAATCAGTAGCTGCCAATTCCTTCATACCCTAATGATGTTAATCAGTTTATTATGATATTGGTCCACAGTCTGTTCCCTATAAAGTTTTCTTTAACTATTTCACATTGGGAAAAAGGGATGTGTAACGTATACGTTATCAAATTGGGAGACATTCCAATACATTATTTTTAAGTTAGTTAGGAGACCAGACATTCTTTAAAGGATCTATTAATTTGTCAATTCCAAAAAATGTGTCCGTGACTGTCATACATATGGGATCCAGTTTGACTGTAACTTCGTAAATCTATTCATTTGTAGGCGAAGTGAGAAGGTAATTATTTCCATTATGCATATTTCATGACCTATATCTCGCAGCCAATGTCTTGTGATGGTTAAATAACATTAATAAATTCATAAAAATTAATAAATTAATCTGACACAGCCTTGTGATATACTGGCAACCCGTCCAGTTTGTACCCCACCTCTCACCCTTGTTCTACAAAGCCTTGTAGAACAAAAAGTTGCTCCCGGTGACAAAATTCTACGAAAATTCTTGGCTATCACGTTTTGTAAGAATTTCCCCTTAAAGTTAAGTTAAGTTAAGTCCTGGTAAAGATACAGGTTATTCACAAAGCATCTTGGCCCTTAAGAGAGCTCCTAAGGCAGGGGTAGGCAACCTATGGTGCCCGAGCCACATGGGGCTCTTTGGCCCCTCTTCAGTGGCTCCCTATGACTTCATAAAAATGATATGGAAATGAATGAACGTTGTTTTTTAATATTCTTATTATCATTCATCACTGTCGAAGGTCAAAAGTGAATCTTAAATTGTGCGGCCTATACACTCAATATAAAAATGTTTTAACATTTTGTCAACTAAAATGTGCTTTGTCAGTCAATGGCCTGGTGCCTTCTCCTCTGAATTTTGCCAAACCTCAGTAGCAATGGCTGGTAGTGAGTGGCCCTCGTTAAGCTAGCTATGGATTCTAAATCCAAACAAGGGGGGGAAAAATTTGATTTTAATAGTGCGTGGACAGGTTCATTTGCTTTCACCACCAACATTGCAAAGTTTAAGAACCAAAATATCATAAAAAGCCAAATTCAGAGTGGCCACATGTGTTAAAACATATTCATGAATGCTCATTTAGACCTATTGGCTAATTTAGATTTAATAGGCTGTGTTACCTTCATTATAAGCTGGATTATTAAACTGAACTAAAAGGACATTTGAGAGTGCTGGCGTTTTTCCCTCTTTTTTTACCTTCATTATAAGGCTCAAATATGTTTTTTGCAGCTTCAGGCATTTTATTTTTTATGTATTCATTTATTTTGTTTTGGCCAAAAATGGCTCTTTTGTTAGAAAAGATTGTTGATCCATGTCCTAAGGTAAAATGCTGTGGTAGCAGGGAGGAGGACTTTTAAGAGGCTGAAGAGTTTCTTAAACCGAGGAGAAAACGGTGGAAAGACAAAAAGGTAGGAGAAATATTCTCCAAACGCTGAATGACAGTGTGTTAATAAAATGCTACCGATTAGATTGTGCCGTGGTTACGATGGGCCCTAGTTATAGATGCTATTGACTATTTTACAAATAAAGACAACACAAACATGACAGAGATGGGTTTTCCACACTGTTTTTAATTTAATGAGAGTTCTTATTTGAACACAGGCATATTTTCAAGGAGGCAATCACTCATAAGGGCCCATTGTCCACCCAACACATTGTTGAATAGCCCACTTTCTCTATGGGACCCCCACGTCACAGGCCCAAGTGCAACCACACTGCCTGCACTGTCTATATTTAGGCCCCTGAGTGGTAATGTTTGTGGCTGATGCCCACCCAACACAACTATGATATAACGACAGAAATGAAGTGACCACAACACTACACGACAACACGATATTTTGCAACTGGAAAAATGCAACAGTGCATCAGAGATGACTTGGGTCTGTCTCAACCTCCCATCAGCAGAGATCACACTAACAATTACAACACTTTCACCGTCTCATATTGTGACGAAGTCCATTTAATTTTCATTGGAATGCACACTTGCAAGGCTTACTAAAGGACAACAAATCACACATGGGAAAATATTATGTCATACCTAGCAATGAGATCAACCACACCTCCTGACTAAGGTCAAAGTTTCTGTCCTTTCCTTGTATGAAGTATAGCAACACATTCTCACTCTGACCTCGTCACATATCGATGTTTGGTCATGGACTTTCCATGTTCGATACAACGTGAAAGGTGCCCTGGGTGTGTTGGTTGTTGTGTCAAGTTCAACCTGTTACATACATTGTCATCTTTCAAAATACACTTCCGTCTTTTCAGGAAATTTACAGTTTACATACAGTCTCTTTCAAAATAAAAACACTATGTCCATAAAATAACGCAAATTAATGTTCTGTTGCCTTCAACAATTAATGTAGTGGTTAGGTTTGGGCAAAAAAATCACGTGGTTGGGTTTGGGACGAAAGAAAAGGGTTTGGCTTTATGATCTAACGGGACGCGAACACTGCTCTCCCAGGTGAAAGTTGGTGTTTGTTGGACCCATCCACCTCCACTCCCACCCACCTTTCATTGTCTTAAATTCCCCTTAATGTCGGTAAGTGCCATTAAACTATAACAGCAACAGGCTGCCTATCATGCTGATATTAAAGAATGACTTTTTCATCAGTGTCTGACGCCACAATCGCTGGATTTCGATGACTTCGGAGAGAGACCGCGGTGGTGCATAGAACACCCAACACCAACACCACCATGTCTAGGGAATGTCACAATAACCTTGAATCACCACCCTTTCAAGAGATTTCTAGCATGCGTCGGTGAGTAGTGGTGGTAGTAATAACAGTATTTCACCGTGCTGAACTAAGCAAGTCAAGACGACATCTTTCCTACCTCGCTGACATATCCCCTCAACAAAGTCTGACATTTTCAAAGTCAGCACTTAGTGGCTTTAATGATACATTCAGATACTTAAGACAAAAGACAATTATGGATTTTAAATTGTTCTTCAAGTCCCCCACGAACAACCTGCCCAGACACAGCAACAACAGTGTTGACAGAATTGACCCACAGAGCAAAAATGAAGAGACAGAGAAATGGAAAACAGACAGAGAAAACATCAACGTGAAGAATGGGAAGGAGTGTGCAACAGCAGAGAGGGAGAGAGGAAGTAAAAGGGAACGAGAGGTTAAAGGAGGGAAATGTCCTGTGGCTGACTGAGGTAAAGTGGAAGCTTGGGTGTGATTGTTCAAACTGCAGGACGTACTCCCTTGTCTGTATCCTGCACCCCTCCCACCCTTTAACCTACCACCTCTACACACACACACACACACACACACACACACACACACACACACACATTGAAATGTGCTGTTATGCTGTAGCTTAAGGGTTTGGTCCATTAAAATGTTGAAAGAACACATAAGGGCTTTTATTCAGCTGCTGATTCAAACTCTGCTTGGCTCGCACATGAGAGGAACGCTGGGTTTAGGTTTAGTTCCCAGGGCGTGTTGAATAAAAGACTCTGCAGCCCAGTTTCTTAGACGGAGGGGTCACACCCTAAATGGGTCACAGTTCAGCTGGTGGTGGGTGCTCTCATGACGAGAGAGGTGGTGTGTTTTAATGAGCTTGGATCCCACGCTGAGAGGATTAGCGTCTTGTCTTTTGGGATGGAAAAAGTCCTTTTAAGTTTCTTTTTTTAACCTCTCGAGCTAAACTATCAAACAACTGAATGTTTATATTGAGCTCTAATTTATACATTTCACACGAGTTAATCTTTTCTGTGCATCAGGACCAATTTGGAGGGTTATTCCTGGTGCTCAGTGCAAATCATTTGTTTTTCTTCACTAATAAAAACAAATTAATCACACATACATAAAGGTTGTGGGTGAAGTGGTTTTGCTAAAGAACCCTATAAACTCCAGCAGTTATTTTATTAGCATTTGGTGCTATTTGAGAACTGCTGTAAATGATAAAGGCCCAAGTCTCTTTTTAAAGGGACATTTAAATGTTTTAATGAAAACATTTTTATGAGTAACAACAGTTTACTCAGCTAGACATAGATTTACCACACAAGAGATCAGACAGGTTTTAGTGTAACCTGTTAAATCATTTATACACTTAAGTCCTCAAATTATCTTTGATATTGCAGAGCTACTTTCTGGTTCCACTCTTAAGTGCCGTAGCTGTGTGTGCATGCACGATACAATCATCTGCGTAGATCTCAGGGGGGATGTAGGGGACAAGTCCACCATATGCCATAAATTCATGCAGAAAATGCACAAATTTGTGCATAAAAATTGACCAGGAAGCAGGAAATTCAGTGTTTGATGCTCATAATTTTCTAGTATAGTATCCCCCTAACCCCCTGTTTCATATGTGTCCCCCTCAATGTTGGAACAAAATCTACTACTTGGGTGCAATGAAGAAATATGGGCATATACTGGATTCAGTTAGTTATCACTGTCTCGCTATGTTGCTTGCCCTCTCAGACACAGTGGTAAAGCTGTGACAAATGAAATCACTGCCCAAAATTCAGGTGGTTGATAAGTAATATGTTACAGTTACAGATGATTACCAAAACTACAACACTGAGACTAGTGTCCAACATAGAGTCAAATAATCAATAAACCTTTTATCTTACACATGTAGGTTCCTGGCCATGTGCGTAGATGATTCTTTCATGCACAAGTACTCGATAAAATTATGTAACATGTTCATCTAGCTGAATAAAATTGTTTTCTGTTTGTAATGATCATTACCCTTTGAATTTCTTCCTCTACAGAACACCAACTAGAGCTATGTACCTGGAGTGGTTAAAGGTAGAGCAATGTTTCTTAAATAGGGGCACAGGTACCCCTAGGGGTACTTTGAGGTACTGCAGGGGGTACATGAAATTTAAAAAAAAAAAAAAAAAAAAAAGTTATTTTAAGGTTATTTACATGTTAAATAATTCTAATTAAATAAGTTCAATAAAAATGAGTAAGTACGACAAACTCAGAGGTTCCCAAACTTTGATTGTGGGCAATGTCATCCCCTTTCACACTTAGATTGTCCTATCTAAAAAAATGATGATAATAATTAAACAAATATATATATAAGGAGTCATGTGCCAAACAATATAAAATGCAAAGTTTTCAACCAGTGACACGGCAACAAATGTTTGTGTTTCTAGACAAGAAAGGCCCATCTGCCCTTGAAAATTTTCTATCGAAACTACTACTCAACACTACAAGACAGTTTAACGTTTGACATTAGGCTTGCCGAAAGCTTGAATCGAATTTTTTTTTTTACCAAAATTGTTTTGCACTGGTCAGGCAGTACATGGCTGAAAAAAAAAATTCAAAGGGGGTACATAATTCTAAAAAAAAGTTGGGAACTATTGAGGTAGAGAACAGGAACCACCTGGCTGAGGAGAAGCCAAACAGTGTAAAACCAGGAAGAGATTGGGACCAATTTAACTCCAGCAGCAGCTAAAACAACAAAAACACACCACCCAGCTGCTGGACAGTCCTAAAGGGTCCCTACATGTTCATACCCTGTCACCAACACTTTGCTACGTGTATTAAAATGAACATATAAAGAAAAGAAAGCAGAACCTCCTTCCCTGTTGATGAAAATAATCTTCCTTCCTTCCTTACCTTCATTATCCCAAATGTCTTGGCGCATGTTCATGCTTGCTCATGTGTCAGTTCCTATTTTCATGTGGAGTCTGATACGGATCTATCGATTTTTGAGTTGCTAAACAGCCACTAAAAAAAGAACAAAAAGCGCAGCACATTACCCACCTGTGCAGCCGAAATGAATGAGTCACCCTGTTTTGATACTGGAGTAAAAATAAAGTTAATGGAAGAAGGCTTAAAACCCTGTGTGGGCTCCGGTATAAACCTTGGCCCGAGCCTGTAGTCCATTTCCAGCATAAATACAGTAATTGAGTGACACATCCATTTTCTATTTATGAGCTGGTTGCATAAGAGGCGACTGAGAGAAAGCGGCAGAAAAGAGCTGTGGAGAAAGGCCAGAGTCTCAGAGAAAGGGACGCAGAAGAATTTCAGAAAGAGGCTGTCGGAGAGGTTTAGAGAGTCGAGATCTATAAACAGACATTCGAGCGGAAAGGACAGAGATAATTAACAAGCTGCTGTTTTTCTTTGCTCTGGGCATTTTTAGCATTTAGTTTAAATATCATGGCATTTTAACAAAACTCAACAAAGAGCAGCTTGGGACATTTGATCCTGTCGAGTGTGGGAGTGCATGTGCGTATGTGCGTGGGAGGCCAGAACTTGGTCAGCCATTCATTAGGTGTACTCTCTCCATCCCCGAAAACTACAAGTTACATTAAGTTGTAAGGCACACCACAGTAGTCACAGTCAGAGTGAGCTGTTCTGTGAGTGTGCTTGTGTATGTCTGTGTGTGTATCCCATCTCCAGAGGCAACTCTTCAAACGTTTCAGGGAACTTTTCAGATACTTGATATTTCTCTCCTAAAACATGCAACGCGATGCTGGGACCAGCTGCTACTTTTGCTTGGGGACACCTTAGAGTCTTTGTTTGTGTGAGTTTCTGTGTGTGTGTCTGTGTGTTTCTGTGTGTGTGTGTCTGTGTGCCCACATGCGAAAGTGATTGAGGTGTGAGTCACTTTGAGTCATAGCCACTTTATTTAGCTCACTTGTTGAAAGAGCAGAGAAGACATAATAAGACACATGAAGAGAAGAGGTGATGATAACCACAGACAGGACAAGAAAATATATAAAGTAGTTAAAATTAAATCATCAGCCAAAGAAAAGAGATACAGACAAACAGCAGCAGTGCTACAGCTGAGTGTCTTTAGCTAACAGAACTGTCCAGCAGAAAACAAATCAACTCCCCATCCTCTCCTTCTTGCCAACCACAGACTTGACAAGATGGTCTTGTCTGGGATTTATTCTCGACTGTTCGCAGGTGTTTCAGGCTCTTTGACATAAAGCTAAAGTCATATTTGCACGGGACTAGGTTTATCTGGGCACCTCTAGTGACAGGTTTGGACTGGCCATCGGGCAATTCTGACAAATGCCACATGGGCCGGCCCACCTTGTGGCATTTGCCAGGCCACACCCTGCAATATTGGACAAAAAAATTGTAGGGTTAAAAAGAGAGACCTGCCAGCTGTGATCCACTTGATGTTGGAACAGCCTATCTGATTAGGGGTTACAAAGTCCCCAAATTGTCAATAGCCTATCTATACTGTATCTATACTGTAAGGTGGGTGCAGCTGTAATGACCATTGTCACCTCCCGACAATGAACAGGGTTTGGCATTCAGTTGGCTTTACCTGGTCTGAGTTAGCCCATGCTATGCTATGATTGGTCAGTCTGCGTCCAGGGTTGCGGGACTTAGTGAAGGGCCAAGTGAAATAAAAATAGGCTGCAAATAAAATGAGCAACAGAGCCAAACACAAAAAGCTTGAGCAGAGAAGGTTAGAGTATCAAAAGAAACAACTACTTGAGGCTGATGCTGCTATTTAAAAATAACTGTTGATAGTGTGAAAATGTTTATGACAGCAACAGTGATAATAATCACAACAGTGTGCCGGCAGCACCAGAGAAGAGAAGAGTTACGTCAAAGGCAGATGAGCACCTGCAGGCTGTTGAGGAGGTTGTCTGTAATTTTAATCCTGTGAGAATCTGCCATGTCGTAAATGGTCGAGTAAAAATTCCCACTGCAACGTCCCGACCATATTTCTTTTCTTTGCGCCTTTTTTCTGCCTCTATCTTGATCAAAGGCTAACAACAAAAACTTTTTTCAACACAAAAAATGGATAACTAATCACAGAAGGCATTCAGTGTTGAATTTATCATTCCGAATTCATTTTTACAAAGTATCCGAAAAGACACCGCAGTTTAAGGCTGGATTATGAAGCTACTGATAGGGGCACAATCGCACCAGAGCCCTTGTTGGAATGGTACAAAGGCTAATGTTAGCCTCTCAACAACTTAAAAAAAATGTGCGTCTGTCACATGCAGCCTGAAAGGGATAGTGCACCCAAAAATGAAAATTCAGCCAGGTGAAGTTTTAGACTGAGACCTTAAAACTTCACCTTAGCCTCCATCAGCATATGGGTGAGTAGATAATGGCTGAATTTTCATTTTTGGGTGCACTATCCCTTTAAAGACATATTTAACAAAAGTAACTTTGACGTCACATATGACACCGTCAACCCCAGAGCTAACTTCTATAGTGCCCAGTATGTCAGATTTTCTCTCATCAGTACTGTTCAGTGGTTGGTGATGAGACAGACTCGTGCACGCAGCTCAGCTGGAGAAGCTCTACTCAGCGTTACAGTAATGAAAAGACACTGAGAATCGATTTGAGCAGCCAGACCCTTCAGACTAAGATGCATCTGTTAAAAATCTGATTGGATTTGCATTGCTGAGGTCAGAATACATAAACAAACAACTATGCATCCCCCCGGTAACATGAGAGATGGAGCCAGTCAGAATTTGAAGCATGTTCCAGGACACAACTGTCGACTTCACCAATGACATCAATGACAAAAGTCCTCAAAACTACGGTTAAATCATTCCTCAACCACAAACCATGGAACACCAGAACCATCTAGGATGCAATTAACTCACGCACTGCAGCCAGTCTGGAAACATGTACAGTTGTAAAGCTGCAGCCTACAATGTAGGAGGACGCAGAAAGGACTAAATTACAATGCACAAATTGAAGCAGCAGCTGACACGATCGCATTTCACTGGAGCTGTACCTTGTACGATTCCATGTACACTTAAACGATTGGCAGATTGATTTCAAACCACCTCCAAATGATTTGCAAAACTAACATCAAATGGGTTTTTTTCTGTTCAGACTTTCACAAATCAATCTGGATACAATTTAGATATGGCAAAAATGGATTTGGACTGGCAGCCTGGACGAGGCCTTTGATTTTTCATTGCAGGAAAAGCACAGGTGGAACTAATAACATTAACGACGGCTCAGCTCCATTGAAGTTTCCTGGTGAGTGCACGATACCAGGGCCTTAAACAGGCAAGACCGAAAGGAATGCAGATATCATTTATGTTATTAGTTACACCTGTGCTGCTTTGCAGGCTAATACGTGTCCACATGTCTACTATGGAAAAAGTTACCTTTAAGATTACAAAATATGGTCACTACACTACACCTCAATAACAGTCTTGACATTAAAATTTGGAAGACTTTAAAGTGTGCAAACCTACAAAAACAAAGGGTCTAGAGGGTCAAATCCCAACTGTCGTCTTACAATTACTTAAATTTTCCTTTCCGTCTTACCAAGCTATAAAACAAAGATATCTGAGAAAACAAAGACGAACGACATCTGCAAGATCAGCACTCACAGTGACGAGTGACGGGAAGGGAAAGTGCAGAGAAGGAAGGATGGGAACGGATGGGAGGAAACGACCTGTGCTTGTCTCACAATGTTTTAGGTTGTTTTGTTTTTTTTGTCCAAAATGGAAAGTTGAAGAAATGGAAGAAGCCTGGCTTCATTTTGCAATGATCAGCTCTATTAACACGTGTAAGTCGTGATTGTCCTCCAAAGCTCGTCCAAAACAAGTACATGAGGAAATTATGTCTTAATCTTTGTTTGAATTTAACTTTCAGGGTAACTTCGAAAACTTACAGTGAAACAAGCTTACGAGCAGAGGCGCACAAATACGTGCAGCTACTCACACAAAATCCTCACAAGCTACATGCAACATTTCACGCTCTCTCTCACACACACACACTGCTCCCTTGACACAATGTCAGGCTTTCAGCTGAGGATTGTTTTGCTCTTATTTCGACTCTTCCTCTCCATCATCGTGACAAAGGTCAGTCCCCAAACACAATGGCTGCCAGCAGCTGGCGGCCTGACTCACTGCCAAGCCATCTGACCCTGCAGCTTATCAGACGATTTAACGTCGTTAAAGACTTCTAAGCAAAACATTATCTGAGTCACTGCTTCTGTTTTAGTCAAAACAACAAGTGCTCAAACTGTGACAAAGATATGATAGATTAGGTTCATTGTGTCACTCACTAAGCTGGACTTCAAGATGCTTGTTGCACGCATTGAACAGACAACACTCCATTCATACATGTGACCAATGACACACACGGGACACGGTAGTTTATCTGTGTGACATGCTGTTACAACTTTGCCTGTTTAGTCGGTTATCTAACATTTTAAACCTTCCTGTGTTTCGCCAGTGGGCCTTAAGAGCAGACTTGTTTGTGTTTAAAAACAGGAAGTACGTTACGCGTCATGTGTTGTACCCACCGCTAATATCTGCTCTCTCCCTGTGATCTTTTCCCATGCAACGTCTAACTGGATTATTTATGGTGATACAATTTCTCAGCGTACAACTCCCTCACTAAAAGCTATTTCCATTGAAGGATGGTGCTTTTTTTATCCTAGGAATAAAAAAAAAAACAAAAACAGCATGCTGCTAAAAACATGAGCATAATATTTAATGTGCTGAGACATCGTTTAAAAGCACACAGTGTGTTTCAAATGAACACACATTGTGGAAAATCCCTCTTAACTTAAATGTCAGGTGTGTAGGATTTAAGGGCATCTATTAGCAGAAGTGGTATATAATAATATAATTATGTTTTCATTAGTTTATAAAAACCTGAAAATCAGAATTGTTGTATTTTATTCCTTAGAATAAACCATTTACATCTACATACTGAGTGGGTCCTCTTCTATGGACCTCTAGATAGGTCCATTCACGATTATACTTCTGCCTCCATGGTTCTCCTACACACTTGGCACACAGGCCAAGCTTCAGTTCTGCAACCTCACCAGTGGATACCACTAAATCCTACACACTGGACCTCTCCATTTAAAATGTATTGACAAAAAATGTAGAGATGAGTTAAAAGATAAGTATCACACTTCTGAAAATAAAGAATGACTAATTTGATCTAAATAAATAAATAAATACACCAAACTGTTGACAGCTTATGTTATTATTTATATTCTTTTACACCAATAACACAACCAGATGGACAAAGATCTTGACTACACGTTGACAAGATCCATTCATGATAGCTTTCAGACCTGGATTTCTGAGATTCCATCGTCACCAGCCAAACTAGCACAACCAGTACAACAACTCCAGACAGTCATGTCTTTTTTTTTTATAAAACAACAGTGAGCCTGAGAGGACAGGCCATCTGAAGGATATATGAAAGAGCCAATTGTAAAGTTGAACTATTTAAGAGGCCACCAAAGAGACTCATGGACAAAAACTGGGGTCAGAAGGTTAAACTGCAACCTGATCATTAAGTGAGTTAGATATGAATCAGCTATTGTTGTCTCTTGAACCGTCTAATTTTGGGGGGCTTGTAATTGAGTTTTACTCTAATACATGAACTTAAACCCAGAAAGCATTCTCTGCATGAATCAGAAGGTATCGTGTGAACTGTCCTTCTTCTCATCACTTCTCATCCCCGGTTTACTGAAAGTTGCTGTACATCAAGATGAAGTCAGCAGGCTATTAAAGTGTTACTGCTTGTTGAGTTGTTTGGAAATTTTGCGAGATAAACTCTTGTGTGTGTTTTACGGGATGCCCCCTAATAGTCAACCAAACGTTAGTTGAACAGAAACGTCATTCATGGTAATGACCACAGATAATGTAGCTGTAAGAATCTAGTGATTTGTTTGCTCATAATTTTTTGCAGGTGCACACTTAAGGTTTCTCCACCAAATACATGTGTATATCTGCCACTTGCTAATGTCTTCTAAAAACACACTAAAAGCACACAGATCTGGGAGTTGGTACAATTTATCAAAGTCACACTGTTTAGGTAGCATTTGGGATCTTTGGTGCGAATGTCCTTACATAGCTTGCCAAGCTATTGCACTCTGCCACACTTCTGTTACCATATTGCATGTACACCCTCACATACGTAATCACTGTTACAAACTCTAAACGTGTCCATAGCCCTCAGACAATACTGCTCTTATGTATTCTGAGTTTTGTCCTTTACACCTCGTGGAAGCTACTGTAAATTTTGTTATTCCTGTTTGATTGCTCTCTCTACAGGAATGAATCACTCTCATGAGAGGAGCTGAAGTGGCACTTCACTCTAATAACAAGCAAACTCTTCCCTCCCTTTTGACGCTGATGTTTACAGAACGACTGTTTGTGGCCCAGATCCAGGTCTCAAATTACTGTTTATGTATGAAAACGTTACGTCCCTTATAAATGATCTTCATGTGAAAACCATTACATCCAACTAAAGGTTTACGCGCTTATCTAAGAACCGAGGCCGTTTTCAATCTTACGAAACATCTTTCAAATCAAGTTATATAAACACAGAAATGATTTGTAGTCTGACTGGAATTAAGGCGGATTTTTATGCTTTGTTTTGTTTATATTCCTTAAAAAAGATTGTAAAATAACCACTTAAAAAACATTTACTCGAACTGCAGTATTGCATATCTCACAAACTGTTTTACTATTCCTCTGGTATCAGTTACTTATGAGGATTACACCAATCATCCTCCAGGCCAAAATTATTTTATGGGATCTTATGATAGCCAGATCAGAAAAAAAACAACTGTGCCTGAGTCAGTCAGATACACTCTGTACTGTTTGGAGAAAAAAATTAGAGCTAAACGCACGGATGACCCCTCCCATAACAAACTGTCTGTCCCAAAACACTTCTCAAGTCTGGGACGAAGCGGCGTAATACATGCACAACATGCAAACGTAGACAGGCAGGAATGTTTGCCGTGACTCGTTAGTGACGCACTATTTGTTGTTGCTCCACGCTGCAGTGCACTTATTGTTGAGGAGGGACACTTCACACTTGCTGGGGGAAGAGGAGGAGGAGGGAAGTGGGGAGGGGACAGGGGGGAGGGGTTTTGTTGTGAGAATGAAAAGTCGAGGGTGTTCTCCTTTCGTTTCCTCATTTCCCTGAAAGCCCCCTTACCCCGGCCCCACCCTCACTCTGTCTCTCTCCCACCCTCCCAGCACTGATGTTCCTAATGTCTTTCCTGTACATGGGTAGGACCTGTTCCCACACCGTTAAGGACACCCCTCGGACACACATACAAAGAAAACACACCCTGCTCTTTGTGCATATCTTCCTACATATGGTAGCAGTTTGAACAGATACCTCACATGTAGAATAAGTTTTATACTCTTGACATTTTGAGACAAGCTCAATCATCACTGCAAACAATCATTAAAAATGAAAATAGATTATGTTCAACTCAAGCTGTTCTCATGCACTGTTCTTACATACACCTACGAAAACTAATGCACCATAATTCGTATATAACCCATGTGATCATGAGCTAGTAATTCTTGTATAACCCCTTTAATCTGGAAGGCCGCGATCATATGACCATTGCGGTGACTGGACTGAAGAAGGAAGTAGTATAAAGACTGAAAGTCAGCATGAGGAGCCAGGTGTGGTGAATGGGTCAAACAACATAGGACTTTCCCCCACGAGATCACTGTTTGACTTTGTGTGAAACCCAGTAAACTTTAGCCCCGGTACCACTTTTGGTATGGTACCTTAGGAACCAAGAGTAACCCTTCAGACATTGTACCTAGACCCTAGGTCTGCTTAGCGTTTCCACCGCAAATGGTACTCTTTCATGTGGGCAGGGTTGTTGTCACTCACTGCTCCGTCCCGCACTCAATGTATATCTCCCTTATCAGTCTTCAGGATCACAATATATGCAGTACACATAATCCAGTCAAAATTAATATATATTTTTAAACGATTAAAGATCGCTCAATACTAAAAGTGTCATCCAAGAGAGACAACAAAAACCAAAGTCATGGTCAAAGTTGTCACATTGAAATTTAAGGTGTGCTGATGGATTCACGTCATCAACTTACAGACTGAGTAACATAACAAGTAAACTTTCACCTGAAAGTTGCCGGCAGTTGAAGTGGAAACAGAAAAAAAGAGTACTGAACTGAACTGTGTCATATACTACTTGGTGGAAACAGGGCTTTTGAAAAAGTGTAAGACACATTGTCAGCAATTTGTTTTCCTAAATCTTATCTAAATGACTGTACATTAAGTAACTTCATGTTAGTATGTATCGTCTTTCATGAGGTGCTAATTGGTTAGCTATCATATGAACTGCACAGTAACACCTTGTTCAGAGGGCTTTTTTTGAGTATTTCGCTCATTTCTTAAGTAAACTTTTAAACTTACAAGTGTCTGTTTTTTAAACTTTGTACCTCTGAGGCTTTTTATAACTTCCTGTTGTTTGCTGGAAAGTTATGATTTACTGACATCCACTAGTTTGCACTGACTGGTATTTATGTACTATTGCTGCAACCTGACTGCTGGCTACGTGACTAACAGTTTAACTATTTCAAGAACAGTTTTTGCTTGTTATAGGTTTGAATTACTTTCATTTCTCCCAACAAGAACACATTAAAAAACACATGTCTGGTCTTTTGCCAGATATGGGTAAAGAGGACAGTTGACCCATTTATGAACAGATACAAATGGGCACATGCTAAAAAGGGGGTTTTGTTATCACTTTTTTTTGACTGTAAGAGGCATTTCCTGAACTTCCACTGGCATTTTGCCCAGACCTACCATCAAATCCTAACTCTGATCTGGACTCACAAAGAGGTCTGTGTGATAAATATGATCAATCAAAGAGATTTAAAAAGGTTTCAGAACGCCAGAAGTGGATTTAGAGGGTTAATGTCTTTCATCAGTGTATTATGTAAGCTCCTGGTGGAGCATATTGTGGTGGATAAGCCAATGACACAGATTGCACAAGAGTAAATAAACCTCTCATGTGCACCACTGAGCAGGAGGGAACACAAAGCTGGTTTCCTGTTTGTGTCACATTCAAACCCCTCCCCTCCATTTCCTTCCCTCGGGTCCGATTGTGCACCTGCACCTAAAAGGCCAGCGTAAACATTTTCAGCTGCTCGGTGCTGAATTCATCAGTGGCACAACAACACATGTGGAGAAACAATGCGGGTTCTGGGTGAAAACAAGTTTGTTTTTCAGTGATCCTTGACAGAGTGAATAGAAAGTCCAGGATGCCCTCAGATTCCTTTGCATTGTTCTCGTTTGGAGTCGACTGTTTACATTGGTCACTAAGATGAATATAGATGTTACATCCATCTTATTATGTCGAGGAATGAAAGGAATGTGACCAGCTGCTCCAGTCTTTGGTTAAACATAAGGAATCTGGGTCACAGTGAAGGATGAGATAAAACAGAAGTGCTCTGCAGTTATTGTATGAGGTTCTTTGAAAATGTATATGAAGTGCAACACATTTTATTTTAACTTTTTTTTTTACGTGATTTGAAAATGGCACAAACTGATTGAAATCACAATATTATTGTATAACAATATGTTCGACCCAATGATCAGAACATTATAACATATTTCTGCAAATGACGAATACGATATATTTGTATGTTGTTATGCAGCAAATATGTTGAAACTTTACATTTCTTTACATTCAGTTCTGTGGTTAAGGTGTGGTTATATATAGGCACAAAAATCCATTGGTTATGGTTAAGAAAAGTTCATATTTTGGCCTACTCACTTTTGTCGGATCAATCCTGGTTGGAAATGTAGGGATGTCTCGGTAGTAAACAACCACTTTTCGTGGCCCTATTCCTAATGGAAACAAAGCGATGGGTGGCTAAATAACACCCATGTTTGGTGGCTAAAAAGCTGCTGGAAATGCAGCAATGACTCGCTAAAAAACAACTGGTTTTCTTGTTGGTTTTTGGACAGTGGTCTGCAGCGAGGCAGGCTTCTCGCCTAGGTGACACACCATCCAATGTCTCCTCTACCTCCTGATGACAAAGCCATCTAATAAATGACATCATATGAAACATACAACTGTGACATATCTGTGGTTTGCAGAAAGGTACAATGCCAACATTTTCTTCTGGTGACTGGGCTGATGTTTTAGGCATAACATGGGGTTGCAATATAGAAAATGAGCTAACTAGTTAGGACCTTTATTATTGTTGGCTTCACTACACAATGTGATAATCATTAAAAGCCAACTGTGAGTTGTCTTGTAGACGAATAAGAGGACCAGGTGGGGACAAGGACTACCACTCTGCTCTCTGCTGAATCCATTATATGAAATCATCCACAAAAAGTTAGGAGGGTTTAGACAAATGATTCAAGAATAACAAGAAAAACAGAGTCAGAGGTAAAATTCCCCATTTCTGGGAAATAATGAGGTCATGGACATGTGTAAATAATGTCTACATAAGGGTCATGACACGAGCACTGAGTCATTACAATGTTTGAAATGTAGCCTGGATTATCATGAACACTGCACGAGACCTTTTAATGGCCATGGTGCAACAAAGCAGTATTATTATATAATTAAGTCACTGTACTTTGATTGGCAAAGCAACACCACTTCTACAGATGGAGCCTCTGTATAGAATTAACTTGTAACGTTTTGACAAATGGCCTTGTGAAACTGTAGAGAGGGTTTTACATTTTCAGCAGTGGTGCAGTGGCAACAACTGGGCAGGACGTTTTTTATTTCTGTTTAAACTGTGGCCAAAATCTTACTACACTAAACTATTTGAACCTTGATGAACACAAAAAAACATTATCATTTATGTGATGTTGTTTACCTGTTGTCTCATCTTTCTTAGCAAAAAAAAAAATTGTTATTCCTCTTCTATATGAAATCATAGATGAGTTCAACCCACTCCGAAGTCGTCGAAATCTGGCACTTGGGCAGTGACTTGTGGTGTCAGACACTAACAAACAAAGCAGTCCTTTAGCATCAGCACAATACCTGACCAGTTGCCGTACTGGTTTAACAGCGCTGGGCGGTGTCAGGGAGGAACCGGGTGTGTCAAGAATGAAAGTTAAGGCATTGAAAGTCCAAATGGGGCGGGTGGTCTTAGCAGTGTTTATAAAATGATGCCGTAAAGGAGCTGACTTTGTCACATGGAGGATGGTGGACGGCGTGACACCTGCCAAGCTGCAGACCATTGTTTGAGACCATAACAACAAAATTAGTTGTATTTGAGCAAGTCATTGCTGTGTTTCCAGCTGCTTTTTAGCCACTAAACGTCTGTTTTTTAGGAGCATGTTGCTTTTTTTTCCCAGCTGGGTTAGTGCCACAGGGTGTGGTTGTTTTTTTACCAAGACATCACTGCCTTCTCTGCCAGGATTGTGGCACCAAAACCAGGTAGTTTAAGACAAAACATGATATTTCCTTACGTGATTTTTGTGCCTAAAATAGCCACCTGTTAACCATTGCGTTATTGAAACATAAGAAATATAAAGTTTAACATATTCTCTACATTATAATGTACAAATGTAACATATCTATGGTTTGTAGAAACGTGCAATGCCAACATTTTTTCTGGGGACATGGTTGTGCTGCTAATAACTCAAAGACAGAAGACCTAGCTTCCTTTTTCTCTTGCATCAGACCTTGTTGCACTTTGAGATTTCTCCAAACCAGCAGGATTGATCAGTCATTGTATGTCTGCAGGATGTCTACAATTACATTGCTAACACCACTAATGAGTGCAGAGTTTTGCTCATTGTGAGGAACGGAGCACAAAAACTAGTTTTGCTGCATTTAGAGAAAAGAATCAGAGTGATTGATCAACCATTGTAAAAGAGTACAAGTCAGTTTGCTTGGAAAACACCAACAGAATTCCTTTGAAAGAATCCAATATGGTTTGGACGTGCTGCAGAACACACTCGCGCACACACACACACACACACACACACACACACACACATGGATTCCCTCCCACTAAATCCAGTGCCACATCTGCAGACAGTGTAGGAGTGGTTTACAGTAAAACCACCGGAGCTGCAGTGAAATTACAGAAGTAAATCAAAACACTCACAGTCTACGTTCACTCCCAGATGTATCTTTACTTTTGTTTTTAGTAAGAGCGTGGGCGGCTCACATCCCACCTCAGACATCTATTGAGTTGAACGTGTTTTGCAAGGACTGGGAAACAGCAGAGTGGGCACTTCATACAGATATAGAGCTGAAAGAAAGGCGAGAGTGCCTACGCCGCTTCTTTAAAAATAACAGTTACATGGGTATCTTTCACTGACTCCTTTTAAATATTTGCTTTTCATGACTTGTCAGCTTTAATTAGACAGTAAATAAGGTCATGAGAGGAGGGATAATTGAGACCAAGAGGCAAGGAGACAGGAGTCGTGAACTAGTGTTTGACCTTTGTATTACAACTCAACAATAAAGCAACACTTACACAGAAAGTGACTATATTTGGAATTTCACCCACACATGATTGTGCAAGTTTCCAAAGAAATGAAAGTCTGACGGCAACAATTTAATTGCTCGCATGTGTTTTCAAAACAAAATTCTGACGAGTGTTACTAATCGGTTGTATTTTTAGTCACCAAAATCCAAAAGTGTTAGAGGAAAAAAAGAAGAAGTTGCATTTCCGAAAAGTCAAGATAGATGTCACCTAATATTTTGACTTTCTATGTTCTATATTTCACTTACACAAGCTTCTTTCTAAATCAAGCAGCTCTTACATAACAACTATGAAATAAGTTTCATCAACAAAATTGAAAAAAAAAAAAGTCTTTCTTCTTCTCTGCTTCATTTGGCCGTCAGCACACTAGAGTTTAACTGAGGCTCCATCTCTGTTGGAATTTTCTGTGCTGTGATTCACACTGTTTTTCATAGATTTGTTGGAAGCAAGTTTGTAGTTTTTGGCAGAACATTTAGCCTGAGGAGGGTTTGTGAACGGGTTCACCTGCTTGATGTCTTTTCACAGGTACTCATCATATTTTATACGCTCACTGTGCTGTAATGTGACTTCAAATGTTCCATGGATGCACAGAGATGTCAGGCGTTTCTAAGAAGTGCCTGACACCTCTGAACTTCAGGTGAAAAAACAAAAAATGGAAAAATAAGCTCCAAAAACTTGAAGTGTATGCCAGTGTAAGGAATGGAAGATTGTTATATACAGAGAAAATGTAAGGTATGTGTGTGTGAATATGGGTCATGTATGCGCATGTGTGTGTGTGCACCTCCCATCCTCAGAGGATATCTGTGTCTGTGACATGGAAGTTGAGGGCACATCCAGGAAACAGGCCCTCTGTCCGACTATCATCCATCACTAGCAACCATCACAGGAGTCCCACACGAAGAGGCAGAGGGGCCAAAACTGGAGGAGGAGGAGGAAGAAGAGGATGAAAAACAGGAGTTTGTCTCTTTTTGGCTTCACTCAGATAGTCCCTTCAGTTTGTTGTATTGTTCAACAGTTATTTTTCAGTCCAAATAAGTTGTCTCACTGGGGGCACTGACACAACAAGCCAATGGTCAGTCGTTGGTCTTTGGCCCTTGTTTTTCAGGTGTGTCCTGTACTGTTGGCACTATTCTGCCCTTATTGGCGTTTTTTTTTGCCAATTCAGCATACTAAATTGACCAGAAACTCAGATCTAGAGCCTGTCAATCAGTGCGTTTACATGCATAGTTAAGTTGAGCTATTGGGTAATTAATTGGACAACTGTCCTTGTCCCAGTATACAAGCACCAGAGGGGAATCGATTTATTGACCTGAGTATGTCTGACTTTGGTGCTGGCAATATACCCCTGTTCAGCTTGTTAGTACTGGACCTTTTTCCGGTTGACCTAATACGTCAAAGACCAAACAATCGACAGACGAGTTAGCTGTGGTTAGCTAGCTGCATACTGGTACTGTGGCTGACAACTTAACAGCTCTGTATATTTTGTTCGTCCAAAAATACATGGCTCTGGAGGTAGATTCAACCATGCCGTTACCGGCTTCTTCTTCTGTTACACGTTTAATGCTTTTGACTTTTGGGTAAAGGGCCGGGCGGAAACTGTGGAGCATGCGCCAAGCACCTTGGCCAGTTCAGGTCCGACTGAATGTATAATTGCAGGAGTAATTCAACTCCTAATCACATTATCTGGGTGTGTTAGTTCGACTTTGAGAAATTCGATTTAGTATGATTTAAGTCGGACTAACATGTTAACACGCATTTTAAAAGTCCAGTTTTTGTTGATTTCATTAATGTCATGTAAACGTGCTAAATGAGAGAAAGTCATCTGATTGGCAGTTCAGCTCAGTGCATGGAAAGAGAAAATGAAGTGAGGAAAGCAAACAACTAACTTAAGTCAAGAGAGCTTGAGATTGAAACAGCCCAGCCAACATTTTCATTTGGACCCCATGGGGGTAGTAATAGGGCTGAAAAAGGGGCCCAATATGGGATTGTCCACGGGTTCCATAATGGCTCTATGCCAATTGTCCACATATGTGACTTCGCCCAAGTGGGCCCCAGATAAGACTCCATACTCACTTGGTACTCAGGTAACCATAGCATAACCCATTAGGGCTGTCAAAATTGCTCAAAAATGACATTCAAAAATTCCTTCTAAAAATAACTCATAGGTTCGAACCATTAGAATATTTTTTTTTTCCACATTATGTCCACAAGAGGGCAAACTAATACAAGGAAACATAACTACTTGTATTTTTATTTCAACATAAACGTCTTTGAAAACATTTACATACCTACACCTACCTCTTTTGGCTATTGAGCTCTTCAGCAGAAACCGTACCTAACTCTTTGTGTTATTGTTCCCTAGCACACAGTAAATTGTTCTTTCAACATCCGGTTGTGTTGTCAATGTGCTAACTGGCTAACTAGCGTCTTGAATCCATCCTGTCCATCTTCCGGTTTCCCTTTTTGAATGATGAATACAGACTACCACTGCCTGCTGCAATGGAGAGCTAATTTTTCTCATGGAGGCGCAGAACGTACGTGCTAGTTTGCCATTGGCTGCAGGCTTTGCGGTGTTTTCATGTGAAAGTTTTTGGCTCAGACACAGGCAGCATGGGGCATCGCAACAATTGGCCTTTGTTGCTACTAGTTCTTTGATGTCAGTTTGGTGTGTTTGGGCCTTAAGGGTGCGATTGCACCAAATAAATTCTGTTTCCTCTTTTAGTTTAGGGCACATATCCAGGTGACAACAATGGTTCTTCTCTTAGTGAGCTGTGGTGCAGTTTTCTATTAGTGAAAACCAAAGCCATATACAGAAAACACTGGGGTACATCTGATACGCGACAGTTCCTCTGGCTCTATTCGATGCCTCCTCACGTGTTCGTATCAGCTCTTGACAGCAGGAGGAAGCACACACAGCTGACGATTGACGTTCAAACCTTAGTCATCAATTACATAATCAAACACCTGCATTTTTCCTGTTGTCTTTCTAAATAAAAGCCAAACCAAAGGAATAAACAGAATAAAAGAGGAACATTTTTAAATGCTACAAAAGTTGGCGTACGTCTACCGATCAGCTGTCTGCCAACCTGACTCATAATGGGGCACCTGAAAAGCACTTCCTGTCATTACATGGCTGCTGTTGCCGTGGGTGAAAGTGATCCCCTTTCTCATTCTCTGTCTCTTTTTTTTTTTAAATATCGCTATAGCAACACAATTCACGGGTCACAAGATTTAACAGAAAGCTGGATCCCTTCAAAGAAACAGCAGAGCGGTACGAGTGAATAGGGAATAGCGTGCTTTGTTTTGTTCCTGTCCTTTTTCACAGGGACGGTGATGACGAAGAATGTAACGATGCACATAAGCTCAATGCACATGAGTCAAAGCATCTTTACAACTGATCTGGGGCCTGTTGACTTGACTGACAAATGTGTAAAAATCTGTCTGTGGATCCTTTTCTTTGTTGTCTCTCCAGTGACAGAAATTGGTGTCTATAAAACACGTAAAAATAATCCAAATACTGTGCATTATTCAGTTTATATGCACATTTTCACCCCTAATCCAAGAGTAGTGAAAGTAGTGAGAGCGGTTTAGCATACATATTCCTTTACTTACTTTCCATATTTTATGACCTTTGGGGTCCCCTTTTCTCCATCAAAGTGAAAAACACTTATTATGGCTGCATATTATCTCCAGACAGGGTCAGGGGGCTTCCAGTAGCTGAGTCAGACCTCTTACTGGAAGCCCGTGAGTCACCCGTCTTCCTCTCCCCCCTAATTCCCCCCCTCTACTCCCTGATATATCCCACATATCAACTACTCCTCTAAACCTGAGCTGTCTACAAGCATGTTTCTTCCTTTAGGTCCTCCATGCATTTACATGCAAAAGGCGCATGTTGGGATATGAGGCAGGTTGGTTTTACTACGCAGCTCTGGATTATTTCTTCTCTTTAACTTTTCCAATATACAAGTGCAGGCATTCCTCGGAGAAAAGAATGTCACCACAAAAGCCCCCCGCCTCTTTGCCCCAGCGCCATTATACCCCGACCCCTCCCTTCCCCCGATTCTCGGGTTCTCCCCCCCCTCTTTGCCCCCCGCTCCACCCCCCCTTTCCCGAACCGTAATGATCTCACCCAGCTGTCACTGTGTAATCCCACCCACACTTGCTACAGCACATACGTCTGTTGCTTCTGCTGGTGGTGGCGGCGGCTGACATCATTTGTTTTGTGTCACCGTTTCCCGGAAATTCAAAACATGCTGCCAGTCAGGAGCTTTTGAACAATGATCCTTGGAATTTTGGTTGAGCTTTAATGTATTCATTGTAAAAGCTCTAACATGTAGGTTAAAGGAATAGCTGTGTGACCATTTTATACTGTGGAGTTGGGAATAAACTGGATTATATTGTGCAAACAGGGTTCAAATCAGAAAGTAGAAATCCCATTGATCCCACAGACAAACTGAAGTAAATAAATGGGACAAAATTATAAAGTATTTGAAATATTACCATTCTATATAATGCAGTAGTACATAGAATGACAATCATGGCTGTATGCCATCGTGAATTGTTAGCAATCAGTTGCTTGCACCTCAACATTAGCAGCATAGTGAGTTGTATTTCAGGTCAACTGATAAAGTAAGGCCAATATTCACTCCACTTCAAGCTCTTCCTTTTGTCGCTAACATCTTCTAAGAGACATCTGACTCTCTAGCTGCTAAATGCTATATTACTTAGTTGCAAACGTCATATATCTGAGCAGATAGTATTAGAGCTTAGCATTTACAGATTTTTCATTAATAAAAGCTGCCTGTTGTTAGGCACTTTGGAGCGGGGAGAGGGAACTAAAGCTGTTACGCTGCAGTCCAAAGAACCAAAATATTTATGCAAAAAACACACCAAGTAGTGGCAAAGTGAGGCCTGCGGCGAGACGTCACGCAATAGCTATCGAATGCTGTAGAGGCTGCTCCAAGCTGCAGCCATTGATTCTGCGGTAAAGTGCGGCAAAACTTAAAGTTAGGAATAGTTTTCCTCAGAGGTTCCCAAAAAAACACTTTACTTTACTTTACACTCAACAAGTTAGGAACCACTGGTTTGACATATGGCGGCACGTTGCAGCCATAGAAGACCTGCAACCATTCAGTAAACTGAGTCCTGTGACCCTTGAAACATGTTGACCTATGTTACGAAGAATTTCATCCTGCCTGAAACACATGAATTAGTGCATCCAGCCGCACGTCACCGCTGCTTGGTGTGTTTTCGTTCGGCTGAAAGAAGCGCCATAGAGCTGAGAGAAAATGCAGAGTGATGATTCTCTGAGGGGTGATCACTCCTTTCATAACTCATTTCACACACAAGCAGTGATGTGATCCATTGTTAATATAAAAATATGAATTACAGCCACTTTACTATTGGTAACCTTGATAAAGTAACACTAACGTATTGAGGGTTGCATTGAATTCCTAATAAACTGGTAGCCTAAAACACTGTAACACTGTAATTACAGCACTGTGCGATTTCTGAATAGCAGACAACTGCTATTAGTAAAGGCCGTTGCTATGATGACAGTCTGAACACAGACGCTTAGCAGAGGCAACAAAAATCATTTTGAGTCAATATTTTGTGTCAAATTATTGATTTTGTTTTAGTGAGTAGCCATGCAATCGGTGGGATAATGCACAGCAAGTGGGCCATTATAGCGAAATAAACCCCTACGGGTAATGTAAGACCTGCCTCACCCTTCTGGATCAGGCTTTATTTTACAGTGATAACTTGCTTGCTGTACATTATCCCTTATAAATTTGCAGTTAATGATAGACATACGCAAGCACTGCACCTTTTTCTGTGCTTTTTTTCCTCACATTTTTCTAACTGTTTTATCTAAAGTGAGTCACAGCTCTCAGAGATGATAATTGGTTTGGGAAATGTCTTCTCTGGAGCACAGTCTTTCATTGCTCAGTGGTGTCAGACTGATTTTATTACTACCTCCTTAATTTACTGTCAGATGGGACATATAATAATCACTTACACCTATGTGGGTGCATCTCCAGTGAAATGAAAGAATCACAAACATTTCTCACTTAAGCTAACACCTGCTCCTTACTTATTTCTTAATTTTAGGTGATTCACAGTGAATTTTTTATTGTGTTGCATCAGATGAAAAAACATCTGTTGCATTATCTTGTCTGAGTGTTTGTAAGACGCGTAGGCAATTGATGAGTGCTTCTCTGGCGTAGTTTCCATAAATACAGTTCTAAAACAAAGTGATATTTGTACTAAACACCCGCACTGCACTGTGCATTTAGACACAGATTAGTTTTTCGTGACTATCTTCACTTCACTAACGGTCGTCGAGCTACACAATGTGGGCGGACAGGAAGCAGGAACAACCTTAACTTAATTAAAAGCCTTTTCATTTCACCAATTACACCTCTGGAACCATGCAGCCTCGGTTTGAATCCTGCCGGAAGTTCCTCTCCTGTTTCTCCAATACAGTCTCTCTTGTGATAAGACAATGTGTAAGACTCTGTCGTTCTGTTTGGGAGCCGTTTTAAGCCTGAGAAAGTTTCTAAAATGGTTTTTAAAGGTCTTAAAGGTCACATAAAATCTTTGCATCCATTACTTCTTGAACATTTTGGCCTCATTTGAAGATTTTAACAGAAAGAGACAGGTGACCTTATGAACAGACATACAAAACAAAAGGAAGTGTATGCCGAACGCATCCATAAAAGAAATATTTGGGTAATGGTGGAGGTGTTATTGTCATGGTGACCACCAGCTGAGGTTAATCTTATTTACACTGACATTCTTTAACTCATACGCCACTCTGACAGGGTTTCTTCCTCAGCAGCACTCTTGCAGTCGTGGGCGTCCAGCAGCCAATCGAAAGGCCAAATCTCACGAGGGCCCTCACCGAGCGTCGCCACGGTCAAGTATCACCGGAAGGAGGTGCGTGTGTGTGTGCATGGGCTTACTACACAGCCGGAAGCTGTGTGCTTGGGCGCCTGGTGTAGGAGTTGAGTTATTGAAAATGAGAAAACCCCGCAGCCTGTAACACTGAGAGATCAGCTATTCTTGCCCGAACGGTGATGTGTCAGAATGTAAGAGGCGTCAGTGATCAAAAAATGAGCGCCGCCCACAACACCAGGGCCTGGCTGTGCTGTAAATCTAAACGCTGTGTTTATGTAATTTGATGTTTATGCAATGAAAAAGGACTGGACTGTGCTGAGGTGGATGGTAGCGGTGCGGTGGCAGTTGAGGGGGTGTGTATGGCGTGCACCCACCTTGTTTTAATTACCATATTTTAGATCAAATTAGACTGTTGGAGGGAGCATGGTATATATATTTAGAGAGCATGTTCTAAACATTTAGAAAAACAGATGAGGTGTGTTTCGTACTCTGAAATATAAGCTGAATTCTGCTCCTACTAAACCTGTTTTAAACCTGCCTCCTAAAAAGACCCACGTAGGACAGAGACACTGTACACAAGCGCAACAGGATTTGCTGTGCATATTCCTGTTGTTACATGAAAACCTAAGTTAGATAATCTTTTTGTTTTCACTCCAATTTAAGGATAACGTTGTGTTATGGGTGGAGTCATTCCTCAAACCTTGTGGGGTTGTTAAATCCTTTCAAAACCCCATCGGATATCAAGAAAATCACCGTCACCAAGAGTGTTTTTCTTAATTCTTGCAAAAAAGAAGTTAATGCGACAACATGTAATTAATGCAGTTCCTGTAAATAAAGAAAACTCCAGTAAATTACCACTTTGCCCTCGCTGCCTGCTGCGTTGAACAGTGTACACGCTACAACTGAGAGTCAATAACTGTGTTTATAGACGTACTCAAAGGTACAATTTGATGGTTTACCAATAAACACTTAGAGATTTAGGACCTGCGTGAACAGCTATGACCAGGTGTAATTACCTGTGAGCAACAGTCTGGTTTGTATGACAAAATTCAGTTTGCGAGTGAGTTCGTACGTTTACACACAAACATTTGTATATCATGGGATATGTGGAACTGAAATCTTGGATGCTGGAGCTTTCTACCAAAACACACACAACCAACAACACTTGATTAAATCCTGCTTTCAGATGCATAACCACACAACAATAACACAGCTTTAGCAAAAAAGTAAAGCTGCACTAACAAGTACGTTTTATATTAACAACCGTCCAAATGACAGTGTAATATGAAAGGCGCTGCTTATAGTGCAAACCCACAGAGAATTATCAACCAACTCTACACTTCTCCTCAGTTCTATAGAGCGATGTAGTGACAGCTACTGTAACGTCACCCATTGGTTTGTGAACTCCCATTTCATAGCCTCAGGTTTGACATTGCGGACATTGATATCCTGGGTTTTTTGAGCCAGAGGTGACCATATTTGGATGAGAGACTGGCGCTGTGGAGGAGCGAAGGCTGGATGTGACTGAGAAGCTATGGACACTATGGACAGCCTATCACTCAAAGCAGCCCGCCCTTAATTGTGCCTAACTCTAGCCCTTAATATGTTAAATGTTCATCCTCCTCTATAGATAATTAAACCGTTTTTGTATAAGTCTGTAAACATGTTTATTTCTGCTGCTAAGTTGGGCATTTTAACACAGGGGTCTATAGGGATTGACTCGCTTCTGGAGCCAGCCTCAAGTGGCCATTCCAGGAAATGCACTTTTTTGTCTCTTCTATGTTAGCTTCATTTTACAGTCCTGGAGGTTGCCACTTATTGGAGACACTTATTTGCTAACGTGTTTGCCATAACACCTTCATGAGACAGCACTAAAATCACACCAAGCAGTGGCTTGGCAGTGCTGCTCGCCGCGATAATAACATATTTCTGTGGCCGAGAGGCATGTTAATGTGTTTCAGGTAGGAAGAAATGCTTTGTAATATAAATCAACATGTCAGAGAAGTCACAGGACTTGCTTACTGATTGGCTGCTGGGATTTTCAAGCTGCAATTCATTGCTAAAAGTCAAAGTTGCCAACTTTTAGTGAGAAAAAATAGCGAGTGTAGTTAGTTGTAAAAAAAATCAGGTGCTCTTCAAGGATGGGGCAAATAGTCACATAAGATTAAAAAAACAATGACCAGCCAGCTCACTCAGCAGCTTCCCGTGGCCATTGCATGGCAGCTCACCACATGGCACAGTTCACCACAAATAATTAGGCTAAATAAATGTATAAATGAATGCAGCTTTAAGCCAACAGCCATTGTCAAGGATTACCTATCAGAGTTGATTTCAAGATGCCATCCGCCCACTGCAATCTGACTTCCATTCAGGGCTGAAATAAATGGCAACCTGTAAGGTAGGTAGGAAAAAACTGTAAAGGTCTGCAGAAGGCTAATGATTTGTGATATGCAAAAGCAATGCAACAATGACTGGACAATATTTGAAAACTTTATAATTCACAACTATCATCTGTCTAACAATAGCCATTGACTACAGCAATGGTTCCCATCTGGTCCACCCACAGGGTCCAGATTTGTCCTTAGTCATTAAAGTCCACACAGTTTAATATATTCAACGTCATACTTTCATTTGGCCGTGTCTCAAGCTTTGTTCAGTAGATGCTCCTTATTCACTCAATTTACAGCAGGAAATAGCACTTCAAAATAAAAGCTGGATGCTGGAAATTCACTGTACTTAAAAATAAAGTGTGTTTATTTTACAAAGCTGATAAGAATGGACCTGTGACCCACTTTTGGACCAGTTGGGAACCACAGAACTACAGAATAGCGAGCTAAATAACATCAGCGGCCTTTTACCATCTAAAAAAACATTGCCAAAATCAAAGCATAGTGTCTAAACCTGACTTGGAGAGACTTATCCATGCATTTGTCTCTAGTAGGTTAGACTACTGTAACGGCCTGCTCACTGGCCTCTCCAAACGGGCCGTAAGACAGCTGCAGTACATCCAGAACGCTGCTGCTCGGGTCCTGACCAGAACCAGGAAGTACGAGGACATTAGTCCTGTGCTCAGGTCTCTACACTGGCTCCCTGTGGCTCAGAGACTTTAAAGCAGCTCTGCTTGTGTACAAGTCTCTCCACGGCCTAGCGCCAAAGCACATCTCTGAGGACCTCAGGGACCGGCCTCCTGCTGGTGCCCAGAGTCAGGACTAAATGTGGGGAATCAGGGCTCCAGTTTTATGCAGCTAAAATCTGGAGCAGTCTTTCTGAAGATGTGAGACAGGCCTCTACTCTGACAATGTTGAAAGGATCTTATCTGCACTCTTCTCTTTTACAGTTCATTTTATAATGATTATTTATGTTTTTATTTTGTATTGTGATTTTAATGCATTTTCGTGTTCTGTAAAGCACTTTGAATTACTTTGTGTACGAATTGTGCTCTACAAATAAACTTGCCTTGCCTAATAATCTTTCAAATGGAGGGTTAGGTGTGTGCAACACTCCTGAATCCCACTAACTACTGAGTGTATTTAATGACGTAAATCTTATTAACACGGAATTTAACTGCTTAGAAGCTTCTATTCTCACAAAGTCCTGATTTTAAGTCAGCAACATACACACACATTCCGGGAGGAAACCTTACACCTTCATACTCCAGCTCTCCAACAAAAACACTCACGGCCCCCTGGCTGCGGTTGAAAAGAAAGGAGTCGACGGGACGCGAGCCAGCCAATCACAACCCGCGGAGATTTCGATTTTTCGCCTCCTCCGCTACGATTGGTCCGTGCCGCCCCTAGAGGCACCCGCCCCCGCGCTGCGATTGGTCCGTTTTCCCGGCTATATGGAAGTCATTTGAATACGCCTCGCTTTGAGGCTCAGCGCAGCGCTGCTGGTCTCAACACTGACTCAAATATCAGGAGCGGAGACACAATGGAGGAGCGCAGGGCGCACACACACTGCTGATACACTTATCTGTGCGCTGCACACCGTGCAGAGGACAAACAGCGGAGATTACAAAGAGTCTGGATAGTTTTGTTTCATCGCTTTCTTTTTTTTTTTGTGCCTTTGAAAGAGATTCAGACATTTGGCTGCATCACAGCAGAGGTAAGTTAGTGAGGGTGTGGATGATGGGGATATTTATAGACACTATAAAGTTGTGGGAATTAAGCTTTATCATCAGAAAACAATTTCCACTGTGTTAAACTTTTGTATTCAATCCCTGGAAACATTTAATATCATTATAAGACGTTTTTCTGTACAAAATTAACATTTATAATCATACATTTTTGCAAGATTTTACTTCATTATACTCATGTAGGCTTTTTAACATCACCAATTTCTCTTTATTCTGTATAATCAACCCTATCTCATAACTCAAAATCATATTGCATGAAAAGCTTTTGCTCAGTCTTGTGATATTCGGGGAAAGAAAAAAGAAAACACACTGCCATCATCATCCTCCCTCATGTCTATTTTCTCCCTCTCAGCTCCATTTGTTGTTGTTATTGTTTATCACCCATGTGTGTTTATAATTAGGCTGGCTGTCAGACACACACACACGTTACTCACCAGCACCTGTGATGGGACTGTGGTTTACACAGCGTGAGTTTTTCACAGTCAGCTTTTACTTTTACTGTGTTATGACTCAGTCAGAAACCCATAATGTAGACCAGGCATGGTGGCCTGGTGTGTGTGTGTGTGTGTGTGTGTGTGTGTGTGTGTGTGTGTGTAAGAGAGACTAACAGATTGTCTATGTGTCTGTGGGGAAAAGAAGAAAGAATGAGAAAGTGTGTGTAGTTCTGGCCAAACAGACTTTAAAACAGCCTTATTCCCTCTGCATACCTTTAAATAAACCAGTGGTCCCTTAACTTGCTGAAATGAACGCCTCAGTTTTCCCTTTACTTTGAGCACTGGCTTGACAGGCTGCTTAAATAAACCTCAAATTAAATGGGTTGACTTATTTAATGATTAACACAAAGGCAGTCTGAGGAGCACAAGCAGCATTTTGGGCTTCAGCTGATCTAAAAGTTCATTTTTCTAACTTAAATCCTAATTTAAAAAAGGTGTGAGATCTGTAGGTTTACAGACAATAGAAAATATGTGCGTGTAAGAGCCCCCTTACACAGGCTTGGGTTTATTATATCCCAGCAGCAGAGGAGATAATGGGTCTTTATCCTTTCTGACACTAGGTTAATACTGTACTAGCCTACCAGATCGTACGAGGGACAGGTGTGAGTGTGTATGTGTGTCCTAACCCTGTGGGTGTGTGCGTGGAGCCTACACACAGGGAAATGCGTGCTTGAGCATAGTGTGAGTGGGAATACGAGATAAAAACAGGACAAGCAGTGGGTGAATTGTAGTCCAGCTATCTCTTGAGTCAATCTGAACATGGTGTCTGTGTCCGGCTCTGTTTGCCTGTAGATCAGATTTAGCTGCAGGTGCATGTTTTTAAAGTGGTCAGTGGGTCCCGGTGTCTGGTGTTTTTACAGTGGCAAGGCCTCATCTGACCTGTAAGCTTACTCAAGTGTGAGTGGAGCAGTTTGGTCAGGTGGTGATGATGCTTTAGGGGTGGTAATAATGGTGACCTCAAGATAAATACCAGTGTTATTAAAGGAAACAACCCCCAAACACAAAGGATTATGGGGATGCGGGTTCTTTTGCTTGGACAACCAACTATAATTAAATAACATCTCAACCGATGCTTGTCTTCACATGTTCTTAAACACAGAAGAAGAGACAGATAAATCCATTAAGTACTCAAGCTTGATTCATGTACACTTAATGTTTTTTGAGGCCCAGACACACCTAACCGACATCCAAACTAGTGACGAAGGCAGACCTATTACGTCACCTCCGGTTGCCTAAGTCTTGGCCAAAAAGTTGCACATGAGCACACTGCAAAGACTGTAGCTAACGCCCACCTAGCACACACATTCTGCACCGGCGTGAGAGGAAATTACTTTCCATACCAGCAGGTTGCGGCAGTCTGTATTCATCATTCAAAAAGGGATACTGGAATATGCTAATTAGCCAGTTAGCACATCAACACAACCTGATATTAAACCTGATAAAAACTAATGAACAACAGCACAATTACAAACCTTGTCTGTTAAAGAGCTCAGTTGCTTAAAAAAAACTTAGTTAATATAACAATATTGTTTCAATCTCACTCCCTCTTGATTTTAGCCATTTGTTTACTTTCCTCACTTCAATTTCTTTTCTCGTAGTTGAGCTGAACTGCCAAAACAGGCTGATGCCAATTCGATATGTTGAACTGGCTGAAAAAAGCTGACAAAGGGCAACTAGCACCAACAGTGCAGAATACATTGCAAAAACAAGGGAGACAGACAGTCACCGATGGCCTGTCGGGTCAGTTGTCAGCTTGGCGTGTCAAGGCTCTAAAAGTGTCAGGAAATAGTGAAAAATTTCCATTACGGATTCCTTTTTTTCCAGGGTTAGCCTAAGTCTTCAAATGTCTTGCTGTGCTTGGTCAACAGTTCAATAACCAAAAAATTCATGAGAAATTTGAAACCAATTAACCAATTACAATTTTTTTTAATCGACTAATTGATTCATTGAGTAATTGTTTTAGCTGTCTGATTTGTTGGCTAGTTTCTGCTTCTGTGAAACAATAAAAAACTTAAAGTATCCCTGTTAGACTAAGATTCAAGGTAAGGAAAACAACGATGCCTGTTACCAACATATTCAGAAGTTTTCCTGCACAGAAAAATATAAGAATCCTCGGTCAAATTCTTACCAACTACAAAGGGTGTTGCATTAAATGCACCAAAAACCAGCTGCATTTCAATAGAGGAATCAGTGCAAGGTGTTGCTAGGTGACAGGTAACAAAGCAGGATAATACACTGGCTAATCAAAACTAGAATTTGTGTTGGCAAAGTTACCAAGAAGATGTAATAAATTAGTCAGGTCTGATAGTAGGCTATTTGAAAGTTCCTTCAGCCACGTTGAGGTACGTCCTCACAGAATAAAGATAAGACTGACATCATAGATTTATGTTACTTGTCTTAAAGGCATTCTCAAGTCAAGTGTTGTCACTTCTCCTCCTTCAGGAAGCAACAAATGGAAGTTTGAGAGTCCTCCTTACAAAGAAAGATGGACTTTCTTTGCTTTTCTTTGGTACAAGTGCTCCTGTGTAGGTTACTGGCTTCACAGGAGTTCAGTTAAAGGGTTAACTGTTGTACATGTAAAACTTGTCTAGTGTGCAGCTCTGAAAACCACGAGTGAGTGATATATGCACAGCGTGGACTTTAACCTCATTTATTGTTACAAATAAAGCTGACAGTGAAGGGTTTTCCACAGACTACACGCTTGTCTTGCTCGCACACCTTATGTGCTGCGACTTATTAGTGTCAAAGTACATAAGGTACAAAGTAGAACAAAGATAGCATCGCATTGACCTTTAACTCATAAATTGTTTTACAGCTCCACTTATCAGGTGCTTTTCTGTCACGCCATGTGTCCACATTATGTTAACCTACGTGCTTCGAGCTTTGCTTACAGGCCTGAGATTTGATTAGACGTCACCAAAAGCAGGAGACTTCACAAACAAAGCCTGGCTCCTGTCGTGGTTAGTCGTCAGGGGGTTTCAGCAGTGATTACATTAGGTCAGAGTACTTAGATGCTCTCTGAGGTCAGTTGGCTGTGATTAAGGACAATTTTGACAAGTTTGCTGCTTGTGCTTGCACAACTACGTGAGAGCTGCTTGATGTCCTTGAGCCACGTGCTGTAATGTCTGCTCATGTCAATACGTGAGTTTCGATATGCTCCTATACCAAAGTCACCAAGGTAGATTCTTGCACCTTTATTGCACTTAGCATATAAAAGTGTGGATTTATGGCGTATGACCTCACTGTAGATGATATCTGTCAAGGTATAATGAGAGTTCACGCCTTGCAGAAGAATAAGAAAGTCTGTTTAATACCGGTTTGACTGATGTGAAAATGAGGCCTCGGTTCATGCAGAGACAGGGGCGTCACACAGCCTGACGGTGGCGAGCAGAGTGTGTGAAAGCTGCTGTGTGCGTCTGATCTGCTGTGATCTGCTCTGATCTCTTCCTGGGGGTCTTTGTGCGGTTGTTAATGCCATGACAGGATAGATAATACCTCTATTGTTGAATACCTCCCCCTCGTTCTCCCCCTCTCCTGGTATAACTGGCCTCAGCATAGCTCGGTGTACCTTTTTCAAACCACATTGTGTGATTTAGGGAAAAACAGTCTGAGAAAGGTTGAAAGATTTAGGTGGTTTTCTGGAGCTAACCAGACTGAAGTTAGTCATCGGTGCTTCTGTTAATCTTCAGGGATCCGAGGAGGAAGCCAGTCCAGCTGCAAAACAAATGCACTTCCCTCTAATCAGTTTATTCCCGTCAGGGTAAAAAATAACATTGGACAAAGGCAGCATTCACATGCAGTAGGATATTTGACAACTGTCAAATCCATTAAAACTGCCAAATGATGTCTCTTTGAAGCAGTTTAGACAAATTTCCTCGGTTTAAAGCCATTAGCAGATGATATTTGGCTGCAGCTCCTTCAAACGCTCAATTAGTTTTTGCCTTTTGATGAACCAGGTCCTGGCATTTTAGGCACCAGACTCTACAGTCTGTGCCATTTGTCGAATAGGAAATATTGTCACTTGTGTCACTTTAAAAGATGGATACCAGTTGCAGGGAAAATCCACTGCAAAGCGTGCAATGCTTGTAAAGTATTTTAAAAAGCCTGCTCACATGAAACCGTACCCTTGCGGTTTTGTCAGTACAATGTTCTGACAAAACTATAGATTTCTGCCTTTTCCTGTACTTTGATTACCACATCAAACCCCGTTGTAAGGCTGCAATTTTTTCAAAGTTTACAAACAAGAGAATTTAAACAATGCTCTCAATATGAAATTATGCTCCCAACGCCATCATTAGGGCGTCCATAGAGAGTCCAACCTATGATTTAGAGAGAGTAAAATTTCAGTGCTGTGAGCATGGAAGCCGCAAACTATCCAAAGGGTCAACTTTTCAGGAAGTCAGTCTGGAAAAACCGAGATTGGTTTTTAAATTTTTTAGACGCGTTTTCCATTTGTGCGAGGTCACCTTTCAGTGCAAACAGAAGCTCGGAGACTGAAGAACGGCATCAAAACACTGGAGTAAATATTATCCAATAGATTCCTTATCTTAGCTGACCACCAGATTGTATTATATTGTAATTTGAGGAAGGTAGAGCCACTGTAATCTTATAACCAAGTTAGAAGGAAAACAGCAGGCACAGATCACAGAGTTCAGAAGACGGGCTGGCACTGGACTGGCTTACACTGGCATGACGCCAGCTGCTGTGGTACAAGAGTGTGTGTGTGTGTCGCTCAAGCTATCATTTGTTTATGTGTGACATGTGTGTGTGTTTGGATTATACCGGCATGGGGCTAGGCGCCATGGGTGTGTGTGTAAGATGTTGGCTCAGGCAGACACTCCTCTGTCGGCGCTGCGATGGACAAACAAAAGTCTGCTGGATTCCTGCAGGGTTTTTGTTTTCTGGCACAGTGTACGTGCATGCGTATACGTCGCTGTGTGGGGCGTGTGTGTGTGTGTGTGTGTGTGTGAGGCTTCATTTACGCTGGCATGTGGTTGCTAGACAGACAACAGTAGCAGGATAAAGAAGGCTCCAGAGTTAAAGCACGCCTTGGTGGTGATCTGGGATCAGCTTACCTTCCCCAAATCCAATTATCTACACCATTAAGACAAAAAAAAAAATCATTGCTCTCTTGAGATCATCCATCTGTTGGCCTATTTTTTTACCCGCATGCCACCCTGACGCTGAAAAATTAGATCAGAGAACGTATTAAAGCATACAGTAAAGCAGGAAACAGTGGGAAAAATATGTGTAAAATAAAACTTGACGAACAAATTACTTTTACGGCAAGTGAATTTCACAAGGAGGCATCTTTCAACAGTTCAAAGCCAAAACAGTCACCAGAGGAGGGATAACATTATGTGATTAAGTGCAATTACTTTCACAGACACTTCTTAGTCTCTCCTTTGTGTGATTGAGTTGCTCAAACGAATACTTTCACAACATTAACGCAGCTTAAACGTCATCGACGGGAAGCAAGGAGGGGGGTTGTGTCAGAGTATAGTAGCTGGAAAACTACAGGAGACATTTGATGCCCGAATACCTTACGTAGAAAGAACATAACCATAAAGCATGATGACTGTTTTTCACTTTCATAATCAACGCCACTCCTGAAACTACAAGTGAAATAATTGATTGGCTAATCAACAGAAGCTTAATCAACAGAAGTGTTTGGCATGTGCTGGTTCCACCTTCTTCAGTGTGTGAATTTGCTGCCTTTTAATTAGTATAAAAGGAATCAATGTGAGATTTGGACTGTTGATTGGACAAAAATCTGTTTGAAGGTGTCATCTTGCGCTCTGGAAGGAAAAAGAATAATCTGCCCTAATTCATTTTAGGCACAATCATATGACAAAATTTACTATGAGACGTTAATAATTTGTCTTCACTCAGAATCAAAAATGTTCTGCTACGCAAAATTGTGTTTATTTTTCAGACTTGTCTGTAATTACTGCAATTTTGTTGTGAAATACTGGATAGTTTTACCCCTTCAGGCTGCCAAAAATGATTCAAATTGCTCATAACTAAGTGCAAACTAGGGGTGTCAGTAAATATTGATACACTTCAGTGTTGCAATATTGGTAAATGGACCTGCACTTGTATAGCGCCTTTCTAGTCATGCGACCACTCAAAGCGCTTTTTACACCACGAGTCACATTCACCCATTCACACACACATTCAGATACTGGTGGCCGAGGCTATCATACAATGTGTCGCCTGCTACTACTACTTGTATCTTGCTCAAAGATACTTCGACATGTAGGCTGGAGGAGCCGGTGATCGAACCGCCGATCTTCCAGTTGGTGGACGAACCACCCAGACTGCTTCATGCTATATATTGATATCCTGTCCTGAAATTCCATGTACCATGACATGATTTTATCCATCTTGCCCAATCCTAACCTCCTTGTGTCTTTCTCCAGGTCATCATGCCTCCCACCACCCCATATGCCGGGAAGTTCAGCTCTTGCGCTCCTTACGGCAACAACAACAACCACCCTCAGCCTTGCAGCCCGTACCGCAACGGCACCGCCCCAAAGCCTGCAAAGGAAAACGTCTACAACGGTGCCTACACATCCGCGGAGAACCCCTACGACATACCGCAGCCTCACAGCTCGTATCGGAGCTCATCGGTCTCCTCTGTGACTGCCAAGGAGCATCACTACAGCAGCAGCTGCGCGGTTTCGGAGAACCCGTACTCCTCGCCGCAGCCTCACAGCCCTCGGCAGCACAGCACTTCCTGCCCTGGACGTGCGTACCGCCACACCAGCAGCAGCAGCGGCAGCGAGCAGTCGTCTCGTAACAACTCTGTTGTGGCGAAAGGCCGACGTTACGGACATGGCGTCACTGCTAGCTACGGGGAGATGTGTTACCATGACAACAGTTTGGTTTCAGCATCGCTTGAGGCGCTGATCCAGCACCTGGTTCCCACAGTTGACTACTACCCTGATGTAAGTATCAGTTTTTAAACAGACTACACTGTCAGAGGATTGATGTCAGCTGTCCTGTGTGCGTCGTCCTTTCCTGTCCTGAGAGCTGTTTTGTTTTCTGCTCATCAGAGGTCGTATGTTTTCACCTTCCTGCTGAGTTCACGCCTCTTCCTGCACCCCTACGAGCTCATGACGAGGGTTTGTCACCTGTGTGTGGAGCAGCAGCGGTCTGGAGACGCCCTGCTGGATAAGGTGGGCGGATGACACACGCGCGGCTATTATTTCTCTCCCACACAAACTCACACCCACCATGTCATCGTCACACTCACCCACAGACACAAACGTCTGTAATTCTTTTTTGGAAGAGAAATATTTATTGACTATTTCATTAGCAAAGAATTTTCCAGGCAGACAGATGGCTCAACTTGACACAAGGGAAATAAGGGAAGGGAACACATTTAATGGGGACTATGAAGTAAACTGATAATAGCAGCATTTTGTGTTAGAAAGACAAACTGCTTTTGTGTCAGGAGGCTTAGATCTTGCCTCAGAACAGATTAGATCCTCAAATGCTATAAAGTTATATATCATTTTTACGTCAGTGATAATAAACATGCAGTATAATGTTTTATAGATCCGATTCCGTGAGGTGGCACCTAAGCTGGTGCAACTGCTGACCGAGTGGACGGAGACCTTTCCGTATGACTTCAGGGATGAGAGGATGATGCGCTGCCTCAAGGACATGACGCACCATGTGGCCCGAGGGGATGAGGTCAGTGTTAGTGTAAGAGGTGTATCAATCAATATAAGATAATAAGCAGGACCTGCAGTCTGTCTTTCTTTATAAAATCCTTGTCTCAGTCATCTACACAATGGGATGAGGATAAATCACACGTTATTCTTGTAACTGTTGTACTCTTTATGACTCTTGCTTTGTTTTTTGATCTTTTGAAAGATGATTCTGAAGAATGTGAAAGAAAAAATATTGAAAAAGAAAAGTGAAATAGCTGTGTAAAGTTAGGCTCAATAAACTGTCAATATTCATAGACAAAACCCACCATTATTAGCTTAGCTTAGCGGCTAGGGGACTTTTCCTCTACTCATAGCTTAACAAATTACATGTACTATTTATGTTTTTTCTTACTCATCTTTGGTTTAAGTCACTGCATCTCCAGACAGTACAGTATGATAAATTTTAACCTGCATGCACATTTTTCAACCAAACCTTGTTTAAACAGAGCCGCTAATATTGCTGTAGCAAGAGCAACAAGTTAGCGGAATGAGTAAGCCCGGCCAGGTTTATCATGTTTCCTGCGTATCTTATCTAGTATCAGCATTGTTACAACACAGCCTGTGCTTTGTCTGTTGACCCATCCTTTGTCTGAAATCCAAAATATTTTGACTGCCCATTTATTCCTCAGAGGGGAAACGGTATCCTCCTAGTCATGTCCTTGGCTTCTTGCCATTATCTGCCCGCTGCTGTTTGATGGTGACACAGTGGTGCCTTGGGAATTTTGAAAATAATGGTGTTATTAAAGATTATGATATTGAATCACTGATCATTGACTGATACATCAGTCCAGATCAATGGATTGTTACACCAGTAGTATACAGTATTCATCGTAGTTACATTTTAGAACAAGGAAAAACTGCCAGGAAGTGACAGGTCTATGACTTCTGTTGACCTAATGGCAGCCTAAAATCAGCACACCAGGCTGCTACACTAAAGTAATCAGCAAAAATCTTTACACGTATCATGACAGTGATCTCTGTGTTAGTCAAGCGCCCTGTTATCTAATGATCTGTGTTATGTTTCTGTCATGCTTCCAGTACTCTTGGCGAGCCATGCAGCAGATGACCCAGCGACTCATCAAAAGGCTATCTGCCCTCGGCCAGTACGAGGAGGCCGTCGCCGCTCTCAACGCCGTGGCGCTGGAGCGGCCCGCTTCCCTGAAAAGCAAACAGGCCTCGGGCCAGCGCAGCGACGTAATGAGCGTGTGCGACGACCCCTTCATCCTGGCCCAGCAGCTCACACACATTGAACTGGTAAGAGGAGATTTGGGAGTCTTATTAATGTGTCATGCGTCTCCTGTGTGACCATCTGTTGTGACATTTGGAGGCAAATCTGCAGTTGTGTGTCTGTGATGAAGCATGACATGTGATCACTACATAACAGACCCGTCTAAATTTAGGGAATTTATTATTTTGGTGGGTTTTTTTTCCCTATGTGCTGCTCATGTGTCAAGTTATTGAATTATTGTTTTATGACTGTTATTTCTTAGTTTTATTGTTTTCCCATAAATCCCTTTGTGTGGTCTGTTTTGCGGTGGTGGTGCATATAGAAAGTTTATTAATGCTCATTTTATATGAAGCTAAATTGCTTTCAGTTGTGCTATTTTTTTGGCAATCCTAATCTAAAGAAAACAGTTTTACAGCCCACTTTAAGTAGCTGTCAGTGTGTTTCTCTTTATATAGCTTTTTTGTTGTAGTGTCTTTTTATTAAAGTTATAGCTCTCCTACTGCATAGATTTTTTCATCATCATATCCAGTTTAGTTGTCATATATGTTTTACTCAAGAATCTCCCTCTTGTTGGGCTTTTATATCATTATTTTTGAATACATCCTACATCCTGCTTTTATATATAATTGCACTGACTGTTTCCTCTCTCTGTTCTCTGCCTGCAGGACAGACTGAGTTTTATTGGTCCTGAGGAGTTCATCCAGACGTTCGCCATGAAGGATCCTCTGGAGAACCATAAGGTAGTATTGAGTTTCAGTTTTGTGTCATCTCAATCCGGACATTAAACAACCCTGACGTCTCAACCAGGACACATAATTCTTGGATTTAAAGGAATACTTCACCTCCTAAATGACCATTTTGTATATTAATAACTCATGCATGACTCTGGTGAATGAAGAATGCCACATTTATTTATTGTTTGTGTTATTGTGTGACTTGAGTATTTTAAGGTTAGTTTGGACATGAGTGAAGTCACAATATAATACAAACAAGCTACAGATCCAGGCAGTGGTAGACCAGCAGCTCCTGCATTCAGGGAGGTAAAATTAGTGTTTTTGTCAATGGACTCTGGCTTTAAGGGAAGCATCGATACGTTTCACTCTCTGTTCAGTTCACCATTAATAAGGAGTGTCTGTTTGGGAAGTACTGAGCATATGACTGGATAAATGAGACTTGGGTTATACTGCACGAGTTGTGTGAGGGTTGATGTTTTGATATATTTTTACTGTTCCCAAACATGGCCCCCTATGACTTTAATTCATCATGAAATCTCTCCATTTTTGGATCCTTTGTTCACCTTGGAGGCATGCGAGAAAACAAGAGTCTTTTTCATGAATTCAGTTTAACATGGGATGAATGTTTGAAGTATTAATGGTCATAAATGGGGTGAAATATTCCTTTAATCTTGTCCCTCATTTGATTGTTTGCTTTTTCCCCCTGAATGTGGCTGATTCAAATTAATCCTAAATTATTAGAGCTTTCTACTACGGCTTGCAGCATATACCTTTCTGTAAAGGCTGCTGAAGAACACAGCAGCATGACCTTATCAGCATCAAAGAAATTATGTAGAAAAGCCCCAGATTGTAGTCATTTTAAAGTCATCCTGTATTATTTTGATTTCAAGCGTCTTCGTTTTGGGTCTGCTTTGAGTGTAATTTGTGGTCTGCTTCAGTTCAAGTTAATTTGCTTTAGAAGCCACATGAAAGATGCTTCTGGCAGATTTTGGGAATTTGTTCAACTTTTTTTTTTTTTAATGTAGCTTTTGAAAATGCATCAAACACAGTATGAAAGAGCCATTCTGCGTATGTCTAAGTGTATCTAAAGGGCTCTCTCCCTCCTAAGTGGTCCTGTGAGTCAGCTGAAGGGTCGCTTTCAATCAACGCTGCTGAGAACAAGCTTTCAGCCGCTGCTTGTGACCGAGCCGCTTCTCGGTCCTCACCGGTGCTGCGCCAGTTATATAAGACCCACTTTGTATAAAAGAGCGGTTGAGTCAGCGTAAGGGGTCCTGAAGTGTAAAGGGGAAGTTTCGAGTGGAGTGGGCTGCCGGTGTTGTGTAAGCATTTAATAGAGCCGTGAATCCGTGGGATTACATCATCACCGCCAAGTCAAGTTTATTTATACAGCGCTTTCCTAATGTTTATTTATATAGAAGTGCCCCCCGGCAAACAGGTTCACCACCGTGTGTCTCACAGAAAAACCAAAAGGCCCAAAAGCAGATGGAAATGAGATGGAAATAATAACAGACACGTCACAGACTCTGCTGAGCAGGTCCACAGGTTGTGTGGGTGTGAGCGCTGTCAAGATCCATCTGCAAAGGAAATTATAGCAGCTCTTTTTTTATGTGAAAGTATTTCTTGGATATTTATGCTGCAGAATATCATAATAAGAGTTTGTCTTGTCGGGTTTTGTTAAAGAAAGAAGTACGGTGTGCCCCAAATGCTAAAAGAAAGTTAAATGGCAAAAAAAAAACTTCCTAGCCTCATCTGCATCTTCCTGTTTTTTCACAGTGGATGGAGTTTGCTCAGTGTTTGCATTTGTTATGTATTAATATTATTTACTTTTATGACCTGGTTGCATTTGTTTTGACCATGTCATCTCCCTCCTTATGTTTCTTTAGGGTTTCTTCCGAAGCGTAAAACCAGTAACCTGGAGGCCTACGTCAACTGGTTCAACAGACTGAGTTACCTGGTTGCCACCGAGATCTGTATGGTACGTTGTTGTCTTGTCGTTCATTGGCTGGTTTCGGTTTCAGTTTCATCCATGCCTTATTTTGAATCACAGAGCCCCAGTTGGCCATTTAGACCACTGATCAAGGAGTCTTTGATTCACTTCCTGTTGTCCTCTCTCCCTACAGCCAGTGAAGAAGAAGCACCGAGCGCGGATCATAGAGTTCTTCATTGATGTGGCTCAGGAGTGTTTCAACATTGGCAACTTCAACTCCCTCATGGCCATCATCAGTGAGTATTTGTCAATTAACATATGGAAACTTTAAGCGACGTATAATTCAAAGCAGCAAACATACACTGTTTGAATGACAGGTGATTACTGGGGAATGAAGTGCATTGTAGTTCCCACCATTCTCTGTTGAATAGCCAACAATCAGAATCAATAAAGTCAACAAATACACTGCCAGCTGGCCAACAGGCCAAGGAAGTACAAACTGAGTCAGTGGACTCATGACGCAGTCCAGTCGGGTCATTTTGTGTTTGGTCTCTGTCTGCAAACACTGTATACTCAATACTGTCTCTGTCTTTCAGCTGGGATGAACATGAGTCCTGTCGCCAGACTAAAGAAAACCTGGAGTAAAGTCAACACAGACAAGTTTGAAATCCTGGAGGTAAGAAAAACCCCAGCATACGTCAGTAGGATCTCCACCTTGTTCATGTGTGCAAACTTTGTGCTTGTCTGTATGTGTTTGATCAACGTCTGCTCTGTCTGACCTCACTCAGCACCAGATGGATCCGTCCAGTAACTTCAGCAACTACCGTACCGCGCTCCGCGGCGCCACCCAGAGGTCTGAGACTGCACACAGCAGCCAGGAGAAGGTAAGAGAGCACTCAGGAGTCCTGGAGGAAGAAAAACAAAACAATGTCCTGAAGTTAAAATGTTAATATAACCTTAATATCGTCTCTTCCTTCCAGATTGTGATTCCTTTCTTCAGCCTCCTCATTAAAGACATCTACTTCCTGAATGAAGGCTGTGCCAGCAGGCTGACCAACGGGCACATCAACTTTGAGGTCAGTCCACAGTTTAAGAAACTGGTTTTAAAATGACAAAATTGCATTAAATGAATCAGGTAGAGCTCTGTGCCTTTGACAAGATTGCTGTTTGAAATATTAACAGATAAAAGCTGATTTAAACACATTAAGATTTGATCACTGACTGTGACATTATGTAACTGTTACACATTTACAGCATTCACAGAAAAGCAAGGCCTTGAGATTAGGCTTGCACATGTGATGTAATGGCACCACTGTGTGGCTAAAAGGAGCATTACATCCTCTCCTCTTTTCTCAGATGACATTAAGAAACTAAGACAGTTGTTTCATAGAGAGGTGCATTTTGGTCCTAATGGTTTTTCAGGGTGTCTACCGGTCCTTAAAAAGTCTTAAGATGTCTTACGTTTCATAATGTAAGGCCTTAAAAAGTCTTAAATTGGCTTAAATTCAGATTGAGTGTTGACAATCATTGGACAGACCGAGGGAAAATATTTTTTTTACCTGTGATATTTCTCTGAATATTGCAATGATAAATAGCATTTATGACAGCGATGAGATTTTGTTTTCTTTTTAAAAAGGTCTTAAAAAGTCTTAAATCCAACTTGGTTATATCTGTAGACACCGTTTTTGTGTATTTCCTGGATCTGCAAGACAAAGACGCATCTTGTTAAACTGATGCCAGTGTTAATTAAGTCTCTTGCCACTGTGTCTCAACAGAAACTTTGGGAGCTTGCGAAGCAGGTGAGCGAGTTCCTGGTTTGGCGCCAGGTGATTTGTCCGTTTGACAGAGACCGCCGCATCCTCCAGTACCTTGTCACTACGCCTGTCTTCAGCGAAGATGGTCAGTACACAATCTTCTCCGCATTAATCCAATACTGTATAAATTGCAGTCGAGGATGTGAAAGGAAGGAAATGTGGCAGCAAATTAAACTCTTGTTTTATCACTGCAGAGCTGCACCTGGCCTCGTAAGAGAGCGAAGGACCTGAGAACCACATGGAGAAAGACAGTCGTAGGTCTCTTAGGTGGGTGTGCACATAGATGTACAGGCACTTGAACCTACCAATCAACCTCAACAGCAATATGTATTAAAACAATTAATATAACAATAATCTGTGCTGTGTTCCACAGATCGTCCCTTCTGCATCGAGAGAACCGGTCCTAAGAGAGCGACAATCTCCTCTGCTCTGCAGAGTGTAAATAAACGAGGTATTTCAAAGCTACAGGTTCCTCCGTGTTATCTCGTGGACACATTTTCACAATTTACAACTCTAGGTCTTGGACAGTGAACGCAGCTGGGCCCATATTCCCCACAGATCAACAGAATATATTACAATATGTGGGCTTTGACTTTACAAGGAGCTTGAATGATTTATAAATCAGATACTGGAACAATCCTTGATGAAACTGATCAGGTGCCAAAGGAACTCAATGCTTCAGTTTTGAATCACCCTGAATTGGATCAGCTGTGTTTCTTCAACGTCACCTTCTGCCCAGGACACTTACAAAGAGGACTTCAGGCGACGGCAAGAAAAGTCAGACATGGATTTTCTTCATATCTCCAGTACCTCCATCATGGCAACAACATATTGTAGAAGGACTCATGCTAAGCAAGCATGAAAGACCAGTTTTGACTCTAAATGAGACGGATGTGGGCCTGATTGGATATATTGAGTTCAGACAGGAACCCCAGAGAGAGGAGAGAGATGCACTCTGAGAGGAAGAGCATCGACCTGTATTATAAATAACAGGCTAACAGCTGCTTTTAGAAGTGGTGTTGTCTGCAGTGTTGTCTTGTTGAGTGCTTGGTTGTAATAACATCATTAGCAATAACATCCAACACATTTTTCTCTCAGTTTGCACACGGCATCAATTTACGGCTATTTCCACATCGTTCAAGCCTTTGATGTCATTGAAACACATAATACAAGCAGCTACATATTCCCTAACACATTTTACCGACACTGTACTCACCAATCATGCTATTTGGTTCTAAGCATTTTGTGCACTTTGGTGATGCAAAATTGTGCGAGTGTCAGCAGCATCATGCTAATCATGCAAGTTAAATCAAATGCACTTCAGTGGGTATTGTGTATTGTATTATAGGATTTGGTGACACCAATTTTAAGGCGTCTTTCTTTACAGTATTAAGTTGTATTTTGTATCAGAAGGTTAAAAAATATGTTTTTCCGTATGTACTTTCTCTGAGATCTCACCGTGAGCTTGTTGCTGGTTGGCTGGCTCTGTATTGGTAAGCTATTTTTGTTAAAACAACACCAGTTCATGTATGATAAAGAAGTGTTTTGGGTCTGATGTGTGTGTGTGTGTGTGTGTGTGTGTGTGTGTGTGTGTGTGTGTGTGTGTGTGTGTGCGCGCAGCTTACAAACAGGAGCCTCACCCTCCTCATCTCATCTGCGATGATGCGAGTGTGATGTGATCCTTTAAAATCTGCCTACGAGCGAACGTGATGCTATTATGTTTTATAAAAAAGCTCATTGTATGTTTCATATTCTAAGTGTTTTCTCATATATGCTTTTTTGTGTATCACTTGTGTTACCAATCAGGGTACTCGTACTGAAGGTCTTTGTGAAAAGAGAATTATATTTTTTCTTTCAAATAAACAGGATAACTGAATAATGTGTCTTTGGTTTGGTTTTGACTGATGCACCAAAACAAGCAACAACAAAGGTTAGAGATTAATAAATGCAATAAAAACAGCAGATAATAAGTAAAGACATTTATTTACAATAGACATTAAATCCAAACAATCATCTCTGAGTGTACATGTCAGTCATCTTTGGCCATAAGCTGGAATAAAGTGAAGTGTTGATCCTCGTGTTTGAACATCAGTGACTCTGAACTCTGGTGAAGTTAATGCAGCGGCCCTGGAGACAACACGAGACAGAAGCTACGGTCAGATGATTATCACACTGAGCAGCAGGTTTTAATCAATATGATATAAAACAGCACAAACAAACCAGAGGTGATGCATGTGTTATGTGTTAAATTAAACCATGTGAGCCACTTGAGGTCCTTGACTTTGAGAAGCACCGCCTGTAATTAAGATGGTGATGCATTTCCACTCCCTCCTACTGTGCAAAAATGAAGCCAAAATATCCCAGATACAGCCTCCTTGTGCTTCTCATCTAAATTAAGAGTCTGTGCAGTAGTGATTACCACAGTATCAAGTTAACGCCATCCAACCAATCATGAGCACATCAACTGGCACAAACAGCTGTCAATCATCCCATTTTCAGAAACCATCACTGGGAAAAATTTATTTGATGTGTACTTCGATCTTTTAGTTGACCCTCTCCTGTCCGCTAACATAGAGGGGGTGGGTGTAGGATTGCTTTTGCAGCCAGCCACCAGGGGGCGATGTTTTGGCTTCACTTTTGGGTAGCTGTCATGTTTTTATATACAGTCTATGGTTGAATGTCGCAGCATTACAGCCGAAACACTGAGAAAGAAGTGAAAAAGAAAGTGAAAACAGAACCAACAAAATACAGTTAGCATCAGGAAGAATATGTTTTAGAACAGTGGTTCCCAACTGGTGGGTTACAGTCCGAAAGTGGGTTGTGGGAACATTTTGAATGGACCGCAAGTGACTCACGAACGTGTCAAGTTTGTAAAAAACACACTTAATGTTTAAGTACAGCGAATTTCTGTCCCCGTGCTTTATTTTGAAGTGCTGTTTCCTGCTGTAGAGGGAGTGGCTAATGGATAGCTGCTTATTAGAGACAGCAGACTAGCTTTATGACATGTCCAAGTGCAAGTACGTAAGAAATCTGGACCAGTTGGGAATCAGTGTTTCAGAAAAATAAACAGTGGCATTTTCTATGCATGAAGTAACTTAAATGTTTTAATGTTTGATCATCGTGCCTGCATCAAAAGGACCAAAGGGACTGAATATGACAATAAATCATCAAAATCAAATCAGCAACTATTGTAATAAGAAAACAATCCTGTAACACTGGGGGTTCTGCGGCCTATTCAAGCTGTTTGGCGTCACACTGTAAGTGTTGATATTTAGATTTATTTAGAACGACTCTGTGTGCAGTGAGCTGTTATTTGTTGAGTAGATAATTAGAGGGGGGAGACTGGGATGTATTATTTTCTGTCATTATTTAATCAAATCACAGTGCAGTCAAGAGGGTGGGTCAATTTTCTAATCTAATTAACTGGCAAAAACATTGTTATTTCTTGGCGGTTGCAGACAGTCTGGCAGGGAGAATCAGCTCTATGAGAAGGTTACCTTTCTACCTCGGTATGATGATACCTGGTGTGTTTTATAGGTTTATTGGATTATGATCTGTGGGGAGAAGTTCTTTGTCGTTCTGCCTGGGATGTTGGGGCTATCTCAGCTGCTTAACCAGGGATAGTGAAAACAGGTTTGCCTCATTATGTCCTGAGAGCAGCACGGGGCTGGGCACTGTTAAGAGGTCATTGGCATAATGGTTAATTGTTAATTATGGTTAATTATTTTGGGTGATTTCAGTTCCTAATTAAAGGTAGAGGGGAGCTTGTTGTGAGGCAGCAGCTTTCATTTGCCATTTTGTTCCAGTTTTGCTAATAATGTTTCCTGATGCCAAACTACCTCCTCTGCCCTTTATATGAGGCGGCGGCACTACAGTCGAATTCTAAATTGATAAGCAGCAGTGTTTTCTGTCATTCGAGGGGTTAATTGTTTTGGGGGGAAGCACTGCAGATGTTTCTCACCTTATCCTGAGGTGTCGGCCTCATGATCGCCACTCTGTCGTACTGTCTCCTCAGTAATGCCCGCAACGCATCAAAGCGCCCCTGAAGTTCGAAAATGCAGTTAAAGAATGGTATACATAACATTTATCTGCACTTATGTGATAAAGATTAGATTAATAAAGTCTCACCTTGATTGGAGTGTACCATTTAGACTGTGGTGGGGGGGTGTAGACTGGAGGAGGGCGTGGAGGGGGTCGGGGCATGAAGGGCTCATCCGCTCCTTCAGGCATAGTGACCACAGCATTTTTGGCTTTCTCGAGCCGTGACCCTTCCTCTGTGGACCCCATCTGCCCCCAGCGCACCTGTAGACCACATGTACAAATGACACACATCCAAAACTGTTTGTTCTTGGCAGATGGTCTGTGTTTGTTCGTCAACACCTTCCTACATTATGTATTTCTATCTACCTCCATGCGTTTGATTCCTCCAGCACCTCTGCCTCCGTAGTATGAAGCGTCCACTGTAGGCCACCTGTGTTTGGGCGAAACATCTTCTTCCTCCTGGAAAACAAAAGCACATTTAAATAAAGTTTGAGCTCGCCCTGTGTAACATTATTAAGCTTTTAAATGATAGCACATAAGAGGTGCATGCGTGTTTGCTGCAGCCTAACAGACACAGCTGCAGTTACTTAGACTGTTAGGTCATTTATTATATGGTGTCGTGCACATACATAAGTGCCCAGCCCACATGGACTAACGAGACCCTGAGAGTACCACAGAAATGGTTCCCCTCCTAATGCTTGAAACGCAGCTCTGATTATCCAACCTCAGATATGTAGAACAAATTTGCTAAAAAATGCAGCTCTGACATCATCATATAAAAAGGCAATAAAACACAAATTGTCCCTGTTTACACCCCGTATTAACATCTTGGGTGATCGGATTAAGAGTGGACAGCTCTAATTACCAAGGATTTCTCATTTGGCAGCTTCAGCTCCTCCGTCCTTACCTCCCTTCCTTGCATCTCTCTCACATCCTTGCTGGGTGGAGCTAAGATGTGAGTGGGAAACGCGTGTGAGGGAAATGAGGCGACATGTTAGCACAGTGAAAAGCGCCCTATTGTGATGTCACCCGATGTGTTTTCAATGAAAGCCAAACAGTCAGACCACATTCAGAGGTGGCCCAGGCCACACATGGCCACATTCTTTCAGCAGTCCGTATGCTAATGTGTCCGCGGCCGCACTGACGCCTCCGTGTAGGCGGAGATATGTCATCATTTACGTGTCAATTGTGTCTAAAGTTTAAAGTGTGAAACAACAACAGATGTGTCCCAATGGAGTCGGACATCTTGGGTGGTTTGTTCTGCTGGAGCAAACCAAGGATTAGACCCCATATGTTTAGACTGATGAAGATGAGGGACAAAGACCTTGACACATACGAACAGTGTGTCAAGGTCTTTGTAAAGTTCTTCATGGGAAGTGCTCTTATTCACCATCATAATCATCATCATCTTCTTCTTCATCATCCTCTTCATCTTAACCTTCATCATCATTATCATCTTTTTCTTTTTCATCATCATCTTCTTCACCATCATCTTCTTCATTATCATCTTCTTCATTATCATCATCATCCTTCTTCTTCATTATCATCATCATCCTTCTTCTTCATTATCATCATCATCTTCTTCCTCCTCCTCATCATCTTCTTCAGCGTAATTTTTTTCTTCATCATCATCTTCTTCTTGTTCATCATACTCATCGTCATCGTCTTCTTCTTCATTATCATCATCATCATCATCATCTTCTTGTTCTTTCTTATCATCATCTTCCTCCTTATAATCATCATCATCATCTTCTTCCTTATCATCATCATCTGCTTTTTCTTCTTCCTCTTCTTCATCATCTTCTTATTCTTCGTCATTATCTTCTTCTTTATCATCTTCATCATCATCATTCATCTTCTTCCTCATCATCATCTTCTTCAGTGTAATTTTGTTCTTCATCACACTCATCATCATCATCATCATCTTCTTCATCATACTCATCATCATCATCTTCCTCATCCCCATACTCATCGTCATCTTTTCCTTCATCATCATCTTATTCTTCTTCCTCCTCATCATCTTCTTCAGCATAATTTTCTTCTTCATCATCTTCATCTTCTTCTTCTTCATCATACTCATCATCATCTTCCTCTTCGTCATATTTATCTTCTTTATCATCATCATCTTCTTCATCATCATCATCGTCATCTTCCTCCTTATCATACTCATCATCATCTTCTTCTTTTTCTTCTTCATCATCATCATCATCTTTCTCCTTATGATCATCATCATCATCATCATCTTCATCATCTTCTTCTTCCTCCCAGCACACTGGACAGACAAAGTGCATTGCTGCTTCCTGCAGGTTAAAAACGTCACATTTGGTCTTTGCAAACAAAGACTGTGCGTGCCTGCATGTAGAGCAGGTAAGTGAGATCCGACCACAAGCGGTTACTCCAGATGCATGTGGAGACACATTCTTACTCCAGTCGTGACACACAGACTCTGAGCTGTCCACTTATCATCAGATCACCCAAGACGCATGTTAACACAAGGTGTAAACTGGGCCTTTGTCTTTGATCTCACTGAAACCACTTGACAAACAAAGCCTCCTCTGTGCAGGGAGACAGTAAACCTGCCTCAACTCAACTAGGCATGTTTGAATTTTGGTTAAACTCTGTTTCACACGCGGCTCTACACTGAGGCTGTTTTTCATGAGGGAGTATGTTTGTAATTTAGGTTTGTACCAAACATCAAGAGAACATCTTTATACACGAGGAGTGACTTCTACTCTGATGAAGGCTAAAAACCAAAACGCACTGGTCTCTATAAAGTTGCTCTTTATAGCTGCTGATGCTGGAGTTTGACCTCGTCAGATGTTTGAAAGTAGGTGAGGTCGTGCCAGAAATCCTTACTCTGCTTTTTCACTGCAGTCAATGCCAAAATGGCAACATGTGGTAAAACCCAAACATCAGAAACCTGCTGTAGTGACAGAAGAGAAATGTGGTTTACTCACAATGACAGGAGGTGGAGGAGGTGGGCGAGACGGGGGCGGGTCTCTGATCACCTGTAAGAAACAATATGAAAACACTTAACACTGCCTATGGACAACGAGAGTAGGAGTGTTGCCGCAGTAACCCTGGTCAAATTGCAGCACTTAAACTTGTGGGCTGCAGCCATAAATAACAATAGCACTGGATTATGGTCCATGCTTCCACGAGGCCTGGGTTGGACATATACATGCACATTCATGGACTGTAAACTCACCACTGTGCAGCAGAGAGGCCAGAACCACCAAAATAAAGCCAGAGCCACTAACAGCAGCAGAGCCAACAGCAACCAGAGCACCCAGGTCCCATCTGACTGCAATAAACACACACTAATCAGCTACACTCATTACACCACGCACCTGGAGATGTGGTTATGTATCTTGTGTTATCATTACACTGGCGCTAATGACAGAGCCATACCTATGTCCTTACTCTGAGATACTTTTCCTCCTTAGCTATTACGGGAAGCATGTTGGGTAAAAGACTGTTTTGCTCTACAAGGCTAATTACTGGCAACCTATCAAGGAAGATGGGCATTTTTTTTGGTACTATAAGGCTGATACTCACGCATGTTGTCGCATAGATGGTGATGGGACTGGAGATGTAGGATTGCCCATTGTTCAGGCTAACCAGCACTTCAATTGATCTGCAATTATTAGACATAATAATAAGAAGAAATACTCCTTGCACACCTATCAACAGCTACATGTTATGTTTATTAAGCCTTCAGGGTGGGTGGTAAATGCAGTGAGGATCATTGTGAGAGGGTGCATGTGTTTGTTTATGTGGGAAATTCAAGATTCAAACTGACGACATGGAGATGCAAAGAGACGCAGAATAGCTACCAAAAAACACAGAACGACCAAAAAAAAGACATGGGGTTTTTATTCTTATGTGAACATGTTAATAAATATTCTTTTGACCATAAAAGGGAGTCTCTCCTGATTTAAATAAATTACCTCCAGGAGACACAAAATGACACATGCATGCAAAACTTCCACGAGATGACACAAATCACCACTCACAAAATTACCACAAAGACACAAAAAGATGTGTCAAAAATGTCTCATAATCTGCTCACAATAAATCTGCGGATTATTTTGAGTATCCAGGTCGTGATTTCTGGAAAGAGACACTGCTGTTGAGTTTTTTTAATCTTTCTTTTGGCACTTTTAGCACCACAAGCAGAGTGCCATGTGGTTCCATTATATAGACATCTCTACAGCCAGTATCTCCAACAATCGGCAACTCACACCAAAACAATCTAGACTGATAAACAGCGCTACAGGTAAGAGCAAATATATTTTTAATTCTGGGGTGGACTGTCCCTTTAAATGGTTAACAGCCACAAAGTGTGAGAAGTACTGCCACATAGCTGTGTTTCTTGCTAACCTTGTCAGATTCCCTGTTGACCCTCCGACAACCATCAGTGCCAAGAACATTGACTCACTGAAAAAGGAAGCCAATGCCATTCGTATTCTTATCATTTTTAAAACCAGACTTCCTTGTTTTGCCGTTTTAGTTATTGTTTGCTTCAAGCTTTTAAGACTTGGACTCAGCCGAGCTTTGTCCCTGAGAAACGATCCAACTATGCCTGAGTGGTTCAGTGAGGAGGGAGTGTTAGAGTGGGTGAGGCATGATGGAAAGTGAGAGGCGACGGGGGACAGATAGAGAGGGGGGAGAGAGAGAGGGTGCTGTTTGAAGCTGGTGAAGTAAATGTAGCTTTGGCTCACTCTCTAAATGCCACAGAGATATTCTGGTCAGACTGGCTTCAGTTCATCCAACACTTTGAGCTGCTGATAGTTCTACTGTAAACATTGTTCTTGAGTCGCTCTGTTACACACACGACAGATTTTGACTTTCTAATTTCCACCTCTTGTTTTTGCACAGGCCTGGTGATTGAAACTGATAAATTCTACTTTCAGAAAAGCCATTCAACATGTCAGTATTCTTTTCACATGACTGCAAAGGAGGCCTTAATTATCCATCAGCATTGTGAAATGTTTCCTCACATTAGTTGATGATGCTTTTTCTTTATGGGCCTGGGGCGAGCCTGTGTTGTCAGAGAAATGCCTTCTTAGTGATGCTATAAAGTGATGTCATGCCGAATTACTTCCCCGAACTGGACTTTTCTTACACAAAAATTAATCTCCTCTTCTATTTAAGGTAAACACAGGCTTGGTATTGGCTTGCCGGTGAGAGAAAAGGCTAATGAGGCACGGAGATGCTCATGACTCTGATATTTACAAGTGTTACTTAACAAACTCACAGCCGTTGGAGATAACTAACTTTAATCACGAGGGTTTTACTGTGCAACAAAGGAAGAAGAAAGAGAAAAACAAGGACGGAGAGGACAGCTATTCTCGGTGTTCAAACACGAGCGTGGTTTCTCAGCTGTGGATTAAGAAATTCTTGTGGCTATTGTTTTATTTTCTGGGCAACTGCAACAATACGCCATTATATTTAAATAACAGGGACCAGAATGCTAAACTGTGACTGTACAAAAATTTAATTGTGATTACATTTTTTAATTGTTTTTTTGCCCTTGTGCTGACATCGAGACTTGCAGCTTGTTTACAGCTCCACACAGTTATGAGCACACTGTGTGTTTGTGCGTGTGTTGACTTACTGTCCGACCTCGTGCAGAGCAGGAGCTGGACAGAGCAGATAGCCGTCTCTGACTACTTTTGGCTTCTGGTCTGAGAAGAAACAGAGTTAAACAAACTGTGAGAGGTGTAATGGTTTTGACAAAATATTACAGATATTAAAAAAATACACACAGGTTACTGACAATTTAGTTGTAAAAGGAGATTAAAAATACATCACGTTGGCTTGCAAAACAATTTTAGCCTCTTTGTGCACTCTGACACACTGGTTTTTGACTCCTTAAAGACAATCACTCATGGATGGATGATCTAATTTCACACAATTATGCAAGTATTTTTAATTGCAATATATGTTCGGATTTTTTCGTGTGTGCATTTTCCCCCATAAGACACATTACACAGCCTGAATAAAAACGTTAAAACGACACATATGAAGATAAAAACGGATAAAACAAGCTGGTTTGAAGAAGAAGAGGAAGTTCAGACACAGTCATGGGTTATCCCTTCATGTCCTCTCAGAGGACGTCGATCTGTTAATAGTCTAAGGAGACAGAGAGCATGTCCTCACTCCCTCTGCTCGGTCTCATAATGCGTCCTCTGTTCTCCGGCTGAAGTCAATAAAAAGCAGCCACTGTTTGTTCCTGGTCGTCGTGACTCTGACTTTCCACCGCACAGACATCTGCACATCGTATCGCATTTCACTTCATAGATGTTGTTATCAGATTATGCTGTTCATTATGATCGTAACATGGACCCCAGGAGGAGCAGCTGTTGCCTTGGTAACAACTAATAAGGATCCAAATAAACAATAAACATATCTGAAAGTGTGTTGCAGTAAAAGGGACACATGTTTTCGCATTATTGTTAACTAAACATTTAAAATAGGTGCATCCTTAGCGTTAACATCCAAAGGCCAACTGTAAATCAGCTGACTGCTGAGCACAACTGTAGGACATGAGTGTGTTGAGTGTGTGGCATTCACTGACCGTATCTGTTTTGATCGACAGTGAGGGAGCAGAGTATGTTTTCTGTCCTCTTGGATCCACTGAAGCCGCTGCCCCTCAGCACCACGTTGAAAGACTCTGAGAAACATCAGACACATGACACAACAGTGACATAGCAGCACATAAAAAACAGCAATCATTAAAGCTTTACTATGCAGGATCCGCCCTGAAACAATGTTCACTTCAGTTCAGTTTCCCACTTTAAAAAACTTAAATATACAAAGAAAAATAATAAATAACAATAATAAGTCATTACTTTTGAAGTATTGACAAACCAAAGCAAGTTTTACTAACAAAAATGTGTCGGCTAAAGTCTTAGTTTATTGCCATTACCCTTTTAACATTCATTGCTTTGTACTGCTCTCTTTAGATTATAATGAATATGAATAATCATCTTATTTTTTTAAAATATTTTTGAATATATGAAGGGTTTTTTTCCCCAAATTATTCCACAAATTTACTAATTTAACAGATACATATTTGTTTTGCATTTGTTCTAATCTTAGTTTTTGTTAACATAGAAGCTCCTCTTCCGTCATACTGACTCACCCCAACTTGCAGTCTGGAAACATCTTATTTATTACTTTATACATTAATTATGCAGTTTTAAAAAAAAAAAAAAAATTAACCAAATCTCTAAATTTGAGAGCATGTGAGTGTATAAATACTTTTTGCTGGTTTAATGTTAACACGTATTTAAAAGCAATCCCTCTCAATTATCACTTACAACCCACTAGAAGTGTGTGGTGGTATTTTTATCTGCATGGACTTTACCCTCTGCCTTTATAAAAAGGCAGAGACCAGGTGGCAGACCGTAAGCAGCACACATCCAAGAGGAAGCTACGAAAATTGCAGACACAATTGCAGACACACTATTGCTGCGAATTTGATGATTGAGCCAATTAAAGTCAACAAGATTAACAATCAACAGCAGCTGACATCATGTTGGGCAAATACCGCTCTTCAAGTAAAAGTGCCTGCATTTAAAATTTTACCCAAGTTATTCTATAAAAGTACTGACATCAAAATATACGTAAAGTACCAAAAGTAAAAGTACTCATAATGCAGAATGGCCCTTCTAAGAATAGCAGTAGCCTAATACTAATACTGATTTGATATATAGTGATTTTTACAACACCTAATTGTTACGTATGGTAAAAGTGGTGCTAATTTTAAGTACTTTATTTACTTTTTATATTTTTTTCCCCTACAAAAATAAAGTCTTCTCTTAACCCATTTTGTATTACCTGAATCTGAAAAGTAACTCATATCAAAAGCTGTCCAATAAATCAAGTTAAGTAAAAAGTACAATACTTCCATTTGAAATTAAGTGAAATAGATTATATAGTAGCAGAAAATAGAAGTACTCATGTAAAGTACAATTACCTCAAAAGAGTACTATACTTGAGTGAATGTACTCAGTTACATTCCACCACTGCATTTCCATCACTAGAGTGTAGACACACTGCTAATGTGGCTAAATGCATTTTAGATATTAATATATTATTTTCACTGCATTATTATATTCAAACATTACAACTTACCATTCACACAAACACTTGACGGCTCTATTGTGAAAACATCTGCACATGTCTGCTTCAGGATCTGTGTGGAAGATACAGACTCAGGTTGTAAGTGTGATGTCACTCTCACACTGTGTGCCTGTTAATGTTTTTGTTACATGTGATGTGACCTCACCGAGTTGACGATGTCTTTGAGTGCATGAAACCCGGACAGCACTGGGAAGACTTGTTCCGTGCCGTCTGCTATGTCAGCGAGCTGAGACAAAAATGAAAAGTTTACCCCTCTTCAAAATCATTGAATTTTAAGAGCTTATATGTGAAGAACTTCGCATTTCGGTGTTAATTCTCGCTGCCTCTTTGGGAGGTCTTCTGCCTGTTTCACTTCAGTGCTTCAGCGGCGTTTAGGGAGGGAAGGTCTGCTTCTAGGAGATGAAAGCTCTGGACAGCTGGCTGAAGCTTTCATCTCCTGCTTTAATGATAGCAGAACAGGAAGTCTGCCTGGCATTATTTAATTAGAGGGTGATGTAATTACTTCCTCCCCAGACCACAGAGTACACTCGGTCAGTAACCGGGCAGAGGGACGCCTGCACCCGTGGACTACTGAAAACTTTCCCAGTCATGAGTTACACAACTGTGAAGCCATTCAGATGTGCTTATTAAAACTTGTTATACAGATCATTACTGTCACAATAATATCATTAAGGCTACTGCAACCGCAAACCAAACAGCACTCATGCAGGGGTGATTCAGGGTGGAGGCTGCCACTTTAAATGAAATATTGTAGTATCATATTTCTCAACAAATGCAATTACAGTCCTTTTCTTTGCACTCTTTATTATGGATGACTTATGACCTAGTGTCAACACAGTGAGTAAAAGACATTCGGGCTCATTCTTATTCAGCCTTTGCTTTCATCCTTTCATCTTTCTTTGTTCTGAACACAATGCTCCCTTTCAACAACCTGATACCTGCACAGGAAGAAGTCGAAGTCTCTTCAAGGATATGATAACTCAAAACATGCCGCCTTACAAAAATTATTCCATGTTTTTACATAAAGCAAATGCAGCATGAACCACAAACTATAAATCCCTGCCAGCTGCTCACTGCTCTGTCCTTAGGAGGTTTCAGCTGGACTCAAACAGACTAAGCAATGAGGTCAAGGTGTGTTAATAAATCTGGGCCAAGAACAATAGCCCGTTGAAGCTCTGACCACAAACTAACACACGCTGACACACAAAACACAGAAAGCCAAATAAAACCTCAGTGTTTGAACAACCAACAGTATCAGGGGCAGCGGAGAGATGTGTACTTTCTCACAGTGCTGCACGGCGTAAAGGCAGAAAAAACTGAGTCCTCCTACCTGTTTTTGGTCAAAGTCCATGACCCCGACACAATACACTCTGGCTCCAAACCCTCGGGCTTTGTCGGCCTGGGAACACAGAGAGTAAAAGTCATGAGTCAAGTGCCTCTACTGACACACTGAACCCATGTTTATGATCACTTATCGTCAAAGAAGCAACTGTAACAGATCTGGTACTAAAAGGTGGAGCTGTGAACACTGCAGTTTGTTGATTGGTCAATAGAGGACGGTCACTCTGCTCAGGCCTGAGTTGTGGCTGGTTTTGAGGCTCATGTAACCACTGTTAACTTAACTTAATTCACTGGGCTGACCGCTGGCAACTTTTATGGTGGAACTTTAACTTGTAATGTTACTCAGTGCCGAGTTGACGACGTGAATTCATCAACACACCTTAAATTTCACTGTGACAACTTTGACCACTACTTTAGGTTTTATATGACATATGCTTTTAGTAATGAGTGGATCTTTAAGCATTTATATACATTAATTCGGCTCTCACTCTTCCTCACTCTGAGAAAAAAAAAGTGTCGAGGAGTGTTGTTCCTGTGGGCTACAGGCAACGCTAACCCCTGAGCTTGCCTGAGAAGGACTAAATGCATACCTACCTTTAAATATCCCATGGAGAGATACTCTCACTGCAGCCTGTTCTAATTTGCTCTGAAAATGTTGGCATGCAACCCTGTTCTGTGGATGATAAACGAGGTGCAGACTTCCATCTGTGTCACAGATAATGAGGAAATACAGTGATTGCTGGACGGAGCAGTGAGTGACAACAACCCTCCCACATTTAAGAATACTGTTTGCGTCAGAAATACTAGGGTCTAGGTACCATGTCTGAAGGGTTACTTTTGGTTCCAAAGGAACCATGCCAAAAGTGTTTGGTGGAAATGGGGCTTTTATGGCCGATATCTCTAACACTCCGCAACTCATAACAAAACAATATAAACTGATATATAGCACCACAGGTGAACCTTCCCTTTAAAACTCACCATTTCCAAAACATACTAGTAGGTTAGATATTTTTCTTTTTCCAAGCAGCAACTGGCTCAGTTCACCCCTTGAAACTGTTATTTCTTGACACTGAGTGTTGTAATTCAATAAAACAACAGAGTAATTTGAGCAGCATGTGGATGTGTCAAACAACCTTGATTTTGATTGTGCAAAGTGAAACACTGATAAAACAATAACGGAGAAGAAAACACAGAGACACATCCAAAAAATACAAAGAAGAGCCATCATAATTATCATCCGTGAAGTGTGTGTGTGTGTGTGTGTGTGTGTGTTTAATACCTCCTGGACGGTGAGTTCATAGGGGAAAACCTCCAGCTTGCCATCAGTCAAAACAATGATGATGGTGGATGAGGGCGAAGTTTGTGTCTTCATCTGCTCTGACACCTGAATAGTGGACGTTGACACACACTCAGTGCAGGTCACACACACTGTGCACACATGTAGCTATGAAATCAAACTGACACTAAAACTGTTGTATGTTTTGGATTGATGAAACATTCTCTGTAGTCAGACCCCTACTGCTTGAAATATCCGCTTAACATATCATCTTCTTTACTTTTTTATCTAAGAGAATAAATCAGTATAGTATGACAAGGTTCAAGGATCATAACACACTGAAGTTTTTTGGTTGTTTTAGAGTAGCTTTTACAAACTCTACTCTAAAATCAAAGCAAATTTACTAGGTGCACTTAGTTTGACCTTTAAATGGCAGCTCATGTTGGAGAATAAGATTAAGTGACCCCCTGTGTAAGGACAATGCTTCCTGGCAGATGAGCGTACCTACCGCTATCAGGCCCTCGTGCATGTAAGTTTCACCAGCAGGTTTAATTTGGCTCAGCTTCTTCAAACCATCGTCTATTTTAGACCTGTGAAGCCACATCACAAAACACAAGTTAGGACAACACAGTTAAAATAAAGGCCGATACGAGTCCAGTTTCTGTGTGATCTGGTTATCTGAGTTTGGTTGTTTGTTTTTCAGTTTGGAGGAGGAGGAGGAGGGAGATGGGTTGGGGGAGTGAGGCAGAGAAGGACAAAGAATAAAGGACCGCACCTGTCTCCAGTTAGAGGCAGTATTACGACCGCTTGGGCTGAAAAGACGATGTAGGAGACCCTCATCCTGGGACTGAAACACACACATACAGCAAGCTTGTGAATCTTATCTGCAGTATAAAAGCACGTAAAATCTGAAACCAGGTGAAAAAAATATAAAAGGTTTGGTTGTGTCAACAGAGAGGATTCCTGTGAGTGCTAGTCTTGGTCTTGTCCTGAACTTGACCACATTTGTACTCAGTCTTGTTTTGGCTTCATACAAAGAGGACTTGGGATTTTGTAACAAGACCGGTCAAGACCACAACTGTGAGGATTTCACTAAACTGCCTGTACAAAAATGACTGTTGAATAAAGATAGTTATGTTAATTCCAGACTCTTAGCAGAAAATTCCCACATAAAACTGACTTCTGCAATGTCTTGATTATTTTATGAAGACATTTCTCATGATACATTAGTACATACACACAAATACAGCATGACAAACCAATAAAAAAGAACAATAAAGAGGAATCTTGGGTGGTTTTATGGGAATTTGGGATACTCAAGATCATTTTTTGAGGAGTGCCTATGGCATGCATGTTCCACATTTTACTGTCAATGTGTCATGCAGTTTGGGACTCTTACTGGTTTGGTCTTGGTCCTAACTCAGTCTCACCCTGCCTTGGTATTGGCCTTGCCTCAGTCTCGATAAAATCTGGTCATGGTCATGACTTGGTCTCGGTTTAGGTGGTCTTGACTACAACACTCCTATCACTGTATGTATTACTTTGCTTTTGATTGGACCAAAAAATATATTTCCAGTAGGATGTAAACATCAATCGCAACAGGATTACATGAAATATGATAACAATGACAGTGAAAGTGACATAACATGACATACAGTGACAATGCATAATTATCCCTGTCTTTACTATTTTTTGATCTGTATTTTGTTGTTCTGGTACTTACTGTTTGCGATGATAGTAAACTTGAAGCTAATCTAATGACATTATATGACATGACAAACGGATGGATGGATGGATAAAATGGATACATCAAATCAAGCAATCTGGGCCACCCACCTCATCAAGTTAAAGGTAAACTACGTGTGAGGAGGGAATACTAGTCTACTAGTGGCGGGGAGTGAGACGGACTGTGAGGTGATAAAGAAAATAATCGAATACATTACTGCATAGCAACCGTCTATACAGCCAGAAGGGCCTCGTTCTTCATAAGAAAATGCTTTAAGAACATGTTAATAAAAACAGTTTACACTGGGATGTGTCTATAATTTTCATATTGCCATTGGTAAATACTTTATAGAAGCAATAGCTCACCCCAGGCCTTTACATAACAATACATAACATGATGAAGAAGATAATGTTGCATATTCTGTTACTAAATCCGAATCACTAGACAGCACGGGACAATCTTGATGCCTTTCTCACCCACTGAAAACTGAACCCCTAACCTCGCCACTGTGACTTCCTCTCCCAGGCTGTGAAGGGGTACAGGACTGCCTGTTGTGGTCAGCACCACCTTCAACATCTGGCTGAATGATTCTGCTCATATTTAGCAACCCCTCATTAAACCTAAAGATATCACACACACCCTCTGCCCCATTACCCAGAGGGGTTTTGGAGCAGTTGGTGGCCTTGTATGATGTCTGCTGCCCGAAATAGACGTGGCCTACTTTCTACTCGCTACTACTGTTTGTACTATAATTTAAAGACCTATTACGACTCCTCTGTGTATAAAAAGTCTTTTTTTCATCACTTTAAATGTGACTGTAGTCTAAATTTAATATGCTTGGATGTCTGTGAAGCACTTTTTCACTTGTTTTTGAACTGAGCTATATAAAGTTTTGTATTATTGCATTTTTCTGAGGCTATTTATAGTGTGAAAATCCCAAAAATCTAAGGAGGAGGGGATGAGAGGAGAGGAGAGACACAACAGCCTCTTTGCTTACCTGACAAACCTGTTGGTGAGCTGCTCCACAAATCCATAGATCTCATGCCAGTGTCCAAACACACTGCCTGACCTGCAAAAACAGGCAGCACAAGGGTGATAAATCACACTCAACCACACACGAAGCATCAAACATAAGATTTAACACCAAGCATGCCTGACCTTGATGACAACAAGGGTGAATACAGTGAGAGGTGTATGGATGAAGTAAACCAGATATTTGTATGGCTTATATTTTCTGCACTTCTGCCAGTATATTCTGTTGTTGCATATAAACTGAGACCAGATGATGTACTTGTTGCTGGAGAGTCTATCAAGAGCTTGGTTTGTTAATAATTAACAACAAAGTACACTAAGAGGGCCTCTGGAGGCTGTAAAAGTGAACTTTCTCCAAGTGTACACATCAAACACTGATGTTCAGAGCAGAAAATATTAATGTAAACTCAGCCAAACCTGCAGTGAAGCAGCAGAGGAACATGGGAACTAAACACAGCCATACATGGAGAGGACAGAGTCAAGACTGTCTCTGCACTTAGGTAACAAATATTAAATTAATATACTGGTCTGTCCCTGTTGGCTCCCTCAAATAAACACATGCAATGCAAACTGTATTCACTCACCTGTCTAGGACAAAATAAATATCAAATGCTCCATCACAAGAGGCGTCCTCGCCATCATGCGACGATGAATTCACGCAAACACTTAGAAAAAGCAGGATTTTGCAACATATCCATATCAGATCCATATTCCATGTGTTTCATATCAGCAGTGTGTTTGTTTAAAAAATGAAATCCCAAAAACCAGCAACTGTGAGTCTGTCATCATCTTCACAGCATCAGCCCGGTGGTTCACATGTTGAATCACTGCTGGGTGGAAACACAGTAGGCTATGTGTGGGTCCTCTGACAGCACTGTGATAATGAAATAAACGGGGCAGGGCTGCTACAGCTGCTGCACACCACTGTCACACAGCAGCAACACACACAGAGCAGGACTTCCTCCAGGATCCTTCAAATTAAACTGTAAACATCAGTGCAGAAAAATACCACCACTACATCCTTAATAAATTATTGTACATCATGTTATTTTCTTTTTACAATTCTCATTTGGGCAGATACAGGACAGTTACATATGGCACCTAGAAATTCTAAAATTAAAATTAAAACAGCTGTTAATAATAATAATAATGATGATAATAATAATAATAATAATAATAGTTTATAAAGATGCAGAGGGATAATAAAAAGATCATATTAATGTCGTACAGATACCATAAAGAAAAGTATAATGCTACAATGTCAGATTGTAATTGGACAGTATAGCCTACATTTTCAGGTATATCTATATATGTACTTTTATCTATCTATCTATCTATCTATCTATCTATCTATCTATCTATCATCTACCTATCTACCTACAAAACAACCAACCAACCACACTACCTACCTACCTACCTATCCATCTATCCATCTATGAATAAAGTAAATACAAAAAAAGCCTAAACTGTAGTTTGTAAAGCAATTACATAAATATATTCCTATTATGTAATTTAATTAAATACATGTTATGTTACAAAATACCATAGGTGTCAAAATAACATAGGTGTGGATTTTCGGGGACATATTTACAAAATGTCTGTTTGTCCCTCCCATTAAATACATGAAATTGTG